>CM050513.1:109349807-110787307 GCA_027563665.1 Antrozous pallidus | reverse complement strand
CACTTGTATGAAATGATTTTTCCCACTCCCCTCGGCAATGGATGGGGAAACTGAGGCCCAGAGAGAAGGAAGGGCTCTGCTGTGTGGCCAGGTGCTGGGTCCCTCACAAAGGGGGAACCCCCACTGCCCTCCCTGAGCTCTTGGGATGGGCCTGGCCCACCAGGCTGGGTGGTAGGCAGCCCCTCCTGCCTTGGCCCGGCCCCCTGTCTCCCGTACCCCAGTGGCCCTGCCAACGTGATGCCGACCCACTGGGGCGTGGGCCCTGGTTGCTGTGGGCTCCCCCTCTGTCGGCCACGGCCACGCCTGGAAGGGCAGCCCTAGCAGGGAGTCAGCCCGGTGGTGGGGGTGGTGGGGGAGAGGTGCAGTCTGACCTAGGGAGGGGCAGGGAGAGCCACAGAATCTGAGGTGGAGGCAGCGGGAGAAGCCGGCCTGGGGCTGCAGCCAGAGTGGTCCTGCCAGCTCAGTGCCTTTCCCCTGGATCTGCTCTAAACACAGCAGGTGGGACCGGGAGGCCAGCCCCTGCCCGGTCCCGTACCTGTGGCCTTTCCTCCACTCTCCCCCCATCTGGTCTGCCCTTGGCCCCATGGCTGGTCCTTCTTGGCTCCAAAGACCAGGTTGGCCCAAAGATGGATCTGCAAGCCGCCCTCAGGAGAGGCGGCGGGGAGGAAGAGGGGCCAGGGTGGGGTCCCCTGGCGCTGTGTCCAGAGCAGAGCGGTGAGAATGCCCAGGGAGTGCAGGGGTAATCGGTCTGTCTGTCTGTCTGTCTGTTACGGACTCAGAGAGTCCCCTCCCCCCCCCCCCCCATCTGTTGAAGTCCTAGCACTCAGGACCTCAGAACCCAATGATACGCAGACAGGGCTTTTGGGAAGGTGATTAAGGCTAAGGGAGGTTATTAAGGCGAGCTGGGTCCTAATCCAAGTTGACTGGTGTCCTTATAAGAGGAGACTCGGACACACTCAGAGCAGACGGGCACCTACCTGCCAAGAAGAAACCGCCCGCGGGCACCGTGACCTCTAGCCCAGAACGAGACGTACATTCCTGCTGTCTACCTGTCTGCAGGACAGCCTGTCTGCGGCACCCCCTTGTGGCCACAAGAGGGAACTGATGCACTGAGCAAGGGCTTCTGATACAAAGTGGGGGCAGGGTAGTTTGCGGGTAAAGACCTGAATTGCACACGTTTGGGTGGTTTGTGGGACAATGGCACTCAGACATCACTCCAGGGCTTACTCTGATCACCCATAAGACGAAGGCTCCTCTTCCTTCCTCTCCCACTCCTGTCCTGAGCCATCTGTCTGCAGGGGTTGGGGGGTGGATGGGGTAGGAGGCTGCTCTGAGGGTCTGGAGCAGGCGGGTCAGGACCGGGTTCTCGCTGTTGGAGAAGGAAGTCACACTCAGGGAAGGGCGGTGCTGGAGGAATCATGGTGTTGCCTGACGCAGTTACTGGAGTGACTCTGATTTTCTGTAAACGTGGGTAGAACCAGAAATACTACTCGAATGGTGTGTACACGGAGAAGGGGTGTGTGTGTGTGTGTGTGTATGCGCGCATGCGCCATGCAGGAGGTGCCCACAGCTCAGGGGGTCCACAGGGGCCAGGGCTGGGTAGTGCCCACCCAGAGCTCCCATTTTCCCATTTGCTGGCCCCCAGGCCACCTCATGGAACCCTGTGGGTCAGCTGCAAACAAGGGCTGGGGACTCCTCGGTCTCCCCGTAGAGCAAGCATGTCAAACTTGTGGCCCGGGGGCCGCATGCGGCCCGCGATGAATGTGTCTTCAGCCCGGCCAATATCACGGTAAGAGACATCTTAATAAAAATTTGTAACTTAATTCTTACAATGTCCTGTTATACATATTAATAGTGAACTGCATTTGCTAATGACTATTAGAATCGTGCTGCATTCGTCTCCCTCACGTGCCTTAAGCGTGGGCGCACCATCTCTCTCCTGGACACCAGCAGCGAATATTTCAGCAGCCGATGGCGTCGTTAGTCCTGCAATGACTTGTTTGGTGTGTGCAACAGGAGCATTTCGCTTTTGGAGAACAAGAGAAATGCTTATTTGCGCTATACTTACTGATTTGTGCAGTTATCCAATGTCTGATAAGCTAATGTAGAAGAAAAAGTATTTTAATCAAAATGTTCCATTATTTGATGTTAACGATGACCTGTTTCAGTCCTTTGTATTCAGCATGTCTATGGAAATAAACCTACGTTTCTATGAAAGTCGAAGCTTTTGTTTTTCTTGTGGCCACGTAAACATGTCCTTTATTTGGTCTGTGTTTGCCTTGGTTTGACATGCTTGCTGTAGACCCTTCCCACTCGAGCTCCCAGCCCCACCAGCAAAGTGTGTGGGGTGTGGAGGCAGCAGGCAGTTTGTGTGGGGCTTGGGGACAAAGACCCTTGTGGTGGCACCGAGGGCAGAGAGGGGCAGGGCAGGAGCCGGTTGGCAGACACCCACCCTCCCTGGTGCACCATTGCCCAACCGGCTATCGTGTAGCTCTGCTGCCACCTTGTGGTCACCATGGAGCACTCACCTGAGCTCCTGCCACCTCAGAGAGGGCTTCCAAAAGCCTGATCCAGACCGCCTGGGGGGTCCTCCTCGCTCCCCTACCTCCCTTAGGGGCAGCGGTCCAAGCCCAGGAGAGGGACAAAGGCTGTTGTGGAGTGGAGGCAGCGAGCACCCTAGAGAGCTAGAGTCCCCAGACCACCGGTGCCTGGATGGAGTATTATCCTTGAGGATGTGTGGGGAGCATCTTCTAGGCAGGTGCTGTGTCCTCGTGCTTCCGCTGACCCTCACACCACCCCATGCGGGGCGACCGCTGGAGCACATCTCATAATGAGAAGCGGCAGCAGGCTTTGCGGCATGTGACAGACAACTGGAGAGGTTTGCATGCTGACGTGGGGGGCGGTGCCCAGGCCCAGTGTGGGTCCTGGAGACTCAGGGGAGCCAGGGGGGCACGGAGGCTCTGCCAAGAGCTTCCAGGCAGCTCTGGTGAGCACCTCCTCGCGGGCCCCAGCGGCTGCCTCCCAGGCGCCCCCTCTCAGGCTCTCCCTCCAGCTGGCTCCCCCTCAGCCTCCCCTGGACAGGGGCTGCCTTCTGAGGCAGCTGGGCCCAGTAGGGGCTGCTGGTGCCTCGTTAATCCTGTTCTGTGGGCACAGGCCGAGCTCCCCCGCCAGCAGCTGGCCCTTTGTGGGGGCCAGAGACTACCTGTGGCTGAGTGATTGGTCCAAACCGCCTGCGCCAGGAAACACAGCCTGGCCCGTGGAGGGCTCCTGCAGGCTCAGCTGCCTTCAGCCCAGCGGCCTCTGGAGGGGCCTGCGGGAGGGGATGCCCAGTGCTGCCCCCTGCAGGGGGCGTGGGTGGTCTCCCCGGTCCCCTTCCTGCCTGGCTCCGCGCTGGCCCCTCCCTCACCCCCAGCTCCCATCACTCTGCCTCAGTTTCCCCTCCCCGAATTTACACCTGTCGTTCTTGTCCCCCGTCACGTCTGCCCACGAGGCCCCACAGGGCTGGCAGGTGGCCACATCACCTGTACCCTCAGCACCGGGGCCCATGCCGTGTGCAGCTGGCACTCAGCAGATACCGTCCGCAGGAAAGAACAGAACGAACAGCTCTGCGACTTCGGCCAGGGACAGAGCCACCAGCCCTTGAAGTCACGTGCCGGTGTCCCGGGGCGTCCAGCAGACCGTGCGTAAAGGACTGCGTCCCACTCTCCCGCAGGCACCGCGCATTCCTGACCCGGCGGAAAGGCGCGCTGCCCAGGTGAGGGCGGAGCCCGGTGCGCCAGGGCCTCCCTCCCCCACGCGGACCGAGCGCAGAACCCAGCTGCGGCTGCAGACACGGGCCCAGGGTGGTGTGGTGGCGGCCGGCCAGCCACAGCCCGGGAAGGGCCTCTGGGTGTGACCGGCTGTCACACCGGCTGGAGAGGCAGCCGGGCCGGCAAGATACAGCCAGGGGGGCGCTCAGATCAGGGCCAAAGCCCCAGCACCTGGCCACCTCTGCACGGTCTAAGCAGGTAAGACGGGGTGCTGGTGTCCACATGGGGGACAAGGCGCAGAAGAGGCCCAGAGACAGCATGGCACGTGACGGAGTCGAGCCTCAGCGTCTGTGACGAGCGGTAACCGCTCTGCCCACGGCCCATGAGCCCGAGTACAGCCTAGTCCAGTGCCTGCCAGGATGGCGACTCCCTCCCTGCGGGAGAGCCCCCACCCCGTGCTCCGGCTGCAGCGGCTGCTGCTGGGCAGGAGCTGGCGGGGGGGGGGGGGGTAGCGGGGGCGGCAGCGTGAAGGCGCCCTGAGCACGTAGGAACGTCACTCAGAGGGCCAGCCCGGGCCTCCCGCAGGTCAAAGCGTGCCGAGCCTGTGTGAGGCGCGGGCGGCTGCTGGCTCTCAGGCCTGCTGCTGCCTGGCCACCTGCAGAGGCCCGCCCGGGATGGCCCCCAGCTCCTGGTGCCAAAGTTGTCCCCCTCCCTGGAGAGACAAGAAGTCACTTCCCACTTGGCAACTGAACGCGGTTGCAGCTGGTTTTCTACCTTTAATTGGGGACATAAAGGTACCTCTCCCAGTACAGGTGGGCCCCATGCCCGGCGGGGAGGAAGGGGAAGGGGAAGGGGAAGGGGAAGGGGAAGGAGGAGAAGGGGAAGGGGAAAGGGAAGGAGAAGGGGACGCGGAAGGAGAGAGGCAGTGGAGGAGGCGGTGGGGCCGCAGGTGCACCAGGCATGCTCCGAACCCTCCCCTGCAGCCAGGCCTGGGCGCTCTGCTCCACCCAGTGCAGCTTCGTACCTGGACGGTGAGCGGCTGGGCCACACACCCCGCCCTCAACAGCGGGCCGGAGCCTGGGCTCCACACGGCAGGGCCCGGGAAGGGGCCAGAGGCGGCCACAGAAGCCTGTTTCCAGCTTCTGGCCAGGCCTCGCTGGCAGTGTGGGCTCCGGAGGGCTCCTCTGGGCTGGGTCACCCAGGGCAGCAGAGTCACCGGGCAACCAAGCCGGCAGCCTGCCGTCCGGCTTCCAGGTCTCAGCAGTCAGAGTGGTCGGCGGGGGTGGGGGGGAGGCAGGAGTGGCCAGTTCACCTGCTGCCTCCCACGCCCCAAACCTGGCCCGGCCTCGAGGAGAGAAGAGGTACGCGCTACCCCAAGCAGCCTTGACACCGAGGGAGGGAGAGGCCCAGGCAGGGGTGGGAGCCAGGCCGGGCGCGGGGTGCCAGCCTGCTCATAAGGCAAACAGCATGTCGTCGTCTTTCTCCTGCGTCTGCTTTCGAGGGGTGGCGCCGGGGCGGGGCCCTGGGGGTCCCTCAGCTGAGGGGCTGGAGAGGCTGGGCAACCGATCGGCCACTTTGGCCCGCTCTTCCAGGAACTTGTCAAACTCTAGAGAAACAGAGAGAGGCTGGGGTGGGCTCCTCGGCCTGGCAGGGGACATGGTGGGCGGGCAGGGCCAGGGCCTACCTTCGCTGGTGACGCCCTTGGACTCCTCCGCATCGCTGCCCTGAGAAGGCAGGAGAGAGGTTAGCTCGGCAGGTGCGGGCCACGGGGCCGGGCGGGGCAGCGCCCTGGCTGCTGAGGCAGCGGTCCAGGCGCAGGCTGTGGGCCGAGGACCTGCTCTGCTGCTCAGCTGCTGGCCGAGGGGCCGCCTGGCCTCTGTGAGCCTGGGCGTTCTGCTCGGTGAACCCACAGGGTGGGGGGAAGCTAAGACAGAATCCTACAGGCTGGGCACCAAGCACAGGGGGCGGGGGCAGGGGGTCCTCAATGGACGCTACTCTCTTTCCTTCCGGAGTCCCGAGAGCCGGAGGGACTCAGCCCTGCAGTGGGAGGCCGACACCCAGAGGCCAGGCCAAGGCCAGGCACGCTCCTTCAGGGGCTGGGCCTGGGAGCCTCTGCCGGACAGACAGATGGACCGCTCCTGACCTTGGGCAGAAACACGGCCTGGCCGGCTTGCAGAGGTGGCCCTCTGGGCCTGTAAGTGCCCAGGCACTTGGCTGGTGGCCCCCTTGGAGGGGAAGAACCTCGCTGGGGAGACTGCGTGGGCCCCACCCACCTCCTCCAGGACCCGGCACCCCTCTCAGCTGCCATCAGTCTCCTGATCTGTGAAACGGGCAGAGGGTGGCAGGGGCAGAGCTCAGCGCTGTCCTGGCTCCTGGACTGCCCTCAGCCGGCATCCACGGGGACTGCACTGAGAGGAGTGCAGTGCCAGACCCTTCTCTAAAGGTGGGACACTGCCAGCGGCTGAGGGGTCCCTCCGTAATGTCCCCCTCCCCCCGTCATCTCTAGGACCAGCTCTTCCTCATGAGAAACCTGGGAGCCCGTCAGCAGGTGAGGAGCGGGCGGAGCCTTTGCGTCTGGGCCGGCGGCTGACTCACCACGTCAGTGGACAGCCACTTCTCGATGTCCTCCATGAGGCAGGCCTGGGTGACGGGGATCTGGAAGGGGGGACGACAGTGAGCAGGGAGGCCGGGCAGCTGGGGGCAGTCACCCTCCCTGAGCCTCCTCTCTTAGGAAATGGGGTGTCGGACCCGCCCGTCCCCTTCTGCGAGTCAAGATCCTGGCATCTCCTCCAAGATGGCTCCCGCCCAGCTGCCTGGGACCCACAATTCTGCCCATGATGCCAGGCTGTGGGCAAGGGGATACAGGGCAGTGGGCTAAGCAGGAGCCAGGCAGGGGTCCCCAGAGCCCGGCCAGGCCAGGAGAAATGCACCTCCAGCTCCCACCCGGGGTGTGGGCGAGGCTCCGGGCGGCAGGGGGAGGGCCAGGCTCGGGGCAGCTGGCGGAAGGTAGGGAGCCCGGGGAGGGCTCAGCCATTCACCCGGTTGGGTGGGGGTCTGATTTGGGGAAGGGGCTGCCAGCTCATCTCCCTGCACGTTCACAGACCATGTTCCTGGTGGAGGGGCCAATATGGAGGGGGGTGCCGAGATGACCTGAAAAGGCCAGACGGGGGGTCAGGGGGGCCGGGGCCGCGCACGGGGACTTTTCACTGGGTCACAAACACAAAGCCCTGCGTGGACAGGGGCTGGCGGGGCCGGCCTCCTTCTCGGAGGCTCCTCCGGCAGAAGGACCCGACCGAAGCTCCGCAGACTCGGGACCAGGGCCTGGATGTGGCTCGGCCCGGAGAACGGCGGCTCTGGGCAGGCGACCTCACTGGCTCACCCCGAGGTGACGCAGTGCCCGCCGCCCAGCGCTGAGGACTGAGGGCCCGGCAGAGCGGATGCTCGGGGGGCTAGCACAGTTAGCTCCTGGGGAAGGGGAGTCTCGCCAGCCAGGCCAGCCCGCCCCAGCCCTTTCTCCAGCGGAGGCCCCGAGGGGGGCAGGAAGCCGGAGCAGAGGCGGGAGGGCCTCCCCAGCAGCACCGTCTCCCCGCAGCTCTCAGCTGCCGGGGTGGGGGGTGGGGCCGGGCAGCCCGACGTGGCCCAGAGGCCGGGAAAGCAGGAGTGGGGGTGCAGGCCACCCGAGTGCCGGGCCGGGCGCAGGCCCCTCTCCTCGGGGCCTCAGGCTCTGCGCCCTCTGGCAGCGGCGCTGGCGGGAGCGCGCGGGGCAGCCCCAGCTCTCGGGCCTCCCATGCCCTCTCACCAGCCAGTCCCCGGGCTCTTCCCACTGCCGCGGCCCGTCTGGCGAGAAAGGGGCGCACCGAGGGGGCGGGAGGGCAGGGCAGGGCCCGGCGGCTGGCGGCCACCAGCCCGCTGGCTCGCAGACTCTGACGGTCCGGCCACCTCAGGCTTACTGGTGGCAACAGAAGGCCCCGAGCAGACTGGTGGGCACAGGCGACAGGAGTCCGGCCGCCCACCCTGGACAGGCGCCCCGGGGGCCTGGCACACGCGCCATCTCCCAGGACGGCGATCCGGGCCCGGCCCGGCTGCCTCCGAGGGGCACTGGCCTGATGCTGGGGAGAAGTGCCCGGAAGCGGTCTGGCGGCCCACGGCGAGCTTGACCCCGCCAGACGAGCACCGGGAGAAAGCCCTGCCCTCGTCTGGTGACGTGACCAAAGCCTCTGGCCACCAGAGGGACACCCGCCTCACTGGCCAGGTTCGGGCCCCCCTCCCGGGGCACTGCCAGGGTGAGGAGGGGAGGGGGCCGAGCTGCTGCGTGCCCTCAGGGCAGGGCTGTCCCTGGGCCGCAGCGCCTGGGTCTGCAACAGAAAGGGTGGCTGCGACTGTGCCGCTGGCAGTGGCCCAGGAGGAGGTGCTTTTGGCAGAGTTCCAGAGGGCCAGGATTCACCCACACTCTCTGAGCCGGAATGCCGGCCCTCGGACAAGGCAGGCTGAGTTCCACAGGCCCCTGGGTTCTGGGTCTCGGCACTGGCGTGGGAGCCAGACGGACCAGAAAGGATGGACCCTGGGCAGCACCAGAGATGAAATCCCTCTCCCCGGGCCAGGCCACTCGAAGGGTGTCACAGCGGCCTCGCTCAGCCTCTCTCTGGCCGGTTTCCACTTTGTTGACAGGGAGAAGACCCCCTAAGGGTCAGTGATGGTCTGGTGAGGGGGCGTGAAGAGAGCTTAGCGCAGGGTCTGGTGCAGAGCGCAGGCTGGACAGACCATCGCCTACACAGAGCTATGATGGAGGCTCTGGGGGCAGGAATGCACACAGAAGCCCAGTCCCTGCTGGCCCTGCTCCTGTGCCCCACATCTTGCCTGTTCTGACCCGGGAAGGACTCGAGAGATGCTGAGGGTCTCTAGGGACAGCCAGGCTCCCCCATCCACCACACCCCAGTGGGCTGAGCGCTTTCACAGCCTCCTCACTGCTCTCCCCTTCCATGCGGTCCTTCTCTACCGGAAGCTGGATGAATGGTCTCTCTGCTCACACCTGCCCCGCTTACTCCTCACACAGAACGAAGCCCACTCTCCTCCTGGCTGCCCGGAGCCCTGCCTCCCTCCAGCCAGTCCCACCCCGGCCCGGCCTCAAGCTCCAACCCTCTCCTCTGCCAGCCACGCCTCTGCTCCTGCCTCTCCACCCTGTGCCCTGCCGTCTCCAACCACTGCCTGAGGAGCAACTCTGTCCGCCGCCTGGGACCCAAGTCTCTGTCCAGACTGCGCCCAGGGATGAGGTGTGTGCTTGGAGTTCTGGCCAAGGGCGGGGTCGCCCAGAGCTGCTCAGTGCTGGCCCCTGGCGGCCACTCACGGCACAGCCGGCAGGTAAATGGCACTACAAGGACGTCCAGGATGGCGGGGTGGTAGGGTGGGAAGGCAGGCAGGGAGCTGGAGGAAATGCCAGGCCGATGGCGGGAGGGGCGGATGGCAGGAGGGACAGGGCTGCGCTGCAGCTCCAGTTCTCTGTTCTGCCCGCTCTGTCCACACCCCTAGGAACAGGCCTCCAGAGAGGCTGAGGCAGAGGACCGACTGAGCTCAGTCAGGCCAAGCACCTTAAGCACACGCTCACGCATCCTGTTAGCAGCCCTGCGGGCACAGCTGTGAGCTTGGGTACAGATGAAGGACGGAGGCCAGGAAGGTCACCTGCCTGAGGACACAGCTGGGGGGCCGATGTGGGGGGAGCCGGGTCTGAGTCTCTGCTCTAACTCTTCTCCCGTGTGAACTGGGGATACTCACATTAGCTAGAAAGGGCCAAGCACAGAACCACGTGGGGGAAGGGAGGGGGGCACTCCCCGCCTCCCTAGGGCCTCTGCTCACCGATCCGGTGCTCTGCTGCCGGGCATCCAGGGCTCCAGCCAGGCCGTCCGACGCTTGGGGGTCTTCGTACTTTACCCTGAAACAGAGGCCAGCACGGCTGTCAGTGCTGCCCTTGCTGGAGGGTGTGCCAGCAGATGTGATGACGGAGGGGGATGGGCGGGGATGAGCTGGAGGGAGGGAGGGGGTGCTGTGGGCCCAAGACAGAACCAGATCGCCAATGGCCAACATCAGATTTGGCCAAACTCCAGGGAGGAGAACTAGGGCCAGGACCCCTTGCTCACGGAGAGCTCCTATTTCCAGACACTCTGCTTAAACCGCTCCCACTGGGTAATTTACAAACCGTGGTTCTGAGCAAGGCTGCTTTTGAATAGGGAATTAAGCTCGAGGGTGGGCGGCTGGATGAGGCGCCCTCTGGCGCTGGCTCACTGCACGACATCCCCGCCCTCCCGTCTGGCAGCAGGTAGAGGTAATTCTAACCATCGTCCTGGGGGGAGGGGGGTGCCAGCCAGCTGGGCACTGGTAGGGGGAGGGCAAGAGGGAGGGAGGAGCTGGGGAGAGAAGGGATGGACGCCACAGCTCCCATGCTAAGGGCGGGGAAGGGGGTGTCCGGTAAGTTTGAGAAGTTTTAGGGGGAGCAAGAGGATACACCAGGATGGGAGGAGAACCTGGGCTAACGAGGGGCCTGGTGTCTCCTGATGCTGCAGAGGAGGGGCGTCGGGGAGGCAGCCTGATGCTGGGGAGAAGCGCTATGCTTGCTCTGAGCCACCCAGAGAAAGTGAGACCACAGCACCGGTCCGGTCCGTCCAGCACTGAGGTGATAAGTGAGCCCCAGCGCTGACGGGTTTGGCTCCGTGGATAGAGCACAGATCTGCAGACTGAAGGGTCCCAGGTTCGATTCCAGTCAAGGGCATGTACGTTGGTTGTGGGCATATATCCCCAGTGGGGGGTGTGCAGGAGGCAGCTGATCCATGTTTCTCTCTCAATTGATGTTTTTTTAACTCTCTATCCCTCTCCCTTCCTCTCTGTAAAAATCAATAAAACAGTTTTTAAAAACGTGAGTCCCAGAACTCCAGTTGCAAAGGGACATCCCTGCACAGGGAGGG
Organism: Antrozous pallidus; assembly: GCA_027563665.1. Lineage (NCBI taxonomy): Eukaryota > Metazoa > Chordata > Mammalia > Chiroptera > Vespertilionidae > Antrozous > Antrozous pallidus. The sequence goes on along the minus strand of CM050513.1, from coordinate 110,776,605 downwards.
ATGGGGGAGCACCCACCCTCTAATGAGGCTGTGTTGCACCAGCTTCAGGCTTTGGAAACTGGAGGTGTTACACTGAATGCCTTCTATGCTCATTCACCCTCCTGGGAATGGGGCAGGCTGGTACTTAAAGGGGCCTCTTGAATAAGCCCCCCAAATTCCCACAGCCACTTTGGAGAGCACGGGGGTCCACTCTCCCATAAGATGTGCAGCTCCCCAGGGGAGCCAGCCATGAGTGAGCGCATGCCGGCTGCACGACTCGAGTTCCTGGCCAGCGGCTGAGGCCCGACCATCTGCAGGGTCTCCCTGGGCCAACCTGAGGGTGGGTGGTGGGCAGTGTGCCCTCGTCCTCCCAGAGAGCAGCTGAGTACCCCTGGCTAAATCTGGGCAGTGAGCACAGCGAGGAGGAAGCGATGCCAAAGATTGTGCAAAGCCCTGGCCCAGGGAGCCGCTCCCTCAGGCGCAGAGCAGTCACGCTGCCGTCCCTGTGCCCGAGCACACAGGTGCTGGCGGACAAGGCAGACAGAACAGGGCACGTCTGGCCCTGAAAGAGAAACCTATGCTTCCCTTCCCTCCAAGAACTGCATGTTCTCTCCTCATTACTACCCCCACCCCCCGCCATCTTCCTCTTCCTCTGACATACACCTGCACAGCCCTGAGGTCGAGGCTCAGCCATTGCTAGGAGCCACGCCTGCGGCAGTGGAGGGCCTACAACACCCGCTGAAGGGCAAGGTCACAGCCCAGACAGGGCTGCAGACCTGGGCCAGGTGTCTGTGGTCCATGCCCAACATAGGAGGGAGGGCTGCTCCCCAAATAGTCCCGGGAAGGCTGCTGGCCAGAAGCTGGACATGAGACCACTTAGGGTGACACAGAGCATGGAGAGGAAGCAGACTGTGTCCCCAGAACAATGATGTGGGAGAAGCTGAGAAGGGCTCCCTGCTCTGGCAGAGCCTGTGAGGCACCCCTGACCTGGCTGGCCCAGATGCCCCCTCGCTCTGCTTGGTGCCTCGAGTGGAAGGGCTGGTGGTCGGGAGAGAGGCCGGGACTGTGCCAGCTGTGGTCGGGGCTGGAGCACATACAGGGAGGCTGCCAAGGAGCTGGCTTCCTGGTGAGTGGGGCAGAGCTGGCACCAGATACCAGGTAGACAGGCCTGGGAGGGTCTGAGAGTCCCAGGGGACAGGGCAAGGTGAGACGGCCAAAGGCCAGTCAGGTGACCAGGGCTGAAGATGCAGCTGAAGCAGAAGGAGCCAGGCAGGAGAACAAAGGGCTGGGGAACTCGGAACTGGGCACATGCCTGCCCCTGCAGGGCACTGGCACTATCTGCTGGGTGGAAGCCAATCCCGGGGCCCGCAGGACTCATGACGTGAGAAGGCACAGGATGCTGTTTCAGACCACCTGCCCTACCCCCTGCTCTCCCTATCTCTGACGTTAGCACATGCTATTCCCAGGGCCTGAAATGGCCATCTTGACCCTTGCCCCCGACCCTGCTGTCCGGGTCGCAGTGCCTGGTACACCCCTCAGCACTGCACAGCAGGGGTCCGTATGCGCATCTCTCTCTCAGAGACTGCAGGCCCTGGAGAGAATGTTCCGGTGTGCTTTTCTTTCTCTCCTAGGGCTTCGCTCCAGTAGCAGCGAACATCAGCCAGGCTGGGGAGCCGGGCCAGGTGCCAAGGGCTCTCTGGTGTGGCCAGTGTGCCACCTGCTGGGGCCTCGTGGGCGGATCACCTCCTGGCTGTTAGGTCCCACCGGACTCATTAGCTTCCACCTGCACCGCAGCCTCACGTGCTCTAACTCCATGGCAACCAAGAGCCGCTGGTTCCAGAGCCCTAGGTTTGAGACTCTAGACTCTGCTTGAATAAGGATGTGGCTCATGGCCCATCAGCCCTCCCTTTCCCAGAGATGGGTACAGCCAGTGGGCAGGCTGTGGGCAACCCATGGGCCCAGGCGGGCTACACCTGGATATGCCAGCGTGGAGAGGGTAGCTCTGGGTCCTTCAGAGGCCCACTGACCATTTCCAAAGGCACTGGAATGACCACTAGGGAGCTGGGTCCACTGAGACGGGTCCTTAATCCAGAGCTGTCCTTGGCTGTCTTCTGGGCAGCCCCAGCCCAAACTCGGGGTCATGAGCAAGGGGCTGAGGACGAGCCTCGGCACACCGCTTCTGACACACCTACACGGAGACCATCACGGGAAGCTGAGGCCAGTGCTGGCCACGTGCCCTGACCGCTGAGGGCATCTCCCTGGAAGTGGGCAGCCCTATGGAAGGACAGACCAGCTCGGTGCAGAGTGGGCAGGCCTGAGTGGGGTGGTAGGGACTGGAAAGACGGGAATGAATGGACAAGCCCCTGAGGACTTACCAGGAGCCTCCCTGCCTCTCCAGGGGCTTGTGCCCTGTGCACAGAGCGGGGGCACCCGAGTCGCAGACACTGTCCGCACACCACAGACCCAGGTTCCCCACCGAGGAAGCCTGTCTCCTCATCTGATCAGATCTTATGAGATTCTGGCACACAGCTGGCCAACCTACAGGCCCGCCTTCCCCATCCAGCTCTGCCTGCGGGGCACTGAGTCTGCCGCCTGGCCACGGGCTCTGTGGGCCACATGGGACTGACTTAGGGAAGGAAGTCTGGCCACCCTGAGGGGGGACCGCAGGGGGCTGTGTGCTTTTCATGGGGTTCAGGGACGCGGAGGGAGTCTCCTCTGATGGGGAGTGACCCAAACTGCAGGGGGGCCGGCCACTCACTCTTTCCGTTGGTCAGCCAGGGAGCTGCCCCGTGTTAGGGCAAACATGTCAAACTCGTCCTCCAGGCGGCCGGAGGTCTCCAGAGACTGCAGGCCAGCCCTCACGCTGCTGGGGCCCAGGTCTGCGGGGACAGAGAGGCACGTAAGATTCCGCCTGCTGCTCTCGCCTGCGCTGTGGCCAAGCCGCTCCTGCCGGGCCCGGGCTGCTTCTGGGTGGGCAGCACGGAGCGGGGGTACACACGTGGCAGGATGCATGAGCGGGGCAGCCACCTGCTGGCCGCGGGACCATGGGCATAGCCACCTCCTCACTCGGGATTTCCTGGGCGCGGCACGAGGCAGCAGTCAGTAACAGTAAAGCCAATCGCAGTGATGTGCCAGTGATTTGACGGCTAACGTGTGCAGGAGCCCGCTCCGGCCTGGCACTGCTCTGAGCCTGGCCCACGCTGAGCTCATTCAGCCCTCACCACCGCCTGTGAGGAAGGGCCCGTTCCTGCCCATCCCAGAGGAGGAAGAGGGCACAGGACGTGCCAGTGAGTTGCCCACGCTCACCCAGGTGATTCAGGCCACGGAGACTTCACTGTCAAGGGCACCTCAGAACAGTGGGACTGCTGAGGCCCGGAGGGCTCAGCCACTGCGGGCTGCGAGGGAGAGTCCCACGTCTTGTCCCAGACGCCCAGCCTTGTGGCAAGGTTTAGCCTGGGAGCCCGGTAGGGTGGGGTCTGGGCTAACACTCTGCTGTTGGGGCTCCAGCTCCAACTGTAACACAGGACGGTACCCCCAGAACTGCAAGGGGTGCCCGCACTTACTCATTCCTGCCAGCTGGGACGACAGGCCGCCGGTGGCTGCTGGGTCAGCGCCCATGTCGATGAGGTCAGCGGCCGCCTCGGCCTCGCTGGGGCCCTGGGGGGGAGGGAGACCATGGTCAGGCCCCTACCGTGGCCTCGCTCCCGAGTTCTGCTCCCTCTGGAGGGTGGGCAGACCCTTGGGCACTAGCAGGTGGCAGAGCTTACAGGGACAGTGACATAAAAAGCTAAGAGGGGACTTTCAGGAGCCTAGATAAGAAGGTGGATCCTGCCCAGAATAGGGGGTGGCGGTGAGCACCGCCGTCCTTCTCCGTTAACCAGGGACGATCTGGTGAGAGCAAAGCCGTTTACCTTGGCGGTCTGGCCGGTCCGGAACCGCTCGAACCTACGAGGCAGAAAGAGTGGGTCAGAGACAGGCTGAGAGGCGCTCGGCACAGCCAGGCAGTCTTCATGTGCCGCGGCCGCCCCAACCCTCGCCATTTTCCTCTGGTCTGTCCCTGCGGGCTCGGCATCAGCGCAGCGGTGAGCTGGTGTGTCTGGGCAGACCCAGGGGTGCCCGGCGTCCCCAGGGCACTAGTAACTGTGTCTCTTTCACTTGCAGAAGCGACCAATTTGGATCATCAACGACCTGGCCACTCCAGTCACGATCAGCATCAAATGAATAGGAACAGGCTAGAGGAGGACATGGGGTGCACGCGGCACACGGCAGAGCTGAGGACTTTTGTGGAAGCTGCTCAGCAATCTACCTGTGTCCGTGTGTGCCAGGGCCTGCGGTGGTGTGAGAAAGACACGCGTCCTTGCATTGCCCTGAGCCACTGGCCGCCCTCAGACAGCCTGGCGATGGGCGAAGGGGGTTAAGAAGACCTGGGTCTGGGGTCTGTTCCTGGCCCTGCCCCTTGTTCACTGTGTGACCACGGGTACATTACATCACTTCTGAACTTGCCTCCTTGTCTGTTAAAAAGGGGGGGAGAGTGGAACCTGCCTCCCAGAGGGGAGGATCAGCAGACACAGCATGAGTGGTGGTGAACGGAAAGTACCACCAGGCAAAAGCCAGGCCTGCTCTTCCCCGTTTCCCGTGATCCTGGCGGGACGGCCGTCAGGGGCCCTCCTGTCCCCCAGCCAGTGGGCACAGCAAAGCGGGCCCTCCTGTCCCCCAGCTAGTGGGCACAGCAAAGCGGAGCCAGTTTCTCTCGGGGACCTGCCCCTGAACAGAATGACACAAGGTGAGGCGCATCTGGACCCATTTACTGATGGTGACACCTGGGGACATGGTCTAGGACAGTGGTCGGCAAACTGCGGCTCGTGAGCCACATGCAGCTCTTTGGCCCCTTGAGTGTGGTTCTTCTACAAAATACCATGGCTTGGGCGAGCCTATTTTGAAGAACTGGCGTTAGAGGAAGTTTAAGTTTAAAAAATGTGGTTCTCAAAAGAAATTTCAATCGTTATACTGTTGATATTTGGCTCTGTTGACTGATGAGTTTGCCGACCACTGGTCTAGGAGGTTCTGCCCAGAGACCCCTGAGCCTCCCTAGGATCTGTCTGTCCCTCCTGCTCTGTCCACTCTCCTTTGGACTCTAAAAGCTATGCATTTAACAGAGGCTGTTCATCCAACCACTTCCTTTCCTAAGTCAGCCGGAAACGCTGTGTCCTTGCAGGCAAAGAGCCCTAATTAAGTTCAGTACGTGGTCCGAGGCCCCAGAGCCAGGCAACGGTGGAGTGAGCAAGGTCAGCTCAGCCTGCCTGGCTGCGGGCCCACGCACTCAGCCACCACCGCGGCCCTCCCCCGGGGCTGGACGCAGGGACATTGGGGAGGGCTAACTGGCGAGGAGAGGAGAGGTAGTGGAAGGCGGGGCATGCATGCCCACGCCGGAAGAAGACAGCTGAGGAACATGCCCTGGGTGGCCGGCCTGGTGTTTGAGAGGAGAGGAGAGGTCAGCTGTGTGGGGAGACCAGGGCACAGGGCAGGTGGGAGGGAGGGGAGGGGTGGGCAGCTACAAGGCTGGGGGAGGGGTACCGTTCGTGGCGCAAGAACACGTTGTTGAGATTGTCGTTGACGATGAGCAGCTCCTCCGTCAGCTGCTCGTTGGCGATGCGGGGGATGAGCTCCAGGACCCGCTGCTGCATGGCTCGGCACGTCCGGTTGAGCTCCTGCCGCGGAAGCAGGAAGGACAAGCATGGGCACGGGACCAGAGCGGGGCCACCTCTCCTGGAGGGCTCTGGCCCTGGCTGCCTCGGAGAGCAGAGCGGACTCCGCACCGGACTGGAGCTCCACCAGCAGCTGCAGGGGCTCCACTAACGAGCCTCTGAATTCCCCCTGTGCTCCACGCTCGCATTTGCCACCAAGCTGGCTCCATGCAGGCTCCAGAAGAAAGTTCCTGTCGCCATCTTTGCTTAGTTGAATAACAGAGCCGCCAGGTGGCCCGGCAGAACAAACCGCAGCTTCTCTGGGTGTACGGGTATTTTTGGGAGCCAAAACATAAAACAAAATAGACTAGAGGGCTCAGGCTGGTTTGGCTCAGTGGATAGAGTGTCCGGCCTGTGGACTCAAAGGTCCTGGGTTTGATTCTAGGCAAGGGCACATGTCCAGGTTACAGGCTCGATCCCTAGTAGTGGACATGTAGGAGGCAGCCAGTCAGTGATTCTCTCATCACTGATGTTTCTCTCTCTCTCTTCCTCTCCCTTCCTCTCTGAAATCAATAAAAATATATTTAAAAAAACCACAGATGACTCACTCCAACTATTATCCACAAGCCCAAATTTTGAATTTTTCCCTCATTATTCTCAGACTTATTTAAAAAACAAACAAACACACTTTTATTTAGGAATAATGTGAGATTTATAGAAGAGTTGCCAAGACAGTACAGAGTTTCTGTAACCCTCACTCAACTTCTCCTTGGCCTGGCGTTTGTGAACTGCGACATTAACACAGCTACAACACTATTGGCTAAACCACAGGCTTTGTTCAGGTTTCCCAGTTTTTCTACTAATGCCCTTTTCTTGTCCCAGACCCCACACTGCATTTAGTCGTCGTGTCACTGATGGGCGTTTTAAAAAAATATATAGTTTGGCTTTTTAAAAATTTTTTTCTCACTCGAAGATATGCTTTTTACTGATTTTTAGAGAGGACAGAAGAGGAAGAGGGAAGAAGGTTGGGATTGGAGGGAGGAGAAGGAGGGAGGAAGGGAGGTAGAGAGAGAGAGGAAGAAAGAAGCACTGATGTGAGAAACAGGGACTGGTTGCCTTGAGTACGCACCCCGCCTGGGGATCAAACCCCAAACCCAAGAATGTGCCCTGCCAGGAAATGGAATCCACCACCATTCCGTGTACGGGATGACGCTCCAACCACTCCAGCCCTTTTCTCCTGGAGGCATTTCTGAGACTAAACGCTGCCCAATGTTAATTTTGGATCTTTCTGGAGGCTTTTACACGGCCCCCTCTTAGGTCAGGCCTTCTGGGATTTCCTTATCTGCCTTCCGGTGGGCCTCCCCTCCCTTCCTTCCATGACCAAGAGCACTTATGGCTTTGTTTCTACTTCCTTGTCTGCTCCACAGCAGCAGATGGAGCCAGGGTCCTGGGTTCCAATCCCAGCTCTGCTGCTTACCAGCCATGGGACCCTGGGCAATCACATGATCTCTCCACCTAGTTTGCTGACCTGGAAAATGGGGATAAGAGCCCTTACCTCGTAGGAGAGGGTGAAGATTAAGTAAGTGAATGTTTATCAAGCGTCCACATCAGAGCCTGACACATGGGAAGTGCTCGAGGTCCCTGGGACACCTCGGCTGCCTGCTCTAGCCACCACTCACTCCCACAGCCTGGACTTGGGGACACACAAAATTAACTGCACTACAGCAGCCCTGCGCTTCCTAGCTGCCTTACTCTCTCTCATAGCCCTGATGTGGTCTTCATAGTCACATGTCCTTTCAACTGTGAGACTCCGCCTTCCCTCCCACCCCCGGAGGGAGGACCCAGGGCTGGGACACAAGGTCAGCTCAGCTCAGGTCAGCCCTGCCCTCGGGAGCGTGAGGCTGAGCAGGAAGGAGACAGACCAAAACAAGACCATCACACCAAGTACCCCATCATCCCCTCATGGGTTCTGTGGCTCCTGGGCATTGGGGTCCCCTAGCTTTCTGGGTACCTCTATGACCTGACCTTCCTGGGGAAGATGCCTCTCCCCAAACGCAGCTCCTCCTGCTTCAGTGCCCGGCCCTCATCCCTCACCAGCTGGGGATGAGACTGCGGGAACATCTCCTGACCCACAGGCGCGAAGGCCCACAGCTCCCACCTGCCTCAGGGCCGACACCAGCTGCTCTCTCACGCCTGCCTGCCACGCTTACAATCTGAAAGGTGGAAATCTCGCCTACCAGCTTTTTCTCAATATCATTTACCCATCGCTTACTCTGCACCAGGCACAGTGGGGCAAAGCCTTGTCCCATGCCAAACTTTAACCACGAAGGCTATTGCTAGAGCAGTCCTGCAGATGAGGAAACTGAGGCAGAGGGGCTATTCTGAATTGCAATCTGATGGAGTCCCAAGTCCCTGGTGTTAGCATCTCCTGTGGTGGTGAAGGGGTTCAGAGCAAGCATGGGAACTAGTGTGGAGGGGAGGGAGTGTGTGTGGACACATGAGCACGAAGTCACAGGGGGGCGGGGGGGATGCGGGCTCACCTGTAGCAGCTCCAGGTCTGCGGGCTCTGCCTGGGTGGGCACCAGCTCCGTCAGCATCTCCGACATCACCCTCACGTTCCCGCTCACCATCTCCAGCTCGCTGCGCAGCTTCCCGATCTGAAACACACCGTCGCCCCGTGAGGGAGGGAGGCCCGGGGCCCGAAGCCGATGCCGCCCACAGGGGCTGAGCCTGGCGCCACCAGCGGGGGTGGTGCCCGAGGAGCTGGCCTCCAGCACACTCACTCAGCTCCCGGCCGCAGCCCTGCCTAAGAGTGGGCTTTCCCCAGCCCCACACGCCCCCCTCACAGAGCCCCCACCAACCTTTATCATCTCCAAACCGGGGAGCCCGGTGCAGGGAGAGGCGAAAGGAAAGCAGCAGCGGGATGCACCTCAGAGCCCGGCTGGAGCTCCCGAGCTCCTGGGCCGCGGGGCAGCTAACGAGGCCCAAAGGACACTCCCCCGGAGAGAGTCAGCGGCGCTTCCCTCTCGGGGGCTGGATTCTCCCTCTCTCCGCCCCTAGGCTTTCTGCCTAGCTCCTGGTCTGTCTGTGGCTCTGGGTCCCAGGCCCTCCTGAGGACGGGTCCCAGTACCACCCCCACTTGGAGTACGAGACAGACTTAGCACTTGTTAGAGGGCCAGAGGTCTTGGCTGGGGGATGGTGGTAATCAGGCTGCAGTCCCTTCCCCTGATGCTGGGGGCTTTGCAGGGGCCAGGTCTCCCTGTGAGCTGAGCATGGTGCACACCGCGGGTGGCCAGAGACCAGCATGGAAGCTCCCAAATTAATCTGCCGAAGCTCCTTTCATCACGGAACACCTCGTGGGTCTCGTATTAAGTGGCTTTCACTTTGGGAAACGCTCATTCATTTTAAATCAGGTGACTGAGTGCATTTCAGAATCTGAACGTCACCATGTAAATTTATGATGCCTGTGACAGCAGCTACCTTATACCAGCACCGACTAAGTGCCTCAGCGCGTAACGTACATTCCTAACCAAACTTGCCCACCGTGCCCTGCCAGCGTGGCCCAGTGGTTGAGCATTGACCTGTGAACCAGGAGGTCAATGGTTTGATTCCAGGTCAGGACACTGCCTGGGCTGTAGGCTTGGCTCCCAGTGGGGGTTGAGCAGGAGGCCGCCAATCAATAATTCTCTCTCATCCTTGATATTTCTCTCTCTCCCTTTCTCTTCCTCTCTGAGATCAATAAAAATATGTAAAGAGAAACACAAACTTGACCACTGTCTTACGAGGCAGCTATCTTCAGATGAAGATGAAGACGAAGACGCAGTGTTCAGACACAGGCAGGGCATTCACCACGGTTCACTGTCACCTTCCAAACCCGGAAAACGTTAGCTACATCTGCCTCTTCAATGAGCGCTCCTGGTGTAGGTGAGCGGAAAAGCCACTGCTCACAAATCCAGCGAGGGCAGGGCATGGGGGACGCAATTAGGAGCCTGAGTTACATCACTGGGCGTTGAAGAGTTAATGAGTCCCCGGAGACCACGGGCTCTGCAGTCACACGGACACCCCGTTTTGTTTGGTGAGAACTTCCTGCACTAGACACAGTCTTCACCACGCAGCTGCTAGGCCTCAGGCAAACTGCTTTACAGTCGTAACTGGGTAGATACATTTTACAACCCTGTTACAGTGCTTCTGTACCTTGAATGATCTGTCCAGTTAGGAAAACTTCTCTAGTAATATTTGTAACTCTGGGAGGTGATTTTATGATGTCAAAGTACACAAATTTCTCTTCCAACAGGCTGGGGCTGAAGGGCTGTCTGGTGAGCTGTTCAGACACCTTACGGCACAGAGAGCAGCTGGTGCACTTTGGAAAGTCAAGTTCCACTTCAGTTCCATCACACCCCCGTGCCTTTCTCACCAGCACTAAGCTCTTACACTTGGCTGATATGATGGGTCTGAAGTCTGCAGAACGCCGCCCAGGGGCACCCCGATGGTGTAAGGCCCCGACCCACACCCCTGCAGCCGATGACCAAGCACCCAGAGAACGCTAGCCTGGCAGTGGACGTCCCTCACAGGGAGAGCAGCGTCAGCCCCCAACAGGCTGCTCCTGGCTGATGGGGGTTGGGGAGCACCTCACCTCCAGCTTTAGGAGGAACACGCTGAGGGTCAGAGGCCAACTAAGCCATGTGACCCCTAGTCTGAGGAGGGTGCTCTTTCCAGCTCTCTCAGGCCCTGGCCTGCCCCCGGGAACCTTTATTATCTGTGTGGATGTTTTAAACTGCTTTTAGCCAGAACCTCTGCTCAGATGTCACTGAGCACATATGCAAATGACACAAGGACAGTGGAGCTGCTGTGGGCAAAGGGGTCCCTGCAGGCACTTCCTCTCCCTGGTGCTGCCCGAAGGGCTCTCTCTACCCAGAACACAGTTGGAGGCTGGCTGACGCACAGGACAGAGCCGGCCTGCAGCCACACAGACCTGAGCTGGAACCCCAGCTGTGTCTGCTGAGCCATGTGGCTCGAGGCGAGCGAATCTCTCCCTCTGAGCCTCCTCTTCCAAACAGGAGGACAACAGGCACCTGTGGGGTTGCCGTGAGGACCAGCAAAGAGCCCACGGTCACTTTCATTATGACAGGGTCTTCCCTGACACGGGGGGCGGCCCCCCCCGGCCCCTCATGGCTCTGGCCCCGGCTCGTTCACCTGCTCAGGGGTTGGCGTTATGGGTGCGTCGCCGGGGAGTACAGCTGGGGTGGACACAGGAGCCGTGTGCTGGCTGGGATCCCCCCGATGAGAGGCGTCAGTGCCTGCAGAGTTCTGTCCGGACGGCGTCTCCGAGCTGAACACGGTCTAGAGGGCAAACAACGGGCTCAGTGAGGCCCGCAGGGGCCCCAGAAAGCAGCTGCAGAAGCCAGCTGGTGACTGCTCCGGCCTCCCCTCCCCACCGTCCCCGAGTGTCCTCACCCGCTGGGGTGTGTGGATGGGCGACAGCATGTCTAGGTCAGTCATTGGGAACTCCAGGCCCTTCCGCCGCAGGTCCTCGTAGACGGCGACGACTCCGGTCAGATCGGGCGAGCTGCGGAACGCGTCGGCCCAGGACTGAGGGGACAAAGGGACATGGCAGGAAAAGCCCTTTCAAGCTCACCGACCTGCCCCAGAGAACGGTAGTTCTGTCCACGAGTACCTGGTCCTTTTACATCACTCTGACACCCCACTCCACAGAAAGACTCCATGCTGACAAGTCTCCCCACACTCTGAATGTCCAATCAACAGGCAGCCAAGGTGACCCCAAACAAGAAACTGACTGAGGCGGCAGGAGCAGCAATGGCACCTCTCTCCCCGCCCCGCCCGCCGCCCGCCAGCACTCACCTGGATGAGGTTCAGCACCTTGTCGTGCACGATGGTGGGCGGGTTGTTCTTGGGCAGGATGGTCTTCACCAGCACGCCCTCCACGAAGTCCTGGCTGGCCACCAGCACATGGAAGCGGTGGCCACAGTTCTTGACACATGTTTCCAAGACCTGGAGACCAGGAGGCCCCGTGAGCACCTGTCAGAGGAGGACAGTACCCAGGCCCCCCACCCCCACTCTGCTTATGTCCCAGAGTGCATGGGGCTTCTAGAGGTGAGAGAGGCACTTGGAGAATCAGGGACGATGTGGGATCTGGGCTGGCTTACTGGGTGGGCAGAGGGCGGTGTGCTGGCCAGAGGCCCTTTGCTAAGTGGCCTCGGTACCCACAGAACCCTGTCCTTCTGTGGTGAGTACAGTCTGGAGGGAGGTGGCTCTCAGGTGGAAACCTAAGAGGACTTTGTCAGGTGGTGACGCTGTGGCAGAGGATAGGTGGCTTCTTCCCTCCAAGTGTCTTCTTCCTATTCATGTCAGCAGTTGCCTTTACTTTGTGGCATAGGGCAGCGGTCGGCAAACTGTGGCTTGCGAGCCACATGTGGCTCTTTGGCCCCTTGAGTGTGGCTCTTTCACAAAATACCATGTGCGGGCGCACACGTACAGTGTGATTGAAACTTCGTGGCCCACGCACAGAAGTCGGTTTTCTGCTCACAAAAGAAATGTCAATCGTTCTGTTGATATTTGGCTCTGTTGACTAACGAGTTTGCTGACCACTGTAATAGGGGATTCACCTGGATATAAGGCTGCTGTGGTGGAGGCTGGCCCAGAGTTCTCATCCCCACTCCCAGCAAACCCCCCCGCCCCCTGACAGCCAGGATGCCCACTTATGCCTGGCTCGTCCTGTTGGGGGCATCTGTTGCATATTCGTTTTTCAGGTGGGACGTCCAAGCGCCAATCAGCACCCACCTGCACCTGCCAGGCTTCCTGCCCCTAAGTGTGGGCTCACCCGCGGGCCCCCTGGCCCGGCTCTCCACACTGGTTCAGAGGGACGGGGTCTCCGTGTGCCCGCTCGCTCAACGAGCCAGTCGATTGGAGAGAACTTTCCCCCAGTGGCCTCTCCTGCCACTCTGCCCGCCAGCAGTGCAGTCAGGACAGCACTCCGCCCAGGAGCCTTCCTTCCCAGCCCTTGGAAGAGGGGCCCCGGCGGCCAGGAGTCCTGCTGGGCCCGGGGAGCCAACCGCACTGGACCCTGGGCCGGCCACGGCCAGCCCGCCAAATGGGCACTTACCGTGAGAGCCAGCATCACCTCGTGGAAGTTCTTATTCCCCGTGATTCTCTTCTTTATCGCTCGGAAGGCATCTTTGGGACTGGACAGAGGGAAAAGGAGGATGGGCTGACTCAGTGGCTTGTGTGGGCGGGGGAGGGGCTCTGGAGATAGGACGGCTCCTGTGAACTGCCTCCCCGTTCCTATCCGTTTCCTGTGTGCTCAGCTCCAATCACGCCACGCCACCCCCCCTCCCCCCGAGTCCTCGGGTAGATCACCAGTATCTGTGGCAATGACTCTCTCAGTGTGTGGTTCCCGGACCTCCTGGGGGGGGGGGGGCATGTGAGTGTTGGTTACAAACACAGAACCTTGGACTCCGCTCTCGACCCCTGAACCATACGCTGAGGGGATGTGGGTGCTCGCCACGCCCTAGGGGCAGGTGGTGCAGACTGAAGTGAAGAACCCGTGACTGGAGGCAGAGTCCTAATGCCCGTCCTGCCAGCTCCTCTGCCCGCCCATCCTTCCCCTCACGCTGGCGCTGGGGACACACTGGTGAGCAATCCACGCGGCCCTGCTCCTCGGGTCACGTGTTCTGTGGAGCCTGGTGCAGTGGCAGTGAGCGGGTCCCGCGGCAGAGGGGGGGGGGGGGGGTCGGGAAGCCTTCTCCGAGGAGGTGGCACTGCAGCTGAGTGAGAAGGACGGGAGGCAGCCTGCTGTGGGGAGCAGGGCAGCGGGTGAGACAGAAGCAGGAGCCTGGGCCAGGGGGGCCCTGGGATGGGAGGCAGGAAAGATGGGCCCACTGAGTGTGGGGAGGGCGGAGAGAGGGGCCGAGACACGGTAGGAGGGTGGATGCAACTCCGTGCAGAGGGCGCCTGAAGACCTTGATGGCAGCTCTCCCTGTCCCATCTGTAATTTACTGCCACCCCATGCCTCACCCCTGCCCCCTGCCCCTCAGCCCGGAACAGGTGACATCGATGTGTTGCCCAGACTGACCACTCTTCCCTAAGAGCCTGTGTGGCCCCCAACTCCAGAGCTGCAAGGCTGTCCCCGTCCTCCACCCCCGTGTGCACGGCCACACGGCACTGCCGGGGCCGCGGCCAGAGGCCTCCTAGAGGGCGGGACGGCGTCCTCCTTGTCGCCCGCCCCCCAGGGCCCGGCGCGCCGCAGAGGCCGAGGGAGCACGGCGAGTGGCTGTGAGGCCTGTCCTGCTGTCTGCCTAGGCGTCTGTCTGCCTCTCAGAGCTGACAGTTCGGGGCAAGTCAGGGTCACCCAACAGGAGAGGCGGCGGCAGGAAAGCCTTCCTGGGAACGAATTCCACGGGGGCTGAGCGTGCAGGCCTGTCAGGCTGTGACAGAGGACCCTCGGGTAGCGGGGTCCATCCCCAACACGTGAGACAATTTGCACCCCAACATCCAGGCGCAGTTCCTCGTCTCGGGCTCCTCCTTGGGGGAAGCTGGGGTCCGCTCCTGGCAGCCCTCACCTGTAGCCACCTCAGCTCCAAAGGGACCTGTCCCCACTTCTCACAGAGTGGTCCAGAGAGAGGGCATGGCGCTGCGATCAGGTCTGCTGTGTGTGCCCTAGCTGCGGGCCTACTGTGTGCCCAGTACTCTGCTAGGAGCCCGGAGTGAATGACAAGGAGGCCACTGCCCAAGGAGGCGTGGGCAAGAGATTGCAGTTCAGACACCAAGCTCAGGGAGGTAAGGGTCACGCCCGCTTTGCTGGCTGCTGGGTCCCCAGGCCTCTTGCGGAGCCTGGAACACAGGAGCTCAAGTTGACAGCCCGCACCTGAGGGAGCGCACTAAGCCCTTCTCGGTCTGCAAGGACCCTGCTGTGATGTCAGCTCTCCTGGCTGGTCTTGATGCTCGATGCAGTCGCCCACAGCTTTGAGCTGGGTGCCTGCCCGCACCCCGCCTGCCCCTCTATCACACAGCACGGCCAGGCTGAGGACCTCCCACAGACTTCACTGGACTCCCCGTGAAGAAAGGACAGGGAAACGAGATCCTGCTCCGACCGCTGACCCTGATTTTCCACAACAGAGGCCGCCCTTCCTGCCGGGTGCTCCCCACCCGCTCCCCACCCTTCCTGGATCTTTAGGAGGCCGGTGGACGCAGGATCCCCGCTCTGCTCTCCTCAGGGCCTTGGCTGATGGCTGGAAGGACTGGAAAGAGTTCAAGTGAGCGGCTCGGGCCCACAGCTGGTCAGTGCGGGCGAGTCAGAGACCAGGAGCAGCCCCGTGGTGCCTGCCCCACAGCCCGTAGTGCAAGCTCGGCAGGGTCCTGGGCGCTGAGCAGGACACCGTGGCCCGCGCCCGAGAACGCTCGGCCACGGCTAACAGCCCTGCGTCATCTTCACTGCCCTCCCCGCGACCCCGAGCCTCCGTGTGGTTTCGCACGGTGAGGGAATGGAAGTCTGCTCTGGCGGCTGAGAAAGCCGGAGCCCTAACACACTCCAGCCCCAGAGGGCACAGAGGGCCGGGCCGCCCCGATCCGAGCTGCCCGCTGGCCCTGTCCTGGAAGACGCTGCCCAGGTGACATCTTAGGAGGAGCTGCCCGGCTGGGGCACTGCTGAGAGGCTGCATGGGCGGGAGGCAGCTGATTTGTTTCTCTCCCCCTTTCCTCTTCCTTCCTCTCTCTCCCAAATTAACAAAAACGTTATTTTTTGGAGCTGGAATTACCGCGGATGCTGGCACCAGACTTGCCCTCCAATGGATCCTCGTTAAAGGATTTAAAGTGGCCTCATTCCAATTACAGGCCTCGAAAGAGTCCTGTATTGTTATTTTTCGTCACTACCTCCCTGACCCAAGATCCAACTATGAGCTTTTTAACTGCAGTAACTTTAACATATGCTCTTAAAAAACATTATTTTTGTGAACGGGCAGGAGCGTTTGGGGCCGCTGGCCAGCCCACCCCGGCGTCCCCAGGCCTCTCCCCCATCTGCCGAGGGGGCTGACAGGCTGGTGGCTCCAAAATGCATGTTCCTGCCCGGGGTGGGGCTCAGACGACCTCTGCAGCCCTCCTAGCCCCGAGGGGCACACAGGGGTCTGCCTTTGGGCACAGAGCTGGTGGGATGGGGCGGGGGCTCTCGGGCCAGAGGCGGGGTGCGGCAGGGTCCACGCCGACTGCCGCTGGCTGTCCCGCCTGTGCCCCAGCTTACCCTTCCTCTGTCTCGTTGATGATGTCGCAGATCTCCATGTTGAGGGCCCAGTCCTCGCTCTGCAGGGAGCCATCGGTAGCTTTCTCTGAGGAGAGGAGAGCACAGTCACAAAGGCGTGTGGGGTCCCAGATGATAAGTTCAAACGGTGGGGTGTGGGGTGGTGATGGGGGTAGGGTGGGAAGAGAGGAGGGGAGGGAGGGCAGGGGATGCTTTCCGGGAACCTAAGATGGGCCACGTGCTATATAAGCTATGCCACCTACATTGTCCCATTTTGTCACTTAATTCTTTTTTCTTTTTTAAAAATACATTTTATTTTATTTTTATATTTTATTGATTTTTCAGAGAGAAGGAAGAGGGATAGAAAGTCAGAAACATCGATGAGAGAGAAACATCGATCTGCTGCCTCCTGCATACCCCCTACTGGGGATGTGCCCACAGCCGAGTACATGCCCTTGACTGGAATCGAACCCGGGACCTTTCAGTCCGCAGGCCGACGCTCTACCCACTGAGCCACACCGGTCTCGGCTCTTAATTCTCATTAGAAGCCACACTGCGCTGAGAGCGCTGTCCTGTGCGGCCGAGAGGCCGTGGCTCAGAGCTCTGGACGGGAGCAGGTGCTCGAAGCCAGAGCTCTGGACGGGAGCAGGTGCTCGAAGCCAGAGCTCTGGACGGGAGCAGGTGCTCGAAGCCAGAGCTCTGGACGGGATCAGGTGCTCGAAGCCAGAGCTCTGGACGGGAGCAGGTGCTCGAAGCCAGAGCTCTGGACGGGAGCAGGTGCTCGAAGCCAGCAGCACTGAACGGCGAGCAGGTGCTCGAAGCCAGCAGCACCGGCTTCAGAGTGCTTGTTTTTCACCTGACAATACAGAGTTGTTGTTGTTTTCTTCAATAATGTTTTTGTTAATTTGAGAGAGAGAGAAAGGGAAAGGGAAAGGGAGGGAGGGGAGAGAGAAACATCAATCAGCTGCCTCCGACAGGCCCTCCGTCGGGGACTGAGCCCTGACCAGGAATTGAACCAGTGACCTTCTGGTGCAGGGGATGACGCTCAACCGAGCCTCACTGGCCAGGGCAACATAGACTGTTTCGTTTTGTTTTGATAAATAAACTGTTTCGCCGGGTGTCCACCACAGGAACGATGATGGGAGGACACCACACGTGTTCTTTAAGAAGGGAGGCGCTGTCCCTCCACTCGAACACGCCCCCCCTCCAGTTGTTCTCACCCAGCACAGTTTGGAAAAGTCCCACCACGGCGCGCAGGGACGTGTGGTCTGCTGCCTTTTCCAGGCCACATTCCGTCATGCTCGGACCCCTGGCTGGTGCGTCAGGCACACACATGCACTTGTCCCATATGGAAGTGTGCGGCAAACAGGACTTCATCAGCGCTTTAAGGCTCAGACACCAGCGCCGTCTCCCTGGCTTCCGGAGCCTGGCTCCAGGCGTGAGTGCTCACACCCGGCCGGGCTCACGTGCCCGCTGGCCCCCCACCGTCAGCCAGCTCTCACCTGCCAGGAGTGCGCCATGACAGGCACGTGGAACGTGATGTGATGACACAACCCACCTGCAAGGGAGGCGCGCATCCCCCTGTTCACAGGGACAGACAGACTGGGGGGGGCTGCCCAGTTGCGGGAGCGTCAGGCCTGCTCACGCGCAGGGGATGCAATGGCAGACCAGAAGGACATGGCCCCAACCCTATGGCGCCCAAAGAGGCTGGGGCTCCAAGCCCAGGCCTGTCAGGACAGAGGCTGCCTCCGTGTGCCTGGGAAGGCCCTGTTCCAGCCAGGCAGGCAGGCCCATCCCATCCTCAAGGGCAATCCCTGGGCTGGGCCAGCACAGCCAGCTCCCTGCGACTGTGGCTTCTGTGACCCTGGTTTTGAAACTGGCCTGACTTCATTCCACCCTGAGTCCTACACCTTGGGCCCTGCAGCCGGATGGATGCCGGGATGGCCTAGGACACACGCCGGCAGCCGGGGCATTCAGGCAGGGACCCAGCGGCAGGGAGGGCTGGCTGTATTCCCTGGATTATGGCTGGGGAGGATGAGGAAGGGCTGCTATTAAAAAGGGTGAGAGATGGACTTGTTCACCCTACAATTTTGTGGACACAAAACTGCGTCACACTCTCCACCCGTGGGGACTCACACACTTGCTGAGCTAATGGAAAAACCAAGGATGAACAAGCAACCTCTGAGCAGAGGGTGGACCTACTCTGGGGTTTAGGGGGCAGCGGCTAATCTCCATGAGGAACCTGACCCCTCAGAAGCCACGTCTCAGTGAGCTGCCACAGGCCGGAAGGATTAGTCACCCCGGATTACTCTGACTGGCACATCCAGCTCCCGACTCCCATCCTCCCATCTCCTCACCTGCCCTCCTCCACTGCCCAGCCGGCCTCCACCTGCTGTGCTCGGACCACTGCCTCCGCTCCTCCGGCCTCGCTCCTCCCGTCTGTTCTCCCTGCTGCCCACACTGCACTTTCTGAGACTTAAAGTGATTGTGTCCGCCTGGGCCCCAAATCCTTCAAAGGCCGAGCCCGCAGCCAGGCCTCCAGGCCCTTCGACACAGCAACGCTTCACTTCCTAAGTTACACACTCTGCAACACCCCGCACGGTCAGCTGCTTCCGTTAGTGTGACTGATCCGCACACGTGTAAGGTGCACATCTGCCTCCTCCTCCACCAACTGACGAGGAAACGGAGGTGCACGGCTGTGCCAGGTGGTCAGGGAGGAGAGGCCACGGATGCCACTGGCCCGTCTAGCTCAGGGGTCGGGAGCTCTGCTGTCCCAGAGGGCTCCCTGGACCACGCAGGCACCTGCTCCTCCACCCGGACCCCTGGCTCCACCAGCAAGCCTGGAAGTAGCTCCTCTATCAGATTCCTTACAACCCCAGCGACCCCCGAACATGATGGACACCCCTCTTCTCCGAGGAGAGAGGGCATGGGTTTAGAAGGGGTTTGGGGGGCAGCTGGGATATCTGTCAGGATGCCATCCCGAGGAATCAAGGTGGGTAGATCAAGGTGCACGAGTCTGAGCATAGCTGGCAAACTCTTTAGACCTCAGTGCCAGCACTGGGCAGAGCCATTCAGAGGATGGAGTGGTTTGGGGGGCGGGGAGAGAAAAAGGGGCGTTTCAGGCAAACTAAACAGGAAGCTAGAGGAAGAGGAGAGAGACAGGCCCATCTGAACAATTTCAGCAGACGAGGGGGTGCCCAGATCAGGCCCGGCCCATCCACCACACGCACCTTCCTCCTTCCTCAGGTCTGGGGTGGACAGGATTGGGGAGACTTCCTGAGTAAAGATTCCATGCGTTGGCGTGTTCCCTTAAGGGCAGAAATTGAAACCCACAGGAACCTTGGGGACATTTGGTTTGTTTCTGTGTTTAACCACAAAAGTAACTCAGCTGGCTATTTTAAGGAGGAGGAATAAGAACATGGGACACTGGCGACCAGTTCCCAGAGAGTGACAGCTGACTTCTGACCTGTGAGCTGTGAGCTGTCGGCGGCAACCTTCGAAGGCCCCGGGAGCAGTTCCGCTCTCGTCCCAGCTCCGGAGGAGGCCAGGCCCCCCAAGCCCCCATCAGCCGCTAGGCCGCATGTTGTCTAGGACTGGCTGGCCCGTCTGTCTGCTCAGGAGCATGTCCTCTCCATGCTGGGCCTGGCCAGACACCGCCTCCCAACCCCGCCTGACAAGTCTGGCCCCGCCTCGTCACTCAAGAGACCATGGGCAAGGACTCAAGCCCTCTAAGTGTCCCTTTTCTTATCTGTCAAACCAAATAAGGCTGTGGGCTTTGTGGACACTGACCTACCAGTCAGACAGTGTCAGGGAAGGAGCAGTGACCAATAGCCACGAGCCACCATGACCTGACTTGGGCTGAGAGCAGGCAAGAGTGGCCACCAAAGACATGTCCTCAGCCACCTTATGTGTGTGTGTGGGGGAGGGGGGGGGAGGGCAGGTGATGCCCAGAGCCTGGGAGGGGAGAGGGCAAACCCAGGCCTGCGTGGCCCTAAATTCGTACACTCTCACCCTGCTCTGCCTGGAGGATGTCTCTTCTGCTGTGGGTGGGCGCTGAACTGTTGGGGACATCTCTCTCTCACCAGCCCTATTCTTTAGTGGGGCAGAGAACAGGGGTTCGGTCAATGTTTCTAGAAGAGCTTGCTGAGCCTTCTGATGGCCTCGCTGCTCCAGGTCAATGTTGGGTCCCCTCCCCACCTCCACCCTGGATAGCGCTCTCTGCTCCACTGACCCTAAGCTCCCCCTTTCCACTGCTGAACCCCTTGATACTGAGATGTTTCTTACAGAGGATGGCCTATCAGAGCTCATGGGCAGCTTTTTCTTTTTACACCTCATGATGTCTTAGATTCAGTGACACAGGGTCTCTAAACAGCAAGGGAATGCCTTAAAGGCCCATGCGGAAAGCAGACCTGGTCCCACCAGCTCCCTGACCAAGGGACAGGGACAGACCGGGAGCTGGCTGACCAGGTGGAGAAGACAGCGCATGCTGCTCAGCTCCGGCGGCTCCCACAGGCCCTCTCCTGAGAGCCCTCTCCGATGACTGGCGCCCCACGAGTGCATGCACAGTCATTTCCTTTTTAGTCATTTCACATTTACTGATGCCATTTTCCAGCGTAAAAGTCACCTACTCGTATCACTCAAAGGCTCCACTGTGACCCTTTGTGAAGAGTTCCATCTAGTCTTAACTGTTTTCAGGCTCTAAGAACACATCGATACAAGTTTTAAAAGTGTATAATACTATAATGGTTACGGCTTGTTTGTATTAAAATAGTAACCCTATTCTGTAACTTTTAGAGACACACTGAAATACTGATGAATGAAATATGATGTTTGGAATTTGCTTTAAGTAACACCCCTCTATTTACTCTCCCACCCTCCATCTGCCTCCGCCCGAGTGTCTCTTAGCCCCTCCACTCTGGCATCTGCCTCTGCATGCCTTCCTCCTGCCATCTGTTCCCCTCCCCACCCTCCCCCTACACTCCCTGAGCTGCTGTTGTATGCCCAGTTCTGTGCCAGGTGCTGGAGGAGCAAAGGTGGAGAAGAGAATCCCAGCCCTTGAGGTGGTCCTGGTGGTCAGGGTAACAGCTGGACAAGCACTCTCAGGGCCAAATGACCAAGTGAGAGGACGGAAGCCAGTTCGGGGTCCTGTGCAGCTGTGAGGGGGATGAGCGCCGGCGAGGGCACTGGAAGGCTCAGCAGGAGGTGCCGTGGGCGTGAGCGCAGAGCATGAGCTCCAGGCCTGGAAGGTGGAGGACAGGCACGGGCTGAGTGAATGAATCGACAAGGATGGTTGGAAGGAGGGCTTGAGGGACTGGAGAGTGACCTGAGGGAGGCTGGGGGTCCCAGGAGGAGTGAGGCAGCCAGGGGAGAAGGGAGTGGCTGCTGAGGCAGAGGGACAGACCAACCTCAGGCTGGAAGGTGGGACTCAGGCAGGCAGCCACACCAAGCCCCACAGCGCAGCCGCCTTGCCGGCCTACCGGAGAGCCGTCCCTTCCTTCCCGCTGCCCAAAGCAGCGATCTCATGCCTGGGTGCCTGGTCCAGGGGCAAGGGGCCGGTTCTGATCCCTGGGGAGTAAGGGGACAGCTGCTGGGTGGCACCGCTGAGAGGCGCTGCAGGGGCACAGGGCACAGCCCAGGCGGGAAGCCTTTTCTCCCCCCTCCTTCCTTCCTTCTTTTCCTGGGAGGTTAGCACGGGAGCACGGAGCCTGGAATGCGAGCCTGGGAGGTGGCTAGCTCAGACCAAAACACGACAGGCTAAGGACAGAGAAAGAGCCTGGAGGTTAAAGACACCACTGCCTGTCGCACCGACCCTGAAACCACCTGCCTTCAGACCCTTGTTAGGCAAGCATCGCGAGTGGTGATGGGCTCGGCCTACGGTGGCTGGGTCCCTGTCACTTGCGGCCGAGGTGCCCTGACTGACAGCCTCGTGGTGCCCTGGCTCCCCGCCCCAGACTGCTGCACTCTGGAATCGGAGCTACCCTGGGCCTCACAGGCGCCGGTCAGCCAGACGCTGGGCGGAGACCCAGCCCAGCCCTTCTCCCCACTTCCTCCTCTCACCCTGGCCTTCTGCCATCAGTGCTGCTCCTTCATCAGTCCTACTCCTTCAGGCTTCTGTGCTCCTTCCAGGAATGTGCTCCTCCCTCCCCACCCTTCCATCAGCTGGGGGTAGATCTCTCCCTGTGGAGCCTGCCTGACCCCAGGGCTGCCCCTTCCCGCCGGGCCAGCAGCATTTCGCACAGACCACGATAAGCTGTTTAGTGGAGTTGGTGAAATACCTCCTATAGTACTGACTTCTTTGTCTCACCCATTGGGCTGTGCACTCAAAGGTGGAAATTACAGCTCATGAATCACCAAATTCTCTACACCAGTCAGGACCGGTGTGGGACAAAGCTGCAGGAAATGTTTGCTGAATGACTGAATGACGATGAAGCCATGTTCCCCAGCACAAGAAACCTTTATAACACTTTAATTTAAATGAAATACCCCCACCTTTTGGCCCCCATTGATTCCTTAATAGCGTATGTGCAGAAACCACATCTTTCTTCAAATGGGCAGCCCTTGCTGATCTGCCCGCCCCCCCCCCCCCCCATGCTAATATCCTCTTCCTGTGAACACGGCACCAGGACCTGCTCTCTGGAGCCGCCCCACTCTGACCGGTCCCGCTGGGCCGCGGGCCAGCTGGCCCTCCACCCGGAAACGTGGTGTGGGAACTGGCTCACCGGCTCTCGCCGGCATGGTACTGTAACAGGGCACTGGAACCGAATTAGATATTCATTAACCCCACCGCCCGGAGGGACTCTCAGAATCTGTCGTGAAGACCCTTTCCCCTGGTCCATGGTGTTCAGCTTTTCTAGTCTCCTCGCAGCTAGGAGTGGCCCTGTGACCTGTGACCCTGCTCTGTCCCCTGAGACACGTGGAATTCTCCTGGGCAGCTGCAGCTGGGGCCTTTTCTGCTTCCTGCTCCGGGAGGCAGCACCAGGATGAAAAACAGGTGCAAAAGGTGGGGAAACATAGATAGAACCGTCATGAACAGCCTCATTCTAGATGGACCCAGACATCTTCACGCCAAAGGAAATCCAGCAGGTCCCTTCCAGTTCCGTGGGGAAGTAATGAGGTAGCAAAGTTGGGGTGTGGGACCTGGCCACAGACACATCCCAGTTCAAGTCCTCACCAGGGGGTGTGTGGCCAGTCAATCCTCTGGGCCTCACTTTCTCCTCTGCGGAATGGGACTCACTATGCACTCACCTTGCAGGGCTGTGTGAGCAGATCCGTCGTGTCCCCCCCTACCCTCCCCCTCCCCCGCTGTCCAGCAAAACTGTCTTGAAGCCAACTCTTCAAATGAACAGCCCTTTCCAGACCGAGCTGGGAGAGTTGCTCCAGTTTCCTAAACTGCTGAGCAGTCTTTCTCCAAAACCCTGCCTGCCTCTCCCCTGCCCTTCTGTAACCACAGGCCACAAGAGGAGCCCTAAAATACTCTACGGAAGACAGCCCACAATGTCAAAGTTGATGGAACAACTACAGCACCCAAATAAAAAATATCTCAGTTAGGTTAAGGAGTTTCTGTTTTTTATTAATGTTTGGAGAGAGAGGAAGGGAGAGGGAGAGGGAGAGATCGGTTCGAGAGTGGAATATCGATCGGCTGTCTCCCGCATGCCCCGCACTGGCATCTGAGCCTGTAACCTGGGCACGTGCTCTGGCTGGGAATTGAACCAGCTACCCTTCAGTGCCCGGCAGGACACCCAAGAACCAAGCCACACCAGCCAGGGCAGGTGAAGGAGGGCTTTAAAAACCTATCAAATAAGAGAGAGCAAGGCTATGAACAGAGGCCTGGAGTGGCTGGCCTAGGTGTATATGCCATTCTTTTTTCCTCCCCAACCTGTGTGAAAGATGTTAGTGATCTCTCTCTCTCTCTTTCCCTCTCCCCCCCCCCCCCCCCCCCCCCGCCTCAGGGATTGGCTCATGTGATCAAGTCCAAAATCTACAAGCAGGCCTGTGGGCTGCAGACCCAGGGGACAGGCACAGCTCAGGTCCAGAGGTGGCCTGCTGGCAGGACTCCCTCTTCGGGGGAGGCCAGTCTTCTGTAAGGCTTCCCACTGACCGGCTGTGGCCCACCACCAGAGAGGGTAATCTGCTTTCCTCAGCGTTAATCTCATCTAAAAACTACCTTCACAGAGACATCTAGAATAAAGTTTGACTAAATATCTGGGTCTCATCACCCAGCTAAGTCGCACATAAAGTTAATCACCCCAGGGGTTTACAGTCAACAATGCAAACAAGTTCCAATCCAACTGGGAATACCTCTGTCCGTCCTTCAGGTCTCTTTTAACTGTCAGCCTCCTGTGGTCTTGGCTGGCCCCTGGTCCCCTCCCTGCCTTCCCTGCTCTACCTGCGCCCCCAGGAGCGAAGCCCAGTGTCTGTCTTGGGGCCTGCTCGGCAGCTTAGCTCTCCAGGCGCTTTTCAACGCTCCATCAGCTGCCAAAGTTCCCACAGTCCATCAAGGCATCAGTCCCTGGGAGGTTTTGGCAATTGCCTGGGGACACAGCTAGGAAGGGGTGGAGCTGGCATTTAAGTCCAGATGTGCTAACACAGAAGTCCAAGTTCTGACCCTATTCGGACTGCTTACATCTGAAATATGCCACCAGGATGGTGGCAGATGGTCTCACGGGCACATTTAAAGACACTTGCAGAGTTAAATATTCCATTTAATGTGGACTAGGAAAAGAGCATGACCTAGCTCATCCAAGTAATGACTTCACGAATTTAAAAAGGTGAGCCAACAAAAGGAAAACACCATGAAAACAAAACCGGAGGCAGCCCGGGGCAGGCATAAAACATCAGGTGGTGCCCGGAGGAGGCGCCTGGGTGCTGGGCCCTGAGCCGGGAGGCAACGAGTTGACTGTCCCGAATCTCCCTGCTGCTCATGGGCGATGGCCCCAAGCTAATTAAAAGACACTGAGGGATTTTGTTTTTTCTCTAAAATCCAAAGAGCGGAAATCCGGGACTTTACTCTTATTTCTTTGAGCTCAGTGAGGGAACAAAACCTATTCATCGGCTCCATCCACAGGGGCAGGCAGACTCCAATTCCCAAGCGAGAATCGCTTCTCCCCACACCCTGAAACCTGACCTGTGAATGTGGCTGCCGCCCAGTTCAGTGACGGCTCTTTCCCGGTCACGCCAAGACCGACGCAGGCTGCACGAGAGCTGGCACCCTGGCTCTGCCACTAAGCCAGCTGTGCCCGGCAATGAGGCTCCACCAATGAAAAGCACACCGGCTAACCATTATGGACGCGTGTAGTCTGGCAGGCACCGTGCCAAATGCTTCATAGCATGACAACACAACAACCCCGACTGAGAGGTGCTACTGTTATCCTTACTTTAGAGGCAGGCGCCTGAAGCTCAGAGAGGTTGGGGAACTTGCCCCCAGCAGCAAAGCCGATGCAGTCTGAACCCGGACTCAGACCGCCTGGTCTGACTCAGGAGCCCTTTCTCGACATCATTCCGGGTGACCCTGAAGAGACTGGCTCTAACACGGCTCCAGCACGTAAGAGCCCAAGGAGTCAGGGCTTCCTGGCATGCTGTGGGAAGGGGTAGAGATGCTGGCATGCTGTGGGAAGGGGTAGAGATCCTGGCATGCTGTGGGAAGGGGTAGGAGATGCTGGCATGCTGTGGGAAGGGGTAGAAGATGCTGGCATGCTGTGGGAAGGGGTAGAGATCCTGGCATGCTGTGGGAAGGGGTAGAGATGCTGGCAATGCTGTGGGAAGGGGTAGAGATGCTGGCATGCTGTGGGAAGGGGTAGAGATCTGGCATGCTGTGGGAAGGGTAGAGCTGCTGGCATGCTGTGGGAAGGGGGTAGAGATCCTGGCATGCTGTGGGAAGGGGTAGAGATGCTGGCATGCTGTGGGAAGGGGTAGAGATCCTGGCATGCTGTGGGAAGGGGTAGAGATCCTGGCATGCTGTGGGAAGGGGTAGAGATGCTGGCATGCTGTGGGAAGGGGTAGAGATGCTGGCATGCTGTGGGAAGGGGTAGAGATCCTGGCATGCTGTGGGAAGGGGTAGAGATGCTGGCATGCTGTGGGAAGGGGTAGAGATGCTGGCATGCTGTGGGAAGGGGGTAGAGATGCTGGCATGCTGTGGGAAGGGGTAGAGATCCTGGCATGCTGTGGGAAGGGGTAGAGATCCTGGCATGTTGTGGGAAGGGGTAGAGATCCTGGCATGCTGTGGGAAGGGGGTAGAGATCCTGGCATGCTGTGGGAAGGGGTGAGATCCTGGCATGTTGTGGGAAGGGGTAGAGATGCTGGCATGCTGTGGGAAGGGGTAGAGATGCTGGCATGCTGTGGGAAGGGGTAGAGATCCTGGCATGCTGTGGGAAGGGGTAGAGATGCTGGCATGCTGTGGGAAGGGGTAGAGATCCTGGCATGCTGTGGGAAGGGGTAGAGATGCTGGCATGCTGTGGGAAGGGGTAGAGATCCTGGCATGCTGTGGGAAGGGGTAGAGATCCTGGCATGTTGTGGGAAGGGGTAGAGATGCTGGCATGCTGTGGGAAGGGGTAGAGATCCTGGCATGCTGTGGGAAGGGGTAGAGATCCTGGCATGCTGTGGGAAGGGGTAGAGATCCTGGCATGCTGTGGGAAGGGGTAGAGATCCTGGCATGCTGTGGGAAGGGGTAGAGATGCTGGCATGCTGTGGGAAGGGGTAGAGATCCTGGCATGCTGTGGAAGGGGTAGAGATGCTGGCATGCTGTGGGAAGGGGTAGAGATGCTGGCATGCTGTGGGAAGGGGTAGAGATTCTGACTCATGGCTGGAGTGACCGTAAGCATCCCTGATGCGGGCGCCCCCGGACCCCACTTTGAAGACACTGTCGTCCCAACATGCTGTCTCTGGCCAGCCGGTCGGACCCAGAGGCCTGCAAACTAGGAGGAGCCCGTGTGCCAAACCCGGTGTTTCCGTAAGGCCAGCCAAAGCAAAAATGGTCTTTACGCCTTTAAGTGGTTGGGAAGAAATCCAAAGAATAATAATATTTCACGATGTGAAAATTACATGAAATTCAAATTTCAGCGTCCAAGGTTCGATCGGATACAGTCACGCTCATTCACGGGCAGGTGCGGCCGCCTCTGCTTCTGTAACGTAACGGCCGAGTGGGGCGGTTGCAACAGAGGCCACATGGCCCACAAAACAGAAGTATTACTGCTGATGCTTCACAGAAAGTCTGCAGAGACTGGCCTCGTCCACCCCGCCGGCCAAGGCAGGACTCCTCTGCAGCCCCCTTCCCTCTGGCCTCTGCTCTCACTCCTCCAGGAGTGGGGAGCTCACTACCCAACAAGGAGCCAGTCCCGTCTCTGAAAGGTGGTAAGGACAGCTATCTGCGCTGGCACTGGCCTCTCTCTGAGCCTTGTGGAATCAGCCCTATCATTCCTCCACAATGGCCATCAGTTGCTCTCCTCCCTCTGGAATCAATCTCTCTCTGTCCTCACCTGTCCCCTGGGGAACAGAGGAAGAACGGTGGGTGGCTCTGCTGCTTTTCATACACGGCCGTGGGCGACGCAGAGGGAATGTGGCAGGAATAGAACTGGAGCTGGGCCCCGGTTCCTGCTTCCCGGCCTGGTGGCCCTTTGCCGCCGTTGCTTGAGCGTCCAGTTTGGTTTTCAGCGCATCACTCCCAAAATGACATCCCAGAGGGCCCGAGCTATTCTCCCCCTAGTTGGCATCTGTGGTCTCTTGTCCACGATTCCTTCTTGTGGCTCAGCTTTTGTGGCTCCGAGAGCAGCTCTCCCCGACCTTCCCCTTCTTCCATCCCCCCCAGGGTTCATTCGTCCTTAGGCTCTGAGATCTCCTATCACATCCAGCTACCCATTCCCCCATCCCAGTGACTGGGTTGGCCACATTTACAGTCGCTGCTGGTGTGTAGCTTGCTTTCATGAGCCCGTTGTGTCTCTGGCTCGAAGACCCAGCGGTGAGGTGACAGCCAGAAATTGGAAATGGACTGGTGGATTGCCTTCTGACGTCTGTCTCTAAAAGGTGGCCAGTGAGTGTGTCCTCACAGAATACCCTGAAAAGGTTTTGAAATCCTTGGAAGAAGACAGCTGTGTCAACACTGCCTAGTCCTAGTTCTCTGGGATCAGCCACAGCCTGCTGCTCCTGGGAAGCTGTCCTACTCTCAGGTGAGGGACAGTGACCTGGGAACGTGCGTCAGAGCCAGGAAAGCTAGTCTGTAGGCAGGACTGTAACTGTGGATCTTCAAGGGTGGGACTGATGTAAATTTCAGCTAAGCAGTGATCAGCCAGAGGCAGCGTGCTGAGGGTGCAAGCGAGGAGCGGGGATTTGCGTCCGGTCCGGACTCCCAGTAACACCTCCCGTTAGACTTGTGGTGAAAAGGGGAAGGATAGGCATATCTTGTAGGGCCACCATGAAGAGTCACACCTAGGAGGCTAGCACGGCACGCGAATATTTGCTCACAAACTGTTCCCTTCCTTTTCTCCTAACATAACGGGACAGTGTGATGATGGTGACAATACAAATGATGATGGTGACGGCAAGAGCTACTGTTTCACACACACCGGCAACCTCTCTCCGGGGATGTCTCACCTCATTCTCACACCCACCCTGAGAGGTAGATGCTGGTATAACCACCATTCCCCCGAGGAGGAAGCGGAAGCTCGGAGCGCAAAGGCAGACAGCGAGGGAGCCCGCGTGCTGGGGCGCTTTTAAGAGAGCACGAAAGAGATGGCTGAACTTGAAGGGTTCAGAGGAGACCTCGGGGCTAAGGTGGCAACGCCTGGGTTTGAAGGGTGCACAGAGGGGCAGGCTGAGGGAGCAGCACCGCAGCTCTGTGAATGGTACCCCTGATGAACACCGTGAGAACCACTGTGCGTGGGGGGACACCAATTCTACGGGGTTCTACTCTCAACAGGGACGGAGTCAACAGCCTTGAGATGATTTTACTCTTGCAGTTTGCAGAAATATAAGCAGCTGCAAATTGGTCACCAATAACCACAGATATCGGTGGTACTTCTGCTTCTTTATCTAAAAGAAAAAATATGGAAGACTGAGGGCATTAACTCAATGGCTGATATTCTTCATTTAATTTTACTTTTACAGCCTCTTCTGCTTTGGTTCAAATCTCAGTGGCTCTGGGGAGTTCATCCCAGCTTTCCTACATTTCACAGGGCTCCTGGGTGAGTCACACTTCCCAGCTTCCCCCTCTGGCCCTCAGGGTCCTGTGTAAAACGAAGCGATGGGCCCGGCCATTGTGGCTGTGGTTGAGCATCGACCCGTGGGCCAGGAGGTCGCAGTTCGAATCCCCCTGGTGGCATGGAGGAGGCAGCCAATCGATGTTTACAGCCCATCCATGATTCTCTCTCGTTATTGATGTTTCTCCCCCTGCCCCTCTCCCTCCCTCTCTCTGAAATCAATAAAAACCTTTTAATAAAAAATGAAGGCAGTAGGCTGGAACAGATTATCAATGTGGTTTCCAACCCAGTGTCCCGAGACCTTGTTAGAAATATCCATTTTAAGGCTTTACCCCAGACCTCTCGGGTGGAGCCCCGCCGGCAGGGTTTTCATAAGAGAGCTAGAAAGGCCCCAGGGTAAGGACCCTTCCAGCCGCAAAACTTGGTTTGTGCTTTAAGGCATTATGGTTTAGAAGCACTGTCTTTGGATAGAGGATTTCTTGCCCAAGGACGCGATCCTTGATTGGTGTAAGAAGAAGAGCTGTTTTCTTTGACCACGAAGGCCCAGAGTCCAGGCGAGCTTTTCTAGAAAGCCTCCGGAAAACGCGGCTGACTTGCCAGCTTTTCTTTTTTAAAGTCGTAAGTCTCAAACTTGGCATGTGATGAAAGCGGTCCCATTTGTAGTTGGGGACACAGAGATGAAAGGAGAGCTGCTGCCTCTCTTCAGTTCCAAAACGGAGACTTACTGGGGATGAGCTGTGTGCGGGAGTTGGGGGCGGGGGGGCGGAGAGATGGAGGCGGTGGTCCTGGGAGGGCAGACCCCACCCGCCTCTGGTCCAGGAGTTTCCTGCTGAATACATCCTCTGCTGCCACACCCCTCTCCCAGAGGCTTGATTACAAAACCTCGGAAGAGCCATTAACAGCCACAGCAGCGGTTACAACACAGAGCTGGTCCGACAGACTCAAGTGAGGTCTGGCTTCCAGGACAGCACGAATGCAAAGAGTGTTCTGTCTAAAAGGTCAAATTTTCCCAGTCTGGATTTCAGGCTAAAAACAGCAAAAAGGTTAGGAGAGAGAATTTCACTGAACGGTTTGCGGCTTCTTCGTGCAAGGAGGCAGACAGGCTGTTCCCAGGTAAGTGTGCGCTGTTGGGCCTCGGCCTGTGCATCCTCCCATGGGGGGCGCAGGAATGACCTAGAAGATCTATCGTCCAGCCATTTCTAGGGACCGCTCTCCCCCCACCCTCTCACCCAAGGCCCAGCCTCCCTTGTTGGTATTTTGTAACGATGATAATAAACATCACCTTTTTCTTTTATATGGATAGCACTGGCAGTGTGCCAGGCACGGTTCTAATTAACGAGTCAATCTTCACAACAACCCCACGGAGACGGGGACCATTTTTTATCCCCTAATTAAAGGAGAGGAAACCTAGGCGACAGCGGTAACGTCACAGAACCAGCCTCCCGTCCACAGGGAGTTGGGAGTCAGGAGACCTGGGCTCTGAGGAAGCCGTGCCCGACCAGGTGCCCGGCGGTGCCATTTACTGAGGAATGAGGGCGGCGCCATCAGGTGGTTCCTAAGACCACTTCCAGCCGATGCCGGTGGGCGCGGGCTGCCCGGGAGGATACGGCCTGAGACCGCGGTCTCCAGGGCTGGCCGCCTCGTCCAGCGGGTTCCCAGGGTCGGGCCCGGGCCGGTGAGGCGGGGCTGCCCAGCGCCCCCCCGCCTCCCCCCTGCTCCCCCCTCCTCCAAGTCGCCGCCTAGACGCCAAGCCCTAGTCTCGGATCCCAGGAGAATGGACTTCTAGCCCTTCTCAGGTATCTGTGTCTGGAGGGCTCGGCGAGCCAGGAAGGGGAGGGCCAGAGACCAGGCGGCACGACCTGCGTTGGGGAAGAGACGACGAAACAGCGAAGGAACCAACGACTGCAAAACCACGTAGTCCCTTTAACCCTTCAAACTTTCTCCCTGGATTCGCGACCCCAGCAGCCGTACATTGGCTGAGCCGCGACAGGACCCGCCCTCTCTCTTCACCTACTGGCTGGTGTAGGCACCCATCACAAGCCGAGGCTTCCTAATGGGCCACGGTTTTTGTCAATCAAAGAGGGGCGGGAGAAGGGGCGGGGCCGGGTCTGGGAGAGACGCGCCAGCTTCGTTCCCCTCTCGGCCTCCCTCCCGTGTGCGGCTGGGGACCTCGGGCGCCCGAGGGGGCTCAGGCTGGGCGCGGAGCCTCGCGGCAGGGCTGGGCGAGGCTCCGGGGACTCACCGATGCGCTGTCCCACCGGAGAGCTGAACGGATTCCCCAGGAGAAAGTCCATCGCCACGGCTGCCGCTGCCACCAACCCGTGATATCAGCTGACGGCAACCGCCAGCGCCGCCGACCCGTCACGTGACGCGCCGGCTGGCCCGCGAGGAGGTGCCCGTGGGGGCGGAGCGGAGCGAGTCTGGAATTGGACACAGGCCCCACCCCTGAGGAGGGTCGGCACTCCGAGGGGGCGGGCAGTGACCTCACTGAGGCTCAGTAGTCGTCGACGGACGTCACGCACGACGTAGGGCGGCAGGGGGCCTGGGGGCGTGGGGCTGCCTAAGCCACGCCCCCACGGCTTATTTACGGTTCAGGGGCGTGGCCTGACGGTCTTGTAACACCTGGAAAACCGGGTCTCAGACGAGCACAGTGAGTTGGCTAAGGTTACAGAGCAAGCTCCGCAGCAGCGCTCTTTCAAATGTCTTAGTCCTCGGGACGTCACGGTGACTGCACACCCTCCGAGGGGGTAGAAACCCTCTCTGGCCTGTTATCTCCCGGTTCTAATAGGACTTTTGCTATCCGAGGTTGAGGTCTCCCAGGTGCAAGCTGAGGCGTGCGCGCAGATCAGATTCACTTATCTCAAACAGGAGACAAGAGCCAGAAGTTTGAGCTCCCTTGACCGAGAGCCAGCCAACTCAACAAATTCAGCTTGGGACGGGCTAGCGCCCCGGGTAGCAGAAAGCACGCAGATGCCGCGAATGGTGCCTGGGGCTCATCTCTGCCATTCATTTACAGCGAGATTCAAACAGCTTCCCGTTTTCTCTGGATGCTGGCATTAGTTCAAGGACTCTCAACTCTTCCCTTTTTTAGGTCACAGGCTCGTTTGAGAATTTGAAGCCATGAGCCTTTCTGAAAAGGCAGAGATCCAATATAACTTCGGGGAGTTTTGGGGTCCCCGAAGCACAGCTGTTGACCCCAAGTTAAGAATTAAGGCTCTCAGAGGCCTTTCCCAACTTTGTAATTCTGTTCTTCAACCTTCCTGACCAGGCCATGTTTCAGATGTCACCAGCATTAGATGCTGGATCGATGGGTTTTTTTCTTCTTCTAAAGACTCCCAAAGTACTTATTGAGCAAGTCTGTGTGATTCTTAAACTTGAAAGGCTAATAAATTGACTCTGTACAAATTTAGGATGATGGAAAATCTAATGTGAACTTATAACCACTTCCTCGTGTTAACCTGTTTAACAATTGTCAACCTGTTTAAGGGCTTCTTTACAATATAAAAATGTTATGGAAGTTATGATTGCTGTGCTTTGAAGTGTTTTAATAATGCATGTGAGAATAAGTCTAGGTGCTTCATGAAGGGTGGAATACTATGTCTACTTTACTCACTACTGTTGTCCAGCACAACATGAACATTTAAGTCAATCTACTTTCAATAATAGTTTTTGGGTTATAAGGGGAGGATGTACATTAGATCAACTTCATGTCAGGTAGCATCCATATTTTTCTTCATTTAAGATTATTACTTGGTTGTATGGAATATATTTAGAGTGAACGTCCTTTGGGTTCTTCCATTAGTTTGTGTGGGGTGATTTACCGGAAGTTCTTGCCTTCCTACATCATCGCTCCGGTTTGAAGTGATTGAGAAGATCTTGGCTTTACTGCCAAGAACAAAACGGCCATAAGGTTTATCCTTTATAGTAAAAAAGCAGAAACAATCATGTGTCCCCTCAACAGGGAGTGGAATCACAATCAGCTCCATGTAAACAGAATACTACATGGCTCTTCAACTAGAAATGGAAGTATGTGGATTTTGTCAACACAATAAAAATATAAGCAGCAAATGCTGTTTTGAATGCGTTTACTACCAAAAACCAAACTCAGTCAATGTTTTTAATTTTCCTTTTAAGTGTTTTAGCACTATTAATATCAAATGCCTTCCTGAAGGTAAATATTTAGGTCCCTTAAGATTGACACATTGCATAAATGTAATCTATTATATCCTTTATGTACTGTTAAGACAAAAATCAAGATACTTTGCCTCCAAAGTTTAACACGTTAAGCGCCAAGACTTTTTTCTTCCTTTCCATTTAGCCCACAATATCCGATTTCACTGATATGCTGGCCGCACCAGCGACCGAGGGGTCCGGACGGAAAGTACAGTCAGTCACCAGTGACGGAAGTGGCGCTTACCGTGTTAAAGACAACAGTGTGACAAGAAAAAGTGAGGCCTGTATCAGAAAATGCAGCTAGGACAAGAGGACCTACGAACAATGAAAGGTCTCAGGGGTTTTCCTACAATCACATTTGCTAAATACTCTAGATAATATTGAAGAGTCTGATGAATTACACACACAATTTACTTTTGAAAGTGGCTTTGGGTAGAAGAGAGCTTAGACTTTGGGGTTGGCTATACCAGCGTGCTTATTCTGGCTCTGCCATTTAAGAGCCGTATAACCTTAGGAAAAGCACTTTTCTGCATCTGTCTCCTCACTTGTAAAGAGGAATAATACTCATAAGGCTTGTGGGAGGATTAAATGAGATAAGATATGCAATTTACTCCATAAGAAGTTAGCCTTTTAACAATAGTATTTCACTATTTATGGCTATTAACACCTTGTGTTTGCATTGAAATTTTTATACCCTGAAAGGTCAAATTTCTATATATTAAATGTTCACAACATTTCTAAACATTCATGTCAGCCTGGCTGGCTTCTGGCTTAGAGACAGGGAAGTGACATTAACATTGTTTTATAGATGGGACTTTGGATGCCTATAAAGATTAAGTGACTGATACAGTATCACTATATCAAAACAGTACTGAAACAGCATGAAATATATTGGAACATATGATTCAGATGTGAATCTTAAACCAGACTGGTATTTTCTTGCGTTAATGTCATACTAATGTATGTGGAATTTTATTTGTCAATGAACCAGAGGTACACTTATCAGAGTCACTGGGTTTGTAGTTTGCAAAAGAGAGAACATGAGAGACTCCACAATATAAAAGTTAATAGAAACAGAGCAAGACGATAGGAAAATGGCTAATATCAGAAACTTGACCGCTATTCCAGGTAGATAAAAAACCAAGAATATTATGGTAGGATATAATGTGAAAAACAGGTGTTCTAATTTCAGAGCAACTTTGGTTGGCAGCAGGGAAAAGATAGCTGAGACTGGACTATAAATATTAAAAATGTGATTTTTAATAATATAAGTACAAATTTTATTTCTTTATACAACTGTAATGGAATTTGGATCAAACCACTAGGATTTATTTTAAAAACAAAAATAAAACAATGATATAAAAATTGCAAGAAGGTCTGAATCCAAAGTTTTTCCTCTAATAGTACCAAATACCACCAGGTACAGGTTATTATACAAATGTGTACAAATTTTAAATACAAATACAATAGGATTGGATTTTAAAGGAAAACAAACAAAAAAGCAGGTCCTCATCAGGATTTCATGAATGTATACAAATGACCATGGCAGGACTGACTGCTTTCGGTACGAGCCATGTCTTCAAGGCCCCTCCTTGACACCTGTGTCAAACAGGAAGCTTCCGTGGGCACAGATGAGGCATGGTGCAGGCTCTAACACACGAAATCAAAACGAGATTTCTGCTCCTGATTTTGGTTCCCAAATATCCCCCTTTCCTTCCGTTTCCCCAATTCAATCTCAAAACTGCTCTGAGCTGAGAGAGGCATTCAGCAGCCAGAATACCATTAGGAAACAGCCCCGCGACCACTCTGGGGGGAGAAGGGAAGGCATTCATTCGACAGGGTGCGGGCTGGCTGCACTGCCCTCAAACCTCTACTCTGATGCTGTGGAGCTCCGTCGAGCCTGGGAAGAAAGTTCCCTCAGAGCTGGCGTTTGGCAGGGAAGCTCGCACATTTAAAAACAACCCTGGAGCGCTCAGCTGTCTTCTTTGGATCTAGGAAGCAAAAGTCTGGTTCTTTGGAAATAAGGGCAGCTGGGGATGAAAACATCCCTTTTTTATTTTACTTTCTTCACATTATTCAATTATAAAGAACTAGAATCCTGACATAATGATTCCTTTTGGAGGCACAATACCTTCAAATGCAGATGATTTGGAGTTTTCAGAGAAAGGAAGGGAGGAAGAAAGAACAATCTGTATCTTCCACATGCTGTTGCTGGTGGAGGCTTTTGTTATTAAATTATATATACAGAAATTTACAGGATAAATTAAAAATCTAAGATTTTAAAGAGTTAAATACACATAATTAAAACACATTCACACGCGCACATAAATAAACCTACATGAGAATCAACTACTTTTTTTTTGCAATTCACTTATGTGTGGAATGCAGAACACTGTGTATCTGCCCACCAGGGGAGCCAATAAGATGAACCCAAGAATCCCACTGGGCCAAGTTCATCTTCCACAGCCACCAAGCAATGAAGCAGAGCCTGTGAGGACTTGGTGGCTAAGCCAATGCTGCCAGATGGAAGATACCAGCTCTTCGTTCTGCAGGCCAAAGATTCTGGGTCCGCTCACAATGTATGCAGTTCAACTGGTGGCATGGCAGCTTGACCCTTCAAGGCGTTTCATGCTGCCAGGGATCACAAAACCCCTCGGCCCCCGCCGAGGCCGCCGATGATTACAGTAAGCCGAGACATGGACACCTGGACCGCAGGAACTGGAATGAACCCCCTACTTAGGTTCACCTAAGCCATCGCAATAACTCTCAGATGGGAACGATTTTATCAGCTCCTACCTAAGACACTGCAAGTTGAAAGGCTTTAGCACTTTCGGTCAACTGGCATCTTCCCATAATCTTTCCTCTTACATTTCAGACTGTAAGACAGGTAAGGCAAATGGTCAGTGATGGGTCTGGAGGTACAACTGAGCTTGGGGGGAAAAAAAATCACATTTTAGCTGTCCATAAAGAGATGCGCTCGGTACCCAGAACAAGCCCCAGCCCTCAAGTAACATTGATTTTTTAAGGCAGATTTATCCACCACCGGAGAAAAAAAGAATCCCAAGCCCATTTCCATGCCAAGTTTTCCTCTTGGCTAAACCTTTGCCATTTCATAAAATTATTAAAAGCGAAGTAGTTACAATCCTATGTATATATTATACATTATATATATATATATATATATATTTATGTGTATGTATATAAAAATTTAAAACCTACACCCAGTGGCCAGTGAAGAGATCTAGAACGGTCATATATACACAAACCAGCGATGGGGTAGGACAAGGTTTCTGTCCCAGGGTTCTCTGCTATCACAGTCCAGGCATGATATAGGTGATGTTGTCTAGTGTGTTTGCCTGCAAAACAAGGGGAAAAGGTTCAGCTGCAGAGTACTAAGCCTTGGTCCCCTGACACATGTTTCTTTGTTCAGGGGACAGAGGGGAGAAAGAAAAACCAGAGTTTGAGAACACGGGGAGAATGAAGATGGCAGCCTGTGTCTGTTGTGCTAGAAGGTTTTCTGCTGGCTTCTCCCATTGATACGAGGACAAAAGAGGAGACTCCGGTACCTCTTAGTGTGGAACAAACAGGAGACACAAGAGGTGCAGTACCTCGAGGGCTAGAATGCTTCCCTCCACAGGACTATTTCAGGGGACGGCACGTTTGGTTTCACTGAAAGCATGGCACGCATTCAGCGAGTTACTCAGCATCACGTTCCTGGAGGGAGCCTCTACGCTAGATGCCAGGCAGCCGTAGAAACTTGTGCCTGATGGAGCTCTGTAAGACAGGGCCTCTCTGGCTCCCAAGGGTTCTGGCTCTAAGACTCCAAGGAAAACAAGGGAAACTCACCAAGACCTGTTTGGGACAGCCGTT
Source organism: Antrozous pallidus (assembly GCA_027563665.1). Taxonomy (NCBI): domain Eukaryota; kingdom Metazoa; phylum Chordata; class Mammalia; order Chiroptera; family Vespertilionidae; genus Antrozous; species Antrozous pallidus. Next base: position 110,739,466 of record CM050513.1, on the reverse strand, counting down.
CAGTTCAGGTAGTTGTGTGGTCAGACACGCCAAGGGGCCGAGTGCACAGATAATGGAATCCAGAAGCACTGACAAACTGCCAGACACAGCCACCATGCCCTGGAAGGGAGAGCGCGAGAGGGGCATCAGTTGTACCGGGAACTCCACTCCTGACGCTCCCTCCTTGTGTGGCTTGTTCCCTTCCTCCCTCCCTCATTTATTTCAGAGAGAAAGGGACAGGGAAAGAGAGATACATCAATGATGACAGAGAATCATTGATTGGTTGCCCCCTGAACAATCCCCACTGGGAATTGAGCCAGCAACCCAGGCATATGCCCTTGACTGGACTTGAACCCGGGACCCTTCAGTCCACAAGCCGACGCTCTATCCACTGAGCCAAACCAGCGAGGGCCATCTCCTCACTTTCTTTAAGTCTTAGGCAGTTCTAGGAAACTAAGCAGAAAGTGGAAGGTATCTGCTCTGGTAACTCTGTAAGCTGTTTAGAAAGAAAACTTTTGTAATACAATCCCAGATTTCTTTGCTATATTCCTTACTCATCTTACCCTCTATCCAACTTTGGGGTAGTCTTGAATAGTAGGGGGGGAAATGCCTACATTTAGGAATAGTAACAAATAACCTGCCTTCTCTGGAGAGTGCTGGGAAGATTTGCGGAGATCAGACATGCAAAAGTATTTTTCTTATGAAGGCCACAAATACAGCTCAAATGCCAAAAAACTATGAGACTTCTACAGCCCTACACACTAGCATGTAATATAAACATGCACATACTTCTCCATGTATGTGGTTTTTGCTAGCTGATCAGATCACTTTTCTACGTTGACTTGTTGACTCTCAAAAAGAAAATGTGGTCCCTTTCAACATCCTGTCCGTGTCTCTGTGACTCAGAGATAGTACGACTGCTTGCTGCAAATGCCCGGACCCCGCTGCTGCATGATCCGCTTCTCCCAGGAGTGCGGGAGGCTCCACCTCCTGGGAGGCTGCAGGGCAGGGCCCGCCAGAACGAGCTGGGCCAGGCCTGCTGGGCCCGGAGCTGGCTAGTCCACCCACCGTTTCTGCACCGGCCAAGCGGCTTCCGGGGCTGTACCTGTAAAGCAGGCCACCAACAGCTCTGCAGCACAGAGGGATTAAGTGAGACAACAGACAGAAGTACTTGGCTTTGTGCCTGGCTCATGTTATGTGCCCCAAAGTATCAGTGATTATTACTATTACCAACAAGTTAGACTGACTCCAAAACTGCATTTCTGGCTGCCCGCTAGGCCTCTAATTTTGGACATTTCTCAATTTCAATGTGCTATAATGAGAAAAGGGGACCTTCCTTCTAGCACCCCTTCCCATTGAAATCATTCATATAATCGCCAGCACCAACTCCCCCGGCTCCCTCCCCCTCTTGCCCAGTGTTTCCTATCGCTCACTTCCATGGGAGGCAGTGTGAGATGGGTGAAGAGCATGGACCAAATCCAAGCTCTGCTTCAGCACCTAGTGAATTAACCTCTAAGTCTCTATTTTGTTTATTTCCTTCTGTAAAATCGGAGGAACAAAAATTCTGCCTCAGGAGGCTGCCGTGTGAATTAAATGAAAGAATCGCTATAAAGCACTCTGAACCAAAGCTGGCTGACTACCCATTCAAAGAAAATCAGAAATACTATTCCATTACTTTTGCCTTACAGTTAATTATAGATTATATTTTATACAACTGTAATGGACTCTCCCGATGGAGTATAAGCAACTTGAGGGCAGGAACCATGCCCTATTCCTTTTCATAGCCTCCCAATAACTATGGTGTTGCCCATACAGTAAGCTCTTAAAAAACACTTGTGGCTCCGTGGCTGAGGGCAGACTCATGAACCAAGAGGTCCTGGTCAGGGCACACGCCCAAGTTCCAGGCTCGATCCCCAGGAGGGGGAGTGCATGAGGCAGCCCATCAATGATTCTCTCTCATCATTGATGTTTCTCTCTCTCTTTCCCTCTCCCTTTCCCTTCCTCTCTGAAATCAATAAAAACATATTAAAAACACACACACACACATGCCCTGGCTGGTTTAGCTCAATGGATAGAGTGCTGGCCTTCGGACTGAAGGGTCCCGGGTTCGATCCCCAGTAGGGGATGTGCAGGAGGCAGCCAACTGGTGATTTTCTCTCATCATTGATGTTTCTATCTCTCTTTCCCTCTCCCTTCTTCTCTAAAATCAATAAAATATAAAAACAAAACACACACACACACACACACACACGTGGACCCCAAAATACAAGAGTTAACAAAGCTGGTTAAAGGGAGAGTATGGGTAATACTGGGCCTCCTTTAACCTGTTTCTGTGGGAGACCCTGAGGTTAGAAAAAGATGTGCTCAGTTTTCCTGTTTGGAATGTCTCTCTCCAACATCTCCATGGGACAAACTCCTGCTATCTAGCCTTTCAGCGCCCCCTCACAGAGCCTCTACTCCCCCCTTTCTCTGTTCTCCATCACTACTCTGCATCAACGGGCACGGAAAGGAATGGGGGCAGGTTAGAAGTGAGGCAAGCTGGGCTCGGTCACAAATCGTTGTGTAATCTGGCACTAGTCACTAGGCTTCAGCATTCAATCTTAAACGAGCAAATTCTATAAAATAATGTTCCTTAAAGTGTAGGATGTAATTTCAGGTGGCATATAGATGAACATTAATTATTGTGATATCCATTTTGACGTTTATTAGAAAAACAAGAATATCACACTCATGATATTGAAGGTATTGCGAAAGCACGCAGAGATTTCTTTAAACATATAAATAAGTTGCACATGAAAACTGCACCCTAACTGTGAGGATACATGCAGATGTTAAAGTCCCAGAAAAAGTGGGGAGAGGGTACATGGGGAAGGCTGCTAAAGGGATGGGGTTTCTTTTCAGGATAAGGGAGGTGTTCTGGAACAAGGTAGTAGAAATGAGCCCACAATTCTGTGGCTATACTAATGCCCGCTAACTTTTTAAGAAGTGCATTTATGGTAGGGGAGGGACAGCTCAATTAGACTGTTATGTTCAGATTTTCTACTCCCCCAAGATTTTAGAGTAATGCCTTATCCTCAACAAATACTTGTTAAACTGAATAGAAATATGAAGAAAAATCTGGAATATGGATAACACTTCCATTTTATTTTTATTTTTTAAAAATATATTTTTATTGAATTTTTACAGTGAGGAAGGGAGAGGGATAGAAAGTTAGAAACATTGATGAGAGAGAAATATCAGCTGTCTCCTGCACACCCCCTACTGGGGATGTGCCCACAACCAAGGTATATGCCCTTGACCAGAATAGAACCTGGGACCTTTCAGTCTGCAGGCCGACGCTCTATCCACTGAGCCAAACTGGTTTCTGCTGGATAATACTTTAAATTCTAACTTTTTAAGAAAACATACAACATCTAAATATGAAAAATAACCAAGGATTTCAGACTATTTTATTGTGGAAATATCTACAGCCATTCGGATATCAGCCTACATGAAAGGACTCTAGCTGTTCTGCCTTATCTACACATCTAGAGTAGACTACTGTTCTAACTTCCAACTTGTTATAACTGCTAAATTTATGAAACTACTCAAAGAACTTACAATGTCATCTCTTGTGGCCACTGGCATTTTTTTGTTGAATAATTCAACTTCCACATAGAAGCAAATTCATGGTTCTATATTCCTACACTGATTTTTCAGCTTAAAATGGCTTTAGAAGCTGAGACTGATTTCTTTCCTGAAGTGTCCTAGTAGAACCCAGTGGGAAAACTGAAATACTATGCTACTGAGTTAGCCACGGGGGCAATACAATTAGGAACGGAATATGGTAATAGAAGTAGAATATGACAGCTTTGCAGGTTAAGTGACTTTGAAACTGAAAAGGACCAGGATCTCCGGAGGGCACACTGCACTGTGTAATTCAAGTGCAGCGCGGAGTAATGAAGAGCTTGCGAACCTCAATTTCCCTATTTGCTACCCATTCTCAAAAAAGTAGAGGCACGCTTAGTCCTCTATACAACCTAATCCGTCTGTGAAAGATCTTGGTGGAAATGTGCAGAAAAAGTCAAATTGTCTTAGAACTACAAGTGATCAAAACTTCCATGAAATTTGTACTCAGTTTTCCCACTGCATTTAAAAAATAATAAGTTACAGGGTTATATGTCAATTGTATCCTAATAAAGCTGGGGGAAATACAGGGTATTAGAATTGCTTTTTGTGCTGCTGCTTCAATAGAATGAGATTAATGTAAACTTTGATTCCACATCTCCAGCTGTTTCTATGACCATCAGTCTTCTTTATCACTGCATCCTAAACACGTGACATAATCTAGCATACAGCAGCTGCGCAATGGGTATGTGTGGGATGAGTGGACGGACTCAAATTCTATCCGACCCTGGAGTCATGCTGCTGACGGCTATGCTCACCTCTGTTTCCTGCAGGCGGTGTCCGATGAGGCTGAGGGACTCTCCCAGCAGCTGTAGATGAGCAGCGACATCGATGGGCTCTGTCTCAGGCGCTTTGGCCGGGGAGGCTGGTAACAGCATGGTGGTGGGCGGGGACTTCTTTTGGGGTGACAGCACTCCTGCAGAGGAAGCTGAGAGCAGAGACGAAATGGAGAGACCAAGCTTCCTATGGCCTTGAACACCACACAAATGCCCTTCCTGATTTTCCCTGTTTGGGAGCTATGCCAGGTATTAGCACAGCTATGGGCTGTGGGCCAAATCTGGCCCTTGACCTGTTTTTGTATGGTCTCAAGGTAAGAATAATTTTACATTTTTAAACGGTTGTAGAAAAAACAAACAAAGAACATGTCACAGAAAAAGCACTTGAGCCTGCAAGGCCTGACATATTTATTCTCTGACCTTTTACTGAAGAAGTTTGCTGACTTCTGATCTATATTTTCTGCATGCCTTTTCAACCTATAACGTTCAGTGATAATACCTGGGCATCAGGTCTGCTTCTAAAGCAGGCTGCTCTCCCAATTTCTCAGCGAGGCAGCAGAACTCACAGTGCTCCGGGGAAAAGCAAAGCAGGAAAAGCAAAGTGGCCGCTACCTTTTACTTTCATGGAGCCTTCTGAGCTGGATGCTTTTCTTTTCACAGTTGTAGCTTCTGCTTTGTTTTGTTTGTGCTGCAGATACTGAGCTTTCTGCTTCCAAATCTGCAATCAGATCCGGCAAAATAAAATCAACCAAGAAGTAAGAGGAAAAGGGAACGCAGTCACGGAAGAGTAAAATCCAGAGCGAGAGGGGACAATGTAGAGGGCTGATGCTAACTCTCAAGCGGAGGGCCACCGAGCAGGCCCGGGCATTGGATTCTGTCCCAGCTGAGCGCGGCACCAACACTCCTCATTGGCCTCAGCACTGCCTTTGGGCCTCTGGGATCGCAGCGTAAAAGCCTGGGGTCAACGTCTGGCTCGGTATAATGTCCGTGTGGCTTAAATACTTCTTCTAACTCGCTAGTTGGCAATACCGATAGTAGGCTAACACTGACGTGAAAAATAGAAACTAAAGATAAACTACCCGGGTCAGAAATATTTTGGTTGTTTCACCCAGATGAGCTATACCTTAAAGCAAGATGGTAATTCTAATTCCTAGACCGCCTTCGTACCAGCCTATTGGAAAGCGACTGAGACTCAGACATGACTAGTTATCAGTCTCATTAGCTTCTTCACAGTATGGGGCGTTATCTGGTAGTGGGCGATGAGGACGGTCTGGGACCTGGCCCCTAGTAAACATAGCCCATAGCTTTATTATTTTCAGTGACTAGTAAGTGGATGCCTTTCCTCACTGCTCAGACCATGGGCTGACTAGTAAGTAGTAAAGGGATTTTTTCCTATAACACTGTAAGCACTGCCCAAATTAGGTCATCTTTTGGCTCAAATGTAAGACTGTTGCGAAAAAAATTGGAAGAGTTTAGAAAAAGCAGCTAGATTTTACCCAGAGTAAACTGGCACCAACCAGTGCCACTGCCCTGTACTAAACCATTTCCCACTGACCTGTCATTGCTTCACTATTTCACTGTTTTCTGACTGGGTGTTCTATGGGAGAATCATACATTTTAGAAGGCATAAAGCAATTAAAAAATATCTTTGTAAGGAAGTGTACTTACCAGCTTATCCTTTTCTGGCAATTGCTTCCACACCTCAGCCAGTTTTTTACTAAGTTCCCCAAAATCTGGCATAAAATAGTAAAAAACTCAATAAAATAAAGGTTTATCAACAAAACATAAGATTGATGAGAGCAAAAACTGGAAAAAGCGTTTGAAAATCAGATCCAAATAGAATATTCTTTCAGAAAACCAACCCAACCCAAACCAAACCCCACCAGTTTTCTTTTCTTTAATATATTTTTGTTGATTTCAGAGAGAGAGAGAGAAACATCAGTGATGAGAGAGAATCACTGATCAGCTGCCTCCCACATGCCCCCGCCCCACACTGGGGATCGAGCCTGCAACCCAGGCATGTGCCCTCGATCAGACCCTTCAGTCTGCAGGCCGACGCTCTACCCCGAGACAAACCAGCTAGGGCCACCAGTTTTCCTGAATGTTCTCTATAGGGAAGGGACCCTTTTGGTGGTCATGAGATACACTCAAATCCTCTCACACCTCCTCTCTAGGGATCTGTTCCCTAAGCATCTTTTGAGAGTCTTGATTTGATCCCACAACTCAGGGCCTATCAACTTAGGTTAAAGAAAATGTGTGCTGTAGAGTTTAAGAAAAGATGTTAGATTTTTACTGAATTTCTGAGAACTCGGTACCACAGAATTCCCCTGTGGCTGCTCAGAGCACCCCCCGAGGCGTGTGCTGCCCTTGCCCGCGTGGCAGGGTCAGGCTTTGCACAGCGCACTCTTATCGGCTATGGTCCTGCACACGTGCCTCCCAACACCGTGATGAGAGATTGGGGAAACTATTTACATAGCAGGCAAATGACTTTTATAGAGGTTAAGTGCCTTGTCCAAGGTCTGAGGTGCAGTGTTTTTCTCACCTCACTAACTTCTAACACACAGACAAATGTGAACAATATAAGTCATCTCGTAACTGCACCCCTAAAGGGCAGTTTAAGAAAAAGATCAACTGTAGAATCTTGGACATAAGCAGCTGCATATTTATGTACTGAACTTCATAATTTTTAATTTTACTGTTTTCCATTTTAGGAATTTAAGAGATATAAATAAAAGCTTATCACTGTCCTAATTGGTTTGGCTCAGTGGATTGAGCGTTGGCCTGTGGACTGAAAGGTCCCAGGTTCGATTCCGGTCAAGGGTATGTACCTCGGTTGCGGGCATATCCCCAGTAGGGAGGTGTGCAGAAGGTAGCTGATCGATGTTTCTCTCTCATAAATGTTTCTAACTCTCCCTCTATCCCTCTCCCTTCCTCTCTGCAGACAATCAATAAAATATATATATTTTTAAAAAGCTAATCACTTTTATGGTTGGGATGAACTTAAGACAAAATCTAGAGTGAGTTGCAGATCTGCTGGAAAAAAATGAGATTTGGCTTCCTTTAATACTAGGAGAGAAGCTGCCTCCTGACTGAATCACCAGCACTGCTTCCGAGGCGCACGTGGGAAGCGGGAAGGAAGATGAGCAATGCCCTTACCTATGCCGGGGTGGTCAGCCACTATGGTCACGCGGTACTCCTTACAGAACACCTGGTAGGCCGACATGTTCTTCTTTTTTGGCTGGAGCCACATGGGAACAGAACAGGGTTGATCAGAACACAAGTTGAGTAACTCTGAATCTAACACCCTTGTCCATCCAGGAGAGGTTCTAAACTGCTCAGAGCTTTCCCGAGGAGGACCATTAACTTAATCCATGCTTCTTATCACCTGGAGGTAACGATCAGTATTGCTGAGGCGGCAAGAGCACAGGCTAACTCTTTTTTAGGTGTTTCAGACTGCTGCAGCTGCGCAGTAATGACTTGTAAAGCCCCCAGCCCGCCTGTGCACAATTTCCCGTTGTCTCGTTCAGAACTGGGCGCTGGGAACACTCCTCACCTCTCCTGGGATGTCGCTTTTCTCATCTTTGAAATAACAACCACATAATTTCCCTAAACTGTGAAAGCCAAGAGCCAAATCTACGTTCTTCTGTTCCTCTGCATCTGATTTCCGATCTTACCATTTCCCCGATCCTGCTTTCACTGTCACTCGCAGTCTACCATTATTTCATTGCTCACATGCTTGCGGTTCGGGAGGTAAATAAATAACAAGAGAAGTCTTTGGTAGTCAATGTAGGATGAATCTCTTTCGCTCCAACTACTTTCTACTACTTGAGGCATGTTTGCTCTTCACTGTATTATGACAATCCCAAGAGAAAAGCATGGTTTTTGACAAAACAGCCAGTTCGATGAGGGATATTTAAAATAAAGATGATATGTTACTATGCATCCCATTTTACAACTATCCACAGACCGAGGGGAAAAGAATATTTTCCTACCGGAAAAGATTAATTACGCAGCACCTGTCTAAACCTTTCATTTGAGGACGAGAAAAGGGAAACTCAGAAAGCAGCGGTTTGCTTGTAGTTATGACTACAACTAAACCAAGTGACAACACCAGGATGAGTACCACCTAGGTAGCCTGGGCTATGCATTATGGGCCAACGACAGAAAGTTGCTTCCTTACAGAAGTAGTTACTATTTAAAAAGAAAAGATCACTTTATAATCTTTATCCAATAAACTGAGATGTGTTTAGCATGCCTTCCTTTAAAACTTCATCTGTAAGCATCGAGGTATGTGGGTCCACCCTCCATCTGCTCCCAACACAGTCCTTCCTGGTCCCGCAGTTATTATGACGAGTGTTTGGTGCTTTAGAAGTTGCTGGGAACTTTTGTTTGCTTTAAGTGTCAGACTGTATGACAAAAACAAACCAACAAACAACACGGTCCCGTTTCTTGACTTCAGAGTTGCGTATTGTTTTAACCTGAGCGTCCACTTTATTCACCTTAGTTCTTAATGTTGTTTTCATAAAAGAACTACCCTCAAAGGCCAAACACTGGCAGACACTGATGACAATAAAAAGTTTACGTGATGGCTCTGACTTTAATTCCAAAAGAAATTCTAATTTTGATGGGTGACAAAAGGGAGGGGACTGGAGGAGAGGTGAAAAAGTGGAAGCACAAATTGCTAGTTATAAAAACAGTCACGGGATGTAAAATACATGCAGCATATAGTGAATAATATTGTAGTAACTACGTATGGTGTCAGATGGGTCCTAAACTTATCCAGGGGATCACTTCATAAGTTACATAAATATCTAATCATTATGTTGTATACCTAAAACTAATATAATACTGTAGGGCAAATAATTGAAAAGTAAAAAATAATGAACAAAAGCAATTCTGAAACCATTCTGAGAAACAGAAACTTCCTGATAGCGTCCAAAGCGAGTGCTTTCAATGAGACAGCCCTTCTTTAGATATGAACATTGTGGCACATTTGTTACAAATTCAGCTTCAAAAGTTTTATTTATTTATTTTTTAAATTTTTTTATTGATTTTTTACAGAGAGGAGGGAGAGGGATAGAAAGTCAGAAACATCGATGACAGAGACATCGATCAGCTGCCTCTTGCACGCCCCCTACTGGGGATGTGCCCGCAGCCAAGGTACATGCCCTTGCTGGAATCGAACCGGGGACCCTTCAGTCCGCAGTCTGACGCTCTATCCACTGAGCCAAACCGGTCTCGGCTCAGCTTCAAAAGTTTTAAACTAATCTTTTTAAATAGCTTAGCCATAGGCCCGCCAATCACTAGAGTACATGATGAAAGGATCTGTGGAAGTCTACACTTAGCACCATCTCCCTCAACCGTAGAGCCAATCTCACTATTAAATACTGACAGTAGAAAAAATATGTGCTTGAGAGAGTTCATAGCTCATTCGGTCATGTTATTAAACACGCACGGAGTTTTAACAATGTTTTCTCAAACATGATATAATACTGTAAAAGTTTTCATGCTCCCTATTCCCCCAGGCCATTGACAGCTATAAAATAAAATTAAAACTACAAAATTAAACACAGCTCCTGGCCATTATAGTAGCTCCAAACCCACTTACTAAAGAAAGGGTTCCTCTTTAAACTCTTCTAAAGGACTATTCAGTTATGTAGAAGATAAACTAGCATTTACTGAGTCCCTGCACTGGGTAGGGTGAGTAGTTAAGAGGATGAGCTCACATTCTAAAGCAGCACAAAGAGTGGAAAACACAGGAATTGTAGAGCTTAAAGGCCTGCCATCTTTCCCCAGCTTTCCCTATACTAATTATTTGATCCTGAATAAAACATATAAGAAGTGGAGAGCTCTTCTGATGATGGGGAGACCACGCAGGGGGCTGCTGTATTAGTGCCAGGGACGGACGGGTGAGGATGGCCTATAGCCAAGACGGTGAAGTTGGAAGAGAGCAAATACATTGGAAAGGAAGAAGTGACAGAGCTGACCGAGATAGAGTGGCAAAATGGAGGGGGGGGGGGAGCTCTGGAGGCCAGCAGATCTAAGTTAGCATCCTCATCATACTCTTGACTAGTTACACAAATTACTTCATTTCCCCAAGCTTTAGTTCCCTATAGGTCCAACTTGGAAAATGCCATTTTTACTCAAAGGTGGGAATTAATCCGACAGTGTTTGGCACTTCAGTAGGTACTCAGTATTATTATTTATGTGGCAGGCAGGAATCCAAGATGGCTCCCAAGATTTCCGCCCCCTGGTTTTACAAGGCCCGTCTAATGGCCTCCCCTGGAATGTGGGCAGGGCGGTGACTGTGATGGGATACTGACTCCCACGATTATTTTACGTGAGATGGCAGGTGGAATTAAGGTCCCCAGTGAGTGGACCTGAGTCAGTCATTACGATTATCCAGTGTGGGCCTGACCTTATTAGGTGAGCCCAAGAAGGAAACAAGATGCAACAGCAGACACTCTCCTGCTGGCCTTGGACTTGAAGAAAACAGGTGCCTTGAGTTTACCACAACAGCAAGAAACAACACTGCCACCAGCCTGAGGAGCTGCCAACACCTGGAAGAGCCCCTCGCGTCAGGTGAGAAGCTGGACTGAGCCCGGGATCAGCCTGTGAGAGCCTGAGCACAGCCCAGCGGGCCGAGCTGGACTTCTGGGACATTTAGTAAAGAAACGCTGTTTGAAACTGCCGAGTCTGTGCTAAGTTGTTATGCTACAATAGAAATCTACTATGAGCTCTTTTCTATCCCCTGCCTTTTTCAATAGAACTTGTGGCATCCAAAAAGCCAATACAGGCTTTTCCACACACAGAAAACAGCAACACGGCCTTTACTCTAAACTTTAAATTTAAACAGTAAAGGTCCCATTTTCACTCTTCTGTTGGTGAAGCCAGCCTTGTTTAAAAAGGTCAGAGTTCTGCCGAAACCGGTTTGGCTCAGTGGATAGAGCGTCGGCCTGCAGACTGAAGGGTCTCAGGTTCAATTCTGGTCAAGGGCATGTACCTTGGTTGCGGGTGCATCCCCAGTAGCGGGTGTGCAGGAGGTGGATGATCGATGTTCCTCTCTCATCAATGTTTCTGACTCTCTCTCTCTCTCTCTCTCCCCCTTCCTCTTTGTAAAAAATCAATAACATATGTTAAAAAGGAGGAACCAAGATGGTGGCATAGGTAAACACCTATCTTGCTGCCATACACAGCAATTTCAAAACTACAACTTAACGAAAGAACAAACATCATTCAGAATCACCGGAAAGCTGGCTGAGTGAAAACTGCACAAATAAAAGTGAAGATAGGACACTGTGACTCAGAGGAGTGGTGGAGGACAGCGCTGAAGATACGCATGGAGAAGATTTGGAGCCCTGGCCACACGAGAGGATAGGGCGGGCGGCTGCAAACCCGGCCGGTTTTCTCGAATGGGGGAGACAAAGATGTCCCACTGCACTGATTCCCCAGCTCCAGGCGAAGTCCAGGGAACCCACAATCATACAGGGTAAAACTGGACAGTGGGGAGGCACGCTGAAACTTGGGCGCTGCAGGGGTCTGCAAGCTTAAGGAGAGGGTGAGCTTGTGCAGAGTGCGTGTGAACTTGGGAACAGCAGAGCTGCGTGACCTTGCAGAGTGGACTTGTGACTTACTCTCTCATTGGGGAAACCACCAGACTGCTTTGTTTTACAACCCTGGGTGAGACGTTGGGTGTGCACTCATTGGGGGAGAGGCTGAATCGTCCGGCAGTGGGTGGAGCTCGGCGGCAGCTCTCTCTCAGAGATGCTTACAGCCATTGCTACCCGGCACAGAGTCCCAGGTACCCCATAGGGCGGAGCTGACGCTGCCTGCTCAGCTCGGAGACTCCGCCCATCCAACCTGAGCACCTCACAGCCAATTGGCCTGGAGGTCAAACCCTCCTAGTGCTGGCAACAATAAGCTAGGCTTAACTTCAACAAGACTGTACAACCCATACCCACCTCAGGTAACTGGGGAGGCTGAGCCACTGTCCTTTAGAAGACATCTACCACACAAAGCTAATCGACCAACTCAGGAAAGCAGCCACAATACAGAGACATGGAAAGAAATCAGATGTGAAAGAAATGGAGGGGAAAAAACGACTGGACATAGAGTTCAAAACTACGGTTATAAGGCTTTTCAAGAGGCTCCTAGAAAAGGCCAAGACCTACAAGGAAATGAACAAGACCTACAAGGAAATGAACAAGACCTACGAGGAAATGAACAAGACCAACGAAGATGTGAAGAAGGACCAACTGGAAATTAAGTATACACTGATTGAAATAAAAAATATTATACAAAGACCTAAAAGTACTCTAGAGGGCCACAAGAACCAAGTTAAAGATTTGAAATACAAAGAGGTAAAATTCACTCAGCTGGAAAAGCAAGAAACCAAAAGAATCCAAAAAATTGAAGATAGTGTGGAGGGCCTCTGGGACAACCTCGAGCATGCCAACATCCGATTTGTGGGGGTGCCAGAAAAAGGGAGAGAGCAAGACAATGAAGACCTATTTGAAGAAATAGTGACCAAAAACTTCCCACAGCTGGTGAAAGAAATTGACTTAAGAGTCCAAGAAATGCACCGAATCCCAATATATAGGAACCCTAAGAGGACCATACCAAGGCACATCATAATTGAAATGCCAAGAGCAAAAGACAAAAAGAGAATATTAAAAGCAGCAAGAGAAAAACAGTTAGTTACCTATAAGGGAGCACCCATACGATTGTCAGCGGATTTCTCAACAGAAACGATGCAGGCCAAATGGGAGTGGCAAGAAATATTCAAAGTGATGAATAGCAAGAATCTACAACCATGATTACTCTACCCAGCAAAGCTATCATTCAGAATTGAAGGTCAGATAAAGTGCTTCGCAACTAAGAAAAAGCTAAAGGAGTTCATCACCACCAAACCAATATTGTATGAAATGCTGAAAGATATTCTTTAAGAAGAGGTAGAAGAAAAAGGTAAAAATAAAAATTATGAACAACAAATACACATCTGTCAACAAATGAATATAAAAATCAAATGAATTAAAAATCTGATGAACAGGATAAACTGGTGAATATAACAGAATCATGGGCATAGAGAGGGAATGGACTGACAATTCTTGGGGAGAAAAGGGTTGTGGGAAGTGCAGCAAGAGATTGGACAAAAATCATGTGCCTATGGGAGAGGACAGTGGGAGGGAGGTGAGGGCGGAGGGTGGGATGGGTACCGGGTGGTAGGGAACTATAGGGGTGAAAAATGGGGGAACAATGTAATTAATAAACTGAACAATAAAGGTTAAAATATTTTTAAAAATACATACATATATATATAAAAGAGGTAAGAGTTCTGGGTGCCACTTCTCCTTCATTAATTTTGTAGCAGCTTCACATCCCCAAATGCTCTAAGTGTTCTAATAAGACACAATGGACCAGCTTGCCCAAGTTCTATATTTAGCTTACAGAGAACAAGAGAGAGAGAGAGAGAGAGAGAGAGAGAGAGAGAGAGAGAACGAACGAACATGTGTGAGGACTGGACTGATCAGTCTGGGAATTCCTCTCCATGAACCCCAGAGGATAAATCTGCTTTCCCCAGATAGTTCCTGTGTGTCTCTCTCAGGTGTGCGACTCACTACCAATCAAGTGTAGCTAACATTAAAAATAATAAAAGGATGTCGCCTGCAAATATGCCAATGAATTTGCTGGTGTGGAAGACAGGAAACCTGGCTGCACTGGGCTGGCATTCTGTGGACTCAGAACCTGCTGGCCTTCACTTGTGGAGTCCTCCCTAGAGCATTTCTTTTCAAGGGAAACTCTGACTAACAGCTTTCACCTTGTGTGCTGACCTTCGAATCTAATCATTGCACAAGATGCAACTTCAGTCTGCACTAAAGTTCCAAATTAAATGGAAAGGTTAAAATTTCTCCAGGGCACAGACATTTTTATAAATGAGTAGTTAGAAACACACAAACAATGGATGCTCTCTACACATACAAAACATTCCCACCTGGTTCTGAAGGCAAGGCCAGTTATTTCCAGCCTAGACTTTCTCATGCAAGCATTACAAGTGATCCACAGTGGATCTGGAAAAACATGGACTGCCCTTTAATAAAATGTTAGTATTTTGAAAACTTGGGTACATTAGTATTAATTGTAGCAAATGACTTGTAACAAGTCCACTTACTGTGACTCACAATGTTGTCATTTTACAGCCAGAACATCCTTATAAATGTCTGAAGACATTTGTCACAGTATCAAGATCTTTTAAAGAGCAATTTCTTAATGCTCTTTATAAAAGAGTCCTGCTTCATTAACTCTTTGGGGTCTTAAGCTCTGAGAATATGATAAAAACTACTCTTCAAGCCTTCTCATGACTCTAGTTTAAAAGTGGCTTTTAAAGGACAAACTTCCTGAGGGTCACGCCAACACATAACTGAGATATCTTAAAAATAGAACTTGGCTTTCTTCTGCTGATGCCAGAGACTGCTCTCGTCATTAATACAAATAGTGTGGGAGACATCAGTGGAAATTAAGCCTTTAAACAACTCTACTAGGTGGTGCCATCAGCACTGCCATTTCAAACACGAGGAAGCGGAGATCCAGTCATACATCTATGGAGTGGCAGGGCCAGCATCTGAACTCACAGTCTGGCTTTGGAGCCAGTACTCATAACCATGACAACCACTGATGCTCTTGCAAATGAACTGGACTGAGATCCCTAAGTCTGATCTGGCTAAAGGACAGGGTGCAAAGTAAGGTTTTCACACCAAAGCTTTTATTTCGACCATTCTGAATGGAAATCTTTCTAAAATATACTCTGAACTTCTGCTCTCTCTCATAATACAGCACTGACTACAATTTAAATACTTTCTGTATAGCGGAAAGGGAATGGATACTGTCATCTTTTAGAAAAACCTGGGTTTGCCAAACTGGTTTGGCTCAGTGGATAGAGCATCGGCCTGCGGACTGAAGGGTCCCAGGTTCGATTCCAGTCAAGGGCATGTACCTTGGCTGCGGGCACATCCTCAGTTGGAGGTGTGCAAGAGGCAGCTGATCAATGTTTCTCTCCCATCGATGTTTCTGACCTTCTATCCCTCTCCCTTCCTCTCTGTGAAAAATCAATAAAATATATATTTTTAAAAAATAGAAAAACCTGGGTTCAAATTCCTATTCTACCACTAAATAGATGTGTGTCCTGGGGCAGGTAATTTTACTTTTTTGGGCTTATTGCTGTGAAATGGAGATAATTTCGACACTTCATTGGGTTCTTGTAAAAATTCACTGACATACCATAGATTAAAAAACTTAGTGTAGTGCTGAGAACACTCTAGAGTAAAACCTCTACAAATATAGCTGTTACTATTGTAATTTACTAATTCTTACTCAGCTCCACCCTCTTCCTTAACTCATGTTTGGCCTCAAGATTCAGCTCAGATGACAGCTCCCCCAGGACACCTCTGACACCTCCAGGCTCTCCCCATGCTCCCGCTGAGGTCCACCACACCGAACACCTTCCAACCTCTCTTACTGCCCCCAAGGCTGACACTACCCCTCTCATCTTTGTCCACGGCACCTGGCAGGTGCCTGGCACACTGCATGAGCACCAAGAAAGACTCAGTTGTGTGCATTCATTTGTATCATTACCTCATCCGATCTTCACAACACCCTGGCAGGTGCAGAAGCTGAGTTCTAGAGCGCTATTCCACAAAGAACAGGCTCAGAGAGGCCACGTGATCCATCTCTGGGCAATGTTCCTTTCCCCAGCACTCCTGAAGTGCTCCCAGAAGCTGCAGGAAACTCACTCTGTAACATCTGTTTTTGCTCCTCAGAGACCCTGCTTTGGTTCTTATCTGTTTCCAAATAGGTGAGATAGTGCAGAGTTTGTTTCCTAAAAGCTGGGTGTTATATTAAAAAACAGAGCAAAACAAAACCAAAACTATAAAAGCATAGTTTCCTTGTTTAGTCTAATGTGATTAGTGGTTGAAAAAGTTTTAAAAAGATGCTTTCGTTTTATGCTTTTGAAGAATTTAGGATGAAAGCAACAGTAATTGTAAAACCACTATTTACTGAGCCAAGCCTTGTGCTAAGTGTGTTCCGTGTATCACTAATTTAGTCTCAATACCCTGTTCCCCCCCAAATAAGAGTGTCTTATATTAATTTTTGCTCCCAAAGATGCGCTAGATCTTATTTTCGGGGGGATGCCTTATATTACAGCGAGTAGGTCTTATTTTCGGGGGATGTCTTCCTTTCGGGGAAACAGGGTAACCTCACAGAAGCGAAGACGCAATCTCAAGAGGACAAGGCCAAAGTAGCAGAACAAGAATCTAAGTCTGCTGAATTTGAGTCCAAGCTTTCACTGTATTTCATTCAATTCCGTCTCTTTAACTTAAAAACATCTTTACCCACATCTTAGTAGGACTGGTCTCGGGCAGAGCGCGCTATATTGTTTTTTTCTGACCCACCACCGACCTACCTTTAGCTTTGTCAAAATGTACTCTGGCTCTGGGCAGCCATCTCTTAAAGTTTTAAAAAGGCATGTGGCAGGATGGAAAGAGTACAGGTTTGTGGTTAAAGAAACCTTGTTAAAATCCTGGCTCCCCGTCTTTTTGGCTTTCTCCTCCGCCAAATGGTACCTACCAGTCAGGACTGCTGTGCGTGTAAAACGCCCAGGGAAGCCTGGCACGTAGCAGGCACTCAGGAGATGGCCGTTACCAGCTTTCACCACTTACTGCTGTTGCTCAGCTTCAGTCTTACCAATAGAGAAGTATACAATGCCATCACAAGTTTAATGACAGCTCAGAATGTAGCTTAGCAGATCGGCAACAATGCCTGCGTGTGCAGGCAGTAGGCCGCCTGGTTAGCCTTAGTTTGCTCAGAGAGAATGCGGACATTCTGGAAACATGCATTTAACTAAAGGGCACGTCTCTGAAGGGGCAACATTATTTTGAGTGGCAGTGGATAGGCTTTGTTGATTTAATAAAACTTTGAAATGTTACCCTGTCCTGCTCCTCCTATATGCACACAAAAGCTTCCCCTCTAGTGGGATGATCTTTAAGGAGATGAATCTTGCAGAGAATAAAGCTGCTCACATCTGCAGTGAGCTCCTTTGTTCATTAGTTACGATCAGTGAACAATGTTTTATGGTTTCACCAGCCACTTGTATCTCCTTGTACAAACGAGCCAACAGATACTCCAGAGGAAGCCATGTATTAAAAAGTAAGCCTGGGGAAGTAACACAAGGAAGGCTCCAGGCTGCCCAGTGAGTTTAGCCGAGTATGTTAGTAAATAGTGAACATATAATCCCTTTTCTGTACTTAATAAGAGAAATATATTCAGGAAAAGTAAGGTCACATGTGATTTCTCTACTCCTTAAAAAGCAAGATTCAACAAAGATACAAACAAGCAAGCAAAAACACCCACTTCCCACGCCGAACTCAACACTGAAAATGTTACCTGTCACCAGGGAGACAGTCCAATTTCCCTTCTTTCTATCAGTCCAAATTCTCCAGTAAGAGTTCCACCCCTGCTGCCTTCGCTTCTCACTATTCCTTGCACGCTGCCCATCGGCTCCTATTCTTCCCCACGACACGTAACAATTCGTCCTCTCTACACGAGACCAGCTCCTCCGGGACTGCCTGTCTCCTCACGTCCGTGACACTGAGCCCTCTCTGGTTTTCTTCCAATACAACTGCTCCCTCTTCCTTCGCCAGTGCGCTCAGGTGACTGTTCTGTAAGAGTCTGCTCTGGGCTCTATTCCCTCCCGTCCACTCACATATTCCATTTCCTGCACAGGAGCACCCAACCTCCAACCCTGGTTTCAACCGAATTCCAGGCTCACGTTTCCATTGCTCTCTGGAAATTCTAGTGAGAGGATTAGAACAACTAATATTTATAAAATTTCCACTAAGGTGCTGAGCGTTGTGCGAAGCCAAAGTTCCCCAACTTTGTTGGTTCGTGGTGCCTACGTGAGTTTTCACATGGCACTTGCTTTTGAGCAGAGAGCAATTACAGAAAATCCAGCTTTGAAAAGAGGTGGCTTTATTAAAAGAAATGTACATGAGAAGATACTGAAACTGTCAATTACTTTGAGCTAGTAATTCACAAGGTTTCTGACAGATGTCAAGTACTGCTGTTTCTTTAGAAAATTTAAATATTTAAAATACCTAATGCTGCCTACCCCTTTGATTTGGTGGTGGCACCTTGCCATACCATACGGAAGCCCTAAACACATCCCCATGCATTGTCACTCAATCTTTAAGGGTCCTGTCAGGGTCTATTATCACCCCGAGCTCACAGACGGAGAAGCTGTGTACTTGTACATTGTAGAGCTTGTCAGTGGCAGAGCCGGGATTTGAACCCAAGTGGTTTGGCTCCACAGCTCACTATCTTAGCCCTTTAGATATGTTGAATCTCTTCAGCATATCTCTTTATACACATCTAAGATGCTTCTATCTTAACTGTAAACCTAACTTATCTTCTCCCAAAGCAGCCAGTCCTCTTGCTTCCTATTTTGATTACAGTCCTGGTCACAGACTCTAAGGGAGAAAGGGGACAGAGCCTTCAGCTCTGTTGGCTACAGTTGGCTCTCCAGCCTCTGCTCACTGGAGATGGAGGGAAAAGGATTCCGGAAACAGTTCTTTCTACCTTTAGGTCAGCGGTTCTCAACCTCTCCAACGCCGCGACCCTCTCATACAGCTCCGCATGTTGTGGTGACCCCCAACCATAACATTATTTTTGTTGCTACTTTGTAACTATAATTTTGCTACTGTTATGAATCGTAATGCTGCTGCTGTAGAGCCTAAGACCATCGGAAAACACAGATATTTACATTATATTCATAACAGTAGCAAACATTACAGTTGTGAAGTAGCAACGAAAATAATGTTATGGTTGGGGGTCACCACACACGAAGAACTGTATTAGAGGGTCGCGGCATCAGAAAGGTTAGAACCACTGCTCTAGGTGTACTTGTAGATAGTTCTTTTTTATACGGAAACAAAACACAGGAAAGGATATTTGTTTAAAGTTTCACAGAAGTCTCAAATGCACGGTATGTGTCCCATAAGTATGTGTGGGATAAATTATTACATTCAAAGTATGGCTGCTTCGGGTTTGGGCAGTCACAGTCAAATACTGACTCACAGTAAGACTTTTGCCCTAACTATAATTCTTTTTCACTAGCAACTGCTAGCCACCTAGGGGAAGTGACAAATAACTCCCTATCACTGAGGAGATTATAGTTTTATTTTCCAAGGTACTAGGTTCAAAACCTTAAGGGACATCTTTACGCTCATTTGTATTTCTGGCCTCCCAGATCCAAGCCCAGTGGCCAGGCCATGTCAGTTTTCTCTCAGTGGCTCCTGAACCGGTCTCCCATTTTATTTCTACCAGCTCTGACAACTGATTTTGGACTAGAATAAGCTTCTGGGTTATCTGTCTCAAGTCTCTCTTCAGTCTAAATCACCTGGTACAGCTCTATCATTTTATACTGGAATTATCATTTAGAGCAGTGGTCTGAGGTCTGAAAGGTTGGCACCTGCTGATTTACAGCATATCTAAACCCTGCTCATAACCCCGAAGTGCCCACTGCCAATTCCTTTCTTTTGGAATTTAAAACTCTCTACCAATTGCTCCCAACCTGCGTTTTTCAATACATGTTCTCATCAATATATTCACTCATTTGACATATCACAAAACGCTTACCGAGGACATAAGGAATTGAAGGCACTATTGCGGTGACTAAAACAGCCCGTGCAGAGTTAAAACACCTGTTGAGCTAACAGTCTTTACCAGGGGAAACGGAAGGTGTACAAAGATGGCAGTAAGTGCAATAAGGGAGGGAGAGCAAGGCGTTGTGAGTTCAGAAGCTGGTTCTGGTCCTGGCTGGGTTGGTCGGTCGGTCAGTGTCCCAATACGCTGAGGATGTGGGCTCAATCTCAGTCAGGGCACATACAAGCAACCAATGAATGTCTAAATACATGGAACGACAAATAGATGTCTCTGCTCTCTCTTATCAATTAAGAAGTTAATTCTGACCGGAGGGTCTGGATGTCTTAGAAGAGGTAGGTAGCACTGGACTAAGTCTTGAAGAGAATGCACAGCCTCAACATGTGAGAAGGGGGAGGAGGGCTGAGAAGAAAATGAGCAGGGGAACGGTGGTAAGAATGTATGGGAAGGAAGGTCAGTTCCCACCCAGGGCACATAAGCACATAGTTTTGAGTTTGGGGTCAGTGGCAGGGAATGGGGAATACAGAGAGGTAAAGGAGGAGAGGCAGATTTGGGGGTGTGAGCTACCAAGCCATTCAGGTAGAAAGATCTATCAGGCGGCTAGAAACACAGGACTGGAATTCAGTAGTCCTGCAATGCTACTTCCTAAACGTCTCTCTGCCTCCATGCGTTCCCTTCCACTGACAGCCTTGGGACAACTATTCCATCAAGAAAAGCCATGAATAATTAAGATTGCTGTGCTTTATCAGACAGACTCAGCCATTGGTAACATTTTATACTTTGTGTCATTCTAAGAGATTTAGCTTGCTACATTCCCAGTGGTTCACCTCGGCTGCTTATTTCCACATCTACTACTACTATCAAGAACAAACCTGCTTCTCTCTCGCTCTCTCTCTCTCTAAATCCTCACCTGAGGATATGTGTGTGTTTTTTCTTTAACTGATTTTAGAGAGAGAGAGAGACAGAAACATCAATGTGAGAGAGAAACATGGATCAGTTAGTTGCCTCCCGTACATGTCTCGAACCCGGTATCGAACCAGTGACCCTTCTGTGCATGGGATGATGCTCCTCCAACCAGATGAAGCCAGGGCCCTGCTTCATCTATGCCCACCACACCTTAAACAATGTCTTACCTTTTCTCCTCTCTCTCTCTCTTTCTCCTTTTCCTCTCTTTTCTTTTTCTTCTCATTATGCCCATCAGCGTGGAGGCCAGGAAGCGGTGGGGGAGGGGCAGCTGCTCCAGGGTAGGGGATGCTGGGAGGAGGGCCGGGAGTCACTGGGATCTCTCCCCCCACGGCAGCAGCAGAAAGTCCCGAACTTCTCTTGGACTTGGAATGGCGTTTCTCCTTATGCTTCTCCTTGTCCTTCTTCTTTTTGCTTTTCTTGGACTTCTTTTTCTTCTTGATTTCCCGGTAAGAATCATCTATCACCAACTCACCAGCCTCTAGCTCCCCTCCAGAGGTTGAGTCTGATTCTACCAGGATAGGCTCAAGCCCTGAAAGATCCAGGTTCGCGCTGTGGGATTCCGGGAACTGGGAGGCCTCAGACCCACAGCCTTCGGGGCCAGAAGACGAATGTGGGTCTGAGGAGGATCTGTGCTTCTTCCGGGCTGTTTTCAGGAAGCTCTGTAGCTCGTGTCCCAGCAGTAAAGCACCTTGCTCATCCCGAGCGGACTTTTTCGAGGACTTCTTCACAGCCCCCTGCTGAGAGGGGTACTGAAAAGACTCCTCTTCAACGGAGCTGCTTCCCTTCTCCTTTGGGGAGAGAATGAGCTTCATCTTCAAACCGTCAGGCTCCCGGAGGGTCAGCGTCTCGGTGTTCACGTAGAGCGGTTTCATTTTCTTGGATTTGTGGGAACCCCCATCCTCCAGGGACAGGTCCCCACTGCTCCCACTTATTTTCTTCCTGTGGTGGTCCTTCCTGCTCTCCGAGTGGCCAGAAGAGCTGGAGGCCTTTTCCCCGGTCCTCTTGGAGGACTTGGAGCCCGCGGGCAGCGGCGAAGTGATGGCTTTCAGCAGGTCCATAGCTGTGTCAGCGGCCTGCGGGCTGGACCTTTTCTTTTTCTTCTGTGACGCTTCCAGAGACGAAATATCTAGAGATAACCAAGAGAAGCAGTGTCCATGTGACAAAGCAACTTCCAACAAGTTTCCCCTCTCCGCCCGGCAAACACCCAACTAACACGAGGAAGAAGCCAACAGGAGCGATTTAAGGGGAGGTCCTTCAATCGATTCCTAACATTCAGAGAGGATGCCCAAGTGCTGCTTGGCCTGGTAGACTCTGCCTCTGACCCTGGAGACAGTTCTCGCCACTACAGTTGTTTTTCTTCACCGAGTCTTCACCAGCAACCACAGAGAGCACACCCGGAAGAGACTGTAGCTGTGGGAGTACGAGGACAGGTGACCCTTGAACAACATGGTGTGAACTGCACGGGTCCACTTATATGCAGATTTTTTTTTCAATAAATACTAGAAATGTATTTTCTCTTGCTTAGGATTTCCTTAATAACACTGTCGTTTCCCTGGCTTACTTTATTGTAAACGTACAGTATGTCATACGTATAACATACAAAATACGTGTTGACTGTCTAATATCGGTAAGGCTTCTGGGTCAGTGACAGGCTACTATTAGCTAAGTTTTCGGGAAGTCAAAGTTATATCTGGATTTTTAACTGTGGAAGTCAGTGCCCCAAACCCCCACATTGTTCAAGGGTCAACTAGAGTTACAATTTAGGTTTACTGCAGACAGAGTACGGTTCGTTTCTGTGCTCGGGACAAACCCATTCTAGTAAAGAGTTAGTCTTGTCAGCTACGTGCGTAACAGAGCTAAGAAAAGGTGGTCTGTGAGCAGATGTTCACTGGACTGAGAATTAACCCACAGGTGCAGGCCAGAGAGCCCGGGGCTACTTATGGCAAAAGGGATGCTAGGTAACACTGGGCACAAGATAAGTGGGTGATTGGGGAGAGAAGGAACCTGGTACCTGGTGTATCACAAATGCAGACTGTTCTTCTATGCTGAATCCTCCAAAATACCAGCCCTCCACCTCTCCTCCTTCACACTGGTTTACCGGCACTCAGAACAAGAACCACTGTCCTGTTAAATAGGCCACTGAGTCAGCAACATCTGGACCCCTTTCCCCTGCCCCGACTCCAAGAACCAGTGACGTGTCTGTCCCACCTGCTGCCCTTTCCCAGCCTTACCGCCATGGTAGTAATCATCAGAAGAGTGCTTCCTCTTCTTCTTGTGCGTGTCCGTCCCCAAGAAGTAAAACTCACTGTCCTGGAATTAAAGAGGGAGAATTGGCCAATGAGTAAGATGATGAGGCAAAGGTTGCTTGGAACCAATCTTGTTTTGCTGATGACTTCTGACTCCGGAAAACAAAGTGAAATAGAAAATAATAAAAATAGATATTAAAATGTTTTTCTTTTTAAAAGCTTTTATTTTTTTTTTTATTTTATTTTTTAAATATATTTTATTGATTTTTCACAGAGAGGAAGGGAGAGGGATAGAAAGTCAGAAACATGGATGAGAGAGATACATCGATCAGCTGCCTCCTGCACACCCCCCGCTGGGGATGTGCCCGCAGCCACAGTACACGCCCCTGACCGGAATCGAACCCGGGACCCCTCAGTCCATAGGCCGACGCTCTATCCACTGAGCCAAACCGGTTTCGGCTTTTTAAAAGCTTTTAAAAGAAATTCTTTCTCCAACTATTAGGAAATATGACATATGATAAGTTTAAAACTTTCCTAACTCAAATGTTTAGCATTTACCTTTAACTTCTTCTTGGAAGAATTCCTGACCTGAGCAGCGATTTCTTCCTCTTCCCTTAAAAAATCTTTGTAAGAACGTTTCTTCTCTCGTTGGCTTCTGCCGGCTGCTAGTCCTATGTCCTCAGAGCTGTGATCACCATCAAAGCAATCTGAGCAGCACAGGTTCGTTTGGGAAGGAAAGGAAATGAGAAAGTCAAGTAAGCAACAAGCAAATCACATCTGTAAAGCAACTGCCCCCCTCCATTTCCAAATTAAGAGAATGTTTCAGTAAGTCCACTGGAACACTAAATCCCCGAAGAACCTTTCTTGAAGACCTGGCTGCAAATACAAACATCAAACCTGAAGAAGCAATACGTCTATGCTATGCAAAGGCCCAATGTACATTCTCAGACATGGTTCTCGGTTGTGACTTGGCAGGTGGACACCGATTTGCAGAGGTAAGGCCGAAAAGAACAAGGATTCACGTGCTGTGTTGCTCTGTGGGGGTCCAGTGTGGGATTCCTACCCCCAGACTCCTGCACATTGAGCTGGCAAGGACCACGAGTGCTGCAGGGGATCGCCCCGATATACTACACTTCAGACTCTTTGTGTTGGAACCCTGTATTGGTGTTCGTTCCATGGGCCCAGCCTGGGGTCTGGGGATGACGTGGAGGTTAACAGTGCTCTGGATCATCACTTGGGAGTCCAGGCTGTGTTGGCCAGTCCTGGTCTCTACATCCATGGGCTGCAAGGATTGAAGAGAACACACCCTTTGCAATGCTTCTCAGATTAAGGGGTCATACCTTCTTTCTTCACGGCGTCATCATAAGCCATGGCGTTCCTGCAGGGCCTGTGAGAAGTGTCACTGTGTCCAGGCTCCTTCCCGTCTACAGGACCAGGCCTGAGAAACAAAGAAGGAAAACCTTCCTGTAATGTGACATCAACGTGGAGATGCAACCTTCCAGGTGGACATGCGTGGTGATCCAAGGGCAGACTGGAAGGGCAGCAAGAAATAAAGGAGTGTTTTGTCACCTCCTCATTCTGTTTGTAAAAACAGTGGGGTTGAAATTGTCGGAAGTGCACTGGCCTTAATTTGATTTGATTCATGAATTAAAGCTGTTGTTTGAGGAAGTATATAAAATACCTCCCGCGTAAAAATTACTTCAAAATTAATGAGAATTTCCGAAATGCCAACAGGACTGACAACACTGAGATAGAGTAAGCACCGACATTAAGTCAGAGGGACAGGTTCAACATGGTCACGAAATGCAGATAAAGCAGGATGCGGAGGAAGAGAGATTGAGCCGCATTTGAGACCACAATGTCCTACCATTTGAATCGGCAACTGGGTAAAACCTACCGCATTGCCATTTAGACAGATATAACAATGGCATTATAGAGATATTAAAGATCTTGGAAGCATATATATATATACACCGGTATATATTTTAAAATACTTATTTTAAAATAAGTATTTTTATTGATTTCAGAAAGGAAGGGAGAGGGAGAGACAGAAACATCAATCATGAGAATCATTGATTGGCTGCCTCATGCACACCCAGTGCTGGGGATTGAGCCCGCAACCTGGGTACATGCCCTTGACTGAACTCGAACTTGGGACCCTTAAGTCCACAGGCTGATGTTCCATCCACTGAGCAAAACCTGCTAGGGCTGAAGGATATTTTTTTGCATGAATTTTGTTAGGCTATATGAA
Organism: Antrozous pallidus; assembly: GCA_027563665.1. Classification (NCBI taxonomy): domain Eukaryota; kingdom Metazoa; phylum Chordata; class Mammalia; order Chiroptera; family Vespertilionidae; genus Antrozous; species Antrozous pallidus. The sequence continues at coordinate 110,713,871 of CM050513.1, read as the reverse complement.
TTTGCTCAAATTACAGAAGTGTAAAAATAGGTACACTTCTTATATTAGTTGGCCCTATGACAGCTTTCAACACTACCAAGCCTTTAACATTTTAAAGGCTAAGTGAAAATAAGAATGAATATTTGTCAGCTGGTGACAAAATATTTGTAATTAAGATTTTCACTAATTTGAAAAATTACTGTAATACACAAACTTTGTCTTGAATTTGTTATTTTTTGACATTCAAATTTACATGTTCATTTTGACTTTGAAGATAACCTGTGAACTACACACTAAGATAAAGTTCTTCAAATACTTTAAGGACAGGCAATGTCACAATTCCTGCAGAAAGTCTTTACAAAAAATTAAATTATATACTAAATATACTGGAAATATTTTCATCCAGTTAGAGAAATGTTTAAAAGTTGATCTGATTGGTCATTTAAGTTTTATTTTACTTGCATTACTACAGGTGGAATTTAGAAATGCTGGAGGACATTTCAATGAGACATTGCCGTTCCCTTTTTGTAGATGTGGATAATTAAAATATGTAACTTTTGTAAAAGAAAAGATGAATTTCATTAACAAGGGAAATTTTCAACTTAATAGCACAAGTCAGATAAAATACAATGCAAAGATTTGCCTAATTTGAAAGTACAAAGAAAAAAGAAGTATTACCCAGAACGATTTATAAGATTAAGAAACATAAAAAAGCACTTCTTTACTTTTCTAAGTGGAATGAAGAGTGGACTTGGTCAAGGTAAGAGAAGTTAAGAGTGAAGAAAAAAACAACAAAATGAACTGAGTTATTTTAAAGATGAACTGAAAAACTGCTTGCTCAAAGGTCTTTTCTAAGGAAATGAAGGGGATATAAAGTTAGGTCTCATGTACAAATATAAGGAGGCAAGGTACATAGTGTAGCCAGTTTTGCATGTTTAGCATTAAACTTTCTCCAATAGAAATTACTGTCCTCCTCTTTCTAACAAAGTGGCACTAAATCCAAAAGGGGTGAGGGGAGGGGGAATGTCACAGGGAATTATAGCCATTCATTTGAAAATAGCATTATCTCATTGGCCCTGAAACAGAGTTTATTAGAAAAATATATAGATCCCATTAGTTTTCATAGGATGATAACGCCAAGAGATACTGCTACTTTAGACTTCAAGTTAAATGTTCCTTTCCCTTGCCAAATGAATTTTGGCAAAGAATGTTTGAGAAATGGGGAACAGAAATCTTAACTATTCAACATCATCAATATGGCCACCATCTGTTGTCAACAACAAAATGCATTTCTATATGAAGCAGAGGCAGGTCCGGAGCCTTATTACCAGGTCTTCCCTTTGGTAACATCAAAATTGACATAAAAGAGTTGAGCAATTGTCAAAATAGAAGTACCTCTGAAGACAGTCTAAGAAAACACTGGCCTCTTACTGCATTATGAAAAAATGCTCTCCATCTCAGGACTGCTTTGAAAAACAATCAGTGGATTTAAGTTGTAAAAGGGAACATAAAATTAGAAGCTGATCCTCAAAGGCACGATATGTATTAGAATTAGGCCTGCTACTATTTAAATTTCCATAAAAAACACTGAAGAGCATTTTATAAATAATAGGATTAAATAACCCATAAAAAAAAAAGAGAGAGAGAATGAGGCCTGAAGGAAGTCCAATTCACTAAAATATTGGGGCAGCCACAAGCTTTAAAAAAAAACAACAATAATTAAACATAATGAATGAAATGAACTATGTCACACAGCCAGGCAATTGATGGAGCCTAACTTTCTAAGTACTTTAAAATCAGGATATTACTGCAGACTAGGGGTTAGTTTTGGTTGCTAACTTCAGAAGATAAAACCAGATAAAGAAGTCTCAAGCAACAGTGTGCAAGAAAGGCAGAGTTAGGGCAACACGTATATGCAAGATCAGATGATTCCCGATATTCCTCCTGAATCTTGGATATTATCCATGATAAATTAAGAGGTCAGGGTTAGGCAGCAGATTGTGAGGATTAATGAAAACTGACATTAAAGTGTTGGCAAATGTAAAACAGGTGTTAACTGTTGAATTCCACCGTTTTGGAGTTTGCAAAATGTGCAAATTGTTAAATGGCTCTTTTGGGACTTTTCAGGACATAAAAAAGTGGAGGCAGAGCTTCTCTTCTCGCAGGTCTTCGCAGCATGTTCAGGCACAGCTTTCTGGATTACCAAAGTAATCAGGGAAAATCCAAAATCTCCAGTAGTACTGTGTCATCTTGAAAGTCCAAATGATACATACTGAAAAGATGAAAAAGTTTCAGAAGGGGATTTTCTTGAGGTAATCTAAGCCATCACTACCGCACCTCTTCAGCCAGAACATAAACGGATATTGACAGAGGGAACAAAGTAAGCCCCTGAAACCGGGCAGCAAGCGAAATCCCAAAATCCAGGTCCAGTCCGGGAGGGGCGTCTTCTCTTCTTCCAGAACTCTTTTCGGGGACTTAAAAGGCCAGTGGGTGCAGGGGAGGAAGACGCACATCCAGCCGCTGCCAGTCTCTGTATTCTGCCGTCCTTCCTTCTTAGGGCGGGAGCAGGTGATGTCTTCTCAATTTTTTGTCCAGATCTCCTCCCATCTCAGCACACAGGTGATGTTTTCTCATTTTTCGTCCAGATCTCTCCTCCAGTCTCAGCACAAGAGAGACTCTTGAGTTCTTGCCACTCCCTTCTCCAAGAACCTACCTAAGCAGCACTCACAGCCCCTGCCAGCTCCGGAAACTGCAGAGATGCAAGCCCCCAGCCCGGGATGGGGAGCCCAATCCCCTCCTCCCGGTGCAATGAAAAGGAATCACGACCACCGCACAGATCGGCGGGCAACACACATTTCCAAGGCACCAGCAAAATACACCTTTGGACGAGCCTCCTCCCATCAACAGGCTTTTCCCTGGATCCAGCTTATTTATTCATTTATTCTAGGAGGAGACATAACCAGCCACCAGCTTAACCATCGGAAAGAAGGCTGGTCGATGTCGCTCCTCTTCTGCGCGCTATCGAAAAAAAGTGAATGAATCTACAAGTAATAGCTGCGGGGGGAAAGGGGCCCACGCGGAGATCAAACTGGCCCACACGCAGAGTCCACGCGACGCCAGGCTATGTATGCACAGAGCCCCCGGGACCACCCCGTTTGTGGTCCCCACGGCAAACCCATGGGGGGCTCCCCCGGCAGTTTTGCAGCAACAGCTAGTTCCACAAAGCTCCATGGAGAAGAGACGAAGGCTCCCTGCATCCTCTCCTGCCCGCGAGGACCCAGCCCTCCCATCGCCCCGGTTCCAGGGCCCGTTCGACTTGACAGTCCCGGGGACCCCGCACCCCGGGTCCCCAAGCCGCGCCGCTGCCCGGACCCGGGTTCCCGCGTCCTCCGCAGCCGCCCGGCGCCCCCGAGGGCGAAGACGGCCGGGCAGGGGGAGGGGCGGCCCCGGCCCGCAGGCCCCCGCGGCGGCCGCACGCCCCCTCCCGGCCCCGCAGCTTTCCCCGCCTTCCCTGTTTGAACAGCTCCCGCCCGCCTTCCTCCTTCGGCCCGCTCCAGCCCCTTCCCGGGGGCGGCCTGCGGCCGCTACTCCAGTCCCCGGCTCGGCCCCTGGGCTAGGCCGCAGCGGGTCTGGGGCGCCCCCGGAGCGGTGTCGCGGGCCCCGGGAGGCGGGTGGCGGCGGGGCGGGGCCGCTGCCGCCTCGGGATGGGGGCTCAGCCCGGCCTCGTGGGGCCTCCGCTCGCCGCTACCTTCACTCTGCTCGCCTGGATCCCGCCTCCGCGCCGCCGCCCGCCGCCATCTTGGAGCCGGAGAGAAAAGCGCGAGCGGCCAGGGAGGCTCAGTCGAGCCCAGAGCGCAGGCTCCGACCCGAAGGGGAATCCCGCTGGTGGGAGAGCGCCGAGCGCATCGAATGCTCCGCGCAGCTGGCTGAGCCCGGGGACTGGTTTCTGCGGAAAATTGGCGTTCATCCTCCCCGCATCACACAGATCGGGGTCTGGTCAGAGTTCACAGATGAGAAACGAGCTCCGAGAGGTTAAGGGACTTGCCTAACGATACACAGGTAGTTGGAGTGGGAGGCAGAATACTCCTCCAAGTTTTCTGATTCTTAATGCAGTCTACTTTCCCAAAGACTCTACTGTTTCCTTCAAGATGTTTTTTATGCAGGAATTCCCCTCTTTGCAGAACTTAGACCCCATGCACATTGATAGTAGTGATGCCTAGTTGGAATTGAGCATCTATCTACATTTGGGTGTTTGGCATACCTGGGGTGGGGCGGGAGAACTTATTTTTTTTTTAATATCAGCACGCTGTTGAATAATTTGCATGGCAATCGTCTGCATTTCTCCACACACATTATTTGCATTTCAAAGTAGAAACAGTCTTCAGAGAAATGAAGAACTGTCATACACAGAAGAGAGATGGGTTTTTCTGTTTTCCTCTGGAGAATTTGGACCAATGGGTTCAATATGAAGATGAGTTCATTTTTCTAGAGCAGTTTAATTGTATTTGGCTACCCTGTAAGGTAGTGAGTGAATTCCTTGTCACCAGGGGGAATCCAAGCAGCAGCGTCCTAGTTACTGGAGAGCAGAGACATTAGAGATAATAGTTTGGCTTTTACAGTTGTGTACTCCATGAATCTCTATGCAAAATTATGTGTTTATGCAGGTGGGTATTTTTCTGGGGTTTGGATTCCATCAAAGGTTAGAAACCCTTGTCCTAGTGAGCTTGCCATTGCAGAATTGGACAGGTGCCTGAAGGTGATGTCATCATACTGTTCATGTTATACACTTAGACATTAAGACCAAGGGAAGCAACATGATTGGCCTCAGATCACTCTGCCAATTAGTGATCAGATAAGGATGAGAAACAAGCCAGATTATTGGACTCTTGGTTCAGTGCTCTCTTTACCATATCATGGTCTCCCTCCCTGTGCAATGAGTAGAATATTGGATTTTATTTAACTATTACTCTTACAACTGTGAGACGTTGAGATGTTAAAACGCTTGAGCAAGTTGTTGAATTTGTTCCCAAAGTGTAAATGCAAAGCTATGTCATAAAAGCCGAAGCGACCATGATGGCAGAACGAACAGAATGACCAGTTGCTGTGATGCTCACTGACCACCAGGGAACAGATGCTCAACGCAGGAGCTGGCCCCTGGTGGCCAGTGCACTCCCGCAGTGAGAGCGCCGCTCAGCCAGAAGCTGGGCTCACTGCCTCTTCTGCCTCCGTGGCAGCGCTAAGAAGCATCGAGCCAAGCAGTACGGAGCAGCGAGCAGGTGGGTGGTAAGGAGCAAGGGCTCCTGGACTGCAAGAGGGCGCAGGCTGGGCTGAGGGGGAACCCCCCCCCCTGCACACACACGAATTTCGTGCACCGGGCCTCTAGTAATAAACAAAACTGGCATCCTTTTTCTCAACCACCATCCTCCTCATTAAAAAGAAAGGCAGTGAGTTTCACCAAAAGTCTGGGGTTCACTTCTGGGACATGTTGCCTGACATTAGGTTTCCCTGTGAGGTATTTAAAAACCTTAACAATGCATTTCCCTCTTGTTCTTAAATAGTGGTCAGAATGTTTTCGTTGTAAGTAACAGAAACCCAGTTCAAAGCAATTCTCCAGAAAAGGAGTTGTTTTGGCTGACACCATTGAATTGCCCAGTACTTTTAGGCATGGCTGGATCCCAGGGAGGGATTCAGGTCTCTTGACCTCTCTCTAGGATGCTTTCTTCTGGGTCGGCTTTCTTCCCAGGTTCCCGGTGGGGACTCTAAGAGCTTCAGACTTTACTCCTAGCAGTGTCCCTGGAGAGAAAGTTTCTTTCCCCCAATTTGTTTTGGCAGGCATCATGGTCTTACTCTTCTTGTTGAATCGGATCATGTATCCAAACAGAAAGCAGTCACTATAAGCAAAGGGGTGATTGGCCAGATCAGGTCACATGCTCAGCCCTCAAAGTAGGGTCGACTCAAGGAAAAATCAGGAAATATTATCAGAAGGGTGAGTGGGTGCTAGGTAGGCAGAAAGAATATCTGTATTGCTCGCTTGAACCTGAAAGCCCCTGAGTCCCATTTGTCCCATCCTTCCTTTTATCCCACCTGAGGATGGAACTGGCACGTTATTGCTCATTTTAATGTCCTGTACACCGGAAGGCAGATCACTCTTCATCCTGCTCTTTCCATTCACTCCCTCCTGGTCTGTGTCACTGCATGTGCACTCGTCCATTCATTTAACAAATATTTGTTGAAAATACAACTGTCCTAGGCGTTGAGAATAGGACAGTGAACAAAATCGAGAGTCTCTGTCCCACTGGAGCTTCTAGTCTAGTTGGGTTGGGGGGGCAGAAAGTAAATAGATACCCTGTTAGGTGATGATCAAAGATGGAGAGAATGCCAGGAGGGGGTGGAAGTGGTAAGGGGTGTTCTTTAAAACAGTGATCAGGGGAGGTTTCTCTGGTGAGAAGAGTGCTGGAGCTAGGTCAGCCGGAAATGGGGGAGGGAAGGGGCAGGAGGTCATATCTCCCGGAAGAGATACAAGACCTTCCTCTGAGCCTCAGTGGAAAAATATCCTCTATGGAATATCCCATCATGCTTCCTTTGTTTCTTTTTTCTTTTAATATTTTAATGATTTTTTTTACAGTGAGGAAAGGGAAGGGATAGAAAGTTAGAAACATCGATGAGAGAGAGACATCGATCAGCTGCCTCCTGCACACCTACTGGGGATGTGCCCACAACTAAGGTACATGCCCTTGACCGGAATCGAATCTGGGACCTTTCTGTCCGCAGGCCGATGCTCTATCCACTGAGCCAAACCGGTCAGGGCACTTCCTTTGTTTCTGAAACTTGGAAAGAGGGAAAAGAGGATCCTCATGGGAGCCTGAGATGGAGAGGGACTTGGCCACAGTGGGTTTTGTGAGGAGGATGCCTTGTCTCCTGGCATCTGAGATCTATGAAGCCTGGGTGCCCCCTGGGCTGAGGTTGTGGTCTGGTCCCCCTGCCCCAAATGACACGGTGATAGCAGGGGGTGGCCCATACAGTTGTGCTTAATTTGGGCATTTTCTTCAGACCATTTTTTTTTTTTTTCATGCTTTGCCTTTTCAGCTGTGTTTTGGACAGCTTCTGTCTCCTAGACCTGATGGGAGTTGATGCAGGGATGTACATTAGTACATTAGTCAGGTCCCTTTTGACTGGGAATGGTGGTATCTAATGAAAACTACATTTAGAGACAGGAAGAAACTCACGGCTCATGTTAAAAAACACTAACAGCCAGAGAGAAGCTGGCCCTCTAGAGGACTGGGTCCTGCTATGCAAATCCCTCCCTCTTCGCTCTAGCAGTCCCCATGGGCCTGCAATCATGGCTACAGGTAGCCCAGACTTAAATCCTTACAGTCTCCTGGCCAGAGAGGAAAGAAAGCTTTCCCACACCAGCCGCATGGGGGGTGGGAGTGGTGGTAGAAATCCCAGGGAAGAACTCTGATTGCTAGCTCCGGGCCATGTGACCAGCCAGTGTTGTGATGAACTGTTGTTCCTGGTAGTACCATAAAGTTGGGATGGGACAGTAGTTCCACAAAAGAATGGGCGACTCTGTTCTGGAAAGAGAAATAATAAATTCCCAGTAAGGAGGCAGTGACACTTTGTTCCTGCTTTCGAGGAGCTTAGGGGTGTGTGATTTGTGGGAAATGTAAAACAAGTTCATAAAAACCATGATTCCAATTGAAAAGAAAGATGTGCCACAATAGATGACCTCATTTCTCATTGAGTTATTACAATAGCTTTCAAACAGATTCCTATCCTCCAGGGACCCCTCTCCACTTCCCAGTCTTTTTGTTGTAGTGTACCCCCATCTTACAAAGGACGCCTCAAGAAGTCAAATTATGGAGTCATTTATTAAAAGCCAGCGGCGTACAAGGGGGATATTCAGCGCTCGAAATCTTGCACCCTGAACAGCTTGCCACATCTGACTTATACTGGCAGAATAGCACAAAGGTATGGATTACATCTCTGGGTCTGGAATGAGGAACCTGTTTCGTGCAAAGCATTTACAGAAGCAAAATTGAGCAAGTTAGTTATCTAAAGTATCTACGAATCACTGAATCAACAGAAACACATTATCTGGGACCACCTGGGCAATTTAGAATAATTGTGCTGTCCAGATTCCGGGACCACTGAGTCAACCGGAATGCATTATCTGTAGCTACTGAGACAATTTAGGGTAATTGAGCTGTCCTGGTTCCCAGAAGAATGTGCTTCAATAACCAGTGAGATCACAATCAATGGGATATTCAAACCGCCATCAGTGGATTGGGATAGCATACATAAGTTCAGAAAATCAAAATAGCTTTTCTCTTGTTTTAGCAAGCAAATAAGTACAGACCCAAGCATGGTAGCTACCATGCTTCACTTTGCCCATAGCTCTCAGAATACAGCACAGCTAAGATGAGGTTATGTCTCAGCTAATGTCATTTTATTTTTTTAATTATTATTATTTAAAAATATATATTTTTATTGATTTCGGAGAGGAAGGGAGAAGGAGATAGAAACATCAATGATGAGAGAGGATCATTGATTGGCTACCTCCTTTATGCCTCCTACTGGGGATCGAGCTTGCAACCCCGGTGTATGCCCTTAACTGGAATCAAACCCGGGACCCTTCATTCTGCAGGCTGACGCTCTATCCACTGAGCCAAACCAGCTAGGGCTCAGCTAATGAAATTTGAGCAGCTTCCTGTTGCCTGTACCATAAAGAGCAGACCCTTTACAATGGAAAGTCAAGAACTCCCTCAATCTGCCTCAAACTCCTCTCCAGCCTTGATTCTTCACATCCCTGACACAGTGACCTCCTCACCATCCCCTAAGCATGCAGTGCCCCGTCATGCAAACATGCCGCTGTGCACGCATTTCCTTCTCCACATTCCATTCCCCACTTTTACCAACTCTGCACCCAGGAACTTCCTATTTATTCTTCAAGATGTAGCTCAAATGCCCCCTCTCCAAGTCACCCTCTAGGGTTCCCACAGACTTGATAACACACTTCAGTTCCCGACTTCCCACATTGCATTGCAACAATTCTGCGTACCTCACTTCCTTGTTCCTCAAAGATGGGATCTAAATTGTCTTTGTCCCCCTGGCAGAGGGGCGGTATTCAGTGACTCCATTTGATTAGATGTTGTTAATGTAAAAACGCTCAAACCTGTAAAGAATTTTTGTGAGTTTATTTGAGCCAAACTGTGGATAATGCCCTGGAGAACGGCAGTTTTTCTTTCTTTCTTTTTTTAATATTATCATTTATTTTTTATTTTTTTAAATAGATTTTTATTGATTTTTTGCAGTATAACTTATAATTAATAGTAGTACATGTTTTCCTTCCCCCCTCCCCCTTATCCTCCCCTCAGCCTCCCCACCCCCCAGCACATATCCCCACCCTGCCCCCTCCCCGCCCCAGTGTCCTTCATTCACTGGTTATGCTCATATGCATGCATACAAGTCCTTCAGTTGATCTCCCCCAGCATCCACCTCCCATCCACCCAAGCCTTCCCCCTGTAGCTTGACAGCCTGTTCAAGGCCACCCTGCCTCTATATCAATCACTCTCCCCTGTTTCTTTTCTTCAAAAATATCTTGCCTCTGCATACTAGAAATAAATGTATAAGAACAAAAAATGTTTCAGTCTCAGTTTCAATGTCCAACTGTTCTGAGTCCCAGTTTCAGTGTCAAATAGTTCTTTATGTGTACATGTCAGCAATGGTATCCAGATGGTGGACACATCGTGGGAGAACGGCAGTTTTTCATCTTGTTTTCTATATTGCAATCAAAGGAGGAGACGGAAAGGGGTTACCTGAAATTCATTGGTGATAGATTTGGGAGGCAGGAGAAAGCCAAGGGGGGGGTGAAGGGAGTGGGATGGGGGAGAGGAGCCCTTGGATGAAAAGTGAAATGATTGACACAAACTTCTTTTACTTAGTGAGTACAGGATAGTTAACAGTCAACAATGAACAGGATAACCATAACAATGAAGGAATTTGTGGTACCCATTCTGGCGCCCTGAGAGTTTGGTTATGCCCATGAGGGGTCTGGAAAAGGGAAGTTACCCTGACATCTCAATGATATGTAGATGCAAAAAGACAATAGGTTCAGTTAAGGTGAAGGTTGACCTTTGTCAGGGAAGATACTGGCCCCAAACTGACTGCCCACTGTCACTGCTTTCGGTTCAGGTTGTAATGACTTTAGGTCTTTAAGTTTGCAAGACCGAGGTGCAGGTCTTCCCTGAGCTTGTCGGGTTAGCAGGTCGCCCCTTTTTCGTCCACAATGCTGCTGCATGAAGACTGGGGCTGACCAATTTTCTTGGGACTCAGGAGACAGTTACATGGAATTCATGGGTGATAGATTTGGGAGGCAGGAGAAAGCAAAGCGGGGGTGAAGATGGGGGTGGGGGAGTGGGAGGGGGAGAGGAAGCCTCTGGATAAAAAGTGAAATGATTGACACAAACTTCTTTTACTTCGGTGAGTACAGGATAGTTAACAGTCAACAATGAACAGGATAACCATAACAATGAAGGAATTTGTGGTACCCAGCAGGGGTGCTGGCACACCTCTGCCCGAGCGTCCTTGGGCTGTTTTAAAACTTCAGATGGAGGCAAGAGGCCCTTTGTGCCTCTCATCCACGCTGGGCGGCGGTGAACCTGGGGCTGCCCACAGCCATGCCTCCCACAGTGAGGGGGAGGGGGGGAGCTCGTCTGAGAAAATGGGAGAGACACTGAGGGGCCCGCAGAGGCTCAGTGCCTGGGTCCAGCTGCCCCGCCCTTCCATGCTTTATCTCTTGAGCCAAGACTCGTCCCTTCCCCTCTCAGGCAATCTGGCTGGTTGTTTCTCTGCTGTTTGGGGCCCAGAGGGGCTCCGGGGTCTCCGGGGTGCAGGAAAGAGGAAGCCTTTGAGCTGGTCCCTGCCTGCGGGGTGGGGTGCAGGGGGACGGGGTGGGAGGGCATCCTGGTGGAAGAAACTGGGGGAAAGGAGTCTCGGCGGCGTCACCTCCTCTGGGGGTCAGTTCCTGGGTGTGGCGGGGGGAGTTGGGACACATTGAGGGGGAAGGGAGGAGGATGTACTTAGTGTGGAAGGCCTGGGGCCGGCCTCCACCTTCTGACCTGCCTACCTCTCTCTCCCGCTGCCCACGGTGGGGACTATTGCTTCTTCTCTTTTCTTTTTTAACCACAGGAAAATACTTTTAAATGGTAACGTATTTCAAAATACAAAAGTCGATGTATCCATTTACTGGACTGAACAAATGTTAACATTATTCTACTTATAATGGCTTCAGTTTTTGAGTGTGTGTGTGGGTGTGTGTATCAGTAAAGGAAACATGTGAACATAAAGCCTCGTCCCTATCCCCAGCACCCATCCTTCCTCCTCCTCCTCTCTCTGGTCTCAGAGGAGATGAAATTAGCATTTGTCCCTCCTGTCCCAGATATATATTCATGGTGTTGTACTGTACCCCCATCTTACAAAGGACGTCTCAAAAAGTCAAATTATGGAGTCATTTCTTAAAGGCCGGTGGCATACAAGGGAGCTATTCGGCGCTCCAAACCTCGCAGCCCCGAACAGCTTGCCACATCTGGCTTATATTGGCAGAACATTATAAAAGTGTCGATTACATCTTTGGGTCTGGAATGAGGAACCTGTTTTGTGGAAAGCATTTTTTTTTTTTTTTACAGAAGCAAAAATTGAGCAAGTTAGTTACCTAAAGTATCTAAGAATCACTGAATCAACAGAAACACATTATCTGGGATCCCCTGGGCAATTTAGAATAATGGTGCTGTCCAGATTCCGGGATCACTGAGTCAATAGGAATGCACTATCTGTGGCTACTGAGACAATTTGGGATAACTGTCCTGTCCTGGTTCCCAGAGGAATGTGCTTCGATGACCAGGGAGATCACAATCAATGGGACATTCAAACCATCATCAGTGGAGTATTGGAGAGCGTACATAAGTTCAGAAAACCAAAATAACTTCCTATTGTTTTAGTAAACAAATAAGTACAGAACCCAAACAGCAGTTTCTGCCTGAGTTGATTGCTACCATGCTTCATCTGGTCTCAGAGGAAATAAAACTAGTACGTGTCCCTCCTGTCCCAGACATATATTCATGGCAGACAGTGTTGCCCAATGGTTAGGGCCATTAGCTCAGGAGCCTGACTTCCTAGATCAAAGTTGAGCTCTGCTACTTTCTAGCTATGTGACCTTCAGCAAGTTGCTAGACATCTCTGGACCCCAGCGCCCTTCTCCTCAAAATGGAAAAAAGGTAAGAAAAGCACTCAGCCAGCCGGGCCCCATACCTGGCAGGTGCTGTCTGCCACGTCTGAGCAGCGTGAGGCGCTGTTGTGTTGCTCTGTAGCAGCGCTGTTATTCTAAGCCCTGTACGCGCTCTGTATCCTAAGCACTAGGTATCCTTTGGTAACACCTGTGTTTTTCACTCAATAGCACATGTTCGGGAGTCTTTGCTTCTCGTCAAGTTGGAATAACAGGGACCAGAGGTGTCCTGAAACAAGTTTTAAAAATCCAGACTAAATGTATGAAACATAGCTCCAGGCAGTGCAGGACGGTGACCCCTGAAATCCCGAGAGCAACGCCACACTGGTCTCAGCTCACTGCCCAGAGTTTCCAGACAACGGTGTAGGGAAGGGTGAGCCCCGGGGAGTCAGGTGGTCTCCAAGAGTTGAGGAGCGGGAGCTGGGGGTTTAGAGGTCCAGGTGGCTGGGATTCTCAGGCAGAGAGCGCTGGCGATCCCTGTAGAGAGCACCACCCCTGAGTGTTCAGCTGAAGATCAGTCGGCACATGTGTGCAAGGAAATTAGCGAAGGCCTCGGTAAGAATGGCTCAGAGGATTGGAGGCACGATCTCTGCAGCTCATCTGTTGTGATGTACCCCCGTTGTACACAGGACACCTCAAAAAAAGTCCAATTATGGAGTCATTTTATTTTTTAAAAAAAGCTGGCGGCATACGAGTGGCTAATGCTCTTCAAACCTTGCAGCCCCGAATAGCTCAACACATCTGGCTTCTATTGGTGGGATAGCACAAAAGTATTTTTAAAAAATATATATTTTATTGATTTTTTACAGAGTGGAAGGGAGAGGGATAGAAAGTCAGAAACATGGATAAGAGAGAAACATCGACCAGCTGCCTCTTGCACGCCCCCTACTGGGGATGTGCCCGCAGCCAAGGTACATGCCCCCGATCAGAATCGAACCCCGGACCCTCCAGTTCGCAGTCCGATGCTCTATCCACTGAGCCAAACCGGTCTGGGCAGCACAAAAGTATTGATTACATCTTTGGGTCTGGAATGAGGAACCTGCTTTGTGAAAAAGCATTTTTTTTTTTACAGAAGCAAAATTGAGCAAGTTAATTACCTAAAGTATTGAAGAATCACTGAATCAACAGAAACACAATATCTGGGACCACCTGGGCAATTTAGAATAATGGTGCTGTCCAGATTCTGGGAGCACTGAGTCAACAGGAATGCACTATCGGTAGCTACTGAGGCAATTTAGGGTCTGTTCTGATTCCAGGACCACTGAGTCAACCGAAACTCGTTATCTGTGGCTACTGAGACAATTTGGGATAATTGTCCTGTCCTGGTTCCCAGAGGAATGTGCTTCTGTGACCAGTGAGATCACAATCAATGGGATATTCCAACCATCATCAATGGAGTATTGGGATAACATACATACGTTCAGAAAACCAAAATAACTTTCTATTGTTTTAGCAAACAAGTAAGTAAGAACCCAAACAGCAGTTTCTACCTGAGATGATTGCTACCATACTTCAATGCAAGGCTGAGAAGAGTGTGGGTTCCCATCGGCCGCCATGGAAACACTTCGTCACCCAGAGGTATTTGCTACAGCACTCAGTAGTGGGGACCCTTCGCCCTGGGATAAAGGCTGCTCTGGTCCCATCTCAGCTTAAACACAAGCCTTGGGAGGACTGAACCGTTTCCAAGTAGCTTAATTGTATCAAAGTGCAAGACTATCTATAGAAATACATATATCCAGAGCCCAACACGGTGACACTCATAATATCTGGCATTCAATAAAAATGACAACAACAAAAATCACCAGGTACGTCCTGGCTGGTGTGCTGCTCAGTGGTTAGAGCACCAACCTATGCACCAAAGGGTAGCAGGTGTGATCCCCAACCCAGGTCAGGGCATGGGGGGATGCAACCAATTGAAGTGTCTCTCTCACATCGATGTCTTTCTCTCTCCCTTCGCCCTCTCCCTCCCTTCCACTCTCTCTAATAAGTCAATGGGGAAAATATCTTCTGGTGAGGATTACCAACAACAAAAATGAGCAGGCATACAAAGAAGCAAGGAAATATGACCCGTAATGAGGAGAAAAAAATCAACCAATATAAGCAGAACCAGAAAAGACAGAGATGATAGAATTAGTAGACAGAGCTGCTCAAAACGGTAATTACATTCCATGTGGTCAGGAAGGTGGAGGAAACATTAAACCCTCTAAGCAGAGACGTGAAAGATAAAAGAAACTCAAGAAGTCATCCAGTTCTGGGAAGATGTAGATAAACTTTTCCCTATTCCTCCTCCTAAATAGAACGACAAACTTTAAAAAAAAAAGTTTTTTATTGATTTTTTTACAGAGAGAAAGGGAGAGGGATAGAGAGTCAGAAACATCAATGAGAGAGAAACATCGATCAGCTGCCTCTTGCTCACCCCTACTGGGGATTTGCCCGCAACCAAGGTACATGCCCTTGACCGGAATCGAACATGGGATCTTTCACTCCACAGGCCGACGCTTTATCCACTGAGCCAAACCACTATCGGCAGAACAACAAACTCTTGACATTGTGCATGAAAGAAAGGTATGAAGACATTGAAAGTTGGGGAGAAGAAGGGACCTTGGAACCCAAAGAATGTGCCTTCCCCTCTTACACCACATGCAAAAATCAGCTCGGAGTTGACAAACGACTTCACTCTAAGACTTGACACCATCAAACTCCTAAAAGGAAACAGGAAAGCTCCTTGATATTGGTCTTGGGAAGGTTTTTTTAATTTTTATTTTTTGGGTTACGACACCAAAAGCTCAGAAACAAAAGCAAAAATAAATAAAGCAGGAATTATATCAAATGCAAAACTTCAGCACAGCAAAGATAGCGGTCACAATGAAAAGGCAACCCAGTGCACTGGAGAAAATATTTGCAACCTATATGTCTAACAAGAGGTTCCTATCCAACATCTATACAGAACTCGTACAACTCAGCAGCAAAATAAACGAAACAACCTGTGAAGTATGGTAGCAATCATCTCAGGTAGAAACTGCTGTTTGGCTTCTGGACTTATTTGTTTGCTCAAACAAGAGAAAGTTTGATTTTCTGAACTTATGTATGATGGAATACTCCACTGATGGTGGTTTGAATATCCCATTGACTCTGATCTCACTGGTTACTGAAGTACATTCTTCTGGGAACCAGGACAGCTCAATTACCCTAAATTATCTCAGTAGCTGCAGATAACGAGTTTCAGTTGACTCAGTGGTCCCAGAATCTGAACAGACACTAAATTGCCTCAGTAGCTACAGATAATGCATTCCTGTTGACTCAGTGCTCCCGGAATCTGGACAGCACAATTATTCTAAATTGTCCAGGTGGTCCCAGATAATATGTTTCTGTTGATTCAGTGATTCATAGATACTTTAGATAACTAACTTGCTCAATTTTGCTTCTGTAAAAAAAATGCTCTTCATGAAACAGGTTCCTCATTCCAGACCCAAAGATGTAATCGATACCTTTGTGATATTCTGCCGATATGAGCCAGATGTGGGAAGCTGTTCGGGGCTGCGAGGTTTAGAGTGCTGAATGGCTCCCTTGTATGACACTGGCTTTTAAATAAATGACTCCATAATTTGACTTTTTGAGACGTCCTTTGTAAGATGGGGGTATACTACAACACCTGATTAGAAAGTGGGCAAAGGGGAACTATTTGACATTGAAACTGGGACTCAGAACTGTTGGACATTGAAACTGAGACTCAAACATTTTTTGTTCTTATATGTTTATCTCTAGTATGCAAATGCAAGATTTTTTAAAGAAAAGAAATGGGGGAAAAGGATGGATACAGAGGCAAAAAAGCATTGAACAGACTGTCAGGCTACAGTGGGAAGGCAGGGGAGAGTGGGGGACCAGGGGCTGTAAGAGCTCAATCAGACCTGTGTGCATGCATATAAGCATAGCTGGTGGATACAAGACACAGGGGAGGAAGAGGGGGGGCAGGTGAGGGCATGTGCTGGGGGGTGGAGGAGGCCGGGGAGGAGGTCAATGGGGGGAAAAAAGGAAACTTATGTACTATACTATTTGTAATATTTTAAACAATAAAAAATATTTTTAAAAAAAGTGGGCAAAGGACCTCAATCAACATTTCCCCAAAGTAAATAGCCAGATGGCCAAGGGGTACAAGAAAACGTTCTCCACATCATGAATCGTCAGGGAAATGCAAATCAAAAGCCACATGGAGATACCACATCTGCAGAGCCATCATCAAAAAGTCAGAAGATAGCCCACGTTGGAGAGGGAGTGGAGAAAGGGACCCCTGGTGCGCTGCTGGTGGAAAGGCAAATTGGTGCAGCCACTGTGGAGAAGAGTATGGAGGCTCCTAAAAAGGAAATCAAGAAGAAAACTACCATGTGATCCAGCAATTCCACATCCAGGTGGTATACACGGGGGCGGGGGTGGAGGGGAAACACAATCAGTATCTTGGAGAGATATCTGCACCCCTATGTTAATTGCTGGCCCTGGCTGGTTTGGCTTGATGGATAGAGCATTGTCCTATGGACTGAAGGGTCCCAGGTTTGATTCTAGTCAAGGACATGTACCATGGTTGTGGGCACATCCCCAGTAGGGAGTGTGCAGGAGGTGGCTGATCGATGTTTCTCCCTCAAAGATGTTTCTAACTCTCTATCCCTCTCCCTTCCTCTCTGTAAAAAATCAATAAAATATATTAAAAAACCACCACCACAACAAAAATACACATCATGCTGAACACCTTAAATATATACAATTTCTATTTTGTCATATACAGGACAAGACCAAACCAAGAGCATAAAGCCACATGTATGGTGCTGTTCTTGTATTCCCTTGTTATTCATTAGGTGTCTGCAGGGTGAAGTGCAAAGTCTAGAGTTTAGTCAATACTAATTTACTAATGTTGGTTTCTTAGATTTGACAAATTGACAGGAGTAATCTATATGTATAAAAGCCCAAGCAACCATCCGACCGTTAGACTGATCGACTGATCAACCGGCCGTTATGACGAGCTCTGACCACCAGGGGGAAGACACTCAACGCAGGAGCTGCCCCCTGGTGATAGTGTGCTCCCACAGTGGGAGCGCCGCTCAGCGGACCCACAGGTGCCAGAGGCCGGCTCACGGCTGGCAAGCGCAGCTGTGGTGGCACTGGCAGAGGAGTGGCAGCGAGCCAGGAGCAGCGGCAGGGGCAGCGGGCCGGGATGAGGGGGAGCTGCGTGGTGTGCGGCTGGGGCTCGGGCTCCTCCCTGGCCGCCTGCGGCTTCGCACACTACTACATCCGTCTGGGGATGTTGGACTGCCGGTTTCAGATCCCCCCAGGCCACGCCGAGGGACCCCACCGTGCACAGCCTCTAGTGTGAGATAATAAACATTAGAGGAAATGAAATTGTGTCAGGGGTATATGGGAATTTCCTCTACTATCTTTGTAAGGCTAAACTTATTCCAAATAAAGGTTTGTTTTAAAAGGTTGTACTTGGAGAAGATCAGTAAAACTGACTAGTTTCCAGTTCACCAGAAAAGAAAAGAGGCATAATACATCAACACTGGAAACAAAATTATGTCTTTGCTCTCTGTGCTGACACACCCACATCCAGGTAACTTATCTTCACAGCCATGTAGTGTTCTATGGTGGTGATGCACCACATTTTATTTATTCATTTTTGTCAATATGGGCATTTACATTGTATTCAGTTGTGTTGAAGTCCCCGTGCAACTGTGTGAGACTTTCCTGGAGAAGTGGAAACGCTGTAACTTAGCGCTCATCTTTACCTTTATGGGATATTGCCAAGTTGCTTTTCAAAGTGGTTGAAGGGACTTCCGTATTTTTTGTGCCCTTGGCTTCCTGAGTTCCATTCTGTGTCTGATTTGGGGGGTTTCCATCTCTCTTCCTCCTCTCCATATCTCCCATCTACGATATGACTAATTAAAAAATATACATGCATTTTAAATTTTTCATTAAGGTTGATCTTTCACCTGTACCTCCCAAAATAACTCTAATAACCTCTGGATTTTACTCTTTCAAACTATTCTCAAAGCTGCAATCTCCTGGTTGCTAGAAACTGATCATTGTCTTACTGATAGAGAGATGTGAACAGGAAAATCCAGAAGGCTGGTTAACTTTAATCACTCTGAAAGGTCAGAGCTAATCAATCATTGTTTAGTTGAGACATTGGTAGTTGAAGCAGCCTCCACCTGTTAGTTTTATGTAAATTATTGCTGATTGACTATTATTGGAATTTCCTGCTTGAAGGATATGGATGTATCACGTAGTCTTAATAAAAGGGGATAGCAAGGCTAGAGCTAGTGGTAGTCCTCCCCCCTAGAGGTGGGCTCCCACCTGGCCCAAATATTTCCAAATTAATACTTTTTCTAGTCTCTTTCATTTGTGCGCAGTCTTCTCCAGAACCCAAACCCTGACCCTGGAACTCTGGACCACGAGGGACCTGAAAGGGGTTCCCACACCTGGTAAAGTCTAGAGTACGAGAAAGCAACATGGTGGACACAGTTGGTCATGTTCCACGCTCCCCAGCAAACTGAAGAACATGCTCACCGATACCACGTCAATTGCTGGGTAGTGTCCGAGATACACATTATATTGACTTTTTGGTACCTGGTTGGTCTCATCCTATTGACTTTTCAGATGAGCAGAATGACTTTCAGAAAGGGTAATGTTATACCCACGGACACACTTCAGTGACGGCACCACACAATTTTGGTATTCTTACCAAAGATGCGTAACCTGAATCTAATTATGGGAAGACATTGGACAAATCCGAAACGAAGCCCATTCTACAGTATGACTCTTAAAAAATGTCAATGCCAGTAGGTTTCTGGGAAATCTCTGTAGCTCCCTCTCAATTTTGTTGTCAGCCCAAAACGACTCTTTAAAAAAATATACGTGTATATTTTTTATTGATTTCAGAGAGGAAGGGAGAGGGAGAGAGAGAGAGAACATCAATAATGAGAGAGAATCTTGGATGGGCTGCCTCCTGCACGCCCCACCCTGGGGACTGAGCCCACAACCTGAGCATGTGTTCTGGCCGGGAATTGAACCCTGACCTCCTGGTTCATGGGTCGATGCTCAACCACTGGGTCACGCTGGCTAGGCCTAAAATGACTCTTTAAAAAGTCTTTAAAAATGTCACCACATGTGCATGCACATTGTGAGTGTGCACGTGTACACACACACACACACACACACACACACACACACACAGTGGGGAACTGTTGGCAGATTAACGAAGACCGAAAAGATGTAACAGCTGAGTGCAGTGAACGGTTCCGGATTTTCTTTTGTCTAGGTGACATCACGGGACAATCGGTAAAATCTAAGGTCCATGCCGTAGGCAGTCGTATTGCATTTAGGATGGTGTCTGATTCTGGCCACTGGACTGCAGTTGTGCAAGAGAATGACCTTGTTTTGAGGAAATATGTTTTGAAGATTTGGGAGCAAAGAGCATCGTGTCTGCTCTTCGTGTGTACCCCAAAGATCCAGAAGGCACCGTACACTCACCTCTGGAGAGAGAAGGGCAAGCACAGGAGGGATTCTGCATGGGTGGGGAGTTTGGGTGAAGGGCGCATGAGAAGTCTGTGCATTCTTGGGAATTTTCTCTAAATGGAAACTGATGCCAAAATACAGTCAGAAGAAAAAAGAGAACCAAACAGCTCACTTAGCTTCGTTCATCTGTGTAGCGGGCCCCTGCAGTCATGCATTCACTCACTCTGATGTTTTAGAAAGCCTAGGATGGCCCACGAAGCAGGGAAATTCGGGGGACTCTGGAGGCAACTACAATTCCTCCTCACCCTTTGGGGGTCTGCAGAGAGGTGCGTGAGGTGCATTCACACCCCCCCTCTCTACCCTGGACAGTGGAATTGTGGCCTCGAGTGCCGAGGAAAGGTGATTTCTCCAGAAGAGTTGATTCAGACATGGAAAAATAAGTCAACGTCAATACCTTCTCCTGGAAAAATATCTTACATATCAAAATGCCCTTTGTCTAAAGCACTTCCTTGTGTCACCTTATGAAATCCTTAGAACCACCCTCTGAAATGACACTGACTAAGGTACATCTTACTTGCAGAAAAGGAAATTCAAGCTCAGGGGGTAATTCCTTGCTTCAAATCAAACTATGACTAACTGTACACTTAGATGCTGATCTCTGAGCCCCTCATCATGACGATACACTCCGGGGTCGGGAGGATGGGGGTACAGGCTGAGGAGAAATTCCTGGAAGCTGATGGCCAAATGGACCTGCCAGGCTTCAGGATGTGTGTGCAGGTGGGTGTCTCAGGGAGGTTCTGGCCCTTTGAGGCTTTCCTCCCAGTGCCCACTAGAGGGTGCTGCCGGTCCAGTTTAGAAGTATTTTACCTTCTTATGTGTGGTCCCTGGAGGAATTGCTATAAAAGCCAAGAGTTTAAGCTTCAAGGTCTCTTTCATCTCTAAGGCTCCTTCCAGCCAGATATTTACCCCAGCTCCTCTCCCTGTCCTCTGTCCCTTCTACTCTGCCCCCTTTCATCTGATTTCTTCTTATTTCTCTATTCCCGTCGCCCCCTCCCAGACCTTAATGTGGCCAGAGCTTCCTTGGTTCTGCTAATACCCTTAGAGGGAGGGCTTGAATCCTGGTGGAGTGGGGTTCTGAGGACCCAAGGATAACCTGAGTGAATACAATGGGCAGGGGGAGATGGGGTGGGGGTGGGGAGCAGGCCAGCCCACATCAGTTCTCCCTCCAGGGCCAGGAAGGACTCTGCTCCCGACTGCTGGTCCTCCTCTGCTGCCTCCCTTAGCTTCACTCTGCCTTCACTTCACCTCCCGGTTTCCCGGGCCACAGCGGCCGGAGGAAGTGAAGGACTGAGACAAGAGCCACCTGGCCTCTTTTTGGACACACTTTCTGTTTCTCCTTTCATTGTTCTCCCTCCCTCCCTTCCTTCCTCCCTCCCTCCCTCCCTCCCTCCCTCCCTCCCTCCCTCCCTCCCTCCCTCCCTTCCTTCCTTCCTTTCTTCCTTCCTTCCTTCCTTCCTTCCTTCCTTCCTTCCTTCCTTCCTTTTGTTAATCCTCACCCGAGAATATTTTTCCATTGATTTTTAGAGAGAGCGATGGAGAGGAGGGGGAGAGAGAGAGAAACATCATTGTGAGAGAGAGAGACACATCGATTGTGTTGCCTCCCACACATGCCCTGACAGGGCCAGGGATCAAACCTGCAACTGAGGTATATGCTGTTGACCGGAATCGAAGCCAGGACCCTTCATTCTGAGGGCTGATGCTCTAACCACTGAACAACACCGGCCAGAGCTTCCTTTCATTGCTCCGCGGGTCTTTTTGCAGTCTCGTTCCTGAGGTGGCCACATCAGTTCTGGGGTTCTGCAGGGCTGTATCTCCCCTTTTGTGTCCCCTTGCTCTGCACACGCTCCCTAGGTAGCCTCACCCACTCTCCTGGTCTATCACGGATCGCCTGATGGGTTACAAATCTCTGCAGCCCAGGGACCTCTGAGCTGAAGACTACTAGATTCCACTGGCACCTCAAACAAGGCAGCCAGCATTTTCATCAGTTTTATTGAGGTTTAATTTATATACAGTGTGATCACCATCCCAAGTGGGCAACGAAGTTCTGACAAATGCATATGGTAGGGTAACCACTGCCATGATCATATAGAACATGTCTATCACCCCACAATTTCCTTATGTCCCTCCTCCTCCCCACCCTTTCCCAGATCTCTGGGTCCTGGCAGCTATCGATCTGCTTCCTGCCACTGTATTTGACCTTTTCTGGAATCCTGTATAATAAAAGGATAATATGCAAATTGATCCTAAGGGCTGAATGGCTGGTTGCTATGATAGGCACTGACCATTAGGGGGCAGACGCTCAATGCAGGAGCTGCCCCCTGATGATCAGTGCGCTTCCACAGGGGGAGTGCCGCTC
Source organism: Antrozous pallidus (assembly GCA_027563665.1). Classification (NCBI taxonomy): domain Eukaryota; kingdom Metazoa; phylum Chordata; class Mammalia; order Chiroptera; family Vespertilionidae; genus Antrozous; species Antrozous pallidus. Next base: position 110,691,693 of record CM050513.1, on the reverse strand, counting down.
AGCCAGAAGCTGACTCATGGCTGGCCAGTACAGTGGCAGTGGAGGAAGCCTCTCCCATCGCTATGGCAGCGCTAAGGATGTCCAACTAACGGCTTAAGCCTGCTCCCTACTAGCCATTAGTCGGACAGCCCCTGAGGGCTCCCAAGCTGCTAGAGGGATGTCTGACTGCCAGCTGAGGCCCGATCCTCTGGGAAGTGGGCCTAAGCTTTAACACATCCCCTGAGGTGTCCCGGGCTGTGTGAGGGTGCAGGCTGGGCTGAGAGACACTGCCCCCCCTGACAAGTGCATGAATTTTCGTGCACTGGGCCTCTAGTTTCATATAAATGGAATCCTACTGAAGGTGGTTTTTGTGTCTGGCTCCTTCCCCTGAGCATACTATTTCTGAGAATTCATCCATGTTTTGTCATGCATCAGTAATTCTTTCCCTTTTATTACATTTTGTGTGGCTATTCTGTAATTTGTTTATTCCCCTACCAGTCCATGAAGAAGGCATCCAAAATGAATCTAAAGCCCAGGCAGGCCCACCTGGGTGTGAATGTGTGAATGTAGACTCTGCTGCGTGTCGCCTGTGTGCTCCTGAGCAGGCGGAGCCATCTCTAGGGCTCCCGCGTCTCAGCTCCTGCATCTCAGCTGCACACTAGGCAGTGCTACCTTCCTCCTGAGGTTGCAGAGAGGATGGAACGAGTTCACCCTGGAGGAGCCTGGGGGTGGCTCTCAACGGCTGGTACTCAGTGGCTGGTACTCAGTGGCTGGCTGTCAGTGGTTGGTACTCAGTGGCTGGTACTCAGTGGCTGGTACTCAGTGACTGGTACTCAGCGGCTGGTACTCAGCGGCTGGTACTCAGTGGCTGGCTGTCAGTGGTTGGTACTCAGTGGCTGGTACTCAGTGGCTGGTACTCAGTGACTGGTACTCAGCGGCTGGCTCTCAGTGGCTGGTACTCAGTGGCTGGCTCTCAGTGGTTGGTACTCAGTGGCTGGTACTCAGTGGCTGGTACTCAGTGACTGGTACTCAGCGGCTGGCTCTCAGTGGCTGGTACTCAGTGGCTAGTACTCAGTGGCTGGTACTCAGTGACTGGTACTCAGTGGCTGGCTCTCAGTGGCTGGTACTCAGTGGCTGGCTTTCTGCGGCTGGCCTGTGGATACATTGGACCTTCTCAACCAGGTGGGGGTGCAATAGTTGCTACATTGTCCCTCCACTACAGGGCAGCAGGTCCTGAGGCCTCTGGTTCTTTGCAGCTCAGAACCTCAATTCGTGTTCCCCTTGGTGCTCACTTTCCTCTCTCCAGCTCAGGCTCGACCTGTGTCCCCAGGGGCCTGCACTGGTACAGGGATGGGGATCACTGAGAGCAAAGGGGCCCTTGGGTTCCTCAGAGGGCCCCGTGGCGATGGGCCCACTGTCCTGCCCTCTGACACGGGCCACAGCTCCCCAGGGCCCTCTGACCACCACTCTGACAAGCCCCACAGTCTTCGGCCAAGATCTGCATCCAGGGGTCTGCAAAGCTGCAGGGCCACTCCCGTAGCCCAAGGCCTGGCTCCCTAAGAGAGTTTGCAGGTGCAACCCTTGGAGGCAAAGCCCCTGGAAGCTGGGAGGTGGTCACAGGACAGGGAAGAGCCATGTGAGGGAGTAAGCAGGTGGGGGACCAATAATGTCCCCAGTACACTTCTTTCTGGCCTGCTCTTACTTTATTTCCCAAGCTGATCTCCCCAGAGATCAGCCCCCTTGTTTTTTCTCTTCTTTTTTAAAATATATTTTATTGATTTTTTTTTTTTTTACGGAGAGGAAGGGAGAGGGTTAGAAAGTCATAAACATCGATGTTAGAGAAACATCGATCAGCTGCCTCCTGCACACCTCCTACTGGAAATGTGCCTGTAGCCAAGGTACATGCCCTTGACCGGAATCAAACCTGGGACCCTTCAGTCCGCAGGCCGACGCTCTATCCACTGAGCCAAACCAGTTTTGGTGGCCCCCTTGGTTATCTCCAGAGCTGTAACCTTCCTAGCGGTCCACCTCTAAAGCTCCCTCCTGAGGCTGGGCCCAGGTGCAGTGGCAGGGAAGCTGGCAGTGTGTGTCCCTCTGCCCGAGGCCACCACCACCACCCCCATCTCCCACCATCCATCACCGCTTATCACCATGCACATAAACTTGGACACACACTTTGTGTATTTCCATAATGTTGTCAACTGCCCGTATAGCACCGAGAATATATTTCCCCATTTTAGAGGGTTGGTAACTCAATTTATAGCAATTTATTCCACAAAAGCAGACAGTAACTCAACTGGCGAGAGGAGAAAAAATGTCTACCAAGCCACCACCTTCGCTCCGCGCCGGGAATCAGAACGGTAACGCGTGGAGGAGATTGCTGCCGGTACCAGGCGTGGTCGGGGACGAGGGAGCTGAATTAAATGCCTTTTCAGTAAATCTCAGCGTGAGCTATCTGTTTGCTCAGACGGGCACGCACGGAGACAGAGGGAGGCTGCACGGACAGACGGCACACGCTGGAACGTTCATTATCCCACAGTGAGTCTCTCTGTTAACAACCGCGGTCAAAGGGACCGCAGATCTCCCCATCACTGCGAGCGACGGGCGCTACCAGTGTGAGGTGGAGCCATGCATTCCTTCATTCCTTCGCTCATTTGTTCCCCAAGCCTTGGTGAGGCCAGGGATGCACCAGGCGTTGAACTTGGCATTGGAAACACGGAGGTGGGGAGATGGGTGAACAGGTCAGACTAGGCCCGGCCCTGCAGAGCTCAGAGCCTGGTCAGGTGATGAAGGTTAACGCGCTATGCGAGCAGCAAGGTCGCGGGCTCTGGAGCCAGACCGAGGGCTGGAATTCAGGCCCTGCCACCTCCTTCGGCAAGATGCTCACCCTCAGTTTCCGTATCTGTAAAATGGGGATAGCAGTGCCTCTGGGAGGATGAAATGACAAATGCACAGCAGGGTGCCCGATGTCCCTCTCTGCTCTCACGATTACTGTTCAGGGCCAACGTGAGGGGCGTCAGGAAGCCTCTGAAGGAGCGGGTGAGGTTTGTTTGGAGATTTGAGGGGTGCCGAGGGCACCTGAGCCACGTCCCCATCCCCAAGGTTCTTGAGAGATAATTAAATGAACTGAAGCTACCCACTGTTCCTTGACGGGGATACCTGCATCTTCCCCAGTCTCTCCAGGAGATCCCTAGAAGCCACTTGTCCTCCATGAAATTAAGTGGAAAAGGCTCATCAGAATAAAATAAAATCTAATATTTCCAAGTCATCCTGTCCCATGTCTGGGGGGTTAGATGGAGAGCACCCGTCTGCAGTATTCTGGGAACCGCAGACTTGCCTGGGCTCAGCCAGTGCGTCTTCCCCAGGGGGCGGCGACCTTCCTGTCTCACGCTCGGTACTTACCCAGCACCCGGGTCAGAGGGTGCTTGCGCTGTAGGTAACTGTTAGCTTGTGGGTCAGTGGGGGAATTCCTGATTCTCTGAGGCAGCCTGACTTTATTGTACAGCTCTAACTTTCAAAGAAAATCCTTCTTTTTCCTCAATTTAGTTTTATTGTTGGTGAGTGGGTAAGAAAGCTGTGGGACATCTACACCATGGAATGCTGTGCAGCGGTCAGAAAGAAGGATCTCTTATCCTGGGAGACAGCGTGGAGGACCTGGACAGGATTGTGCTAAGCGAAATAAGCCAGTCGGAGAAAGACAAGTACCACATGGTCTCACTTATATGTGGGATCTCATGAACTAAATAAAATTGACCGACAAAATAGATCCAGAGACGTGGCAGAAAATTCCTCTTAACAGTGAGCCCAGATCCACCTTCCGATCCCAGATCCCCATTGCTTTGTCTAAGAGACCAAGGCAATTTTGGAAGCTTCTCTCAAAGAAAGGTTTTAGATGCTTATTTCTGAGCTGCACACTGGCATTGCACTTGGTGGTTTGTCTGAGTTTCAGCGTCCTGGAGTCTCTTCTGTATTGGAGTTTGCAATGATCCCATATGTAGGCCAAGGGCAAGGGCATGGCTGGGCTGCAGAAGTTACTGAGTCAGCTGGAGCTCTTCCAAGACTCACCTCCTGCCAACCAACAGGCTGAAATTGGGTGGGAAGGTATTGTTGCAAGGCACTGGATTTTTTCATTCATTTATTCATGCAATCATTTATTCATTCAACAAACATTTATGTAGCACCTACCATGTGGCAAGCCCTGTGTTAATTACTGTGGATACTGAAATGAATGAGAGACTCCACCCCCCCCCCGCCCCCATCTGTGGAGAGGCCCAAATCCTGTCCCAACCAGGTCCTTTCTGACGAGACCCCAGGCCTGGCAGACACCTCAACACACCGGAAACCCAGGCCCCAGCTCAGCTCCGCCCAGATTCCTGGCCTCCAGAAAGGAGATAACAAATGTGCGTTGCTTTAAACAGGACAAGTCTGTGGTAGTTGGATGCAGCAGTAGATAATGAAAACAGACGTGTTTATGGCTTCCTAATTGAAAACCCAACTGCTAGGGGCTTAACCAGTTAACTGCCACACCTCCAAAATGGAAACCATCGCCACACGCAGTGACATTTTGAATTGAATTACAAAAAATCAACTTGCAATGAATATTATAAAAATAAATATGTCACTCGCAATTCGGGTGTTCTTGAATATTTCCAGTTGAAAATTCTCACAAAAGGTGACTTTTTAAAGCGTCCATAGACGCGCATGGCACACAAAGGGTTAAAGCCCAAGAAGCCAAATTGTTTGCCTAACAGGGGGAGAGGGAGTGGCAGGGTTGTTTCAACAACTCAGCGATGCCATCCTGGGCCCAGATCTTTCTGTCTTCCTTCTCTGTCACTCACCCACTCACCGTGTGTTGGCGATGTCTCCTGTCAGGATGGAAAGGTGGTTTGCTTCAGCCTCGAGCATCATGTCCTCGCCCCAGTGACCCAGCAGTAAGGGAGAGGGTGTCTCTGATTAGGGAGAAGTAGCTTTTCCAGAAATACCTGTAGACTTCCAGAACTGGGTCGGTCCAATGCCCATTCCTGGTCCTAATGCCTAGCAAAGGGAAATAAGATTGCATGAGTAGCCCAGCCGGCGTGGCTCAGTGGTTGAGCAACGTACGTACCAGGAAGTCACGGTTCGATTCCCAGTCAGGGCGCATGCCTGGCTGTGGGCTTGACTGCCAGTGTGGGGAGTGCAGGAGGCAGCCGACTGATGATTCTCTCTCATCATGGATGTTTCTATCTCTCTCTCCCTCTCCCTTCCTCTCTGAGATCAATAAAAATATATTTAAAAAAAGATAGCATGACTAGCTTGGACCAATGAGTCGCGGTTCATCTCCTGAGCTGGGCACTTTGTCCCCTGAATGAAACGGATGTCTTATTGACAGGGGAGGGGAGGAGTGGCACCCTGATAGGCCACCTTTGGGATCTGCCCAGAACAACACGGAATGTCAATCGGGAGGGAGTGTGTCTGACCTTTTCCGCACATTGAACCTGCACAGCAGGTCTCCCCGCGGCTGGCAGGAGACAGGAGGAAGTTTCTCTCCCTCTGGCTGACGCCGCAGCCCCACAGAGCTCCCGAATCCCACCAGAGTCGTTCTGATGACAACAGCCCTCCAATGATCAGGGCGGAGACCTTTTCAAGATGTTATTTTCAAAGACTTTATTTTTTCTAACTGGAAAAATGCACGTCTCATAAGAGGACTGTGCATCATCATGGAATGAGTTGGTAGGTGTCAGAATCTGGTCTTGTTGCCAGAGTCGGCTTGGCTCAGTGGCTAGAGCATTGGCCCACTGACTGAAGGGTCCTGGGTTCAATTCCGGTCCAGGGCACGTGCCTCAGTTGCAGGCTTGAATCCAGGCCCTCGTTGGGATGCATGTGGGAGGCAACCCCCTCATGTGTCTCTCTCACATGGGGGTTTCTCTCTCTGTGTCTCTCCCCCTTCATTCTACTCTCTCCAAAAATCAATGGGAGGGTGTCCTCCGGTGAGGATTAACAACAACAAGATCTGGCTTTGTCGCTCTGTGATGTTACTTTGGGGAAATAGCCTCTGTGAGCTTCAGCTGCCTTATCTGTGATGAGGTCTACCTCGTGGATTTACGGTGAAGATTACACCAGAAGACAGAGGCCACGCTCCCAGCACGGTGCCTCTTGTGGAGCGAGTGCTTCCTACATCAGTTACTTCCTGATTTGGTCAGGTGTCTGCTGAAATACAGCTGATTAGCCCCCCTTCCCCCCCCTCCCCCGTCCTTCCCTACCAACCACTGACATGCAGCGTCAAGCATTTGCTCCGCTGGCCTGGGCCTGGGGGCCAGCTGTGGTTCTTGAGGGCTCTCTGGGCTCGGGTAGGTGTGGCTCTGGGTTCAGTGGGCCCCATATGTCTGGGTCGGCATCTACCCAAGACATGCTCCTCTCAGGGCAGCCACGGAGCACAGGATGTCAAACCAGGTAAGCACCTGTAGAGCCTCTGCCCATGTCACGTCCACTCACAGCCCACTGGCCAAGGGCAGTCATGTGATCACACCCAATGCTAATGGTTGGGGAAATAGACCCTCATGGAATTCCGAATTTCCAACAGGCTCCTGAGGTGTGTGTGTGTGTGTGTGTCGTGGGAGGAGGAGGGACTGCTGCAGCTGTGGGTCTGGGGACCCCACTTTGGTGTGGAGTGTTTGAATCCATCCCATGGAGGCCCAGTGCTCACTCTGAGTCTGACATGAGAGAGTGAGAGAAGCTGAGCCCACAGCAGGGGCAGAGGTACTAATGGCCTTGGTTGTGGGGAGAGGAAGGCTCTAGAAATGGGGGGGGCGGGGGAGGACCTGACTGGGGGACCACAGGCTGAAACCAGGGCCCATGCCAAATGGACTCTGCAATTAATTCCTGTGGAGAAATCAATCCCCTTCCATCCAGGCCCCCATCTCAGTAAGGGGAGCGGTGACCAGCGGAGGAAATTCAGAGAAGAGATCTTTGGGGACGTTTCTCAAGTAGCACTGGTCTTGGGTTTGGGGGCAGGACTCCTGAGACAGCTTTAAAAAATATTTATTTTTATTGATTTCAGAGAGGAAGGGAGAGGCTAAGGGATAGATAGAAACATCAATGATGAGAGAGAATCTTTTATTTATCTATCTATTTATTTATTTATTTATTATTATTATTTTTAAAAAATATATTTTATTGGTTTTTTACAGAGAGGAAGGGAGAGGGATAGAAAATCAGAAACATCGATGAGAGAGAAACACCAATCAGCTGCCTCCTGCACACCCCCGACTGGGGATGTGCCCGCAACCAAGGAACATGCCCTTGACCGGAACTGAACCCGGGACCTTTTGGTCCACAGGCTGATGCTCTATCCACTGAGCCAAACCAGTCTTGGTGAAAGAATCTTAAAAAAAAAAATATTTTATTGATTTTTTACAGAGAGGAAGGGAGAGGGATAGAAAGTCAGAAACATCGATGAGAGAGAAACACCAATCAGCTGCCTCCTGCACACCCCCTACTGGGGGATGTGCCCGCAACCAAGGAACATGCCCTTGACCGGAATCGAACCTGGGACCTTTCAGTCCGAAGGCCGACACTCTATCCACTGAGCCAAATCGGTTTCGGCAAGAGAGAGAATCTTGATCAGCTGCCTCCTGCACGCCCCTACTGGGGATGGAGCCCACAGTCCAGGCATGCGCCCCAACCTGAGTCGAACTTTGGTCCATAGGTCAACGCTCCGCCGCCGAGCCACAGGGGCTGGGCGAGGGATTTTTGCTGTTCTGGTAAAAGGGATCGGTGGGGTTGTCTAGACTCTCCTCTGCCTCACCTTACTTGGAATTGGGCACCGTGCCTGGAGCAGCAGCAGCCGCCTTACACCATGAGGGGAGGATTAGGACAGTGGTCAGCAAACTCATTAGTCAGCAGAGCCAAATATCGACAGTACAACGATTGACATTTCTTTTGAGAGCCAAATTTTTTAAACTTAAACTTTTAACGCCACTTCTTCAAAATGGACTCGCCCAGGCCGTGGTATTTTGTGGAAGAGCCACGCTCAAGGGGCCAAAGAGCCACATGTGGCTTGCGAGCCGCAGTTTGCTGACCACTGGACTAGAGAATTGCGGGGACACAGCCTGGCCTCACTGAGATGCCCCTGGTTCGTGGCTGTCAGTCTGATGTTCTGTGACTGGCAGCAGGAAGCACCCCTGCCTGACCCAGCCCCTCGGCCTTGCCCTCGCTGAGCTCCATCTCCTGGCGAAGGCACTGGGACCTTCAGACGGCAGGGCCTGTGCAGGAGGGTGAAGGTCAAGGAGCCTCCGGCGCTGGCGGCTCCACAAAGCACTAGCCCTTTGATCAAGGCTGTTTGAAGCTGCTTTCAGTTCTCACTAGCCTCGGGGCCATTCCGGCCTGTGTCTTCCGGCTGAAAGCTCCGTTACCAGTTAATGATACAGGCGCTGCAAGATAATGTTTGCGGGGGCTGCGTGCTGAACAGTGGCCTGCGACCACACAGCATTATTATTATTAACCCATCCCTGACCCCCGCAGCCTCCAGGTGCCAATGAGAGGGAACTGTTTCACTCGTCCCAGAGACAGCTCGAGATATGTAATTTTGATTTAATTCTCGGCCCCTCCGAACAGCTCAGAGGCGGGAGGGAGGCGGAGCGCGGAGCCAGAACACCTCTGCGGGTGGGAGAAGAGAAATGGCCGGCGAAGGAGCGTTGGGCTCCACTTAAAGGCCCATTTTCCTGCGACACCTCATACATTATTTCAAATCTAATCTTGACTACTATAACCCACAGTCCCCTCCGCCTCCCGCCCTCCCCGCTCCCGCCTCTCTCCCCACCAATCTTCAAAGGAAAAGATCTTTGCAGTTGCCCTTTTTGTGGTTTTTGTTAGTCCTCGCCGGAGGATATTTCTTCTTCCTCTCTCTCTCTCTCTTGTTTTAAAAATAAAAAAAATATTTTTATTGATTTCAGAGAGGAAGGGAGAAGGAGAGAGAGGTAGACACATTAGTGATGAGAGAGAACCGTTGGTCGATGCCTTGTGCACGCTCCACGCTGGGGATCCAGCCTTGACCTCCTGGTTCATAGGTGGACGCTCAACCACGGAGCCATGCAGGCCGGTCAGATATTTTTTCTATTGATTTTTACTTTTTCTTTTCTTTTCTTCACATAAGGAAGCATTTGTTTGAGGTTTAACATGAAATCATACAAATAAAATTGGTATAAACACAAATCCACATCGAACCCTAACACAGATAGCAGAAGACAAAGTAAAAACAAAAGGAAACTAATTGGCGGCTATATACAGTTGGACACGGTTGTGTCTTATACAATAGAAAATCTTTTACAAAATAATCATCTTAGAGCAAGAGAAGACCAATCGATCTTCAACGTCGTCCTGCCCGATGGGTTACTTGGGCAATCTCCTCCTGTGTTCTCCAACGTCCTCCTCCAGTCTGGCTGAGAATCGTTTTGGTGGTTGCTCCCCCTCCAGATGCCTTGCCGAAAGGGCTCTGTTGGCCGCTGTGGTCTGCATATCCCTGTCCATATCCATAGTTCCCATAGTTATACCCAGTATAATCATAGCCACCATAGCCACTATAGTTTCGATCACCACCAAAGGCAATGTAATTTCCATATCCTTGATTATAATAGTTATTAAATCCTTGGTTCCAGTTTTGGCCCTGACCTCGGCCTCGACCCCTGGGACCACCTCTTCCACCAGCGGCAGCACCTCTTCCTCCCTTTTGTTGTTGCTGTTGCTGCCTGTGTACCTCTTTGGGTTGGGCAACTTTGACTTCACACTTCCCAGAACCAATTTGATGATATCTGCTTTCTAACAATTTTTTTTTACTGGCTCCTCATCTGTGTATGTGATAAAACAAAAACCTCTTTTTTTTCCCATTTGTTTTTGTATCCATAGGAAGTTCAATATTTTCAATCTCTCCAAAGGCTCCAAAATATTTTTTAAAAATATATTTTATCGATTTTTTACAGAGAGGAAGGGAGAAGGATAGAAAGTCAGAAACATTGATGAGAGAGAAACATCCATCAGCTGCCTCTTGCACACCCTCTACTGGGGATTGTGCCCACAGCCAAAGCACATGCCCTTGACGGGAATCAAACCTGGGACGTTCCAGTCCGCAGGCTGATGCTCTATCCGCTGAGCCAAACCGGTTTTGGCTCCAAAATATTTTTTAATCTGTTCTTTGGAAGTATCTGGGCTCAAGCCACCCACAAACCCCCCACCCCCTTTTTTTTTTTGGGTTCCTTCCCTTTCAAAGCTTTGGCCCTTTTGGGATCTATCCATTTGCCATCCAGTTTGTGTTCCTTCAGTTCCAAAACCTTATCAACACTAGCAGCATCTTTGAAAAGCACAAATCCAAATCCTCTTGATCGTCCAATTTTTAATTGTGCAGGCTACAACTTCCCCAAATCGAGACAAATATTCAGACCTTTCTTGCTTGTCTCCCAGCTCAAACCGCCAATAAACATGTTACCGTCATCCTGCTGATTCTTGCTCGCGTTGATCTTGGATCCCTCTGCGAACGCCTCGGAGCTGCTGTCTTCATTCACGTTCACGTCCTCCGCGGCGGCGGCCTTGTCAGCTGGCGGCTGCGGGCAAGCGGTTCGAGTCGCGCCAGCGTTGGCGGAGCGTTGTATGGAGCCGGATTTAAACTATGGCGGCGGAAGAGCTTTTCTATTGATTTTTAGAGAGAGTGGGAGGGGAAGGATGAGAAGGAGGCGGAGGAGAAGAAGGAGGAAGAGGAGAGAGTGAAATGGTTACTTCCCATATGTGCCCTGGCTGGGGTCAGGATGCAACCTGCAACCCAGGTATGTGCCCTGGACTGGGAATTGAACCCATGACCCTTTGGTGGGTAGGCTGACGCTCTAACCACTGAGCCACAGCGGCCAGGGCAGGTTGCCCTTTTTTTTTGATTTACCCAGAGCTGCAGGAAGTTGAAATGAGGACTTCAATGACCTCCTAGCTTCAAGGAAGGTATAAATCCACGCTGACCATGGAGAGGGGACGGCGTACGTGTGGCTTCTGTGGCCAGAGCGGCTCCCCTCTCCCGCAGTGCCATGCGTGAGGAATTAATTGATTAAGTGAGTAATTATATGCAGCTCCCTCACTCTGTTTTGTGCATTTGGTCCACGCGATGGGAGCAGACATTCTGCCTTACTTAGCTCCACAAGGCAGAGGCAGTTTAGGTAGTGACAGGTGCTGGTGCCAGGCTTCCTGGCTTCCAGTCCTGGCTCTGCCGCTTAGCTGTGTGACCTTGGGCAGGTTAATTAACCTCTCTGTGCCTCAGTTTTCTTACCTGTAACCTGGGGATAATAATAATTCTGACCTCTTGGGGTTTGTGCAGCGTGTGTGAAACAACCCGTGTAAAGCTCTCAGCTCCAGCTCCGCGTGTGTTGGCGGTGTGGCTCACTGCGCCCGGCACAGCACTGGGTGCGGTCAATGGCCAGAAAGCACACACAGTAGAGTTTGAGGTAGACAGAGCAGGGACAGAGCCCTCACCCTTAACGAGGTGCTTTGCTGAGCTGGGGGTATCCATGATCCCATCTAGTTCACCACCTGCACTGTTTGCCCAATCACCATGGGTCCTGGGTGCTGCCTGGGCCAGGCACTGTGCCTTCATGGAGAGCCAGGAACAAGGCCCGGCCCCCAGGGAGTCAATTTGTCTCCATTCTCACCAGGAGACAGATGGTAAGCTAACAGAAATGTAATCTACTGGCCAGGGCAACATCCTGTCAACCTTACTCACAGGTCCAGACAACCCCCCAAAACAGAAAGCCCATGAGAGGGAGACGTCTGCCTGAACCCCCTCCCCAATCCAGTGAGGAGTGTGCACACCCCCTCCCATCACTGGGTCCCCACGAAGGTGACCTCCTTGGAGAGGAGAGGCCTCCCCTGATGGTCCCTCTAAAACAGCCCCTCCCATGATGCTCTGCTCCCCAGGCAGGTGGCTTCTCTCCTGCATGTATCCTGTCACTCGCAGGTCAAGTACAAGGCGCTCGAAGGACACTGTGAGGTGACAGAATGTAACACGTGGTAATAGAATTCATCGTATAAGAGTGGGAATTTATTAAATCTCACAACACCTTGTAGGATGAGCTAGTGCTTGAAACTGCTGTCTGACTCCACTAGATGCTTCAGCCTCCCAGATTTTCTTTTCAATCTTCAACAAAAGATATGTTTTCATTGGAAAGAGAGAAGGAGAGAGAGAGAGAGAGAGCGAGAGAGCGAGAGAGCGAGAGAGAGAAACATTGATTGGTTGCTTCTTTCATGAGCCTCAACTGATGATTGGACCTGCAATCGAGGTATGTGCCCTGTCGGGGAACCAAGCCCGAAATCTCTTGGTGCACAGGACGATGGCTCCAAGCCACTGAGCCACTGGCCAGGCTTTTCATCAGAAGATGTGCATTTGCATCCCAGCGTTGTATGCCCACTGTGCACTTGGCACGTCATTTCACCTCTCTGAGCCTCAGTCTTCTCGCCTGTAAAATGGGTTAACAGACTCAATTTCCAGGGGGGGCTGCTGTGAGCATGGTGAGTGAAAGAGGCTGCTTGCAAAGTTCCATAGAAGTGTCCAACTTCCACATTTTACTTGGCACGCCTCAAAGGGCGGGGACATGTGAGAAATCCAATGTCCTCAAACGGACACTGTGGCCATGGGTTGGGTTGATTGGGGGTGCTCCTGTTGCTCTGAAGAGAGGAAGCAGCTCCCGAGGGGACTGGCCCCCAGGAGCGAGTGAACCTCGGGTGTTAGAAGGAAAGTGTTCCCCCAAAGTTCTCTCTTAGCCTACACACAGACTAGCCCTCTCTCTCGCTATAAATAAAGGTGGCCGCACCGGCTCCGTGGTTGGAAGGAAATATCAATAACATGACTAATTATGGAAATTGCATAATGCATCATTAGTTAGTAATTATGACTTTGTCAAGTGCCTGTTAATTTTTATGTAGGACTCACTCAGTGTGTGACATGGAAATATTAGCTTGTCGTCGGCTTTCCTTTCTGGGGGAGGAGTGTGATCCCGAGAGTTTAGGTTAACGAGATGTCAGGTGAAGGAAGAGGCGGGAGGAGGGGGAGGAGCAGGAAGAGGGGGAGCTCAGGAGTGCTCCACGTGGGGCGGGAGGCGCCAGGCCTGGAGGGTGCGGGAGGGAGGACCCAGCGCTGGTCTCAGAAGGCGAATTATGTCAAACTTGCCGGCCTCCCGCTTCCATCCCAAAATCAACGTGTCTGCATGGGGTGTTGACACATTTCTCTAATAAGACGGCATTATCGTTTTCCAGCCTCCCCGGAGAGTCTTGACATGTCTCATTTTGCTTGAATAAATTATTAATTTGGTCTAATTAGGCTCATCCAGCAGCTGGGAGGCAGGTTGAGCTAATTCGGGATTCCTGTGGGGGTCTGCAGAGGGCTCGGCTCTGTGGCGATGGGGGTGGGAGGAAGGCTCTGGGAGGGACTGAGGCAGGAGGAAAACAGAGGCTGGGATGTACGGCTTTCCTTCGGGCAACTCCATCCACTCGTGACTATTTCTTCATGAGCATCTGCCCACAGAGAGGCGAGTGCTGAGAACTCATGTCTTTCTTCCGTCACCTGGGTCCTTCATTTCGGCTGCAGAGTTGCCTAACACGACTTCAGGAGAAGACACGGCTCAGAGTGGATGGTGTCAGCTCGTCCCAGGGGCTTTCCAGTCAGGTGTGTGTCTACCAGGGTTATGTTCCCTCATGTCCCAGACTCCCAAAGATGACTTCAGTTGCACAGTTTAAGAAAATATTTATTTTTTTAAAAGGGAAGGGACAGGGCGAGAGAGATAAAAACATCAACAACGAGAGAGAATCATCAATCGGCTGCCTTCGGTACATCCCCCACTGGGGATCAAGCCCGCAACTTGGGCATGTCCCCTGACCCGGAAATTGAACCATGACCTCCTGGTTCATAGGTTGATGCTCAACCACTGAGCCACATGGGCCAGGCAGTTGCACACGGTTTAAAGTGAGAGACAGCTCTGAGTGCACCCCACACAGCCCTCTGAACTCAGGAAGTAATGTCAGCTCTCTGTGGCCTCAGCCCCATTAAAATCATAACAGCCTGTCCCTGCGAATAGAGATGATAAATGTGGTGGACTTCCTGGTGGGGCGCCTGGCACATTGTAGGTGCAGTAACCGGCCACTGTGGATTCATGGGAAAGGGCAGGGCAGACGCAGTTGCAGGGTTCTCAGATGCGTGGACGTTAACATCCACAGAAGTGGTATGACTTGGAAAGGACAGATGAGACAAAGTCCCTCTCCATTGTCCTTCCTGCCCCACCAGGCCACTTATCAAGGGTCACAGCGGCATTTAGCTAGTTATTTCTTTTTTGACACAAGCTTGTGTTTTCATAGGCAAGGAAACAACTTATGTGCTGGAAAGTCCTGATTATATTTTAACTAGAGTCCTGGTGCATGAAATTTGTGCACTCAGGGAGGGGGAGTGTGTCCCTCAGCCTGGCCTGTGCCCTTTTGCAGTCTGGGAGCCCTTGGGGGATATCCGACTGATGGCTTAGGCCTGCTCCCTGTGTTAAGCATCTGCCCTCTGGTGGTCAGAGCACATCATAGCGACTGGCTGACCAGTCATTCAGTCATTTGGTCATTCGGTCATTTAGGCTTTTATATATATAGATGTTTCTGCTGCTGTTATTATTGTTATCACTGTTGCTGTTGTTATTCAGCTCCAATGGGATCCAAGGGTAACAAACCATTGTGGCAGGGCTTTGTGGGCATGGCATTGAGACTCAGCAAAGGGGTCATTTCTTCTAGAAGGCATTTCTGACAGCCCTGTGCTTTCTCTGAATCCTCAGAGTGGCCCATACCCCACAGTCAAGAGCCATCACCCAGTTCTTATCAATTTTGTCCTTGGGTCAAGTGGGACATCAGGGAGCTATATATTTGGACCTTACTGTCTTGGCCCTTGTAGAATTGCTTTCCTATTGGCCTTCAATGAAGGACATATAAGAAATTAGGACAAAAAATAAAAATAGGTCCTTCCGCCTGCCCCTGGACTCAAAGCTGCTGCTGCGGCTGGAGGTAGCCCAGGCGGACGGATGACTGGGCTGTGCTGCCGCTGGCGGGGGACTACCTCCGTGGGCTATCCGCTGCGGGCTGAGCCCCGGTGGGGCCGGGCCAGGCCGGGACAGGACTGTGGCCCTTATAGGGTCTGGTCTAAGAGGGGTAGCTGCAGAGCAGACAGTCCTGTGGACCCTTTTTTAAAAACCTCCGTTCACCAATGACCTCGTTTGTTTTCTTCTGGGCCCTGGCGGGAAGCAGAACCACCGGCATGGGGTCAGAGGCTCCCAGAAAGCTTCTAGAGGTGGAAGCCCAGACTGCAGGCTCCAGAGTCCCTTCCTGCCCAGATAGGCTGGGCCTCTGCAGAATCTCTGCCCAGGAGGCAGGAGAAACGTCCTCTCTACTTCCCAGAGGGCCTGGTCTTGCCCAGAGCTACCCAGCAGTTTAGGAGGGGCCCCTGGCCTGTGGGCCAGCGCTCTTCAACTGAGATCCGCAGGGTCCCCGACCTGGGAGCCCGGCTAGGAACAGGAGGAGACTGCAGCGGTCTCTTCGGAGAGAGGCCCCCAGGCTGAGGGTTGGAGCCAGCTCTGGGAAGCGCCTGCCAGTACAGTTCTCGGCTGAGGGGGCCCCATGGTCTGGGCCAGTGGTTGGCAAACTGCAGATTGTGAGCCACATGCGGCTCTTTGGCCCCTTGAGTGTGGCTCTTCCACAAAACACCGTGTGCGGGCGCCCACGTACAGTGTGATTGAAACTTCGTGGCCTATGCACAGAAGTCGGTTTTCAGCTCTCAAAAGAAACTTCCATCGTTGTACTGTTGATATTTGGCTCTGTTGATAATGAGTTTGCTGACCACTGGTCTGGGCTAAAACGAAGCTGGCTTTTCCTTACCTCATCAGTGGACCTAGGAGTCTTCCTCTAAGAATCACCCCCCTTGTCCTTATTCCAAATATGTCCTTATTCCAAAAATTAAAAAAAAAAAAAAGGTCCTTGGATTTGTTACAGGGATATGTTGAAAGTGGTGTTCATTACCTTGCATACTTTCCCTTTATTGAGGACTAATTTCTCTCAGGTCTTTGTACCAGGAATAGCTGCCATTCTCTTGACTGGTTTGTATTGAATGCTTTAAACATTGGGAATGGAATAATGTCCATGTTTTCCTTTTTGCTGCTAGGAGTCTCAGGGTTAACTCACCAGCAACTTTCATCAAGGCCTTGTGGATGCATTGTGAGCTAATCTGATTTCATGTTATCTTTCACCCTGTTTTCCTTTAGCTTTTATTTCATCATAAAAACCCTACATGCATCTATATAAGCCACATTATTTCTTTTTGAATATCATCAAGTAGGATTTCGGTGAATAAATATTCATCCATCTTCTTGTTCCACACTAATCAGACCCCAGAAACTACACCAGAACAGAAAACCACTAAAGGCTGCCAGGCAAACCTTCCACCAACCCATATAATTGGATAATTAATCTATTGCTACAGTGTCTATCTTTTAATTGTAGAGTTTAACCCATTTAGGATTATTATTATTATTATTATTATTATTATTATTATGTCTCAAAGGGTAAGAAGATCATTCCTATAGTTTTTTTTTCTTGATATAGGTTTTTAGGTTGGCAGTTACTTTCAGCACTTAGAAAATATTAATTTACTTTCATGTGGCTTCCATGATGGCTTAAAAAGTCAGTTATTAATTTAAATATTTCTTTGTAAGTAATAGATATCTTTTCTCTAATTTCTTTTAACATTCCTGTTTAATTCATCCATTGCACAAGTATTTGTCGATGGTTATTATGTGAGTGGTGCTTTTCCCATCATGAAGCCTACATTCTAGGATCTTTGGTATTGTGAAGTTTGCCTTTGTTGTAGCAAGATAGAGATTTCTTTTAATTATCCTCTTGGAGCTTTCTTGAATTTTTAGCTTTATGTCTTACTAGAGGCCTGCTCTTGGGGGTGGGGGGTATCCCTCAGCCTGGCCTGCTCCCTCTCGCAGTTAGGGAGCACTCAGGGGACATCTGACTGTCAGCTTGGGCCTGCCACCGTGAGCCCAGCTTCTGGTTGAGCAGCACTCCCCCTGTGGGAGTACACTGACCACCAGGGGTCAGCTCATGCATTCAGCATCTGCTGCCTCGTGGTCAGTGTGTGTCATAGTGACCGGTTGTTCTGCCATTCGGTTGATTTGCATATTAGCCCTTTATTATATAGGACTGTTTTGCTAACATCTTAACATTTTTAAAAATCTTTTCAAATATAACCTCTTTCTCATTCACTCTGTTCTCTCACTTTGAATTCTAATTAGACATTTGTTCAACATTTTCACTCTATTCTCTATTACTCTTCATTTTTCCTTTTTGTTTTTCTACCCCATTTCTATCTCATGGGCATTTTGGACATTTTTTTCAAATTTGTTTTCTGTTTTGCTGATCATCCCTTTAGCTGTTTCAAATTTAATCTATCCACTGAATTTAACATTTTAATTATAATTTTATTTCTGTAATTCTATTTTTAAAAGATGCTTGGCAATCTTGATTGTCTCTTATTTCTCTGTCATACTTTAAATTTCCTTTATCCTTGCCTTACACTGATACCACACTGTCTTGATTACTCAGTGTGACGGTAAACCTTGCAATCAGAGTGAAAGTCCTTCAACTTTGTTCTTTTTCAAGACTTTCTGACCATGTTAGGTCTTTTACATGTCCATATATTTTAGAATCAGCATAGCAGTTTTTTTCAAAAAGCCTGCTGGGATTTTAATTAAGATTGCATTGAATTATAAATAAATTTGAGAGAATGGACATGTATCTCCTCATTTATTTAGATCTTTAATTTTTAATAGAGAGGTCTTGCTCATCTTTTGTTAGATTCTTTCTTTGGTAATTAATTTTTGATGCTGTTTTTAATTAGGCTGTTTAAAAAATTTTAATATGCCAGTGTTCCTTTCTAGTACATAGAAATACAATTAATTTTTATGCACTGGTCTTGTATCCTGTGGACTTGTTATATTCACCTATTGGTTTTATTAGTGTTTGTGTAGATTCCTTAGAGTTTTCTATGTAAACAGTAATTTTATTTGTGTATAAAGATATCTTTATGTCTTTCTTTCCAATCTTTGTGCTTTTTATTTCCTTTATTTTTTTCTTTGTTGCTCTGGATAGGACTTCCAGTACAATGCTAGATGGGAGTAGTGAGAGCAGATATTCTTGACTTGTTCCCGATCTCAGGGAGAAAACATTCAATGTTTCACTATTAAGATGGATGCTAGCTGTAGATTTTTCACAGATGCCCTTTATCAGACTGAGAATGCTCCTTTCTAGTCCTAGTTTTTTGAGGATTAAAAAAATTATGAATGGGAATTGAGTTTCATCAAATGCCTCTTCTGCATCTTTTGTGATGATTATGTGATTTTCATCTTTTATTCCTCTAGTATGGAGAATTGCATTGCTTTCTTTTTTATATTAAATCAATCTTAAGTGCCTGGAATAAACAGCACTCGGTCATGATGTATTATCCTTTTACTATATTGCCGATTCAAGTAGCTAACATTTTATTAAGGAATTTTGCATTCATGCTCAAGGGGAATATTGGCTTGTAATTTTCTTTCTTATCATATATTTCTCAGTTTTTGCGATGGTCTCAGAATGAGCTGCAAAACGTTTCTTCCTTTCCTACTCTCTGAAGAAGTTTATAATAGACCCTGTGGTACTCCCATCCATTCCAGATACTCGTTTTCAGAAAATAAGTAGTCATTTTCCAGCTTCTGGGGATGGTGCCTGCTGATGATTCCTGCCCATAATTGCCCATGAACTGTTGTAGAGTGGGAATTTTTGACCACTACTGAGGCTGTGGACTATGCCCCAGATAGAGTTGTCAGTGCTGACACCAGGCCAGGCCTTGTGATATGTTCTCATGGCCCCTTCCCAGCATGTAGGCCTTGCAAGCTAGAACACTGTCACCTTTTTGAAGAACAGGATGACCCTGTGGGTGGCATGGTCATCAATGGCATGACTTGACGTAGCTTGGGAAAAACTGTTTTATCTTGGGTTGCTTATTGTGCAAAAACAGGATGTGGTTAATGTGCTTAAAAGTGGTCTTGCACAAAGGGTCGGGGCTGCTCTCTGATCTCCCTGCATGGAGGATGGCAGAGCAGTCCCTGGGCTGGCTAATAAAGGCTCCCTAAATTTTAATTTGGTCTGGGCTCCAGTGGTCGTTCACTTGCCTCTGCTCCACAACAGGACCGGTGCTGCCCTCTTGCCTAATCAACACACAATGACTAGGTTGATGTGGGGCTACAAAGGGTCTGGACCCCTCTTCTGGGACAGCTTTAAAGAGGCTGAAACCTTTGTTGCAACTCCATCATTGTTCAATGTCTCCTTCTCCATCTTTCTTCCTTAGCTCAATGTAGGTGTTACTAAGAACACCCTCCAATGAACCACTTCACTAAAACTCTCTCTCAAAGCCTATTTCCTGGGGAGCTCAACTTATGACAGAGTTTCTGTAAAGTTGGTTTTATTTATTGTTATAATTTATTGGTTAAGCCATCTTGACTTGGAATTATCCTTTTGGGAAGGTTATTGATGAATAATCCAATTTCTTTCACAGGTATAAAGCTATGTGGACTTTCTATGTCTTCTTGTGTTGGTTTTGATAAGTTGTGTTTTTCAAGAGATTTGTTCATTTTATCCTTTTCCCGCTTTGTCTAATACAGACATACCAGCTTTCTTGTGGTTAGTGTTTACGAGTTTTTCTTTTTTTTTACACTTTTTTTACTTTTAATCCATCAGTTTTGATATTGAAAGAGTTTTTGTTTCTAATAGCATGTGGTTAGTTTTTTTAAAAAAATAAAATTTGCTCAAAACTCTGGTTTAGAATTACAATTCTTAAATGGCAATTCTGTATTCATTGCCATTTAATGAAAGTATTGATCTTCCATCTTGATGTATGTTTTTCATTTGTCTCATCTATTCTTTCTTCTCCGTTCCGCCTTTTTTAACTGCTTTTAAAAAAAATGTTTTTTCATTGATTTCAGAGAGAAAGGGAAGAGAGGGAGAGGAAGCAATAGAAACATCAATGATGAGAGAGAATCATTGATCAGCTGCCTCCTGCACCGGCCCTCCCTCCCCCAATGGGGATTGAACCTACAACCCGGGTTTGTGCCCTTGACCAGAATTGAACCCAGGACCCTTCAATCCACAGGCCGATGCTCTATTCAGTGAACCAAACCAGCTAGGGTTCTTGACTGTTTTTTTGGGGTGAGTCAAGTAATTTTTAGTATTTGATTGAATCTCCTTTATTATTGTTAGCTGTACTTGGTGGTTTTTGAAAGTGATTTTTCTAGAGACTACAACATGTATCTTCACCTCATTACTTCAAAGATGCTGTTCCACTGTTGTCTGGCCACCTTTGTTTGCACGGAGATGTCAACTGTCATTATTATTGGCCCTTCCGTATATGATGTGGCATTTTTCTCTTGATAATTTATAAATACCGTCTTTATCTTTTCAGCGGTTTAACTGTGATGTGCTTAGGTGAGGATTTATTTGTATTTATCCTGTTTGGGGTTCTTATTGAGTATATGGCTCTAAAATAAAAAATGGAATTTCATATAGAGATGAAGTTTAAAACAAAATTTAAAAAAATTGAAGCTTTGATGAACTCACCACATAAAATCTCTACTCAGGAATACATATACTTTAACATACCCCCGCCCCCCCAGCAGATACAAATCTTCTGGAATAAGGAAGAGAGACACAATAGTCAATGGAAATTGGAGCTTAGCTGTTTAGTCCCTAGAAAGAGCTCTATGTGTTCTCTCTTTCCAGGGAAAACAAAGGGGAGGAGAAATGACAGAATTTCCCAAGTAAAAGGTATCTGAGAGCAGAGGAAACAGGTGCCTGCATATAGGCCTTGGGAAAACAGAAACACCCCACACATTTGGCTTGTGAAACTCAATAGAAATATTTGTAGGTGTAGGTCATGGAGAGATTAGTGGGTGAGGTTCACGTGTTCCCTGGGGAACAGAGAATGACTTTCCGGACCCCAATTGCATCTCAGAGGCCACGAGAAACCTCACTCGTTCCCAGCGGGTTTTCTGAAGGCCCCGCTTGGGATTCTGCACGGCTGTGTGTCCTGCTGCCGGGACCAGGACACACAGCCGTGCAGACTCCGGACATGCAAGCAGTGAGGTGCCTGAAGATCAGACTCTGTGCCTCACACCTGTGCTTTGACATGATTTAAACTCTGGAGGATGAGGCTACTACCCAGTAGAGAGTAGACCAGAAACTACGTGAGGTTTAGTTGCTGCCACAAACAAGCAAACAAACAAACAAAAAAGGAAGATTAAGAGAGGAATTAAATTTAGCGATGGCAAGCTAAGTTTTGTTTCTTTTTTTTAAAAAAATATATCTTATTGATTTTTTTTACAGAGAGAAAGGGAAAGTGATAGGAAGTCAGAAACATTGATGTGAGAGAAACATTGATCAGCTGCCTCCTGCACAACCTCCACTGGGGATGTGCCCGCAACCAAGGTACATGCCCTTGACCAGAATTGAACCTGGGACCCTTCAATCCACAAGCCGATGCTCTATCCACTGAGCCAAACCGGTTTCCGCTAAGTTTTGTTTCTTGCATCCCTGAATGTGTTGACTGTGACTCCATTTGCAGTGAGCGGGGACTCACAGCATTTTCGGTTTCCATTCAGACATGTCGTTAACATTCGGCAGGAGGTCCCTGCCTTTGTGTGGCTGTGCAGGCGGCCCTGTTCCTGGGGCGCTGCTCCCTGAACCTTCCCCGTGGCCCCAAGGGCACAGCCACGTTCTCCTGCCTTTCAGGGCCCGTCCCGCTTGGTGGCACCTTGCTGGACTCCTCAGGGATGGGAGTGCTGAGAACGAGGCCAGCTGTGGCCAGGCCAGGCGAGGAGCAGCGGGGTGTGGGGGTACGCCTGGGCAGGGCAGCGGCAGCACACCCAGCGGCCACGGGTCTGTCGGGAAGAAGCAGAGAGCAGAGGGCAGGCAGTGGCTCTGGGCCAAGAAGACAGGCGAGAGGCAGGGTGTAACTCCCGTGTACACTGAGCGTCTCACGTGTGTGAGGCCTGTGTGTGTCCAGATCTGCTTCCTCCTGGTGCAAAGGGGGAGCTGTCCCTTCCCAGCCCCCCGTCCCCTGTGATAGAGCTGTGGCAGCAACTCCCCTCTCCTGCGGCATCTGTTTGCCTTCTAAAGTCTGGGTCATTCCCATTGCAGACAAACACGCTGTAGTACTGCCATCTTAACACCCTGCTTTGACGCCAGCTTTCCCTCCTGCTCACCCCTCCCCTTTTCTTCATCCCCCTGTTCAGTAAAACGCGTTGTAAGAGTTTATTACACTCCTGTCCCTCACTCTCGAATGAGTTCCTCTGCCCTCGTTCACTCTCGACCCCAATCAGACATTTGCGCCTACATCTCTCACCGTGAACCCCGAGCGGCCACGTTTAATGGATGTTTGTGTTCTTGACTTAACTGGCCTCTCAGCAGCTTCCCATCTTGGGGGGCATTCCTGTTCTTCTAGGAACCCTGCCCTGTCTTGGGTTCGTGAAGCCACACTTTCGCTGGTTTTCCTCCCGTTGCCCTGCTTACGCCCACACACGCTTCTTGTCTGGCTCTTCAGCCTCCAAAGGCTGACCTCCTCCTGGGCCTCATCTGTCCTTGACTTCTCTCTTCAGCCCACGTGCACTTGACCTTTGGGTGTGTGTATCCAACTGCCTACGGGCAGCTGTCTATTCCCACTTGTATATTTCATAGACATTTCAAATGTGCAACTCACAAGCGACCCCTGCTTCTACTGCTTCTCACCCCTGTTCTCCCCATCTTCCCCATCTCACTCACGGTTTTCTTTTTCTTTCTTTAAAAAAAAATATTTTTGATCTTTTACAGAGAGGAAGGGAGAGAGACAGACAGTTAGAAACATCAATGAGAGAGAAACATCAATCAGCTGCCTCCTGCACACCCCCTTCTAGGGATTTGCCCACAACAGAGGTACATGCCCTTGACCAGAATCCAACCCGGGACCCTTCAGTCCGCAGGCCTCACAGTCCACCCTCCAGAGGCTCAATGTCCACCCTCCAGACCTCACAGTCCACTCTCCAGGGGCTCACTGTCCACCATGCAGACCTCACAGTCCACCCTCCCGACCTCACAGTCCACCCTCCAGGGGCTCACAGTCCACCCTCCAGGCCTCACAGTCCACTCTCCAGGGGCTCACTGTCCACCCTCCAGGGGCTCACTGTCCACCCTCCAGGCCCTCACAGTCTCTCAGTGAGACAAAGCTGGTGGAGCAGAGGCGGGCAGAGAGCCAGCTCTCTGGGAGAAAGGCTGGGATTTCAGGTGGTGGGCGCAGGTGTGTCAAGAAGCATCCCTTCTCCCCATCCTGCTCTCATCCTGACTCTGGGACATCCTTTTCTCAGAGGAGACTAATTGATACTCCAGGGTGATAAAATGTTATCACTGTCATCCCATTGAAATGCACCGCAATGCCAGGCCCGATAAATCACCTGGAGCTTAAAGAGGAGAGTGAAATGAGCATTGCATTATAAACCACAAAGCCCATTAATCACACGGCTACAAACCATAAATATGACAAGTACATCCATCAATCCCGCACCCTTCTCGCTGGCCTGCGAGCGCAGGCGTTAGCAACTTAATGGGTTTAGAAGGCATCTTCTCCTGTAAACGCGGCGGCAGAGAGTCTTTTATGATAAGCCCCACAGGCCTAGAAGGACTGGAAAAGGAGTCCCTGTCACCAAAGTGCTGAAGGCAATGCAAGGGGTGTCCAGGCAGTGGCCAAAGCCGCCGATCTCCCTGCACAGTGGGGACACGGGCCTCGGAGCCCTGCCTCTGGTGGCAAGGAGACTCCAGGGGCCATGGCCTGCCTGCTCCCTGCCCTTCGCTTTGTCTTCCTCCCACAGAGCCACGGCTCCTTGACCTGAAGGCCCAGGCCTGCCCTCGGTGTCCGGGCCAATCTTCTTCTGGGGAGAAGGAGGCTGGCACAGTGTGATGGCCTTCAATCCCTGTCTGCTGCTGTGTGGGAATGTGCCATGGAAAAGGAGTGATGCTAGAGGCCTGGGGACAGGTGTGAGTAAGGCTGTTGCCAGCCAGTCCCAGGCTGGCCTCCCTAATGGCTCAGCCTCCCAGCATCCCAGCCTCAGCTTCCCAGCCTCCTAGCCTCCCAGCCTCCCAGCTTCCTAGCTCAGTGCAGTCTGAGTGTCTTTTGCTGGCCCAGACCTGGAAGTTCTCTTCTCCAGAAAGTCTCAGTGCATCAGGGACTTAAAAGAGAAGCAGGCTCATTCTTTGCCAAGAATCAAATGCCCCATCCCGTTCCCTACAGGGTAGAGTTCAAACCCCTTAACCCACCGTTCAAGGCTCTTCACCAGCTGGTCATTCCTGCCCAGCTGGAGTCCCCAACACTTCAGCTCCGCCCATGCTGTGGGCTGCCCTGGGCCACATGCTGTTCTCCAGCTATTTTCAGTGATGTTGCTCATGCTGCTCCCAATCTGCAAGGGCCTTCTCCCCGGTCATGGCTGTTCATGCTTCGAGACCCAACCCAGTGACTTCCTTTTCAATGGAGCCCAGCCCCAGCCCCCAGGCACATTGATCTTTCCCTCCTTGGAACGGCCCTGAGCCCTTGGCCACTTTTCTGTCCCTAGTCTGTGAGCTACGAGAGGGTCTTGCCCAAAGCAGAAGTGAGGCCCGATGTTTGGCAGGTGACCAGTGCATATTGTTCACTATCATTCCTTCTACATACAGCTCAGTCTCCCATTTCCACGCCTTTGCACAATGTGCTAGTTTTCTATTGCTGCTGTAACCTGTGACAACATTCCTTATGGCTTGAAACAACGTACGTTTATTCCGCTACATTTCCGTGGGTTAGAAGTCTGAAGCATGTCTCACTGGGCTAAGAATCAAGAGTGTGGACAGGGCCTCATTCCTTTCTGGGGGCTCCAGGGAAGAATGCTTCCTTACCTTCGCCACCTTCTGGATGGAGGCTGTTGCATCCTTTCCTCCGTTTCAAAGCCAGTAACGTGGTGCCTCTCTGACCATTCTTGTGTAGTCACATCCCCCTCTGAACACAGGAAAGATCCTTTGATGTAAAGGACCCTTGTGATTAGGGGGGCCCCAAGTAGATCCCGTAGGCTCATCTCTCCATATGACGGTCCTAACCTTTATTACATCTGCAAAGTCCCTTTTGCCATGTAAAGCAACATATTCACAGGTTCCAGGCATGAGGACATGGACGTCTTTGGGGTGGGCGTCGTTTTGCCTCCCACACATACGCAGCTCCCTCTACCTTGCATTTCCTGCCTTCTCTTTGTCTACCTGGCTAACCATTACAGACCTTTCAAGACTTATTCAATCAGCTTTCCCCTCTCCTCCTGTCCCCTCCAAAGAGTTTACCTGCACTTCTTGGGTGCTGGGAGTTAGTCTCTCTGCTTAGGTTTCTATTGGGCCATCTGCATTCTACCATAATTAATAGTGCATGCTTTCTCCCTGCTTTTATTTATTTTTTATTTTTTCTTCTTTTTTTCTTTTTTCTCCTTTTTTTTTCTTTTTCTCCCTGTTTTTAAAAATATATAGATTTTTTATTGATTTCAGAGAAGGGGAGGGGGAAAGAGGAGAGAGAGAGAGAGAGAGAGAAACATCAATGATGAGAATAATTGATCAGCTGCCTCCTGCATGCCCCACATTGGGTATTGAGCCAACAACCCAGGCCTATGTCATGACTGGAATTGAACTGTAACCTTCCTGGTTCATAGGTCAATGCTCAACTACTGAGCCACACTGGTGGGCTACTTTCCCAGTATCTGGTCACCAACTAGGTCTTTGATATTGGGGTCTCTGACTTATTTGTCTGTATAGCTTAAAAACCTATTATAACATTGGACATAAAAGAATACTCTGTGTTTGTAGAATAAACGACTAATAATTTTTTTCTTGTTGTGTAATTCTATTTAGAGAAAGTGGGGTTCAAGGTGCAAGGGGCTTGGCCCTCGCGGCCCCAAGGCCCCGCCCACTGGTTGTTCTGGAAGGTCGTTCCACCATCTGGTCTAATTAGCATATTAGCTCTTTATTATATAGGATGATTTAAAAGGAAATCTGATTGCAGCCTAATTGTTCCTGGAGGATCCCAAGTTTTACCCAAAGGCCTTTTATATCTTCTGATGAAACTCTTTGTTACCATTTTGATGAACTGCCTCCCTGTTCCTTTCCAACATTGCATATTTTTTACCTAGTGGTATCACTATATATTTAGTTTTGTGCCTTATATTTTCATTTAACATTATACTGTGAGTGATTCTTCATGCCATTGAATGTTTTTGGAAAAAATGACTTCCTTTGAATGCTTGCATTTCATCATATGAATGTACCTATGTGATCATTATAGGAATGTACTTAACTCATTTTCTTGTCAATGTCTGGGTAGTTTCTACTACTTCTTTATTATATGAACCTTTATACATATCTTTAATTATCTCTTTGGCTTAAATTCCGAGGAACAGAATTAAATGACCAAAGGATATAAACTTTCAATGGCTATTGTTATGCATTCAAAGAAGGTTGGGGAAATTTACACCCATTAAGGGAATACATCATTTCAACGTTTGGCACGTTCCAATGAACATTTATTAATAGCAAAGAACTTTGCTTCTCTCATGGGTAAAAGAATTGTGTCTAATAGTTATTTTAATGTACATGCCTATGTTAATTAGAGTTTCTATTTTTTTTTTTTTTGGTTTTGTAACCATTTATTCCTGCTCTTCTTACTAATTGACTGTTCTTTGCTCATTTTCCCACGAGGGGTAACTGTTTCTTCTTACCAATTTGTATGCTATCTTTGAACAGAAGGACATGAACCCCTGTCCTGTAATATTTCTGGTAAACGTTTGCTCTTACCTTGTGTTCACAGCCTCTGGCTTCTAAATCTTTCATTCTGTCTTCCGAGAGAGAGTTGAACTTTAAGCGCCTTCCTTAGCTCCATTGGGAGCAAAGCCACTTTGTTGGCTTGAAAATGTTCATTTCCCCATTTCCTTTCTCTCTGTCATTTCTCACAAATTGTGTCACTTTATACTTTTGAGTGCTTGTTGGTCCTTTCCTGGTCCAGCAGAGGAGGGGAGACCCTTTTCTTCCTCCTCTCACTCCCTTTGGAAATTCTGGGCCAAGGGCATCTTTCTTTCTTTTTTTTTAATCTTTATTGTTCACTTTATTAATTACATTGTTCCCCCCTTTTTCCTGCCCCCTATAGCTCCTCTCCACCTGGTACCCATCCCACCCTCCGCCCTCACCTCCCCCGCACTGTCCTCTCCCATAGTTGCATGATTTTCATCCAGTCTCTTGCTGTACTTCCCCACCCCATTTCTCCCCAAGAATTGTCAGTCCATTCTCTCTCTATGTCCATGATTCTGTTATATTCACCAGTTTATCCTGTTCATCAGCTTATTAATTCACTTGATTTTTAGATTCATTTGTTGATAGATGTGTATTTGTTGTTCATAATTTACACTTTTATCTTTTTCTTCTTCCTCTTCTTAAAGAATATCTTTCAGCATTTCATATAATATTGGTTTGGTGGTGATGAACTTCTTTAGCTTTTTCTTATCTGCAAAGCACTTTATCTGCCCTTCAATTCTGAATGATAGCTTTGCTGGATAGAGTAATATTGGTTGTAGATTCTTGCTATTCATCACTTTGAATATTTCTTGTCACTCCTGTCTGGCCTGCATCTTTCTGTTGAGAAATCCTCTGACAATCATATAGGTGCTCCCTCATAGGTAACTAACTGTTTTTCTCTTGCTACTTTTAATATTCTCTCTTTGTCTTTTGCTCTTGGCATTTTAATTATGATGTGCCTTGGTGTGGTCCTCTTAGGGTTCCTATATATTGGGGTTCGGTGTGCTTCTTGGACTCCTAAGTCTATTTCTTTCACCAGGTGTGGGAAGTTTTCAGTCACTATTTCTTCAAATAGGTCTTCATTGTCTTGCTCTCTTTCTTTTTCTGGCACCCCTATAATTCAGATGTTGGTATGCTTAAGGTTGTCCCAGAGGCCCCTTACACTATCTTTAATTTTTTGGATTCTTTTGGTTTCTTGCTTTTTCAGCTGAGTGGATTTTACCTCTTTGTATTTCAAATCTTTAACTTGGTTCTTGGGGTACTCTAAAGTACATTTAGATCTTTGTATAATATTTTTTATTTCAGTAATTGTATGATTAATTTCTGGTTGGTCCTTTTTCATATCCTTGAGGGTCTCGTTCATATCCTTAAGGGTCTCATTAATTTCCTTGTAGGTCTTGTTCATTTCCTCATAGGTCTTGTTTATTTCCTTGTAGGTCTCAGCCTTTTCTAGGAGCCTCTTGAAAAGCCTTATAACCGTGGTTTTGAATTCCATGTCCAGTTGTTTTTTTTCCCTCCATTTCTTTCACATCTTATTTCTTTCCATGTCTCTGCATGGTGGCTGCTTTCCTGAATTGGTCCATTAGCTTTGTGTGGTAGATGTCCTCTAAGGCACAGTGGCTCAGCCTCCTCAGTTACTTGAGGTGGCTATGGGTTGCACAGTTTTGTTGAAGTTAAGCCTAGATTAATCGTTGTTAGCACTTGGAGGGGTTGACCTTCAGGCCAATTGTCTGTGAAGTTCAGCTGTGCTCAGGTTGGATGGGCGAAGTCTCTGGGCCAAGCAGGCAGCGTTAGCTCCACCCTATGCGGCCCCAGGGTCTCTGTGCTGGGTGGCAACGGCCGCCAGCACCTCTGAGAGAGAGCTGCCATTGAGCTCCACCTGCTGCCGGACGATTCAGCCTCTCCCCAAATGAGTCTGCACACCCAATGTCTCACCCAGGGTCGCAAAACAATGCAGTCTGACGGTTTCCCGAATGAGAGAGCAAGTCACAAGTGCTCTCTGCACAGTCACGCAGCTGCGCTGTTACCAAGTTCACGCACACTCTGCACAAGCTTGCCTTCTCCATAAGCCCGCAGACCCCTGTAGCACCTGAGCTTCGGCGTGCCCTCCCACTGTCGTCCAGTTTTTTTTAAAAAATATATTTTATTGATTTTTTACAGAGTGGAAGGAAGAAGGATAGAAAGTCAGAAACATCGATGAGAGAGAGACATCGATCAGCTGCCTCTTGCACGCCCCCTACTGGGGATGTGCCCGCAGCCAAGGTATATGCCCTTGCCAGAATCGAACCAGGGACCCTCCAGTCCCCAGTCCGACGCTCTATCCACTGAGCCAAACCGGTCTCGGCTGTCGTCCAGTTTTTACCCCGTATGTTTGTGGGTTTCCTGGACTTCGCCCGGAGCTGGGGAATCAGTCCAGTGGGACGTCTTTGTCTCCCCTGTTCGTGAAAACTGGCCAGGTTTTCAGCCGTCCACCCTATCCGCTGGTGTGCACACTGCTCCAAACCGCTCTCCGTGCGTATCTTCAACGCTGTTCGCCGCAGCTCCTCTGAGTCACAGTGTCCTTATCTTCACTTTTATTTGTGGAATTTTCACTCAGCCAGCTTTCTGGTGATTCTGGATGGTGTTTGTTCTTTTGTTAAGTTGTAGTTTTGAAATTGCTGTGTATGGCAGCAAGATAGGTGATTACCTATGCCGCCATCTTGGTTCTCTCCTCCAAGGGCATCTTTCTGATGGAATGACAGCTCTTAGAAGGGGAATGGCTCCTGGCCAGCAGCCACCACTGGGTGTAGATCCAGTCATGTCAATATGGGAAAACCAAGGCCCACAGAGGGCATGCAGACACTTGATGATGACATCATACTCCACGCAGTGAGGACTGAAAGAAATAGACAGTCCCTCTGTGTAGACAGAATGTTTGTGTGTCCCCCACCCCCATTCATATGTTGAAACCTAACTCACAATACTGTGGCATTAGGGGACGGGCCTTTTGGAGGTGATTAGGTCACAAGGGGGGGGGGAAGCTCACGAATGGGATTGGTGCCCTTATTTACTGAAGCTCAGAGATCCCCTCACTCCTTCCATGGGGTGAGGGTACACTGAGAAGAAGGCTATCCAGGAACCAGGAGTGGGCTCTCCCCCGACATGGAATCTGCTGGCTCTTGGACTGTGGGCTTCCTTCCCAGCCTCCAGCACTCTGAGGAGTAAGTATCTGTGGTTCAGAAACTGCTTACCCTGGGTTGTTTTTGTTATAGCCACCCACACAGACTGAGACAGCCTCCCCGGCAGAGGCAGCAGGCTTGGGGGTGCCACACACAGAAAGCCCTGGAGAAGCATGTTCTTATCAAGCTGGCATGTGGTAGCCCCTTCCTGGGCTTCACAGTGTCCCCCTCTACAAACTGGGGGGACCCAGAGATTTTAGGGTTCCTTCCGGGTTTGCTGTTCCGTGGTCATCCACCCAGTGCAGAAGTATGTGTCTTGGTATCGCCATCATTGGTTTTAGAGTTGGAGCCATTTGGATTCAAGTCCTGGATGTGTCCATTACCAGCTCTGTGAACCAGACTGGACAGGATGGGAGGGGGTCTGCAGGCTCACCAGCAAGGGAAGCCTCGGCCAGTCCTGCTGTCGTGAGCCCAGTGTCTGGGGCACTGGGTTGGGTCCTGGGCATCTTCACGGTGGCCACATTGCAAACTCTTTCCCCACCTCTACCAAGGTTGCCCTGGCCTTGGCTTGCATCTGATATTCTATGTGCACTGCATTCTTTTTTTTAAAAATATATTTTTATTGATTTCAGAGAGGATGGGAGAGAGAGAGTGACACCAATGATAATGGTGAGTCATTGACTGGCTGCCTCCTGCATGTCCCCTGATGATTGAACTGTGATCTCTGGGTTCATAGGTCGACACTCAACCACTGAGCCATATCGGTGGAGAATTCAGCCCGTATTTTTGGGGTCCTGAGATCCTACCCAGCCATAGCCAACTTCTTCCCCGGAGCTTAGAGTCCTCTCGAGTTCTCATTCACTGGCTGGTGCCTTTCAGCCTGGATGGGCCTCCCTGGAGCAGCGAGGCCCACCTGCTGACCACACATCCTGACACCTGAGGCACCTTGGCCTGTGCCCTACCCCCAGGCCTCATTCCCAGGATTGCCTAGTCCCAGTGGTTGGCAAACCGCAGCTTGCGAGCCACATGTAGCTCTTTGGCCCCTTGAGTGTGACTCTTCCACAAAATACCATGGCCTGAGTGAGTCTATTTTGAGGAAGTAGCTTTAGAAGAAATTTAAAAAACTTGGGCTCTCAAAAGAAATTTCCATCGTTGTACTGTTGATATCTGGCTCTGTTGACTAATGAGGTTGCCGACCACTGGCCTAGCCCTAGACTATTTGTAATTCCTTTTAGACAAGTAGCCCTGACCAGCCTACTGACTGCACCCCCTGCCAATGTCACCTTGGGGACGAGCCTCGCGCCCTGCTAACCTTCCTGGCCTTGACTCTAGCTGGTCCTTTCCTGAGACCCTTCATCCGTCGCAGAAGCAAGCCTTCTGCAGAACAGCATTATTGTGTTTGTTTTTTTGAGGATTTAAAACATCTTTCGCTGCGTCATTAGTTTTGCCTGAAAAGCCTGGGCTGTTTGAGGCTTGCATAGGTACTTGGTATTACAGTGTGACTTCTTCATTTGCTTCCACGCATTCCCTCGCTCACTCATTCACTCTCTGGCCATCTCATTTTCTGCTTCTCCAGGTAACTCTGGGTGTGTGGGGGTGGGGAGAGAGAGTCTGAGAGTCCAGTCAAGCACAAGACAGTTTTGTGGGAGGGTGGGGGTAGGTGTGCAGGAGGGGCTTGGGTGGGGGTGCTCAGAGGGAAAAGGAGGATTCTGACCCAAGGCAAGACTTTGGCTCTTCCCAGCCCACCTTGAGCACCCAGGAGAGCAGAAGTCTCCCCTGAGAACACAGGGGTCCCTCTACTGTCCACACTCCAAGGTGGGTGCCATTGGCTGGTGCTGTGTCCTTTAGACCTTGTCCTGTGAGCATAAAGGCACACACACACACACACACACACACACACAATAAGTGACAGAAATATAACTGAAGATATCTCAGATGGTAATCTTTGCACTTTTAGTAAGAGAAGAATTGCATGAGACTATGAATTTAGCAACACTAATTATTTCAAATCTTATTAAAATTATTTTAATTTTACTTTTCAATTACAGTTGGCATTCAATATTACTTTATATTAGTTTTAGGTGTACAGCATAGGGTTAGACAATTATATAATTTATGAAGCAATCTAGTGTGCACCTGGCCCCATACAGTTATTACGATAATTTTTTGAGGCAAAAATATTAAAATTCTTTGAAGGGATACACAGGTCACTGTTTTCTATAGTACCTGCACCAATCTGCATTCCCAAGTACAGTTCTTTTACCTCCTTGGTTGAATTTATTCCTAGGAATTTTTTTGATGCAATGGTAAATGGGATTATTTTCTTAATTTTTCTTCTGGATAGTATAAACATGCAACCTACTTCTGAATATTTATTTTGTATCCTGCTACTTTATTGAATTCACTTATCACTTCTAGTAGTTTTTGGTGAAAACTTTATGGTTCTGTCTATATAGTATCATGTCATCTGCAAATGACAGTCTGCAATTTGGATGTCTTTTGTTTCTTTTACTTATTGCTGTGACTAGGATTCTGATAACTATGTTGAATAAAAGTGGAGAGAGTAGACAACCCTTTCTTGTTCCTGATTGTAAGGAAAACACTAAGCTTTTCCCCATTTAGTATGAGGTTAGGTGCGGATTTTTCATATATGGCCTTTATTATGTTGAGGTAGGTTCCCTCTTTGCTGAGAGTTTTTATCATAAATGGATGCTGGATTTTGTCAAATGCTTTCTTTCTGCATCTCTTCATATGATCAGAAAATTTTTATCCTTCATTTAAAAAATATATATTTTTAATTGATTTCAGAGAGGAAGGGAGAGGGTGAGAGAGAGAAAAACATCAAGGATGAGAGTGAATCATTGATTGGCTGCCTCCCACAGGCTCCCCACTGGGGATTGAGCCCATAGTCTAGGCCTGTGTCCTTAGCCAGAATCAAACCTAGAATCCTGCACTCCACAGGCCAAAACTCTATCCACCGAGCCAAACCAGCTAAGGCTCCTTCATTTTGTTAATGTGGTATTTTACCTTCACAGATATTGAACCAACCTTGCATCCCATGAATAAAACCCACTCGATCAAGGCATGTGATCTTTTTAATGTATTACTGAATTCAATTTCCTAATGTTTTGTTGAGGATTTTTGCATCTATATTTATCAGGGATATTGGCCTATAATTTTCTTGTGTTATAATGTCTTTGTCTGGTTTTAGAATCAGAATAATGGTAGTCTCAGAAAATGATCTTGGGGCCCTTTCCTCCTCCTGAATTTTTGGAATAGTTTGGAAAGGTAGGTATTAATTCTTCTTTGAATATTTGGTAAAGTTCATCTGTGAGACCATCTGGTCTAGGACATTTTTTTTTGTTGGGAGTTTTTTGATTACTGATTCCATCTTTTTGGTAGTAAGCTATCTTTTCAGATTTTCTCTTTCTTCTCCATTCAGCTTGGAAAATTGTATGTTTCTAGGATTTTTGTCCATTTCTTCCAGATTGTTCTCACATCTTGTTGATCAGAGTAGCAGCGGCCATTTGCAGAACAGCTGTTCATGCATTGTGGGGCATTGTATTCATTTAACCTGTGGAAGGTGGTAGGTGTGCGTTTGAGTCAAGGACCTTATACCCACTCTACTTCTAAGATCTGATGCCCCCAGGTTGGCAACTGCTGCTATAGAGTAGGGAGGAAGGGCAACTATCCTCGCCTTTGGCTTCCCTGAGGAGGTGATATTTAAGCTGGATAAATCAAGGCAGAGAAAGAGGGAGGGAAGAGGAGAGGAAGGGAGGGTGGGGAAAGAGAATTTTGAATAGAGGAAACAGCATGTGCAAAGATATAGAAGCATAAAAGGGGATCACACTCAGAATAGTAACTGATATTTACTTATATTTACTTATTTACTGAGTATTTAATATGTCATTTATGTAGACGAGGAAATGGAAGCACAGAGGAATTAACTTAGCCAAACCAAAAAGGCAGAATCAGGATCCACACTCAGAGACCTCGGCTGCCGAATCCCCTTGCTCTTACACACTGTGCTGCTTATCGCAGGGCCGCCCAGCACTCATGACTTATACTCAGACGCCCATTTCAGCATTAGCTAAAAGCCAGCTGGGTTTGCCAAGGGTACCCCTTCCCCAGGGACTTCCTTCTGCGTGTGTTGGGAGATGTCTCTGACTCTAGGGCTCTCCCTGGGGATCAGGATTTATCTGGGGGCATGCTTTTCTCTGAGTCCCTTTTTTGGGTTCTCTGCCTTAGGATCTCCTGTCTAGGGTGAGTAAGGAGATGTGGGGAAGGCTGCAGAAATCCATGCCCATGCTGAAAAGCAGTCAGAGCTGTGGTTACTGCTGATGAGTCTGGGAGCAACACACAGGGAGCGTCCTCGACCACCTGGGGAAAGACCTGGCCCAGCCAGCCTCACCTGAGGCACACAGCTCTCAGGTCCTGGGCCCACCCTCCTGCCTCTGGCCTGAGAGCTGTGTGGTTAACTGCGTCAAAGACAAAGGGCCTTTAGAGGGCACGAGGAAATGACATCCCAGGCCAGGTGGTACCCATCCTATCCCCCATCAGGACCTTTCCCTAGAGTCCAAAGGCAGGCAGTCCAACTCTGCCCTCCATGCAGGAAGCCCAGCGGGAGACAGAGTCTCAGTCATATGGAGGGACTGGGGACAGGTTACTCGCGGAGCTATTTACAAGGTGTAGGTGGAGCTGAGGAAACCTTCAGGGGATGGTGAAGGTTCCTGAGCCTGGAGACATCTGGCACCACTATCAGCCCCTGAAGTTGCAAGGGAGGGAGCTTGTCAGGAAGAGAGTTGTAGTCCAGGAAAGGCCACAGGAGCTGGGCCTGAGGTTGAAGAAGAGGGTCTTGACCAACCATTGCCCAGCCCAGA
This sequence comes from Antrozous pallidus, assembly GCA_027563665.1. Classification (NCBI taxonomy): domain Eukaryota; kingdom Metazoa; phylum Chordata; class Mammalia; order Chiroptera; family Vespertilionidae; genus Antrozous; species Antrozous pallidus. Next base: position 110,656,745 of record CM050513.1, on the reverse strand, counting down.
GGGAGTGGAGAATAAATGCTCCACCCTCTCTCTCCCCATATCTTCCAGTCCCTCTCTGCTGCCTCCTATTGGCTGAACCCCATAAGAAGCAGGAGGGCCAGGGAGTTTCTGTGTGACCTGAAGCAGGATGACCTTGACCCAGATACTTGTAAGGGCAAATGTGGGGGCACCTCTAATTGGTTTCCCTGATCCTGAGCTGGTTTGACTCAGAGAGCAGTGAGATCCGATGCAATCAGACCCCTGAGTTTAATTCCCGGCTCTGCTGCTTGCCCACTGTGTGACCATGAGTGATTTATTGTAGGTGAGACTCATAGTCTACGTTGGCATAATGGGGACAGTGACAATGACAACCATGATTCCTGTGATGATGAACTCCGATGGTAGTTTACTCCATTCCAAGCCCTGTTCCCAATGGGTTTTTCTAAATGGACTCTCGTTTAACTGTGTAATATTCTTATCATTCTTACTTCCCAGATGAGGTTGTTCTGGGTTAGATGGCACCCCTGGTGTCCCATCCCCAGCTAATAACCTGCAGGGGCAAAAGCCAAAACCACTGCCCGGCATACTCCCTGTGGTAAGTGAATCCAACTTCACAGAGAGCCTGAGATATGTACGCTCAGCACATGGCAGCTAATATCTACACTAATAAAAGAGAAAAATGCAAATTGACCGCACCTTTGCAATGCCTTCCAGCCAATCAGGAGTGAGTATGTAAATTAACCCAACAAAGGTGTCAGGCTAATTTGCATACACAAGTGCCCAGTAGCAGGGGGCAGGACACTTTAGTCATCGCCATAGAGACAATGCAGGCATTCTGCACCACCCAAGCCGCTCTGGGCTTCTGGGCAGCGTGGGAAGATGGAAAGGTGGCTCCAGACCAGAGCAAAGGTGGTGCCAACAGCCAGGGGAAGGAGGCCCATTCTTGCACGAATCTTTGTGCATCAAGCCTTTAGTTCTTACAATAACACATCACAGCTGGGTATGCATTAATTACTCTCGGGACATTCTATACTTCAGGCACCATGTGAAGCACTTTCCTGCAGGTGGTGTGAGCAGCTGGGAGTACCGTCCTCACAGATGGGGAAAGTAAAGCCCAGTGAGGTAAAGTGCCTTGTCTCAATCCTACTCTTGCAGTAAGTTTACTTTTAGGAGGTAGCTTTGCTAATCTGGGGGAAAACAAACCTTGCATTATCACTTTGTCTACTTGGGATTACTAGGTATGGCATGTTGAGAGGTGGGAAAAATGGGAAAACATTCAGAAAAAAATTGCCATGTTCTCCCTTCAAAGGGTAACCATACCTGAAATAAAATAAAATGCCTACCTCAAATTGTCACCTTTTTTCTTTTCCTGAAAAGTTATATGTCTGGCGCACAGTTAACACTTCGGGCCGGCTGGTGAAGTGTCCTGTCTTCCCCTTTTATAACTCCCGACCCGGGCGGGAGCCCTGTCACCGCGGGCAAGGGGGAGGCGGAAAAAAAACGAGCCAATTCGTTCCTAAATGGCTCTGTAACTCCAGGGCGCTATTGAGCGAAGACAAAGGACATCCCATAATTCTTGGAAAGGGAAGCTGGATCCCGGTGAAGCTTGGAGGCGCTGTCTGGCCCTCGGAACCCCCTGCAGCTGGGACCCGTGCTCCATAAATACACCGGGATCGATTTCAGGTGCATTGATCTCCCCGCCGTTATGGATGGCCTTCTCAGGCGAGCGGAGACTTTGCGACCAGAACTAAGCTCCGTGTATCTTTCTTGGAAGTCTTTGCGGTGCCCAGAACCCGGGGGTGAGCGGAAGCGGTCTCAGCAGCTGTGTCCTGGGTGTGGGCCCCTGTCCCTGGGCCCCTCTGTTTTCTGGAAGGTGTCACGTTTGGGAGTTTTCCCAGGAGGAGAAACAAGGAGCGTTAGCCGTCTGAAAACGTGTTCTGTGCGCATACAAGCCACCCGAGGATGATGCTGGAAGCATGACCGCAGAGGGCGAGGCAGCCCGTTGCAGGGTTTCTCAAACTTGAAAAGGCACGAGGCACCTGGGCACTGTGTTAAATGCAGACTGTGACGCGGTGGGTCCGGGCGGTCCTGAGATTGGGCATCGCTTGCAGCCTCCCAGGGGATGCTGGTGCTGATGCTGATGCTGATGCTGCTGGCTCTGGACCACACCCACCCTCTCAGCCTGTGCTTTTGAGCCTTTTTTATCTTTCAAGGCTGCCTCTAATCCCCTTATTAATCCATTCATCAAATATTTACTTGCTTCCCCTGAGAGCCAGGCCCTGCGCTGGGCTCTGGGGATAGAGGAGAGAGAGACCACAGCGTCTGCCCTCACAGTATTTACAGCTGGTGGGAGAGACCACGTTTCAGTACGCGCTGCAATGCAGCGTGGCCAGTGCCCTGAGCAGGGCCTGCAGACCCTGCTGCGAGGCCCTCTCAGGGGAGGGGCAGTCGATGCTGCTGGGAGGCCTCAGGGAGGGGAGCTTGAAGTTGGATGTTGAAGCAAGAGCAGCAGGCCTGCAGGTGGATAGGATGGAGGCAGAGGGGTGAGCGGCATATGAAGGCCTGGGGGTTCCCAGGTGTCTGTCGTGGCCAAGAAAACAGGATGCTGGCTGCAGATGCCCCCCAAACAGAGATGGTGGTTCAGTGGGTGTGGAGTGTGAATTTGGCTGTCAGGGCCGGGCTGTGAGCTCTTCAAGGTCAAGGGCCCCGTCTGGCCTGTTTCTATCCTGCCAGCCCTGGCACACAGCGCTCAGCACATACCTAATTAAATGAAAATGAAGCTGATTTGCTCACTCTTGGCAGAAGTGCTCACACTTGAGCGTGCAGCGGAGTCTCCGGGAGGGCTTGTTGAGACGTTCCCGGCCGGACCCTCGGAGTTTCTGATCCAGTAGGTCTGGATGGGGCCCCAAGTGTGCATTTCTAACAATTCCCAGGCAGAGCTGCTGCTGCTGATCCAGGAACCGTCCCTTTGAGAATCACCAACTAACATGTAGCGTCGCGGTTTTTAGGTGAGGAATTAATTCCTCCCGGGGGAGGGGAGCGGTGGATTCAAGGGAGGCTACGTGGACTAGTGTAGAAAGCATGGCCTTTAGGGCTGGATAGATCAGGCTTAATCAAGGCCTGCCAGCTCTGTGACCTTGATGCCCTGCTGCCTTCTCTTTGCCATCTGTACAATGGGCACACTCACCCCCTTCCTCCATTTCAGTGAAAGGTGTTTGTTTTCCTCCACAAAGAAGTCAACCCTACTAGAACCTCAGAGGACAAAGAGAGATCTTCCATAATCCCTGCCACAGGACTCTTCAGTAAACCCAACTCAATCCAGCTTAAGGGATAAAAAAGAAGTGATTGGCCTCAGAAGTTTGGGTGTCTGGAGTCAGGCGTGTCTGGGCCAGGAATTCAGATAGTGTCCTCAGAATTCTCTTTCCATCTTTGGGTCCATATTTCTTCTGTTCTGGCCCCATTCTCAGGCCGGCTCTCGCTCTGTGGCCGCTAAGATGACGAAGCAGGGAGCTCCAGGATTCTAGTTTTTCACAGTTACAGATCCCAGAGAAAAAAGTGGTGTTTCTTCCCATAGTGTTTTACAAGTCAATTCACTTACTCTTTCCAAGAACTTTAGCAAGTAGGTACTATTCTCCTTCTCCTCCTACTTCTCCTCCTCCTTCCCCTTCCCCTCCTTCTCCTCCTCCTCCTTCCCCTTCCCCTTCTCCTCCTCCTCCTCCTCCTCCTCCTCCTCCTCCTCCTCCTCCTCCTCCTCCTCCCCCTCCTCCTCCTCCTCCTCCTCCTCCCCCTCCTCCTCCTCCTCCTCCCCCTCCTCCTCCTCCTCCTCCTCCTCCTCCTCCTCCTCCTCCTCCTCCTCCTCCTCCTCCTCCTCCTCCTCCTTCTTCTTCTTCTTCTTCTTCTTCTTCTTCTTCTTCTTCTTCTTCTTCTTCTTCTTCTGATCAGGAAACCAAGGCAGAGAGGTTAAGTAACTTATTCAGTGTCAGAGAGCTAGTGCGTGCAGGGCAAGCTGCAAAGCCAGGCAGTACTGTTGTCGGGGTGCCTCATTGCTATGTACAGTCTCTCGTGGACCTTACAACCTTATTATCCTAAAATTTCTTTGAGATATCAAGCAGCACCCCTCTCTCCCCCTTTTATTTATTTTATTTATTTGGCAAAAATGAAGGTAAGGAATTTATTTAGCTGTGGTCATACAACCCAGGAATGGTACAACCAGGGTTAGACCGTTGGCCTTTGAACTCCGAAACCCAGGGCCCTCTCTGCTCTACCAGCTCTCTCCTGCCTCCTGCCAGTCTTTCTGGAGAGTCAGTGTTCTTTGTGAAGAAACCGGCATTTACCACTCACTCCCCATGACCCTGGCTATGAGCTCCTGTCTTCGCATCTCGAGCCCCTGCCCCTGTATCTGGTGCAGGTGGGCACTTTTTCCATATATACTTAAAAAAAACACACACCAGAAAGCATTTCCTTATGCATACAGCCCAATCCAACTCTATTTCTTCAGTTCAGACCAGCGGGAGACTGCACAATGGACCAATGACGCCAGAAAGCATCGTGGCTGAGCCTCTGCCAGCTTGCTGCTGGTCAGCATGGCTCAGAGATGCCCGGCTCAAGGTCAGCGCGGATCAAGTGTGGCCCGAGGACCACCAGCACCAGCATCTCCTGGGAGGGCCTTAGAAAGGTGGCGTCTCAGGCCCCACCCCTACTCTGCTAGGTGAGAATCTGCATTTCAACCAGCGGCCTCATTGTCTGCCCCACTCTTCCATCCTGGAGGGAGGAGAAAGTAGCCACTAGGTGGGGGTGTTTCCCGGGCCGAGGCCAGCATGGAACGGTGGGATCCCCTGGAGCAGAGAAGCAGCTCAGCCAGCCAGGCTCCGAGCTGTAAAGGGAACACATGTATTGAACATCAAACAGTGTCCCTGCTGTCTGCACCCACGTAGTCTCCGACTCCCAGCAGCTGAGGGGTGTTTCCAAAAAGTCAAACTAACCCTAAGGATAGAGACTTCCCCACAGAGAAGGTTCAAAGCAGGTGCCCCAGGCCTTGGGGCCGCCTGAAAGTGGGGTTATTGCACTTGTAGTTGAGGAGACAGAGGGTCTAGGTGGCCCAGAGGGAAGTGGCTGACTTGGAATCTTATCGGAGGACTTTTGGCTCCAAAGTTCATGCCCCTCTGCCCCTCTGCCCCTCTGCCCTGGCTGCAGCAATGCCCCAAATGCCAAGTGCTAGGACGTGTCCCCTCACATGGGGGCTTCTTGGAAGAGGGTGGCCATGGCGGGCATTAGACTGTACAAATCCTTTCGTCCAAAAACCTTGCTGCTGGGTGTTCATTGCAGGTCTAGATATCCTTCTCTCCCAGCTGCTTTTGTTTTTCTAACGCCATCTCTCTCGTCAGGCAGAAGTATGCTTCCATCCCCTTGCTCTGTCTGCCACTACCTAGCTGTGTGGCCTTGGGAAGGCCACTCAACCTCTCTGAGCTCCAGTCTCCTCATCTGTGAGGTGGGTTGACAGCACTGGCGAAGAGGACCAATATCAATGTCATTACACAACGAAATCACCTTCTCCGCTGCTGTACGGAGGTCTGTACAGAATGAGATGTCAGGGAGCTCGGGGTGTGGAGAGGAACTAATTTTGGGGAGCAGGGTAGACAGCTGTTGGTCCCCACATCATCTTGGGTGCAGAGGTCCCCTCAACAGTTTCCCAGCTCCTAGTCCTCTCCCACAATCCATTTTCTACACAGCAGAGTGTAATTAAAATAAAAAACCAGTTTATAGGCCCACCTGTCCCCTTAAAGCCCTTCCATGGTTTCTCTTTATCCTAAAATGGAAACCCACACTCCGGTCTACAGGACTCTTCTGTGGTGTGTTCTGGTCTCAACACATTTGATTCGCTTTCATCTCTACCTTACTTCTGTTGCCTCGGCTGTTCCCTGAGCCTCTACCCCCCCCCCCCTTTTTTTGTCCTGGCTATCTCTTTCTTTTCTCTCAAACCTCAATTTAAATGCAAGCTTGGCCTTAACCGGTTTGGCTCAGTGGATAGAGCATCGACCTGCAGACTAAAGGGTCCCAGGTTTGATTCCGGTCAAGGGCACATGCCCAGGTGGCGGGCTCGATCCCCAGTTGGGGGCGTGCAGGAGGCAGCCAATCAATGATTCTCTCTCATCTCATCATCGATATTTCTATCTCTCCCTCTTCTTTCCTCTCTGAAATCAATAAAAATATATTTAAATGCAACCTTGTCAGAGAGCCTGTCTTGAGCCACGTGGTTTAAATAGCCACCCAGCCATGCACCCCAACACCCTGTTTAAGCTCTCCGCTCAGCCCTTCTCACGATCTGACAATTCGATGGTTTCTGGTTTTGTCTCCCATCTAGGGCATAATCAGTTTTGAGAAGAGGTCTCATCTGCCTGGCCCACCCCATCTCCCTGAGACCTAGGAGGATCAATGCCTGCACATAGTAGGCACGCGTGAACGTCTGTGGAAGAAGGAATGTTGAGCGGATAAGTCTATACTCCGGACCCCTGGGGATACTCCAACCTAGGAGGGAGAGCCGGTTTGCCGGCTTTCCGGACACAGTAGCCACGTGCCCACACTCCTGCCCCCCAGGGGAGCAGCCGCCACCTCGGTTCTTAGTGCCCCGCCACAGGGGGGCTGGAGGAACGAGGGAGACACCTGCTCTGCCACATGGCCACGGGGAAGCACGCGTTTTCTCTGAAGCCCGTGAATTCCTGTGAGCGGGGAGAATAATTACATCTCACTTTATGACTCAGCGTTACCGCACGCGCTGGGCTCTGTGGTGATTATGAAGCAGGGTGGAAAAGAAAACATCCAAACACCAGAATGGACGTTCAGATCAGAACAGGTGTCCGTGTGGGGAGGGCTCACAGCTCTGGGCTTCTTTTCCTTTTCTTCTTCCTGCCTCTGCCTGCCAACCCTGAGCCCAGGCCCCCCCCCTTCTGTGGGCCCAGGACCCCCCTTCTGTGTGCCCAGGCCCACTCTTCCCTGGGCACAGGCCCCCGTTCCCTCCATCCATGGAGACTCGAACATGAAATGCTTTAATTCCTCGGCTTCCGTGGTCCACACTCTGCTTAGTGATGGGCACTTTTCTGGAGAATGAGGGGGAGAGAGGGTGCCTTCTCAGCCCTTCAGGCTTAGGAAAAGAGTCGCTCTTCCACCGGCTTCCCAGGCCCTTTCCTCCCCGGGGCTCTCCTGGACGTGTTACTTCCTCCTGAGGATGTAGGCCCCCCTGCAAGCCCCACCTAGAACTTGTACCTGGACCTGCTCAGTGTTTGCATGCCAGTCTCCCCCACCAGACCGTCCGCATGAATACAGAGTCGCTCTTGTCTATCATCATAAAGGAATGCCTAGAACCGGGCCGGGCACCTAGTAGGTGCTCAGGGAATGTTTGTTGAATGAATAAAAGTTCTCTTTTCCTTTCTCTGTCTCCGGAAACTGGTCCATCGTTGTGCTCAGTAACATTGTAGAATGAGTGTCCAAGGGGTTATCTTCAGAGATGGAGAAAGAAAGAGAGTCGGGGAGAGGAAGAGGGAGGAGAGAAGCGGAGACTGGGAGAAAGTTGGGGTGGAGTCTGTATGAGGCTGCTAGGCCGCTGTCACAAAGTGCCACAGACTGGGGGGCTAACCACTGGGCATTTATTTTCTCACAGTCCTGGAGGCTGGAAGTTCGAGATCAAGGTGTCAGCAGGGTTGGTTTCTTCTGAGGCCTCTCTCCTTGGCTTGTAGATGCCGTCTGTCCCCATGTCTCCACATGGCCTTCCTTCTGGGTGTATCTCTGTTCTGATCTCTTTTTATAAGGATACCAGCCATATTGAGTGAGGCCCCACCCTATTGACCTCATGCTAACGCCATGCCCTAAGACCCTCTCTCCCAATACGGTCACGCTTGGAGTTCCTGGGGGTTATAACTTCAACAAATGAAATATGCAGGGAGACAGTTCAGCCCATAATGTGATTGCAGGTCCTCCCTGTTAGTATTTTGGGGGTGAAAACTGGATCTAAAAGAGGAAATTGACAGTGATGTAGGTCATACAGGGGTAAGGTATGTTGATGTTCCTTTTCCCTCTTTTTAAAAAAATATTTTAAAATTAATTTTAGAGAGGAAGAGACTCAGAAGGAGAGACACACATATATCAGTGATGAGAAAGAATAATCTATTGACTGCCTACTGCACGACCCGCACTGGGGATCGAGCCCACAACCCAAGCATGTGCCCTGACAGGGAATCAAACTGTGACCTGGTTCATAGGTCGATGCTCAACCACTGAACCACACCGGCTGGGCACCCCCTCTTGACTCCTCCTTCGCTTCCTCCCCTCCATCTCTGCCACCGCACAGCGCCATCCTGGTCCTGCCACAAGGTGGCGACAGAGCTCCTGGCGCCAGGTCCACCGCAGGCAGCCAGACCTGCTGGGAAACCAGGGGTGCATCGCCTGGGTTCTGGGCCCATTAGGAGGCAGCAGAGTGTGGTGGCAGGAGCCCTGGCTTGTCCCTGGGCTGGGTGGGGGGGCTCAGGGGGTGTGTAGGCTTGTGACTCCTTGGCTCTGGGAGACCCCATTTGTAGCGGGGGAGGCCTGTAGTGCCTTTTCTCTAACTGCCTTTTCTCTAGCTCCGGGGTGCAGGAGGAGTGGGGGAGTGGGGATGGGAGCCGCCACATCTGGCTGATTAAAAGTACCAGCATTACGGTGAACAGAACTTGTTTGGGGTTCTCTCCCCGATTTTGAGCACGTGGATTTCTCTCCTCCCACGTTAGGGAAAGGCTCCTGACACCCTCCAGATTAACCCGTAATGAGAGGGCGAGAGAAGCATCTGTGGTGCCAGCCGCCCCTGGGCAGGGCTGTCAGCGGAGGGGCTGGAGGCCTTGCCCGTAGCCGGCACGGTGAGCGGGTCCTGAGGTTGCGGCCTGGCCCTGAGACAGGATTCAGGAGAGGGACTGAGTGCCTCTGTGTGCCGGCCAGTGGCTGCTCTCAGACCCCTGAGACAGGCCCGGAGGAAGGCGCTCTGCCTCCAGCCCCCCCGAGGGCCAGGGCCAGGCACTCCTCTAGGCAGGGCCCCCTCCAACAAGGGAGGGGCGAGTTCAGCCCCGCTCTGCCCTGTGTGGCCGCCGGCGGTCATGCTGAGACGCAGGTGGAGGCCACGCCGGGCTCCTGTCAGACAGAGGATGTGATGGCTGAGTGACGTCGGCCGTGCCTGTGGCAAGACAGTGGCCATGTCCATGCCACTCATCTGTCACCTCTAGGACTCATCTCAACTCTGATGTCTTGGGACATCCGAGGGATGTTCATCCTATGGTCAGAGCATCCATGACGTCCTTCTGAGCGTGGCTTCTCACCAAGTCTTTGGACACCGTTTTCTGTCACGTGGTGATGGTGAGACATGTATCCGTGGATACCGAGCTAAGCCTTGGAGCGTGCCATGAAGAGGTCCCTTCAGGCTCCAGGCCCCATTCCTTCCCCAGCTGCCAGGTTTGTGGCTGCTGATGGCTCACAGCCAAGTCCCCTTCTAGGCTTTGTGCTCAGAGGGAGGGAGTGACCTTGACCTGAATCACAGCCCCCTTGGAGGGGGCCACCTATATGGTGATTGCTCCAGGAATGCAATTTAGGACAACGTTGAAGGCTGTCCCAGCTCGGTAGCAATTAGTAGGAGCTTCTGATTGCATCTCAGCTCCTTTCCCCTCTGCCTAGTTCTGCACCTGCTGTGTGTTACAGGGCCCAAGAAACCACTGGCAGGTGCTTTTCCAACTCAGAGTCGGGGCCGAGTGAACCCAGCTTCCGGAGTATGTGAGTCCAGAGCTGACCCATGCAGGTCAATGTCCTGCCCCCCCCCGCAACCCCCTCCCCTGTTCCCCCCACTTTTGGTCACAGGCCTTTGAGAGAAGCTGATTGGCCTGATGTACAGTCCATCAAAATGAGAGGCGGTGATTACCAGAAAAGGGTCATGGCGACCGAGCTGCAGGTGCCCCAGCTTCTTCTCACCCAAGTGACAGCCTTCCAGCCACTTCATCAGCGGATGCGCTCTCCCTCGGCCTCCCAGCTCCAGGTCCCGGCGCTGAAAGGGGCCGTGGGGAGCTGGGTGCCGTCAGGGGGACCGGGACCCAGATCTCACTGCAGTGCTGTGGCTGACGTGTGACCAGAGGCGATCTCTTCCTCTAAGAAAATGGGAAAATGAAGGGGCTGGAGGGGGGTGTGGTTGGAGAACTTCTCCTCATCTTCCACCCAACTACCTTTTTAAAAAAGTATGTTTTTATTGATTTCAGAGAGGAAGGGAGAGGAAGAGAGAGATAGAAATACCAACAATGAGAATCACTGATGGGCTGCCTCTGGCACGCCCCCTACTGGGGACTGAGATTGCAACCCAGTGCCCTGACAGGGAATCAAACCATGACCTCCTGGTTCATAGGTTTGCTCAGCCACTGAGCCATGCCGTTTGGGCCCAGCTGCCTCTGAACCTCCCCTAGTTGTCCCAGGTCTGGAGCAGATTGCGGGGCGTCCCACGACTCCACAGGACAGCAGGCCTGGAGCCTGGTCAAGTGGCACCCACTCCTGTCTGGTGCTTCAAAGCCCCTCTGAGGCACAGCAGTCCCCAGGGGCACTAAAGGCTGCTCCCTCTTCCTGTCCTTGCCCTGGCCTCCTGCTTTCAAACATGGGGGTTGGGCATCTCCCCTAAGACACCCAGGGACTGGGGTGCTGACGAGGAGATATACAGAGTATGTCACACTGGCAGGACCTGGCCACTGTCTCTTCGGAACTGGGCCACCAGGTGTTACAGAGGGTCCTGGAGACCCTGTGGCTGCCCGAGGCTGGGGGGGAGGGGCGGGCTGTGGGCGCAGGACAGAGATGGCTCAATATTTGGCCAAAGTTCCGCCTGCCCCTGTGCCCAGGTGCCTGTCAGCTTTGGTTGTTGGTAAAAAGTGGGTGGGCCTCAATTCTCACTCCCATGGTGGGAGCAGAGAAGGTGCCGCTGCCCGAGTTGCCCACAACCCCCACCCCAGAATTCCAGCGGAGACTCCCGCTGGGGCAGGGCAGGTACTGTGGGTCCTGCTTTACCTTTTCACCCCGTGCCCTGCTGGCGACCCGGGTTTATGGGGCTGCCTATCTCCTCCCACAGCTGCCGGGAGCCCTTATCTCCGCACTGATTACTGCTCCACAAAGCGCACGCACCCGCCCTGCTCCCACTGGTTTATGGGCCTTTTCCCTCCGAGAAGAGGGGAGAAAGGCAGCCATGGGGGCTTGTTTCCCGGCTTCTACGCCACAGCTGCCTCCTGTTAGGCCCTCCCGATGTCCTAAAGGCTGGTGTGGGGTTGGCAGGGGGCACCTGTGGGCTGTCAGAGCTTCAGGGGGTTGGAGAGGGAACATCCCAGAACCAGCCTTTCCATGTGGGGAGAGGAAGCAGGTGGCCACCCAGAGCCAAACAAAGCCCCCCATCTTCCCGGTCTGCCTGCAAGGCCCTGGGACCCGCCGGGGCCAAGGCAGACCCGGAGCTGCACAGAGCCTGCCACCTGTCACCACGTCCCAGCATCCTCCACCATCCAGACTCCAAAGGTGCCACCTGTCACCTCCCGATGCCTGCAGCAGCCCGAGGAGCGGGTGGGCCAGGGAGGGCGGGGCAGGGAGAACCCGGGAAGATCATCCATGACTCATGGATGGGGAAACCGAGGCGAGGGATGTCAGGGGTCCCGGCCCCGGCCGAGCTGCAGAGCCGAGATGGGAAAACAAAGGCCTGCCTTTCTCCAGGGTGAGGCCTATGGGGTCTGAATGCCTTTCTCACTTTGTCTCTTCCCTTCTCTACTCTCCCCCCTCCTCATTCTCCTCCCTCCCTCTCTCTCTCTCTCTCTCTCTCTCTCTCTCTCTCTCTCTCTCTCTCACTCACACACACACTGATCTCTGGTCTTTCTCATGCTTTTCTCTCTCAGCTTTGCTTCTCTCCTCTCTGTTCTTTCTGTTCTCCATGTTTTGGCCATTTTGTTCCACCTCTTCCTCCTCCCCCCATCCCTCCCTCATTTCCTGCATTTGTCTGCTTCCCGGGCCTCCCACGCTGCCCACCTCTTCTCCCTGCCTCTCAGCGTGGAGTTTCTCAGAGTTTCTCCTCCTCCTAACCTCCTCCCAAAAGTCACCACCTGCTCAGCCCAGGGCCCTGCCCACCCAACTTCAGATCTGTCTGCGGAGCCCCCGCCCAGGTGCCAAGGAGGCACTCACCGTGTTCCCTGGAAGGGAACCGCTTCCTCAATCATCCTATTAACCCCTACGCCTGACGGAGGCCGGTGGTGCCTAGGAGAACATGACAGGTTCATACCCATTATCTTATCTGATCTCAGGGCAGCGCCGTGAGTCAGGCTTGGGGGTGAGTTCTCCTGTTGGAGAGGAAAGTGCGGGACCAGCAGTTCTCAAAGGCCTCCTCTGTGCCAATGTCTACACGCACGCTGCTTCCAGGGCTCACGCCCACGGGCCCCCACGGGGCACCGCTGGGGAAATTAGGAGACGGTGCCCGTTCTTTGATCCACGTCCCTGCCACCTGCCAGAAAACAAATAAACACACAGACTGAAAACAGTAAATAACTAGTTTGAGCCGCCGCTGAGAGCGGTGCCCTCTGGGTTACTCAGCTTGCGCCCCGCACCGATGTGCAAAGTGCGTCTACACGGCACACCTGCGAGGGGTGGCATGCGGCTTGAATTTCGCACACGAGGACACGAGTTCCGCTGCCGTGGGCACAGGACAGCAGCCTGCCCTTTCAGCTCCTCAAGCCGCCTGCCTGGTCCTCCCGCTGGTCTTCCTGGTTCCCTGATGCCAGTCCGTCTGGGACTCACAAGCCGTCCCCGATTCCCACTCCTCTCGTGTTCAGCTCCCCTGGTTCCCCTAGAGCCATGCAAGAGGGCACCCGGCTTGGGGTCAGGAGACCTGGCTCAGATCTACGGTCTGCCGCTTACTAGCTGTGCAACCCCTGACTAGTTAGTGGCTTTCCGTTCCGTAAGCCTCAGCTTTCACGTCTGTAAAATGGGAACGATCCTGTCTACCTTCCCCCTCGGGCTGTCTGAGGATGAGTGAGATACAGAAAGTGAAAGGGATGGCTTATGGTAGGCATTAAATAGATGTTTGGCGAATAAAGCCATTCATGAATAAATAACCCAAATAGGGGATATCTCTTCACAGGAGGAAGTGGACTTAAAAGATCAAGTTTGGATCCAAGTCTCCTGGGTGAATGGCTGGGTCAGAGCTTGGGGGGCTGAGCCTTCAGGGCCAGCGAGATGTTCCTGTCTCTCAGCCTCCCTGGGACAACAGTCCTGAGCCGCCCTTTCTGCTCTGATGATGATGCCTTTGCATGTGTATTTCAAGGACCCAGAACTTTCTGGAAGAGAGGATTTAGGAGGTGCTACTGGTTCCTTTAACCCCCAGCGGCTCCTGCGAGGGAAGCCCTCCCTAGGACAGGTTGTCTTGCTTTCATAGAAAGTCAGGAGTCAAAGTTTTGCAGGTCAACTTCTACTTTAGGAGCTTGAACTCAGATCCTGCCAATGGTGGTGTTGCTGAGAAATGGGCTGAAGCATCCTTAGCTCCCCGACCTTCTTGTGTTAGATGCTTTCTTTGCTTCAAAGTTCAGAGTCAGCCGAAATCGGTTTGGCTCAGTGGATAGAGCATCGGCTTGTGGACTGAGAGGTCCCGGGGGTTCGATTCCGGTCAAGGGCATGTGCCTTGGTTGCAGGCACATTCTCGGGTGTGTGTGTGTGTGTGTGTGTGTGTGTGTGCAGGAGGCAGCTGGTCGATGTCTCTCTCTCATCGATGTTTCTGACTTTCTATCCCTCTCCCTTCCTCTCTGTAAAAAATCAATAAAATAAATATATATAAAAAAGTTCAGAGTCAAATGTGTGACCCTTTGGGGCAAGTGGCTGGGACTTTGAGCCCCTCCGGTCTAAACCCTTCTTCCTGTAACCCCCTCTGCTGGTTGCTCTCTACTGGTACCCATCATTAGCATGTGGTCCTGTCTCACATATATCTCTGTCCACTGTGTATCCTCTGGGAACAAGGTAGGGCAGAGATAAATAAGTTTAGCTTCAATGGATCAGGTTAGTTGAAAGCAAAGTTCACCCGTGTCGCTGAGCGAGGATGCTGCATCTGTGCAGGTTCCCACGGGTCCCCATTCCCGGGTTCCCTCACACCCTGGATTGAAAGATGCAGTGAGTTCCTGGATAAGCACATGGGAACCTTGAACCAGACCACAGATTTGCACCCTGTGATCATGCGACCTCAGGCTCCCGTGCCCCGAGGTGCCACAGAGGCCAGAGGTCAGGGCTCTTGGCTCCCAGCTTCCACCAGAACCTCGAGTTTCCTGTTTACTTAACCTGGTTTCTGCACGAGACAGGAGGGTTTCCCAGTTAAGGGCAGTCTGCAACACCACAGAAGTAGGTAGGCTTCAGAGGTCTTTCAAGCCCGAAATAGGCTTGGTCACTGCCCTTTTGAGCTGTTCTTTGGGAAAGAATGGCTTCAGACAGCCACCCCCCATCCCCCAACTCAGCAGCCTGTAGCCTCAAGGACCCCGAGATCCTTTAGTTCAGGGTGAAGCCAGCCCGATGCCTCAGGTGCAAAGTCAGAGAGGCATGCCCCTGCGAGTGCGTTTGCCCAGCAGTTCAGGGAGTGAATGCCCCTTGAGCTGGCGCCCAGGCTCCCTGCGAGCCTCAGCTTAGCTCCAGCTTCTGCTGAGTTACCTTCCCCGCCTGCCCTTTACTCTGCTGGGTCTTTCAAATATGCTCAAAGCCCACCCCGTTCTGAAAAGTCCACCCCCGCCGTCTGGCCCTCGTGCTTGCCCTTCAGGGCTCTGGTCAGACGGTGACTTCCTGACTATGCTGGGTTGTCTGTGGCCAGCTCAGCGTCTCTGTCACCCTTCTCACTGCGGGGGCGGGGGGGGGGGCTGGGAGCTGCCATTTCTCCTCACCCCCTCAGGCCAGCGTTGGCCAGTGAGAGTGCTCACGGGAGATAATGGCCCAGGGAGAGAGAAAGAGCCATTGTTCCCTGCAGGTGTCTCGGCCAGGGATGAGGCTGGAAGCAGCTTCCAGGTGAGTGTCTGGAGAGGCACCTGCGTCCGGGCTTCACGCTGACGTGGCCCATGGGAGCTTCCCAGTGGTCTCCGTGTGAGCGCCTGAAAACCGCTCGTCAGGGATGGCTTCTCTGCTCCTCACTCTCCTGCTGTCCACCTGTGTGTGAGCCTCAGATTTCTCAGATTAAATCGCTTTATACTTGGAACACAGAGTGGCTTCTGTTCTCGTGACAGACTCCTCACCGATACTATGTGAATAGGATGAATGCCTATCTTCCCACCAAACCATCAGCGCCTGGTGGTCAGGGGCACCATCTTTGTCATGTGTGGCTGTATCCCCAGGTATTAGTCTACACTGAAATAGAATCCATATCGTCCCATTCAACAGACTGGAAGACTGAGCCCCGGCGCAGTTCACAAAATAGTGGCAGAGCTACCATCAACCTCTTGTGAGTGCATTCATTCTTTGCAGGAAGGCACTAGAAAAGGAAGAGAGAAATGGCTTAAAATCCAGACAGCTTTTGAGTTACTATTTCCGGTGTTACCCCCTCCCCCCCACCCCCCCCCCGAATCAAGATGCTCGTCACACTGAAAGCAAACCACAGGCCTCCCACCAATACAGCCGAGTTATTATCACCACTTTCCAGTTGACAAAAATTATTTTCCATCTTTGTGTTTTACAGGTATAGCAATAAAAACCATTGCCAAGGGTATTATTACAATTCTTAACTACTAATGGAATTATGATGCTTGATGGAGTATTGGCAACGGAATGTATACCTCACAACATGTAGGAACTTTTTATGTATTATCTCTGGCCTTCAGTGTTACCAGAGCAATAAAATGGTCACCCAGATTATCGCCATTTTCAACACCTCATGGAATTATTGTTTTTGTTTATGGTTTAAGCCTGAGAATAAAATGTAATCCCATCAGCAGTAGTGAAATCTGTAGTGTTCTTAAACAACCATTAGTGATTCATACAGTAACGGAATTAGTTCCTCTAAACCCTTCCTCGTCACCCCTCCTCAGCCCGGGCCTTTCTGTTTCCCTCCCTCTGGGATCCTCATTTGTTAGGGGAGCCTTTGTGAGTGCACAAGCCTTCAGTGAGTGCCAGGGGTTCGGATGTCAAGGACAAGGGGAACATAGCCTGGCACAGTAGTTAAGGGATCTGGCTTTGGGGCTATCTGAACGTGACTTTGAATCTCAGTTCTGATGGGTGGTCCTGAGTAAGTTTCCTTATTGCTTGAAGTTTCTCTTTCTTTATTCTGGAGAGAGAGAGAGAGTGAGAGGAACCATTCCTCACCAGTCAAAGTAGGGGTGAGGACCAATAGTTGACTATCTTTACAATGTGCTTGGGAAAATGCCTGGTAGAGAATAGAGGCTCAGTGAATGGTGGTAGTGGCTGTGTGTGTGGTTGTAAATGTCATAACCCAGCCCCTTTTCTCAAAGGATTTGCATTCTAATTTAGGCGGCACTCTACAAGCGCAGCCTGTGCTGTGCTGGGTGCCTGTGCTGCGCTGGGATCCATCAGGGGCTACTTGCTGCAGGTGACCTGTAGGCTGAGTCACAAAGCATGGGCCGCATTGGCATCTGGGAGGAAGGGGTAGAGGGCTTTCCAGCGGTGAGGACAGCCAGGGCAAACCAAGAGAGCCTGAGGGTGGGCCCCAGCGTCGGGCTGCCCCACAGGCTGAGCGCCCCCCACAGGCGCTCGATGACTTTGAGCAACTCTCTGAAACTTCTTTCTTCTCAACGCGTGAAAATCCATGAATAATAACACACGGAACTTGGAGAGCCCACAGGCTGTCTCCGGATGAAAGAAAGTATTACCATATTAACTAATTACACGAATTAAAATAAATTAATTAAATAAGTGGCTTAATGAGATTAGTGCATTTCTTGTTTAATTATCCATGACCGCTATTGATAATCATAATGGATTCTGCACTTTGGCAGGTGACAGGATGTCAGCGAGCCGTGGTATTTAAAATCACCGAGGAGTGACGCAGGTCGGTAGGACGTGGACACCGCAAGGCCCCTGGCCATGTCCTGCAAAACTCGGCTCTTTTGACTCCTCCCTCAGGAGATGTCTCAGACTTCTGTCCCTGCCGCAGTAAAAGGGGGCAGGGCTGTCTCTCCTCCCTGAGGGTCAGTGATGTTGAAATGAGACAATGGTCGCGTCGAAGTCTGAGATGGACTCTGGACCGTCCCTGTGTTTGAGCCTTCAGGAGCCAGCCCAGCAGCGTCAGGGTGTCTACAGGCATCCACACGGGGACAGCGAGTGCCAGGGGGCAGGGGAGTGCCCATGGTGGCTCATTCTTCCATATCCGTCTTCATATTTCACAGGTGAAATCACTCAGGCCTCTACTTGTTTTTTTAAAAATCCTCACCTGAGGATATTTTTTCCATTGATTTTTTTTTTTCATTAGAAAAATTGATTTCAGAGAGGAAGGGAGAGGGAGAAGGAGACAGAAGCATCACTGATGAGAGAGAATCATTGATTGGCTACCTCCTGCTTGCCCCCCATGGGGATCGAGCTCACAACCCAGGCATGTGCCCTTGACCTGAATTGAACCCCCATAACCTTCAATTTGCAGGCCAACGCTCTATCCACTGAGCCAAAGCAGCCAGGGCTCCATTGATTTTTAGAGAGAGTGGAAGAGAGAGGGAAAGAGAGAGAGAAATACTGCTGTGAGATAAACACATTGGTTGGTTGCCTTTTGCACATGCCCTGACCAGGGTCCGGGCTGGGGAGAAGCCTGCAACCCAGTTACGTGCCCTTGACCAGAACTGAACCTGGAAGGAACCCTTTGGTCCACAGGCCAAAATTCTACCCACTGAGCCAAACTGGCTAGGGCTAGGCCTCTATTTTTCAGCTGGGCCTCACATTGCCTCCACCCAGAGCAGCCCCCTGACCTCCCTGCTGGGTGGAGCTGAGGCCTGAGGCTACTGATCATCCGAGGCCACTAGGAGTGAGGAGTGTAGGGCGTCAGCTGTGAGGCATCAGCCTCAGGAAAAGATTTGTAGGGTCTCTAGGTAAGGGGGTGCCCCTCCTCCTACAGAGGGGAGGGGGGTGTCCACCGGCAGGAGGGTTCAGAGGAATCTGGTGCAGTGTTCTCAGGCTCCGTCACCTCTCTGTCCCCATTCCAGGTCTCAGGGTCCGCTCTTCCTCCCTCGGCTCCCTGATTATCACAGGCCTGCTGTGGCCGTGCATGCCATCCTCTCTGTAGACCTCCACCTTGAGTGAGAGCCCAGGCCTGGCTTCCAGAACATTCCACCCGGCACCTGCAGGAGACGGGGATGCTTAGTGCTGCCATAAAGGCAGCAGGATGGTGCCTTTTAAAAACTATATGTATTTTTTATTGATTTCAGAGAGGAAGGGAGAGGGAAAGAGAAATAAAAACATCAATGATGAGAGAGAAGAATTGATCAGCTGCCTCCTGCATGCCCCCTGCCGGGGATCGAGCCCTCAACCCGGGTGTGTGCCCTGACTGGGAATCAAACCGTGACCGGATTCACAGGTCAGCGTTTAACCACTGGCCATACAGGCCAGGCTCTGGCTTGAGTGGCTATCTGGCTGCTCGCGGCTTGCCATTGGCTGTTGGCAGGATTTCTCGAGCCATTAAGAAAAGCCAGCTCACGGCACCATCTTCATCATGACTACCACTCCATGCTGGTCAAGTCCACCGCTCAGTTTCTCTGTCCATCCTTCCCTCGTCCTGGTCACCCACAGGGGCAGGCCCAGGAGCTGTGTGCTGCTGATTCCAAGGGTTAGGGATCGTTCCCAAATGTCACCCTTGGCTGCTTTCTCAGGCCACTCCGGGACCCCCTTGTCTCCTCCCCCAAGAAGGTGTATGTGGGGACAGTTTATTTGGAATGTGGTCCAGGAAGGAGAGTGAGGACCAGGAAAGAAGGGAAGCCAATGCAGGCAGCTGTCCTCATTTTGACAAAAAGGACTAGGTGATCATTCCCACGGTACCTTCTAGAAGCCTCTGGGTGAGGTTCCAGAACCATCTGCCCAAGGAAAGGATGGGAGAATTAGTCACCAGCTCCTGTGCCAGGCTGACTGAGAGCCGTGCGATGGGGTGTTAGTTGCCCCGAACTTTGAGCTCATGTGTCCCCCAGGCACGTGGGGCAGGAAGTGAGCTCTGCACGGTGGGGCCCGAGGTGGGGCCGCAGCTGGCTGCTCACTCGGGGCACTGCGGAGGCTGTGAGGCCCCGCTCCCCGCAGCAGTGGCTGCAGCAGGAGGGGAGTCGAGAAGACGGGAGATGGTGCTCCAAAGTAGCCCACATGTGAAGTGCTTGGCAAAGCGCCCGGAGCAAAGTGAGGGCACAGTGGGCAAGGCGGCTATGATTTTTGCGGCCCCGGGAACTTGCACGCACTGAATAATAGAAGAGAGGAAGGAGAGAGCGAGTGTCAGCCCTCGGTCAGGAGGCCTCATGCATATTTCAGTGGCTCAGCTCAGATGCTCAGAGAATGGGACCTCGGGGTCTCTGTGCACATCCCACCAAGATGTCTGTGCAGGACTTTCAACTGTCGTGGCCAGGAAGGGGTTGTAACCTGTGGCCTCTGCAGACTTCACAGCGGCGGGGACAGCAAGGAGGAGGACAGAGCCCGGAGGGGCAGGCTT
The DNA here is from genome assembly GCA_027563665.1 of Antrozous pallidus. Classification (NCBI taxonomy): domain Eukaryota; kingdom Metazoa; phylum Chordata; class Mammalia; order Chiroptera; family Vespertilionidae; genus Antrozous; species Antrozous pallidus. The sequence goes on along the minus strand of CM050513.1, from coordinate 110,637,109 downwards.
GGAAAACTCAGGTGGCCTGCGCTCGGAGCCTCCGGGGCCTGCGTTTGCACCCAGGTTCGATCACATTAAAACGCGTGCGGGATGTCTGCCTCGGGAAGCTCAAATAGACGTACTGTTCCCTACCCCTCCTCCTAAGCACAACCAAAAACCCGGGACAGTACCTAGAAGACGAGCGTGAGAAGATTCTGGAAGGTGGAGAGGAGGCAGACTGGCTAAGGAGCTCCTGGGGAAGGGCCCTCCAGATTCCTGTGCCACGGAATCACCCTCAGGAATGAGGGGCCATCGGGACATCCTCGGGGGAGGAAGGTGAAGAGGACTTGTCACCACAGACCTAGCCTGAAGGATGATGGGGAAGGGCTCTAGCCAGTGCTGAAGGCCGGTTAGGGAGTGGAAGGAAGTGGTCGCGGTTTAAAAGGGTAATGTGGGAGGTCCTCGTGGCACGGACATGTTCGGGGTCCTGTGTCATCGTCGATATCCTGGTTGTACCTATTGTGCATGTCGCACTGGAGTTTTGTGAGACGGTATGACCCCTGGGGGAAACTGGATGAAGGGGACCCGGGGCTTCTCTGAGCTGTTTAGCAGAGTTTCATGTGAAACTCCCATCAGCTCAAAAGAAAAAAGTTTAATTCCAAATGTGTGACCTTGGGCAGGGCACTGCTCTCAGCCTCAGGTTTTCCCATCTGTGCCATGGAGGTGATAACGAAGACGCTCCGATGTCAACGGGAAGCACCAGGGTGCTGTCGTGGTAACGAAATACAGGAAAGCAAGACCATGACCAGGACAGCATCCAACACATGGGAACTGTATGCTATGTTTTAGCAACAATTCCTGCCAACTGTAATAAGAACTGGGTTGCACAGGGTAGTCCTGTAGCCCTTAAATCAAGTTCCCACACTCAATCCTTACGCAGCCCTGGGAGTTAGATACACCCAGGGGGCCATTTTCCGGAGGAGGAGAATGAAGCTTCTACAAGTTGCCAGGGCCACACGGTGGATAAGAGGCACCTGCGGGATTTGAACCCAGGCCTCCCTATTCCTTCTGCACAGATTCTGAACCCTGTAGCCCTGATATTGGCTCTTCCTCCAGGTTTTTTGTTCTGTATGTCTGTCTTCTCTTGCTCAGAAAGGTCGATGGAGTTTGCCTTTGACCAGACGCAATCATGTCCCATGCCTCTCACCTTGACCCACCAGCCGGCCAGAAACTTGAAGGTCAGGGTCAGTGGGGGCAATCTGAGAGAGGTCAGGACAAGTGAGCAGGCTGGGATCCTGGAGCATGTGACAAAGGACATAAACAAGAAGCTGGCCAAAGCCAGAAAAGGGGGCTTCCCAGAGTGTGAGCCAGAAAGCAGGCCAGCGTTTAGAGGCACATGTTGCTCCTTGGTGACGCTGTGGCGTGGAGCGAGTGCCCTGGCCTCTCTGAGCCCGTGCTGGCAGCTGAGGGGTGCTCTGAAGACCAGATGCGGTCCCAGCAGTAAGCACACGCCATCATTGCTGGTATGCAGTAAGTGCTTAATCAGTGCTCTCTCCTGTTCTCCCCACGGGAGGCTGATTCGAGAAGGGCAATCCTCATCACCAGGGTCAGAGTGCACGGTGACTCCGCTGCTTCAGCAGCCAGAGCCCTGAGGTCTTGGATGGCGGAAAGCCTCCTCCAATAGCGTGTGTGCAGGGTGTGGGGTGTAGGGGATGGAGGGCTGAGCTGGACTGTCCAGAAGGACCCCTTCCCCTAGGTTTCTGGGAAGAGGGCTCAAGTCCACGGTCTTTTTTCCTAAAGCGGGCTGTGTAGCTCAGGAAAAGAGGATTGCATAACCATGACAGTAATAATAAAAACAGCAACCACAGGGGACACTTAGCATGAATAGCAGGCTGGCTTATCAGCAGAGCGCTCGGCAGGCGTTAACTAATTAAAACCCCTCCAAGGTGAGCAGGTATTGATTTGTGAGGAAAGATGGGAAAACAACAACAACAAAGCCGTGCGGAGGTCCTCATGTCCAGCCAGCTTGGACTAGTCTGTCTAAGCCACAAGTTCCTTCATCTTCTAATGGCTCCATCCCCAGGGGCTGGGGGCTCTGCCTCAGGGAGCCTTGGGGGGCTGTGCCCCTTCCAGGCCTTGGGTCCACTGCACCAAACTGTAAGATGGTGCTGGGCTGAAACTGGTTTGACTCAATGGATAGAGTGTTGGCCTGTGGACTGAAAGGTCCTAAGTTCGATTCCAGTCAAAGGCATGTACCTTGGTTGTGGGCACATCCCCAGTCGGGGGGTTGCGGGGGGAGGGGTGCAGGAGGCAGCTGGTGGATATTTCTCTCTCATTGACATTTCTAACTTTCTATCCCTCTCCCTTCCTCTCTGTAAAAAAAAAAAAAGTCAATAAAACATATTTAAAAAAAAGAGAGAGAGAGAGAAGGTGCTGGGAACAAACCACAGTGACAGTCACACTACTTCCTGTGAACGGAGCACGCACTGTGTGCCAGGCAGTGAACTAAGTATTTACTGACAATATTTCATTTGACTTTAACAAATGCCCACTAGGTAAGTAACATTATACCCTCTTTACAGGCTGAGAAACTGAGGCTGTGCAAGATGAAGTGACTTCCCCGAAGTCCCAAACCTAGCGAGGGAAGAGCCATATCTCGGGATTTCTGGAAGGTTCTGCACAAACATGCTGTCATTGATCTTTAAACGGGACCTCTGTCCTGGGCACTTGTTCTTTCACATGGGGAAACTGAGGCCCAAAAGGAGTAGGGTGTGACTTATAAGTGGTGGGGCCAGGACACTGTGCAGGTCTGAGTCCAAGGCTATTCTCTTTCTCTGCCTAGACCCTGAGACAGACAGAAAGAGGAGCTTTATCTAGAAGGGGATGTTTTCTTTCTTTCTTTTTTTTTTTTTTAAAAATCTTTATCGTTGAGAGTATTACAGATATCTCTCCTCCCTCCCTCCCTCTGGTTCCCACCCTGGCCCAGGCCTTTACCACTCTATTGTCTGCGTTCCTGGGCAATGCATATCCTATCTAATAAAAAAACAATATGCAAATTGACCATACCCTCACTACACCCACAAGCTACGCCCACAAGCCAATCAACATGAGTATGCAAATGAACCAAACTAAGATGACTGTTAATTTGCATATCTGTGCATAAAAGATGGTGTAGAAGGAAGCCAAGCACTGCAGAAGGGATCAAAGTTGCGGGGAAGTAAGCAAGCTGGGTGGAGGAGAAGGGAGGGAGCAGAGGCAGAGGAGATGAGAGGAAAGGAGGCAGCAGAGAAGGAAGCAAGGCAGTGGAGAAGGGAGCGAGCAAGGCAGGGGAGATGGGAGAGAGCGAGGTAGTGGAGAAGGGAGGGAGCTTTGGTCAGGCTGCAGGAAGCTCTATTCTTGCAGGAATCTTCCTACAACGGGTCTCTAGTATGTTTATAAACTCGTTGGTTAATTTCTTCCCTCAGATTCAGCGTCTGTCCCATGTTTCCATGTCTCTGGTGCTATTTTATTCATCAGTTTCTTTTACTCATTAGATTCACATGTGAGTGAGATCATGTGATACTTGTCTTTCTCTGATGGCGCTGAGCACGGAGAGTGTGGCTTCAGTCTGAGACCCCAGTCTGACAGGCCGCCTGGTGCTCTCCCTGCCCCCATCCCTCCACAGACAGGGTCCCGGAGGAGGAGCGAGGGGCCGCTGCCACCTGGGATAGCACGTGGCTCCCAGGAGACTGGCAAGAGGGAGGGGCAGAGTGCATGGGCCTAGTCTCTCCTTCCAAACTCAGTGCACAGGTGTGAGGGGCAGCGGGGCTGGGAGTGGGTGCTGAGCTGAGTCCCACCACGTGGAAGACCGAGGCAGGGGTGAGGCTTACGTGTCCTCTGTTACCAGAGTGCACTGAGTGGGCTCCGTAAGCATCGGTGTGACAAGGGAGTCTGTCTGCAAGGCAGGATGGTGATCCTCACTCCCAGGACAGTTGAGGGTTCCACGAGGCTCCCTCCCCCCACCATGAGGATCCCAGGGGTCCCTGCCTGAGGGAGCCTGGGTGCTCTGCATGGTTTGCTGAACTTCCCCCTCCCCCCCGCTGGGACAGTGTCTCCTCATAAGCCCTGCGAGGTGCTTTCCAGCAGAGCTACGCCCCACGTACATGTTTTATTCTACAGCCATAAAGTGGACCAGGGAAGAATTTACAATCAAGGCTATAAAGTAATAACAGCAAGGAGGCTATTTCGTTGGGTTCAGGTAGAGGTGAGCGAGGAGTTCGGAAGTTCACGACCTCCGGGCATTTCCTGGCAGCTGATAACCCTCCCTGCGCGCTGAAACCAACTGGTGTGTCAGACGCAGAGGTTTTCCCTGAACAAGGCGGGTGGTCAGAATGGGGGGACGGCACTGTTGGTGGTTCTCAGACTGGACTGATAAAAACCTGTGGACTTGAGGGTGCCCCATGGCAGGCTCTGGGGTGGGGTGCCACTTTCTCGGACTCACCTGTATGCCACCTGGGAAGGCCATCTTTTCTGGCTTCTGTCCTTTTTGAACATGTCAAAGGAGGGCAGCGTGTGGCCAGAGAAGTGAACCAGGTCAACCTGCCATGTGGGGTCCAACAAGCCTAGGTTCTCGTCCCGATGCCCACTCACAGTCGGTGTGACCTTGGGCAAATCCCTCTACCTCTGGGCCTGAAGGCTCGGGCCTGATGGGGAAGCCAGGAGGCAGCAGGCGGGGATTTGAGTTCCAAATCTGCCAACGTCGACCATGGGGTCTCCAACGATCCCTCTGGAATGGACGATGGTGATTCCCTTATGCGTTCATTCCTTCAGCGTTATTGACACTTCATCTGCCTATGGGAGCTGCTGGAGGACGGAGGAGACAGTCATTGGAGACACAGGCCAGGACTAATGGAGCAGATCTGGGAGGATGCTCTGTAGATTACAGGAGGATGCAGCCTATAATCGAACCCCTCACCCCAAGCTCTGTGCCTGAGATCCTGCCCCGTGTGTGTTGTAGGCCCATCAGCTCACATCGGCTTTATCCACTTGTCCTGCTCTGAAACTCAGAGTTTTACGGAACTCTTTACAGACACCTCCCTGAGGGAGTCCTTTGAGAGAGGTTGGGAAGCATTGCATCCTGTGGCTCATCGTAGAAAGTCTCCTGCATATCAGCAAACGCAAGGCTCTGAGAAGTCCTGCAATGAAAACAAATAAGCAAAGAACTTTTGTTTTGAAATATAGCCCTTACTCAGATATTGCAGCCCAATTATGTTCAACCGAACAGGCTCTAGAAACATGGACCTAGGAGGAGTTCCCACCTCTTGGGCAGGTCCCACGTTTCCAAGCTGCGGGTGGCTAGATGAGTTGCTCAAGTTGGTGGCCCACTTCCCACTGAACCCCAGGCCCTCTCAGAAGCTCCTGGGCCAGGGAGCTCTCCTCTGCAATACTCTGTCATCCCCAAGAGGGTCTGTGTTTGTCGCTCCTTGCCCCTGAAGAAAGCATTCAGCAATTTGTGGGAGGAGGTGGGCTCCCTCTGGGACTTCTGCTCTGGTTTTGTCAGAAGTTTCATCCTCTAATTGCCCTGAGCCCCAGGGCAGGTCATGTCCTGCAGTCCACATCCACCTCTGTGCACACGGCTCAGGGCCAATCAAGGAATTACTAGAACTCTCCTCCAGAAAAGCGAGCTCTGAGAGCACAGTGGCCATGCCCCTGCCATTTGCTGCTGAATTGCTAGCGCTGATGTGGCTTCCGGCCTGTAGTAGGCGCTCTGTGAGCACCGCTAAATGAATGAATGAATGTGTCCTTCCTGGGCGTCATCTGACAGTGAAACTGAGCTTTGCTTTAGGGCCTCCCGTGCAGAGGTCACATGCTGGATAAGAAAACAACTTTGTTCTGGGCCTGACTGCACCGTTAGGAAAATTTTAAGGAAGGACCCAAGCCTGGGGAATCAGAGTTCCTGGAATTTCATACCCAGCTGCCTCCTGACGTTCTCTGTTCCGCCTGGTCAGCTGCTGCTTTCCCACCAGCCTGGCTCTCCAGGCCTCGGGAATTCCGGTCATGCTGTTCACTCCTGGAAGGCCAGATCTCCAACTCTATCTCTTTCTCTCTCTCTCTCTCTCTCTCTCTCTCTCTCTCTCTCTCTCTCTCTTCCCCCACCATCCAACCCCAGCAGTTGGAAACCTACCCCACCTTTGTGAAAATGCTTCAGACCCCTCAAAGCATTCACTCATCTCTCATCCTTTACTGAATTCCTTTGGTAGAATGAACTTTGCCACACTTTCAGGCCCCTACCTTGGGATTTCACTGTTTCATCGACTGTTTCCCTACTGAGATGTCACATTTCCTGAAGGTCATGTGCCACACCTTCTAGGCTCAGAGTGTGGCTCAGTACCTACCGGGCACACTGGGGCTGGTCATCATGCCTCCCAGTACCATTAACGGAATAGTTGCTCTTCGGGGATTACGCCACGTGGCCTCTGCATTGCCTTATGGAGCCAACAGTTCCTTATCATCCCAATTTATAGATGAGAACAGTGAGGCTTGTAGAAGCTTGCACAGTCAGGAAGTAGTGGTAGATTTGGGACACACAGCCAAGACTTCCAGAGTCTGGGCACTTAACGCATCACTCTTGATGTGTCCAAATGCCCAGGGAATATCAGGGTGGGGCCGGGCCTCTATTTTCTTCATTTCTTGGACCCAGGTCACTTTTGCAATAGGATAGTGGCAGTGAAGCCAGGTCTGAACCCAGGACCACCTGTCCTTGGACGTCAGGCATGCTGTTTCTCCTCCCTACGAATACGTCCTCCTCTGCAGGGTGAAGACCACAGGAGCAACTCCATAAGCCGAGGGGAGGACACTGGGAGATGCTCTGTGTGAGGCGGTGCACACGTAGCCGGGCTCACTGGGAACATCTGACACCTGCCACTCATTCCCACCCCACCTTTTAATGCCTGAAGCACCTCAAAAATCTTACCTGATTTTGATTGTGATCTTTGTATCTTTTGGGATTTAAACAAATCTCCAACTCTTTGCACAGCCTTTAATGGCCAGCATTCCACGGTGGTTTGTGAATTGATCCAAGTTATGTTTAGGAGGAACCTTGTATAAAACTTCACCTGAACATGGGCGATGGAGGCAGCGACATTGACTCTGGGATCATGGGCGGGTCACCAACTCAGGGCACCTTGGGCGGGTACATGTGCCATGGAGAGATAGAAGCCATCTCATCGCTCCCCTGCCACCCCCGCCCTCAGCTTTATAATTGACATATTATGTAAGCTTAGGGTATGCACGCGATGATCTGAATATGTATATTTTGCAAAATCATTTCCACAATAAGGTTAGTTACCACCACCACCGTCTCACCTGATTGCCATTTTGTGTGTGAAAACAGTTGGGATCTACTCTCCCAGAAACTCCCAAGTATATAATATGGAATTAACTATAGTCAGCTTGCCGTCCATTAGATCCCCCAAACCTATTCACCTCAAAATGCCCATTTCTACACCCCCCAGCTCCTGGCAACCTCCAATCTACTTTCTGTTTCTCTGGGTTTGGCTTTGTAAATACTCCACGTATAAGTGAGATCATTTACTATTTGTCTTCCTCAGTCTGACTTATTTCACTTAGCATTCATTGAAGAACTAAATGAGATAGTGAAGATAAAGCAATTTGCTCTGCATACATTAAGTGCTAAAAATCAGTATTTTTGATAGTACTAGTTATTCCCATTTTCACGCTACTTAGTCAACAGGGAAGAAAACAGATGTGAGTGATAAGATATAGGGAGTGAGTAATAAAAGAGGTACACTTAGAAATACTAGAGCAAAATTGAAATGGAATTCTAAAATCTGTTCAAATAACCCACACATACACCTCCCTGCACTTCCTGTCCCTGTGGGTGGAGGCCTCCTGGGCATCCTGCCTTTGTGGAGGGGCTCCTTTCCACAGCAGGAGGCTGTGGGCCCTGGAGCCTGGATGGGGCTCCCTGCCTGGCTGAGCCAAGGCAGAAGTGGGACCAGCAGCACTGGGGGTGGGCAGCACCTTTCCAGGGAGCCACTCCTTTAATGGTTTTGATGTTGTACCCAAGGCCTCTAAAGGAGGGGTTACCCAACCTTTCCTTCCCATTTTACAGATGGACACACTGAGGCCCAGAGGTGTGGGAGCCGTGAGGAGAGCTCAGCCCGAATCTGGAATCTTCCATTGCTAGCCCAGGGACCTCTTTCTCTGCCCTGGTCTGCATCTTCCCAGAGGGCTTTGAAAGTCCCTGAAGCATGGGCTGTGGGATGGTGACCTGGAGAGCAAACTGGTTCATGGCTGCCCCCTCCTGGGACCTGAAACGGGTGACCCTCCAGCCCCTTGTGAGCCTGAAGGTCGTAAAGCATCACAACCAAGTTCCCTGGAGAGCTGGGCGCTCAGAGACCCAGGTCAGGTAATTCTAGGGGAGGGCTTCATCTCCTGGGAACAGCCTTTAATTCTGTTTTCCAACTCACCACGCGTTCTGGGGCAGCCTTGTCGCTGCCCCGGAGGGACCGCAGGCCTGTCTACACAGCACCGTTTGCATCAGCGGAGCTCGTGAGCTGTGCTCACTGCTGCCCGGGGACGATGCGGGGATAGCCCGGTCTCGGCTTTGGGTGTCCACACTCCAATGTGTTCGAACCACAGAAAGTCTCTCTTCAACAAGGGAAATGGGCAGAGCAAGTCCGATTGGGGAGAACTGGTTCCACAGGTAAAGGCAAGAGGCAGCGTGCCTACACAGTGCGAGGCACTTCCTTTTGACGTGGAAAGAAAGTGCAAGCAGAGAGCGGGGCAGAGGGTCTGAGAGATGCTGGGTCTCCCAGGGGCCTGAGGCGGTACAAAGGCTTCTGTGGTCTCCAAGGATGGAGGCCCCTGGGAGAGAAGTAAGGCAGCTGCGGGGCACGGTTCTTACCTTTTTTGAACTGCGGAATCTTCTGGCAGCCTTGTGATGCTATGGATCCTTTTTCTGTATTTTTTAAAAAAATATGTTTTTATTACCCTGACCAGTTTGATTCTAGTGGACAGAACGTCAGCCTGCGGACTGAAAGGTCCCAGGTTTGAATCTGGTCAAGTGGCAGGCACATCCCCGGTAGGAGGTGTGCAGGAAGCAGCTGATCAATGTTTCTCTCTCATCTATGTTTCTAACTCTCTTTCCCTCTCCCTTCCTCTTTATAAAAAAATCAATAAAATATATTTAAAATGTTTTTTATTGATTTGTACAGAGAGAGAGAGAGAGCAAGGGAGACAGGACAGAGAGATAGAATCTTGATGAGAGAACATCATTGTTGGGCTGCTCCGCTAGCGCCCCCTTTCCCAGGGAATTGAAGCTGCAAGCCAGGCACGTGCTCTGACCAGGAATCGAACCGGTGACCTCTTGGATCCTGGGTTGATGCTCAACTGCTGAGCCACTCCGGCCGGGCTGAGGAATGCTTTTTAAATCGGTGAAATAAAATACAGAAGACTGTAAAAGACAGTTATAATGAAATTCAGCTCCAAATAGTAAAACACGTGTGTTCCTGCAGCTCATGCTACATGTGCTTCTTTATGAACACACTCAATATCCGGGATATTTACAGCACCCATAAACAGATGGAAGTGTCGGGGAGGACGAAGTCACAGGCACGGGGAGCCCACCACTGTGTCACTTGTCTGCAATCACAACAGAAGTAGATGCTATGTCTTAGCGAGCGAGCGAGGGGTCTGTGACAATACAGAGGCACATGTCTTCGAGATGTAGACATATAAATAAGGAAATTGAGCTGACAAGAGGTTAGTGTTTGGAATCAATTGATAGCAGTTAAGGCTAAATAGAAAAAATGTTAAATAATGTCTTTGTTTGCTTTACAAGATATTTTTTCTGGATTTTTTAAAAAGCCCGTTTACACGGTAAAATGTGTTATAAATGTATTTTTTTGTAATAAAAATCCCTTTGTCTCCCCAACATAGAAGGGAACATATCTTCATTTCTCCCCCTGGTAAACCACTATTAAGGTGGAAGAGTACTGTGTAGTTCTCATGGTCTGGATGTATTATATTCCGGGTCCTCCCTAAGGAAATGATCTCTTGAATGTCAGGTGCTCTCCCCCCGCCCCCCGGCCCCTCAAGTCCCTTGGTGTAGCCAGAGGAAAGCCCTTTGGCGTATGACACTCTGCTTCTTCCTGTGGGTGACAGGCTTTTACTTGAGCCTCATTTTTCATCATCTCTACAGGGCTGATTGCAATCTGAACCCCACAGAGACGGGATGGGATGAACGGGGTAGGGGCTCAGCAAACATGAGCTCCCTCAAGGTCTCATAGGGTATGCACAGCAGATTGATTGTATGTGATGCTCTTGATACCCTATTCTTTGCCTGCAGTTTTATTGAGGTGTAATTCACAAGTAAAGATTGTATGTATTTAAGGCATGCAATGTGATGGTTCAATATATATTGTGAAGTGATTATTAGTCAAATGAATAAACACATCTATCCCCTCACACAATTACTATGATCATGATCATAATCGTCATTATTATTGGTGCAGTGAGAACACAGGATCTACCTCATAGCAAAGTTCAAGAGCACAATAGAGTATTACCTGGTCACCATGCTGGACATCAGATCCCCAGAGCTTAATTAATTTTATAATAGAAAGTTTGTACCCTTTGATTAATCTCTCTCCATTTTTCTATCTCCTCTCCCTACCCCATCCCCGCCTCTGGTAATCACTGTTCTACTCTCTGGTTCTATGAGGTCAACTTTCTGAGATACCACATGTTAAGTGAGACCGGACAGTGTTTTTTTTCTCTGTCAGGTTAATTCACTTAGCACAATGTTCTCCAAGTTCAACCATGCTTTGGCAAGTGGCAGGATTTCCTTAGTTTTTAATGGCTGAATAATATTCCGTTACATACACACACACACACACCATATCTTCTTTATCTCTCCATCTATAAATGGACATTTAGGTTGTTTCCGTAACCTGGCTATTGTGAATGATGCTGCAATGAACATGGGAGTGCAGATATCTCTTTGAGATGCTGATTTTACTTCATTTGACTCTATACCTAGAAGTAAGAATGCTGGAGCACATGGTAGTTCCATTTTTAACTTTTTGAGGAACCTCCATACTGTTTTCCATAACGGTTATATCAATTTGCATCCCCACCACCATTGCATAAGGGTTCCCTTTTCTCCAAACCTTAGTCAATACCGGTTATATGCTGTCATTATAATAGTTTATTGTGCTATTAATAGATTTCCTGTGGGGTGAAAAGTTCAGTGGTCAAAGTCTGAGGCACACCGGGTTTCACGGAGTTACACACTCTCGTAGATCCTGGTGTCTCTCCCGTGGATCTTCCCAGAAACATGGAGGTGGACTTGGCTCTGTGGTGCTTGACCAGGGAGCTGCAGCTTACACATTTCCCAAAGTGACTCACCCTAGGAATACTCTTCATCCAACACTTAGGAACATCTCCCTAACCACTCATGTCCAGGGTTTCTAGCTCTAGAGGAGACCAAGAGAGTATTTTAGTTACATCTCCCAGGAACTTTTTAATCTAAGCGTACAGTAGCTGTGATGTGCTTAGCACCTACTACGTATTAGACATGCTAGCAGACTCTCTGTGCCTCTGTTTCCCATTGATAAAATAAGAATGTGAGAAGTATCTTCCCCCTAGGGGCTGGTAGGAGGGTTCAATGAGTCATATTTACTAAGTGTGTAGACTAGCACATGGTACTCACCTGTGCTTACTAAATAGGTCTGCAGTCATTTATCCAGGCAGCATCTCTGCAAACGAGGCAGATGGCTCCCGTCGTCAGATGAGGAAACTGAGGACTGAGCCTAAGCTCCTTGACATTCTTGGTCAAGGGAGGGGGACTCAGCAGTCTCATTCTGTGCAGTCAGGGAAGCTGCCACGGATTTCCAGATCGGGAAGGATGCTGGAAAGTGCCTTACCTTCCTGCCCTCATCCCCCACTCACCATGCTCCAGCTCTCCAGCCTTCCCACTGCAGAGACTTCGGACTTGCTGGGCTAGGTGCATGCACCACTGCCCCGAGTCTTCTCCGGGTTAGGTCTCAGCTTCCGTGTCTTGATCCCACAGAGGCTTTGCCTGCTCCCCTAATTTAATTATTCCCTGTCCCGTTATGACCACATCACCCATTTGGGATCTTTATAGTTCTCTGGAATTATGATATTTATTTTTATTTACTCTGTTCTTGTTTGTTTCTCTTTCATCCCCATCAGAACATAAGCTCCAATCAGGACATTTTTTCACTCTGCACATGATTGTTTTTCTACCTTCACATAGTGCTTTGAACAAAAAGGTGCTCAAGTATTTGCTAACTGACTGAATGCTACACTCCTAAGGAGCTGTTCAGCGCTGGCTCATACACAGGGGCTTTCCAGAAGCTCATTCCTTCCTGAGGCCGTCGGCTCTGCTGTCTGTGGCTTTGACTGTTTGAAAGTTCCTTCTCTACCTGGATCACTTCTGCCCCTTTGGTACCTGCAGAATAAGTCTCCTCCTATCACCTTTGGAGGTGAACTCTAGTTGGCGGCCCCATCTTTCGTTGTCAAAAGACAGTTTGTCCTTCCTTTCTCCCCTTCACATGGCCTCTCAGGTGAGACACACACATGGAGATCCCCCGCCCCCACCTTATCTTTCAGAGGAAATCCACAGATGGCTGACTGCTCCCTGTCAAGTACAGGGAACAGAAACCCACTCAGTCTTTCAGCCCAAGAATGAAGAGGAAACTTGGACAAATAATTCCTATTTCTAGAAGTTTATTGTGCTATTAACAGATTTCCTGTGGGGGTGGAAAGGCCAAAGTCTGAGACACACCGGGTTTCACGGAGTTACGCGCTCTCGTAGATCCTGGTGCCTCTCCCGTGGATCTTCCCAGAAACGTTGGGATGCAATGGGCTCTTCGGTTCTTGACCAGGAAGCTGCAGCTTACCCATTTCCCCAACAGACTCACCTAGGAGTACTCTTCATCCAACACCTGGAACATCTCCGGAACCACCATGTCCAGAGCTTCTAATCTGGGAAATCCTTTACTAGATGTTTCTTAGCCTTTCTAGCTCTAGGATTTCATCATTCTGGAGAGGAACCTCGTAGGGATAAACCATCATTCTCCTACTAAGTTTACAAGGAGAGACCTGCCTGGCTCACCACTGATGAAGGGAGCAGACCCACTGGGAAGGAGCTTAAATGATTCTCTTTTCCCATCGCCATGGGCAGCCATCTTTCTTCCTTGTCTTCCCTCTTCATTCCCCAACCCCCAAGCAGGTTTATGACCCCCTTCAAATAACATCTCAGGATTCTTGGGGAGATAAGAACCACCAGGTAATTGTTTGGGAGCTGTAAACTACTTAAATAGGTTAGGAGTCTAATTACCACCAAATGACTTTATTGCCTCCTGGTGATAACAGGGCTGTAATCCCCCCCCCCCTCTTGGGGAGGACTATCTCCACCCCCAGGGGTCACACAGCGGTCAGGGCCCTGGCAGCTGGGAAAGAGGAGAGAGGCCTTCTCCCAAACCTCCACACCCTGGCAGTGCCTGGGAGCAGCTGTGCTGGTGGAGGAGAGCACATTGGGACCTCATGGGCTCTGCCTCTCCTTCTGCCCCCTCCTCCCCATCATCTTCCTGGGGACCTTGGCAAGTCCCTGCCACTCTCTGAGTCTTTACACTTACCTGCAAGGCCTGTTTTTCCATTCTGTATGCAATCCTGGAGCCTAGTCCTGCTTATTATTTATGCTAGTTGTTCAGAAGTCTACCGTGGTAGAGGGTACTAGGGTTGGGGGAGAGGAAGCATATACATAACCATGCATAATGCAGGATTTACTCACTCATCTATCCACCCAGTCTCAATATTCATTGACTATTTACTATATGCTAGACAGTGTGCTAGAAATGAAAACAGATGCAGTTAATATGGAGAAGAATACACACACACACACACACACACACATACACACACACAATTTATAAGTCTTATTATAAATTTTGAAGATAGTTAAACACTTTGGCATCCAGGAAAGCTGAGTTCACATTAGACCTCCCCTGTGCGACACTCAGTAGGTTAATCCACCTCTTACACTTATGATGCCTGTGTCATAGGATTTGGTGTGAGACCTAAAGCAGGTGACACATAGTAGGCCCTCAATACATGGGGCCACTATGGTCATAATAAAGGTACACAGTATTATGGGAGTGAAAAGGAGGAACCATTATAAAAGATAACGTCTAATTTATTTCTGAGAAGTTATCTGTAAAGATAATATAAGCTCTCTAAATACCAAGTCATGCATATAAACAGCCACCAGCATATTCTAAATACTTGAGAGATGTTATCATTTCAAAGGGGAGGTTGAGGGCAATGGGGCAGAGCAACGGCAGCATTTGAGTTGGGCCTAGAAGCAAGAGTGGGATTTCAATAGGTGGGAAGAGGGGAGGGCATTCCTAGCCAAGGAAAAGTGTAGGGCAAAGGGTATGAAATAAGACCGACCCAGAGTGTTCCAGGAGCTCCAAATTATTTAGTGTGGTGGCGGCAAGGCTCATGGGAGGCTAAGGAAGAAGAGAAAGTTGGAGAAGGGACCTTTGGAAAACCAGGCCTGTGAAGGCTTTGTATTGCCCTTAACCTTGTCTTCCTGTAATTTCCATATTGGTCCCAGTGCTGCCCTCGGGGGCTGCATAAATCAAGTCTTCCCTCGTCCTAAGATGAGCCCTTCAGACATTTGAACACAAGGTTAGGTCTCCAGAAATCCCTCATTTGCATCCTAAACATCCCTGGCTCCTTCATGCCACAGTCAGGAGACCTGTTTTGAGAACCCGTGCTTTCCAGATCATTTCTTTTTCTCTTCTGCTCTTTGTTATTTATTTATTTTCTAAATGAATGGATTTTGGATTAAAATTTTTTTATTATGGAAATTTGTATCATACACAAAACTAGAGAGGATAGCTTATGAACCTCACATGCCCATTGACAAGTTCCAACAACTCGTAACAGCTTGCCAGTGCTATTTCTCTATTCCCTCCTCCCTTTTTTTGTTTGTGTGTTTGTTTGTTGGAGTGTTATTTTAAAATATTATTGGGATTTAAAAAATTATAGAAAGGGAGTGAGAGAGAGAGGAAACATCAATGATGAGAGCGAATCATTGACCGGCTATCTCCTGCATGCCCCCTATTGGGAATTGTCTGCAACCTGGGCATGCTCCCTTGGCCGGAATCAAACCTGGGATCCGTTAGTCAGCAGGCCAACACTCTGTCCACTGAGCCAAACCAGCTAGGGCTGCTGGAATATTTTAAAGCAAATCCCAAACATGACATCCTTTCAGAGTGACTATTTCATCAACCCCCTCAGCAACACTTTTTCGTATTTGCCCAACCGAAAGGTAAAAGAATGTATTTCATATAGTTTTATTGACATTTGAAAATTATGAGTGAGGTTGAGGACATTTTCATGTATTTAGTGTCCATTTGTATGTTTTCCCTGTGAATCTCTAATTTCTGCTCTTTGTCCATTTTCTATGGCTTGTCACCTTCTTAGCAACTGTACTGTCAAAAGTCAATGGATATTAAAGAAACATTACTGAATGTCTAAACACATTCTAGGTATAAACCTTTTAACTTGAGTTCTAGAGTTTGAAAGGCAGTAAAGAATGATTTTCTAAACTCATAGTGTTGGACAAATACAAAACAGCTCCCTGCGTCATCTGATATCACCTCACAGCTAACTTCCGAGGCAACTCTTGTCATCCCCATTTAATGGAGGATGAAGGTAGGATTCAGAGCGATTAGCAACTTCCGGTCTGGAAAAATTGTGAAAGACTGAAATGGGCATATAAAGATTGCTGAGGGTGGGGAGCAGGTAAGATATCAACCAAAGGACTTCTGTGCATATATATAAGCATAACCAATGAACACACAGACAGTAGGGGGTGAGGGCATGTGCTGGGGGTGGGAGTGGTTGGGGAGAGGTCAGTGCGAGGGGTCGGGGGAGGAAAGGAGATATATGTAATACTTTAATCAATAAAGAATAAATAAAAAATTGCTAGGTGTTCTGCCTAGCTTACTTTCCCCAGATTTCTGCACCCTTCATTGTCTTTGAGCTGTTTTTCAACTCTTTATCTGTAGAACTGGTAACAAGACAAATGATTTCTGTCCCTAGAAATGCAAATGAATTGTGTCCCACGGAGATGCAATTGTGCTTCTCTGGCCTGGGACCCATTGTGATTCACAGCAGCATTCCAGACTGCCTAGATATGTATCCATTTTCCCATTCTCCCTGGAACTGCTGTGAGGCCACTGTTGTGGGTCCCTCATTAATTAGTGAGTTAAACTTTGCACTTGTTCATTTTATCTCTGTATGGTTTTAATCTTAAAAAAGATGATCTCAAGTCTTTGGTCCACGCAGCTTGAGTGTGCACCTGTCAGGAGTTGACTCAGGTGTGCTCGATAGGACCCTTTATTATGATTATTTTTAGCCCCAGAGCTCTTTGAAAAGCTGATGAAAGTAGTGAATCCTTTCCCTGGGAAACACACACACCACACACACACACACACACACACACACACACACACACACACACCTTTGTGTACTCTTGGGAGAGTTCCTCACCTCCTGATGGTTTAAGAATTCCTGGGATCTAGGATCAGAATAGCAGAAGGAAAAGGAGGTAGAATGAGGAGTTGGGGAAATGACTTTTTTTTCTTAACATTTGTGGAGTGCTTACCATGTGCCAAAAATGACTAAGTCATTTAATTGTCACAGACACCCTAAGCCACAAGAAACTGTTGCTATGCAGAGGACATACACGGAGGGGACCTGCCACCTGCCCAAGGTCACACAGCTGGCAGATGTAAGGTAAAGGGAGTAAGATAGGGCTTGGGGGTAGGGGTGGGGGGCAAAAGACATCCCTCCCTAGAGAGGAAGAGGTGGCTCTTGTTACATCTGTACTGAAGGTAACATCCTGGTCACAGAATGTCCTGTGGACGGCCCCACCCTACCTCCAGAGGATTCTGGGGGAAGGAGGGCATTGACTGGAACGGGAGACGGGGACTGTGATGGTTAATTTTATATATTAACTTGCCTCCCTTCTCTCCCCCCCCCCCCCCCCCCCCATGCTCAGGAGACTAGTTTAAAATTCCTCTGGGGTGTTCCTGGACTGGCATTTGAATTGGGAGACTGAGTAAAGCAACCACCCTCTCAGTGTGGGTGACCATGAGGCCGGAATAGAACGAAGGGCGGAGGAAGGGAGAACTTCTCTGCCTGTCTCTGAACCAGGGCATCATCACCTCCTGACTTTGGGGCTCCTACCTCCTGGCCTCCAGCTTGATCACTGCAGGTCATGAGGCTTCTCAGCCTCCACAGATCATGAGAGCCAATTCCTTACACTAAATCTCTCTCTCTCCCCCCCCTCTCTCCCCCTTTCTCTCTCTCTTTCTCCCCGCTTTCTCTATCTCTGAACCCCGATTAATATCAGGACCCTGGGCAGAGCAGATCCGTGCCTCTCCATTCCACTGCAAGTCTGCAGATTTGCACTCTCTCCACGACCTGCCTCTAACCAGGACGTCAGCAATGGCTGCGAGAGGTCTCAAAAGAGAGCCTGCTCCCTGGCCTGGGGCTGCTGTGGCCCCCGAGGGTGTCGGGGAGCTGCCAGCTTTCATCCCGTCCATGAGAGACAACTTGGAAGGCAGAGAGAGGCTGCAGGAGGGCGTTCACTGTACATCCGGAGTGGAGGTTGCAGAGTGAGCCCCAACAGGGGACTGGCTGAGGTGGGAGGAGGGTCACACCCACGGCCAGCCGGCTGAGACACACGGAGTGGACACCGGCAATGGCTGACAAAGACATAGGCCGGGAAGTGCTTGTCCCCTCCCTGGAGAGACCACAGAGGCTTTTGTAGAAACACTTTTCCCACCCCTACCCTCAGCCTGGCAAAGACTTGGGTGGAGGTGGGGGTCGCAGAGGGGCAGAGAGCACATTTAAGTTCAAATATAACTGAGTTTAAAGCTGAGTGTTTGAGGAATCGGTAACACAGAAGTTACTAGAATGAATTTTCTGCCAACAACATAGGAAGCAAATCCAGTTGAAGCAAAATGATAAAAATGACATTTGCACATTTGAGTTCAGGGCCATGAAGTGGATGCTCGATACCCAAGTCAGTAAGTGAGGAGCCCCCCCCCCCACACCCCCATCTTTGTTAACCGATTCATTTGCTTCCTGAATCCCTAGGCTTTCTCTTCCATCCAGATATTGCTGGAGGAGAGGTAGCAATAATAAACTCAGGGCTCTGGGTGGTTTCTGAGTCTAAGTTTGTAAAGCTCATACGAATCGTGGGCTGTACTCTGTGGTGCTGGCCCATTGCCCGCCTGAAGCAGAGCCAGCCTTGCTGTCCGCAATTGACAGACGAGAGAGCTGAGGCCCGAGAGATTGAGTGGTAAAGTTACATAGCAGATTAGACAGTACGCAGGATGAAGACCCAGCCTTCCTATTATTCCCAGTCCAACTTCCAGGTGGGATCCAGGGAGATTGCGGAGGTGCTGGGGCTTGGAGAAGGATTCCAGAATTTCTAGGGTTCCCCATGGAGGTCAGGCCAGCTTGCCCAACCCAGGGGAGCAGGCCCTGTCCTTCCCCAGAAGGACACTCTCAGCAGTACTCATGCCTAAGGGAGGCTCCGTGCCCGGCCTCCCTGTGAACATGTGTGACTTATTCCAGGGCCGGAACCCATAGCAGCCACTTTCCTGCTGGGATCTGGGACAACAACATCACTCCGAAATGCATCCTGCCTCACATGTTGCAAAAGCACTTTCACTTCCTTCCAGACCCTGCCCGATGGCTCTGTGAGGTGGGCAGGCCAATTTACAGATGTCAAAGCTGAGGCCCAGATGGGCATGTGTCCAGCTCAAGGTCACGCTGCAAGGAAACAGCTGAGTCCAATGAAACGCTAAGCTCTTCAGCGCAGGGTGAGACTGGACTTGCAGCTGGGCCCCTTGCAAAGCCCCGGGAGATAAACTCGACAAAGAGCTTGCTGTCTTACTCTTCATTCGGACCAGAAATGGCAACATCTCTCCCCAATTCAATAGAATAACCAAAGACACTAAGTTCTGTTTAAAATGAAAAAACCGTTTCCCTATATTTCTCTTCCTTTATGACATTCACATCAAAGCCACACAGAATGTGATAGACATGGGCCAACTGCAAGGTCACTGGCGAATGCTGTATCTGCAGGAGAAGGTCAGCACTGTCCCTTCGACCAACCTGGACTAAGATCACAGGTTGCTCATGTCGGCTGCTCATGTCAATATCCAGTTCCATTTATGGAGCGCTCAGTAGGTGCTCAATACATGTGTCATGAATGAGAGAGCCAACAACCTCTCATTAGCTCCCTCCATGCCTCTGCTCTCACCATGGTTCACCTCACCAAAGTAAAGGCCATAGGCCCTCAGAAGTCATCTTGTCCAGCTGCTTCCTGTTACAGATGAGGTCCAGAGAGGGTAAGTGACTGGCTGGAGGTCACACAGCATGTTGGAGGAAGCAAAGATGCAAGACAAGAACCTCCTGGTTCCAGAGCTTCCCCTGAGGTCCCAACGCCTCTGTCGTTGAGCCAGGAGGGCCACCGTGCAGCTGAGCCTGCTGCAGCCTTCCCAGGGGCATGCTGGGTGGCCTCCTGAGATGTGGGCCATCTCTGGATCAGGAGGTTGACTCCCCCAGACGCCTGGGCATCTTCCTGCCACTTGTTGTCACCTGGGGAGGAGCGTGGCCCCACTTGTCTGCCCGGTCCCTATGTGGAAGTGGCGCAGATGCTGCCCCACCCGCGGTGTGGAGGCGGGAAGACGCAGAGGGCAGGGACGCAGGTCTGCAGGATGACAGGGCCCGGGAGAGGGGGTGTCTCCCATGGGTGGTGTGGGAGGAGAGTGATTCCAGCAGGAAACCAGGCAGAGGCCAGCTGACCTTGATCCGGTGGATAACACCCCGTGGGGGGCACCAGCCTGGACAGCGCGGGGGGCGGCGGCAGGGGGCCCTGTCACAGGAGAGGTCAGGAGCACCGTGAGTCCTCAGTTTCACTCTGGGTGGCCCTGGAGCTCCCCAACTTTCCACCCACGTTGTGGGCAGTGGGGGGCGGCTAGGGGCCCAAGCTGGGGAGAAATGTATGCATGGGGCTGGGAGTGAGGGCTGGGGAGGGAGCCAGGAAGCCTGGCCCTTATTCCACCCTTCATAGGGATTTCTGGACGTGGGAAAGTCACGTTGCTTCTCAGAGCCCAGTTTCTGTGTTAGCGGGACAAAGAGGGTAAATAAAAACTCCTGCCCAGCTGGCGTGGCTCAGGGGTTGAGCATTGACCTATGAACCAGGGCAGTGGTGGGCAAACTCATTAGCCAACAGAGTCACATATCAACAGTACAACGATTGAAATTTCTTTTGAGAGCCAAATTTTTTTAAACTTAAACTATACAGGTAGGTACATTGTTATTAACTTAATTAGGGTACTCCTAAACTGGCCTTTGCTAAAAACTCAAGGGGCCAAGAACCGCATGTGGCTTGTGAGCCGCAGTTTGCCGACCACTGAATCAGGAGATCAGAGTTCAATTTCCAGCCAGGGCACATGCTTTGGTTGTGGGCTCCATCCCCAGGGTGGGGAGTGCAGAAGGCAGCCAGTGAACAATTCTCTCTCATCACTGATGTTTCTATCTCTCTCTCCCTCTTCCTTCCTCTCTGAAATCAATAAAAAAAATATTAAAAATCCTGCCTCCCAGCGTCACTGGGGGCTGCACAAACCTTTGGCCACAGGACTGTCTATTCCGCGTACAGCTGCCTCCCCGGAAATTAGCATCTGGTACACAAATAGATGACTCAGTGGGCAGCTGATACTTTCCTCATCAAAACTATACTGTCCTTGGAGGGGTGCCTGATTCTTCCGGGCCACCCTGTGGCTGAGGGCAGAGCTGGGACTCGAACCCCGGGCAGTCGGACTCCAGTGTTCGCCCTCTGGGTACCGCCCTTTACTCCATGACCCTATTCTGTAAACTGTGACGTTTTACACAAGGAATCAAGGAGGAGGGAGAAGCCTGTGATGGCCACTCAGTGGGTGAGGGCACAGGACAGAGAGAGGCCGTGATTTGTCCCCGGACCCCACAGACTTCCAGAACATTCTCGCCCATGCTCTTTCTAAAAAAAAAAAAAAAATTCCCCTGAGGTGTTTCCTGCCGTCTGGGTCTGGAGGGGATGTTTCCAGACAGTGGGTCCCCAGCCCCCCTTGTGCCTCAGCCACTCACGGCCATGTCCAGCTGTGTGGCTGGGGCCACATCGGCCTCCCGTGGCTGCTGTGGGACCTCAAGGTTGCTCGTTTTCTCCTGCTTCCGCCATTTGGCTCTCTGATTCTGGAACCAGATCTAAGGAGAGAGAGAGAGAGAGAAGAGAGAGAGAGAGGATGGAGGTAAGCAAAAAGGTTTTTCTCCATCTAGTGTCTCCCCCAACATGCCTAATCACCACGCCTCCTGAGAGACAGCCGTTTAGAAAGCTCAGGGCATCCAGGATTTCTCTGGCTCTGGGGGTCAGCCTTCTGAGGGGGGACAGGGACCACAGCCTCCAACGCCTGCAGGGCTGGGTCATTCGGCAGGGCAGCAGTAGGGTGCCCCCTAATCAGGAGTGATGGGCTCCATGGCCCACCAAGCCTAAGGCTCTTAGCTTCAGCCACCAGCCACCAGCCATCAGCTACCAGCCACCATGTGAAAGGTGAGCCCAGCCTTGCAGGCTCATCCAGTTTCTGAGACAGAAATCTTGATATTTTTATGTGAAAGTTCTGTGAAGCTTTCAAATACTGTGCAGACCAAATAAAACCCACCCGTGGGCTGTTTCCTGCTGGCAGGCCCCCCAGTTTGCAATTCCTGTGGGCCCCTGGGCATCTGCAGGAACATTGGCAGTTTCCTGTATTCACAAGCATCCTGATTGTCCCTGACACGCGGCCATTTGTAGGGTCGTTCTGCTGAGACACCTCTAAACTGTGAGCCACTTAGCTGGGTCCACCACCTCAGCTGGTAACAGATTTCTAATGGGAAGGAAAAGGGGAGAAGTCTGAGGTAGGGGCATCCTTAGCCAGGAGGAAAGTAGCTTGGGATAAGGTAAAGAGTAGAATGTTGACCTGGGCCCTCACTGAGATTTTTGAATTTAAATGAGCTCATCGTGTTTGTTAAAAAAAAAAAAAAAAAAGAGTTGATTTAGAAAACCGTTGCAGAGCATGCCAAGAGAGCAACAATTGGATTTGGGTTTGCTAGAATGGTACTTGTGAAACTGGGGATGTGCCAAGAGGGCAGGACCTACACCTGGTGAGTGACAAGGGGTGACTGTATCCCCAAACATGGAAAAAGCCACAGGCACTCAGGGGTGAAGAAATTAGACAAGGATTGCAAGGAGGAGGGAGAAGCCTGTGGAAAGGTTCAGATTAGGCAGTCGATGTTTGAACCAGGCCTCCGACCTTGGATCAAGGGTCCTCTCCATTTCTCTGCCGTCAAAGGGATAGCCATGTGGTCCAGACCAGGGGTTGGAAAACTCAGGCTTATCGGTTAACTCTGGCCTGCCACCTGTTTGTGTATGGCCTACCCACGCGTTAAGAATAGTTTTCAGCCCTAACCGGTTTGGCTCAGTGGATAGGGCGTTGGCCTATGGACTGAAAGGTCCCAGGTTCAATTCCGGTCAAGGGCATGTACCTTCGTTGTTGCACGTCCCCAGTAGGAGGTGAGCAGGAGGCAGCTGGTTGATGTTTCTAACTCTCTATCTCTCTCCTTTCCTCTCTGTGAAAAATCAATAATAATAATAATAAAAAGAAATAGTTTTCACATTTTTAAATGGCTACAAAAAATTCACACAGAAGAATATTTGGTGACACATGCAAATTACACAAAATTCACATTTTAGTGTTTATCACTAAAGTTTTATTGAAACACCACCATGCTCAATTGTTGGTATCTGGCCTGTGGCTACTCTTGTGCTACGATGGCAAGGTTGAATAGGTGTTACAGTGATCGAATGGCCCCCCGAGGCCCAACATGACTACCACCTGACCCTTCACAGAAAAACTGTGTTGACCCCGGTCTACATAGTCCAGAGGCATTTTGTGAGTGAGGCTGCAGAGCGGACGATGTTCTGAGGCTGTAGCCAAATGGAGAGGAAGGGGATGGGAGCATCTATTGATGGCCATCGGCAATGCCACCTCACTCCATTTTCACCCTCCAAGGTGAAAGAAATCATCTTATAACTATGGGGACCTCCTTTCCTGGAGCGTAACGTTTAGCAGATACGACTGTATTTGTGGGACAAAGCCAATGCAAGTTTCAATCGGGGCAGGCCTGGAGGACCCGGGATCCATATTGTCTCACCACAGCCCCAGTGCATGGAGGCGGGGCTGGAACGGGAGGATTGTACCTGCACCCGGGCTTCTGGGAGGTTGATCCTGGCTGCCAGCTGGTTGCGGACGTGGATGTCTGGGTAGTGGGTGAAGCAGAAGAGCTTCTCCAGCTCATGCAGCTGCTCTGTGGTGAAGGTGGTTCGGACCCTCCGCTTGCTCTTCCTCTCCTCTGGATGGAAGGGGGCGGGGCCGAGGTGTGTTAGTGACCTTGCTGTTGGCTTTAGTTACAGACCACAGTGGGTGTGAAAACGAGGAAGCAGGTGAGAGAAAGCAGAAGAGCATCCATGGAATAGGGAACAGAGAAAAGATAGCACACAGAGCTCAGCCCGTAGAATTTTGGGCCTCAGTGAACAAGAGGTTGGGAAGACAAGCTCATGGATGGGGCGCCCATGCACCGGACAAGGTTCTCAGTCCCCAGGAAAGGCTGGGATCTCCTGGGCCCAGTCAGAGAGGACGATGAAGGTGGTGGGCCCCATTTTCTGAGCCGTGGAAGGGGAACTGGATTGGAAGGGAGAAAACCCATGAGTTCCTGTCTAGGCCCAGCGTCTCAGGCCCAGGAGCTGGTGGCCACAGCGCAGCACACTGGCAGTGCTGGCCGAGGGCAATCTGGAGGGCACGGGGTGAGAGTGGGGAGCGGAGGGGGTGGGTGTGGGTCGGGAGGGGTGGGGTAGGGAGAGGTGAGGAAGATGGCAGGAAACTGCCCCCCTTCCAGGTTGCTCTTCTCTCTGTTATTAATTGTGCAAGCTGTGAATCACACTCCGGTGGGTCTTCACAGAGAACGAGTGAGCAGAACTTAATTAAACCTGAGCCGTTTAGCACATCGATCATAAGAAATACACAATTTACACAGGTGATTAGGCCACCTAATTATAAACCGATGTTTCTCCACGCTCGGCTCCCTCCCCTGATTGCTCCTTCTCTGGGGTCTGCTAATGGGCCCTGGCTGCTCAGCTACAGGCCTGGGGGCTTTGCACGGCTGAAGGCTCTGTAGGGCCCTGTCCTTTTCTTCCGTGGGCTCAGCAGGGAGGAGATCCAGGGCACCCCTGGGAGCCCTCCCCCAGGCCGGGGACACCTCCTGGACATGGCGGGTGGGTGGGGTGCAGAGCAGGAGTCTCCCAGGGCAGACCCGCACTGGCCTCTTCTCTCCAGTCGGTCAGGGACTTCCTGTGTTTCCCTTGTGCCCACAGCAGCAGCCACAACCTCCTCTGGGAAACCTTCCCTGGCGGCCTGGATGGACCAAACCTCCTGGAGAACAGGCATCAGAGAGCTGTGTCTCCCCCCCCGCCCCAGGCGCCATCATTGTGCTTTCCTTGTGACTAGTGGATGGCCACTCGTCTCCCCTGCGGGATGAGGGCAGGGCCGTGCGTGCGCTCTGCTCTCTGCAGCATCCCCACTCCCCGCTGACACCCGTGGGGATAAGACCCTTTGCATCCTTGCCTCCTTTAATGCGGGACCACCGTAGTGACTCCCGTAATAGACGGGCCATTGGAAGTGGCAGCTCCCATGTGGCTCCCTCCCTCTTGGATTGCTCGCCCTGAGAGACGCCACTGACATTTTGGAAGGACACTCAAGCAGCATGTGGAAAGCCCAGCCTGGGGAGAAACTGAGGCCTCCTCCAACGGGTGGTGCCACTCACCAGCCATGAGTGTGAGCACCGTGGGAACAGATCCTTTATTCCAGTCCAGCCTTCAGGTGACAGCAAACGACACCCTTACTGCAATCTCACAGGGAGCCTGAGCCAGACCAGCCAGTTAAGTCATTCCCAGACTCCTGATGCACAGAATCTGAGTGACATAGGAAGTGTTCATGGGTATCTGAACCCACTAAGTTTGGGGACATTTTTTGTGTGTGCAGCAATAGATAAGCCTGCCATCCGGCAGCCATGCAGTAGCTCTTTGCATGCCTGGATGAAGCATATGATGAATACATCAAATTTAAATTATAGCCAATTCTAAAGCCTCTGCCATCCACTCGGGTTTCTCCTAGCTCTGACACGCTGGGGGGCTGTTACCATAGTGATGTTGTCAGTGCCCTGCTTGCATCCCTCAGATCTTTTTGTGCTCCAGAACCACTTGCTACTTTCTAGGCGGAAAAGCCCACATAATCTCAAGGAGTATATTTGCTCCATTTCCCACAGGATTGAAGCTTCAGTTTTGCACAGTGGTCATTGCCTTCAGCACTTGGGCTTAAATCCTCCCTTCAGGTCTGCTTTTTGGGGGATCCCACAAGAATACAATATTTGTTTGTTTTTTTACAGCAGGAGTCCAGCCTTGTACTGCCTTGTACTCCCAACAAGGCCTAAGAAGGAGTCAGCTTCTTAATTCTAGAACCAGCCTCTAGGTCCCCCAGACCTGTAGGAATGTCTCCATGGCCACAGTAGGTTGTGACTGGTGGCAGGGACTGAGATTAGGGGTGTGTGTGTGTGTGTGTGTGTGTGTGTGTGTGTGAGAGAGAGAGAGAGAGAGAGAGAGAGAGAGCAAACCACACTTACCCTGGGGGAAGTACAGGCTTTTAGCTCTGCATCCTTTAGCCCTGCTGCTGCCTGCTCTCATGGGAGCCTGTCTAAGGGCAGAGTCATTAATAGCCATGAGACACACCTTAGGTCTCCAGAGAGCTGGCCTCTCTCAGAAGGAGGGAGCTGAAGGCTGGGCTCAGTGTCCTCTTAAGATGGGATACCCTGTAGGAATTTTCCACTGGCTTGAGACCTGGGAGGGTTCAAGCCTTAGATGATGAGGGTCCCTATGAGCATGGAAAGATGTGGGGAGGATGGACCTTGGCTGCTGCCAGAGACATGGGGGAGCGGAGCACTGTCCTTGGCCTGGATGACTGGCCAGGCCCCGGCTCTTGTAGGTATTGGTTCTGCAGCTCAGAATAAACTCTGCCTTCCTGGGCCTCATTGTTAGCAAAGAGTGGTCTTCAGATCCCTTATATCCTTGGACCATTTTGGGAGAGCTGGTTAGAACTGGGATTCATGGGCACCATCCTAGATCTAGAGTCAGAGTCTTGGGTGCCAGGCCTGCCATGCTGCATTTTTAGGAGCTCCCTGGGTGTGCCAGTCAACCTCCACCAGCCACACCATGGAGCCCTTAACGTGGCACATGGGGCCAGAGGAATTTACTCCTCTGTGGTTATTACTGGCATGATGGAGGTCCTGCACGCCAAGAGGGAAACAGGTGGGGTGGGTGGGGGGTCCTGTGAGGGCAGGAAAGGCCTCCTCTCCTGCCACCCTGCCCTGCCCTGCCCAGCGGGGAGACACCCGCTGCTGGGAGGAAGCTTCTGCGTGCGAAATCGCTATGAGTGAAACCACCAAGGCTTCTCAGCACCCAGTTTGCCGTGGAGCTGGTCCTGGTGTCAGAGCTGGGAGGGACCTCGGGAATGCTCCCGAATGTTCTTTCATGCTCCAGATGGGGAAACCGAGGCCCAAAGACCCAAGGCCTGCCTGAGGGCTTCCTGTGAACCGGTGCTAGTTGGGCGTAGAGGAAGGATTCCTGCAATCCCAGCTTTCTGTCCCCCTCGCCCAGCGTCTCACACACTCTGCTCCGTCCCAGTTTCTGCTAGTGACCTCTGTGGTTTCTGCCAGGTTGGCATCCCAGCCGTATTATTATTTGCTTAGCAGCTTCCCAAACCGACGTTTTTGTTTACTTAAATAAGTAAGGTCATTTAAAAAGAAAACCTCACGTTGTGACCAAAAAATGGGGCACCAGCATTCTGGGTCCTAAACAGAAGCTTCGTGAACAGATAATTAGAACTATTGACATAAATCATCTCATCTTTGTGTGCTCCTCAGACTCACCTTGGAAACCACCGGGGGACCTTCACTAGTCTCAGAAACACGGGATTGCCGCGGAGTGTGAGGCGGATGGGTTTAAGCCACATTCAGGAATAGCCTATAGTCTCAGGCCTCCAGGGCCAACACTCGTGTGATGTTGGCAGCTGATGGGGCTTCTCCTCTTGGTGTATCATCTATAAGGTGGGGGCTCACACCTGTGACAATTGGGTGGCAGGATGGCCATGGAGTGCTGGGAGCCAGGGGCACTGTCTAACCAACCGCTGCTCTTTGGGTGGTTACCCCCTGGGGTCTGCTCTGGCTCTAGCTGACGTGGATGTCCTGGCTGTTTATGGAGGTTCAGGATGAGTGGCTGCCTGCCTTTTTGCCACCAGCAGCTAGCTCCTCTGGTAGGGATATCAGACTCCTCTCCTCTCCTCTCCTCTCCTCTCCTCTCCTCTCCTCTCCTCTCCTCTCCTCTCCTCTCCTCTCCTCTCCCCTCCCCTCCCCTCCCCTCCCCTCCCCTCCCCTCCCCTCCCCTCCCCTCCTCTCCTCTCCTCTCCTCTCCTCTCCTTTCCTCTTTCCGCTCTCCTGTCCTCTCCTGTCCTTTCCTCCCCTGTCCTCTATTCCCCTCCCCCCCTCTCTCTCTCCCCAGTCATGGATTCTATGAAGCTGCAAGCTGCAGCAGGAGAGACTGAGGTTGGACTCCAGAAGAATCACTTCTGTGAATGCTCATCCAATTCACTGGAACATATGAATGAACTTCTGAAAACGACGCTGAGGATCCTTCCCCATTAATAAGCTCAGCTACAGGGGAACCTGCCACCTACCTCCCTGGGAAGGAGGGGTCCCTCATGATCTTCCCCTGCAGCTGAGGACACCCTCTTTCCAGAGACTTGCCTGGGGGCCTGTGGGGTTGTGTGTGTGGTTCCCTGAGCTCCCTTCCCAGCCTTTCCTTGCACTAAAGCAGTGGGAAGAGATAGACAACTGGGACCCTCATGTGAGAACCTCGGGCTTATTGACTCTTAGACGTAGGTGGACACTGGAGACACCACCTCGGTTTCCCCTTCCTTCACTCAACCGTGTCACCGAGGAGGAGCTCAGCCCGAGTGGGAAAGGGACTTTCCTGAGCTCACACAGGCCAGGGTAGCACTGAGACAGATGTCACCAACCCCTGTTCTTAGAGGTGCCTTCCCAAACCAGCTGCCAGGGAGGGGTCTGGATCTGGTCATTGCTCTTTGGGGACATGCCCTGGGGGGAGCAATGGCCGGGGAGGGGTGGTCAGGATGGGCAGAGCTGGGGAAAACCTCAGCCATTATGGCTGAGCTGGCTGAGCTGCGCTCATGAAGGAGAAGACTGCGGACTGAGCAGTGTTTAGGGGTGGCCTGAGCAGGCTCGGACCTCGGGTCTTCTGCTTACTCGCTGGGCAACTCGGGGACCCCATCCACCGCTCTCCGTTCACAGAGGAGTTTCCACATCTGTCAGGCTGTGGTCACGCTGAAGTTAAACAGGAGGCACACACAGCCTGCGGGATGCGTTGTGAATGCAGAGTAACTGCCCGGCAGCAGCATTCTCATGGGGGCCCCGTCCCTGCATTCCGCAACTGACTGAGCCTGGTGTCGCATCGCATCAGGCACGCTTCTGGGCCAGATAGAAAGAGACTGAAGGCCCCAGCCCCCTGCGTGGCATCTCTGGATTTTAGAGCCCTCTCTCTGTCACCACAGAGTAACCCAACGGGGTCGTGGAGACTCAGGAATGGATAAGAAATGACCGGAAGACACTTACCCTGGGGCTGGTCCTGGGGGGGCCTCTCCAGCCTGGAGCCCGGAGCGGCCGCTTGCTCGGTGCCCTGTCCACCTGCCCCTTCCCGCCTGCCCCTGTTGCTCCTCTCGGCCGGCCTCTTTAAGATCTCCTCGATGGAGAAGGACAGACTCAGCTTCCTGGGGGCCTCATAGCACCCCGAGTCCTTCCTCTCCATACCCCGCCTGGGCACTCCCCGTGGGCGGCAGGGAGGAGGGTGGAGGGGGCTTGTGGTTGCCCAGGGTGATGTGGTGGCGGGCGGCTGCTTTCTCCCTCGAGACTCCTGGGATCAAGAGGGCAGGCAGAGGTGGAGAGCCGGGAGCCTCATGTCGGGTTATCCAGGCACGCTGCCGCCGCCGCCTCCCCACGGACTTCCATGGGCCGCTGCCGCTCACGCCTGGGGTCAAGGTGCGGGTCACATGGGAGAGCTGGACCGGCTGGACCCAAATTGGCTTCAGTCTTACTGCAAAGGGTCTTCTCTGGCGGGTGCCTCAGTCTCTTTAGCCTGGGCCCCGGCCCCGAGGTCACGGCCAGCGGGCAGCAGGGCACAGAGCTGGACGGAGGAGAAGCCTGCCCCCCGAGGAGAGTGGGGGCAGCGGGTCTGCCTTCTTGCTTTTTCTCAGGCTTGTGGTCTTTCCTGCTGGCTCCGGCCGGGCCGCTGGGAGGCTGCGGTGCCACCTTTGGGTCCCAGGTGGCCAACTCCGCGGGGGGCCACACCACAGCTGAGGGTGTTCCAGAGACCCCCCTGGACGTCTCTCAGCTCCGCGGCATCCAGTCTTCAGAATATGCTTGTGATGGCCTGCAGGTGGCGGCCCAGGGAGGGGTTTGGGGCACTGCCAGGCGCTCTCTGCAATGGGCCGGGCTGGGTGCTGGGCCCCCCAGGTGGCTCTGGTCCGGCCCTGACTGTCTTGGCTCCCTGACCTCACTTCAGAAACCTCTCTGCGGGCACCTGCACCAGGATGCTTCTGCTTGCCTTTGGCGTCTTTTCTGCTTCTTTCCGGCTTGCAGGCCCTTCCCCGGCCCCGAGATAGCACCGAAGGGCCTTTCTCTGTGCCCCGTCGGCTGGGAGCTGACAGGCATGGCCTGCTCTGGCCAGGAGCTCTGCTCCCAGTGGCTGTGTAACCAGGGAGGAGGGGGCAGTAAAACGGCTGATAAGGCAAAAACTCTCCACCCTCCTTAGGGCCGGAGCGCAGGTGTCCAGGGAAAGGGGTTGGGGGCAGAGGCAGGGGGGGCCAGAGGATGGGTTTGGAGGGCCTGGGGCTGTGCGGGGGAACTGGCCCAGCTGGAGCAGGACAAGGGAAGGTGGGGCAGGATGGCCAGGAAGTGTCCGCTGGCCCAAGAAAATATGTTTACTCAGCCGGGAGGGTTTATGGGTCTCCTTCAGGCTGGAGGCTGGGCCAGGGTGCAGTCTGCTGGGTGTTGGCACAAGAAGCCTCTGTCAGGTGTGTTTGCAGATATGTGGGGACACAGAGGCCCAGCCAAGGGGCTGTAGTGGATGCCATGACGGTGTGATCCAAGGGCCCTACTGGGGAGCTCCAGAATGCCACGCTGGGCGCAGGAGCCAATGTACACAGAGTGACAGATGCCCCGGGACCGAGTGTGCATAGGAATCAGGACGTTCGAATCTAGACCTCGGTCAGAGGGTGGGGGTGGGGAAGGCTGATCCTCACACCCCGAGGAGGGTGAGTTGGAGAGTTCGGACTCATCTGAGAAGTCAGGAGGTCAGTTTTAGGAGCTGTTCCCCATGGAGGTGTCAGGCTACCAGGTCCAGCTAGGGGACTTCGGGCACACATAAACCCTAAACTATTGGGAGCGTCATTGCTCACCCGTGTCCCGGTCAGGGTAGTTGGACATTCGTTCAGGGACCCAGGCTCCTTCCCAGGTGGGGTGCTACCGTCCTCTGGCCCTGGGCTCCACGTTTCTCAGGGACAGGAGGGAGCGAGGAGGGAGTTTCATAATCGGAAGTGGTTCCTGGAACTGCTGCTCACGTTCTGTGTCCAGGGTGAGTCACACGACCCTGCCCCATGCATGGGGCCTGGGAAACGGAGTTCCCCTCTGGGCCGGAAGGAAAACGACCCAGTGGGGTGGGTGCACAGTGAAGTGCCTGCTGTATACCCTTTAATGTCAGGAGGCATAGTCCGGCAGAAGCCAGGCTCTGCCTCCTCTTCCCCTCCCAACCTTGTCTCCGCCCCCCCCCCCCCCCCCCCCCACTGGCTGGCTAATGGAGCTGTTGCCTTCAGAGGCAAGTTTCCTTCCACTTGGGACAAAGAGGCACCCTGAATGGCAGGTGGCAATACCTAGCACACAGAACAGAACAAGGAACTCTCTCTCTCTCTCTTTTTAATTTGGTAACCGCCGGAGGCTGGACCTGGCTTAAAGTCAACTCATAGTTCAGTCTGCTTGGATCTGGGGTTCTGGGTTAAAAGCCTCCATTTATATCACTTATTTACAGTCAGTCAGAGCAGCCTCTGAAGACCAGAATAACAGGTTGGTGTAGAGCTTGCAGGTGCTACGTGAACTGCTCTGGAAACAGTGGAAGAACTGTTCCATATGTAATATCATATGTAATATATACACTGAGTGGCCAAATTATTATGCTCTCTGAACGCATAATAATCTGGCCACTCTCTATATATATTAGAGGCCCGGTGCATGAATTCTTACATGGGTGGGATCCATCCAGCCTGGCTAGGGGGAGGAGAATGGGCAGTTGGCCAGCCTGCCTGCTGATCAAACTTCTGGTCGAGGGGACAATTTGCATATTAGCCTTTTAAAACATAGGATATACACTGAGTGGTCAGATTATTATCGTTCAGAGATCATAATAATCTGGCCACTCAGTGTAGATCAAACCTCCTTATGGACAGCTGAATCAAGATGAGAGGACCATTCTTCACTAGAGGATTTATGGAGTTTAGTATTTCTCAGTGCTAGTGCATGGCTAAGACCTTAACCAGCAAACATTCCTTTGGTGCCTACTATGTGTCTGACAATAGGCTAAGTACTGAGTAAAACCAACATGGCTCCTGCCCTGTTACAGATCAGAAAGGAGGCACAATAAACAAGCAGACAAGTGGATAAAATAATTACAATTTATGGTAAGCAGCTGGAAGGACACAGTGCTGTAAATCTGTCCTATTTATTGCTATGTTCAGGGAGGTGATTTTTAGGTAGGGACGAAGGGATAACATCCCTCCTTCCTTGACCATATGTATGGCTATGTGCAAGGCTATTAGAACTCCTGGTTGCACCTCAGAGAATGGGGATGTTGCAAAGAGAGGAGTGAAACTTTCAAAAACTGGCGCAAATTGCTGTTTTTGAGATCTCTTGAAATGTCACGAGATGCCTTGGGCTTACCTCCTTACCCATTATCAAGGGTGTTGTTAGCCAGTTAAAACAGGCTTTGTTGGCTCATTTTGATTTGGGTAAGTGTGGATTTTGTCATTGTAGTCCTTGGTTTGATAAAGACCGCCAGTAAGCAAAATAAAATTATGTCACATGGTTTCTGAGGGTCTGGAATTTTAGAGTGACTTAGCTGGGTGGTACAGATGCAGGGTCTCTCATGAAGTTGTTGTCAAGGTGTCAATTGGGCTTTGGTGATCTGAAGGCTGGACTGTGGCCGGAGGACCGGCCTCCAAGAAGGTTCAACTACATGGGTATTGGCTGGAGGGCCTTAGTCTTCACTATGTAGGGCTCTCCATAGAGCTGCTTACAACACAGAAGCTAAATCCCCCCTGAACTAGTGATGAGAGAGAAAGAGAGAGAGAGAGAGAGAGAGAGAGAGAGAGAGAGATAGAGAGAGAGAGAGATTTTAAGAAAGAGACCAAGGCAGAAGCTGCAGTGCCTTTTGGCACTTAAGCTTGGAGTGACATACCATTACCAGGGCATGGCAAAAGCTGCAGTGCCTTTTGGCACTTAAGCTTGGCGTGACATACCAACGATATTGCACTGGCCACATAGACCAACCCGACACAACATGGGAGGGGACTGCTCAAGGGTGTGAATACCAGGATGGTGGGAAATCAATGGGAGTCGTCTTGGTGATGACTTCCATGGTGTGTGTGCAAGAAATTTAAAAAGCTTTCTAGTTATTCCACACATAAAGTCTTGTCTGGATGGACCCAAAGTGTGGGTTATCCCACTTTCTAAAGGCTCATTCTCTAATCCCCCCAAATGATGGACCCATTGTTCTCCTTGATATTCCAACAAAACCACCTGTCATTTTTCTTCCATTATAGAGTGCAAGGCTGAAGGTGTCTGGCTGATATTTTGTATGAAGAAACCCTTGGGTTTTCAGCATATTTATTTTATACTATTCACCTTTTTATATCACTTGTGCAAAAACTTGTCAGGAACAATACAAGAATTGCAACAATGACTGATTTCAGTCTTTAACTTAGTGGTGGGAAACTATGTGAAGAGAAACCAATAGAGGGCTAAACGACAGGTCCTCAAGTACTAATCCTCACATGCCCCAGGACCTTGGACAGAACCTGCTCCTCAGCATGGGTGAGGACCCAAGTCAGGACACCCACAAGGGTGTCCTGGGGAAGCCAGCCAGGATTTCAAGCAGAGCACAAGAATCCGAGCTTTGGCCCCCCTCCCTTTAATGGCATTTTATGACTTGAAAGGGTTTTTGGATGAGTTGGATGAATGGCCTTTGTTATGAGGAACAGAAAGTTAAGAGTCTTTTCTAGGTAGATGACATGGTTTTATTGTCACCAACCAGGAATGGCCTCATTACTGTCAAAAGAAATGGCTCAGGATGAACTGCTTCAACCCCCAGTTGTCATTTTTGGCAGATGCTCTCTAACGTGGAGTTGGCTTTTATTCAACAAAATGTGGCTTGCACTCATCTTTTTAGTCATGCAGGGTTCCACTTTCCTACTCAGTCATCCGGGGGATTCACCAGGAGGTGATACTTGCTGAATAGTAGGTGTCTGTGGATGCAGTGTTAGGATTTTCCTAAGGTCTTCTTATGAGAATTGTAAAATGTACTTTGAAGAAAATATTAAGCTAAAATATTAAGCTTGATAGACTAGGACATTATTTCTCAGTGTGGGAGCAGATTCAGAGCTGTTCTCTTAAGGAAAACAGCTTCTCTCAGGCATTCCCACAGGTATTCCCACAGGCATTCCCACAGGCTTTCCCGTAGGCATTCCCACAGATATTCCCATAGGTATTCCCACAGGTATTCCCACAGGCATTCTCACAGATATTCCCACAGGCATTCCCACAGGCTTTCCACAGGCATTCTCACAGATATTCCCACAGGCGTTCCCAAAGGTATTCCCGCAGAATTCCCACAGGTATTCCCACAGAATTCCCACAGGTATTCCCACAGGTATTCCCACAGAATTCCCACAGAATTCCCACAGGTATTCCCACAGGCATTCCCATGGCATTCCCACAGCATTCCCACAAGTATTCCCACAGGAATTCCCACAAGTATTCCCACAGGAATTCCCACAGCTATTCCCACAGATATTTCCACAGGCATCCCCACAAGGATTTCCACAGGTATTTCCACAGGTGTTCCCACAGGCATTCCCACAAGTATTCCCATAGGCATTCCCATAGCATTCCCACAAGTATTCCCACAGGCATTCCCATAGCATTCCCACAGGTATTCCCACAGCATTCCCACAAGCATTCCCACAGGCATTCCCACAGGCATTCCCACAGGTATTCCCACAGATATTCTCACAGGTTCCCACAGGTATTCCCACAGGTATTCCCACAGGCATTCCCACAAGTATTCCCACAGGTGTTCTCACAGGTATTCCCACAGGCATTCCCACAAGTATTCCCACAGGTGTTCTCACAGGTATCCCCACAGGCATTACCACAGGTTTTTGGATACACCTGTGAACTCCATACCTAAGCTGCTGAAACCCAAGGGACCTCAACAAAGAGGTCCTCAACCGCGAACCAGGAGAGAAGATGAATTTGTTAGAGATGGCGGGGGAGGGAGCCCAGCCCAGCCCAGCTCAGTTCAGGAGGTACCAGCAGGCACACTCTCAGGGAAGCTGGCCAGGGGAGGGCTGGAGAGTGTTTCAGGCAGAGGGAATAGCCTGAGATGGCTGCAGTCTCTGGGTTCATACATGTGCATTTACTCATGTACTAGTACATGTGTGCATGTGTGTGGTGTACATGGGTGGGTGTATGCTCAGGTGCGGGTGCCAGGTCCAAACCTCTCAGCCTGACAAACACGCTCTTCACCACCTTCCCTCTGCCTCTGCTTCTAGCTCTGCCCCAAGTCTACCCGAGTGAGTCCTTGCTCCTGAGTGGGCCCTGTGTCCTCTGAGTGGCTGTCTCCCCATCTCCCCCCGCTGGGCCAAGTCCCCTCCTCTGTGCCCCTCAGCTCTCCAAACTTCCCACTGTTTAAATAAAATAAAACGAAGACCAGGCTTGAGTCTCTCTCAAGCAAATGAAAACCATTTAAGCCATGGAAGCAAAGCAAAATCTAGCTTATTTCATGACCATGAGCGAAAATCTACTTAGATTATGTCTTGTAAATGCCTCTGGTAATCATAAAAGATATT
This sequence comes from Antrozous pallidus, assembly GCA_027563665.1. Classification (NCBI taxonomy): domain Eukaryota; kingdom Metazoa; phylum Chordata; class Mammalia; order Chiroptera; family Vespertilionidae; genus Antrozous; species Antrozous pallidus. Next base: position 110,601,653 of record CM050513.1, on the reverse strand, counting down.
CGTCATCTTCCTATGATGGTGTAAGATAATCCCTTTGAACTGATCCCCTGCTAGCTGGAAACCCCCCTGTAATAACCAACCACGGTGAAGGTTACCCACTTCCTCACTTCTGCTTTGTAAGTCGCCTGTAATGCCTGCCTCTCTGAGCTGCATCCCAGTCTTGGGCTTGAAGTCTCTGAGTTCACAGTTTGTTTCTTGCTCAGTAAAATATTCGTGCCAGGTAAATGTTCCCTTCGACACCTCTATCATAGTTTCCTGGTGGATCCCCGCACTTCACCTTCCACCCCACACACCTGCCCAGTGGCTAACACATTAGTTAGCATTTTGTTTGGCTGCATGGCACAGAATCTATACTAATAATCTATACTAATAATAGAGGAATATGCAAATTGGCAGAGACACCATCACATAATGACCAATCAGGATGGAAACGGGACCACGGTGGAGAACTCTCAGCATGCCTGCGCCTGGGGTCTGAAGGGCGAGGAGGGGAAGGGAGAGCAGATAGGCAGTTAAGGGGATCAGGCCAGGAGGGGAGAGATGATTGGCAGTTAGGGGGATCAGGCCAGGAGGGGAGAGATGATTGGCAGTTAGGGGGATCAGGCCAGGAGGGGAGCACAGATAGGCAGTTAGGGCGATCAGGCCAGGTGGGGAGAGAAGATAGGCAGTTAGGGGCATCAGGCCAGGAGGAGAGCACAGATAGGCAGTTAGGGTGATCAGGCCAGGAGGGGAGAGCAGATAAGGGATCAGGCTGGCAGAGGGGAGCAGTTAGAGCCATCAGGCTGGCAGAGGAGCAGTTACGGGCATCAGGTGAGTGGCTAGAAGCCATTGGTTCTAGATTGCAAGAGGGATCCCAGATTGGAGAGGGTGTAGGCTGGGCTGAGGTCCCTCCCATCCCCCCGTGTATGAATTTTGTGCACTGGGCCTCTAGTATGGAAATAAAAGTCTTAGAAATATAAATGTATTTTTTGGTCTTGTAAATGGAGCCCCGGATGGCCAGGCTAAAGCTGATTCGTCAGATTCACTGTCACCAGGATCTACCTACCTTCCTACGAGCTCCATCCTCAAGGTTGCCTCACAGCCCATGCTGGCTGCTGGGGCTCCAGGCAGCGGTTTGAGTTCCAGGTGAAAGGGAAAAAAGGTCTGATTTCTAAACTCTGCCAGCCTCTTTCCCAAGAGCTTTTCTGGAGGGAACATCACCTAATGACTTTCTCCTTTGTCTCATTAAGCATCCCCTCTCAGCTGGAAGTGGGGCTGGAACATGGAGACTTTAACCTGGGGACTCTGTCACTCTCAATAACGTGGTGACAAGAAGGGAAATATGAATATTGCATGAATGTATCAACCCGTAGCCTTCAGTACAGCTTGCCGTTGGGAAGCTGTAATGGACAAGTCCCCAGAAAACCTGGAAAAAGGAAGGGAGACAGCCTTTTTGGTGACATACGTAGTCATGAATAATGCACCCCACACATTGAAGCAGAGGTGTGCAAAGAAACTTAGTGAGACCCACGGCCTGTAACCTGCCAAGCAGCTGTCAGTGTGAAAGGGCTGGTCGGCTCTGGGTACAGAGACCTCACAGGCACAAATGGTGGGGAGCCTCTTTCTGACCATTGGGTCAGGGAGAGGGTCACAGGGAGAATTTTCACAAGTGGACTTGAGTTATTTGGTACCACAGGGAAGACCATACCCTTGAGATGTGTGTGTAACCAATTGCATACTAGTCTGAGTCGAAGTCTCCATCTTGGGTTGCAAGTTGCTATAAAATTGAGCAGCTCAGAACCTCAGCTCATAACTGTGAGCATGCTGAGAGTTAGACAAATAAAGATGCAACGTGGCAGGCAATCAACGCTATAAAGAGACAAAAGCAGAGTAAGAAGATGAGAACAGGGTGAGGGGGCAGGTATGAGGGTCAGGGAAGCATCTCAGGAAGAAGAGACTAGGCACCAGGATGCTGGAGTCCCCACCCAGCTCTGCCTTGCCGTGCAGTGTGACTACATCACTGGTCTCAGCATCCACATCTGTAGAATGGGGCCAGAGGGTGTAGTGATTAGGAGCATGGACTGGTTGTGTGGATTCTCACCTTTGAATCCCCTCTTGACTGTTCACTGAACAAGTGACTTAATCTCCCTAAATCTTGGTGGTCTCATCTGTAAAATGGGGATGGGGCAGCTACTACAAAGGCGTGTCTGGAGGTGGCTTGAATGAGGCAGTGCAAATAAGGTGCCTGCTTAAGGCAGGTGCATGGTTGATAGCGGTTTCTCCCCCCTAAGGCCCGTGGACCTGGGCACTCTGTCCTTTCTTGGTAATCTGTTCCCTGCTGTCGCTGCCGCTGACTCCAGATTCCCTCTTGCAGCCCGTCTCCCTGGTGACAGTTGCTATGATTGTCTCAGCGGCTACCACCCATTGCGCCGAAGGCCCTGTGTGCTGCCGTCTGGAGTCCCTTTAACCCACAATTTATTAGGTTTGTTGTCCCTGATGACTTCTCAAATGAGCCCATAAATTAGGAGTATTAATAATGTGTGGCTGGGTCTTAAATGGGTAACTTGTGTGATGGGGTCCATTTATGTACCAATTATGATCAATTGACCTTTCCAACCGTATCACCATCCATCAGGGCACAAACGGTTCTCGTCTCGGGGCTCTGAGGGTTGAAGGGAGACATGAGCTAAGGGGTGGAGGTTATGTAGCTACAGTGATGTGGGTCCTTGTTTCTTCTGCACCCATGGGCTCCATCTCTTCACAGGCATATCACCTAAATGCTTCACAACTCTGGCCTCTGTGGCTCAGTGGCTATAGTATCAAAGGTTCGATTCCGGGTCAAGGGCATGTACCTGGGTTTCAGGTTCGATCCCCAACCCCTGTCAGGGTGAGTGCGGGAGGCAACCATCAATGTGTCTCTCTCACATCGATGTTTCTCTCTCTTTCTCCCTCTCTCTCTCCCCCCCCCCCCCCCTCTCTCTCTCTCACACACACACACACACACACACACACACACACGCTAGTTAGCTTGACTAATCATTTCCCTATGTATGTATGGCATATCAAATCATCATATTGTACACCTGAATATATACAGTTTTTATTAAATAAAATTTAAAAGAAGATGAAATCACCTTATGTGGTTTCAGTGGAAGGTTAGATTATTCACTCACCCTGAAAATCAGGGAGGACTTCCTGGAGGAGGTAGCACTTGGGTAGAACTGGGATACCCCTAGAGGTCATCTCTCTCACATGACAGATGGCTAGAGAGGGGAAATGACCTGCCTGGCAAGTGGTGGGGGGAGTGCCACACAGGTTCACTTTTTAATTCTGCCACGTATGAGCGGTGTGAACTTTGTCGAGTGGGCTCCTAGTCTCTCATCTCTTAACTGGGACTAGTGATGTCTATGTCCCAGGCTTGTTGCAAGTATTAAGTAAGACGACAGGAGCAGAGCGCAGTGCCTGGCACCCAGTCAGTCTCCACCCGATGTGTGCTGTTATTTCCAAGGCCTCCCAGGGTGGGTGACTGTGCCGTGTGTCCTCTGTGGCCGAGGCTCCACCCCTCATTGCATCTTTGCCCTGTCGGGTGGCAGCACTTCAGTTTGGGGAACTGACCTCAGCTCCAGGCCTGGGCCCCAGTTGGCCAAAATCAAACACCTAGGAATTATCCAATTCCTTCCCCATCGCAGCCCGCATCTAAATCGTCAGCATTCCTGTGGGTTAGATCTTCCAGCTGTGTCTGGAACCCCATCACTCCCCACCGCCTGTCCCTGGGGTGAGAGAGTGTGTCCCCTCCTGGGACAACTGCAGGAGGTTTCTGGTTTTTCTCCTTTCCCCTCCAGTCTAGCTCCATACAGCTGCCATGTCTGGTCTCCCTGCTCAAGAACCTGCCCTGACCTCCCCCAGCCCCCATCTCCAGTGAATCCAGAGGAGAGCCAACAGCCTGTGAAGCTCTGTGAAATCTGACCCCAGAGCCTCTCTGGCTCCAGCCTCACAGACCCCCTGGAATGCACCAGACACACTTGCATCTTTGCATGTGCTGTTCCCTCTACTTTTCCCTACACAACCTCATGGCTCACTATTGTATTCCTTCTAGCCTGCTCCAACACCACTTTCCCAACCAGGCCTTCCCCACTTACCTCTTCTCTGACACCCTGTCCCCCATTGGTTTTCCTGTAGCCCTTAGCCCCTTCTTACGTGCATAAAGTTTTCTCATTTAGTATGTCTGTGACTGAGGATCGCCATCTCTCCTGCCAATTGGATTGAAAGCCTATGAGAGTTGGGCTTCTTTGTCCATTTGTTCATGGCTGTATCCCAACCATCTAGTGAAAGGGCAGAGTGGGATTGACTACCCTGTCCTAAACCACGGGATGTGTCAGTTGCTCAGCCCACTCTTAATTCAGCCAATGGGAATGCAGGGGTATGCTGGTCAGTCACATCCTGTCTTTGTGTAGCCAGACCCTGGCCGCACCCTGCCTTTGTGCCACTAGCCCCAGCCCTCACCCAACCAATCGGAATCGGCCAACTCAGTGGTTCGAGTCTGGCCCCACCTCCGTATAAAATTATCGTGCTTTTGAAAATTCGCTCTTTTTTAGCATCCTGCCGTTGCATCGGTGGGGGCAGAGAGCCAAGTTCGAGCTTGTAATAAAGGCTCTTTGCTATTGCATCAGACTCAGCTCCCTGGTGGTCTTTGGGGAGCTTGAAATCTGGGCATAACAGTAGAACAGCACCTGGCACAATAACCATTCATCAAAAGAGAGAGAAAGCCTCCTTCTCCCATTGTCCCCTGGCCTAGGTCCCCCTCCAGCCACACGGTATTGCGTTCTGTGCGGGCAGACTCCGAACTGTCTGTTCGGACACCGTCCTCTCTCTGCCCAGTGCCGGCCCCATGCAGCATCCCGTGGGCGAGACCAGCCTGTCACTGAAACATAAAGCTAAACACAAGGAACCGTAGTCATTGTACCTTGTTCTTCACGCCATCGTACTGTAATTAAAACAACGCACCGGTTTTTAAAAGGAACGAAGGAATTCGACCCCCTTTCCTCTTTCGGGTGGAATTTTTCTGACAGGATGGTATAATGGTATCTTAGGACAACCTTCACCAGTTCTTACTAGATTTTCCTGGCACAGCTAGGAAGAGGGTCATTTTGGCAAAAATGCTTGAGGACGTCCTAGTTTTCCTAAGGGCCACTCTTAGCCCTTTGATATTTAAATCACTCTCTTTTGAGGCACTTATTCATTATCCTCATTGATTTCCTCTTTGTTAATTATTAAAGTGCTCAGCCTTTACCTAGAACTAATAACCAGCATTTTTTGAGTGCCGACCAAGTGCCAGGCTCTGTGTATGTCGTAATGGGTTTATTTTGTCCGCAGCTCTCGGTGGACGCGCTATGCGTGCCTTATAAGGGAACTGAGGCACGTGGGGTGCGGTGGCTTGCTCAGGGGGCAGCTATTTAGCGGAGGAGTTGGGGCTGAACTACTCATTTGTCAAAGACGCAGAGTGCGATTTGAGCCACGCACTAATATCGCTTTCGTTGGCCTCCTCTCATGAAATCCTGCCTCCTTTGTGAGATTTGCATATGCAAATCAAATTAGTTTGCATTTCACCTGCACAGCATCATGGGATGCGAATGTCCCACCGTCCTTGAGGTTGACTGACCACTGACCCAGTGGTGTGATGAGCTGGTGTGAAAGGGGGTGGGACGTTCGAGGCACCTTTACTGGAGGCCAGTTCACTGAAGATTGTTATGTATGGGGGGACTTGCATGAGAAGGGCTTTAGGGACAAGTAAATTTACATCTGTGGGTTGTTTAGAGTGAAGAGTCTCCCCTCCCCCCTTACCCCCACCCCCACCCCCGCCCCAGGCTGTTTCCTGGATTCTTTCTTGGATAAAATGTAAGGCTGGTCATGCCAGTCTGATCACAGGGATGCGAGTTGTGTGCTAGACCTCCCGGGAGATTTAATTAGTTTTTACCACAAGCCAGAGAGAAAGGTCTGGCACGCCATTTGACAGATGAGGTCACCTGACTTAGGTACTCAGATCTAGATTCAAATTTGGGTTTGTCTGTCTCCCAAACCCATAGGGCACCACCTTCTCGTTAGTACAGAAAGCTTAGCTGTGTGTGTGTGTGTGTTTGTAGAGGGGTTAGGGTAGAGACGGGGGACTACGGGGGACTACGGGGGACTGCTGGGGACCGGTGGGAGGGTTGGGCTAGGAGGCAGCCAGGGGGGTGGTGGTGGCAGGAAGTGGGCAGCTGGGCCTGAAGGGAGCGAGACAGCCCCGGATAAACACCATTGGATCTGCTTGCCAGCATCTGCTCCCATTGGCTGCCTCCTGGCCTCTCCAGTGCTGTAGACAGCGTTGGAAAACAGATGCGTTTTCCAGGAGCAGAAAGGAAGCATGGCCCTCTGATGAGATGATCGATCGCTGCCACTTACAAAAGCCTGACGATGTGTCACTTCCTAATTCTGGAGCCGCAACAAGGACCCTCTCTGCCGGCCACCGAGGTGCCAGGTGGACCCGCCGGAGCAGTGCTGGAGCGAGGCAGCAGGACACGGGGAGCCCCTGGAACAGAGGGGGCGTGCCTCCTGATCCATGTAGCAGTTACACGCGGTGTATGACATCACAGGGCGCACAACGCCCAGTTGCTCAGCCCGGCGTGGCCTCTGGAGGCAGGTGAAGAGGGCGATGTTTTTGGCACACGCTCCCAGCCAGTCTCTCCCTTGGTTTCCCTAGATGGTCAGGGAGGTAGGGTGGGGGTGTCAACATCATCTTTTTGGGCCAGATCCCCTGTATTTGGTCTTTGACTGAAGACATGACAGATTCCCCACCCCCTCCTTCCTCTGTGGTGTGAGCTAAGCCCACAGCCAGGCAGGAGGTGGCTTTTCTGGGGGGTGTGGGAGGGCGCAGAGCCTGTGACAGAGAGCTGGGCTTCTGTGGGGCTCTCCTGGGTTGGGGGGTTGGGTACAGCCTGCACAGTGACAGGCCCTGGTGCTGGGAAGTTGGGGGTGCAGAGGGAACCCCTCCTGCAGGAACGTGAGTGGTCAGGCTCCCGAGGCTGGAATGGGATTTGGGACTTGCCTCTGCCTTGCCGCCCTCTTTCCTCAGCTCTGCTGTGGCTTCCTTTCGTTTCCCTTCCTGGGTCTCTCCGGGCCCCCAACCCCCGCCTTGGGGTTCAGACGTATTCTGGGGGAAATGCGAATGATGATTATGAACATTACTGAGTTATTAAATAATTCTTAGCCCGAGGAAAAGGCTCCCTCCCATCACTAACCCAGGAAATGAGTTGAAACCACAGAGCCCTGGATATCGGCTCCCTACTTGGGAGGGATGTGGTGAGGACGCTTCCCAGGCAGTCGGCTGGGTTCACTGTGAGCTTTTTATTTAGTGTGAAACAGTCTGGGTATGTCTCAAGATGTAAGTGATTCAAGCTTTGTATTTTTCAAAAGACTGGAATACTGTGACCTGTTGTGGAGCAGATGTGAGTGAAAGACCACTGGAGCCCAGACCAAATTAAAATTGAGGGAGCCTTTATTAGCCGGCCTGGGGACTGCTCTGCCATCCTCCGTGCAGGGAGATCAGAGAGCAGCCCCGGCCCTTTGTGCAAGACCACTTTTAAGCACATTAACCACATCCTGTTTTTGCAATATAAGCAGCCCAAGACAAAAGAGTTTTTTTTTCCAAGCTACGTCAGAGTCATGCCATCGGCGACCAGGGCACCCACAGGGTCATCCTGTTCTTCAGAAAGCTGACAGTGTTCTATTTTGCAAGGTTTACGGGCTGGGAAGAGGCCATGAAACTGTGTCTCAAGGCCTGGCCTGGTGTCAGCACTGACAACTCCATCTGGGGCATAGCCCTCGGCCTCAGTAGTGCTCAAAAATTCCCACTCTACAACAAACCCTGAACATGGGCCTTTCGATCCCAGGGTTGGGGGAGTGGGGGGTGGTCCCCAAGCCTCTGCTGGTGGTGGGCTGCTCAGGAGCAGGAAGGCAGAGATGGGAAGTCGTCTCACCATCTGCAGCAAGGACACACGGGTGTGACTGGGGTGGGGACACGCAGAGACCCGCAGGCCAGCACACTTGGGTGGAATCCAGACTGAGGCCCCCCCACTCCCCCTGCACTGTGGACTTGATAAGACAGGGTGGGCGTGGAGTTTGTCCACAAGATACCAGCTCTGAAGTGGGAGCAGCAGAGCTGGGGTGGGGGTCGGGGGCGTGGAGTGGGGAAGAGGGCGGGGAGTAAGGAAGAACATCCTGATTCTGTCTCCTGGTCTTCGGTGACCTTGTCCCCAGGCACTTGATGTCTGGGCGTTCCTTGGTTTGCAGACGCAGCACCTCAACCTCTGCCTCCACTGTCCCCGTCACGTGGCCTCGCCCCTGGGAGTCTGTCTCTGCATCTCTCCTGTTTCTGTGAGGCCACTGGCCTCCGGGGCGGGGACCTGCCCCCATGACCTCATCTTCACCGGATCCCCTCCGCAGGGCCCGGTGGTCAAGCATGCTCGCGGGCGCAGGCTGGGACTCCGCATGTCGTCCGTTCTGTCGCTGGTCGTGAGGCTGCAGCCGGCTCACAACAGTCAGTAAAGCCCTTAGCGCGTTGCGGGCACCTCCTCAGCTTTCCATAAATATTAGCCGCTGTTGTGATCCCAGGCTCCAAGAGACAAAGCACACAGTCTCTTGGCAAATGCGAACAGGCCGGGCAGAGTCACGGCCGGCTGTTTTCTCTATTCGCTGCAGACGTCCTCAGGTTAAGAGCCGGACGGGGAGAGAATGGCCTGGGTGTGCCCGGTTGGCGATGGCGGAGGGGTGGGGGGGTGGGAGGCATCCCCCCCGCAGTTGGTGGTCGCCTGTGGGACCCATGGCAGGTGACCGAGGGGAGGCTCAGGGCACGGGCAGCCAAGTTAGAAAGAAAACAGCCACCTCTCGGGCCCAAGTCCTCAAAGCCGGGACCACCTGGCACCCCTGTGCCCCCAGAGTCCTGTCACCTCCACTTCCCAAACAGACCCCCAGTCACACCCCCTCCCATCTCCGCGACAGCCGCCCTTCTTCAAGCCGCCATTGCCTCTTAGGGAAACGACAGGACGCCTCCACACCCGCCTCCCAGCTTCATCCGTTGGCCCCCTTCTACCCACCCCATCCGCTGTCACATCTTAACACGGCTGCACGATGGCTCTTTTAATCCACACAAGTCAGGTCATGCTTACAACCTGTCAAGGCTTCTCACTGCACTTGGATTGCCTTGGCCCACATGTTCCTTCCTGACTGGTATCCCCACCATCCTCCCGCCCCCTCCCCCAGCGCCCCCTTCCCATCTCTTTCAGTTTCTCCAACACACCAAGCCGGGCCTGCCCCAGGACCTTGGCACTTGCTGCTTCCTCCATGTGGAAGCCCCCCTCAGGCCTGGCTCTGGCTTCCTCCCTCTCATCACGCATGCCTGTCTCTCTTCGAATATCCTCCATGGCTGCCCCACGGAAAGGAACTCCCAGCCCCAGCCCCCTATGCCAACTGTGGCACTTAAAAAAAATATTTTATTGATTTTTTTACAGAGAGAAAGGGAAAGGGATAGAGAGTCAGAAACATCGATGAGAGAGAAACATCGATCAGCTGCCTCCTGTACACTCCCTACTGGGGATGTGCCTGCAACCAAGGTGCATGCCCTTGACCGGAATCGAACCTGGGACCTTTCAGTCTGCAGGCCGACACTGTACCCACTGAGCCAAACCGGTCAGGGCCCAACTGTGGCACTTTTCCATTTTCTTCCTAATACCTGGGTTCGAAACGATCCTGTATTTTGTGTATTTCCTGTGTGTCTGTCTGTTTTTAGAGAGATGAGAAATGATGACCATGTTCCCTTCTGTGTCTCTGGTGCCAAAACGGGGTACGGAACACAATCAGCGCTCAGGAAGGCGTGTTGTACGGATGAAAAACAACTCCGTGACCAACGGTCTGGAGGCATCAGGCAAGGCAGCCCTTCTCACCGCGCATCTCTCGACCCCCGGTTTTGACCAGGAACCCTTTGCCTCGTTCCTGAAACCCAGTCCCTGTGTCCTCAGCTTGTTCTCTCACTTCCTCATTCACCCCACAGCCGCTGAGCGCCTGCGGCGTGCCACGTGCCCTAACAGGCAACCAAGAGGCAGATTTCAAAAGCACAACAGGACAAGCACAGAGAGGCATCCACCCAGACCTGGAGTGGAGGAAATCAGGGAGAACTTCCTGGAGGAGACGACGCCTCAGCTTGCATCCTCAAGGATGTGCACAAGCTGGACAGGTGGGCATGGAGGTGAATGGAGTGTGGGAAGGCATGGCCAGCAGGCAGTGGCCCAGGGAAGCAGAATAACATTCAACACTGCCATGCGCTGTGCTGAGCACCTGGCAGGGGTGACCTCACCTGTCCACCTGGCAGCCCTGGAGCAGGGGCTGTGCCAGCCCCGTGTGGCGGAGAAGGGAACCGATGCGGAGAGAGAGGTTCGGGTGTGGAAGGGAACACAGCTAACACGGGGCTGGGATCAGGCGCCGGTACAGGTGTGTCCCTCTTGGTTTGAGTACTTCCCTCCTTCTCTGTCACCTGCGCACCAGGAAGTGGCCTGATGCTACGTCTGAGTCCTTGCTCTCCATTCAGTTGTCCCCCAGCCCCCCTCCCCCTGACTTCACCAGACACCCCCCTGTGCAGGGTTGTGAGTCTTCTCGGTGGGCACAGCCTGGCGGCCGGACCTTTTGGATGCTTGACTCTCCACACCTCGGCTCTCCCTGGGCTCTGGACCTGGTGCTGGGCACACTCCCCCTGTGGCTCAGTTACGACGCTTTCGGCTGTAAGCAAGGGAAACCCAGCTCAACCCGCCTCACACAAGAACTTTATATTTCCAGTGACAGGCGAGGAGTCCTGCGTCCACCTGCCCCCAGCAGCCACCGCTGCCTGGGGGAACCCGTCTGTCTGTCTCCATCCTCATTCGAGAGGGCAGCTGCTGAGGCTGGCCCCGAGGCCCTCTCTCAAGGCGACGGCCGTGGGAGTGAGTAAGGAGGGACCACAGAGATTCAGGTGCCCGGGAAGCACCCCGGGACTCCCAGGATGAATCCGACGCGCTCACAGCCCTGTGTACGGCCGCCGCCACTGCAGACACCAGGCCCCGGGTGATCACAGTGAGACCCAGCACGCGGCTGGCCACACAGGGGCCACGCATGGCACAGGCTCCCACAGCGGCCTCGGTGGGAGCCTCCATCCCCCCACTGGGAAGCTGCCGCCCCTCCTACAGGTCACCCCTGCCCCCCTCAGGGCTTCAGTTTCCTCTCCTATGAGCTGGAGCTTGTTACAGAGCTGGGAAAGGAACCCCAAGGTGATGGTGGAACCTCCTTTTAAGAAATGTGGCCCCGCTACATAGAGACTGCCTTTGTGGGCACAAGGACCAATGGGACTTTGAGTCAAAAGTGATTCAGAAGAGCTGGTCTCTGGGCATGAAGACACTTTAGGACCACCTCAGCCAATTTATTATTTTTAATATATTTTATTGATTTTTTACAGAGAGGAAGGAAGAAGGATAGAAAGTTAGAAGCATCGATCAGCTGCTTCCTGCACACCCCCTACTGGGATGTGCCTGCAACCAAGGTACATGCCCTTGACCAGAATCGAACCTGGGACCCTTCAGTGTGCAGGCTGATGCTCTATCCACTGAGCCAAACCGGTTTCAGCTCAGCCAATTTATTTTGCATCCATTTTCCTTTCTCTGCATTCACAAGGATGATGCAAAGCTACGTCTAAATAGTCTAAAATAACCTTCAAAACAAGTAACGGAAAACGGCTATGTGATGCGAAAACGCTGGGGCACCATTTAACTTCGCAGCCCTTCCCCCTTGTTCGTGCACACAGAAGTCGTGCGCCTCATGAACGACGGTGTGTAAATTAGGGGCTGGCCAGCGTTCACATCTCACCGGTCAGGAAGTCGATATTTCAGGGTTCACTGCCGCTGTGTCGCGTCGGCGGGCGCAGACAGTCCTTAAAATGAATGAGCGTGGCCGTGTTCCAATAAAACTTTATTTATGGGATGTAGATTTCACATAATCTTCATGTGCCATGAAATAGTATTCTTTTGACAGTTCAACCTTATAAAAATGGGACACCCCCCCCCCCCCCCCCGGCCCGCACCCAACTCTTGGCTCCTGGGCTGTAGGTAACAGCCTGCGGGCTCTGTCTGTGGGATCCCGGGCCATGTGGGTGAAAGGCGATAAATCTGGTGGACCCAGAACATCAATGAAATGTCTCATTGGGGGTGGAGGGGGGGGAGACCCATAGATGTGGGGGCTTTGAGGCACTCTCCTCCTGAATTCCAGCCCCTCATCCTGCAGACGGGGAAGGGGATGGAGGCTGGTGATGCACCCCGAAGAGCCCGCAGCCGGCCCCTGGCGCCGCTGGGTCAGGGTGCTTGGTGCTGTGTGGTGGTTTCCAGACACAGTAATGGGTGTGAAAGTGTGAGCACAGTGCAAGGAATGGGTTCAGTTCTTACCGATGGTTACCCCCCCCCCACTCTTGCTAGTCTCCCATCCTGTTTGCCAGCCACCTGTCCTTTTTGTAGGGCAGGAGGTACCCCCACCCCAAGGCTGTGCATCCCTCCCAAACCCCGGCCGCATCGGGCCGCCACCTGCCTCCCCGCACCGTGCCAGGAGCCCAGAGGAGACGTGTCAGGAGTGGCATGAAGTTCAGATCTGCCCCTCCAGCCCCCCACCCCCGGGCCCCTCCTCAGCTGTTTGTGTTTCTTTAAGCCATCACCTCGGCGCGGCCTCTCTCCCTGTACCTCTCTCTCGCTCACTCTGTGCGCTCTCTCTCCACTTAGTGGTTCATTTACTGCTCAATCTGTGATTAATTAAAACAATTTAAATAACTGTGCTGATGCTAAATTCATTTACAGCCACCTCCGCCGCGCATGGCTGCGTGAGCACAGGGGAGCAGCGGTGCGGACTCGGATCGACCGCCAGGAGGCGCTGTGGTCTAAGGTTTAACGGAGACACGGCGTCTCGTCTAGGCTAATTCCTGCGCAAGGGAACGCGTTAGGACGGGCACACAGTCCCCCCTCCACCCATCTTGCCTTCTCCCCTGTGGGCTCCCACCGTGCCCTGGCAGTGCCCAGAGCACCCCTTGGCCAACCCAGAATAAGAAATGCCAGGGAGCCCTAACTGGTTTGGCTCAGTGGAGAGAGCACCTGCCTGAGGACTGGAAGGTCCCAGGTTCGATTCCGGTCAAGGGCATGTGCCTTGGTTGCGGGCACATCCCCAGTGGTGGGTGTGCAGGAGGCAGCTGATCGATGTTTCTAACTATCTCTCTACCTTCCTCTCTGTACAAAAAAAAAAAAAAAAAAAAAAAAAAAAAAGCCAGGGAGACGAACTCCTGTCTCCCACGCTAGGTCAGCTCAGGATAGAACCTGCACACATTGGGCCCAGACACCAGGAGAAGCATAGGCTGACTGTGTGAGTTAGAGAGGTGCAGGTGGCCTTTCTTGCTGGGGGCGGGAAGGGGAAGGAGCAGAAGTTGAGGACAAAGGCCCTGGCCTGGGTTCCTCTACTGTGAAATAAATGTGTACTGGGCTGAGCAGCGTCCCCCAAATTCATGTCTACTCGAAACCCCAGGGTAGGACCTTATTTGTGAATAGGGTATTTGCAGAAGCTGTTCATCAAGGATCTCAGGTTATAAGCATCCTGAACTTGGGGTGGGCCCTGCACCCAATGGCCGGCATCCTTGTCGGAGGAGAGGGCACAGACTCACACACAGAGGGAAGGAGGCTGTGTGGAGTCTGGAGTGGTGCGGCCAGAAACTGGGGAAGGCAGGAAAGGATTCTGCCCACGGCTTTCTTACAGCAGCCACAGGAAAAAATGGATACTGATGTTGAGTTAGAAACCAGCATAGAAGACCTACTGTGTGCCAGCCGCTTGGCTGGATGTGTTCACGCCCGTTTCCCCAGCTAAGTCTCACCGCAGCCAGACAAGGCAGGTTAATAATATCGACATCCCTGCTCTGCTGGGCCACCCAGCCGGGGAGTGGCAGAACCAAGTCCCAGCCCAGGGCAGCCTGAACCCACCCCTGGCCACCTAGCCATTCCCCTGCCTCTGTGCCTCGCAGCCTTGCCATCTCCCAGGATCTCGCCTTGAGGACAACAAGACCCAGGACTTAGAAGTTTGCTGGTGGGCCAGGGGCAAGGGCCCAGGATCCTCTCAGGAGGACGAGCCTGGGGGCAGGGCCAGGGATGGCAGGAGGCCACCTGCTGTCTGGACTTGCTCTGGTGGAGGCAGCACAGCTGGGTGTGGGCTGGTCCCACACACAGAACCGTGGGACTCTGTCCTCGCCAGCTGCCTGCTTACCGATCAATGCGGGCTGACATTAGCCATGGTCGGCAAACTGTGGCTCGAGAGCCACAGGCGGCTCTTTGGCCCCTTGGGTGTGGCTCTTCCACAAAATACCGCGGCCTGGGCGAATCTGTTTTGAAGAAGTGGCGTTAGAAGAAGCTTAAAAAACGTGGCTCTCAAAAGAAATTTCATAAGTTGTACTGTTGATATTTGGCTCTGTTGACTAATGAGTTTGCCCGAGGCAAAGGGACCTCTGGCAAGTGACTTCACCCCTCTGTGCCTCAGTTGTAACCAGGGGCGATTTTGCCCCCAGGGGACATTTGGCGATGTCTGGTTGTCACAACTGGGTGTCAGGGGGCCACTGGCATCTGGTGATCCCACCATGCACGGAGGTCAGGGACACTGCTAAATCCCACAATGCACAGAGGTCAGGGACACTGCTAAATCCCACAATGCACAGGACAGCCCCCCAATGGAGAATGATCCTCCCAAATGCCAGGAGTACCGGGGCCGCCTGGGCCTGCCTTCCAGCCTCTCAGCATTCCAGGCATGCTCGTTAGTGTTTTGGGCCCGCAGCCATCTGCCTGACCTATCACTCTGCACCTTTCATGTCTTTGCTCAAACACTCCCTTCTCAAGAGACCTGTTCTGAGCGCCTTATTTAAAATTGCAGCCCTGCCGAGACCGGTTTGGCTCAGTGGATAGAGCGTCGGACTGCGGACTGAAGGGTCCCGGGTTCGATTCCGGCAAGGGCATGTACCTTGGCTGGGGGGAACATCCCCATAGGGGGCGTGCAAGAGGCAGCTGATGGATGTCTCTCTCTCATCGATGTTTCTGACTTTCTATCCCTCTCCCTTCTGCTCTGTAAAAAGTCAATAAAATATATTTTAAAAAAAATTGCAGCCCTGCCCTCCCTTTGTAGCCTCCTATTTCCTGTTACCTTGCTTTCTAAAATGAATGCATAGCAATGCAACCGTTTAGCATCCTATGTATATTACTTATTTATTTTGTTTCTTATTTATTACCTGTTTCCAATAAGGAATTCTTTCTAAATTTTTGGGCTTATCTTATTGGCTGGTATATTCTTCTTCTTCTTTTTTTAAAATCCTCACCGAAGAAACGTTTTTATTGATTTTAGAGAGGAAAGAAGGAGAAGGTGGGGTGGAGAAAGAGAGAAACACTGATGTGAGAGAATATCTCATATGTGCCCCAACCAGCAATTGAACCCACAGCCTAGGTATGTGACCTGACCTGGAATTGAACCCCAACTTTTTGGTGTATGGGATGACACCCTAACTGGCTCAAGGTTTGGCTAGTATATTCTTGGTGCCTCAGTAATACTTGGCACATAATAGATGCTCAATAAATATTTACTAAATCAAATGGTGGTCCCTGAGCTGATCCCTCAGGCACTCGAGTGAAGAAGGCTGACAAGAAAGAAGTGGGCTCACTGGAATCTGGTGTTGGAGGAGCGTGCGATGGATACCCTGGACCGGCAGCAGATGAGCAGTGGGTCCTAATGAAAACCGAGCCTGCAACATGGCAGAACGGAAGCTGCCCTATGTGGGCCACATCCTGAGGAGGCGGGTCCTTTGGGGAGGGTAATGGCTCGGGGAAAGCAGAAGGCCCAGGCCCAGAGGGAGACCAGGGATGAGCTGATGGACTCCAGAGAGGAAGCCATCGGCACGAGTGCACAGGCGCTGAGGGGCTGCTGAGGACGGGGCACGGCGGACGTCAGTCACTCACAGGGCGGTCAGGAGCCAGGGCTGACCCATGGCGTCTCTCTCTCTCTCACACAGACACACAGACACACAGACACACAGACACACACACAGCCCTGAGAACTCTGACCGCAAAGAAACCAGTGCCACTTGGTCTTACCCAGGGTTTCTCAATCTTCTTGGCCCTGGAACCTTTCCCTCTCCCTCCGCCCCATCCACCGTGCCCTCCTGCAGGCTCACGCTCCCCATCACTGCTCTGTTCCAGCCTCTCCCGTGGTTGTCCGAGGGCAAAGATTCTGAACGGAAGAGTCGGGGATCCTTGTGATGAGGTCGTGGGGGCAGCTCCGCTACCTGGACAGCTCCGTGGGAACCGGAGCGCCAGGCCTGGCCCAGGTGGGCAAGCACCAGGTCTGGAGCCTGGACACTGGCCAGCCAGCTGGGAGGCGAGGCGCAGCTGGGCACACCACCCTTGCATCTGTGTAAATATTACATCCTATGAGGCCTGGCAAGAGCGCGGCTGCATATGCCCAGGGGTGTTCCCGGAGGAGCGGGAAAGTAAGTGTTTGCCTCACGTGCCTGACCTATCAGAGAGCTGGCAGTCGTCCTGCGGAAAATCGGGGCGAGTGTTTAGAAGACACTGGCCAGCCTGGGGGTCCCTTTTGAGTCCCTGTGCGCTGGGAAGTGGCACCTGGGGAGCCACGCGATTTGAAGGGATGCTGGCGTCCCAGCCTTTACCCCTGGGTAGGGACGAGAGGGGGAGGGGGCTGAAGT
This sequence comes from Antrozous pallidus, assembly GCA_027563665.1. NCBI lineage: Eukaryota > Metazoa > Chordata > Mammalia > Chiroptera > Vespertilionidae > Antrozous > Antrozous pallidus. The sequence continues at coordinate 110,584,861 of CM050513.1, read as the reverse complement.
CCCCACTGAGGTCAGGAGGGGGTGCTGAGTGAAGGGAGCCATCATGGACTGGTCGGGAGGACTTGGTCACTGTGACCATAGGGGCCAGAGCAAGGACCAATGAGGGGACCTTACCTGGAGAGGCGGGGTTCTACCCAAGATAAGCCAGAACCTTCCAAGCTGTAGAACACTTTCTGGGGGATGTGATGAGGCAGAGGAGTGCTGTCCCCAGTCGTGTCTGAGCAGGATCCTATGGGCCATCAGAGACCGGAGATTCTCCTAAGACCCCGTGAGCCAGGCCCTCTCTCTCGTTTCCATTTATTCCAGGAGCAAAAGCGCCCATGCAAGTCGACGTCATCATTATCAGCCAACGTCTCTTTGGATCCCAAGCACAGGTCGAAAGGTCCAAATTAGAAGCCCCTCTCTCCCTCCCTGGGTGGGGAGCAGGCTTTGAATGTAGGAAGGAGGGAAGGGGGAGCCAGCACCAGATGGTGTATGGGACAAACACCCGCAGGGCTCTTAGCTCGGGGGCATTTAAGACCCCTTGTGATTGCCCTCACGCCCATCTCTGTGGGTGCCAGGTCAACCCGACAGGCAGCCTCCATGTCTTGCAAACCTCTGAAGTGATTCCCTCCCCGTTTGCCTGTTGTTCACCTTGCTCTAACTTTTTGCAGCCATGGAGGTCAGGGTTGTGAGGTGGAGAGAGGGAGGTTGGGGGTGGGAAGGTGGAGGGTGGGAGGGACAGGTGGGCAGTAGATGAATAAGGAGGAGGGTGCTCTATCGCTGGAACAGGTAATTACGGTGAAATCGCGATGGTAGGGAGCCACGGACTGAATTGATGTGAGGGGATGGATCGACCCGCTACTCTTCCCCTCTGCAGTGTCCCGCAGCCAGATGTGGCTGTCTCCGTTAGGGGAGGCCCGATCACAGCGTGGTGGGGTGGGCCGAGGGAATCCATCAAATGAGCCATTTGCTGCAGCCACCTTGAGCCCGAACAGACTGCTCGGTAATGATGATGCCATAAATGCAAAAGCAAATACTATTAACTTTTAAAATTGAGATTTATGGTGCTGATTTCCAGGGCATGGAGAGGCTGTAGCTTCTCGCTTTTAGGGGACCTTACCTGGAGAGGCGGGGTTCTACCCAAGATAAGCCAGAACCTTCCAAGCTGTAGAACACTTTCTGGGGGATGTGATGAGGCAGAGGAGTGCTGTCTCCAGTCGTGTCTGAGCAGGGTCCTACGGGCCGTCAGATACCGGAGATTCTCCTGGGGCCAGGGTCAGCTCCCAGCACCCTGACAACTCTCCAAATACAGTCCCTCAACATCCAGCCCTCCTGAGGCAGCGCCAACGTTTAATAGGGTCAGAGGGGGGGGGGGACTGGTCAGCCAAGGATTGCAAAACCGGGGTTCAGTTACCTCCTCAATCCCCTGGAGAGCAGGCCAGCTAGAAACATGGGGCCTTTTGGGACTTGAAATAGATCTAGAAAGAGCCCCATTTTAGCACCTGCCACACTCGTATTACTGATTTTGTTGCTGTTGGTATAACGTGAGGGGCAGAGTGTGGCCCAGAGTCCTGTTTCCAGACTCCCAGAGGAGTCTCCTCCCCGAAACACGGTCTCTCAAGTTCAGGGTCATGTCAGATGTTCCAGCGGACAGGCCCATCATTTGAAATCAGCTCCTTTCCTGCTCAAGCCACACACACACACACACACACACACACACACACACACACACACACACAGAGAGATGCTCACACGCAGGGAAGGCAATTAAAGGAACCAGCGCAGAGACACAGAGGCAGTCTGTCAACTGCGCCAAGTTGACAAATTTTGCATCGTAAAAACAAAAACAGGAGCTTCCCCCTCCCTCCTCCTGCGAAGAGTGTAACTGAGACAGCGCGGCCCTCCGGCCCTCCTACAGCGGAGGTGGGGCTGGCAGATTACTCTGGGGTCCTGATGGTACAGGCAGCCTCGTGGGGTCAGGAGGGTGGGGGACTCACAGCCAGAGAGGGCTCTGTGGGGGCCCTGCCGGGAAGGAGGCTGGCATTTACTGAGCGCTGAGACACACGGAGCAGGTGATCTGTTTCACCTCCCTATGCCCTGCAGTGCGGGCTGAACCTTTCTCAGGTGAGGAAGCAAGCTCCCAGGGTGAAGGCCAGCTCGGAGGCCCACCAGGAAACAATGCCCCCACGAGGGTTCAGACCCAGATTCGTTCGACCCCAAAGCCTGGCTTTTGAGTCCCAGTTTCTGCACCTCACCTGTGGATAGTCTCTTCACATTTCTTCCTCGAGGGACCTCACTCCGCTGCCACGTTTGGTGCCCAGCAGAGCTCATGCTGAACAAAGATTCTGGAAACTGACCTCAGTTCAGTGCCAGGATGCCCTGGTGAACAAAACCAAACCCAGCCCTGGTGGTTCCCATGCTGGTGGGGAGGCAGAAAGTGGCAAATCAGAGGCTAAGGAGGACCAGCTCACACGGTCCCTCAGGACAACGCTACGGGCCTGCAGCTACGGGCAGGTGCTGCAGTTTTATCCCTGCTTTGGATGAGGGGGGTAAGCAGCCCATGGCTACCCACATAGTAGGAATCAGCTAGGACTGGATCCCCTGACCTTGGCCCCTACATCACTTCTCCCTGCAATCAATGGAGCAGGTTGGCATTCGGCAGGATGCAACTATTATGATAGACTGGAGGGGAGCCTCAGGGAAGACCTCTCCAGGGGATGATCTTGGACCAGGTTCTCCCCTTTCTGCAGGGGGTGTCCACTCGGTCAGGGCTGGAGTGGTTGAACATAAACACTTGGCAAAGCAGTTCAGCTCAGCCTGGGCTTCTTCTGGGAGGCACACCCTTCCCTGCTCAGGGGCATGAGAACCCGGATGCCCGGTGTCCATGGACCTTGTCTACCCAGTGGCACTGAACACAAAGCACTAAGGAATATGAAGCATGACTCTGCTTAGGGCAGCATGGCAGACAGCACTAAGTCCACCTGGCCCTCGCTCGTGGCAGTCATCACTAAGCGATCACCGCTCTCTGTCCTCCGAGTCTGGTCCAGGATTTCAAATCCTCCCCAACTCCATGTCCCAGTAACAGTCAGTACCAATCAATGCACACGGGGATTCGAGGTGAACATACCTGCCATCCTCGCTCCAGCGTTGTTTTTGAGAGATGCCAGGGCCTATCAGACTTGCCCTGGCTCCTCAGCCTCCGCTCGGCTGGGCCTTCCCTTGCCCATCGGGACTCCGGCCATCTGCAAGGCCTGCACTTGGCCTGTGGTTTTCTGGCCTACATTTTTTCACACTATGGTGGCTCTTAAAAAATATTTTCCTGGCAGCCCCTGGGTGTCTTCCTGCTGGGAGGAGAGGGGAAGAAGAATTAGCAGCTTCCCATCTGAGAACTTCCACTGGAATTGATTTATCCCAGCAGAAAGAGCCCGGCATTTTCCTTCCAAATTAATATGCAAATGAGGGTAAGCAACACCTCCCACGGGCAGGTTCAGAACACAGCGGTATTATCCTGGAACATTTATTAGCACTATTAATAGAGTTCACCGCCTGCCTCCTCCCCCCTGCTTTTATTGCCATTCTAATTATGGACCGTTTTGTTTCATTTAATTTTCCTCCCCGGTTCTGGTGCAGGCCCATTGTCCCCGGTTGGAAAGAAAGCTGTGGCGTGCGAATGGGCTGCAAGGGTGGGGGCTGCATTCTTTGTGGGTGCCTCTCTCTGGGACAGTGCTCTCCTCGCTGTCACCCCATGTTGCTGGCACCACAGTCCTGCAGAGAGGAGAGCTCCCGAGCCGGGGATGGCCGTTATAACCAAGCAGCCTTTGAAAGAGGGGCGTTCAGGAGAGACGCTACCCCTGGGGAACTCCAGCCCTTGGGATCCTTGTCATGGATGAGGCTCTGTTTCTGGTACCCACCACAGCCCAAGAAGGTGAGGGACCATGTGCATTTCTGTTTCCTGAGGAGGAAACTGAGGCAGAGATGTTAAGGGACTGCTCCTGGGTTAGCCAAGTCTGGCTCCAGACCCGGTGTTTGCAGTCAGCTGTCCTCACCCAGATTTCCTTTGGGGACCTCACCATCTCTCTCCTTTTCCTTAGCAAAGCAGTTCAGCTCAGCCTGGGCTCCTTCCGGGAGGCACACCCTTCCCTGCTCCAGGAGTCACCAGGATTCACCTCCTTGGGAGACATAGGGAACGTTCAATAACAAATCAATTATTTTTCCATTGCTGTAGGGAATCTACGTTTACTCAAAGTTAAAACCCTTCCTATAGCACCACCCCATTCACAAGCCTCCCCCAGTTTATCTGCCTCTCCCCCTCCTCCCCCACCCCACCTGTAATCCTAACATTCCATGCACCGTATTCATCTCATTGGCCCGGGCTGTGTACAGGGCAGCACCTCTCCCTGCCCCCCTCATGCCCAGGTCTTAGATTTTTGGATTCGGTTGGAGTCAAGTAAAGCACTTGATTCATTAACTAGTTTAGGGACCCGTCAGTAGGATGCTCATTCTGGAGGAGTTTCAAGGTTCCCCAGAACCCAGGTCCTTCGGTTCTATTGTGTCCCTTTTAGGAAGTTACACTGTCTGTCACCAAATCATGGTGAGAGGGGAGAAGAGGTAATGAAAGATTTTAGCTGGAAAGGCAAGGGAGGGTAAGCCAGCTCCAGGGAGCACAGTGTAAGCTGCAGCCCCAGGGCCAGGCTGTCTGCAGGGAGGGGATGCCACCTGAGGGCAGGCAACCCATTGTCAAGTTTGTCCATCCTTTGTTCAGTTTCCTCCAAGGACCAACATCCCAGGGCTGCTCCAGGCAGCAGCACATTCCACTCCTCTTCTCTTCACACCGTTTCCTGCCCTGGCTTAGGAGGTCATAAGTGCTTTTATTTATTTACTAGAGGCCCTGTGCACGAAATTCATGCATGGGTGTGTGTGTCCTTCAGCCCAGCCTTCACCCTCTCAAATCTGGGACCCCTCGAGGGATACCTGACTGCCCGTTTAGGCCTGACTTGGATCAGGCCTAAATGGGCAGTCGGACATCCTTCTCACAATCCAGGACTCCTGGCTCCCAACTGCTCACCTGCCTGCCTTCCTGATTGCCAGTAACTGCTTCTGCCAGCCAGCCTGATCATCCCCAACCATTCCCCTGCCAGACAGATTGATGCCTAATTGCCCTCCCCTGCAGGCCTGGTCACCCCTAACTGCCCTCCCCTGCAGGCCTGGTCACCCCTAATTGCCCTTCCCTACAGGCCTGGTCCCCCCCACCTGCTCTCCCCTGCAGGCCTGGGTCTCCCTCCAACTGCCCTCCCTTAAAGACCTGGTCCCTCCCAACTGCCCTTCCTTGCTGGCCATCTTGTGGCAGAGATCTTGTGTCCACATGGGGGCAGCCATTTTTGACCACACGGGGGCAGCCATTTTGTATGTTGGAGTGACAATTTGCATGTTACTCTTTTATTAGATAGGATTACTATTTTAAAAAAATATATTTTCATTGATTTCAGAGAGGAAAGGAGAGGGAGAGAGAGATATAGAAACATCAATGATAAGAATCATTGATCTGCTGCCTCCTGCACACCTCCTACTGGGGATTGAACCTACAACCAGCGCATATGCCTTGACCAGGAATTGCACTATGACCTCCTGGTTCAGAGGCTGACACTCAGCACTGAGCACACTGGCCAGACCATAAGGGCTTTCATTCCCAGCATCAGGAACAGAAGCCAGACGCCTGCTCTCAGCCGTGAGCTGGTGGTGGTGGGGTCTTATGGGCAGCACATTCCATCACTGAGCCTCAGTTTTCTCCTGTCTAAAAGGGGTGGGTTGGACCAGAAATGATCATTCCGTATTATGCTCCACTGAGGTCCCAGGGGTTAGGATTTCAACATGTGAACTGGGGGGAGACACAGTTAAGCCCTCAATAGCTGCCTCTAGCACCAAGGGAACTATTGGAAAGATATTGGTGTTTAGGAGGTAAGCAGTAGGTGGCTAGACATATCGCATCAGTGGGACCCTCAGCAGCAGCAGCCAGGACATAGGAACAGCCTGGAAAGCTTGTAGTTCTGGCCTTGGTGGTCTGGATCCCTGGCCGACCCCTCTCCTCCCAAAGGAGCCCCTGACACTGAACCTGAGTCACGTGTCCAGGCACCTAAAGACTAAAGGGCTGGGAGAGAGGGTAGGTTCTTCAGCCTTCCACTGGGCAGGTGGGCGCTAATGCCCACCAGCACTGTCCACCCCGGGTCCTGCCTGCAAGGAAGGAGGGTGCTATTATCGAGGTTTGGATTTCAGACCATCCCCATGAGTCCCCAGGTCCACCCCTAAATAACAAAGGTCTCCCCTATGTGTTGACTTCTCTTCCGAAGCCAGGCTCCACGTTCCTTAAGAGTGCCTGCCTGAGCCCCAGGTAAGTGACACTTGGCAGGGAGGAGCCAGAAGGTGACAGATCCGGGAATTCCGCCAGGATCCCTCTGCTGGTAAATAAGCCCACTCATTCATTCAGTCAGCAAACATTTAGGCTTGATGCTAGGCGAGGGTACCCACCAGTGCGAGCTAGGCACGGCCCCTGCTTTCATGGAGACATAGGTCAGCAGCAGGGAAGGCATTCTGGCTGCTGTCTGATGTCCCAAACCCAGGCTTTCACCTCCTTTTTCAGAATGACTTCTGAGAGGACAGAGCGCTTCTTTCTAGAAGAGGGATGTAGCCTGGTGGCTAAGGGCACGGACTCTGAGCCTTGGTGCTATGGGTTCAAATCCCAGCTCTGTGATTCACTAGCTGGGTGGCCTTGGGCCCGTTACTTAACCTCCGTGCACTTCGCTTTCATCTGTAACAAAGGGATGATAACAGTGCCTATCTCATACAGCTCTTGAAAGAATTAAGGGAGGTAATTTATGTAGGCCTCGAGTGAGGGCTCTCTCTTGTGTACCCAGAACAGTGCCAAGCACCTGCTGAGAAAAATGTCTGTTGGATGAAAGACTGTAAATTACCCACGCGGGGTTCCTAAATTCAACATTCTTACACCAAGCACTTAAATGAAGGGAATGGCGTCTCTTTGTCTCACTCAGGGGCTGCCTGCCTCCCGTTTGCTCCCGTTTCCTGCGTGGTGGGGAGGACAACGGAAGAGCTGGTTGAGTCTCAGGGTTCCATCGGACCAGGATGGGTTTGCATGCTGACCATTTGCAGTCCTGGGCTTGGGTCAGAAGCTCATATCCTTCATCTCTCTGCCCCAGCTCCATTCAACAGAGCTTTGCTCTCTCCACCTGTCTCCCATGAGGCGGTTACATCAGGAAGGAGGGCTTTGAGGCCTGTAGAACCCCTTACTTCTAAGACCAACGCCGAGGGAAGAGGGCTTGACTTCTACTGGCTCTGTACTTTATTTCACTTTGGGAGACAAAGTTTAATAACACGCAGGAATTAGGGCACTTTTTTCTAGGTCAGGTTCTGCTGACCAGCGCTAAGTTTTCTCTGATTCATCACAGCTCCTAAATCAAAGGCACCCAGTGTGGGTTTTACTTGCTCCTTTTCCTCAGAAGAGAAAACCATAAACAATGTTTGTGACCTGCGCTCTCATGCTCGCTTCCTCCTAACGGGGTACTTACACACATAAATCCTGGGGCTCCGTGTGACCCCGTCTCAGTGCCCGGTATCACCTGAGACACCCTCAGTTGATTGTTAAGCTAATTAAACGAGGAGGCCATTAATGCCACGGGGGCCTATGTCAGCAACCCGAAGTCTAAGCCTGTAAATGCCTGGGGAACATTGGCTATAGCCAATCAATCATTTCCTTGCTTTGCTTCCTCCTTTTCTCTATAAAAGGCCCTCCCTTAGCTCCTAATCATTTCCTGTTTGTTGTTGCCCAATTCTAATCAACTTTCGTTCAAAAAACACTCTTAAACACGTTAAGTATGCCTCAGTTGATCATTTAACACCACCCAAAGGAAAGGAACAGCACTTCCTTTACCCCCTGGCCTCAGCAGATGCCAATGAAGAGAACCTACTTCATCACTTGTCCCTGTGAAAGAGGATCTAAGAAACTGACGATTATAAGTTATAAGAGAAGCCATTATTTTTTGTAGCATCAAGAAAGAAATAACTCTGGGGGGTCACTTGGCTCCCAGGGGGCTCTCGGCCCCCACGTGGCACAGGGAGAGCGCAGCAGTCACCTCAGTGGATGTTCTCAACCTGGTCCCAGACCCTTGACCTTCTCTTTGTCCACGCCTCACCTCTCTCTCTTCTATTCCAAGTTCAGTTTTGACCTATAATTTCAAAAAGTTAAACACAGGACAGATGTGAAAGGAACAAAGATTTTATTTAACTCACCAATTAATGGAGGGGCCAGTGAGATAGTAAAACCAGTACACACACACACACACACACACACACACACACACCCCAAGTAGGGTTGCTAAATAAACTTGCTAATAGATGCAAAATTAATATTTTACTGGGCAGCCGTTCTTGAACTTTTGGGTCTCAGGATGCCTTTACACATTCAAGAAATCATTGAGGACCTCCATGAGCTCTTGTTTTGTGGGTTAGATCTACCAATATTCACCCTGTGAGAAATTAAACCCGAGAACATGGCAACACTCAAGCACCGCCAAGTGCACGTTCCATTAACCGTTAGTCAGAGCAGCGGTGGCAACCTCCCAGGTCATTTAGTCTCTGGAAAACGCCACTATCTGCTTGCAAATAAGAGAGAGAAAAATAGGCAAACAATCCCTTACACTGATCATGCAGGTGGATTTGACCTAGCAGACTCCCTGGAAGCACCTCGGGCAACCCCCAGATGTATCCCGCTGATGCCATGCTCTGCTGCCATGGGGAGTGAAATGTAATGGCTGGCGTTGTTTGTTTTCTACCAGGTGGAAATCAATCATGTCTCCACCAGATGTAATTCATCTTCTTTGCCGTGGGCAAGAGTCATTTGCATTGCCCTGCTTCCCACAGCGGCCCCTCCGCAGGGCTCTTAAGCTGCCGGGGTGATGACTGTCTGTCCAAGGCACTCATCCTCTCGGAGCTCATATCTAGTCTTTGTGAATTTTCCTGACAGCAGGGAGGCTGCCTCTGGTCTCCCTGGTGATGGGACGGTCTGGTTCTCTCTGTTCCTTTTCTGGCCTGTTGTTACGGTAGAAGCTGCAACACAGAGCTTCCCTTGGGTCTGTCCCTTTGGTTCTCAAAAGCTCACCGAGGAAGTAGAAAGAGCTACAGTAAGAACAGTGTCACAGTCCTCACGACCCTCTCGGCAGTGCGGAAGAGAGGAGGCACAGGGTAGAGACATCGCCATGTGCTTTTGGCTACAGCTTGGTTCCTGGAAAGGCCCCTCTGAAGCCCGACATCCCAGGAGCATGGCGTTTTCATGTGGCAGACGGAGCCGCCGGGACGCTGGGGCCTGAAACAGCATCGGACGAAACCACAGCGGCCACATCGGTGTGAAAGTCATTTCTACGCGAGTCTCCCCCCAGAAGGGAATGACTCCTTGTGCCCTACTCAGGAGGCAGTGGAAGCATCTTGATGGCGAGGCCAGGATCGTGGCTGGGAGGAGAAGCGTCACTGGGCGTGGGCAGCCGTGGGCATCTTCTTGACTCCAGTTTTGGAACGTCTAGAAGATCAGATGGGCCCAAGGAGAGGAGGCGGCGGGGAATCAGCAGAGAACTGTCCAGAGCCAGGGCTGCCTCGATAAATGGCTAGCGAGTCCTTGCATGTACTAGGATTGCTTTGGGCCACACATCCTGGAAAACCCTCCATGGTAGCTCAGCAAGAATTATTTGCCAAGTAAAATAAGTGCTCCCCCTTCCTTACTCTATAAACCTAAGCCTCACGCTATCACTGCAATGCCGCTTTAGTGGCTGCTGCAGCCCCAGGGGTCTTCCAGTAGAAAAAAGAGGGAAAGAGCAACACACATGCACACACAGAAACGCACATATACACATGCATGTGCCCACACACATGTGCACGCATGACTTCTCCTAGAAAGGAAACGATCCCCCAGGGGGTTACCTCTGAGTGTATGAACGGCCATATCTGTGTATGTAACTTCAGGCAGGTGGCAAATAGGTTGTTTTAGCTTTTCAGCCTCAGTAATAGAGGAAGACAAGGAGATACTGGCTGTGAGCGGCCTTTGGGTAAATGATTGGCAGCGTCCACCCCGGCTCCATTGTGAGAAATGCAGGAGTGCACAGACTTGACACAGCTTTACAGGTGAGGACCCAGGTGGGGAAGGTCAGGGCCTTCATATGGCCCACAGATTTCTGCCTCTCCCTTCTCTGTCAATGCCTGCCTGCTTCCCCACCCCAGATACCTTAGCATGGGAGGCCATACCAACACCTCAGGTCCCCATCTATCAAATAAGCATCAAACAAGAAATTTTCTACTCTGGTGTCTAACAAGCCTTCCAAATGCCTTATTTGGAATCCAGAGGCATGAGTTGTTTTTCTCTGAGGGAAGGGGAGGAGGGAAGGATCCTTGCCATGGATCAGGCTCAGTTCTGGCTCCTGGAATATTTGGCCATGTAACTCCCCACAACTTTCAGCTCTGGAAAATGAGGACAAAATACCTACTTCAAGGTACTGATAGGAGGGTCAAAACCAACATACATGATGCTAATGAGACTATCCACTTGCCATATGCTAGGATCTGTGCTCAGTCCTTTCCTATGTTATTACACGGAGACATACAGCAGCACATCAAGGCACGTGCTATGGTGCCCGTTTTCTGATGGAGAGAGAGAGGTTGAGTCACTTGCCCCAGGTTATGCAGGTACTCAGGCCTGATTTCAACTCAGAGCTGGCTCCACAGACTTTGCTCCCACATGGCTGTGCTAAAATGAAACCGCGTGAATGCAAAGTGCTGCGAAGTGTGTGTGAATCCGGTGCCCAACCTGGGCTAGTGCGTGGATGAACGGACAGACACATCTTGTCCATCTTTTCCCCCGCCCACTTCCCATCCAGCAGAGTGCCAGCACATAGCAGGCACGGGGTGTTTATTCACACACAGCAGCCACTGGGATTATCCATTTCGCGTTCTTCTGGCTGCAGGCACTGTTCTCAAGGTTGGGGATGCGCTCAGAGGAAGGGATAAAACAGTTATTCAGGAAGTAGTTTGCTGGACTAAGAGGAGGAGAACACAGAGGACTTTCCCTCGGCAGACATCACAGCTGGCCACTCAAACTTCCTGGGAGATACAGATAAGCGCTCCGACTCTCTAGCCCTCAGTGTGTTCATCTTTCAAATGGGGTAACAACTCTTGCCCTACCTTCCTGCCTGCTTCCACTCTTCCAACACAAGCTTTCCTGCTTCGAACTTTGGCTTGACATTCTCTATTGCATGCAATATGCTCTGTTCTTCTCTCTGCATGGATGGCTACCCCTCATCCTTAAGGCCTTGGCTGAAAAGTCACCTCCTCAGTGAAGCAGGTCTAAAGTGGACTCGCTCTACTTAACCCCCAGTTACACTTCATCAGGTGACTCTGATGATTATATCACTTCTGAAACGATTCTCTTCATTTATTTATAAACGTGTTCATTATTTATTCTCTCCCTGGAGAGAATAAATATAAGCTTCCTGAACTGTGTCTCCCCCTCCCCTTTGCCCCCCCCCACTGCTGTGTCCCCAGGACTTGGCCCAGTGCCCAGAACAAAGGAAACACTCAATTAATACTTGTTGGGTGGATCAATATAGGCAGCCAGTAAATTAAGTTATTTCTAGTGGCACCGATATCATCGTTAGAGAGGGACAGAGATCTGGCTGGGGAGATGGTGGACATCTGGCTCCCGAGTGCTCTCAGCCACCGAACGACTTTCTCTGCTAGGGCATCAACGAGTACATCTTCATCCTCTGGGCGGCAGGAGGGCCAGGGATGAAAGAGAGTGGGCCAAGGGAGGAAGTCATGTTATTAGGAGCCCTGCATTGAATTCTGGTCCCGCTGATTTGCCCTCTCAAACCTAAAAATTTATTTTTAGGTTCCTGTTTAAGTTATCCAAGCTACAGACAGAGTGCCTGATATCTAGACAAGGAGAGAGGTTTGCTCCCAAGTGAATTCGTTTGTGGGAGTGCAAAATGAGCTCAACTGGTGCAGGAGACCTGGTTTAAGTCTTAGTTCTACCACGTAGGAGCTGTGTGATCCTCGGCGGTAACTTCACTTCCTTGAGCTTCATTTCCCCTTCCTTATGAAGCTGGGACAGAGTGAGTTCCATATAATACCAACAGACATAAAGTTGTTTGTCAGATTCCAAATGCCAAGCATGCATGAGAGATTTTCTCCTTTCCCACCTCCTCCTTTTTCCTCTCATTTCCCTCCGTCTCTTCCTTTCTCCCCCTCTTCCTGACTCACATGTAATATTACCTCCTAAGTCCAGACTTCCACTACCTACGAATAGCGAATAGCAGGTTTAGGAGTACGACAGGAGAGAAGGGCTGCAGGATGGCTGGTCTCTCAATCGCATAGCATAGAAGCATGGACACTAGACTGAACACTTAATTTTGTTTCTAGTCTCACACTAGATGAACCGTCTAGAGATTTTAAAGGTGTAGCCCTGCAACAAACATCTTGGACTAATCACTTCTGGTCATTTTCATCTTATATAAAGGGGTGGGGTCTATGGGGATAGCTGAGCTGTGCCTACGCTAGAAAACAGTCTGGGGCCATAATGGGACTCAGAGGGCAATGGGCTGTGATGGACTAGTGATGTCTGCCATGAACTTGTCAGGGGCAGTGAAGGCAGAGGTGCCCCATACCAGCCCTTCGGTCCACAGGGCTCTTCAGGCGCCTCCCTGCAGCGCTTCTCCAGCTGAATGGTCACAGCAAGTTAACCCAGAGATATATGCAGCTCAATATTTTGTCCGTGACAGAGGTGCAGAGACAAGTACCACAGGAGAGCACACGTGTTTTCCAAGACTTGCACCTTCAACTTTAGTAATTTGTTTCCTAACAGGCTTTGTTAATTCATTAGGAGCCAATCCCGTGTGAATTTAACTAAGCTTTTTTGGGGAAATTACTTAAAATTTCCACCTCAGCAGCTCATGGAGGAAATGAATCCTAGAAGTTTATTAGCGGCTGCATTACCTGGGGTTTCTTTTTAGGTTTCTGTTTAAGTTATCCAAGCTATAGAGAAGTGGACAGGGAGGGTGGAGTCCTTGCCTCTAACCAGTGTGGCCACTGTCACCTTTCTGTGAAGCTCAGCTCTGCTCTCCTCCGTCTGTACCTTTCATGGATGAAAAGGATGGGCGGGTTGTCAGGCACCAGCCCACGGAGTGACGACAGCTCTGATCCTTTAAAGCTTGGATTAAATGCAGCCTCCTCCAGGAAGCCCTTCCTAATCTCCGAGGGTAAGAATTAATCTGTGTTGCCCTAACCGGTTTGGCTCAGTGGACAGAGCGTCTGCTTGCAGACTGAAAGGTCCCAGGTTCGGTTCCGGTCAAGGGTAGGTACTTTGGTTGTGGGCACATCCCCAGTGGGGGGTGTGCAGGAGGCAGCTGATCGATGTTTCTTTCTCATGGATGTTCCTAACTCTCTATCCCTCTCCCTTCCTCTCTGTAAAAAATCAATAAAATATATTTGAAAAATATTTTTTAAAAAAGAATTAATCTGTGTTTATTCTGAGCTTCCCAAGCACTGGGCTGTGTAACAACCATCTGCCACGTAGAGAAAAAGTCATTATTCTTTATGAGGCACTTCTAAGTCCTTGCGGGCCCCAACAACTTATAATAGTGATGAAATAATAATGAACATTAATAGCACATAAATATATTTGCTATGTGTCAGAGACTATTTTTTAAATATTTTATTGACTTTTTACAGAGAGGAAGGGAGAGGGATAGAGAGTCAGAAACATCGATGAGAGAGAAACAGCTGCCTCTTGCACCACCACCCCCACCTCCAATGGGGATGTGCCCGCAACCAAGGTACATGCCCTTGACCGGAATCGAACCTGGGACCTTTCAGTCTGCAGGCCAATGCTCTATCCACTGAGCCAAACCCGTTTCAGCTGCACACTTAAAAAAAATTTTTTTAACATGGACTATCTCACTTGCACAGAAAACTTTTGAGGGAAGCAATATTATTTCCATTTACTAGATGAGGAAATGGAGGCACTGAGAGTTGAAGTTATGCTCTGCAATTTGAATGTGAGAAAACAGAAGTTTGGAGAAGGTAGAGACATTAACCAGGGTGGTATAGTCAGCAGAAGGTGGAGCTGAGGCTCAGTGCCAAGAGCCACTGCATCAGGTGGCCTCTCTCCCTCTCTGTCTCCCTGTCCCTCCATCCCTCTCAAGAATATTTCATATTGCGGCATGTGTTATAATTAGTTGCTACTTGCCTGCTTGCACTTAATTTATCAAAATTATATCGCAAAACTGGGGCGAGATGAAGGATGGCGGTTTCAGTACATTAGCGATTACTTGAGGTCAAGGCTGTTCTTTTTAAAAAATATATTTTTATTGATTTTATAGAGGAAGGGAGAGGGAGATAGAAACATCAGTGATGAGAGAGAACCATTAATTGGCTGCCTCCTGTACACCACACCCTGGAGATTGAGCCTTGACCAGGAATTGAACCATGACCAGCTGCTGGTTCATAGGTCAACACTCAGCCACTGAGCACACTGGCCGGGCAAGGCTGTTCTTGATTATTATTATTATTATTTTTTATCATTACGAATTCCATTTCTGGAGCAGAGACAAGTCTGGGTTCACCGATCCCTTTCCTGTTCTTTGTGGGCTTGAGCTGGACTACATTGCCAGGATCCCTTGTTGTCAAGCGAACGAATGTGACAGAGTTGTGTTCAAGGAAAGAGGACAGAATTGACTTGCCCACTTCCTGACCTCCTCTCTTCCCGGCCCCCCCCCCCCCCCCCCCGCCAATTACACAGCCACTCCATGGTTCCTCATGTGCCTCTCTTTCCCTGTCTGCCAGCCGGATACAGAGGACCCAGTGGAAGACTGAGGCCTAGGGGACGTGGAAGCACAGATGGCAGGAGCCGGGTCCCGTCATGACTAAATGGAGCAGAAAAACAGAGCAACTCTCTTTTTCCTCCTCTACACCGCCCCCTCCCCCCCCCCACTGGATTCTGATGCGAGTGAAAAATAGAAGTTTATTGCGTTAAACCTCATTAAGGTCTTGGAGTTGTTTGTTATTGTGGTTGGCCTACCCTGATGAATGAACCCTCCTAACCAGTTCTCAGCCCAATTAGTTAATCCTCTGCATAAATAGAGCTTAAAATAGATATATGTATGTTGATTCAAATTGCCTTGGTCTGCCTCTTCGCCGATTAGAAATTTTTTCTAATTTTGATTCATTGAGTCATTAATTCATTCACTTAGCGCTTACCATATACATCAGCTATCTACTGCCGCGTAACAATATCACTGTAAACTGTGGCTTAAAACAACTCAACGTTGATTATCTCACAGTTTCTACGAGTGAGGAATCTGGATGGGACTTAGGCGGCTCCTTTGCAAGATCATAATTAAAGGTGATGGCGGGGGCGGGCTCTCTTCTGGGTGCTGGGTAGAAGACGGATCCACTCCCAAAGTCACAGGTCTCTTGGGGGTTTTAGTTTTTTAAGTTCTGGGACTGGGGGGGTTCCATTTCTTGATGGCTGTTGGTGGAGGCTGCCCTGAGCTTCTGGAGTCTGTCTGTGGTTCCTTGCCACACAGGGTGGCTGTTTGATTACTCAAAACCAGCAAGAGAAAGAGAGTCCACTGAGATGGGTACCATAACCTAATGCAGTGGTCGGCAAACTCATTAGTCATCAGAGCCAAATATCAACAGTACAACGATTGAAATTTCTTTTGAGAGCTGAAAACTGACACCTGTGCATGGGCCACAAAGTTTCAATCGCACTGTACGTGTGCGCCCACACGTGGTAGTTTGTGGAAGAGCCACACTCAAGGGGCCAAAGAGCCGCATATGGCTCGTGAGCTGCAGTTTGCCAACCACTGACCTAATGTAACCTAGTCACAAATTCAAATTTTTAATCTATATCTCATCACGTTTGCTGTATCCTATTGGCTAGAGGCAAGTCACAGGCCACACTCACACTCCAGGGTTTTGAGTTATTTTTTTCTTACTTACACCCAAACTTGTAGCTGTTGCAGGGGTGACTAGTGCTGAGGAAGTCTTGTGTGTGAGTGTAAATGGGTGGTAGGGATGGCGTTTCTGGGAATGAGAGTAACTTCTTCAGGTCTAGGGGTCTCCCCAAGGCCCCAAGTGTTAAAGAGGTATATCTAAGCTTCTCTCTTACAAACGCTGTTTCCTCCTTACTAGCCCAGACGTATGAACTCATGGTCCAGTAGGGCCTAAGCAATAGCTTGGGGCTACCCAGCAGAGGCGGTGACCTGCCAGGAGGCTTGGAGCAGCTAGTAATTGCCACTGAAGCTGAACGTAATGATTTAGATGACTCTTGACTACTTGCACTTAATTTATCAAAATTATATCACAAAACTGGGGCACCATGAAGGATTGCTGCCAAGTAGGAAACTAGGTGTAAATAGGTCCTTAGGCACCAAGGAGGGAGGATTGGACAGGAAATGGAGCCCATCTTCCTCCAGCTCGCTCTGTGTGCCCGGCGCTGTTCCCGGCCTTCGGATGCACAATGTCACTTAAATTTCATAAGCGCTCTGTGAGGCAATGTAATATATTCATTTTTTTCAAACTAGGAAGCCGAAGTTCAGAGAGACTAAGTAACGTGCCCAAGGCCACACAGCCAATAAGGGCCAAAGGCAGGAATAAAACTTGGCTCTGACTCCAGGGCAATGTGCTTGCCATAGGCGGTGCCAGTGTGAGGTCTCCTCATTGACCTTATTTTATTTTTTATTTTTATTTATTTTTAATGTTATCTGTCTTTCCTTCACCTGGTTCCACCCCAGGCCTTCATTCTCCCACTGTCCTCGTGCATAGGTGTGAGCTCTTTGTCCAGTCTCTTCCCACACCCCCCACAACCCCTTCCCCCTGATAAATGTCAGTCCGCTCCCTGTCCATACCCCTTTATTAGCCGCACAAATTTAAAGGGCTCCTCTGCATATGGATTTCACAGCAGGGGCCCAGTGCTGGGAAGCTTGGCTGGATCTGCCCTGAAGGGAGGCTGGGAAAGGAGAAGGGAAGGAGATAGCACTTGTTATAGCCCATGGGAGGAGGAGCAGAGAAGTGGCAGACAGCGTGGAGGTCTCCCAGATAAGGGTTTGAACGCTTCTTAAATCATAATCTGTTTAGAGAGTGCTTGAATTGTATCTGGAAATGGCTTCTCAAACCCTTTTACTCTCTCCATCCTTCATAGATCTACATCTCCTCTCTCTGGTGGACACAGGTAACACCTGGTGGCTGGCTCCAGCTTTATTCCTGCCTGATCCATTGAGGTAGGATACTTCATAGGATCCCTTTAAAACAAGTGACACATTTAAATCTCCTGCTTGAATGTGTCAAGGGCGTTCCTTTGCTTTTAGTAATCCATCCCAACTTCTAGACATGGTTTGTAAGGTCCACAAAGTTAGCCCTTATACCTCCCATTTCCCATGATTCCTTTCTTGCTCTTTCCAATGGAATAGAATTTCTTTCTTATCCTTAAATGCTTCATGCTCTCCCTGCCTCAACCATCCACTTGGGAAACTTTTGCTTGCTTTATCCCTGCATTCCAGATGATGCTTATATAAAAGATGTGCTTTTATCTGCTCAGCAGTTCTTCCCTCTTCTAGAAATTGCACCTGATTTTCCTTTGAGGAACTCCTACTCTCAGGCCATGTGGTTTGGTAGGAGTGATCCCACACCCCAATTCCTGGTCACGTGACCCATGCCTGACCAATCCGTGCTCTGTATGTGCCTGGCCACAGTGAATGCATTCAGGAATTGATTATGACTCAAGCCTGCTTGAGAATGAGGCTCACACAGAGGAAAATAGAACCGGGAGACAAAGAGAGGCTATTTCTTCCAATATCATTTCAGCACCTGGATTGAGTCCTATTTGAAGCATGAACCTCTATACTTTTCAGCCACATGAACCACTGCATTATCAATCTTGCTTAGCCCATTTTGAGTTAGATCTCTGTCCCTGGCATTCAAAAAGGACCTGCCTAAGACACTCATCTCTCCAGTCATAGCCTAAGGCTCTTTCTTCGTGCCTTCTTTTACTTTTGAGTAGGCTTAATTCTCACTCTTATTTGATCATAATATTTTTTGAGTATTTTCTATATTCTAGGTGCTTGAGATTTAACATGAACTAAACAGATAAATATTCCTGCTTTCAAAAAACATACTTTTCTAGCAGAGGAAAATAGTAACCCAACATGACAAATAGTAAAAATACATGTGTGTGTTTTTTAATGGAGATGAAGGCTAAAGAAAAAATAAAGCAAGCAGAGAAGAATTGCAGCTCCAAGTGGGAGAGTAGGTGAATGTAAATTTTGTGTAGGGTGGACAGGGAAGACCTCACCAAGATGAAGACATTAGAGCAAACCTGGTAGGATGTGAGGGAGTGATCCACCTGCTTCTCTGAGTTCCAGGTTCAGAGAACAGCACATTTAAAGACTGGAGATGGGGACATGCTGGTGGGTTACATGCTCCTGTAGCAATTCTGTTACCTTCTCAGTGATATACACGTGAGGTTATTAGATATTGCATTACAGCGCCATCCCTTTCTCTCTTTTCCTTTTCTTAATTTTTTAAAATTTAATTTCTTTATTGATTAAGGTATTACATGTGTCCTTATTCCCCCATTACCCTCCCATCCTCCCCACTCATGTCCTCAACCCCCCCCCCCCCAACCCCTGTGGTCTATGTCCATTGGTTAGCTTTATATGCATGCATACAAGTCCTTTGGCTGATCTCTCCCCCTTTCCCCCACACTCACCTACCTTCTCTTCCTCTCCCTTCTTCATATTTTATTTTCTCTTTGCTTTAGTTTGGGTATTTTGCATTGACTACTCTCTAAGTTCACTGATTCTATCTTCTGCTGAATCCCATTTGTTGTTAAGTCCATTCACTGAACTCCTAATTTCAGATATTACATTTTTAAGTTCTAGAATTTCCGGTTATTTTTATACATTTTTGCTTCATATTCTAAAATTCCTTATCTGTTCAATTGTTCTGCATATATTTTCTTTTTAAAAAATATATTTTTATTGATTTTGGAGAGGAAGGGAGAAAGAGATAGAAACATCAATGAAGTGAGAGAATCATTGATTGAGCCCAAAACCCAGGCTTGTGCCCTGACAGAGTTGAACTGTGGTCTTCTGGTTCATAGGTCAACACTTAACCACTGAGCCACACTGGTGGGGTTATATTTTCTTTTAAAATTCTTTAACATGGCCGAGACCGGTTTGGCTCAGTGGATAGAGCATCGGACTGCGGACTGAAGGGTCCTGGGTTCGATTCCGGCAAGGGCATGTACCTTGGCTGCGGGCACATCCCCAGTAAGGGGTGTGTAAGAGGCAGCTGATCGATGTCTCTCTCTCATCGATGTTTCTGACTTTCTATCCCTCTCCCTTCCGCTCTGTAAAAAATTAATAAAATATATTTTAAAAAAATAAAATTCTTTAACATGTTTATAACAGTTATTTTAGAGGTTTGGTTTGTTCATTTCCATGTCTGGGTTATCTGTGGATCTACCTATATTGACTATCTTTTCTCTTGATTATGGGTCATATTTTTCTTCTTCTTTGTATGTCTCCTTATTTTTAACTAGAGGCCTGGTGCACGAATTCATGCAAGGGTGGAGTCCCTCAGACTGGCTGGTGATTGGCCTAACGGGGGCCAGCTGGCTGTGGGGGGAGGGACCCTGGGAGGTTGGCAGGCTGATTGAGGTGGGGGGGCTGGCCCAGGGGAGAGGCCATGGAGTTTGGCAGGCTGGGAGGAGGGAACTCAGAAAGTTGGCTGTGGGAGCTCATTGATCACCAGGGGGCAGCTACTGCATGAGCATCTGCCCCCTAGTGGTCAGTGTGCATCATAGCAACTGGTCCTCCAGTTGTTCTGGTTGTTTGGTTGTAATGGTCACTTAGGCTTTTAAAGTCCTCGGGTTACATGGGACTCAATGTACCTCATTTTGTGGTTATGCCATCATCTCCCATTTATTTATAAAAAAAAAGTTTCGTCACTACGACATATGTACACATATGCTTTATGTTTTTGTTATTTTCTTACCACAAGTAAAGGTCAGGAATTATCTTTCTTTTAAAAATTTTTTACTGTTTCACTTCATTACTGCTGTGTATGTGCTCCACATGAGTGATGTAGTTGCTTATGTAGGTAGGTTCTGACTTTCAGTGAAAATTGCATTACATCGCACCCTAGGAACGGATCTCTGATGTAACCCGAGGACCTACTGTGCGTCTGTGTGTGTGTGTGTGTGTGTGTGTGTGTGTGTGTATTGTATGTTGGAATTTTAATTAAAGAAACAGTAGAGACTGAACTAGAGGCACACCTTTTCCTTGTCAGGAACCCAGGCTGAGTGAGTGATCCTTCAGGTCCTACCATGATCAAGCTGAGCTAGGCTGAGGTAAAAATTAATTTAGTTGACTTTTGGTTTCCAACGAGATAACAGAGGTCTGTTATCCTTCATCCCAACATCTAACTTCTCGTGCTGCCACTGCCGAGAGACCGCTCCTTTCATCTCATCAGATTTTGGCTCAGGAGGGTCTTGGCTTACAGCTTTGGTTCGTTTAAGTTCATCTCTGGATTCAACCTCAGCACATAACTGCAGGATCCATTTCTGTTTCCCAGCTCCACCTCCACAGCTGCCCACACAGCACGCTTCCTGTGGGGAACTGGTTGGCCAAGAGATTCATTATTGCTTTTGGACTCTTCTAGATTCCAATCTGTCATGCCAGCCCACACGGTCACTAAAAGTTCGCTGGTGTACCCTTGTTTCAGCAAAGTTCCTCTGCCTACTTCTCTGCCCAGATCAGGCCACCAACCTCAGGTGTGGGAATGGTGGGTGCTCTTTCCTCCCTGGTGCAGAGCTGGTTCCTCCCTGGAATTTTACTCATTTAAACTTTTTTGCATCCACTACTCATTGGTGATTTTAAAGGCAAGTGTGATATTAAGTTTTATCTGGTGTTTTCTTCTGCTAATGATGGATCAGTAGTCTTTTGCAACCTTGTGCATCTAACCAGCAGTGATTCCCTACGTTACCTTCATAACAGCTGTAACATTTGCAATTCGCTCCAAAACTCCAGACTTTTTTTCCAGGCTGTAAACATGATGAGGGCTTGCCTTGTTCGGTGAAGTACACCCAGGTCCTGGCACATTGTGGGTGCTCAGGTTGTATCACCGAGGTCCTGGGCTAGGTGCTGCGGGCAGCAGGTTGGTTCAGAACAGTCCAGTTCTCCATCTGCTCATGGTTTAGATGTGAGCCTGGGTCAAGGCACATACATATCTTCAACAGGGAAAGGATCGTCAATGCTCAGATAGTCTGGACTATGTCTCCAGGTCCATCATGATTTAGGGAAATCATCACCTTTGTCTTAGGACATGGAGGGGCCCAGCTTCTTTTCCTCCAGCCAGGCCTCCGAGTGTGGTCTGTCAGCCAAGTGCTGCTCTCCTCTCTGGGAGCAGGAACAGTGGGATTGTGTGTGTGCGGGAGGGGTGGGAGCCAAGTTTGTCGCCATATCAATGATATGGCTGCTCTGGACTTGTGAGTCTGAGCTTGGAGAGAATTGCAAGCGTGGAAGAGGCTCTGCTGACTGGAGACCTGAAATTCAAGTTCAACAGCCCCTGATAGGGGAAAGAAATCTACAAGAGGGTAGCACACCTCCAGGCACACCTGTGAGTTACTTTCTACTCAATCTTTGTCAGCAGCCAGAGGAGCAATGAGAGCAATGTATTGACACTTTCTGTTCTAGGTAAGAACACGTCACATATACAGTTTAGCTAACGTGTTCTTATAATTACCTTTTTCACAGGTGACATGCTTGGGTTCAGATAGGTTAAGTTGCTTACTACCAGTCACACACGGGGGAGTGACAGAGCCAGGATGGGAAATTCAGGTGTCCAATTGCAAAGCCTGCGGATCTTCCAGCCACCTCCACATCATTGATTGTTGCCTCTTCTGTGTCAGCCACTTGAAAACTCCCTTACAATAATTAATACTGACTTTTCAAATTGAATAATATGCCTTTGATCAACAAGGATATGGAGGTTCAGAAACATAAGGGATTTGCTCAGTGTCATCTACACTAATAAAAGAGAAAGATGCAAATTGACCATCATGTCACAATGCCCACCAGCCAATCAGGAATGAATATGTAAATCAACATGACAAAAGAGGGTGGGTTAATTTGCATATGCAGGTGCCAAGTGGCTGGGGGTGGGGTGGCCGCTTGTGGATGCTGGCACCAAGTGGCCTGGGTTCCAGGGATGGGTGTCCTCAGAAGCCAGGCCACTCTGAACCTGCAGGCCCCTGTGTAGGCCCAGAAAGGCTGGGGTCCCAGAACAAACCCCAGCCATTCCAGGCCTACCTGCATAGGTGCCAAGCAGCCAGGGACAGGGTGGGGATGCAGCGGATGTTTCCACCTCATGGTCACTTGTGCGCATCCTGGCACCAAGTGGCCTGCCTCCCAGGGAAAGATGTCCTTGGGAGCCATGCCACTCTGAGCCATGGGATGGGAGCAGCCAGGGTCTCGGAATGCCCCTGGCCACTCTGGGCCTACACTCACAGGTGCTGAGCATGGGGGTGTGTGGGACAGGAACATCTCTGGGACTCAGGCACTCTGAGCCAGCACTGCTGGGAGCAGGGCAGAAATATCTCCACAGTGAGCGAGCACATGGCAGGGCCCTGCTTGCCCCTGGCCTGTGGCAGTGAGGGAAAAGCAGTCCCCCGCAAGGACCCCACAAAGAACAGACACCAGGGCAATGCTTTCCTCTGCAGCGGTGAGCCAGAGAGCAGACAGCAGGGCCCTGCTTGCCCCTGGCCCTGGTGGTAAAGGGCAAGGAGGCCCCCACAGAGAACAGACACAAGGGCCTGCAGTGGTGTCAAGCAGGCAGGTCCGCAGAGAGCAGAGAATCGGGGGGAGCAGGCCTAAGCCATCAGTAGGACATCCCTTGAAGGCTCCCAGTTTGGAGAGGATGCAGGTGGGCTGAGGGACCCACCTCCAGCCCTGTGCATGAATTTCATGCACCTGGCCCCTAGTTTCTATCATATGTACAAGAGTTGAAATCTGATCCTAGGTCAGTATCATCAAAACCCAGAGCTTCTCTCAGCCCATATCCACCCTCACCCTAGCACAAACCTGCTTCATGGACTAGGCATCCACTCTTCCAGAGGGTACCTCTAGGGCTCTTGACCTTGGGCTTCTGATTGGGTTTAGCCAGCAGGAAAGCCAGAGGCTGGGAGGGGAGGAGGTTGGGGTAGGAGAGCATCACACTCTGCTTCTCTGTGTTTTGGCAGTGGATGTTGGTGGCCTCTTTTGCGGGCTCCAGTCCTCAAACAGACTCTGAGAGTAATGTCCCCCCACTTGTCCCTCAGACCTGGAGGGAGGGGATGTCCCAGTTCCTGCCATTGCTAGTCCCTGGGTGCCCTATGAGTCCTGCCCACCCCCGTGTGGCCACCAGAGTCCCTTCATTAAAAATATCTTCAAAAATACCATCTGAGTGAGCGTCTGTTTCCTGCCAAAGACCCTGGCTGATATAATTTCTCACCAGAGATCCAAAATTCGGGAATAAGATTTCAAAAGCTAGCTTGGCTTGGAGCCCGTTTTGAGAAAATGTTCTCTGCCTTCCAGAAAAACAGCTTCCACACTGGCCGCATCTTGTCTTGCCGTCTGCAGGCCTCTGTGCTTGGACTCCAGGCTCCCGACACCAGCCAAGTGCCCGGCCCCGGGTCAGCACGCCAAGCATCTGTGCCTGGAGCTACCCTGTGGCCATGCGTCCCTGGCACCAATCCTGGCAGCAGTGAAAGAAGATGCAGTCTAATTAGGCGCCTTCTGGGTGCTGGTGGGAAGGAGCGTGCAGATGTCTCTTCCTCGCGGCCTGGGGCTGCTCCTGCCTGGAGGAGGATGCGTGAGTGGATCATTGGGCAGAGCGTCCAGGACAGCAGCTTTCCAGCCTGTCTGGGCCAAGTTTGGGGAGATTTGGCCGGGATCCCTGGGGAGGGAGCCCTGGCTCCCCATCCTTGTGACCTGCGTTTCTCTCCTTGTGTCTATCTCCAGCCTCACTGGGTGAGTTGGACACAGTGGGTGTCCAGCAGGGTTTGGAAGCGCAGGCTGGGGATGGAGAGTGGGGTGGGAGGGGAGCTATGGTGAATCAAACCAGCGGTGGGAGCTTGGCAGACAGTGGGTGCTCTTGCTCAGTTGGCAGAGAGAGGGGAGGGAGGGAAGTGGATCTACGGCACACGTGTCACCGATGGGCACTGCTTGGCATTGTCTCGTGGAGTCCTCGCCACAACCTGTGAGGCAGGCGGCCGTGTCCCGGCCTTCCCATTGACCCGCGAAGGTTCAGAGAGGCAGGCAACCTCTGCTCGCGGGAGGGGAGGCCGGTGGCTGAGTGTCCTGGTGTGAACTGGAATCTTTCTTTGGTGCAGAAGACATTTACATCTTCTGAGCTTCAGATTTGGGGGTCTATGAAACGGGAACAGTGACACTTGCTTCAGAGAGCTGGTGTAAGAGTCGGGAGGTAAAGCGGTGTTGAGACTAAATGTTCTCCCGGGTCAACAGTTGCCTTTGGTGGCAGTCCTCCCAAGGATGTGAATTGCTCTGGATGCTAGGGAGGTGTGCATTAATGTTGTGGGGGCAAATGAGAGGTAGAGATGAGTCTTCTAACACGCTTAGGCCTAACATACAACCCTAAAAGCCCAGGCTATGCCAACCCCTCAGAATCCCATATGTAAATAAACTTGATGTTGAAGCGTTTGAAAAGACTGACTGCTTTAAGCAGTGTTGAGCCGATGCGGGAGGCTGTGGAGGCAGCGCCATTGCCTGCGTAGGAAGAGTTGGGGGCATGGTATGGTTATGTAGGGCGGCCAGACAAACAGTTTTAAAACTTGTTTGTACAGAAAGCATTTTGAAAGGGAAATTTTCATTTTTTCCCCTGGTGGCTTTGCCAGGTGGCTGACAGAGGTTGTGGGGGCGTTAATGGCCCCTCAAGCCGCCCATGGTGGTTAGTATAGGTGTATTACTGGCGATGCCCAATGGGCTTCCATGTTTCATAGGACCCAGAGTGTCTCTTGGTAGTCATTCTAGAAGTGCAGTGCCCAATATGCTCGTCAATACACACATGTGGCTATTTAAATGGAAATCATTTACGCTTCTAGGAAAGGAACAATTCCTTAGGCTACATCTCAAGTGTCAGCAGCCACATGTGGCCAGTGGCTGCCCTGCTAGACGGCACGGGGTTAGCGCATTTCCACCACCTCAGAGGGCTCTGTGTGCAGTGTTGATTCAGAGGGTCTGGCAGTGCCCAAGCTGACCCAGTTATCAGGACCCACCCCATCAGACTCCCAATTTTACCGAGAGAGGAAGCACGGCCCAGAGACGTCGGATGGCGCTGGCCTCCGGATGCTAAACGTGCTCAGGCAGTGACTTAAATAATCAGCGGACGCTCTGGTGCGGGGCCAGCTGCTCTGGTGTCCCGAAGGGAAGGGTTTTCCCTCCTGCCGAGTCCCCAGAGAGCCAGACAGGAGCAGAGAGGGCGGGAAAGGTAGGCACCTGCCTGGGTGGTGGTGGGGCAGGTTGTCTGCTCAGACTCCTGGCTGTGGACGGCTCCCCTCACCATGGGGCTGCCATCTGCATTCTCAGAGCTTGCCAAGGAGCCCTGATATTCATTCCAGGACTCAGCGACTCCTGGCTTTTAAATGTTTCCATAGATTTTTTTTTTATAAAGAGGGTAGAAGGGAGGGGGAGAGACAAAGAGAGAGAAACATTGATGTGAGAGAGACACATCACTTGGTTGCCTCCTGTCCATGCCCTGATCAGGGCCTGGGATTGAGCCTGCAACCAAGGTACACACCCTTGACCAGAATCAAACCTGGGGGTCTTCAGTCCGCGGGCCAACGCTCTATCCACTGAGCCGTATTGGCTAGGGCCTGGACTTTAGACTCCACAAGGTAGTTTGCCTGGCCAACCAAAGCGAGGCTTGACTGGTAGTCTTGCAGATAACATGGACCCTCAGGAGTCCCCAGACCTGGGGGCAGATCCGTGGTCCAGTGTCAATGGATCTGAAACCCTGCACAGCCATTTGAAATTTTGTGTCCTCAACTGTCAAATGTGAGAGCACACTGGATGCAGGGGACCCTCTGTCCTCCACCCAGTGACTTGTACTGTCTCTTGTGTCTTCTTATCTTGGCCTGCACGGCCCTCACAGAGTCTTGTCTACTGGGGTAGCTTCCAGGGACAGTTGGTGGGTCACCGTACCTGGGAAGCTTCCTTTGAGCCCTGTCTCCACAACAGGCAGAGTTCCGGCCACCTCTGCCCTTCCCGAACCCAGCTAGCACCTAAGGACCACATGGTGTGGGATCCTGTGCTTTTTCACCTCACAGTCAATCTGTGAGCATCTTGAGGGCAGAAGCGGTGCTGAGTCCACTTCTGATGCCCACCACTTCTTAATTAGGCACATAGTAGGTACCTGACAATGATCTGTGGCGAAAGAATAAGCGATTTAGCTCCCTGAGGGCCAGAGCCACAGCTCCTAACTCTGTGCACCCCTCCTTGTACCCCACCTTCACCCCTGCGGTGCCTGGCGCAAACTGAGGAGCTGATAAGTGCTTATGGAATAAATGATTATTTTAATTACTCAGTGAGTCACCACAGGGTTCCTTTAAATAGCACTTATTCTGATGCATTTAAATGTTCATTTATAAATAACCATTCACCAGGAAGCTGGGAGAAAGGAAACACACAGGGCGGGGAGGCGCTGCCAGAAAAACTTTCTGCTAACGGTTCCCAGGACAGCGGAGAGGAGAGAGCGAGGAACCTGAGCCCGAGTCCCAGGCGCTGACAGTCGCTGGCTGCATGGCATCGAACTATCACCGCCATCGGCACATGGGGTTCACCCTTTTCCTTCACTGCATTTCAGGGTGGCTGCAGGATCAGAAGTATTCAACAAGCTTCCAGGACCAGCATGCCACAGGGCAGGCTGCCGCTGGTACTCAAGGGGCTTACCATGGAAGAAGTGAACTGAGATAGACTTCTCATCGGTGGCTTCCCACGAGCCACATTCCTCGTGCTCACGCCCTGTGTAGTCTGTGCCCATGGGACATGAGACACTGGCAAGCACCATGCAAGTGAATGATGACACACTCTTGCGCGCTGGGCTTCTCTTGGAGCCCTCACTCTGCTGGAGGAGAAGCTGGGCCCTGGGTAGACTGTCGGATGAAGAGGCCACGTGGACAGAGCCCACGGTGCTCGAGTCAGCGTGGAGCAGGAAGGCCCAGACTCAGGCAACCACAGCACATAAATCAGGGTCCGTTTAATCACCCAGTGAACAGAAATCTACATGACAATGCCGTACACCAATGCAAACCGCTCTGCTATTGCTGGCTCTGAATTCGTTTCCAGCGGAAGCAACAGGAAGCTATGAATAAATGTAAGCTAGTGGGGAATTTAAAAGCATATAATGTGCCGCAAAGCTCACCAATAACAATAACCATAGGTCCAACAATCACCATCATTTATTGAGTTTTTTTTTTTTTAATGCATCGGCCATTGTGCAGAGTGACTTAGGTGGATCATTTCACTTAATCCTAAAAAAAAAAAAAGCAACTCCATGGAGTGGCAGTGCATTGATACACACATGTACATACAGAGAAACTGAGGCACGGGGAGGTTCAGAAATGTGCAGGTATTATGTAGCGAGTAGTGGTGGCGCTGGGGTTTGAGTGCTGCCAGCTTCAATCCAGACCGTACAGCTCCGAAGTGTGGTCCGGGGCCAGCAACATGCATGCCACCTGGAGCCCGGTACATGCCATCTGGAGCCCGGTACAAGGGCAGACTCTCGCCCTCGCCTCCCTGGGCCACTGTGTCGGACCCTGCGCTTGAAAGAGATGCCTGGAAGATGTGCGCGCACAGGAATGTTTGGGCAGCACTGGTCCAGACCACGCAGGAGCATGTGTTTGGCCCGGTTAACGAGCTCCCAGGGGATTCTTAGGCTCCTTCTATTTTCACAGCCACAGGCCTCAGGGAGCTGCCTTGCTTTCAAAGGGTCCAGGCCAACTCTCTCAACCCCCAGGAGCGAGTAACGACGGCTCCTGGGTGAGGACGAACTTGACATAACGAAAATCATACACCTTTCTGTGCTCAGCTGACTCAGATTGGAAGCCAGCTCTGACACCTGTTGGCTGTGGAGACGAGCAAGTCACTTCTTATCACCTTGGCCTCCTGATCTGGGAAATGGGTGTGGTGATAGCCAATGAGTTCTCACCTTCACCCTCCCTTATTCGATCCACTCGAGGAACCCTTTGTTCTTGGGTGTTGGCCCGAAGGCTGGTCACAAAGGTCTTCAACGGTTAAAGCACATTTGGGGTGTTTATGTATCGGGTAGTAGGGGACCTGGGCACTCGGCCAGTGGCCCACCCCTACGTGTGAAACCAGAGTGTTGGCTGCCATCATCTCGAAAGAATGGGCTGACTGGGCTTTTAAAGCTCCCAAATGGATCTTGGTGACGTGTGTGTGTGTGTGTGTGTGTGTGTGTGTGTGTGTGTGAGATGGGGAAGGCATGGAGGAAAGGACTTCTGGTCATTTGATGAATTTTCTTCTCAGTCTCCAGGGAGGAAGTTTATCCCCTTCCCAGCTCCTCAGGGCAGCTGTGTTAACCCAGAGGTCATTTCCAAGCTGACGAGGAATCCTTAGTTGCAGCAAATGGTTTTGAGCACTTTGGTTTTATTGTCCTGAGGGTAGGGGATGCACAGCTTTAGGAAACAGAAGTAAAGGCACTTTAAAAATGGAAAAGTCCCAAGTTCCAAGCGAGGCTGGTGAATGAGTAGGGGAGATACTTTTGGAACCAAGGTTGGCATATGCTGGGGTGCCACCAGGGAGGCAGGTGAGTGTGGTGTCACTCTGGCCTAGGCTGGCCTTGGCCCAGCAGATGGATGCTCACCTCCCTTCTTGAGGAAGTGCCCCGGGAGGCAGAGAGGAGACAGCGCCGGGGGCTCGGGATACAGTGCTCGGCCTTCTGCTCCCACTGGGGAGGACTTGACCTTCTTCTGAGCGATGCAGACCTGCACTCAGGAAAGTGGATTTTCAGCTCAAACACCAAGCCTGCCTCTTCACGGTTCTTTAGTCCTAGTTTTTGTTGTTTTCCTCCTCTCAATAGCAGCTATTAAGATCTCCTTCTCTGGGAAATAGCCCGGGCTCTGCAAGGCAGGAGCTTAATGGGGGGAGATGCTGTGGCCAGCATTTAATCCTGGCGTGCAAGGACGGGAGCGACGGTTGGGGGGACCACCAAGAGCCTATGATGGAGATGGGGAGGGCGATGGGGGGGTGGCGTTGCTGTTTCAATCTCGGCTGTGTACAGGCCTGCTTAAGGTCTGCTCGTGTACAGTTTGTTGTTTAATTCTCACCCCTGTTACTTGAAATGGATATGATTATTCTTTTTAAAAAAATCTTATAGTTTAAAGTATTGCATAGGTCCTCCTTCCCCCTCCCATTAACCTCTTCCAGCCCGCTCCCGTCCTCCGCCATCCCAAGCCCTCAGCAACCCCTTGTCTGTGTCTATGGGTGAGAGATGATTATTTCTGGATCACAGATGAGGAACAGCCTCTGAGAGAGTCAGTCACCTGCTCCAAGTCACGTAACTTAAATACTTCATGATGAAGTTAGGGCTTTCTTGCAAATCTCATTCCTGTGACCTCGGGGTCATGGAAACACAGACTGTGAGCCTGGGAGGGGCCCATGGAGTTCACTCAGTCCATGTGACCATGCACACGGAATCCTCCCGATACTATCTCACCACTGCACGCATGACTGCTGCTGGTGTCATTCCAGTGTGATGGGGAGCGCACTACCTTGCCAGGCAGGGGGCTCCTTTGTCCCGCAGCTTACACTGACGGGGTTCTTCCCATCGGCTGAATCTCTCTCCGTGGCCTTCCTCCTGGGTCCCAGTTCTGTTCCGGGGGCCTCATCCCAACTGCCTCTGCTCACTGGCCCTCCCTCAGAGACCCAGCCTCACCCCTCAGATCCAGGGCCGTGCCATCAGAGGTGAGGGAGCCCATCCCTCATTGTCACTGCCCACAAAGGGCTGATTTACCCAAAGGAGCGGGCTGACGGGATATACAGACCTTGTGGCATAGGAACCCGTACCTGGAACCTGTATATTCACATTGACTAACATCCCCCCAAACCAATTTAATAATAATAAAAACCAAAACCAAAACACCGGGCCTGAAAGAAGAATTTCTAAGAAGCAGGAGTGAGAGCCAGGCTGGCAGGGGAACACTGTTTAACAGCAAAACTCTCATTTATTCTGTCTGTTTAACGGTCCATGGGCAGAGGGGGCTGGGCACCTGGGGGTGTGACTCTGAGGCTGTTGTGGAGCGGACACAAGTGAACGACCACTGGAATCCAGACAAAATTAAAATTTAGGGAGCCTTTATTAGCCAGGCGGCGACTGCTCTGCCATTCTCCACGCAGGGAGATCAGAGAGCAGTCCCGACCCTTTGTGCAGGACCCCTTTTAAGCACATTCACCACGCCCTGGTTTTGCAGAACAAGCAACCCAAGACAAAACAGTTTTTCCTAAGCTACGTCGGGATCATGCCATTGATGACCATGTTATTCACAGGGTCACCCTGTTCTTCAGAAAGCTGACAGTGTTCTGTGAAAGAAGGCCTACGTGCTGGGAAGGGGCCATGAGACCGTATCTCAAGGCCTGGCCTGGTGTCAGCACTGACAACTCTATCTGGGGCATAGTCCACGGCCTCAGTAGTGCTCAAAAATTGCCACTCTACAACAAGGCTTGCTCACCTTCCCCTCCATGGGCTTCCTCCCACAGACTTCTCTCCACGGTGGGCTGCCCTCTGTATCTGTGCCCCCTACCGCCTGTTCCCTGCCAGGACACCCCGCAGAAAGGTCCTGGCCTCTATTGGCCCCCCCAGGACAGGGACATTTCTGCTGGGCCCAGAGCTTCTGGGAAGAGCCCTCCCTGCGAGCACTGGCCACGCTGTCCCTGGCTTCCTAGGCCGGCCAGCAAACACAAAGAAACCCTTCTGATCGGCCCCTGAGAGCCTGCCTGCTGGAATGCGATGCTGGGATGGGGCAGGCATGGGGTCAAAGACACTCAGAGGGGAAATAACCTGCTCTGTGAGCTTGGGCAAGACTCCTGCCCTCTCTGGGCCTTGCCTTCCTCTCCTGCGGAACGGGAGCCTGGGCCGGCTCAGGGCTCTCCAGTCCCGGCGATGCCACCCACTTGGCCTGGCCAGGTGGGCACTGGCAGTTTTTAGAAGCTCCCTGGGAGTTCCCATGTGCAGCCACGTTTATGACCCAGTGGGCTAGATAATAACAATTTTTTTTTATGGAGGGAGGTTTGTAACAAGTTTGGGAGTTTATCCAGTTTCACATATGTCATCTTACTTGATGGTGGCAAGGAGAGGGGGGTGGGATAGGACTCCACTTGGGAGAGCAGGACATTGGTGCTCAGGGAATTCAGGTGACTCGCCCAAAGGCCATGAGGAGGGACAATAATGAACGGGGATTCTCCATTAGAAGTGTTAATTCCCTGTCAGTAGGCACACTCTCCATAGCCTCTTCTTGTGCCTTTCCATGCCCAATGGACCAGCCTTCTCCAGGGCAAACCTCTGCTGTCCATCCTATCTAATAAAAGAGCAATATGCAGATTGACCATCATTCCAACACACAAGATGGCTGCCCCCATGGTCAAAGATCCTGCCCCCATGTGGACACAAGATGGCCACCACAAGATGGCCAATAGGGAAGGGCAGTTAGGAGGGTCTAGGCCTACAACGGAGGGCAGTTGTGGGCAATCAGACCAGCAGGGGAGGGCAGTTGGGAGGGTCCAGGCCTGCAAGGGAGGGCAGTTGGAAGCAATCAACCCTGCAGAGGAGGGCAGTTAGGGGTGACCAGGCTGGCAGATAAGGAAAGTTGGGGGTGACCGCACCTGCAGGAAAGGGCAGTTTTGGGGGACCCAGGCCTGCAGGAGAGGGCTGTTGTGGGAGACTCAGTCCACAGGGGAGGACAATTGGGAGGGACCAGGCCTGCAAGGGAGGACAGTTGGGGGCGATCAAGTCTGCAGGGGAGGGCAGTTAGGGTTGACCAGGCCAGCAGAGGAGGGAAGTTGGGGGCAAACATACTGGCAGGGGAGCAGTTAGACATCAATCAGGCTGGCAGGGGAATGGTTAGGGGTTGATTAGACTGTGAGGGAGAAGCAGTTAGGGGCAATCAGGAAGGCAGGAAGGTGAGCAGTTGGGAGCCAGCAGTCCTGGACTGTGAGAGGGATGTCTGACTGCCTGTTTAGGCTCCATCAGGACTGGACCTAAACGGGAAGTTGGACATCCCTCGAGGGGTTCCAGATTGAAGAGGGTGCAGGCTGGGCTGAAGGACACCCTCCTGTGCACAAATTTTGTACACCAGGCCTCTGGTAGGAGAATAAGGACTTATGGTTTATGAGGTACTGCCATGCCCCAGGCCCTCCACAGGCTCTGGTCTTGGAGCTTTCTCAGCAACCCCGCAAGGTGGGCGTGTTACTCTTGGGTTCACTGTTGAAGACTTGGAAGAACAGAGAGGTTTAGAAATTTGCCCTGGGTCATACAGCTGGCTCAGGAACAGATCTGGGATCCGACCCCTGGTTCGTCTGATTGGACAATTCCAGGCACCCTCCCCAGCCCCACACTGTCGACCTCAGAAACCTGGCAGGGTGCACGCCTGTCTGCTGCCTGCACAGCCTGTGGCCTTGGAAATGACTGTTGCCCACTCCTGGGTATTGACGCCTTTCTGTCTTCCGCCAAGCCCCGCTGAGCCCCGCCCCATGGCTGGGATTCAATTATACAATCGAACAGACAAATAAATTAAAAGAAGAGCCGGGCTCTGTAAACAGCTTCTTTAATGACTCCCAGGACCAAGCCTGCCTCTCCCCTGAGGGCGAGCATCTCCCAGCATCTTGGACGTCTGGGCTTTCGGAGAGACGCACCTGCAGTGTGTTCGGTCAGTGGGCTCAGGGCCAAGGCCGGAGTGGGCAGTCCTTAGAGTAACACACACACACATACACACGTTGCTCTAGAAGGGCCTTTAGTGTAAAAACTGGGTGGTCTGTCAGGGTTCCCCTTCTGGGGAGCTGTCCCCAGAGATACTGGCTCTGTCAGCCTAGGAGAGGTGCCCAGGAATCTGCACACTACACCGGCCTCCCCAAGACCTGATTTTGGGAATTTAGTCTCTAGTGCCGGCGAGGAGGGATTGCGATGGCTGGGTGGGTATATGAGTTTCCCGCAGATGCTGTAACAAAGTTCACACACTGGCTGGCTTCACCAACAGAAGTCTCTTCTCTCACTTCCAGAGGCCGGACGTTCAAAATCAAGGTGTCAGCAGGGCCATGCTTCCTCGGAAGCGTCTGGGGAGCATCCTTCCCGCCTCTTCCAGCTTCCGGTGGCGCCAGCAACCCTCAGCGTTCCTTGGCTGGTGGCAGCACTGTGCCAAGCTCTGTCTCTGCTGTCACATGTCTTGCTCCCCTGTGTGCCCACATCTCTTCTCTTCTTACAAGGACGCTAGTCATATCCACTGTGGGGCCCGCGCTGCTGCGGTATGACCTCAGCGTCAGGAATTCCATCTGAAAAGACCTTCACTTCAAAGTAAGCTCACCTCCTGAGGTTCTGGGTGGACATGAATGTTGGTGGCACCCCACTCCGCCCACAGCACCGGGTAACACACTCCCCCCCCCCCAACTCTCCAAATAGCAGGACTCTTCCCAACTTTCAGGTCCTGGGCAAGGTGGGATATTTCCCCAGAGAAGTCCTCGTGGACTGTTCCATCCACACCGAGGGCCTCTGCTCAATTGTTCTTCATCAAGCTTCCTGTGGGCTTCCTTCCCAGTCGTAGCTCCTTATCAGCCCGAACCCAGACCCGAAGCCCTCTGAGAGCTGGAACTGTGTCAGTTCTGTCCTACACGGGCCATGGATGCTCCTGAGGGGACTGGATGGAGAAGGAAATGCTGGCCGGACTCGGTCCCTGCCCTGCCCCGCCTGCTGTGTGACCCCAGGGAGTCTCTGAACAGCTTGACGCCTCAGTTGTTATTTGTAAGAGGAGGCCCAGTGGGTATCTCTCTAGGGCCCATCATTTCTGGAGGAATCTGTCACTGGTCCCTGGTCTTTAGAGGCCCCCTCTGAGGAGCTCTGGCCATCTCCCGCGTCTCCCCCCCGGGGCCTCTGGATTCGTTTTCCATTCAGCTAATTCTGGTGATTTTGCTTTTCTCAGCATTTATAACACTCCCCCCCCCTTTTCTCCTCCACCTCCCCCCACCCTCTCAACCAATTTCTTTCCCTTTCTCCCATCTCTGCTGTTATGAAGTGAGGTCAGGTGCTCATGGCACCCAGTGAGTCTAATTACCCGGGAAAGTAATTAACATTTCTAATAGGAACTGCCACTTCTCATTTTCATCGGGGCCACACAATCGCAATAAGGGAAAGGAGTTTCGTAATTAAAGACTCGTTACTGTGGGCTCCCTGCTCCGTTCTGTCATGAATACGTCTTTTGCCAGGGAAGTGGGTGGGCTGCAGGGTAGGAGATGGGCGGGGCCCTGCGGGAAACCCCCTGACTGCTTCTCAATGTTTCCTGCTGGGTTTCCCCTCCATGTGGGGCTGCACCTTCTGGTGTCCACTCTGCTCGTTAAGGGAAAGGCCCCTTTCAGAAGTGGCTGTGGCCTCGCAGATGACTCCATGTAGCTTGGGAATGTGAGGCTGAATCACTAGGTCAAGGATGCAGGGGTGAGGATGGGAGGGGGCGGGCAAGAGCTGTTGGAGGAGCCACGTGGGGTCTGATGGACAGAATAGAGCGGGAGGGGGCAGAATTTAATTTCTCCTGGCTTTGTTGCATAATCTGGGCAATCTGCTGACATTTCCTGGGGCAGTGTGTCCACCCTTAAAACATGGATTGCGAGGCTGGTGTTCAGGGATAAACTAGGATCATTCTTGTGGCTGGATTGTATTGAGCACATACTGTGTCCGCGTCTTCCGGGTGTTTCAAGGTTTTAACTCCTTTCATTCTCATAGCAATCTTATGAGTTGAAGTATGTGCATTGTCCCCATTTTCCATATGAGGGAATTGAGGCCCACCCCTCTATGTTAAAAAAACAGCAACAGCTGGATAATAAGTTCTACCTCACCGAGGGACATAAGGAGTAAGGAACTAATAAATACCCACTCTTCCAGCATGTCTCCTGGTATAGTAGTAGGTGAACAAAAAATGTTTCAGGATACATTCTGGCTTTCTCCTTGCTTCTTCTGTCACTGCCCGTTTCAACACCACCAGCATCAACACGGCAGCAGGAGATCAGGCATAACAGTGGGCCTATGAGGGTCTGCACTTCCCCTTTTATACTTTTCTGAAGGCTAAAGTATCTGTTTGGATAGCCAGCACAAAATAAGACATCTGGTATTTGGGCCTAATTCAGCATCATTTGGAGAGTGTGCATCTCTTTTTCCGTTTATAATATCTGTCTTTTTTTTTTTTGGTTGGTTTTATGATTTATATCTCACAAGTCTCTCTGTGTGGTTTTCCTTCCTCTCCTTCTGTTGCAATTTGACCAGATGATAGAAGGGCAGTGCAGACATTTGTCCCTTTAATCACAGCTGCCCCACTCTCCTGGCCAGAGCAGGTGCTATAGTAATTCTTGGGGGACTCCTTTTCAAACAGAATGAAACACGGAACCCAGAGAGTATTTCCTGCCAGTGGCATCCATCACTTAATCCCCCTGCTGGCCTGGTCACCCCACAAGCCTGCTGCTCAGTCGTTTGGTCATCCCTCACTAATTCCCTTTCTGGCCATCTTGTGAGGGTGTGAACGTCAATTTGCATATTACCTCTTTATTATATAAGATATGCTTGATTGTATAGGACAGGTGTGTTTCAAATATTTGCTGAGTAACAGTGTTTTGAAAGAGCAAAGGGCAAGAGTTTTTGACTTGCAGAGATGGGCTTTCCCCGGATGAATCTCAGCAGGGTGCTCTGGGAGAAGGAACCCTCTATGTTTTTTTAAAAAAATATTTTAATCTTTATTGTTCAGTTTATTAATTACATTGTTCTCCTTTTTTCCCCCCTATAGCTCTCTTCCACCTGGTACCCATCCCACCCTCTGCCCTTACCTTCCCCACACTGTCCTCTTCCATAGGTGTATGATTTTTGTCCAGTTTCTTGTTGCACCTCCCACACCCCTTTTCTCCCCAAGAATTGTCAGTCCATTCCCTCTCTTTGTCCATGATTCTGTTATATTCATCAGTTTATCCTGTTCATCAGATTTTTAATTCACTTGATCTTTAGATTCATTTGTTGATGGATGTGTATTTGTTGTTCATAAATTTATTTTTACCCTTTTCTTCTTCGTCTTCTTAAAGAATACCTTTCAGCATTTCATATAATACTGGTTTGGTGGTGGTGAACTCATTTAGCTTTTTCTTATCTGTGAAGCACTTTATCTGACCTTCAGTTCTGAATGATAGCTTTGCTGGATAGAGTAATCTTGGTTGTAGGTTCTTGCTATTGATCACTTTGAATATTTCTTGCCACTCCCGTCTGGCCTGCATCGTTTCTGTTGAGAAATCTGATGACAGTCGTATGGGTGCTCCCTTATAGGTAACTAACTGTTTTTCTCTTGCTGCTTTTAATATTCTCTCTTTGTCTTCTGCTCTTGGCATTTTAATTATGATGTGCCTTGGTGTGGTCCTCTTTAGATTGCTATAGTTTGGGGTTCTGTGTGCTTCTTGGACTTTTAAGTCAATTTCTTTCACCAGGTAGGGGGAGTTTGCGGTCACTATTTCTTCAAATAGGTTTCATTATCTTGCTCTTTCTCTTTTTCTGGCACCCCTATAATTCGGATGTTGGTATGCTTGAGGTTGTCCCAGAGGCTCCTTATACTATCTTTAATTTTTTGGATTCTTTTTGCTTCTTGCTTTTCCGGCTGAGTGGATTTTGCTTCTTTGTATTTCAAATCTTTGACTTGATTCTTGTGGTTCTCTAGACTGCTTTTAGGTCTTTGTATAATATTTTTTATTTTGGTCAGTGTATGCTTAATTTCTAGTTGGTCCTTTTTGATGTCCTCGAGGGTCTCATTCTTATCCTCAAAGATCTCATTAAGTTCATCGGCCTTTTATAGGAGCCTCTTGAAAAACCTTTTAACAGTGGTTTTGAATTCTATGTCCAGTCATTTTTTTCCCCTCCATTTCTTTCACATCTGATTTCTTTCCATGTCTCTGCATTTTGGCTGCTTTCCTGATCAATTAGCTTTGTGTGGTAGATGTCCTCTAAGGGACTGTGGCTCAGCCTTCCCAGTTACCTGAGGTGGATACTCTTGGTACAGCCCTTTATGGGTTGCACAGTCTTGTTGAAGTTAAGCCTAGATTATTGTTGTTAGCACTAGGAGGGTTTGACCTCCAGGCCAATTGGCTGTGAGGATCAGCTGTGCTCAGGTTGGACGGGTAGAGTCTCCGGGCTGAGCAGGCAGCCTTGATTTCCCATCAGCTCCGCCCTATGCGGCACCTGGGTTTCTGCCCCTGGTGGTAATGGCTGCACACACCTCTGAGATAAAGCTGCTGCCGAGCTCTACCCACTGCTGGATAATTCAGCCCCTCCCTAAATGAGTCTGCACACTCAAAGTCTCACCCAGAGTTGTGAAACAATGCAGTCTGGTGGTTTCCTGAACGAGAGAGCAAGTCACAAGTCCTCTCTGCATGCTCTCACACTTCTGCGGTTTCCAAGTTTACGCGCCCTCTCAGCAAGCTCACAGACCTTTGCAGCGCCCGAGTTTCAGCGTGCTTCCTTCTCACTGTCCAGTTTTATCCTGTATGAGTGTGAGTTCCCCAAACCTCACCCAGAACTGAGATTCAGTGCAGTGGGGTGCCTTTGTCTTCCTCCACTTTCAAGAAAATCAGCCGGGTATCCAGCCACCCGCCCTATCCATTTGAGCGCACATGGCTCCAAACCTCTGACTCCACACGTATCCTCACTTTTGCCCTCTGCCGCTCCTCTGAGTCACAGTGTCCTATCTTTACTTTTATTTGTGGAATTTCCACTCAGCCAGCTTTCCGGGATTCTGGATGATATTCGTTCTGCCATTAAGTTGTAGTTTTCAAATTGTTGTGTGGGGCAGCAAGATAGATGTTTACTTATGCCGCCATCTTGGTTCCTCTCAGAACCCCCCACGTTTGATCTCTACAGGACCTGAGTGTGCTCAACAGTGCCATCCTCTGGGGACACATGCGTCCATCGAGTCCAGGAAAAGGCAGGTGTGGTCACTCCTGACGTGCTCCTGACTCAGCCCTTAAACTCAAAGAATAATCGGTGTCATTTCTTCATCATGTACTATGTGCCAAGTGCTTTCTGCGCATGGTCTGATTTGCATAACGACCGAATTTAGCTCTCACATGTGACCTATGGGCAAGGCGTTATCATTACTTTTGACAGAAGAGGCAATAGAGATTTGGCTAAGACATGGTGAATTGGGTTGGAAATGCATGTTGGCCAGTCTCTCTTATGTTTTAATTGAGGTGAAATTCACATAACATAAAATTAGCCATTTTATAGAGAACATTTCAGTGACATTTAATGCATTCACAGTGTTGTAAAATTACCTTCTCTATTTAGTTCCAAAACATTTTATCGTCTCAAAAGGAAACCCTGTGCCCATTAAGCAGTTACTCCCCATTCTCCCCCCTCCCACCAGCCCCTGGCAACCAGGAGTCTGTGTTCTGAGTCTAAGGATTCAGGCTGGCCAGTTTTTAACCATAATGTCACACTAATATCCAAGATGTATTTAGTGCTTACTGCTGGGCACAGCCTTGGAACTTTGTGTGTGCTAATTTTTTCATCCTTTCTACCATATGAAAGATACTGTTGTTACCTGATTTATAGATAAGAAAATGGAGGCACAGAGAGGTCTAAGAAAGTCTTCCCAAGCCACACAGCAACCAAGAGCCAGCCCTTGGAAAGAATGACTGAAGAATCCTATCAAATAAAAGAGTAATATGCAAATTTGACTGTACCATTGCTATACCCACAAACCACGTCCACCAGCCAATCAGGAGCAGATTATGCAAATAAACCCCAACCAAGATGGCTGCTACCACTGAGAACAGGAGGAAGGCTTGGGTTTCCCTAGCAACAGAGGAAGCCAAGCTTTCTGCCTGCCCTTCCCAGCCTAGGCCTACACTCAATGCTACAAAGTTTCAATTATAAAAGATACAGAAATGGCGGTAGCCACTGAGATGGAGAGAACAAAGCTTGGGTTTCCCTGGCAATGGAGGAAGCCAAGCTTTCTGCCTGCCATTGCCAGCCTAGGCCTCCAATTTAGGCTACAAAGTTTCAAACAGAAATGGCTGCCACCATGGAGAGAGCAGAAGGCTTGGCTCTGCTCCAGACTACAAAGTTTCAATTGTAGACATAAAGTAATTACAGATCCCAGGGCCTCAGCTTGGGTTGCTGGGGGGTGTGACTAGCCTGAAAACCTCCACAGGCCCCTCACCCAGGCAGCCTCTCACCCAAGGGAACCCCCACCCTGATCTGGGACACTCTTCAGGGCAAACCAGCTGGCCCTCACCCATGCACCAGGCCTCTATCCTATCTAATAAAAGAGTAATATGCTGATTGACCATCACTCCAGCACACAAGAGGACCGCCCCATGTGGTCAAAGATCCTGCCCCCATGTGGACACAAGATGGCCACCACAAGATGGCCAGCAGAGGAGGGCAGTTGGGAAGGACCAGGCCTGCAAGGGAGGGCAGTTGGGGGTGATCAAGCCTGCAGGGGAGGGCAGTTAGGGGTGACCAGGCTGGCAGAGGAGGGAAATTGGGGGCAAACAGGCTGGCAGGGGAGCAGTTAGATATCGATCATGCTGGCAGGGTAGTGGTTAGCGGGTTATCAGGCTGGCAGGCAGAAGCAGCCTCCCAATTGCCTTCCCCTGTTGGCCTGATTGCCCCCAACTGCCCTCCCTTGCAGGGCCTGGAACCTCCCAACGGCCCTCCCCTGCTGGCCATCTTGTGGTGGCCATCTTGTGTTAGGAGCAATCAGGGAGGCAGGCAAGTGAGCAATTTGGAGCCAGCAGTCCTGGATTGTGAGAAGGATGTCCGACTGCCCATTTAGGCCTGATGCTACTGGGATCGAGTCTAAATGGGCAGTTGGACATCCCTTGAGGGGTTCCAGAGTGGAGAAGGTGCAGGCTGGGCTAAGGGACATCCCCTGTCCCCCTGTGCACGAATTTAGTGCACCAGGCCTCTAGTGAATATATAAAAAGCTAAGTTACCATCGTATCCAAAACAACCAAATGGACAACCAAACAAGCTATGTGGGGCAACCAGGCTGGAAGGGGGCTTAGGGAGAGGTGACCAAATGACTGAGCAGCAGGTTGCCTGTGACTACCAGGCCTGGAGGGGGGCAATTGGGGGCAACCAGACTGGCAGGAAGGGCAGTGAGGGGTGACCAGGCTGGGGGGGGGGCAGGCAGTTGGGGGTGACCACACTGGCAGAGGATGCAGTAAGGGGTGACCAGGCTGGCAGGGGGCACACTAATGGGCGACCAGTCTGGCAGGGATGGCAGTTAGGGGTGACCAGGCCAGTGGGGGAGCAGTTGAGGGTGACTATGCCAGCAGGGGGCCAGTTGGGAGTGACTAGATCAGCACGGGCGCAGTTAAGGGTGATCAGGCAGGTAGGAAGGTGAGCAGTTAGGAGCCAGTGGTCCTGGATTGTGAGAGTGATGTCCCGGATTTGGGAGGGTGTAGGCTGGGCTGAGGGACTCCCCCCTCCTCTGTGCATGAATTTCATGCACCAGGCCTCTAGTTGAGAATAAAATCACAAACAACTGTGTGTCCATCACCCAATTTAATAAGTGTTGGCATTTTGCCTTATTTATCTTGGTTCTTTCTTTCTAAATAAATTAAATGCTCTAGATACTCTTGGAGGCCCCCTTGCTGACCTTTTCACTCCCTGACCCCTTCCTACCCCGCAAGAGGTAGCCCTACCCTAATGCTGGTGGGTAGTCTGTAACTTTACACTTTTTTTAAAAGATTTTTTTTTTGAGGGAGAGAAGAAGGGAGAGGGAGAGAGAGAGAAACACTGATGTGTTAGCGAAACATGGACCTGCTGCTTCCTGTACACTCTCTACCGGGGATCGAGCCCATAACCCTGGCGTGTGGCCGGACCAGGAATCAAACCGGGTAACCTTTCGGTGGGTGGGACGATGCCCAGCCTACGGAGCCACACCAGGCAGGGCATGGGACTTTATACTTGTTTCCCCCACACATCCAGGATTGTTCTAGAGTTTTAAAACTTTACATAAACTGAATATTTTACCTAACCTTCTACCATTTGCTTTTTATACCAACATAT
Organism: Antrozous pallidus; assembly: GCA_027563665.1. Lineage (NCBI taxonomy): Eukaryota > Metazoa > Chordata > Mammalia > Chiroptera > Vespertilionidae > Antrozous > Antrozous pallidus. The sequence continues at coordinate 110,543,455 of CM050513.1, read as the reverse complement.
TTTATTCATGACAATACATGCAAATTTAATTCACTCATTTTAAGATTGGTATAGAATCCCACTGTGTGACTATGTCATGATTTATTTATTCCTTCCTCCCTAAATGGATACCTAGGTTGTTTCTAATTCTTTGCTATTACAGCGATGCCGCCCTGGGCATGCTGTCTGTGCATGTCTGCGGCGCTGTTTTGTTTTAGATCTGGGATGTGGAGTGGCGGGTCTTAGGGTATGTGTCACTTCCACTTTCTCACCGTGGTGGCCGCAGGAATTCATGCTCCCCTGGTGACGATCTTTGCCTTCCTGGTAGGGGAGTGAACGGGTATCTTCAGACTGCTCCTTGTCTTTCTCTCCCTGACGCCCAGGGAGGCTGAGCTCCTTGTCGTACATCTATTGGCCGCTCAAGTGAACTCAGCCATGCATTGCGTTTTGATGGCTTTTATCCATCACTGTACAGAGCGGTTTGTCTTTCTGTTATTGGCTTCTAGAAATCCTTTATATATTCTGGACGCCCATCTTTTGTCGGGCGTGTGCTTTGGAAACACCTCCAGGAAATCGCCTTTTTGCTTTGGTTACACTGGTTATACATGCTAATGCCAGAGCGTTTCCCATTACTCGGGATGACGGGAGTGAAGGGCCGAATTTCAGGTGTCAGCTTGGCAGGTTCTGGAGGAAGCGGGGTGCACTTTCTGAGGTTGGGGCCTTCCCTGAAGGTCCCCTGCCCCCATCATGCCACTAGCCAGTCCTATAAAGTCTCATCGACTCCTGAACCCCCGAAATCTGTAAGTGAGGATGGGGCTGCTGCCCGCAGCAGGTCCCAGGCTGCGGCTCTGTCTGAAAGGCATCCTGCAGAGTGCACCCCATTAAAGCACCAATTGCCAAGCTAGGGCTTAGCGGATATGCAGAGACAACCACGTCTGTTTTCTGATGTTTGTGCGCCACTGGGAAACAGCGGGGAGGAGGGGAGAGGCAAAGCTGACCTGGGTTGTGCTGGATTGTAGAAGCAACAAACAGAACATTCCTGCCACTTCCGGGGCTCAGACAGGCCCGCTAGGGGGAGGAGTACCCCATATCCACGGATGCTAGGAAGCCTTTCCCATGGCAGGCCGACCTTCCCTTTATTTTATTTAAAAAATATTATTACTGTTGACAGTATTACATATATCCCATCCTCCCCCGCCCCCACCCCATTGGCCCCACCTCTAGCCTGCCCCCGCCCCTCCCCCAACTCCCTCTCCAGGCCTTCAGCCCTCTATTGTCTGTGGCCATGGATTATGCATATATGCATGCAAGGTCTTGGGTTGATTACCTCTCACCCACCCACCCTCCCCTGCCTTCCCTCTGAGATTCCATGCTCTGCTCCATGCTTCCCTGTCTCTGGATCCACTCCGTTCCTCAGTTTATTTTGTTACTTAGATCTCACATATGACTGCGATCACGTGATATCTGGGCAGACCCTCCCTCGACAACCAGAACCCTGATTTGGGGGCACCATGTCCTATTTAGTGTTTGCCATGTAACAGGCTACGCCAGTGGTTGGCAAACTCATCAGTCAACAGAGCCAAATATCAAAAGTACAACGATTGAAATTTCTTTTGAGAGCCCCATTTTTTAAACTTAAACTTCTTCTGACATCACTTCTTCAAAATACACTCGCCCAGGCTGTGGTATTTTGTGGAAGAGCCACACTCAAGGGACCAAAGAGCCGCATGGGGCTCTAGAGCCGCATTTTGCCAACCACTGGGCTACGCCAATACTTGATGCCTTAAGGATGGAGCCATTATTAGCTCACGATTCCACCGGTGGCGTTAGGGGCTGGGCTGCAGGGCTTGGTTAATTTCTTCCGATCCTGGCTGGTCTCACACACGTGCCTGTGGCCAGCTGTTGGCCAGCTGAATGGCTCTATGTTGGGGGTGGCCTGGCTGTGATATAGGCAGTGGGGGTGGCTGGACCACTGCCTCTCCTCCCCCAGGAGCCTCACCTGGACTTGCTCACGTGAGTCTCAAGGTGAAGCCACCGGGGTAGAGCCTGCGAGGCTGATGGAGACCTGGGTTCAGGACTCACATGGGCCACGTCTGCCACCTGTTGTGGGCCAGACCATGCCCCAAGGCCACTCCAGGCCCTGAAGTGAGAGACAGATGGCTCTTCTTCGTGGGAGAAGCTGGAGAGCAGTGTGGCCATTTCTCAACCCACCAGAGAGAAGTCTCAGATGCCAACGTCAACTTCTAGGCGGCTTCCAGACTCTCGTCATTGACAAACTTCACTCACAGGTTTCATTATCATCAGAAAATGTGTATCATGGGACAGAACTGTGCATGCGTGCATATTCATGTCCCCTGTCTAATGGGCTGTTTTCCAACCCTGCCCTCCTCTCCCCACCTACACACACAGACACACAGCTATTCATCCAAAATCTCCCTGCAACTCTGTGAGGGTTGTATTCATTCCCAGGCTCATCTCCAAGGGGCGCTGACCCCATGTGCTTTGTGCATGATCCCCTCTGGAGTTGTGTGTAGATGGTGGCTCTGTCAGAGTTAGAAGCTGCCCATCTAATGATGGAAAAGGAAGCTCAGCAGGACCGGGTAATCCCTGAGCGCCTATTACCATTACAGGCAGAGGAGGGACTCAGGTCCAGACTTCTACCTCTACACCCCGAGCCTTTGCCAGGGCAGTAGGCTGCCATCTGCAGACCAGATGACCTCTTCTTGGGAGAGAGTGTGGAACTGGGGCTGGGGGGATCTGGGTTTGGGTCCTAGCTCTGCGACTGTGAGGAGGTCATGGAACCCCTTCGTGCCTCGGTTTCCTCATCAGTAAAATGGAGTCATACTCATTCCTACTCCATAGTTTAAATTAAATGAGGCAATGTGTGTGGTGTCCCTAAAACGGTGTATGGCACGTGCCAGGCATGCAGTGAGCACCAGGGGCAGGTGAAAACATCTTTCGCCGCGGAGAGAAGCTGCTGAGCACTTCCGGAGGAACGGTGCCCGTGGCCGGCCGAGGTGGCTGGGGATCAGCAAGGCCTTTTGAAGGGGGTTGTCTTTGCCAACGGAACATGACACAGCTGCAGGGGAAGTTGTTTTAATTCCACTTAGTTTGATTTATTATTGATAATGTTGGAGATGAATTAGAATCATTAAAACAAGAGGCTTCGTCTGTAGACTCTTTAGAATTCCAGAGCTGCCTGCTTTGCATTTGCTGAGACCAGAGTGCATACATGTGTGTCCAGAGGAAGCGGCCCGGGGAGTCGGGAAGGGATGGGCAGTGCGAGAGAAGACACAGGTGGGTGGCATAAACAACAGGAATTTATTTTCTTCGAGTTCTTGGAGTTCTGGCGGGTCCAAGATTAAGATGCCAGCTGATTCTCTTCCTGGTGCAAGGTCTCTTCTTGGCTGGAGGATAGTTAACGTCTGTCCTGATGATACTTGCCTGTAAGGCACTGCACGATCAGGCCCCTGCTGCCTCTCCCTCTCACCTTCCTCTCTTCCTCCCTTCCTTCCCATGTCCCAGCTATATGTTCCTCCTTCTTTGACCTGGAGCATGCTAGGCACACTCCTGCCCCAGGGCCTTTGCGCTTGCTGTTTTCTTCTCTGGGAATGTTCTTCCCGTAAATAGTCATGAGGCTCCTTCTCTTAGGTCTCTGTGTAATTGTTCCCCCTTAAGGAGACCTTGCCTGGGGATACCCCTGTCAATTTAGTCTCTTACCCTGTTTTCCTTTTCTTAGCAGTGTTAAAAGTATTTGTTTGTTTGTTTAGTTATTTATTTACTTACTAGAAGCCCAGTGCATGAATTCATGCCCAGGTGGGGTCCAGCCGCCCACCATGATTAAGGCTGATCAGGCATGGGCAGCCATGGGGAGGGGATGTGGGAGTTTGGCCAGCCAGCCCCATCCCTGGTCAGGGTGTTGGGGAGCAATTGGGGGTGGGGCTAGCTGTGGGGAGGGGCCACGAGTGGTTGCCCCCCTGGTTGAGCTCCTGGTCAAACTCCCAGTCAAGGGGACAATTTGCATATTAGCCTTTAATTATATAAGATAGTTTTCTCCCTATTCTGGTTATCTACCGATACAGACCATCCCCAAACTTGCTGCCTTAGAGCAACATGAATCACATCATGACCTCTCCTGGTTTCTGTGGGTCAGGAATGTAGGGAAGTTTCAGCTGGTGGTTCTGGTTTGGGGTCTCTCATGTGGTTGAAGCCAGATGGTGGTGGGGCAGCTGGGGACTGGGAGCAGGTGGGACCTGGTCTGGCATCTCTGTTCTTTCCTGTAGGTTCATGACTTCCCATGTGGGCTAGTTGGGCTTCCTCACAGTATGGCAGCCTCATGATGGTCAGACTTCTCACCTGGCAGCTCCAGCACAAGCATTCCCTTGGCCAGGAAGAAGCTGTGTTGGCTTTATGACTCAGCTGGAAGCCACACTGTATCACTCCCTCTTTGCTTTATTGACCAACCAATCATGAAAGCTGGACCAGGGTCAAGGTGAGAAATATAGACCCCACCTCTTTATGAGAAGATGATCAAAGAATTTGCAGACATGTCTGAAAACCACTGTACCTCCCAACTACCTAGGGCTCCCTGGAGGCAGAGTCTTTGCTTTGCTTACTCTTATATCCCTGACACCTGACACAGTGCCTGGAACATAGGGAAGGGCCAGTAAATATCCATTGAATGAATCAAACAGGTAAGAATGCAACAAAGTGCAAACCCAAAAAGTACTATTATCCCTGTAGTTGTTCATGGTCTTAACAATACATGGAACCAATTGCTGAGCACCTAGAAGAAATGATGCTAATTAAGCACAAGGAAAGAAAGTTAATTTAGAAGGCAAAATGCAATATTACCGGCATAAACATATTCACCAGGGGCTTATTCTTGGAGGTTCATGTCTTCTTCATCTCTGTCTCTTTTAGAGCTGAGCACAGAGCCCGGCACAAGGCAGGTGATCAAAGAATGCTTTTCAAAGAATGACCACGTCTACTCTGGCCTGGAGGTAATCATATATCGTCTTTATTAAAAAGTGAATAAAGATCCCACTTCTGGGGCAACTGGTTTCAGGGAAATAGGCGCATTGAAGGGACATGTGTCAACTACCATCCATTAAACCTTCGCTGGGTGCCAGGGAGCCAGATAGCCAGACAAGCTCTTCGTAGGCACAGGATTGCTATTCTTCACAGGAACCCATGGACTTCAGTACCACTGCTGTGTCCCCCACCCCCACTTGGCACATGTTGAAAATGAGGCTCAGAGAGGCTCTGCACACCCCTCTTCCCATTGTGTTTGCAGGTAGCAAACGGAAGGAAAGCTCTCATGTTCGTTTGGCTCTAAAAGCTGAGTTCTTTGCCAGGCTCCATGCTGCCTCCTTGGGGCTTCAGGGGTCTAGCCAGGACCTGGCACAGCCAAGGGCTCTTCCTTATCTCACCTACACCTTGACTTTGAGTAGAGAGTGCCCATGTAGTGCTTTGGCTATTTGGGTTGCTATTTAGCCAAAATCAGGTAACACGTGGACCATTGCTCCCACTGTGTGTCCCTTGAAGATGCTATTAAGGTGGGCATCATCTTTACAAGGGTGTCCATTGTCAGTTGCTTAAAATGAATAATTTCAAAAGGATGGCAGACAGTCTCCATGCATTTGATCTTGGCAAATGGGACTTCTGATATCAGATCCTGGGAGTGTGGCTGGCATCCGGTTGAGCTGGAGTTTGTGGCCCCATCGTTCTGCGGGGTTTAGGCCGAGCTCTCACCCTAATGGAATGTGGGTAACTCAGAGTCACTTCTAACAGGAGGCAGCTGATGCATGTGGATTCAAAGCCAGGACTGCCTTTTCCTAGCTGCCAAACCCTGGACAGTGGCTCCATTTTTTGAGGGGCTCCATTTCCTCATCTGTCAAATGGAACCACGGCCTTACTTCCTGGGCTAGATTAAGTGAGATAACAGAGCCATACTCATAAAGCACCTACTATGTGTGAAGCACTATTTTAGGTGCTGGGAATTTGGTGGTGTATACTGTAAGACCAAGTCATGGACACCATGGAGCTTACATTCTAAGGGCTTGACAAGAACACAAGATTTAAAAAATCATTTCAAGTGTGAATAAACCCCAGGAGCAAAAAGGAATCATGGCAAGGGAATACAGAGAATAGGGTTGCTGTTTCACACAGGGGGTCAGGAGCCCTTTCTGGGGAGGGGAGCAGAGACCCAAGACAAGTGAGGAGGGTATGATTTCAGGCCAAGGGAACAGTCAGGGAGGCAGCCCGAGGGCTGAGCCCCTCTGCCCCGGTGGAAGAACTGTAGGGCCAGGTGGCCGACGTGGCTACAGGGGTCAGAGAAGAGAGTAGGAGAACTGAGATGAGAGGACGCAGCGCCGGGTCATGAAGAACCCCAGAGCTCAGCATGGGATCTTGGAATCCATCTACAAAATGGTTCGTGTTCAGTGCCTGCGGTAGTGGGTACTCCCCAGCCCCTCGGACAAGTAAACCTTGTCACCTGCCACCTGCCAGCCCCCTCTGCTGGGGAAGGGCACAGAGAGGGATTAGCGACACTCCCCTTTCTTCAACCCTCCTGGTTTCTTTCCCAGCTCCCATTCCCATCCTCTAGGTTGTGTCCTAAAAAGCAAAGACCACCCGGGAGGTTTCCAGATTTTGAGCCTTTTGCTCCGTTCTGGCATCACAGTAGAAAATGCACCAGAAGTAGGTCCTCGCTGATGAAAAGGGTTTATTTTCTCTCACCAGATGCATGAGACCACAGAAAGGAGAATTTCCTCTTTTACTGACTTTTCCAATCCATCTGCAGAGGTTCGGAGCACAGGGGTACCGCGCCTGTGCCTCGGAGGTGTCGTCTCTGTGGAGAAGTGAAGGGGACTCCAGCACAGGGCGTGGGAACAGCCTCGCTCTCAGTTGCAGCTTCAGAAGCAACTGACAAACCTCGGTGCATGAGCCCTCTCCCTGAAGATGTGTAAGGATGGCCACTGACGTAGGCAGGGACCTACTACGTTATCGGGCACCTTTCTAGGCCCCGGGGGACAGAGATCCATGTTTCCCTGCAAAGGGCTTCATGGATTCTTGTTGTGCTTTAAGGAGGAAATCAGATACTGTCTGCATTTTGAAGGAGAGAGAGAGGGAGAGGGAGAGGGAGAGGGAGAGAGAGAGAGAGAGAGAGAGAGAGAGAGAGAGAGAGAGAGAGAGAGAAAGAAAGAAAGAAAGCACAACTTCAGAGCAGTGAAGTGACCCCCAAGCCCATACAGCTCAGAGGTGTGTGGCCACGTGCTCACCATTACCCACAGACTTGGCTTGACCAACCTTTAGACAAAATTTTCTCCTTTCTATAGGCTCCTAAACACTTTGTTAAAATTAAATTAAATTCCGGTGTTTCCATCACTGTTTATCCCCTCTATGCCCTTGTCTCTCTCCACCTACCTCCTTCCCCTTCACTCACCACATTGTTGTCCATGTCCATGGATTCTTTCCCCTCTTCTTTTCTTGCTCAGTCCCTCCACTTCTCCCGACATCACCCTCCCACTGCCAGAGCTGCCTGCCTGCTCTCTATCTAGGAGTCTAGTCAGTCTCTATTTTGCCTGGTATGGCTCACCCCCAAGCTTAAGCCACCACCACGGTACAGGCCAGCTCATTCCATGAGGCCGACCACGAAGAGAAATCCTGCTAAACCGCCTCGGTCATACTGTCTGCTCAGCCTCACCGCTTGTCTGCCTTCCTCCGAGTCCTTCCAAGCTTGAAACCCCTCCCGATGAAAGAAAAGCCTTTTTTTTTTGGCCTGGATTTTGAGATGCTTGAGGATTCTGAAGTCCAAGTGTTCTCGCTACTGCAATTGTCTTTTTGAAAAACATCCCTCCCATCCTAAGCCCACGTTGGTTTTACACTTGACACAAGGGAGTTGGGATTTGAATGCAGAATTCTCTGAACTCTCATGTATTCAGGGTAGGAGCGCTTAGAAACATTTGCTTCTGTATGGAATACTATGACAGACAGATCTATGTTTTACAAACCAAATGAGAAGCGATAATGCAGATAATAGATTAAAATCCAACTGTATTATGTGCATGTTGATTTTTAAACCTCAAAAAATAATACATGAAAAAAAAAATCTTAACACCATCAGAGTCAGTTTTTTTCCCCTCTTAAAAACATATTTCTGTTTCTTCATTTGTTTTTGTTTTGCTCACACAGTGCGGAGATAGCTGATATTTTAAGAAAGATTATGGGGAACAAGCGTAAGTGTGAGAAGATTAATATTTTTGTGCGTGAAATATGGCAGAACTACCTTATTTGAATCCAACAAGGCTGAAGAAAGCCACTGGTTTCCTGAGCTCATTAAACATAGTCTCTGGGTTGGCAGACTTGTTTTGGGGGCCAAGGCCATGGATCAGAACCAGAGGGATCTCAGCGTGAGTCCGAGCTACGGCGCTGGCTGACTGAGAGGCCTGGGGCAGTGTCTTCTGTGTCTCTGTCTGTAGAATGGGGATTGAAAGAACATGTGCCTGTCTTTTGCTGCTGTGGTCAGGCAGGAGCAGAATGGAATCATACACAGGAAGGGATGGAGGAAGCCTGGACCCCTGTCAGCTTGGACCACATCTTTGATCATCAGGTAAAAGAGATGCCAGCTGTTATCTTGTTTAATCAGCTTCTTTATTACAATAGCTCAGTCTGCACTAATGTACTGGATCTCAACCTGGACCATATCTGGAGGAAGAATCTGCCAGCTGTGCAGTTCAGCTCTCAGAAGCAGAAAGGAAATGGAGAGGGAGAGGGAAGCTGGATTCAGAGAGGAGGAGGCTTACTAGTAATGTGTTCACAGCAAATTAATAATTTTGCTAATTTAGTAATTCAACAAATATTTATTGAGCAGGCAGTGGAGCATCCACTCAGTTCTATCTTCCCCCTGCTCTATTTTCTTCATCTCACGATTACTCTCTGAAATTACATTATCTATTTTGAGTGGAGTAGTATTTACCAGAAGGTAAATTTATGGCATCAGAGAAGGGAAACTTATCAAGTTTTGCAAGAAGAAATATAAAGTGGGAAGTTAGTGAATTCATGAGAACGGGCATAAATCATCATGACTGCATGGAGAAATAGACAGAAAAGATGAGGGGTGTGCAGCTCGGCAGAGGCCAGCTCGCTGATGAGCACAGGGGTGAGGTGAGCCAGGAACAAATTGGGGTTCGGTAGGATGGGCCCAGGGTTACAATGGCCACTGGGAGTTCATCTCCCATACTCAGTTGCTCAGGTATTGGGGCCCATTCAAATGATCATGAGGAAAACTCTCTGCAATGGAAGTAAACAACAGTGAAGACAGACAACTCAAGGCTTGGGGAAGGATGGAGAGAAGTTGGATGAGCATGCCATCTCAAAGGGAAGGCACTGAATGATGTATAGAAGGAAATGGCCTTGAGCTGGGTCTGTATATACTTGTTATCTCTTTCTCTATGCCACTGGCAGCCAATTCTAATAAATCCAGTGTAGTCTCAATCTTATGTAGTCTTCCTTGGTTAACCTGCTCACCACACACTCAGGGACAGCAAGGTCTGTGGGCCACAAGGTAGTACCCATTCCTTGTCTCCCCCACTAGAAGGAAAGTCCATGAGGGTGAGAATTGGGTCTGCCTTCTTCACTGCTATCTCCCCAGCATCTAGATAAAACCCTGGCCCATAATAAGAACTCAATAAATAACTCTTGGGTAAATAAGGTGGAGAGATAAAGAAATAAAACATCACCCAGTTTCAATAATTCTAAGAAAGGAAGAGATAAGTTTGAGTTGGAACGAACAGAAGGAACCTTCCTTTAGAAATATGATTAGAGGGGGGTAGAGTTTAAGATGAGATCGAAGAAGAGAAAGAGTCAGCCATGCTATGTGCAATGGGAAACACATTTCAGGCAGAGGAACCAGTATGTGGGAAGACCTCAGGTGGGAAAGAGTTTGACATGTTCCAAAAACTGGAGGGAGAGTGGGAAAGTCAGCAGGGGCTGCAGGCATCATTAGAAGTTAGGGTTTTAGTCTAAGATTGACCCATACTCTGTGTCTGGGAAGACATAATTCAATTTTGCTTTGAAAAAAGAATCCTAACCTCTATGTAGAGAATGGATTGGAGTCTGGCAAGAGTGCAGGTGAGAGAACAGTGATTAGGCGACTGCAGCACCCCTAGTTGAGAAATGATGTTGAAATCAACTAAGTTGGTGGCTTTGGAATTGGAGAAGAAGTGAATAGATTTATTTAGAGCTTGCTGATGGATTGGCTATAGCGAGTGAGGGAGAGAGGAATCAAGGATACTGTATTAGGTAGCTATTGCTATGTAACAAAACACCCCCATATTCAGTGGCTTATAACAACAATCATTTATTTAATTTTATTACTAGAGACCCGGTGCACAAAATTTGTGCACAGGGGAGGAGGGTGGAGTGTCCCACAGCCCAGCCTGCACCCTCTCCAATCTGGGACCCCTTGAGGGATGTTCGAATGCCTGTTTAGGCCTAATCCCATCAAGGGCAAGCAGAAAGCTTCGCTTCCTCCATTGCCGGGGAAACCCAAGCCTCCCTCCTGCTCTCTGTGGCCAGCAGCCATCTTGGTAAGGGTTTATTTGCATATTTGTTCCTGATTAGCTGGTGAGTGTGGCTGGTGGGTGCAGCAGAAATATGGTCAATTTGCATATTACTCTTTTATTAGATATGATTTTTTAAAAATTTCTTTATTGATTAAGGTATTACATATGTATCATTATTCCCCTATTACTCCCACCCCCCTATTCATGCCACCATGCCCCTGTTGTCTGTGTTCATTGAACAATCATTTATTATTACAGCTTATGTTTCTGTGGATTGGAAATGGATTGGCTGGTTCAAGGTGAGTTCCCTATTGATCTCAACTGGACTTGTCCATGTTTTGTGGTTCAGTAGGAGTGGGAGTAATGTGCAATCTGCTTTAATCTAGAATTATCTAAGTTAGCTAAATTGAGGCATCTCTGACCCAATCTACTCTTCTGTTTCCTCCTGAGTGAGCAGGCATGTTCTTCTTATGGTGATGACAGAGGCAGCAAGCTCCATTCCTTTGGCCAAAGAATATCCCACAGGTCCATGGAATGATGCCCTAGCAGCGGGGAAGCTCTGTTGCCTAGTTACATGGTAAAAGGTGTGGATACTGTGAGGGGTGAAGAATTGGACTGTTTATACAATCTACCACAAGTGCCTGTCATGCTTCTGACTAATTTTCATTATAATTTTCCCTTTGGTCCACTCCAAACAATTCTCCTCCCTCCTCACCCACAGGTCACCACTCCTATCTGCTATGCTCTGAGCTCCGGAGGAGGAAGGAGGCAGAACTGCAGACCTGTTCCTGGGTTTGGGCCTTCCCGAAGAGGATGGGTGGGGGAAGGTACCTCTCCCCTTGAGCTTGGCTCTGAGTCCGCGGGGTTGAGGATGGATGTGGAATCTGGCACAATGTTATGTGGGCTGAGGCTGAACGTGGGACACACAAGTGCAGGTTTACAAAAGCGATTCAGAAAGGCCTTGGCTGAAAGGAGAGAATATCTGCAGCTTAAATACTAGAGCGATTATATCATTTGTGGGGCTTTGCAAGCTAATTTGTTTGCTGCCTTTTCAATTTGCCATTCAGTTTCCATGGTTTCACGGTTGGTCAGAGATGGAATATTCAAACCCAATAGACAAAGCTTGAAGTTGAAGAGCTAAAATGGCCATGGAATTGTTTTAGAGCACAGACCGGTGGAAAGAGGCCATCGATGGGACGAAGAGAGCCGGCTCTGGTCAGAGCTTTGCAATCTCCAGGCAGAATTCCTTCTCTTGTGGCTCAGTGTCCCCATCTGGGATGTGGTGGGAGCTTGTAGGTGGCTCCTGCCAGCGTTATGTCAGCAGGAGCCGTAACAACAGCAGTAACGAGTGAAAGAAGTAGCAGGAGTAAGAGTAGCTGGCATTGCTTTGTGTCAGGTACGTGCTAGGTCTGGTAAGGATCTCATTTCATTCTCACAGTCAGTACGGAGAAGGAGATGCTAGTTGATGCCCGCTTCAGGGCTGGGAAATTGAGGCCTGCCCAGGATCACACGGACGTGTCGAAGCTGGGATGGGAACCGCATCTGTCCCGGGAGCGTTAGCTAACCCGGACAGTCTCACTGTGGGGAAACTAATGGTCTCTATCAGGCCTTTGGGGTGACCGGAGAGTAGCTGTAAGTCTCACACTGTTTCCTAGCCCAGTGCTGTCCATAGTGCTTTCTGTGATGGCGGGGATGTTCCACACGCTCTGCCTCGCACAGTAGCCACTAGCCCCGCGGGGATATTGAGAGCCTGCAGTGTGGCTGGTGCAATTGGGGAACTAAATCTGTATTTTTATGTAGCTTTATTTATTTTAAGTTTAAAAATAAGTGCTGGGAGAGGCTAGCACCTACCATCCTGGGCCTTGCTCTAGGGCCTCAGGTGTACAAGTAGGAAATCTCTGAGGCTGTTGGCTGAACCAAAACCCAAACCAAACAAACACACATGAACTAATTGGACAATACATAGGGGAAAGGAGGCCATTAATTAGAAGGCCATATGGGTGACCATTTGTTGAATATCTATGTGCAGTAGCTGCTGCTACCTCCATTTAACAGGTGAGAAGCTTCCACCTTCAAGGGCTGAGGGAACTTGGCCAAGTTGCACCGTGCTGTCCAGATTAGGCTTAGGGCTGGCTGACTCGAAGTCCATGCATGCTTTTTTGCATTGTTCAGACGTCCTTTCATAGAGCTTTCAACAACCCATTCATCTTTACACAGTGCATGCAACACCTCACTTGTTCACTGCCCTTCTCTCTGCTGGGTGGCAGTAACATGCACCTTTTACCGAATATCTAAGGCTTTGCTATTGTCAGATCCAAATAGAATTGTCATTGCCACAGAGGTTTGTTTCAGTACACACACACACACACATGCATACACATGTACACATCATACAGACACACATACACACATACACACACATGCATACACATGTACACATCATACAGACACACACACACACATACATTTATATACAGCCCAGCTTTCCCCCTTCAACTGCCTGAGGTAGGAATTACACCAGGCCTTTTTACCTAGGAGAGGACTCCTATAATAAGGGGAAAAGATCAATACTCAGCACCAAAGAGAAAGCAGTGGCCAATGGTCTGAAAGAGGCATAGATCTCCTGAATATTGCCCTTTATTCAGGCTCCTCCCTGTTCCTGGAAGTTTCCAAATGTGAAATTGACTAGGACCAGAAAACGACCTATTCCAAGCCTCTGCTGACTTGGAATATGGACTAATGACCACCATAGAGAGTCTGCTGTCCACGTATGTCAGTAATTGGAAGCGAGTTCACAGGGCCTGCCCAGAATACAGGAGATTGACAGGTGGCAGCGCCCAGATCTGCAGGATCTACACGCAGACCCTGCAGAGAAACCTTTACTAAGAAGCCTAAGGCTTAAGTGTTCTCTCAGCAATTCAGGCTGTGTCTCTGCTCTGCTTTCAGCTGGCCCAGAAGGAGGCAGTAGTGAGTGATAAAACATAACAGGGGGATTGCAGGATAGGGGGTCCTCTTGTCAAGATTCCAGCCCTCATGATGGGCTCCTGCTGTGCCTATATCCTGTTCCAACTAATTTAGCATCTCCTCTTTGAGAGAGGATTTCCAGGGTTACAAGTCAAGTCTTGCTTTCTGCAATTCCAAAGGATGAGAAAGTCAACCCCAACTGTCTTTAAGGAAATAAGCCAGATGCCAGGTTGGGCGTCGCCTTAATTAATATAACACCAGTTGCTGTTAATATGTACATTCCAAAACCCAGTGACCCGTATAGGAGTGTATTTCACCCTCACAGGAAGTCCATGAAGATGGCAGTGGGCTCTGCTCCACACAGTCCTTCAAGGATCCAGGCTGAGGGTGGCTTCCCTGTCTTCCACAGGTGGCTTCCATGGCTGCTCTGGGCACTGAGGTCCAATAAGCCGAAAGCGATGGAGAGAACTCACACTCACTTGGAAGTTTTTATGGGGCAAGCATGAGTGTGCATACATCACTCCTGCCCACAACCCATTGGCAGGACTCAGCCGTAAGGTCCCAACCAACCACAGAGGACGCTGGGAAACATTGACTCGCTGTGGTCCCAGAGTGACAAGAACAGCCAATCAGTTTTTGCTATGGACCTCAATCTCTCATCTGCCTGATAGGATGAAAGAAGAGACATGTGCTTTTTAGAACAATTCTCTTCATGGCCAATTGGTTGTGTTGTGTTATGTTTTCCTTCCAGAACATTGCTCTAGGACAGTGGTCGGCAAACTCATTAGTCCACAGAGCCAAATATCAACAATACAACGATTGAAATTTCTTTTGAGAGCCAAATTTTTTAAACTTAAACTTCTTCTAATGCCACTTCTTCAAAATAGACTCGCCCAGGCCGTGGTATTTTGTGGAAGAGCCACACTCAAGGGGCCAAAGAGCCGCATGTGGCTCGCGAACTGCAGTTTGCTGACCGCAGCTTTAGGAGACATTTAAGATGCAGGTAAGACAAAAAGTCTACATGAGGGAAGGTCTTATAACATGAGTTGGGAAATATCTGATTACTTATTAGACTCTGTATATGCCAACCGATCATGTCTGCTCAACAGAAGTGCTGAAATAAGCCAAACTCTGGTGCCACCAATCAAATAGTAACCAGCGTGACCTTTGAGGCCCAGCATGCTTTAGCCATTGATCTTCCCCCAGTTTCACCCACTGACATCATCCTTCTCCCACTAAGTGTCCCAGCCACACTGGCCTTTGGTTCCCTGAATACTCTGTGTCCTTGCTGCCTCAGTACCTTTGCAGAAGCTCACTTTACATCCCCTAAATGCACCAGGCATCCCGATGTCCGCACTCGCTGCAGGCAAGAGGCAGGCCACATTCCAGTTTCTTCGGGTTGTTTCTTCCTTGGACTGGCTGTGCCCAACAGGGCGGCCTTGGGTTCTAGGGCCAGGATATGTTGCCTGTGGGTTAAGCAAAGATGCTGTGTTTTCCATAGAGGGTGAAGTGCCGTTTACGCCCACGGCCCACCCAATAAGTGCCTGGTAATAATGTTAATGCAGAAATTAAAGAATAGGAGCTGGCCAGCTTTGTGCCTTTATTAACCACAGTTTCTAGGCATTAGTACTTTTTCTTTGTTTCATGCCATTTCCTTTCAGTAAGAAATATGCTTAGTACATTTATTTGCTTTGGATAATAATATGGTGTGTGCATGTGTGTATGTGTGCGTGCGCGCATGCATACCACTTAAAAAATTGTGCCTGGGCCAGGCTGGCACTCATAGACATTTAAAATAAATAATGCTTTTTTGGGGGGGTCTAAATTTCCCTCATTCTCTTTCTAGCTTCCATTCTGTGCTGCTGCTAATTTTCTGCAGAGTCACCGAGTGGTGCTTCTGGCCAGGGCTCTTTAGTGGAGGTGGAGCAAATGGAAAGTTTAACAAAATCAAACAAATATTTAATGAACACCCATGTTTCCTAGCTTACGCCTCCTCGGAGCCCGGGAGAGGGCATTGTTTCCCCTGTGCTTTTCCTCCCCACCTGCCTTCTGTGCCCTCTCGCCTCCCGCCGGCTCTGAAGGCCCTGGTCCCAGTGCAAAGTAGTGGAATATCTAGCACCGTGTGGCAGTCAGATAAGCTGCAAGGTGTGTTTTTTTCTCTGTTTCCACCCAGATCACTGAGAACGGAGATGCCTCCCCAAGACTAACCTCAAAGAAGACCTGTGAGGTGTGAGAATGGCTATGAGTCCCACCCTCCCAGAGGACAAGTAAGGCTGCTGCAAAGGTGACAGGGAGCCCCGCTGCAGAGAGACGAGCCTAACCCCTCCGTCTTTTAAAAAAATACATTTTTATTGATATCAGAGAGGAAAGGAGAGGGAGGTAGAGAGATAGAAACCTCAATGATGAACGAGAATCATCGATTGGCTGCACACCCCTTATTGGGGATCAGGCCACAACCTGGACAGGGAATTGAACCGTGACCTCTTGGTTCATAGGTCGATGCTCAACCACTGAGCCTGGCTGGGCATAACCTTCCTTCTCTCTTTACGAGGGAAAGGGGGGCACTGTGCCCCCTGGAGGGTTGAGAAGCCCACCCTGTGCTTCCTGTGGGAGGGTGACACGGCGATCCTGCATGAGCTGGGCACAAAGCGCTGTGAGGGGGGCTTCAGAGACAGGTCGGCCCAGGCTCCCTCTCTGTGGGTGGCAGGGCTGTGGTGGCTGGCGCATGTTCCCCGCGGACCATCCCTCCGGTCTCCATGCCCTTTGCCAGTGACACTGCAGCCCCTCCGGCGAGAGGTGGAGTATGATCCTCTGCTCCAGCCAGCCAGCTCTGTCCCTTGTGTTGGCCAGGGACCCAGGTCTGAGCCAGGACCGGAGAAGCACAGTGTGTTTCTCTCCCTCTCTTTTGCACTAATGCCACCACTGGAAGGAGAACAGCCTCCTGGGCAGTCGGCTGTTCCAGAAAAACGAGAAACATGGGAAGTAAGACCCCAGCAGGCTCTGCCAGACCTGCAGCTGGGAAAAGGCCTTCCAGCTGGCCCCTGGACCTGTGAGCTGGACGATAAATACTGCTCTCTCAGCCGCTGAGTCTGGGGTAGTTCATTAGGCAGCACTGTTGTGGTAAGAGGTAACTCACACAGCCTGCAGGGCCTGAGTGGACCTGCAGTGAGGTGGGGCCAGGCTGCCTCCCCCCCCGCCCCGACACTTCCCAGTGCAGTGAGGGGCCATCAGCTCTGAGAAAGGAAGGCTCTGAGTTGATGTAATTGCCCACAGCGAAGGGCTGCACCGGAGGCCCCACTGGGGGCCCAGGGACCATGGCCTATGTCCTATACTAGATGCAGCAGCTGGGTGTGCCCAGAGTGGGTAGCGGGGAGTCCCATGGTTGGCAGAAGGGTGTGTCTCTGGTGTTCAACAAATATTTATTGAGCACCTACTATGAGCCAGGCAGGGTTCTCGGTGTTGTGTACACGGTGGTAGGTCAATCAGCCCGTGTCCCTGCCCTCTCACTGCCCCCATTCTAATTACCAATCATGATGATGAGGATGATAGTTACATTAGGTGAACATTTACCCGAGATAAGACTAAGTCTTAAAGTAGAAGGAACTGAAAAAGGACTGCCCAGGTCTGCACGGACTGAACTGGACTCCATTTAACTTCCTCACCGCCAAGGAGGAGGAGAGGCGGAGGAAAGGCCTGTCAAACGACAGGAAAATCAAACGGAAGCGAGTGTGCGTACTTATGTTTGTGACGTGTGACCATCCCTTCTGCCGGTGACACGGGCAAACCCACACCCCCGAGCCCTGGCTGCTCTCCAGCCCCCCGTTCTTCTCTGAAGGCTGCCTGTCCCGCCTCCCCGGGAGGAGCGGCACAGGGCACCGAGGCCAGAAGACATTCCAGAAGACATTCTTCGGTCTCAGATGCTCCCCCGTGCCCGCTACCTCCCCTCTCCCCCATCTTCATGTGGAAGTCCTTCTTCTGAGACTCATTACTCTCCGGCTCCCCCATCTTTTCTCTTTTAAGTTCTTGAAGACCTCACTCATGGGCTTCCTGGCCTCAGCGAGTCCATCGTTACCTTGAGGGACCCTGATGCCTTTGCGGGTGGTGCTTCTGGTACTTCCCTCTCAGACTCATTGACCTTTTCAAAGGCGGTGACCTTGGCCTCCGTCAAAGCACTTCTCCACCAAAGCACGTGTATAGCTTTCTTCTCTTCCTCTCCTCCCTCCGTCCCTCCCTCCCTTTTAATTTCTTCTTCTCTTTCTAATTCCTCCCTCATTCCTTTCCCCCTCCCAATAGCTACTGTGTATCCACTCTCTGGATGCTACACTGGGCTTTGAGAGTACAACAGCGATAAGAACACGGTCCGGATCCTCCAGGGACCCATCTCTGACTACAGTTTCTATTCACTCGGCCCCCTGTCCGCATTGCTGGCCACATGATACCCATCGCTGACCTCCGAGCCCCACCAGGGCTGCGCCTGGTTCTCACCCAAACCCTGCAAAGCACACTCTGCTGCGGTTACTGCAAATAAGCGCTGACCCTGATTGAGTGCTTCAGACAGGCCGGCAGCACTGCGCAGGCGTTTCATCTGGACCCTCACAAACCCCTCTGGGGAGATGCTACTGTTACCGCATTCGGAGGAAACGGAGGCACTCACAGCATGAGCGAGGGTTGAGCAGAGGCAGGTGGCGTGGGGACCGGGGCCTGGAGAAGGCAGGATGGGGAGAGGCCAGGAAAGAAAGGGGAGGGAGCTCAGCGTGACCTCAGCCATCAGCAGGTCATTCCGGGAGAAAAGGGGGTCGGTCAGGTGGGCGAGGGGGTGTGGCTCCGGAGAGGTGCGTCCATGCCCCATCCCTGCGTGAAGCAGCAAAGCTTCGGAATAATTCCGAGGAGGAAGGCGCCTTTGTCATTCTCAGGAAGCCTGGAAACGCTCACAGACCATCTTGCATCGAGGCCTCTGAGGCTTATCTTATTTGAATTAGAAAAACGCATGGGGTCTCCAGCCTGTGAAATCCCAGAGGCTCCTGCTCCTGCTTCCCGGCTCCTACGCCCCCTAGTGGCCACGACAGGCACCACACCGTCCAGGCATTCATCCGCCCAGAGCGGCCTCTCCCCTTCTCTCCCCATCCCTTCCACGGAGCTGAAAGCTGGTCATCCCGCCCACGGTGGCAATCCAGAGGGCTGTAGTTCACTTTTTATTCTTCTAGGCATTTCGATTCTAAAATTATGGCCAGTATCCAACTTTAGGACAATCAGAAGTGATGCCAAGGAGGCTTGAGTCACAGAGCAGGTCAAGGGAGAGGGAGAGAGAGAGAGAGAGAAACATTAACGACGAGAGAGAATCATTCACGGGCTGTCTCCCATGCGCCCCCTACTGGGGGTGGAGACCGAAACCCAGGCATGTGCCCTGACTAGGCATTGAAGGTGACCTCCTGGTTCATGGGTAGATTGATGCTCAACCCCTGAGCCCCGCAGGCCGGGCGAGAGCAGGGCAGAAGCCTCCTTGTTGTCAGCTGAGAAACAGGAAGGGCCGTTACAGGCGCCTCTGTGCTCTGAGGACCAGGCTGAGCATCCTCCACGTACCGCGCAACTATTTCAAGTCTGTCCTCCTGCTAGAGTCTCGGTGTGATGAAGGCACCCCCACCCCCTTCGTGTGCTGCAACTTTTCAGTATGTGGCACGCACAGCGCGATCAATAAATGTTTGTTAAATACGAATAAACGGGTGACGGGAGGAGGCTGGTGAAATCACAGCTGGCGGAGCCGGTGGAGCGCCTGTTTGCATTCCTTGTCTCTCTGTCCTGGATTTCTGCGCCACGAGAGCGTGTTCTGGGAGGGAAGTGCTTATCTGTGCTTGGGTGGGTTCGGGGATCAGTGTGCCGGGGTGTGGGCAGCGCAGGCTTCATAATCGGGAGCAGGGAGCCGGGACCAGGGAGGCGGGAGCTGCAGACATTGGCCTGGACGCAGAGGCTGGCTCCAAGAAGGACAGCTGGATGCCCAGGCCTAGGCTTTGAGGAGCTTCATCCATCTCAGGCCCTATTTGGGCTGTGGGATCGTGGAAGGAGCGAGCAAGAGGGTGGCCAGGAGCAGAGGGTACCAGGCTGGGGCTGACCTCATGAGGAGGATGTGGGCGTGGGGGACCTTAGTGGTAAGGGGTCCTTGGGGTTGAGACGGGCTCAGCAGCCGGAGGCACAGAGGGGCAGACCTGGGAGCAAAGGAGGAGTCACACAGGACCCTGTCAAGGCCTGGGTGTGGTGATTTGGTGAGTCCCAGGTTTCCGGGGGCATTGGGATGTCACGCAGGCCACCCAGCAAGCTGGAGTGTGTAACTAGGTAGGGCCAGAGTAGATGGTGAGAGCGAAGGCAGCCGCGGGAAGAACAAGGACATGGGGCAACAGCAGCAACTGCTCTTTATGGAGCGTGCGCACCGGTGCTTCTCAATCATCACGTGTGCTGGGCAGTGCCACCCTCACCTTAACGAACAAGGAAGGCAACTCGGAGAGGTCCGAGCATTTGCCAGAGGAAGCACAGGATGTAGTGGGAAACGGCTGAGCTGGGAGGCAGCGCTGGGTTTTCTGTGACCATTCTGGCCAACGTCCCCTGTAACCATCCCACCACGTTGTCTCTTGGTTGCCACAGGAACCCGAGGAGAGACCCTCCGGAACGGGGTTGGCCCTCAGCAGGATGACAGTCACTGTTAGTTCCCTTCCTCCCTCCGTCTGCGTCCTTGCTCTGCAGGGCCGTCTTTCCCACGTGGATACAGACCTCAGCTCTCCCTTCCCAAACATCTGGACCCAGTGTTTCAAAGGGAGTCATTATCCCCCATTCCTCTCTCCCCACGGGGACCCCGGTTCCCTCTGGCTCTGGGTCACCTTCCTGTGGCCGCCACTCTTGCAGCGATGGCCCGTTCCCCTTTCCATGGCTGTAGGCTCCCGCTTTTCTGGCCCTGCCATCACTTCTGTTGTGCTGAGCGTCAAGGGGAAGAATGGTTTTGTTCTCCAGACTTCTGGGACAGCCTACACGCCTCTCAGGGCAGAGCATTAGGCAGCTTCCAGGGCACCGTGGGCGGTGGGCTCTCTGCTTGCCTGCGGCAGTTTCCATCGCTGACCTACATCCATCATCCTGATACGGGCAGCGACCAGGCTGCAAGGTGCCACCTCAGAGAGCCCGGGGAAGGAGAGAGGTAGGGTAGCCAATGATCATTGCTTTGATGGCAATGGCATTTCCTGGTTGCTTGCAAGTGCTAGGCCCTAGCGAGGGTCCAGGAGGGAAGAGAAGTAAGAATTCATGAGACTCATTCCTGAATCAGAGGGTCTGCCCTCCAGTGGAGGCAGGCAGCCCTGAGTTCACTCCCTCTTTTTCCATATTCTAGCCAAACAGGGGGAGAGGGGATGAAATCTTTCAAAATCTCTGGGTGTTAATTTCCCCGGGTGAAAATGAGGGTAATATACACCTAAAAGGGCTCTTGTGGGAATCCAGTTAAATACATTGACCTACAGTAGAGCTTTAATAAATAATTATCTTTGCAATTCGTAATAGTGATTTCAGATGTTATCAAAATTAATCTGAAGCCTGGGTCATTTGCTCTGTCAGAATTATTTACTGGGAAAGATGGATGCTTGTACTTACTGTATAACCTTTGGCACATTCCTTCACCTTCCTGTGTCTCAGTTTCTTCATCAGTAAAATGGGTTAAGAATAATTGCATGATAGAATAGTTAAGAAGGTTCAATGTCTTCACACATGTAAGATACTTATAACGGTGCCTGGCATGTAGTAGGACTCAATATATGTGGCTTTTATCACCATCATCATCATCACCATCGTCACTAGAGGCCCAATACACAAAAATTAGTGCAAGAGTAGGCCTTCCTTTCCCTGGCTGCCAACACCAGCTTCCCTCCGGCACCCAAGACCCGGGCTGCTTCCCTCCGTCAGAAAGGACATCCGGTCTAATTAGCATATTGCCCTTTTATTATTATAGATTATTATAATTCTGTTACTTTTCAACCGGGAACATAATAGTTTCTCACAGCAGGGTCTCTCAGATACTAAACAGTGCAGATGCTGAGAGAGGAATCTTTGCCAACTCAGCTTAGACTAGAAATATGTAATAACCTGGGAAGATAGATGGAAGGGAAATGGCACTCTTTCTGCAGATTGTTGTAACTGGAGGACGAACAGAAGAAAGGAGCTTGCTAAGAATACAGCTTGTCACACTCTCCACCCCTCACCTCCCCAAGGCCCCTCAGCTTCCATGAGATCCAACAGCACCTGCTCCCTGCCCTCCAGCCGGGGCATGGGAGGGCTCCCCTTTCCCCTCTGGACTAATCGGACTGTGAGAACGTTCCCAGAGATCCACCGGAGCGCCTGGGTCACAAAAGGACCCAGGGGATCCTTAGAGACAGGTAGAGCATCACATCTGAATCAGTATCTGTTGCCACCATAATGCTGGGTCACACCTCCTCAAAACTCTGTGGCTTAAGCAAGAGTATTAATTCTCACCCATGCACCTGCTGGTCGGGGGTGGTTCTTCTGGTCATGGGTGGGCTTATATGGTTGCTGTAGTTTGCTGTGGCTCATTCTTTGCATCTCATGGCTATGGCTTCTCATTCTGTAGCAGACTAGCTTGGTCTCCAGCTACCCTGGGCATGTGATAGGGCAGTACTATAAGAGGGAGAGGAGAGGTAGAGAGAGAGAGAGAGAGAGCAAAAATAAAGTTTCTTGAGGCCTAGGCTTAGGCCTAGTACCCTGTGACTTCTGCCACATTCTACCACTCTTGCATATCAAAGGCAAGTTGCACACCAGCCCAGATTCAAGGTAGCAAGGAAACAGCCACCATAGTCAGATGTGCACGTGTGTGGGGGCAGGGTGTAGTGCATGTCTATGCATCAAGCCTTTTCTTTTTTCCTTGCAAAGTTGGGACCTCCTTCTTGGGATGGACCCCCAGAAGCAGGGTTATTGAGAACAGTGCAGGCATGGTCATTCAGAAGAGACTTCCGAAACCGTTTTCCAAATTACTCTCCTAAAGGGCGCACCGATTAAACCTCCCACCAGCGACGGCTCAGTGCACTGCCGAGAGGTAGCGGGTGCAGGAGGTACTTTGAACAGTGGAAGAGAGCCAGCCTT
This sequence comes from Antrozous pallidus, assembly GCA_027563665.1. Taxonomy (NCBI): domain Eukaryota; kingdom Metazoa; phylum Chordata; class Mammalia; order Chiroptera; family Vespertilionidae; genus Antrozous; species Antrozous pallidus. The sequence goes on along the minus strand of CM050513.1, from coordinate 110,520,824 downwards.
CGGGCTTCAAAGGGATTCCAGATGAAAGGCCTGATTTGAAAGGCAACAGCAAGGAGAGAGGGAGACCCGGTGGTGAGGAGGTTTCGCTGGGGAAACAGAATGCCAGTCAGGGATGGATCGTGTGGATGCTGCAGGATCTTGGGTTCTCCTCCGCCAGGTCCAGCATGCTTCCTGGGAACTCCTTCTCAGCCATCAGATCCCCGCTCCACGTCCCCTCCTCTGAGAAGCCCTCCGAAGTGAAGTTGGGGGAAGGATATTCCCCATATCATGGTACTTCCCACACAGACCACCGCTCTGCTTGTGTTCCCACTTAAGTCTGGCAGGGACCACATTTTACCCATTTCTGTGCTATCCCGTGTGCCTTGCTCATCATTGGGTCACTAGAGGCCTGTTGATGGGATGATTAGATCAGCTGGGCTTGCTCCATCTAGGGGCTCACATGTAGCTTTCCGGACCCTGGGGAAGTGACTTTGCATTATCTAGTGGATGTTCCCTTTTGCAGCTTACCAGCTCCTGCTCTCTGTGTCCTGCCTCTCCCCACATTCCCCTGTGGGCTCAGACCAGCCCAGGCCTTGAGCCGCCTCCTGGTTGATTAAGTCACTCACTTGACAATCATTTGCTGAGCACAATTGGATGCCAGGCATTGTCCCAGACACTGGGGGAGCGGTTGTGGGCAAGACAGGCGAAGTCCCTGTGACTCCAACTTCCACAGCATATTCAAGTGTCCCCATTCTTAGGAAGTCCCCCTGCCTCACCCCGGCAAGTCCCTGTCTGGTTCACCAGCCCCATTCTGCAAGGCTAACTATCCTTCAGGCTGTGCATGGTCTGCTCTGCTGTCAGCCCTGTTTCTAGGGATTTCTCTCTAGGCCAGTCCCTTCTCCCCAAAGTCACTAAACCATCGCATCTCGGGTACCTCTTACTTGTTCCTCTGTGGGGACATCGACCAGCTGTATGTAACGATGAGCATCTTCTGAAACCTGGAGCAGAGAAGCAGAGCAGGGCAGCTGGGACCTATTTCTGAAATTGTGGGTCGGTGGAGGCCAGGGTGTCTTGAACCCAGTGAGCAGACTAACTGGACCAAGAAGTCAGGCTAAGGAACAGGAAAACCAAGTAAAACTAAGATTAGTGTGTAGCATGCCTGCTACAAGATCCTATAACATTCTTGTCAGTGGGTAGAATGTTGGCTTTGAGATTCCTGGCAGCCAATGTTACAAGGAAAACATGATTAGTTTATAAGATTTTCATGGTTGAATACAAAATAATTTGTCAGCGGAAGCCTAGATTTTCCTTGGACAGAGAACAGACAGAAAGCCTCTGTGTTCTCACCAAGAGAACCCTGTCCGTGTCGTGGGCCATCTTCTCAACAAAAGTCGCTGTCTTAAGATGTGCTTGCTTTGCTAAGTCATTTCCCATTCATAGGAAGCAGCCTGGGAATGGCTGGCTGTTCAAGGCCCGGCTCCCCTTCTCTGTTTCCCCTGGGTCTCCCGTGGCACCTGGGGGGGGGGGTCCTCTGTGCACAGGACTTCCCCTGTGAAAACTATCGCTTGGTTCTACAGAACCCCAGCACCGTGTCACATGTTTCCTACTCCACTGCATCTAAGAAACATCATCTGCTTTTAAAAATAGCTGATGGGTAGCCAGGAGGGGAAAATAATTAGTGAGGAAAGCCGGAACAATGCATCCTGAATGAACGGGCATTCTTACAGGATGTCTTTAGGGAGTAAGAATGACCATAAATCCCAAGGGCAGGCAACAGCACTCGATGGAAGAGCAAAGAAGCCCGAATCAGTGGAAACCGCTGGCTGCCGCACACTTTGTTTTCCGGAAGGTGAAGGCACTGCCATCGTGTTGGTTTTCTGGGTCAACGACAAGGCCCTTTTCTCCCTTTCTTCCCCCGCCCCATCATGGCGTTGGTGGAGTGTGAGGTGGCATCTTCCTGGGGATGTCCACATGGATAGGTTGCTCTATTCCAAGAGGGATGACATCCCCATGCGCTCCTTCCTGTTGCTGGCAAAGAGAGCGTGGCCAGAAAGGAGGTTTCCTTTTCAGAATCCCAGCACCGGAAGGGCTGAAACAGATGAGACCAAGCTGGTGGTCAGGGAGATGCTTACCTCCCACTCAGTGAGGAAGGATCTCCCTGAGTGACACCCCTCTCTCTCACCTCCATCGCTTCTCTGGGAGAGCAGAGACTTACTTGATTGGTTAGTTTGGAAAAGGTACGGGTATCCCTAACTGGGACCCTTTCTGTTTTCCTCTTCATTCTACCTGCAGAAAGCACACCCTCTCTCCTTCTACAGCTTAGACGGTTTGGGACCAGGTGGGCAAGTCTGCCTAATTCTGAGCCTCAGCCTTAGGGAGCCACTTGCTGCCACCCCCCTAAGCCTCAGCCTCCAACACCTTGAAGGTGACATTTCAGATCCCCACTACCTGACTCTGTGGCTCATTCCTTCCTTGGTCTTGTACCAGAGTAGGGAAGGGGTGCCCTATATTTGGGCCCCTAAAACACCAACGCTGGCCATGGGCAGGGAGCTGAACATCAATGGCATAGGGCAGCAGGCCTGGGCAAAGGCTCACATAAGAGAACAGGTCAAGGAGGACCGAGGGTGGCTGTGGTTCTCCCTACAGTGCCACACATGCTATGGGAGAGGCCATCACTAACTGCCGCTGCAGAGAGCAGGTAGTGGGTGTTGCTGGGAGCCCACCCCTCCAGGTGAGGGTTTGAGGGCATGGAAGCAAGCAGGGCTGGAAAGCCAGGTGGAGAGCCTGTAATAGACATGTATGTTTTTGCCTGTTTAGCATCCATTTCCTCTTCTTCTGGCAACTGCACTCAACCCATTGGGAAACTGTGTGTCTCCTGCCTCTCTCCAAGTATGGTAATCAGGCTGATGAATTCCAATTTGGGGACATTTATGGAAGAGTGGGAAGGAGAAACTCTGCTCAGAGACTCGTGGGCCAGACAGATGCATGTCTGAGGTCACCTCGCCATCCTGCGGGGAGTATGGCTCATGCAGGTCATGTGGAACCAGCAGAGAAAAGCAGAGGAAGAGGGAGTTGGGCACCTGCACCCAGCTATGCAGAAGCTCTGGCCACCTGGTCTTCTATATCGAGAGAGACTTTCCCTTTTTGTTTTTACCTGTCTAAATTCCTTCTCTTCTCCACTGAAACTAAAATAACAATGAATAAAGGAATAAAAAAGGGGTAATGGTTTTTTTGGCAAGAGACGGAAGCCATGCATATGTTCTTTCTCTCACTTTCGTAAACATTCCCTGAGCAGGTGCCATGAGCCAGGTTCTCTGCTGGGTCCTTCCTGGTGACACACAGGTGAATAAAGACCATCTTCGCCCTGAGAAGTTCATAGGAGAGACAGACAGATGATCAGGTAACCATCACGTGATGTAATCATGAGACAGGAGAGGTATGTGGAGAGTGCATGGCAGCCATGCCTGAGAGGGAGCAGTGAGCTGGGACTGACCATGAGCAGGATTTCAAAAAGCAGAGAAGAATAATATGGTATCTATGACAACATGGAGAAGGAGAGGTCAGGGTTAGATAGGAGGGAGCATATACACTAATAAAAGAGTAAGATGCAAATTGACCATACCTTCATGATGCCCACCAGCCAATCAGGAGTGAATATGCAAATTAACCCAACAAAGATTTGAGTTAATTTGCATACACATGTGCCAAGCTTCTGGGGGCAAGGTGGGATGCTTGTGCACTGCCCCAGCCACTCTAGGCTTCTGGGAACCATGGGAAGGTGGAAAGGCAGCCCCAGGGCTGGAGCAGAAAGGCGGCTGTGGAGCCAGAGCAGAAAGGTGGCTCCAGGGCTGGAATGAAGGCGGTGCCGGCAGCCAGGAGAAGGCCCATTCTTGCATGAATCTTTGTGCATAGGGCCTCTAGTATAATCCTGATGGTGATGAATAGAAATTTTATAGCTAGTTAACATTTGAGTGCTTATTATACACAGAACACAATTCCAAGTACTTTAAATACACAACCTCACTGAGTCCTCACGATAATTCCATGGGGCAGGTACCTATTTTACAGGGAAGAAAGTTAAGGAACTTGTCAGAAGCTGTACATCAGGCCAGGGCTGCTGGGATAGAAGGCAAAATGTATGGCGTGATGGTAGATAAAACTTGCAAATCTGAGTCAGGTCCAGAGTGTGAATGGCTTTGAATAGAATGCAAAAGAAATAATTAGTGTGCAGAAGGGGTGCATTTATTGAATGCCTACTGTATGCCAGGCAAATACCTGATCTCGTCCAATCTTTATAGTTCCCATATTTGATAAAAATTGTTAGCACATTCTTACTAACAGAACTCAGAGGTATTTTTATTTTCCCTAAATCATGCTAGTAAGTGGCAAAAAAAAAAAAAAAAAGCCTGATTCCTTAGCATGTTCTTTCTCTACTATACTCCTCCCCACTCTGTTGTTGTTTGTTTGTTAATCCTCACCGGAGGATATTTTCCCCATTGATTTTTAGAGAGAGTGGAAGGTAGGGAGAGAGGGAGAGAGAGAGGGAGAGAGAGAGAGAGAGAAAGAAAGAGAAACATCCATGTGAGAGAGACACATAGATTGGTTACCTCCTGCTCATGCCCCCACCTGGCAGGGAGCGAACCTGCAACCCAGGTACTTGCTCTTTACTGGAAATTGAACCGGAGACACTTCACTGCTTGGGTCAACACTCTAACCACTGCGAATACTGGCTAGGACCCTACTCTCTCTCTCTCTCTTTAAAATGACAATTAGTTTTCATCCTCTCTTGATTTCTGATCATCAGATGGAAGCTGTCAGTTCTGATTTACAGGGCCACACAAACAAAATTTTGCTTGTGGTTTGTTTCACGTGGGAGTTTGATTTTCTTCATGGGAACAGAATATACAAACAGTTTTTACAAAAAGTTATTTTTCTCTCCTCTCTCATCTCCTGCCCACCCCCACTCCCTGTAAAACATTTATGGCCACTTTCTTAAAAAAGGCAATAAATCCCAATTTTGCAAATGAATAAAAAATGTAAATGTAAGTTCTGCTGAAATGTGAATTTCAGCAGGAAGCCCGCTGTTATTTGACTAAATAAAAAAAAAAAGAAAGATATTTCAAAGCTGTCTTTGTAGGACAACACCATTTTTGCTATCTAATCACTTTTCACATTGTTTTGTTGGCAGTAAGTTCTCCAAACCGTGACTCGCCAAGGTAAGTAAAGCGCATCATTGTTCCCAGGGCTCACATTGCCAGACAAGGTCGAATGTGTGTCAAGGAGGCCCAGAATTCCCAAAGACTCTCCGAGTTTCATTTATGGTGTATAATCCCCTCTGTCCCCGAGTTAATGAGGTAAGTTTTGGCAGGTCCTGCCCATTCGGGATGCTGTGGCTGTCAGCAAGGCGAGGGTGATGACACCCTTTCCACTGTAAGACTGTCTATACAATAGTAAACATCAAAAGAATCTTGCTCTTCCCAAGTGTCTACAGAGAAGCGGACACGGCTTTGTCCCCGCAGACCACACTCCACAAAAGCACTTCTTCTGGACTGGGAAGCTGGGTAACTTGCCATCTTCCAGCCCCTCCAGAGCAGTGAGAATGGCTGAAAAGCTTGGGGATGTTTGACAGTGTCCATGGTAAACACTGGGCTTAAGTTCTAAGTGTTGCCTTATCCACCTTGCCAAAAATGCTCACCAAGCCTTTCTCTCAGCAGGTGTTCCTGAGAAGGGGTGTTCTTTAGGTTCTGCAGAAAATACAACTGTCTGTTGAAGGCTTAACCAGGGGCTTCCAGACTTGTTTCCTAAAGCGATTACATCTTTCTGGAGAAGGTCTTCAGGGTCCCTCCTACCTTTTGATAAAATGTATTGAGATAGGGGTTCAAGGGGAGGACAATGGAAAGTTTTCTCTGAAGCCGTCTTTCTGGGTCTGACACTCAGGCACACTGACAGAAAGCAAGAGGGGCAATGCTACCTGTGTCTTCTTTCCTTGAGGTCTCAGGCCTCTGTTGCTGTGACAAACCATTCCACAATTTAGTAGCTTCAACAGTAGCTGTTTATTGGACTCGTGATTTTGTAGTTGACAGCTAGGGTGGGGTTCTGCTGACAGTTGTTCTGGTCTGGACTGGGCTCAGTGCATCTCTCTTGGGCTGGCTCATGTGTCTGCATTCATGCCAGTGGGTTGGCAAGGCCAGCTGGTTTGTGATGGCCACTCTGGTCTCTGTGGTTGGGATGGCTGAGCTCTCTCTTCACATGGACTCTTATTCTCCAGCAGGCTAGTCTGGGCTGGTTCAAGTGGATCCAGGGAAACCTAGACTGCAAGTCTGTAAGAGCAATCCCCAGGCTTCTCGTGTGTGTGTGTGTGTGTGTATGTGTGTGTGTGTGTGTGTGTGGCCTTTGTTCCCATCCTACTGTCAAGCCATGTCACATGGTCAGCCCAGATTCAAGGCATGGGCCCAGTCTCCAACTGTGTGTGAGAGGAGCTACCTTGCAAGGCTGTGGACACAGGGAGGAGAAGAATTTATGGCCACTTTTTCCAATCTACCACTTTCATCAAGCACGAAACAAACCCTTTTAGGGCTTAAGAGGCCCAATAAATTTTACCCTTTCTTCCACTTCTGAGTTTAGAAGCCATTGAGTGAAATACATGGGACTCAAATGGGGCAGATCAAGCATCAGTTTTATTACCAGTGAAGTTGGAATAAAGGCAGGTCTGCCTTTGTAGTCAGAACAGACATGCTACAAACCCTTCTCCCCTGGAATTGCAGTAACCATCTGGAATTGAGATGTCCCCCTGCAGGAGCTTGAAAAATGTGTGTGTTTTGGGGAGGTGGATGCCAGCGAGGAAGAAACAGAAGGAAGAGACTGGATGGAGATACTTTATCCTCTGCTCTGTAGAAAAAAAAGTGGATTAATGGATGCTCGACACTTTTCCTGCTGTCAAGGAGACAAAGAGAAATGTGGGAGGAAGAGGTAGCAATGACTATTTTATGGGCTCCGGGGGGAATGCTGTGAGAGGGAAAGAAATGGTCCCCCTTAACATGAATATGTTTCCAAGCAACGAAGGTGTCCTCTTTCGCCAAGTACCATTTCCACCTTTAGCTGAAAATTTGCTTGGCAAAGAAACTATTCATTATTTTGGAGATGTGGCTGGCCAGTGGAGTTTTGCAATAGGACTTGCAACATAGCGGGTCTTTGATGGAGTAAGTGAAAGAGATGAAAACCAAGAGTCGACTGCACTGAAGGACATCCGTGGTCACGTCCAGTTGCAAGTACAACCGAGAGAGCGGCAAGTCCCAAGACCTGCTTCCAAACTCGAGAGGGCATCCAATGCTTTGGGAGTGGCGGCCTTGGAGGGAGGCGCAGCCTCTGTTTTCTCCCAGTACTCCAAGGCCCAAAACAGAACCCCCTCTTCTTCCCACTTCCAACCTCCAGTCAGGACAAGAAGTTCAGTCCCTTCCTCTGGGATTTACCCCCAATATCGAGCTCTCTCACTCAGTCCCCTCTCCCAAATTTTTGGTAAATTATCTCCTCATCTAAGCCCAGGTACTTCTTCTCCGAGTCTTCTTCATCTTTTCTTTAATGCCTATGACTGGTTTTGGTCAGGGCCCAGCTCCTGGTTTTTCAGGTTTTTAAGATGGCTGTCACTATGATGGCATTCTAAAAACTACCTGGGTTTCAGCTTGGCCAGTGTGGCTCAGTTGGTTGAGCATCGTCCCATGCACCAGGAGGTCACCGGTTGGTCCCTAGTCGGCCCAGGCTGTGGCCTTGATCCCCAGTAGGGGGTGTGCAGAAGGCAACAGATCAACATATTTCTCTCTCTCTCTTCTCTCTCTCTCTCTCTCTCTCTCTCTCTCTCTCTCTCTCTTTCTTTCTCTGAAATCAATAAAACATATTTAAAAAAGAAGAAAACCACCCGAGTTTCTGTTTTAGGTTGTATTGTTCTTCCCCACAGAGGGTGGTGCATATAGAAAGCTTTTACTGGTTGACGTTGGGGGAGGGGGACAGAAGGCAGAATTGAGAACATCTCGGAAAGGGATCTCAGTTGATGTCACAAAATTTTATTCTCCCATAGAACCTTCCACATCTTTCAGCTAAGGCTTCCAATTTTTATTAATAGTGCAGGGTTTTCAAATTAAGCATCATTTTCGCAAAAGATCCCCCCGAGAGGCAGTCAGCAGTCGCTACCATCGCTCTTGGGCAAGGGAGAAGCTACAGGTGCCGAGGCTGGCAGGCAGGTCACCAAAGAGGTCAGAAGAGCTGATGTGGACATGGGCACGAAGCTGATGCCTCCACCATTGGGTGGAAGAGCGCGTGGGGGCAGGGGGCTGGTCTCAGCTAGATTGCAGCCTTGAGCATCCATGTGAGCCCTGTTCCAGGATACTTAAAGTACTGACATACCATCCATCAAGCCAGTTTCTCTCATCAATAATGGAACACAAACCCCTCCCTTCTAAGGAATTCAGAGAGTGGTGGTGAGGTACCCCAGCTCTGCGCTGCCGTGTTCTGAGGTCGGCAAAAATAGACTTGCATCTCGGTTTACCCCTTCCCAGCCGCGTGGCCTTGGGCAAGTTACTTACTCTCTCCAGGTCTCGGATTTTTGATCTGAAAAATGCCAAGATGATATAATATCCAACACCTGTGTTTGTTAAGAGAATTACATAAACCACAGTACGTCAAGTCCTTGGCAGTATGCCTGGTACCTAATAAGTGCTCCTTAAAGGCTGGCCATTATTCTTGTGTCTTTTTAAGTTTTTAGTTGTTGCTGTTGTGATTCAGAGGAGCACCGTAGGTTTTTGTTCTGTTCTTTTGCTGGCGATGGACACTGCCTGAGGTTAGACTAAGATGGACCAGGTCAGGTGCCACCTCGGTGAGGTTGGCTCTAAGTGTTCCTTGGCAAGATCATGGTCACACAGAAGGCCAGCCACATTGGAGCCCCGCCATGTTTGGTGATGAGAGTCTGAGCATAGAATATGTGAGCCGCCCTGTTGACCTTTCCAAGTTCAAGCTGGGACTACCATAGGCCAGCCATGCTGGAACGTAATGGCAGTTGAATTTTCCTCTTTCCTATCATGGAGAACCTATTTCAGGCATCACCAAATGGTGACCATGATCATAGCACTTATTAGGAGTGAAATAGTACTTTAACAATATAATTTGACATAAACATGCCTTCCCAGATAGGTAATTTGCAATGTATTATAAAATAGTAATGCCTTATTTTCACACAATAACTATATAATCTCAGGTCATTTATAAAAGTATTTTTTAAATTGATTTTCAGAGAGAGGAAGGGAGAGAAATAGATAAAAACATCGATTGGCTGTCTCCTGCACACCACCCACTGGGGATCGAGCCCACAACCCAGGCATGTGCCCTGACTGGGAATCAATCTAGTGACCTCTTGGTTCATGGGTCGATGCTCAGCCATTGAGCCACACCAGCTGGGCCACAGATTATATATTAAGAATTGCCCTAGCTGGTGTTGTTCAGTGGATAGAGTGTCAACCTGTGGTCTGAAGGGTCCCTGGTTTGATTCCATTCAAGGGCACATGCTTTGGTTCCAGCCTTGATTCCCAGTGATGGGTGTGCAGGAGGCAGCCGATCGATGTTTCCTCTCTCATGACTGATGTTTCGATCTCTCCCTTTTCCCTTCCTCTCAGAAATCAATAAAAATATATATTAAAAATTAAAAAAGAATTGTTTTTTTGCTGGTCTCCTTAAATGCCAGCAGCCTGAGCTATCTGTCCGTCCCCTAGATCACCCAGCCAGGCTATACACACAGCAGGTGTGTACCAGGCATAGGACAGGTGTATAGTAGGCACTCATTCAGTTGAATTGCAAAGTCTTCAGGACCAAAGTTATTGGACTGTGATGGTGAACGAGAAGGAATGGAACCCTTGCTTCCAGGATTTCCCCCTGAGATCTGCTAACGGGGTGACTATGGTGGACACGCCAAACTGAAGGTTTGTTACAGAATTACCTGTCTGTGCCAGAAGAAAGAGATGAGAGAGCTCAGAACACAGAGCCAAAGCCGGGACACTGGGGAGGCTGCCAGCCTGTGCATCAGGTAGGGGAGTGAAGCTGACGTCGGAGGGTTTGAGAAGGAGTGGGAGTCAGGGGTGAGTCAAGCAATACTGAGGGAGACAGAGCCTCTGGCTTGTATCTGAGAACCCAGAACATCCTGGGATACTCTCTCTGGCCCCTGGATGAGCAGCTGGGAGAAGCAGGTGCGGTGGAAAGAAAATGGAGCTCCCTTCTCTTCCTTCTTGATAAGCATACGATTTTAGGCTGTCTAGTGATTAAAAAAAGTCCTTCCTGGGTGAGGTGCTGGCTTCTCCAACTAGAAAGTCATTCCCTGCCGACTCAGAGCAGCTATGTCAGACCTCTACAGCAAAGCTCGGACCATTGCCGGGCTGTTCCCACACCACTGCTGACCTTGGCTGAGCAGAGACAAAGGGCCGTCTGTGTGACCTGCTATGCTGTACAATTAGGACCTGCTGGGAACCGGGCGAGGCCAGGAGACTGGGCAGCTGAAAAAATCCCAGGTGTGCAATTTTTACTGCCCACAAATACAGTGCATGCCCAGGATGCCACCAGGCAGGGGGAAAGATCACTGTGTGACCCAAATTCATAGGTAGACGCTGTCAGCTCAGGGGTGCCCTCCTAACCCTGTCTGGGAGCAGCTCCCAGGAAGCAGAGCATGAGCCAGTTCCTTCACCTCCCCCTTTGCCACCTGCCGTGCTTTCCCCTCATCCCCTCCCCACCCCCAGTCTAAATCACGTCCTGGCTCCCCACTCAGCAGGGCTGCCTGCTGCTTTGACTTATACTGTGATTCACCATCTAGCTAAGGGAATTTCTCTGCTGAAAAGGAAGACGTAACCCCCCCGAAATCTTCCCAGTAACAAGGAAGAAAAGGCCTTCCCGGGGCTTGCTGGACAGGTGGAAATTGCTCTGAGCAGCTCCATGGGATGGCATGGTGCCCACTGATGCAATGAGACCCCAGCCTGCAGAGCCTGGTTCTAGGGTGGTGGGTGTAGGGCTTCCAACAGAGACATTCTTCTCACTAGTCTCAGGGCAGCCTCAGCCTCACTGGTGTTGCTGGCCAGCCCCCACCATGTGACTGCCTAGGAGTCAGATGCCACTAATTAGAAAGGTCTGGCTCTGCTCCTTGCCAGCTGTGTGACATCAGGCAACTCACCTGTAAAATAGAGGTTATAATAGGCACGTGTGGAGGTGGGGGTTCCAATCAGGTAAGGTCTATAAAGCACTGGAGTGCCTCACTCTGGGCACCTTGCAATATATGATTTTGTTAATGTTTTCATATATTTTTAAAAATATAGTTTATTGATATTTTACAGAGAGGAAGGGAGAGGAATAGATAGTTAGAAACATCCATGAGAAAAAAGCATCAATCAGCTGCCTCCTGCATACCTCCTACTGGGGATGTGCCCACAACCAAGGTACATGCACTTGACTGGAATCAAACCTGGGACCTTTTAGTCTGCAGGCTGATACTCTAGCCACTGAGCCAAACCGGTTAGGACCAACCTGCCTGTGTCTCTCCTGTCATCTGCTCCTTGGCTGTGTCTTCGATGGAGAGAGATGTGGCCAGGATCCTCTAAAATCTGTGACCATCTCAAGGGGGTAGAGGACCGCTGAGGCAATGGCAGCCCCTGCCCTTTTGCCTGGTGTCAGCTCAGATTTCTGTGAGGTTTTCCTAATGGGGAGAGCCAGGCAGGGTCAAGTTTGAGTGGTGAGGTCCTGATAGCTGCTTTGCCTGGACTAAAAGGGGGAGTGGTGGTGGGGATTGGAGGGGCTTGACTGTGCCCCTTTGCTCTATGGCTCAGTCTTTCTAGTATGGGCGTTGCTGGGTGTTGATGGCGTTGTTTCTCCTTGGCCCCTTCAGCTTCCTGGGAGAACAGTTCTAAGAGGGTGAAACAATCCCCAAAGCCATGCCCAGGGGAGCATTTCAGTGGCAAAAATGCTTTGACCCAGAACAAAGCTCAATTCACAGTTTGCATTTCACAAAGCACCGCAAGGCAAGGCGGGAAGCGTAATCGCACCCTGGGTCGACCAGAAGGCTCTTTTTCCACCCATTATTTGCTCCTCTCACATTTCTCTTCTTGTCTCTTTCCCACAATTTATGGTTCAATGTATAAGATGTTGGGAATCTCAATCAACAGCAGACCTAATATCCTTCTGGGTCAGAGTGTGGTCTGTAGGACTATGCCTCCTGTAAAACCTACAGCACTGGGAGAGAGGAAATGTGAGCTTTCTCAGGCAGGAAGAAGAGTAGAAGACGTAAGAAGCAGACTCTCTCTCTCTCTCTCTCTCTCTCTCTCTCTCTCTCTCTCTCTCTCTCCCCAAACATACACACATGCATGCACATATGCACATACATTTTGATACATCATGAGATAAGATACTCTTCTTCCCTGGGAAGGGGTAAGTGTGGAGGACAGAGGCCAGGAGATTCTCTCCATAGGGAAGGAAACACATGCTATGGGAAAGAAGCACCCTTCCCTCTCCCCCAGCCACAACTACATGCACTGTTTCTACAACTCGCTTGAAAGTCATATTCAGATCCACGAGGTGAAATGTTTGATCCGCAGACAGCAGGGACTTCAACGAGGGTGTCCAGTCTATGGCCTGTGTTCTCTGTTCTGCTAAGCCATCTCTTAGATCACCTGCTTGATGTAGGCTGCCCATCAGGGGCTGGGTGAAGAGAAATGACATTGGCCTCCAGACCAAATCTGGTCAAATCTCAGTCTTCTTGGGGTGAAGAAACCTTCTTTTGGGGAGGGGGGTTAGTGGGTATGGCTAGTAAAACTGGGGATGGGGTGCAAAAATGATCCTCAGCATGGGACTGAGATTATGGACCTATTTGTGAACATCTAGTGAGCTCCTATTCCTTCTTCAGCAGGGGAGATGGATTTGGTTCAGTAAATAAAAGCTCAGGGTTGGAGAGGGGATGACAAGTGGCTCATCTCCCTCTGGTGACAATGATGACAATCGTGCCTCCCATTTATTCAACACTAACTACATACCAGGCATCATTCCAAGCCCTTTGATCCCATTAACTAATTTATATTTCTCTTAATACCCCTACGAGGTTGGGCCTGCTGTTATGCTCTTTTAGAGCTGCAAACATGGAGACTGCCCAGTTGGTATGTGGCTGAGGCAGAAGCCCATCCAGTCCTGTGAACCCTGAGCCACTATCCATCACTGTTGGGGGCTTCCTGAGTACAAGGCAGACAGCTCCCCATTCTTGGGAATGTGGGACCCCTGGGTTTTCCTTGGGACCCAAGGCGTGTGCCTACCTAATGAAGCAGTCCCAAGTGCCCTTTGGGATGGAATCCTGAGAGGGATGGAGAAGTGAGACCTGAGCCCCTCCTAGGCTCTGCCCTCATCAGAGGAGGTGATATTCTCTCTCTGGCTGGGAGCCTGCCCAGGTCAGCTGCCAAGCTCTAGAGGGACCATCCAGGTTTGACCTCCACATAGAAACCCATCTCTCCCACTGTGCTGATTTCCCCAGGAGGGGCCAGCATTGGAGCCATTTGGATATTTCCCTGAGCAGAGGAAAGGGAATCAATCCACTCCTGGCAATCCATTTCTCCAGGTATTCCCAGGACCAGGTATTCCCAGGACAGCACCCCCACTCCCCCACTTTGAAGGAGCTGTTCAATCTGAGATTAGCTCCCGTCACATCCAGAGCCGGCTGACAGCATAAGGTTCAAATTCATTCAGCAGCGGGGCATGTTATCCTTTCCCATCCTTCATCAGGTCCCTGACAGGAATTACTTCTTGGGGAAAAAGAGCCCATTCGCAGACCTGGCCTTTCAAATGCCAGTGTGTTTGCTTATCAGATTTTTGACTGTGAGGAGACGCGCTGGCTCTATGGCATAAGCCTTCCTGGAGGAAAATGAATGGCATGGCTCCCGGAAACTTAAAAAGTTTAAATAAACAGGCAAAAAGCCATGGGACTAATCAGTGAATCCAGAAACTTCCACAGAGCTTTCTGGATGCTTCTATCTAAACCGGACTTAGTCCTGTGAAGTGTGTTTGCTGATAACTGTGAAGGACAGCTGGGGGGTTTGCCTGCCTTATTAACATGATCTCTTCTTTTGGTTACAGGACCCAGATTTTATTGTGGGAAATGTCCCCTTGCCCATTGGATGCAGCTTTGGTGGGGCTGTCAATCACGGTGCCCACTCAAGTTCAGCCAATCAAATGCTCTTTCCCTGACATTTGAATTGTAACATACACAGAAGAACATGGTGGCATCCACTCATTTCATTCCATTGCCCAAAGAGACCACCTGCTCGTTCCTGACTCCCAGAGACCCAGGGCTATCCCAGTTCTCATTTTCCTCAAGACCCATTTCCGCAGCTTTGCACTTGATTCTGTGAGCTACCCTGTGCTCTGTCAAAATTCATTTTCACTGAAATCAGCGTTGCTGAGTATTTCTCACAACCGTATCCGGAATGGCTGCTATGATCCTCACGGTGCTGGTAGCGCCCTCTGTCCGCAGCATTTGTGTATTGCACAGTGGCATCAATGTCTGTGCCTGTGTAACGCCCTTGTCTGTCTTTAGGGGAAACTGATCTTGCGGCACATCGTGATCCCAAGACCTAGATGGGTGCTGTAAGATAGAGGGGACCAGAAACGGCTCGTCTTCTAGCCCCTAGAGATGTCCAGCCAGGCACAGGCAGTTGTAATCAGCTGAGCCAATGTGACTGCTTCCTTCTGAATCGGAAAGAGTGACCATTTGGTAACAAGAGGATGCAGCCAGGAGCACTTGGAGAAGCAGAGTTCTGAACCTGGGCTTCTCTCTGTTGCCAGACAGCCCCTAATGTGAGACATGTCTCTGCTTGACTCCTGCTTCTCATTCACAGCTCCCCTTAAGTGTCACCTCCTCAGAGAAGTCTTCCCTGATGGCCCAATCTAATGTAGCCACTCTTCACCAGCCTCAGTACAGTCATTGTTTTGCAGACACTACCTCGGGTTTTCTTGTTTATGTGCTGCATCTGTTAGCTTGCAGTCAGTCCTGGGAGCCCTGCCCTCACCACCTCTAGAATGTAAGCTCCATAAAGGCAGGTCTCTTGTTTGTTTTTGTGTCGGTGTCTCTTGGCTCTAGAACAGCACTGGTCTCAAACAAGTGTTTTAAAAAGGATAACATCTCCCTTTTAGTTAAGGTGTCTGTTGTGGGATGAATCGTGTCCCCAAAAATATTTGTTCAAGTGCTAATCCCTGGTACCTGTGAATGTGACCTTCCTTGGAAATGGGGTCTTTGCAAGTGTAAAGCAAGTTAAGATTTCCTCGATAGGGGGAGATTTGGCAACACACTTCATGGGTTTTGGAGCAGAGACTGAAGTGATGGGCCTGCACGCTAAGGTACACCAAAGATAGGATGGCTCTATGGCACACACAGAGTTTGGCTATCTGAACATAAGCCCAAGACCAGGGCTATTCCTCAAACTGAGGTTCAGTGACCAACCTTATACTGCACTAGTCGCTTTTCTAATGACCTGTTTGCACTAAACATGTGATGGCCTCATGCTGCTTTCTCATTTAGGTAGCTCATTTTGTAAATTTTTTTTCCCAATAATTAATTTTCAACGAAAATTAAGTTTGCAATTATGCATGAGCAAGATGGCAAGAAAAGCACTGGGTACAAAATCATGGGTAAAGCAGTGCCAGGGAAAGCCACCCTCAAACATACCTGCAGATATGCCTACGAGGGCCTGGTCATGGGCAGGAGAGTTAGGATGGAAAAAGTGGGAAAAGAAGTTCTTTTACACTTATGTAGAGATTTATTAAGATTGGTCTTTAATGAGAGTAAAGGCACTAAACTATGGCTTGCTCAGGTTCTGATCACCTCCTAATTATGTATCATCATCTACATGGCTCTTCAGCATTTTTAAAAAGTATTGTTATAGCTGTCATTTATTTAGATCTTCGTAAGAACCTGGCACATGAAGACATGACTATATCCATTTTGCAAATTAAGAAAATGAGGCTAAGAGAAGGGTTAAGCTTGTGGCTGCTTGATCACCTTGGATCTTTGAGCTGCAAGTCCAGCATTCCCCAGCCCAATATCCCATCCCATGCCATCCATCACTGCCTTCAATTCTCTTGATGTCCTTGGACCCTATTCCAATGTGTGTGTGGAGTGGGTGGGGAGGGGCTTTTTCACAAAGCAACAATAAGCAGTTCTCTGACCCCAGCTGGGCATCCCACCATTTAATTCAATTCTGACACTGTCTATCTGGAGGTAGCATCGGTGCCACAGGTTAAGGGCTCAGTCCTGCAAGACTGTCCACCTACTTCCCTCCAGACACCAGTTTCAAGTGCAGCCTGCTGCTACTTGTCCTTCTGACCAAGCGGATACAGATTGGATGGTCACAGGTCCAGGTTGTTACCTGTACTTTTGACAGGCTGGTTATTAGTCAAAGGTTCCCATGAGTTTGGTTAATTTGCTAGAGTGGCTCACAGAACTCAGAAAAACATTTTACTTTTCAGATCACAGGTAAAAGAATATATTTCAGAATAGCCAGATGGAAGAGCTGCACTGGGCAAGGTATGGGGACAGGACATGAAGCTTCCATGTTCTCTAAACACACCACTCTCCCTAAATCTCCATGTGTCCTTTGGGTGTTCATGGAGGTGTCATTATGTAGGCACAATTAATGAAATCATTGATCGTTGGGGACTGAACTCCATCTCCAGCCCCCCTCCCGCCTCCCTCTCCAGAGATTAAGGGGTGGGACTAAGGTTCCAACCCCCTAGTCACAGGTTGATTCTCCTGGCAACCAGCCCCCATCCCTAGGTGCTTTCTAAATGTTACCTCATCCCCATAACAAAACACTTTGATCACTCTCAACACTTAGGCAATTCCAAGGGTTTGGGGATATATGAGCCAGGAATCCTGAACTAAGACTAACTATATATGACTATAAGACTAACTGTAATTGAATACACACACACACACACACACACACACACACACACACACACACAATTTATTGATTTCTTTTTTAGAGAGAGAGGAAGGGAGAGGGAGAGAAACATCAATGTGAGAGCAAAACATTGATGGGCTGCCTCTTGCCAGCCCCCTACCAGGGATTGAACCTGCAACCTGGGCATGTACCCTGACCTGGAATCCAATGAACAACCTTTTGGAGCACAGAAAGATACCTAACAAACTAAGCCACACCAGCCAGGACAAAGAATAGGCTTTTGATCATCTGAATGATCAAATATATATTGATTATAAATCACAATATCACTCTTGGTTCCTTTCATTTGACTACAGAAATGAAAGATGGTCCAAAGAAAGATGATGGCTGATTGGACTTGATACCTTCTTTTATTTGTTTTGTGTCTAGGGGTTCAAGCTTCACCACTGGGAGCAATTCATTTACCTTGTTGGCTCTTGGTTTTAGTGGAGACAATAATTCCTATTTTACAAATGTCATAGGGTCAGATCATTCATTCATTTATTCCTGAGAAGCTAGCCTTTGCTGCGTGCTAGTGTTGGGTATGGGGAGCTGAAGAAGATGTGCAAGACCAAAGACATAATAGAAGCGAAACTGCTTTACAAACTCCAAGTCGATAACTAAATGTAAACTGCATTATTATTACCCCTTCTGGAATACTTGCATCTGAAATGATAATGGCTGGAAGACAGCCAAGCATAATAGGGGAGGATTAATCCTTAATGGTGGAATTGTAGGAGCTTCTGGTGTGTGTGTATGTGTGTGTGTGTGTATGTGTGTGGTGTGTGTGTGTGTGTGTACTTAGCTAGGGAGTGGCTAATAGTAAACTAGTAAATGAGGAATGTTAGGCTCACCAAAGGAGGAACACATGAGGCCAAAATGGATAAAGAATTATGAATTTATTGGGTCATCTGGATACCCAGATGAGCTGAGCCCCAAAATGGCGCTAACACCCAAAGATGGAGAGTCAGAGGTTTTTAAAGGACTCTAGGCGGGCTTCTTCTGGGAGGACAATTCTCTGTGCAGGTCTGGATTCTGGGAAAGTCCGGAGGGGAGAGATAATGGTCTTAGAAAGTGGAATGACCATTGTGAAGTGGCCTAAAGGTCAGTTCCCAGGGGGAGGGGGTATTGATTCAATTATTGGATCAGACCTAACAGGGAGGAAAGAGAACTTTTTACTTAGGGGAAACGTCCACCATACCCCCCGTGGAAGGATGGTACGCCAGGCTTGCTCTAGAAGTGGGAGCAGAGAAAGAGTTTTACTTACTCCTTGGGGACCCAAAGATAAGCTGACACCAGTATGTGCTGCTCAGTCATTAGGAGAAACAGGGTGTCCGGTCTCTGATGAACTTCCCTTGCTTATAGAAATACCATCTTTGCTGACTCTCTCTTAACTTCAAAGCTGTTAATACATATATTTAAACTTTCTGCAGAGGGAAAGAGGTCACCTTTATTGCAAACATCCATCCCCCTAGAAGCCACATCACTGGTCACATTTCTGAGGCCTGGAGGGTTTGATGAAAACCTGGGCTGGATTTCAGTTGCTTTATTCTGGGAAGGCCTTGGAAGTCCTGGGGGAAAGCTCCCTTTCTTTGGCCACCACATTGTCTATAAGAGGCTGGAAAAGTATAAATAGTTTTAATTTATTTTCCTCAATAGGAATCTGATATCTGAGTATAAGTCTACAAACACCAATACATTCACACGTGCTAAATGTCACCTGCTATGGCTGCATATTAGATCCTGGGGTTTCATATGTATTACGTTGAGCCATCTCAAGTCTACACACAGTAGCTGTAAGGACTTGGGACAGATACCACTCACTCTAGAAACTGTCTCCATCGGGGTCCTGCCGGGGCCTTATTGCTGCTCCCAAGCACCCCAGTTTGTACCTTAGATGATGCTCTATCCTCATCATCTTGAGCCTGAAGTGCCTTCTCTTTCCCTTAATCATAGCTGCCATGATACCAGGCATGGTGCTTGTTGCTCAGAAAACATCACCTCCACTCTTCATAACAACATATTGTGCTTGTTTTGCAGATGAGAAGTGGTAGATAATGTGATCATGGGACTGTGTGAGCTTAGTGGTTGGTTGAAGAGCAATGAGTGGAAGAGAGTGATTGGATTTAAGGCTTTCAAGGGAGGCAAAGTCGGGACCTTGGAGAGCCCGGCACACCTGGCATTTCCCCGAACTCTTAGAACTGAGAGTATTCTTGGAGATTAGAGTTTAATTTCCTCCCCATTTTACATTTAGGCACATGAAAGCCCCTACAGTGTTATCACTTAATTTTAGAGATTGATTACTACTCTGCCTTTATGTATTTTATTAATCAGAATTACTTTAGGAAAAAGGAAAAGATTGAGCAACAACAACAAAGCCATGGTCTTAAAGAGAAGGGAACCACATTCTATTTTTGTCCAGACTGACCCTGCCTAGAAGGTGCCAATGAATAGATCAATGTGCTCTTGGAGCAAGAACTCTAATGGCAAGGTGCCCAGTCTGATCTAATTTTTTATCAGCTCCAGGATGAAGTTAGGGAAGGCACCCTCATCAAATGTGTGAAAGACCAGAAGCTGGGAGCCGAGAAAATGTGTTGAATGAGAAAGTCAGGATCCCAGAAGATTCCAGAAGCTTAGAATTCTGGGCCAAATTTAATGAGAAGCTTTATAAAGGCCCAAGGTAAAGCTAGACCCTTGGATTCACCAAGCAGCTAGACAGAACAAGGAAGTCAAGACTACACAAGTTGCAATGAGCACATCCTAGGGGTGGACTATCTAAATGGAAAAAGCCCATATGAAGAAAATAGTATAGCCTTGGGCTGCACTGGGAGAATATCAAGGTCCTGATCTTTCTTCTGCTTAGATCAGAAAACATCCTGAAAAGCAATCATTTTTTGGGCCCCACAATTTAAGACAAACATGAATATCAAGTTTGGATCATGGAACTAGGCTGTCTGGGTCCAAGTTCCAGCTTTGTCTCCTGTTGGCTGTGTGACCTTGGGCAAGGTACCTAAGTTCTCTGTACCTCAGATGCTTCATCTATAATAACAATGCCGTGACTTGTTGTGAAGTGCAAATGAGTTAAATGTACAAAGTGCTTAGTATATGCTATGTAGGAAATGGCTATAATTGCTTTTTGGTTACGCATTTATTGAGTTGTACTGGACTCATGATAAATATTCTTTATACATTACCTCATTGAATCTGCATAATAATATTACATGATAGGCAGCTTATCCATATTCTGTAGATGAAGATGTTGAAGTGCAAAAGGTTAAGCATGTCGCCAATTCAGTTATCCTGGAAGTGAGACCCTAGAACTGAACTCCAGGTATTCCTGAAGCTGAAGCTGATACTCTCATCTACTATTCACCTCCCTTTGAAGCTGATTCTAAGGAGACTGACAAGGATGGTGAAGGGTGCAGAATCACGTCATGAAGTGTGACTGAAGGAGTTGGGATGGAGGTGCTGGTGACTCATTCTAGAGAATTGATGCCAGATGTAAGAGGCACCAGACTTGTTTGTCGATAGAAATAGCCTTTATCTGCTGGAGATAAAATTCAGATCAATTTAATAATCACATTCTTTAGAGAAAGACTGTACAGTTTTATGCAGTAACTAGAAGCCCAGTGCATGACATTCATGCACTGGGGAGGGGAGGTCCCTGTGCCCTCTCGCAATCTGGAACCCCTTGGGGGATGTCTGACTGCCAGCTTAGGCCCACTCTGTCTGAGCAGGCAGTCAGACATTCTTTGAGGGGTTCTTAGCACTGCTGCAGAGGTGGGAGAGGCTCCTGCACCACTGCTGCTCTCATCATCCATGAGCCTGACTTCTGGCTGAGCAGCGCTCCCCTTGTGGGAGTGCATTGACAACCAGGGGGCAGCTTCTGCATTGAACATCTGCCTCCTGGTGGTCAGTACATGTCATAGCAACTGGTAGTTCCGCCATTTGATCTATTTGCATATTAGCCTTTTATTATATAGGATGAGTTCCCCATCCCTGGAGGTGTTCAAGAAAAGGCAGGCAGAAATTGAGTACAAGATACCTGGTTGAAGTCTATATCCTTTAAAGCTACCTGTAGTGCTGTCACTGTGTATCCCCATCTCTGTGCCTTGATATCTTTGTTTCTAAAATAATTGTAATCATATTTATATTTTCCTAATTCTAAAGGACATCATGAAGGCTAAGGAAAGAGTGCTGGTTAAGCATGCCAAGATCCAGAGAAGAAATGCATTATTTTAAGATAGACTATTATTACAACACTATATGTAATTGCCAAGTGGATAATGGTACCAGGAGTCTGCTAAATTCATGCACATAACAAACTGTGATAATTTCTGAGAACCAAACATGTTTATTGCATGTGTCCAAGTATCGCAGTTGATAGTTGCTCTTATATCCTATGCCATAGTGCACAATAAATCTTATAAATTATTTGGAGGTTTCAACAACAAAATAAAACCAAAACAAAAGCCATCTTTGTATGCATTTGGAGCATCCCCCGCCCCGCCATTCCCTAACACATCAATGCTGAAATTTCTAATGACGATGTTTTTGATTCAATTATGAGATCTAGAAAGGGGACCAGGTTGTGGCTTCGTGGGAGCTGGTGATTCTCCTTTTGGTGTTCAGGTTTTGGAGAGTGGACCATGGCCCTTGTCCATTTACAGGTTGTTTCTCTAGCCAACGAATGGCATATTTTTGTCCAGTTGGGCCAGTGTGACTTAATTGCCTGCTAATTTTGTACTGGATTGGATTAATTTTGAGACCAAATTAATTAAAACAGATGAAGCTCCCTTCATCTATTATTCATGAGCTTGTTAGAACAGGAGGAAACACATTAGCTGCATTAAGGGCATTGCATAGTTTAAATGAACTTCTTTGGGGTGCCCATTAATGGGACTTTGGAGGAGACTAACATGGTTCCTCTAGCCAGTGGCTGTGAACTTGCTCTGGTAAATAACACATGTATGCAGAAATGGCTGCTCTGAAGGCCTCACGGACTTCAGAAGACAAGTGGCGTGTGGCTGGGGTGGCGGGAGGAGACAGAATTATACACCAAAGAAAACACCTCTGCTGCCACAGATGGAACTCTCTGGCCGTGCAGTTTCCACTCGCAGTAGGAGAATGGCTGCACAGTGTGTAGAGATTGGCAAGGTAGGGGCAGAGGAGGCAAGCGAGAAGAGAATGGTGTCAGTGAGAGGGAGAGGTTTGGTTTCGTTTATGAAGTTCACAGTTTAATGTTTCTGCAAGCATGATTCTTGACTGACATGAGGGAAGTGCCAGCAGGTAAGAACTGGATTGAAGCACGATTCTTGTGGACCAGTGTGGCCCATTCTGGAAGCTGAAATCTTGCCTCGGAGAGGTAGGTCCCACGCTGTTGAGAGACCTATTTACAAATTCACCCAGAGGCGGTCTTTTGTTATTGTTAATCCTCAGCCAAGGATATTTTTCTACTGATTTTTTGAGAGAGCGGAAGGGAGAAGAAAAGACAGAGAGAAACATCGAGGTGAGAGAGACACTCCCTAACTAGGGCTGGGGAACCTGCAACTGAGGCATGTGCCCTTGATCGGAATCGAATTCAGGACGCTTCAGTCTGCAGGCTCTATCCACTAAGCCAAACTGGCTAGGGCCAGAGGTGGTCTTTTTTAAAGCTAGATTTCAATGAACACAAAATAAAAGGGTGTATGTAATGGAGATGCTATGTGTGTAATGGGGATGCTATGGGGTGGCTCATGGAGTTCCTGTCTGTAGATTTCTATGCCAGACTCTAAGTACTGCCCTATTATTCTCCCCCGAGGATGCAGCAAAGGCCCTTTTCCAGGGAATTCGTCTCTGTCCAAGGAGGCATCACGCAGCCCCGTTGGTAAGTCTGTGATAATAGCCATGATCTTTTCTAGTGAACTGTGGAGGTACCAGCCAACCAGGGCTTCTGAGAAACCCTGTTTGGAGCGTTCCGTGCCTGTCAGGTAGTGCACCAGGAGCAAAGCTGAGCATGACAAGGTTCCTCTCCCTGAGAGGACTAATCTCATCAAAGGATCTTTCGAGAGCGAGTGGGAGGACAGGAGATGGGAGAATGGCCCAGCAGGACACAGGCTGGATACAGCACCCATCCTGGCCAGATGCCATAGGAGGGTGAGGGCTCAGGTGCTGCTGGAGAGCCCCAACTTCAGATATTCTGTTTCTTTGTCATTATTATTGCTATCAAAGGTCAGTGCTGACATAGTACATTCCCTATGCGAGGCAGTGTAATGAGAAATTTACATCGAACTCATTTAATACTCTTCACAAGCTTGTGAGGTGGGTACTCTTATCATCTTTATTTTATTGATGGAGAAAGAGGAAGGGAGAGGTTAAGGAACTTGCTCAGTGCCACATAGCGAGGCAGTAACGGAGCTGGTATGCCAACTCAGCCATGGACTTCAGAATCAAACCGTTACCCGCTGAGTAAGAACATCAGCCCAAGAGTGTAACCATCTGGTGCAGGGAGGGTCGGGGTTTCAGGGCAATGTGGTATGGGTCAGGACATGGGGCTTCAGGTTGGGTGGGCATACCTTTCCTGCCAAGGCCCAGGCTTTGCCAGATGCCCCTGCAACACCCCGCTGCATTCTCTGTGGCAACCACTGGACCTGCCCTTGTAGCTTGAAGCCGTTTAGTACAGTCACGAATGGGTGTGCCGTGTCCTAGGAAAGCTCTATGTATAGAAACAGCACAGGCGGGATCTGGCCTGCGGGCCCAGTTTAATGCAAAGGAAAGAGGCCCAACCCGGGCTCAGGGGAAGGGATGGGGTCACAGAAGGTTCCCCTGAGGTTTGGTTTAAAAGGTGAATAATGGAGCCCACTAGCATGTTTCAGTGGTTGAGCATCAACCTATGACTAAGAGGTCATGGTTTGATTCCCGGTCAGGCACATGCCCAGGTTGTGGGGTTTGATTTCCAGTGGCGGGCGCGGGGAGGGGGGGGGGGTGCATGGGGAGAGGGGATGCAGGAGGTAGCCAAATCAATGGTTCTCTTTCATCATTGATGTTTCTATGTCTCCTTCTCACTTCCTTCTAAAATCAATAAAGATACATTTTTTAAAAAAAGGTAAGTAATGGCGAGCCAGGCAAAAGAGAGCAGGGATGGCAGGCACCACCAGGTGGAAGGCACAGCACAGGGCAGGGTCCAGTGAGGCGGCACCAGGCTTGGGTCTGCAGGCGGCATCAGGGCCCACTTCTCAGATCACCTGACAAATCTTGGGGCAGAGCTGGCGGGATTTGCAAGGCACCCGCACTGGGGAAAGACCGCTCTGGTTGGCATTCTTTAGAAAGTGACAGTGACCATGGGTGGTGATGGGCCCACAGAGGTGACCAGAGGATCAGAACCCACATGCAGAAATGGCAGTGGGCCAGTCCGGGTCGGGGAGGAAGAATTTGTCCTAAGGGTAGGGGAGTTATTTTCACAGAAGAAAAGAGAAAAGGAGAGAGCAGAAGGAAGAAGAGTGAAAAAGAATTCAATTCAGAGCCCACGACCTCCCTCTGGGCTGCTCTCCGTGTGTGAGAGGTAGACACTGTGGGGCAAACACATTTGGAGGAAGAGAAAGGCCCCATTGCGGGCAGGTCCTGATATATCTGTAACTTAATGTTTGGTGTTACTTCTGTGGGCGGTAAAGCGAGTACCCAGCCCTTCTGGCACCAGGTGAGGCTGAGAGCAGGGCAGGAGGAGGGGGAATCAGGGGCTTGTCTGCAGGCCCGCTTTGCTCTCAGGCTGGGAGGGGGCACTCAGATCTGCTGCTGGCACATCACTATCACCAATATTTAGTTCGCCTGTGTGGGACATAACATCATCAGCACACATCCTGGCTGTGAAGGACAACAGTGAGTGTGTATATATATATATCTATATATATATCTATATATATCTATATATATATATCTACATATATATATCTATCTAAGATACTCAGATTTGTAGATGCAGAAGAAGTGAGCAGGCCTCCCGGTTTCACAGCCCCTGCAGAGCTCTCTGTGGGAAGGACTGTGCAACTGTGGGTTGTGCCTGACAGGAGATTGTGCAGGACACACGTACACACCCACCATCTTTTCTTAAAAATATATTTCATTGATTTTTTTTACAGAGAGGAAGGGAGAGGGATAGAAAGTCAGAAACATCGATCAGCTGCCTCTAGCACACTCCCTACTGGGGATGTGCCCTCGGCCAAGGTACATGCCCTTGACCGGAATTGAACCTGGGACCTTTCAGTCCGCAGACCAACGCTCTATCCACTGATCCAAACCGGTTTCAGCCCACCATCCTTTTCAATCACTTGCAGACACCTTGTTGATCACCTCCCGCTTGCCATACACCTTGGGTCAGAACAATATTGTATTTATTTCATTTTCTCTCAGAAGGCCCCAGTTTGGGTGGAAGTTTTCTGCACGGAGAAGAAAAATGAGCAGCTTCCCTTCTCCCTGGGTCAGGCTTTGGTTTGATTCTAGACACAGATTCCGGGCTGTGAGTCCTGGGCCTGCCAATCCCGCAGCAGAAATGAAGGCTTGGGGTTTAAGGCGATTGGCTTCTGATCCACAGGGCGTTGGAGAAGGAGATGCCAGCTTACTGAGCCCCAGTTTACAAAGGAGCCTCTCCCACATGAGATGCTGAGGCTGTACAGGGTTGGGGAGTGGGTCCCGTGACCCCGCTTCAACTGGACAATTCCTGGCAGGAAAGAAAAGAACGAGTAGAGTAATAGTGTTTAAATTAGGCAAAGCCCAGAACTGTACTTCCGGATGGTCCCACAGCTCCAGCGATAAGATCCTGACAGGGAGGTTCTGAGTCCTATGAGCTCCACAACCTCCTCCTAAGGCCCAGGAGCGGGGTCTCTCTGGGGCGGATGTGTCCTCCAGGAGCTGAGACAGGGAGGTTTGTTGGAGTTGAGGGTTGTAGGCATAAAAGGCCTCACTGGGAAGATGGATTTTGAATAGGGACCTGAAGTAAGTGAGTCTTGTGGATATGTGGGGAACAGCATTCCAGGTAGAGGGAACAGCATTCCTCAGCACGTGCAAAAAGCAATAACAACAATAGTAATGCTTAGCTAGCCTGGGCCTGATCAGTGGTTCTCAAAATAGTCCAGATGAGCAGCATCAGCCTCATAGAACTCCTGGGAAGGAGAAGGCATCTCTCTCTCTCTCTCTGCCCCCTCCCCACATATGTATTGTATATATATTTATTGCAGTATAGTTTACATACTGTAAGGTTCCACCCTTTTCATTCACATTCCCATGAGTTTTAGTAAACTCGTATCACCAGATGATGATCACTATGAGGAAGATATAGGAGAGATCTCCCTTTGTAGTCAATAACAACCTCAATTCCCAGGCCCCAGCCACCCTGATCTGATTTTTGGGCCTGGGATCTTGCCTCACAATGTATTTTTTTTCACAAGTACTCCAATTTATTCTAATTTATACCAAAGTTGAGGAATTGTTGTAATACTAGAGGCCTGGTACACAAAATTCCTGCAGGGGGGGAGAGGGGCAGAGGATGTCCCTTAGCCTAGCCTGCACCCTCTCCAATCTGGGACCCCTCGAGGGATGTCTGACTGCCCATTTAGGCCCGATCCTACAGGCCTAAATGGGCAGTTGGACATCCTTCTCACAAACCAGGGCTGCTGGCTCCAAACTGCTCACCTGCCTGCCTCCCCGATTGCCCCTAACCGCTTCTGTCTGCCAGCCTAATCGCCCGCTAACCACTACCCTGCCAGTCTAATTGATGTCTAACTGCTCCCCTGCCAGCCTATTTGCCCCCACCTTACCTCCTCTACTGGCCTGGTCATCTCTAACTGTCCTCCTCTGTTGGCCTGATCTCCCACAACTGCCCTCCCTTGACGGGCCTGGAACCTCCCAATGGCCTTCCCCTGTTGGCCATCCTGTGATGGCCATCTTGTGTCCACATGGGGGCAGGATCTTTGACCACATGGGGGCAGCCATCTTGTGTGTTGGAGTGATGGTCAATCTGCAAATTACTCTTTTATTAGATATGATACAGGCCTGGTGCATGGGTGGGGGCCAGCTGGTTTGCTCTGAAGAGTATCCAGATCAGGGTGGGGTTTCCCTTGGGGCGAGGGGCAGCCTGGGTGAGGGGCTTGTGGAGGTTTGCAGGCCAGCCATGCTCCCCAGTGACCCAAGTGTAGACCCTGGGATCTGGGATTAATTTATGGCTACAATTGAAACTTTGTAGCCTGGAGCAGAGCCAAGCCTTCTGCTCGCTCTGTGGTGGCAGCCATTTCTGTTTGAAACTTTGTAGCCTAGAGTGGAGGCCTAGACCAACAATGGCAGGCAGAAAGCTTGGCTTCCTCTGCTGCCAGGGAAACCCAAGCCTCTGTTCCCTCCAGCTCAATGGCTGCCATCATTTCTGTATCTTTTATAATTGAAACTTTGTAGCATTGAGTGGAGGCCTAGGCCGGCAATGGCAAGCGGAAAGCCTTCTTCCTGCTTTCAGTGGTGGCAGCCATTTTTGTTAGGGTTTATTTGCATAATCTGCTCCTGATTGGCTGGTGGGCATGGCCAGTGGGCGTGGCCTGTGGGTGTAGCAAAGGTACGATCAAATTTGCATATTACTCTTTTATTAGATAGGACTAGAGGCCTGATGCATGAAAATTCATGCAAGAGTAGGTTTTCCTCCCCTGGCTGTTGGCACCAACTTTCTTCTGGCACCCAGGACCCAGCTCTGGCCCCAACTTCATCAGGAAGGACATCTGGAATGATGACTGGTCTAATTAGCATATTACCCTTTTATTATTATAGATTGTAAATTCTCAGCAACTTTACTAGGGTTGATGATGACATGTTAAAACATGAGAATGTCTCCTTGGGTACTTGCAGGAATTTCAAATGGCCCCCTCCCTTTTTTTAATGCAGAGGAGTGTCACCTACATAAAGGCTTGTGAGGGTTGGTAGGTGTGATTCATTTTCTACCTCAAATACATATGAATTTATTATTAATTGAAAAATTTTTTCTATTGATTTCAGAAGAAAGGGAGAGGGAGAGAGAGCTGGAAACATCAATGATGAGAGAGAATTATTGATTGGCTGCCTCCTGCATGCCCCCTATTGGGGATCAAGCCCACAACCTGGGCATATGCCCTTGACCAGAATCAAACCCAGGGTGTTTCAGTCTACAGGCTGACACTTTGTCCACTGAGCCAAACCAGCTAGGGCCATATGAATATAAAAGAATGTAAAGTGTATTTCTGAGGTCAAAATGAAGGGAGATTGGAAACCATAGTGAGAAGCAGTCTTTTTCTTTTTTCGTTTCCATTGCTAAGGGGATTGGGTTTCAACAGTCATGTGGAAATAAAACAAGTGCCCTAGGCTTCTTGAGAGGGTTAACAGGAGATGAGAAGGCCACTAAAGCTGGAATTCTCCAATGGCTCCATCCTCAATGAAAGTGTGTATTAGGAAAATTTGCCCCACGGGCTAAGGAGATAAAAGAAAAATTGTCTGTCTGGCTCCTGCTCTCAGTGTGGAAAATCTCCCTTAAGAAGTTGTAACCGGAGATGACGTTCATGTAGGCCTCGGCTTAATATTGGCACTATCTATGTGCTTTAGGAACTCCAAAGTGAGAAATTATGTAAGCCGTTTTGGAAAGTGAGAATTTGGCCACACATGAGCAAATCTTTAGGCAGCAAGTGTTCTCCAACAAAACAGCATAGAATTACCATGGCTAAAATCCCACTAAAGATGGTTTCACAATAAAAAATTATAAAACACGAAGAAACAATACACTAAAGTAGCACAAGTCAGCAGACATAAGAAGCTACACAATTAGGTTATCCCACACTACAGAATTGATCCCTTGGGTGGCAATTACTAAAAAAAATGTTTAAAATGATTAAAGCTATAAAAGAAAGAGTTGGAAAATGAAAAGAAATATTTTAAAGTCTTATTATACTTGAAAAACTATAATAGATCTTTAAAAAATAAAAAAGTAAGATAGGTTAAAAGAAATATCAATGGTTGAATTAACCAGCATATTCGGTCAAATTGAGGGGAGGATTGATGAACTGGAGCTAGTTCTGAAGAAATTATTCAGAATGTAGAATATAAAGAAAATAGACAACATATGTTAAGTAGAAATGAATAAGAGCAAGGTTAGAGTGAGAAGGTTTGATGAACATCTAATAGGAAAGAACAGAGAGAATAAAAGAGAAGCAACCTTTGATAAATTAATGGTTGAAACTTTACTAGGATTTATGAAAGACATGAATTCTCAGTTTAAATAAGCACCAATGCTGAGCATGACAATAAAATAATTAGATTGTGTTAAGACATATCATTGCAGAATAGTAGAGAAAGGGAGGTTTTTAAAACAATATTTGTTTTTTGCTTTTATACTTGGATGGTAATTTGGTAAAGTAAATATTATTTGGCCATGTTTTCCTTTTCTCAAGATCTTTTAGATATCCTTCTATTTCTTTGTATATTGAATATTATGTGGAAAAGTCTACAACCATTCTGCTTTTTATTCTTTTGAGTCATTTGGGTTGACCAATTGTCTATGTCATTGGTATTCTAAGAGAGTTTTCTCAGGAAGGAGTGGATGACATCAGTCATCTCCGGAGCAAGTTAGAATATTTGACCTCTTCATTGTAGGGCGGAAACCCCATTTGCACACTCCAGGAGAGCTGTAGTTAAAGATTTTCCTCTGCCATTTTTTGATATTGTGACTATAATTCTTTTGTACAACAGACCAGTAAATATGTTAATTGTGTCAATTTCACATGTTAATGTGGCTTTGGAAAATGCCAATTTGTTGGAAGCTACAGACGATAAGCAGAAAACAGATAGAAAAGAATAATTTTGCAATGGTAGAAATGAAGAAATAACGGATGCATATTCTGGGTTGTCAGGCTCTATCATCAGTTTAGAGACCACCAAATCTTGCTGCTTTTAGTATCTGCTTTCCACTACCCTGTTTTTCCGAAAGTAAGACATCCCCCGAAAATAAGACCTACTCGCTGTAATATAAGGCATCCCCCTGAAAATATCTAGCGCATCTTTGGGAGCAAAAATTAATATAAGATACTGTCTTATTTTCAGGGAAACAGGGTAGTTTATGAAAGGAGAAAAGTCACTTTGCCATTTACATTGCTGATTAGATATTGGATTATAATAATCTTGCCATTATAATAACACAGCACTTAGTGATAAAGGCAGTTCACAGATACTAGACAAGAGAGTCGATGATCAATTTTTCCTTTTATGGGTTGTGATTTGGTGTCATGTTTAAGAACTCTCAATCAAGTCATAGATCCTGAAGATTTTCTCCTCTGTTTTCTTCTTAGAGCATTAAATTTTACATTTAAATCTATTTTGAGTTAATTTTTGTATAAGGTATGAGGTTTAGATTGAGGGTCATTTGATTTTGTTGTCATTGAATTGCTTTTGCACCTTTATCAAAAGTCAGTCTACACATACTTGTGTGAGGCTATCTCTGAGTTCTCTAATGTATTTCATTGATCTGTCTGTCTATCTTTCTGCCAGGACTACACAGCCTCGATTGCTATTGTAGTATTGATATACTACATCTAGAAATTGGGTACAGTGAATCCTCCCACTTTATTTGCTTTTTAAAAAATTATCTGAGCTATTTTGGCTCCTTTGCCTTTCCAAGTCAATGGAAGAATGATACAGTCTTCAATAAATAGTGCTAGAATTGGATAGTCAGAGATTAAAAAAAAATAACCTAGACATAAACACTCACACTATGTAAAAAAGTTATTTCAAAATGAATCACAGACTTAAAATAAAAAACATAAAAATATGAAACTTTGACCAGAAAACACAGGAGAAAATCTTCAGAGCCTGGGCTTAGCAAAGAATTTTTAAAGTTGATACCAAAAGCATGACCCATAAAAAATTATAAATTGAACCTCATTAAAATGCAGAACTTCTGCTCTGTGACAGACCTGTTAAGAGGATTAAAAGACAAGTGACAGAGTAGGGGAAAATAATTGGGAACTGCATATCCAAGAAAGGGCTAGCATCTAGAATATATGAAGAAGTCTCAAAATGCAACATTAAAAGAAACAATTTAATGAGAAAATGGGCCAAAGATATAAACACTTCACCAAAGAGGATGTCTGAATGGCAAATAAGCTCATGAAAAGAAATTCAGCATTATTAGCTATTAGGGGAATGCAAATCCAAACTGCAATAAGATGTCACTACGTACCTACCAGAATGGCTAAAATAAACAATAGTGACAACATCAAATGCTGGTGAGGATACAGAAAAACTAGATAAGATACTAGTATGTATTGCTGATGTAAAATGGTGTAGTCACTCTGAAAAATGTCTTGGAGTTTCTTTTAAAGCTAAACATGGGGGTTTCATTTTTTTACATGCTGACTTTATAACTATCAATATTGGTGAACTCTAATTAGCTCTAATAATATGTCTATAATTTATCTTGGCTTTTCTATATAGAAAATTACTTCTTTGAATTATTATCTTTGTTTATTCCTTTCCAATTCTTGTGTCTGATACTTATTTTTCTATTCTTACTGTGTTAGCTAAGCCCTCAAGGACAATGTAAACCTTATTCTAGAATTTAAAGATATTTTTCTAATGTTTCATCATAGAACTTGAAGCTTGCTAAAGGATTTTGTGTTTAAAGCAGTCATCTTCTATTCCTAGTTTACCAAGACATCCCCCCCCCCCATAAATTGGTGTTGAATGTAGTAATGTTTAAAAAAAATCCATTCTTACGATCAAATTGTTCTTTCCTTGAATTTGTTACTATGGCAAAATAGATGGATAGATTTGGTTGTGTTTTTATTGTGTTTAATAGTTTGATGGGAAAACCTTGTGTCCTGTGATATGAACATACCCTGATAGGATAGATATAGGTTTGCTTCTTTTGAGATTCACAGGTCTTACTATTTCTTGATTAGTTTACACTTTAATTTCTTGCTCTGGGTTTCTCATACCATGGAAGAATATAAATTGGGACTCCATATCCACTGTGGAAGTAAACTTGTACTTTTGACTGTTCTTAGAAAATTATTTCTCTGCTCAGATCCATAGGCAGAAGACAATCTTTCTTACTGCTTTTTCTGTGCTTGCATTTTTCAAAGGGTCAACCCTTTCAGGACCCTAAGCCATATTCTCCTAAGCCTTGGTATGTATTTTCCCTTAGTTCTGTTTCTGGACTGAATGCTGCTAGACCACTGTGACATCAACTCAAATGCTTGGACTCTGAACTTCCTCTTTGTTTTTAGAATCCGGGAATCTTCTAGTCTTCTCCCCGCCCCGCCCCGCCTCCGAGGCTGAGTATATATTAAATTATTTTTATTGTTATATTTAATCTATCATTTCTATAATTGGGAGGTTGGAGAGAGAGCTAAGCCAGCTCTATCTCCCATGTCTCTAAATATTTCTAAAAATATTATTTCTAATAATATTTTTCCAGGAAGCAATGTTTTTAGATTTCCTATCGGCTGTCATCTAATAAGAAAATATAATGTGAATATAAAGTGAAATCCCTACCAGCCAGCTGCATCTTTGGGATGTTAGGGCTCACCTGATGGGCAATTAGAATGATCGAATGAAATAATTCCAGGTGATAAGTTTATTTCTGTTTCTGGGCTGTGGCAATCCTCAGTAATTGTTATTATTACAGATATTCAAATTACCCACACTATCTGGAGACACCTACTACTCTGTTAGGGTAACTTTTTATATTTAGGTAAACATTTTAGATTTACATAAAAGTTGCAAAGATAATACCGATTTCTCAAATGCTTGTCACCAGTTCCTGCCATCAGCAACATCTCACATTTCCATCGTACGTCGGTTACGACGAAGGAGCCCCACTGGCATATTTCTGGGAACTAAACTCCACCTTTTATTTGGACTTGAGTAGTTTTTACTGAATGCCGTTATTTCTGTTCCAGGACAAGATGACACAGCACATGGAATTGTCGTGTTTCATTAGGGCATCTCTGTCTGTGACCATCGCTGAGTGACAGACCTTGGTTCTGATGACCTTGATGGTTTGGAGAAGCACCAGTCAGGTATTTTTTAGAATGCCTCTCAGTTTGGGACCATCTACTGTTCTTCTCATGGTTGGATGGGTAGAGTAACTTTAAAAAAAAATTCTTTATTGTTTAAAGTATTATGTATGCTAGCAGTATTATATATGTCTCCTTAGAGTTACATTTTAAGACCAGACAAGGAATAAACAGGATGGAATGTGCTAGTCAGCTGTTCCCTCCCAGCAAAGGCAGACAGGAGGGGAAGGCTGGCTGAATTTCACCCCCAGGGTAATAACACAGGGCTGTCACCAGAGACTCTTCCAGAACAAAAATAGTCATTGCTACCAAATGAACACCGACTGGGTTATGTATGTGAGTAGTGTCTACACATGCACCTGTGTTTAGATCTATACACACACATGCCCACATATATGTATGTGTGTCTGTATATAGTATCTTAAATCCTATAAATAACTCATCCTGGTAGATTTTTTTGTTTATCATACAAAAGAGAAAGCAAACAAAACTCCCAAAAGTGGTTTAAAAAAAAAAAGGTTCAACACAAAAAGGTTCCGAAGCCCTAAATGACTTGCCATTAAATTCAGGGGTTGGCCTTTAAACCCTGTGCAACTGGCCCACAGCTGGAACTCTAATGTGCACTGCCCTGCCCACTCCTGCCACCATCCTCTGGTCAGCACCACCCACGATATGATGGCAAGAATACCAACAATATTTATTCATTGTAGTTTCCCGAGTTGTCTTACCCCTGATTTTCTCTTTGGTGGTCATCAGCAAAAGGCTGGAAACCACAAGGAGCCTGTGGGATTGCCCAAGAGACAACCTGGAGGAAGCAAGCTAGAAGCCTGGTCCCTCTTTGCAACCGGGTTTAGGAGAGCCCCTCCCTCCCCTGGGGGATGAGTAGGGGACAGCAACTTTATTTTATTTTATATATATATATATTTTTATTGATTGCAGAGAGGGGAAGGGAGAGGGAGAGGGTGAGATCAAGACATTAATGATGAGAGAATCATTGATTGGCTGCCTTCTGCATACTCCCTATTGGGGATCAAGCCTGCAATCTGGGCATGTACTCTGGCCTGGAATCAAACTGTGACCTCCTGGTTCATAGGTTGACTGATGCTCAACCACTGAATCATATTGGCTGAGCAGGGACAGCAATTTTAGAGTAGAAGGAACATAGCCGAACCCCCTAGAGGCCATCAGGTACCGAGCCTGAGACTGAAAGGGACCATGGAGCCCCAGTGTTTCCTCAGCCATTTACCAAGATGCTTATTGGAGCACATCTGCCCATGGGTTTGTAAAATAACAGCGATAGTAATAATAATAACAGAGAAAACATCTCCCTCCATCTCCCCCTCCCCCACAGTGCATTGCTTCTCATCCCATTCCCTTTCGCTTTTTTTGTTTATCTTCACTGGGTTTGCTCCCAGTTCAGACACACTCCTCACTGCCAGTCCCTGCTCATCTCAAGGGGCATGGAGCTCTGGGCAGGACCAGAACATCCCCGATTACCCACTTATTGATTAGCTTCCACACAATTCGCTCACAGTCTCCTAAAGTTTGCTGCCATCTGATTCCTTGATGACTTCCTTATTAGGTTCTGCTTCGGACAGAATTATTAAAGCCGAACTGAAATTCATGGTTGTTAGGAAGCATTTCCAAGACATCACTCAAAGCAAGTCAAGAGGCGCTTCTTGCCTGCTTCTGCCCATTAGGTTTAGATGGAGATTCACATCCCACGCCATGCCCGCTAGCGTGGACTTGCTGCCTTATTTATGACCTTTCCTCAGGATGGCAGAGTCTATTTCTGTTGTCGCATTTTCACCAGCTGATATCACATCCCGAGCCTCACCCCGCACGGCTGCGGAAGCCGCGCATCTGTGTTACTTTGTTTAGCAGGTCCCTGGACCAATTACAGTCCGTTCGCCTGTCCTTCCACCTTGGACAAGGTGGAGGAGAGTGAGCAAAACCAGGATTCTCCCTGTGTTCATTTTTAAACAAAGCCTCCTTAAAATGTAAAGGATCTGATCTCCGTCCTCAGGAAGCTGGCAGCTGTCTGGCCCAGGGACACAATTACAGCTTCGTCGTTAAGCCTGGAAGTCACAGCCCAGTGCCGCCTTCTCCCGTGTGCAGTGTGTGTTGTTAGAACTCATTTACTCGATCAGCACGGAGGGCAGCGGAACGTCTCAAGGATTTCTGAGAAGTGGGAGCTCAGAAAGCACTCATGTCAATGGGGAAGCACCCTCATTGCTTTCCCCAGGAGCTCCTGCATTTCTGTCTCGCTGGTCACCCGCACAGGCACCCTAACTGCAAAGACGCTTCGTTGTGTGGGTGTCAGGGCCTCTGGAGAGGCCATTCTCTGGAGTGAGACCAACATAGACGTTGAAGTCCAGTCTTGAGTTCCAGTCTCAGCACCATCACGTCTGCAGTAAGCACGTTCCCACTATGGGGCCTTTCACAGAAGCGGGGTGAAGCAGGTGTTACTCGCTCAGTGCCATGGATCAAGAAAGAGGGGTCTCAGCTGTGCCACGTGCTGAAGTCACCCAGTCATAAAGTTACGGAGCCAATCTCTCCTCTAGGTTCTCTGAGAGCAGGGCCTGGAGCCTCTAAGCTTTCAAAAGATTAGAGACCTGAGAAGTGATGATGCACTCAAACATTGTCAGAGAACACCTAACAGTCCAAATCAATATCCATTTAGTTACTTATGGAATTTGAAAGTAGGTCAGCTTGTCCTTTGCAACTTTACTCTGATATAGTAAATGAATAAATCAGAGTATATAAATAAATCAGAGTAATAGTAAATTATATTAATTTGCTATGTCATATGTTAATATGACATAAATCATGTGAATGTGAGATGTGGGAACATTTACTGGTGGGTAGGCTGGGAGATGTGTGAGATGAGCCACGAAAGCAGAGGAGTTTAAATCCTCGGAAGAGAATGAAACAGTTGGAAGTGAAAGCCAGTTACAGAGCCTGGTCTTTCCTGTCCCTGCAAAGGTAAGGTGTTTGCCAGGTTTCTCTGTAAGTCTAACAGTGGTCTGCAAACTGTGGTTCTCGAGCCACATGTGGCTCTTTGGCCTCTTGAGTGTGGCTCTTCCACAAAATACCATGGCCTGGGCGAGTCTATTTTGAAGAAGTAGCATTAGAAGAAGTTTAAGTTTTAAAAATTTGGCTCTCAAAAGAAATTTCAATCGTTGTACTGTTGATACTTGGCTGTTGAGTAATGAGTTTGCTGATCACTGGTCTAACAGATGAGTTGGTGAGAACAGTCCTCTGTCCTTCCTCAAGACTGTCTGGCCATCTTCACCTTTCCTTCATTTATTTACACCCCAAGCCCAGTCATCGGAATATACATGATCTAATTAAATCCCCATGTAGGCTTCTGCTGTGCCCGACTGTGACTGTCAGTGGGACTTGTTGGAGTTCTACCTCATACTCACACAAGGTTGGGGCATCTCCCAGCCCCACTGCTGGGAAATGTAGCTGCTGCCTTTATCCCACATCACTCTGCATCTAAAACAAACCCAGGCCTAATTTGCCCACCAGTGATGACCCCTCTGTTTTCCTGGCTGGTTTTATTGGCAGAAACATACAACTTACTCCCCGGCCTGGACACACTGCCATCTGTCACAGTGTCTTGTACCACAGCAGGGGGCTGAATAGCTTTCTGGTTTACAACAAAAATTAGGTAAATAGAGAGCCCTGAATGAATGAGGGGGAATGTTTCTGGGAACACAGGGCTTCGAGAGTGATGGGAGCTTTTCAAAACTCCTGGACATGAATGGGGGCATTGAGCATGCCCTTCCCATCTAGACTCCTTTCCTAAAGCTTCCATGTCACTACAGTAGAAACATCACACCCTTCCCTTAGGAGAACGGGACACCTTGGTATGACACTCAGAGATTGCCATTGTCCATGTCCAATTTTCTTGTTATGGTTAATTTCATGTGTCAGCTTGACTGGGCCATGGGGATCTCAGAAATTTAGCCAAGCATTATTCTGGGTGTGTCTGTGAAGGTGTTTCTGGGTGAGTGTAACATGTACTTGGGCAGACTGAGTAAAGCAGATTGCCCTCCCTCCTATGGGCGAGCCTTATTTAATCAGTTGAAGACCTGAATGCAACAGAAAGGCTGAGTAATTGGGGACTCTGCCTCTCCACCTAATTGAGCTGGGACATTGGTCTTTTTTGGCCTTTGCTGGTCTTGGGCATGTTGACCTTCTGACTAGAACTTACACCATCAGCTCTCCTGGGTCTCCGGCTTGCTGACTGCAGCTCTTGGGACTTCTCAGCCTCTGTAATCACATGAGTTGATGGTAATAAATCTCTGTGTGTTTTTTAGATATTTATTTTATAAACACACACACACACACACACACACACACACACACACACCCTTTATTGGCCTTGTTTCTCTGGAGAAACCTAAGACAGATGGAATATTATGGACTGCATGTTTGTGGGCCACCCAAATTCATATATTGAAGTCCTAACTTCCAAATTGATAGTATTTGGAGATGGGGCCTTTTGGAGGTAATTAGGATGAGATGAAGTCATAAGGGCAGGGCCCTGATCTGATGATGTTAAGTGCCCTCATAAGAAGAGACACCAGAGCATGAGCTCTTCTACTCCCTCCTCTCTCTGTCTCTCTCTGTCTCTGTCTCTCTCTCTCTCTCTCTCTCTCTCTCTCTCTCTCTCTCTTTCTATTTCCCCCATCTTAGAACATGCACAAGGAAGAGGTCATGTGAGCACATAGTGAGATGGTGGCCACTCACCAGCCAAGAGAGAAAGAGCCCAGGATGCCGCTCACCTTTCTGGCACCTTGATCTTGGACTTCCTATCCTCCAGAACAAACCTGTCAAACTCAAAGGCTAACACGGGCCAAATAAATGAGGCATCATTTCCCCAGCGATGAGGCAAGCATTCCACACCCAGGCACGGATGGGCCTCTGGGCCGCAGAGAGCCTCTGGGCAGTGGGCGTAGAGCTGCTAGGCCCCACAGAGAGCTACTAGTGCACAGATTCATGTGGAGGGCTATTAGTAAAGTATAAAAGCAAAAGCATAGTCCTATTGCTGATAGCGCTTATGAATATGCACACATTTTCACACTGTCATTGTTTTAGGGCTTACGTATTTACTTAAAAATGTTTCATGAACTTGAACCTAATAGGCAAAAAGATCCTACTGTGAATTCTCTCTTAGAGGAAAACATGGTTGAGGCCAAAAGGACTTGTTGTTTGTGTGGTTGTTGCTGTTTCCCTCCCTGGGTATCTAGAAGTTTAGCGAGTTAGAAAGAATAGCATGAAGTAGAAACACAGTCGGGTTTGGGACTTGCTATTCTTAGCAGAACAATTCCAGATAGCAAAGCCTTTTCCTGATTAAAGCTGACTTCTTTCTTACAGGAGAAGCTCCTTGTTTAATTCTACATTATCCTCCAGAAAGAGAATCTGGTCTATGATTTGGTTTGTCTTAGTAATATGTAGAGCTATGCAAAGAAAACCCCAAAGTCATACACTCAATGTTCTCTTCATATGATAAAGGCCCCTTAGGGAAGGTGGGAATGGGAATAAGGATGAAAGTGATTTTCCCATGAAAAGGGGTCTATGTAATAATAGCTGTCATTGATTGAACCCTACTGTGTGCTGGATACTGTGAGCCCTACTGTGTACTGGGTGCTTTCCCAACATCACTGCACTAAATGCTCACCAGCCAGCCCTTGCTGTCACCCTCCACTATTGCCTTGTGTCTGGAGGAAAACAAATACTTGTCTCTCAAACAGTATTCACCTCATAATAGTTACCAAGGGCTTTTTCAAGTCAAAGCCTCATCACATGGCTCCTCCACTAAAAATAACCTGCGTTCCCTGCCTAACACCAGGAGAAGGACACTGTCAGCGCATGCAGGCTCAGTAGGACCTGCCCTGTGTGCTACATCGCCCTTAAAGTCTCATCGCCGCCCACTTGCTCTTCCTGCACCAGCCTTTCTGGCCTCCTCCTGCTAGGTGAGCTCTCATCGCCTCACCGGTCGCCATCTCAGGGTCTTTGCCCTTGGCCTTCCCTCTGCCTGGAATCCTCCTGCCAGATACCTTTGAGTCTGTGTTGAGTATCTCCATCTGAATGAGCCCTTGACCATGACCTTTAAATCTGCACCATACAGCACAAGCACATTGCCTCCACTCCTCTTTCCTCTTGCTTTCTCCATCTCCTCAGCAGGCAACGCCTTGTAACATGGGGTGGGCAAAAGTAGGTTTACAGGTGTGAGTATGCAAAACACACTTTATCCTTGCATTATTATTTATTAATTGTATTATTTATTTGCATTACAACTGTAAACCTACTTTTTCCCACCCCTATAGAGTCTGCTTACTTTTGTTACTTGTGACTCTTTCCCTCTCCCCCCACCGTCTCCTCAACGTACCAGTAGAATGATGGCTCCACGAGGCAGGCACACTTGTGTGTGTTTCCTTTACCTTGACCAGGTGCTGGACAGGTCTCTGTGGGATGAACCAGGAAGGACACAGGCTCAGAGTGGTTGAATAACTTGGCCAGAGTCACACAGCTATGGAACGAAGGGGCACGGGTTCTAACTCAGGTTTGTCTCAACCTGGAATTAAAGCTGGGTCTGTATCTCTGAGGGCAAAAATAAAGAAGGATGAAGGGTTGTACGTATTCTAACTAGAAGAAACTCTCGAGGGGCTGGCGTGTGTTTTCATCAGGGCAAGAAAACAGTGGTGAAGCGGACCTGAGTGTAAGTCCCAGCTGTGTGCCACAGCCCTTACCTAACTGCTCTGCAACTTAGTTTTGTGATACACAAAACGAGGGTGATGATGGTCACCAGGTGGTTGTGATGAGAGTGAAACGATACAGAGCTGGTTAAGCCAAGGTCAGGTCCATAGGTACAGTTGGTGCCTTTATGCAATGATGGGAGTTATTAGAGCCTGAGAGCTCTCAGACATTCTCCCTGCTCCTGGTTGCTGAACGAATTCTGAC
Organism: Antrozous pallidus; assembly: GCA_027563665.1. Taxonomy (NCBI): domain Eukaryota; kingdom Metazoa; phylum Chordata; class Mammalia; order Chiroptera; family Vespertilionidae; genus Antrozous; species Antrozous pallidus. The sequence goes on along the minus strand of CM050513.1, from coordinate 110,480,824 downwards.
ATAGCCCTGCTCAGACTCCCCCTGCTTCCCACCTCGCCCAGTGGAGGAGACACCCTGTGCATATATCCCTTATGTGGGCCTTGCTTGGGGTTCAAGTCATGCAGGCAAGGGCTTCCTGAAATTACTGTTTGAACTCTGCTCTTTGGATTCCGCTCCACCCCAGCGACTACACTCAGCAGGTCCCAGCTCACTAGGAAGTGCACTAACATTATTCAGCTTGTTTGTAATCCACCCACTCCTCCATCGGAACCTGATCTTGTTTATCTCTAACACATCCCCCAATTTTCCATCCAGATTTTGTCAGGTTTCACATTCCTCCACTGCTGTAAATAATTCACCACCCCCCTCACAGTGAGCTTGCTGCCCGTTACTGTGAATTATTTACAGAAGAAATTCTGAGTAGAAACCGAGATAATGGTACAAGTCATTTATGCAAAAAGGAAAGTGAGCTTTCTCAGACCTCACTCCTGCCTTCTGACCCCCGCCCCCCTTATTGCAATTGCTAGTCCTTGTCCAGCACTTCAGAAACATCAACCAAGTTGGTTTTTGCAGCCACTGTCTCATAAACATGGGAGAAGTTCATGTTCCTCTGGTATAAAGAGAAAAAGGGGTAGAAAAGTCTCATGAGGATACCTTTTCAAGACTCATGGCTAAAGAAATTCCTGGAGGGTCAGCTTACTTCACCCTATAACTTATTTTTTGCATTATGGAACCATGGTCTTTTATTTCAATTTAGTTATTGTTCTGGCCATCAGGAAAGACATCAAGGAATTTTCTGCTAGTCTTATACAGGCAATAGCCTTGTTCCTCAGCGGCAAGAGTTTATTCCTTCAGGAGCCAGTTCTTGAGCCCTCTTATAGTTTTAAAAACACACACTGTCCTTGCACACTTTTCAGTCCCCACACACAGGTGAGGCATTAGATGAGGAACATAAAATGACTTCTGTCATGGTAGGTCCCCAAACGTGGTTCTCCATGCTCTGTCCTCCAACCCACTCTGCTGCCTGGATCTGAGAGGTGAGAATTTGTTGCACCCTTCCTCTCAACATGGAGTCCAGAATGGGATGAATGCCATTTTTTTTCTGTAGACAGTGCTTAAGTAGGGAGTTTGTCTTGGATCTTCTGTGACAATCAGGCACCCTAGTTTTCTCCTGTGAATTAAGACCTCAGGATAAAGTGTCCAAGGGGAATGGGTAGATATGTGGAGTTGTCCCCTTACCCAGAATAGCTGCCTCAAACCTGCAAAGAAGGCCAAAGAGTGAGGTCAGACAAGGATGATCCACTAGAAGGCAGGCATGGGCCCTAGCACTGATGTGTGCGCGCATGGGAAAGGACCCAGTTAGAAGACAGATTGGTCAGAAAGAGAGGTCCTGGTGGGTCAGGAGGCCACATGTGCTTATTTCCATTTTCTGATGTCTCCCATTAGGTAAGTCATCACTATACCAGGAAGGAGAGGTGGAAGTTACTTACATATGGCTTTATCATGGATATAGAAACACAAGGGATGGGAAGAAGGGTGACCCCTAATGTCTCTTGTAGATTCTGGCTTTAGACTATTATCTTCAGACCCAGTGTATTGGGCAAGACTCTGTGGTGGCAATTGATTGCAACCCCAACTCAAACTTGCTGAAATAAAAGGGACTAGAGTGGCTTATCAAACTACAAAGTCCAGGGCTACTACTGAGTTTGTACACGGCTTATTAGGAGCTCAGAGGATATCATTGGGACTTTGTTTCTTTCCTTCTTATAACTTTGTTTAGAACTTCTGTTTTGACACCATGCTCAGAAAAGATATCTGCTTATAGTAACAGAGTGACTGTCAGTTTATAGCTTCTCAGTGCTCTGGGTGGGGTAGGGAAGAGTATCATGCTGGAGATGAGTCTCTTGGGCCTGACTTGGGTCACATGTCCATTCTTCAACCAATCACATTGGCTATAGTGATGGAACACTTGGATTGACTGGATCTGAGTCATATGACCTTCTTCCACTGGAATGAGAATATAGGGAAAAGTTTTAACTAAACCACGTTGAGTTACTGAGAATGAAAGGAAATGGAAATGAAGTTGGGTGGAGAGTGGCTACAGTATTTGGACAGGTTCAAGTCTTGGACTAATGAGAAGGCATAGTCCTCTCATGGCCATGTGCAATTATAGCCAATAGCTATAGCTGTAATCCTGAACCTATGGTCCGAACACGTGACCCCACATATCTGAGAGATGTGGGCTTGATAGAGTTTCAGGTGCATGTAACTGAGTAGGATCAAAACTCATGAGAATGTTGTAAACATCTTGACCACGCCCTTACTTGGTCTTGTGACATCTGGCTCTAAAATAAAGACACGGCTTGTATTCCATGGCGCTATTTCTCCATCAGAGAGGACAGCGTCCCACCAAGACCCAGCTTTTATTCTCTTGTCTGACTTTCTCAATCATTCACCGCCCCTGCTCAGGTTCACCCTTGGCCGTGCTCGCGCGGCACCAAGTTGGTCCCCAGTATCGTGGACCCCACCTGTTGCGTTGGCTATGAGCATTATCAGGTTTATGGTCCAGCCACTCAAGGGAGCAGAATGGTCCACAGGATGAGTTACAGTCAGAGCCCATTGTACTGCTCCGATGAGCCAGAAGGGAGGGAGGAGGTCAAAGCGAGGAAGCCAGGTTCGTGGAACAGCACAGGCAGACGGAGCTGCTTGCAGGAACCCGAAGAGAATGAGTGCAGGGAGAGCCCTGCAATCTAGAAGGGCAGCTCATAATTGGATTCAGACCTCCGTTGGGGCAAATTAGGAAGTAGCTTTTCCCAGAAAAAAGAAATTATAAAATTTTTATGGGAACAGACGCAGGGACTTTTGGCAAAGAGTAAAGCTGGCCTTGCAGACTGACTGCCCTGTGATATCAGACTTCATTAGTAGACCTAGAACAAAAGATAACGACTACTTAGTGAGTGTTCAGTATGTCCTGGGCTCTTTATAACCATCACCGCGAGCCCTCCTAGCAATCCTACAGCTTGTATTTAAAAGATGGGGGACAGAGGCTTAGAGACATATAAAAAGAGGAGCCAGGATTATATGAAGGTCTGAATTGCTGCTAATGTCAGGGTTCTTTTAACCACATTGCACTCGAGGGAAGTAGTTGGGGGAGAGAGGAATGGAGCCAAAGATCCACCAAAGAACAAGATTCCCAGAGTAAGGAGGCCAGTGTGTGGTACTGTCCTGGAAATAGGTTCAAAACAAGAGTGTGTTCAGAGGAAGCCAGTGATGATGGTTAAGAGCCTGAGCACCACAGATGGGACCTGTCCTATGGAGACTTCAGTCTGGTATAGAGAGAACTCTGGAAGCAACCGATTTATCATCCCTGAATATCCGAGGGTTGACACAGGGAAGGACAGCTAGGCAGCTACAGGAAAGCAGATTTCAGTCTTCCAGAAGGAAGCGCTCACTGGGTGTCATAGCTTCCCAGCCACCCTGTGGGGTGGAGACTGTGGTGGCTGTTGTCTTCATGCAGGGCATGCTTGCCTTAGCCACAAGCTTCCCACACAGGTTGTCTGAACAGGTCACTGTCAGGAGGGATCCAGAGAGGATTCCATCCTGAGGACAAGCTGCACAGGTGCCCTCAAGGTTCCTTCCACTCTAGGGTTCTATTCTAGGCTTTTCCCTTATTCTCTTTGCCTCCCCACTACCCGCCCACTTCTTAAGCCCATCTCCCAAAACCATTTCTTCTGGAGAGCCTTCCCAGACCACTACAGCTCACCACGATAGAACCTTTTTGAAAGATACATATATCCTTTTTCATTTCCACCAAAGGCCAATTTGGTCTTAAAGAGACAGATAGTAAATATTTTAGGCTTTATGAACCAAATGGTTTTTGTTGGAACTACTCAACTCTGCCATAAGCTGAATAACATAAAAGTCACCATAGACAATAATTAAATAAACAGGGCAGGTGTGTTCCAATAAAACTGTCTATAAAATAAGGTGAGGGGGTGGGGGCGGAGCTTGGTCCCTGGGCATCTGTTTGCCCACCTCTGATCTAGGCCATTTATTTTGTGAAAAATAACGTCCTGTGTAGCATTACCTTCAGCCATAGAGCAATGCATTGTCTGTCTCTTTAATATTGGTCCATGATGTGTGGGCTCTGTTTCCTTCATGAGATTGGCAAAGACTTCAGGGTAAAGGCTCATGTTCATCTTTAAGTGGCCTCAGAAGTCGAGTGTAGTGACTCCAATCCCAATGCAATTGAGCTGAGATTTACGGCTTTGAACCAAGAGCCATGGAATCACTGATATTTCCGCTTGCCGGAATGATCAGAAACCCCATTCCTCAGATGAAAACTCTGAAGCCCAGGCAGCAGCCATGCCTTTGCAGTCATCACACAACTCATTAGAACCGGGCCTCCACGTGTGTTGGCCAGTGGTCTCGTTCCGCACTGTTGGGGGCCATGCGATTTCAGGGGCCCCAGTCATTTATTTCTTTGCCACTAGGAGATGGAGACACAGAAGGGAGGGAACCCAGCCTTCACTCTCTGTTGAGAGGAGATGGGATGTCAGACACACCACCTGGAGCTCCTCTGGGTTGCCTTCGGTGAATGCCCCCAGGGAGTGAGTATTATACATCTCATATACAGGATCCACCTAATAATGATGGCTGCTGCTTGGGGGCGTTGACCACCTCCCTGCCATTGTAGTAAACACTTCAAGTGCATTTAATTCTCTTTCCTCAAATGACCTTGAGCCCTCTCACCACAAACATATTAAAATTTTAATTAAGAGAACTCACCATGGCACACGCATATCCTCCATTAAGTGTGTTGCTTCATTAAGTATCTTGCTGCTGACAGGCAACGGGAATTTCTGGGCGACCTTCAGTCAGCAAAAGTCCATCTACCTCCACTACACGGGAAAAGTGTAGCTATTTCTAGAGTTTAAGCCTCAAGGCTTCCCCGTGTATTTGCAGCTCGGCACCCCACCAGGTATGCTCTCTCTGGACCCCTCAGGCAATGGACTTTGTAGGGACACATTCCCGCTTCTAACCAGACCAGGCCCTGGCCCTCAGAGCCTTCAGTGCCTACGACTTCCCGCTATTCCCACAGCCCCATTTCCCGATGAGAGTTCTTGTATTAGTGGCATGACTTGAGCCAGTGCCAGGCCAAATTCCCATCACAGCCGGGTAGATAAACACAGAAATGCTTGCCTTAAGTAAACTCTTTTAAATTATCAGCTCCATTTATATGGCCCAGAACACATGATAGGCACTTAATAGATATTTATTGAGCGATCATTTATTTTTCCATAAAAATGTGCTCACACGGTGTTTGTCACACAATAGGCACTTGGCATTAATTTTCTGTCGAACTCCAGGGCATGACAGCCAGCTGCCTTCCTCCCCACCCTCTCTTGATTATTTTAGCCGCCTGTACCCATTGGTCACGTGCTCACAGAGGAGCCGTGGGAGGAGTCCTTTCTTGCCCTTCTCCAGCCATAATACCTACATTCAAGCCAACCATTCCCTGTGTCCATTTGATGGCCATAAAGTGGCACTTGAGCAGAGAGGGCAGAGCAAGAAGCATCAATATCATCAGCCAAGATTCTGCATCTAAAAGCTGTTTAAGAACCGAGCTGAAATCCACTGCAACGCAAGTTCAAGGGAAAAGATGCCCTTCACCTGGTGCGAAGACATTTTCTAAAAGCAAAATCCCATTGAGTGGCTGCAGTTGATTTTGGAAAAATACAAGGAGAGAGAGCAGGGGTAGCAGCCAGAGTCTAGGCTCAGCTCTGCTGCTCTGAGTAGAGGGACATGGGCACATTGCGGAACTTCTTGTAGGAAAAATGAAGGAGCAGTGGAGAGGGGTGCATTCGATGTTCCTTAAGGTCCTGTCACAGTGACATTCAGGGGTGCAATGGAATCAGGAAACATGGCTTTCATTCTGCACCAGACAATGAGATACGCTGAGTGGACTGAACAGGGTTATCCCAAAAGATACAGCCACGTTCCCACCCCCAGTACCTGTGAATGTGGATTTATCTCTGCAGATGTACTGAAGGTAAGGTCTCCAGTTGGGGAGGTCAACCTGGATGATCTGGTTGGGCCCTGAACCCAATGGCAAATGTCCTTTTCCTTAAAAAAAAAAAAAATTTTTTTATTGATTTCAGAGAAAAAGGAAGAGGGAGAAAGAGATGGAAACATCAATGATAAGTGAGAATCATTGATTGGCTGCCTCCTGCACGCCCCACATAGGGGGAGTCGAACCCACAAGCTAGGTATATGCCCTGACCAGGAATCGAACCGTGACCTCCAGGTTCATAGATTGACATGCAACCACTGAGCCACGCTGGCCTGCCACGAGTGTCCTTTTAAGAGAGAGACACAGTGGAAAGACACTGTGAAGATGGAGGCAGACAGTGTAGGGAGGGGCCACAGCCCAGGAATGCCGGGGCAGCCACAGGAGCTGGGGGAGGTAAGAAGCCCAGGTGAGCATGGGCCTAGCCACAGCTGGCTTTCAGACTTCGAGCCTCCAGAGCGCTGAGAGAATACATTTCTGGTTTTCAAAGCCACCTCGTTTGTGGTAATTTGCTAAGCAGCTCCAGGGAACTAATATACACCCCAAAGACACGCAGCAAGAGGGACCTGAGCCAGGAATCACAGAGAGCAGCGATTTTTCAAAGTCCACCTAATTTTTCTGAATTAAGACCCTTCAGCTTCTTTGCCGGAGATTTCTGTCCAGTCCACTTGGAGCATGAGCACTTAATCACTCCGCTCCGGAACACCTGGGCACTCCCTGCCCGCCTCCTCTGCCAGCATGGAATGCCAGTGCCCCTCCCAGCATGGGCCGGAGCCGGGCCGACCAGTGTGAGGACGGCCGGCTGACTGGTCTGCAGCTACAGGCTTCTGCAGCTCTGCCCAGCAACCCGGGAGCTGACTTTCCACATCTGTGTGCTATTTTCAAGGCTGGCCGCCTGGCACTGGGTGGCAGGACCGGTCCCCTTCCAGCAGAAGCTCCGGACAATGATCCTTGGGGACTGTGAAGGCAACCCCGTGAGAGATCAGATGCCCACACAGGGGTGCCAGTGGTTATGTCTTGCTGCTTATGTTTCTGTCCTTCCAAAGTCTTGTTCTTCCTGCCAGAGTGGGGGGGAAGTTGAGAATAAGCTCCTGCCTCAGGGAGAGACCAGCTCCTTCCCCAGTGCTGACCCTCCCCAGCTGTGTGACCACAGGCACCGTCCTTAATCCGACAGGGATTTTGTGTCCTCAGCCATGATGATTGCATATCTGCTGAAATAACCACACCTAATATTTACTGAATATTTGCTATGCATCAGGGACTATGTATGCTAAGTACAAGTATCAATTTGTTTAATTCTTATAACTCTATGGAGATAGGCATGACTATTATCTCCATTTAATACCATAGGAAACAAAGACTAAAACCTTAGTAGATTACTTAACTTGTGTGGGTACCAAGCCGGACTCCTACACAGGACTGAGTTCTACCTGAACCCTTGTATCCCAAGATTGCGTTTGTTACAGTCTTAAGATGACTCTTCCCCCCACCCATGAGTCTCTGCAATATCCTCCCCCAACCCTTTTTTGTATTAGCATAGGGCAGGGTTGGCATCGTACATGCCAAATTTGGCCCACCACCTGTTTTTATAAATAAAGTTTTATTGGAACACAGCCATGCTCATTCATTTACATAGAGTCTGTGGCACTACGGCTGTTTTTGCACTAAAATAGCAGAGGTGAGTGGTTGCAGCAGAGACCATCTGGTCTGCAAAACTGAAAATATTTGCTAGCTGGTGCTTGACAGAAAAGCAGAGAGCTGCCCCTGGGGTAGGGGAGAGAGCATGAGCTTTGCTGCTCGGTAGAACTGGGCTGCAATCCTGACCCTGGCTGTTTCCCAACTCTGTGACCCTGGACCTGCGCCTTGAGCTCCCTGGCCCTCACTTCCTGCTCTGGGAAGCAGGCAGGCTGACAGCTATGCCCTCACCCCTGTTCCCCTAAGGGTGAAATCAGAACGCCTCCAGTCTCCTCCTGCTCCTCTCCTGGCCTCGATGAGGAACCTAAGCAGGGCCATTCCTGGCAGCCTCCTCCACAGCCTCCGGCCTTCCTGGAAGGAGGCGGCTTTACTGCTCTGGGTCCTGGGTGGTCTGCAGGCTTCCCCTGGCCGGGCAAGACTCCTGTTCACACACACCTGCCTCCTGTGGGCTTCTGGTCTCTCGGAGGCTCCAGGACCCTCCTCCAATGGGGGTCGGACCCGTCCAGCCCGTCCTGCCACCTCCACCCAGCTGGGCAGAAGTCTGGCTTCCCCACAGCGTGCAGCCTGTAGATTCTTGAAACAAACCGCTGCTTGGTCCCCCGTTTTCCTTGACTTCCTGCCAAGCCTATTACACGTGTCAGAGCAGCAAGGGACTGGAAGAATTACGATTTCCATTTGGCTTCTGCGGCCGCTTAGTCTAATTTGCACTGGCTTTGAAATATAGCAATTGCTGTTTTTGTTGTTCGGATTTGGAGATTGTTTCAAGTTCTGTGTCTCCCCCACCCCCCCCTTTTTTTAAAGCTCTTTCTCTTTCCGGGATGAGGGTGGGGGAGGAGGCCTCACAAGTGAAGAAAGCCACAGCTCGGCTGCCTCCCTCAGAGCCCCCGCTCCGCCCTGCACTCATCGCTCCAGCACCAGATTTCATTAACTGAAGGGCTGCACTGCGAGGCGAAGCATGGTAATGAGGTTGTAGCTAATCAGAACATATGGAATGCTTTTACCATTCGCTCCAATTCCTGGCTTGGGAGGGGGTATGCTTGGGGGCAGTTTAAGCAGGATTTCATTACCCGCGTGGGGATGCATGAGCCCCCAGTCCCTTCTCCTGGTGCTGCTTCTGCCTCCCTCTCCCCTTTCCCCCCCCCCCCGCCCCCCCCAGCTCCTGCCAGGCTCCCGTGGAAGAGCCCTGTCTCAGGAGTGAATGAAAGTTCACGGAATCAGGGACTGCACCTGCCCAGAAAGCTGCCAGTCACCTCCTTGTTGACGAAGCCAAGAATCTTCTATCTTTTCACCCGTAACTTCCTGGCAGGTGGCACTGTTGACCACACCCCCTCGGTCTCCCATGGGCTCTGGGATAGAGATCTCGCTTGCTCTTCTCCTCCCACTCTGGGTGCTTCTTCCTCTGTCCGTTCTTGTAGGTTCATTTGCACAAGTTGAGAAGCATCCTCATTGCTGCCTAAGGTTAAGGAATTTTTATATCAGAATTAAGTAAGTACCATAGTTCTTCCCCGAGACTGGTCCAACTGCCTTGCTCTGTCCCTCCTTCTCTATCTCCCTTTTCATCTTTCCCTCTCTTTCTTTTCTTTGTTTTGTTTTTTTAATCCTCACCCAAGGATATATTTATTGATGAGAGAGAGAGAGAGAGAGAGAGAGAGAGAGAGAGAAACATCTATCAGTTGTCTCTCCTGTTATACCCTCCAACTGGGGATTGAACCTGCAACCTAGGTACATGGCCTGACCGGGAATTGGACTCACAACCTTTTTGGTGTATGGGCTGAAGCTCCAACCAACTGAGCCAGCTGAGCAGGGCTTTCTCTTTCTCTCCACAGACTTTAGATGCCAGTTGTGGGCTGGGCGCTGGCAAGGCCAAGAGGAGGATCTACCGCTGCGGTCTGGGGCACATCAGTGTCTGTCCTACAGCCACTACTCCACTGCCCACAACACATTCCATTCCTGATTTGTCCCTCCAGAACCCATTTCTGGATTCTAAGGTGGCAGAGACTAAAGTCTTCCTAGGTGTAGGTTATAAGATCCAAATCAGAAATGCAGAGCCAGGAAGGATTTTCAAGTCCATAGTAGCCGATGAGCTCATGTAGCAAAAGAGGTCATGGGGATTCAATGAGGGGAAGTCACTCACCCTAGACCTTGTCACACAGGAGTGGCAGTTGACGCAGTGGCAGACTACATCCCCATCATGCATGCATCCTTTAAGAAAGGTCACAGCCCGGCTAGTGTGGCTCAGGGGTTGAGTGTCAACCTATGAACCAGAAGGTCACAGTTCAATTTCTGGGCAGGGCACTGGCAAGGCAAAGATGAGGGCCTAGCGCTGTGGCCTGGGGTTGTGGGTTCGATCCCCAGTGGGAGGTGTGCAGGAGGCAGCCGATCAATGATTCTCTCTGATCATTGATGTTTCTCTCTCTTCCCCCTTCCTTTTCTCTCTGAAGTCAACAAAAACATATTAAAAAAAAGAAAGAAAGGTCGCAGAGTTGGGTGTCATGGTGGCTCCCCTTCCTCCCTCTTCCTTCCAATGAGACAAGGCACAGGGCAATCTCTTGAATCCTGAGGCTGACACGGCAGCCAGTGCCCCCTCAGCAGAGGGCAGGAGGAGACCTGGCTTTAGTCTCATCACCTGGGACCAAGACCCCCAGCCCGCCCCTCGAGGCTACGGCCAGGGTGCCTTCCTCTGAGGGCGAGAGCTCAGGTCTGGGCACATGGGACGGACTCCTTCGGGTGCGAACAGATAATTTCAAATGGTTGCTTGCACTGGGCCTGAGAGGTGCCCAGGGCCGCATGCATCTCTCTGATTTGCATGGAAACTCTGGGTCCCTGGACATTAAGGATCCCTCAGAACTGAGTGAGGCTGAGGCTGCCGCTGAAGCCAGTGACTGCGAACAGGAGTCACTAAATCACCTCCCATTGGGCTTCCCCTCGACTTGGTTGTGTACGTCTATTTGTCTTCACTTCCCACTGAGTTACCCAGTTAACCCCCCATAGTTCCTCACCGGGGGAGACACACGTGAGAGCCAAGCTAGCGACACGCCCCTGTCTCTGACCCCCCTTTTCATCTTCTCGCACGACTCCCAGGAACTACCCTCTCTTAGACCTGAAGGATTATGTAAGCAAAAATGTTACTTTTTTCTAGCAATTACTTATCTGTCGGCAGCTTTCTCCATTCCTTTGCACTTGGCTAGAATGACTCTATGAGGCTATTTTTCTCTCAGGAACCATGGTGTATGGGTGTTTGTGTTCAAGTGTGTGTATACATGTCTATGTGTGTCTATGTGTGTATGGGCATGTGTGTGTATGACTGTGTGTGTATCTGTATATGTGTATAAATATGTCTCTTTGTGTGTGTGTTTGTATACATCTGTGTCTCTGTAAGTGTATGTATGTTTGTCTATATGTGTCTCTTTGTGTATATATATGTACATATGTGTGCATGCATGCGTGTGTGTGTGTGTGTGTGTGTGTGTGTGTGTGTGCAGACTCAGAGGGGTCAATGGTGACCTTGGTATACAGTATGACATACGCAACAATCAAGTAACTGCTCCAGGTTATTCTTATTCTTTAAAATCTAATTTCAGTTGGCTCTTGTGCCTGGGTGACATTTGTTTGCAGAGCTTGTGTTATTTATGGCATGTGGTGAAACTGAGCTAGGAAATGAATTTAAAGCCTGGAATGAGCCCAATAATTCTCGATAACAACATCTCCCCTAACAGCCCCATTAGGGGCCTCACATCCATGCCTCGCTGTCGTGCGCTCGAAATGGGCTCAGGCCTTAAGGAGCTTACACTTCATGGAAGCACTGTGATTTCACACAAGCCCCCTCAATGGGACCCCCCTCTCCCAGCCCTCCGTGGCAGCACCCCATCAAAAACTCCTAAAGCAGATGGGTGGAGGGTATAAACAGATCACTCACATGTGAGGAAATACAAGTGGGAGTTAAATAGGGAACAGTGTTCACTGCGCTGGTTATCAGAAGGAAATACGGAGGTTCCGTTTGTCTCTGTTGTATAATGAAAAACAAGCTGCCCCCGCGCCCGGGGCCGGCAGGGTAGTTGGACTAATGGTACGCTTAGAGAGTGCAAATTAGCCCAACGTGTTTGCAGGGCAACTCGGCACGACGCATCCAGGACTCGAAGATGCTCCAGACCTGTTGGCCTGTAGCATATTCTCTTGTTGGAAAATGAAGAAATAATTCAATAAAAGAGAAAAACTACCTGCCATGTCCCAAAAACTCTCGCAGGCAGTGTTTGCTATTTTATGTGAAATTGGAACTGACCTCCAACAGTGGGAGAATCATTACATAAGTTTGCTTATTCATTGTATACTCACTCACTGAAATATTACACAGTTATTAAAAAGTGACTAGGAAGACCATCGAAATAATAAAAATGTGCGTAGCGTAGTATGAAGAGGAAGAAGGGCTGAAACGATCTGTGATCACAGAGCGGACATGTAAATGCAAATGACAAACTAGAGAAAAGAACTCGAAATGAGAATCTTTGCAAAAAGATCATCCTATACAATAAAAGAGAAACATGCAAATTTGACTGTACCCTCGCTCCTGATTGGCTATGCTACCAGTCAATCAGGAGCAGGGGCGGGGCCAAGTGGTGTGAGTGCCGGGCCCCAGGGGTGGAGATGAAACGGCGGTGGGGTGGGGGTGGAGATGAAATGGTGGTGGCAGTGAGCGCCCAGCCCCCGGGCACTGTGAGGGGAAGCAGCAGCAGCAATGGTGGTGGCGGTGGCAGGGAGCGCTTGGCTCCCGGGTGCTGTAAGCGGAAGCGGTGGTGAGCGCCCAGCACCTGGGGCCAGGTGGTCATAGGCAGCTGGGGCTGAGCTGAGCAGGGCCATCGATGGCTGGGTAACCCAAGGCCTAAAGCCTCACTAGAGGCCTTAGGCAGGCTGGGGATGAGCCACAAGTTGGACATCCCCTGAGGGCTCCCAGTATGTGAGAGGGGACAGGTTGGGTTGAGGGACCACCCACCCCCAGTGCACGAATTTCATGCACAGGGCCCCTAGTTGTATTATATATATATATATATGCCTTATATGCAAAGGGTCCCCTCCGGAGTTTGACCAACTGGAATTAGATTGCTTGCTATGACGTGTGCTGACTACCAGGGGGCAATGTGGAATGAAGGAAGGCCCTGGCCAGCAGCCAGCATCTGGGGAAGGGAGGCCCCAGCTGGCAGTTGGCGGTCGCTAGGGACCCTACCTGTGCATGAATTTCATGCACTGGGCTTCTAGTGTGTTTAAAAAATAATATATTATCTTTAAAAAAATCTTAATATTAAAAATACAGATGGAGTTCATGGAAAGGCAGTATTATATAGTTTTCAGTGAATAAGCTTGGAATCAGACACTTGGTGAAATCTTAACAACTTCCTGGTAGAGAAAACTTGATCAAATGATTTCCGTCTCTGTTTCTGCTTCAATAAAATGGGATTAAAAAATACAGCTTGTGTATTTTTACTCCCCCGGGGTACTCCAGTGCATGTGTACTCCCAACTTGATTTTCAACGTTGTCTCCTAATTCTACTCCTTCTATCGCTACTGCGTTGGTCCTGTAACATGCAGTCATTCTGCTTAAAGTTGCCTGCAGTTCTTTAGGGCTCTCACAGTCTATCCCAGCAATTTTCAACTGGTGTGCTGAAGGAACTCTTAAAACACGCAGTGCTTGACTATTCAGTCAGGGGCAATGCCCTCCTTTTCCTTCGATTGTCAAGTAAAAAAAATGACAGCAGCCCAACACAGCAATAGCTGCCTGGGGCGAATGAATCAAAATTATACCTATTTTTTATTTTGGTGGCAGATTAGCATAAAATATTTTTTTTTGGTGTGGCACAGAATTTTAGTGATTAGTTCTCGTGGGCCATGAGATGAACAAGGTTGGACATCAGTGGGCTACAAGATAACGGGCACAAAATGGTCCAGCTGTAAGAGCCTTCACTACGACACCCAGGAGGAAGGGTTGCATGAGTAGAGAATCTACTTTTCACTCTAATACCATGGGGGTGGGTGGGCTGTACTATTGTGCACCACTGTTATGATGCCTCTTCCTCCTTCCTGGGAACCTGGCCAGTGGAGGTTCCTGGAGGTTGGGGTAGTAGAGGGAGAAGAAGGAGAACAGGCACTCAGGAGTGGAGTGTATGCATTTAGACGTGTCTGGATTAATGCACAGGGGCAATGGCTTCTCTCTCTTTTTAAAAAGAATCTTTATTGTTGAAAGTATTACAGACAATCCTTGGGTTACGTTGGGCTTGACAGATGTCGTTTCTGTAAGGTTTGGGGCTGGGAAGACAGGGACTTCCCCGATCCCATCCACTGAGTTGAACAATAGCCCCCCCCCCCCCGCCCCCCTGCACCCCCGGGATATACCAGAGCTGTGCTAACATCCTGCTGAGTAATAAACAATCACCCAGACTTATCCAGAATGGCCAGGTTTCAGCTGTACGAATTTCCCGCTCATAAATCACCTGCCACAAACTACCTCGGATAAACCTACCTCGGATAAACTTGATTGGTCCAACAGCAGCATAAAAGAAACCCTGCCAGGCATAGGTGGGTGTGATTCCCCCGACCCATGCTTTCAGACCATGAGACCTCACCTGAGAGCTCCCAATAAATGCGATCTTTCACTTGTACTCTGCTTTTCTTGTTCAATTTATTGGCTTTGGTCAGATTAAATCTTACATCTCAGATTAAAACCTTACAGTTTTGGGGTTATGTCGCCATCTCCCATTTATTTACATATATTGAAAAGTTCCGTCATTTCGATGTATGTACATATGTGCTTTATGTTTTTTATTATTTACCACAAGTAAAGGTCAGGAATTTTTTTTTTTTTTTACTGTTTCACTTTGTTACTGCTGTGTATGTGCTCCATGTGAGTGACGTAGGTGCTTATGTAAGTGGGTTCCAACTTACAGTGAAAATCGCATTATGTCTCGCCATAGAAATGGATTTCAGAGGTAACCCGAGGACCTACTGTACATATGTTTCCTTCCCCACCTCCCCCACCTCTCCAGCCCGTCCCTAACCACCCCTCAGGCCTTCACCAGATTATTGTCTGTGTCCACGGGTTATGCATATATGCATACAAGGTCTTTGGTTGATCTCTTCTCCCCTCCAATCCCCCCATCCCTCACCTCTCCCTCCCGCCAACACCCCCCCCCCCCCCAACCACCTTCCCTCTGTTCCATGCTTCTGTGTCTCTGGATCTAGTTTGTTCATCAGTTTATTTTATTCATTAGATTCCACATGAGTGAGCTCACATGATACTTATCTTCCTTTGATTGTCTTATTTCACTTAGCAATGGCTTTTGCCTGGTTCTGGTGATGATGACCTAGGCCAGCACCTGGCAAACTCATTAGTCCACAGAGCCAAATATCAACAGCACAACGATTGAAATTTCTTTTGAGAGCCAAATTTTTTAAACTTAAACTTCTTCTAACACCACTTCTTCAAAATAGACTTGCCCAGGCCGTGGTATTTTGTGGAAGAGCCACACTCAAGGGGCCAAAGAGCTGCATGCGGCTTGTGAGCTTCGGTTTGCTGCTCTGTTGACTAATGAGTTTGCCTACCACTGGGATAGGGGCTTAATCACAAGGAACAACAACAACCTGTAATTATTGGACTCTAGAGTCTAGGTCAGTGGTTAGCAAACTCATTAGTCAACAGAACGGCAAACTGCGGCTCGAGAGTCAAAGTTTGTCGACCACTGATCTAGGCAACCTCTCTCTGGGGCAGGCGGGAGAGGGGCCAGTCGTGCCAGCTGGGCTCACTCACCCCAGCACCCTCTGGGTCCCTACCCAGATTCAATTTCCTGGGCATCCCTTTTAGGCACAAAAGAAGGAATTCTACTTGCCCTTAACACAGTTTCTTTTAAAAGCACAGTTACCAAAGTAAAAATACATGCATGGATGCAGAGAAAAAACACCACTCTGACAGCCAGGAGATGGCTGGGCCTGGGGAGCCAGGCAGTGCCCTGTATAATCAGTTGCCTACAGAAATGCTGAATGTCAGCCTCCAACCCCTCCTCCCCCCACCCCGTCCCCTTCCCCAACCTCCCAGCTGCCTGGCCAAGCCTATGAAGGAAAACTCAAGCGCTACCTGCCATTTTGCTATTCTCTCCTTTTTAATGGTTTCTGAGTTGTTGACTTTTCTCCCTTAAAAATAAGTGGAAAACGTTCTGAACTAACAGATAAGACTTGACTCCCCCCCCCCCCCCCCCCCCCCCGGAATGGACTACACAAACAGCTGCCGCTTGTAATCTTGGGAAGATAGAACAAAGGCAAGTCTGCACACAGGAGCAGGAGAAATACTGCCCACGATGACATTGGGAAAAGGCTCCGCTGTCCGACAAAGCACGTCTCTCACTCCCCAGGCCTGCTCCTGTACCTGGAGGAAAAACTTGAAGCGAGGAGTGTAAGGTGCTGGACAAGCCCCGGCCTCCAGCAGAGGGGGTCGTGCCCTCACTCTGGGGAACTGTTTGCAGAGCCAGCCTGGGGTCAGGGAGGGTCTGCAGCAAATTACCACGTGCGGACAGACCCGTAGCCACCTGGATGTCGGTTAATAAGAGCTGTGCCAGGGTCTTTAATTGCTGTCTGGACTGGAAACAAAAGCTTCCACCATCCATCTGGCAATTACCCCACCACCCCACCGTGCTAGCCCTTTAATTAGCCCGTGGCTGCGCACTGCCCATCAAATCATTAACTCCCACACTGCGCTCTGCAGATCGGTCCGTTCCCCTGATCCAAGCCCAACGTCTCTCAGGTGAAACGGGAGGCCTGCTTGCTGGTGGGGAGGGACGTGTCCATTTTGTATTGAAGGCCACCGGTTCCCGTTCTGGCTCTGCCCCCGAAGGCCCAAGGCTTTCTGTTCGCCGTGTCACTGGATGCAATGGGTTTGTTTCAACCCCTGCGTTGTCCATGCGCAGAAAGCACGGGGCATTTCAAGGCTGGGCACCAATACCGTGGTGTGGGTTCGATGAGAGAGTTGAAGTCTCCCGTGTGTTTCTCTCCCTGTCCTCTCTCCAAAGGAAAGAAGAGCTGGCACAGGTGAGTCAAGTTCAAGGTCAACGTTTTGAGAGAGTCCGAAGAAAGGTCATGTAACGAACAAAGAGAGTGAAACATTGATCTTCGAGTTGGGATGCTCCCTTGCCTTTGTCTCTTTCCCCTTTTTCTCACAAAGCAAGTACCTTGCTTCTCTGACCATCTCTTCACCCCGAGAGAAGTGAGGAAGGGGTGGGCAGAGAAGTGGGCAGAGCAGGGAAGCGTTCCCTCCATCTTCCCTTTTCTGATGGGCTCCCTTCTAGGTCCTTTCTTCTCTCCCTCGTGCACTCTCCTCAGGTTAAGTCATCCCTGCCTCCTGTCTAACCACTGGCTCCCTACTGATGACGCACAGGTCTCTGATTTTCACAAAAACTCTCTCATGAGCTTCAGACCCGAAAAATCCACAGCTTATTAACACCCACCACCCGGGAGCTTTATGGGCAGCAGAAATGCAACCTAACATTGCCTTGTGTCTTTCTCTCCAAACTGGCCCTGTTCCCTCTGTTCGCACGCATTTCAGTGATACACCCATTCCGCTGTCACAGAGCGCAATGCATCATCATTGTTTTTAACGTCTTCTCCCTTCACCTCCATGTGCAACTGGTCACCACATGCCACGAATTCTCGCTCTGCACTCTTTCAATTCCGTCCTCTCTCTGCCCAGTCAGGCTCTCAGCACTTCTTGGCGAGATGATTACAATAACTGATAACCCAGTGGTTGGCAAACCTCGGCTCGAGAGCCACATGCGGCTCTTTGGCCCCTTGAGCGTGTTTCTTTCACAAAATACCACGGCCTGCGCAAGTTTGTTTTGAAGAAGTGGCGTTAGAAGAAGTTTAAGTTTAAAAAATGTGGCTCTCCAAAGAAATTTCAGTTGTTGTACTGTTGCTATGTGTCTCTGTTCACTAATGAGTTTGCCCACCACTGTGCTAACTGGTTTCTCTCCATGGTGCTAACCGATTGTTGGATTATATGGTAGTTTTCTTTTTAATTTTATTTTTGATTAATCATCCACGTAGTAGCCAGAGGGATATCCTTAAATCAAATCTCGCCAATGCCTTACGTAAACATCTTTAGCCTCACCCCCTTGCCCTGATTGTAGAGCTTGAACAACAGTGCCCTTCCCTGACTCTCACCTCCTGCCTGACCCCGTCTCTTTCCGAGCCCTCCTTAGACCTCAGGTTAGCTGCCTCGAGTCATGTCATGTGCCTCACACATGGCAACTCCATGAAGGTCAAGTCCCCTTCCTGGGAGCTTTTCAACAGGCAACGTCCTGAGCCTGGAACGTTCCCCCAGTACCTTCTTTTAATATTATTTTTAATTTAAAAATTTTCATCGCTTTTAGCTTATTCTGGGGAAACATTTTATTTATTTGTGTTAATGTGTTTATATTAACAGTAGACTTGGAAACTAATGTTTTCCGGCTTTTCTGAGGTAAAACTGACAAAACTGTAATATGTTTACAGTGTACAATGTGATGACATGGAAGTGGTTCCTATAATGAAGTTAATTAACACACCTGTCATCTCATGTAGTTACTTAAAAAAAAAAAACATGTGAGAATGCTTCAGATCTATTTTCAGCACGTTTCACGGACACAATACAGTTTTGTTCATTACAGTCAGCACGCTGAACACTAGATCCTGAGAACAATATTATTCATCTTATCATTGAAAGCTGAATTCATCTTATCATTCTCCCTCCCAACCACCAATCAACTCTCTGTTTCTGTGAGTTCAACTTAAAAAAAAAAAAGAATCCATACCTAAGTGATACCATATAAGATTTGTCTTTCTCTGTCTGTCTTATTTCATTTAGCATACTGCTCTCTGGTTTCATACACATACATTTTCTGTTATCCATTTATCCACATATAAACTACTTAGGTTGTTTCCTTATGTTGGCTATTGTAAATAATGATGCAATAAATATGGTAATTTGGGTGTCTTTATGAGATAGTGATTTTGCTTCTGTTGGATATATACTCAGAAGTGGGATTGTTGGATTATATGGTAGTTTTCTTTAAAAAAATTTTTTGGAGGAACTTTCATACTATTTTCCATATTGGCTGTGCCAATTTACAATCGCATCAACAGTATACGAAGATTTCAGTTATTCCATATTCTTGCCAAATGTGTCTCTTATTTTTTTTGATAATTGATATTCTAAAAGGTATGATACCTCATTGTGGTTTTATTTGCATTTTTCTGATATTTTCTGGCATATAAGGTAACTGAAACTGATGATGATAGGAGGAAGATAATAAACAATAGAGAGAGAGAGCAAGTGCCAGGCAAGTCCCTGGCAAGTTAGCAATGCCCATCATAACTGCAAGCTACGGTATTTTTTACACCCGGCGTATAAGACGACCCCTGACTTTTGAGAAGATTTTCCTGGGTTAAAAAGTCATTTTATACACCGGAAAATGCGGTAATTAGTGATGCTGAGTACCTTTTCATGTACCTGTTGGCCAGTTGTATGTCTTCATTGGAACAATGTCTATTCAGGTCTTTTGCCCGTTTTTAAATTGGGCTATTTGCCTTTTTACTATGGAGTTGTAAAATTTCCTTGTATATTTTGAATATTTATCCCTTATTGGATATCTGGTTTGCAAATTTGTTCTTCCACTCTGCAGGGTGCTTTCTCATTTTGTTGATTGTTTCCTTTGTGGTACAGAAAATTTTTAGAGTGATTTAGTTTATTTTTGCTTGTGGTGTAAATCCAAAAAGTCATTATTAAGACTAATGTCAAGGAAAAAGGTCTTTGAGGAAGTAGAAGCAGAGAGGAATTTGAAAAAAAATGGCGAGTTTAGTCTTAGGGAGAAGAGGAATATTTCTTCCAACTATTGAAAAAGGTAAATGAGTTTCAGAGGACATCGGATAGAAAATGGGATCATTGTCAGAGCAGGGCATTTGGATGGTCCTTTGCCCTTGGCTTATATTTCTCCTGTGAACTATAAGGAGATCGTAGGCTGGAGCTGGGTTGGGGAGGGATCTGGTAGCTGGAAGTGGGAAGGTAGAAAGTTTGGCAAAAATAAAGGAGTCAAATTGCTCCACGGGAGAAGAGTGCCTTACTATGAATATTAAAACTAGAGGCTCCTGCATGAATTCATGCATGAGTGGGGGCCCTCAGGGTGGTCTGTGGGAATTGGGCCCCAGCTCTTGTCCCAAGCCTCATGCAGCCCCTTAGCCCTGCCTGGCACCCCGCTGTGGTCTGGTACTGCCCCCTCACCTGCTCCACCATCCCCCCTGTGGAGTGATCCATCAGGGCCCCCTGCCCAGCTCCCTCAGTGCCTGGGAGCCTGGCAGCAACCCCATCCCCCATCGCCTCAGCTGGTCGCTGTCTACAGGTGATCGGTGGGGTGATTGGGGTCCCGCTTGCACCCACCTTGGCCTGGTGCCACCCGCTCATCTGCTCCACCATCCCACCAAAGTCCCGCTCTTATCAGGGCCCACTGGGACCAGCACCATGTCGCTAATCCCCACCACGTTCTGCATCGCCCATCACAGCAAGCAGTTGAACTCCCCATCGAACTTCTGGTAGAACAATTTGCATATTAAGCTTTTATTATATAGGACTAGGGGCCTGGTGCACGAATTTCCTGCACTGGGGGTGGGTGGTCCCTCAGCCCAACCTGTCCCCTCTTACATACTGGGAGTCCTCAGGGGATGTCCTACTAATGACTCACCCCTGGCCAAGGCCAAAAGCCTCTGGCTGAGGCTTTCATCCTTAGGCAGGGGACCTCGGACAGGGGACCCCAGCCAGTGATCGCCCTGCGATGGGGCCCATGGCTGGCTGGCTCCAACCCCGGCCCTGGCCTACCCCAAGGCCGGAAAAAGCCTCTTGGCAGAGGCTTTTTCCGGCCTTGGGAACCCAGCAATCGCCCTACCACAGGGCCGATCACTGATGGATGGCTGGCTTCACCCTGGCCCTGGCCTCTGGTGAGGCTTTTTCTGGCCTTGGGAAGCAGCCATCTTGGTTGGGTATTAATTTGCATACCGCTCCTGATTGGCTGGTAGGTGTGGCCAATCAGGGTGTAGTGAAGGTATGGTCAATTTGCATATTACTCTTTTATTAGATAGGGTTGCTGGGCTCCTCTGAGAGTAAAACTGAAGTCCTCCCCCTCCTCACATCCTCAATCAAATTATCATGCTGTTATATCTTGTAGCACCAGGCTCCAGTGGTGGCTTAATCCAGGTATGGGATCTTGTCAGACAGGTGTGAGAAATCAACAGGCAGAAATGAGTTTGAGGATCATATCATAAGAGCAACCAAATTATTGATTCCAGGGCAGGTAGGAAGAGGAATGGATTTGGTGGTGGGGGTAGAAATCAAGTGTTCAAGAAAGTAGAGATCTCAGTGAGGGAGTGAGATCAAGAAAGATAGAGTTTGGTACTATAGGTAGAGCATATTTTTGGTGGTATCAAAATCCAGGATATGTCTAGTATGGTCCTAATTGTCTAGTTTTGCTTTTGTTTTGCTTGTATTCTTGGTGTCATACCCAAGAAATTATTGTCTTAGAGACTAATGCCATTAAGCTTTCCTCCTATGTTTTCTTTTATAATTTTTATAGTTTCAGGTCTTAATGCTTAAATATTTAATCCATTTTGAGTTGACTTTTGTATATGGTGTAAGGGTTCTATTTCATTCCCTTGCATGTGGACCTCCAGTTTCCCCAGCACCATTTGTTGAAGATACTTTCCTCTTCCCATTGTGTATTATTGGCCCTGATGTCAAAGATAAGTCAAGTGTATATGTGTGGGTTTATTTCTGGGCTCTTTATTCTGTTCCATTGGTCTATATATATATTTTTTTTATGCCAAACCGTACTGTTTTAATGACTGTAGCTCTGTAATATATTTTAAAATCAGAAAGTATGATGCCTCAAGCCATTTATTTTCTTTCTCAAGATTGCTTTGGATACTCAGGTTCTTTTTGTAGTTCCATATAAATTGTAGAATTATTATTATTTTTGTTCCTGTGAATACAGCCATTGGGATTTTTATGGGCATTGTATTGAATCTGGAGGTTGCTATGGGTAGTATGGACATTTGAACAATATTAAATATTCCAATCCATGAACATGGACTATCTTCCACATATATATTCTTTAATTTCTTTCATCAAGGTTATGATGTTTTTGGTGTACAAGTTTTTCACTTCCTTGGTTAAGTATACTCAAATATTTTATTCTTTTTGAATGTATTGGAAATGGGATTGTTCTTTAAATTTTCTTTTCAGTTCATTGTTAGTGTATAGAAACATACCTTATTTGTGTATGTTGTTTTTGCCTCCTGCAACATTACTGAATTTATCAGTTCAAACAGTGTGTGTGTGTGTGTGTGTGTGTGTGTGTGTGTGTGGTCTTTATGGTTTTCTATATATAAAATCATGTTATCTGCAAACTTAGACTTCCCCAATACCTTCTTTCCTCTGGTTAATTTCACTGTTCCCCAAACCTCAGCTCATGTGTCCCTTTTTCAAGAACCTTCCTTGGGTCCCAGTAGAGCTAGGATATAGGTCCCTGCTGTGGCCCCCATGACATTCCATGCTTTCTTCTACTACAGTACTGATTATATTATTTTATAGCAGTCTTATTACAATGACAGGTGCCCTCTATAGATTGAAAGTCTTTAAAACCAGAGACTCTTTATCTTATTCAGGAACAGTAACTCCTGGAGAGTCAATATGACTTTTGGGGAAGAGTATGGACTTTGAAATTATAGACACCTGAGTTCAAATCTTAACTGCCAATTATAAGGTGTGGTTACAAGAATCAAATGATATAGAAATTCAAAATGCCTCATAGAGTACCTTGCACTAAGCAAGCATTTGATAAATGGTTATTATTATCATTATTCCTAAATGTGATCCTTGGAAAATAACTTTTTTTTACAGCTTTGTTTTCTTCACCTGTAACATAGGGATAAGAATGGACTTAATCAAGCAGCCACCTGCAATCTGATTCCTCTTCTTCAATATTTCTATTCTCTCTGTGAGTCCTCAGAAACATCTCTTCTTTCTTAATACTCCTCCTCTGCCTATGGGAGGACTTGCACATAGGGAACCATTGAAACTGGTCTGGTTTGAGACCCTGGCTCCTATTGTCAGAGACTGGGAATTCTTTGACATGCTCCACATAGTTGAAGTTGAAAAATTTCACAGCCAGTCTAGCTCTGACACTCTCATGTCTTTTATTGTGTGTTTCCTGACTGAGAGCTTAGTTTCCTACTTCAGGCTAGCTGCTATGAAGTCAGCAACTCTCGCAATCAAGGCTCCTTTTGCTGGCTGAAAAATGCAATGGTATAGAACAGTTCTTACATAATTAACTAGATGCCTGGAATGGTGAATTCATGCACCAAATGGTGAATTCATGCACCAAATGGTGAATTCATGCACCAGTGGGGTCCCTCAGCCTGTCCTGTGGGATTGGGCCCAAACTGGTTCTTTGACATCCCCTGAGGGGTCTCAGGTTGCAAGAAGGTGCAGGCCAGGCTGAGGGATCCCACCAGTGCATGATCAGGGTCGAGGAGGGATGTGGGAGGTTGGCCAGCTAGGGAGGGGCTGCGGGAGGGCTCCAGGGCATGTCTGGCCCATCTCTCTCAGTCCCGATCTGCTGGACCCCAGCAGCAAGCTAACCTATCAGTTGGAGTGGCTACCCCCTGGTGGTCAGTGTACGTCATAGCAAGTGGTTGAGCAGCTTTAGCCTATCATTAGCATATTATTCTTTGATTGGTTGAACAGCCAACCAGATAACTGGACATTTAACATATTAGGCTTTTATTATATAGGATCACAATCCTGTGTCATTGTGATGGCTGACAGCAGGATGCTTTAGTCAGATTAATCTAAAAATTATAACTATGAACTATTTAATTATACAAGATGGTGTGTGTGTGCATGTGTGTGCATGGGTGCATGTGTGTGTGTGTTACATGCCATTGAGTCAGCTGTCTTCTGGTGACCCTATAGATGTCCACCGTGTCCTGTCTTCAGCAGGCCTGCTCAGCTCTTGCACAGACCAGGGCTGTCGGTTTAATAATTCCATGCACACTTTATACTTGTGCTACATATCTAGCCATAAGCAAGTTATTGGTGTGTTTTACACATTTTAAAACTTTGTTTATATTATTCTTTACACATATTTCTACAACTTGTTTTCCCATATTCTTTTGAGATGCACCCGTTTTGATGTAGGTAATGCTGGTTTATCCTTTCCCACCTGTATTATATTCATACATATGAACACACCAAGGTTTATTTACATATTCTCCAGCCAATGGACATGGAGACTGATTCGAATTTTTCACATTGACAAACAGATATAGATGCGTTATCATGTATGTTCATTTTCAACTTTGCAAGATGCTGCCATAATTGCCCCCCCCTCCCCAAAGGCTCGTCCCAATGTGCTCTCTACCAGCTGTGCATGATGATCACTCTTGCTGCACACCTGGGAGTTTCCAGAAAGAAATGTGCTACCTGGACACTTCCACATATCTGCCTCGGGATATGCCCTCACACTCCCTCCGGTCCCAGCTGCAAACTTGGTCCAACTTTTGTATGTGAAGTAGAAGATAACCTCTGGATCTCCCCCAGGGTCTTCATTCTTCTGTTATATTATGACACACTCTCTTATTTATTGCTAAAACTCCTCCCTTCCTCCCTCCCTCCTTCCTTTCCTTTCTCCCTGATTTTCTCTTCCTGTTCATGAGGGCAGCAAACACTCACAGAGGCTTTGCAAATGTGGGTGGAAATAGCGATAAAAGGCACAGCTGTTTTCTCAAGGAGCTCCCAGCCCAGCGCACACACAGGGCCAAGCAGACACTTCCAAGGCTGCAGGGGATGAATGATGGAAGCACAGAGTCCCTGGCAGCCTGAGTCTCAGGAAGGGCTTTCTCTTAAAACAATGCACATGAACAAAACAGGGTTTGGGCAAAGACGCAGGCAGGGCATTCCCAGCAGAGGCCTGGAGGTACAACAGAAAGCAGGGTCTCCTCCAGGAACGGCAGGCTGCTCGGTGCCTCCAGGGCACAGTTAGAGGCCTGAGAGATGAGGCAGGGAAGGCAGACAGGGCCAGATGACGAAGGTCCTTGTATGCCATGCTAAAGGGCTTATCTTTCATCTAGAGGCCAATAGTGTGCCATTGGTGGTTGGCATCTGTTGTTTTTGTCTGCCAAGCATTCTCATATTGCTCCCCCCTTCCATCCTTTGACAGACTGCCTCTCCCAATTATGTAGTTATGGGAAACTAGCCAATCATAGCCTTCTTCCACCCATGTGACCCAGGCCTGACCAATCATACTTCCCCAATCCCTTCTTCCTAGGAGTGGGCATGTAATCCAAATGGGCCAATCAGGGTTCTTCTCTGAAGTGACAGATAAAAATAAGGAGAAGGAATGTTTATTTCAGTGGAAAGAAGATAAAGATTATGCTTTTAGATTTATCATAGAACATTCAGGTAGGAATGTCAACTAGGCTATTGAGTATGTGAGCTTGGAGAAAAGTTCTGTTCTGGAGATTTGGATTTGGGGACTGTTGACTTGATGACTTGCTTTCTCTCAGACACTACATTCAAGTAAGGAGCAAGTCCTTAATGCTCTGCCTCCAAAACTCATCCTGAAGCCATTCGTATCTCCATGTGCAAAGCTGCAGCTCTAGGGCAGGCCGCTGTCCTCTCTCGCCTGAACCATTGCACAACCACCTAAGTGGCCCATTTGCATCTTCCTTTTGCTCCATAAAACATACCGGTATTCTCCACACACCAGAGCGTGCTTTTAAAATATATGTGTGATGCTATGACTCCCCTCTTTACTTCCCCATCTGACTGAGTGAAGTTGAATTCCCAACATGTTCTGTCTTCTGCCTCCTCTAACCTTGTCTTATAGTCCATTCGGTAATGATTCATTCATTTCAGTAAACAAATATTTGTGCCGTGCCTACTACTTTTCAGGCAATGTGGATACAACAATAAACTAAATAGATGAGGTCCCTGTTCTCATAGAGTTTGCATTTTAGGGGGGGAGGACAGAAAATAGTAATGCACAAGACATTTTCAGTTAGTGATCAGTATGTTTAAAGATAATTAAATAGCCCAGCTGGCATGGCTCAGTGGTTGAGCATTAACCTATGAACCAGGAGGTCAAGATTCTATTCCCAGTTAGGGCACATGCCTGGGTTGCAGGCTCGACCCCCATGCAGGGCATTCAGGAAACAGCTGATTAATGATTTTCTCATCATTGATGTTTCTATCACTCCCTTTCCCTCTCCATTCCTCTTTCTAAAATCAATAAAAAATGTACTCTAAAAAAGGTAATTACATAGAATGATAACCAAAGGAAGTAGTTGGAAGTGGATTAAGTGAGCGACACTCTTAGACTGATGGCTTTTCTTCTCTTTCTAAATATAAGATTAATTTGTACCTCAGGACCTTTGCACATGAGGCCCCTGGGAGCCTTTTTCCTTAGATCTCCCCATGGCTGCTCATCCTTGTCATTCATGACTCAGCTCAAATGTCATATGCTCCATGAAGTTTCCTGCTGTACCTAAATCTAGTGGTTACTGTAGTTTCCATTTAATGAGATGCCCAAATAGGGACCTGGGTATCCCTGAGCCTGGGGACAGAGTAGGTCTTTTCAGAAAGGGGAGGAATGCTAATAGGAACACCCACTTCCTAAGCTCTTTTCCAAGCTCCTGCCCATTTCAAATAGTGAGGTGCTGTCTCCATAGCAGTGCCGTAGAATGCCCATAAAACCCTAATATGCAAATAGACTGAACGGCGAAACAACCAAACAACCGAACAACTGAATAACCAGTCGCTATGATGTGTGCTAACCACCGGGGAGTGTGCACAGAAGATGGTGGGTGCTGGCAGCAGGTGGAAGAGTGTGAAACATGGCAGGCATTGGCTGCGGTAGGATGGTGGAGCAGGTGAGCAGGAGTGCCAGACCAAGGTGGAACACCGGTTGCTGTCATCAGGGTGAACCTCTGATAGTTCCTAAAAATTCTTTGCCCCCGTGCACTATGGTCCTGCTGGCACATGCGCCCACTGTTGGTGCCTGGTGCCAGTCCTGATTGCTCCTCAAAGCTTCTCAACCTCCCCCTGCTCCTGAGGGGCAATTGGGGTCAGCAGCCACCTCTCACACCTGCTGCTGGTGATGACCCCGCTTGTACCTGCTGCTGGCACCAGAGTTGCCACTTATACCTGCTACCAGCACCTGGCGCTGGTCCTGATTGCCCAGTACCATCAGTGGGTGTGAGTGGCAGCTGTCGGCCCCAATCGCCCCTGAGGGCTTCTCCACCTCCCCCTGCTTCTGAGGGGTGATTGGGGCAGCAGCTGCTGCTTGCACCCACTGTTGGCACTGGCCCCAATCTCTCCGTGTTGTCAGCGGGTGTGAGTGGGGCCAGCAATGTCAGCACATGGGAGTGGTGGCAGCAGGAGCAGGCTGTACACAGACAGGGGTCTGGGGTCACGGTGGGAGGGGCTGGGTGCAGGTGCTGAGGATGGGCCGAGACCCACCCCTGTGCCCACTACAGCCTCATGGCCCACAGTTCCTTTCAAGGTGCATGAATTCGTGCACTGGGCCCCTAGTATTTCATATAAAGTCACCAAAAAGAGAAGACTAGTAATAGAGATTAAAATAAACGAAGAGGTAGTAAAATAGAGAGGCAAGCAATTTGTTCAAAGGCTCAAATCAAACTAAAACACAGAGAATGATCTCTCTCTCTCTGTCATCCCAGTTTTTTGTCTGTAAAATGAGCCTATTAGATGAGGAGGTCCTGGGGGGCCTTCTGTTTTTCTGAGCTCTGCCCATCTTGTGACTGGTGTCTGAGGCACCAGGCTGCTTCACACGGTTTAGGAGTGCATGGTGCCGGCAGAGATGGAGGCCGACTGTTTGCTGGAAAAGCTCTTTTCACATCCAGCCACTCCAGGGGCTTCACCAGAGATGAGGTAGCAAGTCTGGAGGAGAACAGGAAAGCCAAGGGAGCTAATTAAAAGCTCTGATTGATCACTGGAGGGAGGAGGAGAAGGGGGAGGGTGGGTCCAGGAGTTGTTATGCATTTGCAACTACAAATTGCTTTTCAGGCTCAGAATGAGCTCTAAGGAGAGCTCTGATGGACATGAAGTGCTCCCCTCAATCACCTCTCAGATAGCCATACATGGAGGGAGAAGGCAGGGGAAGAGATGGTGCACAGGGTATGTGCAGCCAGGGGAGCAGAAGTCAGCGTCACCAGAACCCTCTGTGCATCCCTGGCTGCAGGTGGTCTCCGTGTCTCTGCAGAGGCCAGAAACAATGCGTCCTCGGTCTCTGGAGGGAGGGTCTCTCCAGACCCTACTCCAGCAGGAGTGCTGTCTGCACTCTGGTAGCAGCTACAAGTCTAGGACTGGACAGACCTGGGGATGAGCCTGGGCATCTACGAGGCACTGAGTCCTAGCCTCAACTGGCTGGGCTAGCCCAGCCTCATACACAGGCTTCCTGCCTCGGTTTTCTATTGAACGTAGCACTTCACAGCTGCAGACGGAGTTCTGTCCTGAGTCTCAGCCTCCCGGCTCCTTTACCTACCACTTAGCATTCCCATGGGGTCCTGTCCCTGTGGCTGGAACCCATCTGATGACCAGCACACAGATCACAGATGTGACATCTCCTGGCTCTGAGCACCACACGTGCGTGGGATCAGACTGGTTAGACTAGATTGCTGAGCCCAGTAGATGTGGTATATTGGACCACAGGTGCCGTGATGGCTGACTCCATGCACCACTGCCACCTAGACCTTCCAGTGAGTCCTGCTAATCTGTGCCTGGTGCCAGTCAGAGACATGAGAGCCATTCTGTGTTAGGCACAAGGGCCACAATGATGCAGAGAATAGCATCCTCAGCCCTGGTGGGTCACAGCTCCACGGAGGACTGATATGTCCACGGTTGACAAAGATGAAGGACATGGCCTGAGGTTGTGTGGAGAAGGGCAAGCATAGAGCAGTCCTTTTGGGGCAGGGCGGCAAGTCCCTGCTCCTGCTGGGCCATCATCTCCCACCAGCCTTCCTTCTCTGTCGCTTGCTCCAGGTTAACTGCCCCCTTGCTGTTTCCTGAACAGGTCTGGCTGGATCTGCTCCATTTCACCCAGGGGTCCACTCAGTGTCATCTTCTCATGAGAGAGGCTTCCCTTCACCCCTGCCTGCAGTAGCTCAGCCCTTCCCTCCACCCCATCATTACCCACGGCTCCTCTTCTTTACAGCACGATCGCCACGTGGCATGATCTGGGCGTTCATTTGTATGCAGTTGACCCTTGAACAACATGTGTTTAATCTGTATGTCCACTTATATGTGGATTTTTCTTTCAACCAACCCAGTAAATGTATTTCCTCTTCCTTATGATTTCCTTACCATGTTCTTTCCTTTCACTTATTTTATTCTAAGAGTATAGTGTAATGTGTGTAACATACAAAATATGTGTTAATTGGCTATTTATGTGATTGGTAAGGCTTCCGTTGAACAGTGGATTATTAGTGGTTAAGTTTTTTTGGGAGCCAGAAGTTATACACAGATTTTCTACTGCACGGGGATTTGGTGGCCCTATCCCCCACGCTATTCAAGGGTGAGCTGCATTTATTTTCTGTCTCCTAAATGAGAAGCTCCATCAGGGCATGGATTTCGTTCATATTGTCCACTGCTGACTCCTGGGGCGCATAAATAGATGCTTGTTAAATGGATGGGTGAACGACATAAATGTTCCCAGTAGGTAGTGCACCTTGGGCTGACCTTGGAGGCTGGGTCAGATTGAGTTCAGTGGGCATTCTAGGAGGAAGCAGGAGTGTAAGCAGAAGCATGGAGGCAAAGAAGAGCAGGAGAAATCTTCAGTAGATCTTTATTCAGAAAAAAATTTCCTACTACATAGGAGGGGTATGGGTGGGGAGAGGTGCCTGTCCATCCAGCCCTGGCCCCAGCCCATGTGGTTTTGGTAGCAATAAGGGGTTTAGGGTAATGTATCCCCCCAAATAAAAATGGTGTATGTGTGTGTATGGGAAGGAGGAGACAAAAGCAGAGGGGAGTAGTGGGGAAGGGAAAGATGAGATCAGGTCCGGGATGAGGGTACTGGAAAGAGGAAGGAATGGGTGCTGGTAGCCAGGATGCGGACGGGTGTCTGCCAGTATGTGTCACTTCAGCTTGTGATTGTGTTGAGTCCCCATTCATCTACCTCTTGTGCCTCGTCCTCCATTCCAAACACCACATCTCCCTTGAAGCTCAGCCACAGTCCCACCCATCCCACCAACTGTCAACCCTGGGCTTTGGAATTGTGTACATTGTGGTTATGACCCTGATTTTGCCACTTCCTAGCTTTGCAAGTCCCTCATGACATTTGGTAAATGTGCTACTAGGTCATACAGCACGCAGGTGACAGACGTCACCTGTGGGGGGAGAGCTTCCATAGGGCAAGGCTCTGACTTTCCATCAGTATTCGGAAAAGGCGGCTTTCTGGAGGAGGGGAGCAGAGCTGAATCAGAGCCTGGGTTTCACTCCTTTCCTAGGTGTGTAACTTGGGCAAGTACTTAACCCGTTTGAAGCTCTGTGTCCTTGTCCATAAAGATAGGAGTTAAAATACGTCCCTTGTGGTTTGTTGTGGGGATTAAATGCAATTCCATTTAGAGTGCTTATTGCAGGGAGGCGCTCAAAAAACATTAGGTCTCATCTCTCCCCCTCTCTCCCCCATCTGTTTGTTCCACTCCCACCCCTCTCACCTGCCCAAGGTACCACAGCTTCCAGTATGAGTCTTGCCATGAGGTCAACTCCACAACTTCCCACAGGGCCTAGACCACCCCAGGCAGCCCGGGCTCTTGCTCATTAGTGGGGTGAATTTTCAAGCAGCCTTCACCTCTCAGAGGGGATCATCAGCCCCACTAATCAGAGAAGGCCTTCCCAGGTCCCCTGCAAGGCAGCCTCGGGCATCATGCAAAATCCATCCTAAAAACCCAAATGAGATGGCAAAAGTATGTTTCTGTTTGAAACCCTGCTTCCCCGTCTGCTGAGGCAAGCTGGCTCAAGAGACCGGTGACATTTTTATTGGTTTATTTGTGGGCCGGTGTTTGTTCTTTGTGATGATGTTTTTACCCTTCTTCGTAAGACCCATCAAAGCCCGTTCGGCAGGTGGGTGCGTGTATCTGCTTAGAACCTAATTACCTTATGGAACTGCCAGGGTTGGCAGTTGGCAGTTTTTCTAGTTGCTCTCCTTCCCCAGAGCACGTGGGAGGGTGGATGGAAAGAAAACGTGATACAGCAACTCTTTTGGAGTGGGTAAATAAGGGGCCAGCGCAGAGGAGGGGGTCATCTCTGGAAGTGAAAAGGGCGAATGCCACTCGTCCTACCATGAAACTTCTTCACACTCTGCCCACACATGTCAACAGGAAATTTGTCCCCAGAGGATGCCCTGAGAGAACTCCTTCTTCCTCCCACATTCACAGAGTATTCTGTCTACGACTAAGCTCCTACTGGGTGCCAGGCGCTGTGCTACACACTTTAGTTTAATTGTTTCATTGAATCCTCACGAAACCTTACTAGATAGGCAGTTTTACGACCCCCAGGATACAGATAAAGAAACGGAAGCATGCAGAGGCTAACTAAGCATGCAATTACTACATGGTGGACTGAGGTGTAGACCCCAGGCTCCAAAGCTGTGCTTTTAACTCTATTGATGTTAATTTTAACAAATACTATGACAGCAGATGTGTGGGCCAGTTATCTCTGATGGGGTTCAGGACTTGCTACCCCAAATATGGCACCCTGCATACTGAAGGCTTGAAGCTGAGAAACTGTCCCTCACAGCAGCTCATAAAGCCCTCCCATCAGAGGTGCCCTCCCCACACCTGAAGGAGCATCCTTATCTCTGAAGAGAAAGGAACTCAGAGAAGAATCCAAAAGATCAGGCCTTAAAAATTTCCCTCGGGCTACTGCACACACCTCTTCCTCTTAGCTCTGTCATACTCCTCCATCGCTGCCCACACCTCATCAAACTCAGCCTAAACTACTCGGGCTTAACCACTTCGCTTCCTTCTGAAGGCGCCTAGGCCAGTGGTCAGCAAACTGCAGCTCACAAGCCACATGCGGCTCTTTGGCCCCTTGAGTGTGGCTCTCCCACAAAACACCACCGCCTGGGCGAGTCTATTTTGAAGAAGTGATGTTAGAAGAAGTTTAAGTTTAAAAAATTTGGCTCTCAAAAGAAATTTCAATCGTTGTACTGTTGATATTTGGCTCTGTTGGCTAATGAGTTTGCTGACCACTAGCCTATGCCATTTAAAACTTACAGTCACTAGATTTATATGCTTTCCTCCTATTACTCTGTCTTTGTCAGTTTCATCTCTGGATCCAGCCAGGGGCCCTGAGAGGGTCAAGGCAAAATGTTTTTCTCCCCTGCACCTCCATGGCTCCAGCCAATAGCCAGCCAGCCAGATGTGAGTGAAACCATTCCAGATCAGTCATCCCTCAGGTGACCAGAGATGCAACAGTAAGACCTGCGAGATGAGCTAAACCTGGCTCACAGGCTTGTTAGAAAAGGAAAATCAATGCTTACTCCTGTGTGCCTCTGCGGTCTGGGACTGCTTGTTCTGCGGCATTTTCATGGCAGTGGATAACCGGTCCGGGCCCGGACTTCCTGTGGCTGTATCCAGACTGTGCCCCATGGCAGACAGAATTCAATTTGCCCCGTGTCATCAGTAGCCTCCTTCCCCTTGTCCCACTAACCACTGAATTTATACGCTTCCTCACATGTCTCTTGGGCCCTGTCCCTAAGGCCAAAGTGATTTTCTGTTCCCCACAATTCTTTCCCACCACGTTCTGGATGGGACTGTGGGGACGGGCGTGCAGGAACACGCACTGGCCCTGAGGCTGCCGCTCGGTTGGTCTTCGATTTCAAAGGCCATTTGAGTCTGGCACAGTCACACGCGGTTCCAGGCTTAATGACATCTCGGCATTCCCACCAGAGAAGGCCTGGTTTTCCGAGGGTATATAACTTAGCCATTATGACTCACTCCAGGGTAAAGCTGGGCAAACAAGTCCTACCGCCCGAAGGCAATTTTGATTTTTAAATTATGAAATAAATCATCCTGAGCTTTTATGTTTTCTTGGGGTTTGTTTTTGTTTTTCTCTTTTGCTCTAAAACTTCCACAGTAGCTTTCTGCTCTGAGATTATTTATCACTTGGCTCTTTTCTCACCCAAACTGTATTTGTTTTATAAAATGACAAATCACCCTGCACATTCTGGGCCAGAGCATTCTGAGCGGGGTGTGGGCATGGAGGGGTCAGGAATGAAGAAGCAGAGGTTAGCTCCACTTCAGTGGGGTGAGGGGTGCCAAGGTAGAGGGGGAAGGAAGAATCCCCACACCACATGGGTCTGGGCATGGGTTTGAATACAAGTTTGCTTGACACTGAAGCCCTGTTTTTCCAGCTATGACTTTATTTTTTTTTAATTGTATCGTCCTGGTTTCCTCATTTTAAATACATTTGCTTTATTTTATTTATCTCAGAGAGAGGAAGGGAGAGGGAGAGGGAGAGAGAAACATCAATGATGAGAGAGAATCATTGATCAGCTGCCTCCTGCATGCTCTCTGTGCAGGTCAAGCCCACAATCCAGGCATGTGCCCTGATCAGAAATCAAGCCCTTACCTCCTGGTTCATGGGTTGATGCTCAACCACTGAGCCATACCACCGGGGCTATTTTGTAAAAACAATTTATTTTAGAGAGAGAGGGAGAGAGATATGGAAGCATCAATGATGAGAGAGAATCATCAATTGGTCACCTCCGGCATTCTCCCTACTGCGGATGGAACCCGCAACCCAGGCATGTGCCCTGACTGGGAATCGAACCGGCAACCTCTCAGTACATAGGAAGACGCTCAACCAACTGAGCCCCATTGGCCAGAGCTCTGGCTTTCTCATTTAAAAAATCTCCATAGAATTGTAGTGAACACCACCTATTTTAGACCAGAGGTCAGACACCTCCCCCAAATGATGGGGTTATTGTTTAGGGTCCTCACACCCATGAATGTTCTAGAGTTGTCTCTAAAGTAGATAGAGAAGACTATTTCACAAACTCACCTGTCTCTCTTTTTAGAAAACGAATAAAGAGTCACTGCTGCCAAGCTACAATTCTATTTTGATGAATAAAACTGAAATTTCTCTATAAGCAACTCTACATTCACCCCAGATTTTAGCCATTATGCACCTTCTGGAGTAGGGAGTGTTCATGGCAGAGGAGGTTGGCGACACTGTATTTCTTTAGATTACAAAAGAGCCTTTGCACTTGAAACCTACAGGGAGCAGTTTCAGCTGGGAAAGGAGGAGGGCGCCTGGGCATTTGGGCCTGGGGAACGCTGGGAGGACAAAGGATTTCCCCCAGGGGAGGCTGGCCCGATTCATGGACACGGATTCAGGGAGCTGCAAAGGCAGCAAATCTGGAAAAGCAATACCAAACTAGCCAATGGCAAGTTCGTGGCTGGCTCAGAGCCAGGGCCTCCAACTACTTGGGGACTGCATAGCGGAGGGTGACTGACCGTTGGAATCCAGAGAGAGAACTTGGAGAAGGGACTATCTAGCTACTCACCGGCTAACATGCTCACGACAACCTTCACACTTCTTGTTGTGTGAGCTAACTCAGGGCTCTATTGCATAAGCCACTCTTACATGGGTATTCTGTTACCTATGGTCAAACACATTCTTACCCAACAATGTAGAAACCCAGTCAGTGTTCGCTGAGTGTGCATTTGTGTTGCATGATGCCTCTTGAGGGTAAAATTCACATATTGGCCCCCTACAGCCTTGGGACAGTGCCTGCTACATCACTGGGCACAGAACATGTTGGGTTGTGTTACATCCCCTCTGTTCCCCCAAATAAGAAATCTGAATACACCTCACTCATCTCACGGCTTCTAGTCTCTGCTTCAGTCTGTCCTCAGCACAGGCACAGGGCCAGTGACAAAATCCCTTTTCCCTAAAACTTCCCATATTTCCCCATGGATTCCATAATAAAGTTAAAAATACGTTCATAAGGCCATCGCGTTTCTCACCAACTTGACTCTAACCTGTTTCCAGCCTCATCTCCCTGCGTCCCCACTGATACTCCACTCTTCAGGCACTAGCTTCTGGGTGGTCCTCCTTCCAAGCTGGGCCCCTGCCCACCGGAACGCCTGTCTGCCTCCCTCTCTCTGTCTGGACTCCTTCTCCCTTTAAGGTGGAGTGAAAATTCTCCTGCTGCTCTGTTCATCCCTCCTAACCAGGAGAAGAGAGGGCGGCAGGCGCAGATGGATAGAAGAGACTTGGAAAGAGAAAGTTGAGATTTGCAGACACAATTGGGTCAAGAGGACCATTCAGCTTGATCAGATAGAAAGGAGCCTCTGAGTAGGGCCAGACATTGGTGAAAATCCACAAAGTTTGCCCCTGAGCCTGCCCGTTCCTTTAAGTGAAGTGCATCGCCACCATGGACTTTCACAGGGTGAAGCTGAGAGATCAGGAGCTTTTGGGATCCGCATTCCAGGGACTAAGCTGTAACCGCTGTGCTGAGTCCCCACCAGGCCCCAACCCCTCCACCCACAGTGCTCTAGAAGACCACGGGGAAGAACAGCATTACGGCTAATTGAAAAATTGCTCTTGCACCTGTGAGTTGTAAACTCTGCTTCCATGGGGCTCACATCCATGTATTTGAGGGCTGCTGGAAGCTCACAGGCACATGGGCCAGTGCTTGGCTGCTGCAGCCGGGTAGTTACCGCTATTGGAATGTGAACACATGCACATTTTTGTCCCTTTCTCCGGCAGAAAGCAGCTGAGTGCCCAGAGCCTCCGTCCAAGTTCACGTGCGGAGAGTTCGGGAGAGTCCACCAAAAGCAATCCATGTCTCATTAGGTTGGAAATGCATTTGGAAGGGAACATTTCAGGGAGAGCCAGATGCCAAGTGAAAAGGTTAAAGAGAATAAAACGGGGCAGAGAGAACACTTAGCAGCTATCTTGCAGAAAGCTTGCAGCCTTGAACACTGCATAGCCTAGATAACCATTAGACATCTGGCGACCTGAGGAAAGAAGGACCGGACCCTTACACCAGCAGAACTGTTTGCAGTCAGCAGAAGTTAATAAAACCCTGCCTTTTCCTTCAGTCACCACTGATTTATTTTTGGGACTCAGCCCACCCACACCCAGGTACCTGGAATAGAAGTTCTTTTGATACATTAAGGCCTCATGTCATAGGTGTGTGTCCCTGGCCCACTCCAAACCTTTCACCAAGCAATGTCTTCTCTGGCCAGGAATGTGTGGAGACACATTAGGGGTGTGAGCAACAGGGAACAGAGAGAATCGATAATTATCCAACTCTTGTGTGCAACATGCTTTGCATACCTTCTCGGTAGTCTTTGCCATAGACTGAGAGGAAGGCACTGAACTTCCTGAGTCATAGATTTTCACAATAATGCACTGTGAGTGGAAGGGCTTACCTAGAGTGAGATGGTGAACAAGGGGGGTGCTGCTTTCTCACTCATGTCAGGCTGATGTCCCACAGTCCCTCTCAGTCATTAAGCCAACACTCTTTGAGCACCTATCATGCGCCAGGCAGCAGTCTACCACGTGGCTAGGAGACACCTGCTACTGATCAGAAAGAGAGATGAGCTGGACAAACCTCTGCCATCAAACTATGCAAGACCCTGGCCCAGAGGGGTTCATTAACTTCCCTTCGGTCACAGAGCGTGAAAGAAGCAGCGGAACTGTGACTCAGTACCTTCTGGCTCCCAAGTTCATGCTCCCTTTACTATAATTATTATATTTACTGGAAGCCCCATGAATATTCTTGCCAGAATAGGTCTTCCTTTCCCTGGCTATCGGCACCTCTTTCACTGTAGCTGGAGCCACCTTTCTGCCTTCTTATGCTGCTCAGAGGTCCAGAGTGTCCTGCCCATTCCCAGCTGCTTGGTGGCCACATATACAAATTAACCATCCATCTTTGTTGGGTTAATATGCATATTCATTCCTGATTGGCTGGTGGTTGTTGTGAAGGTATGGTCAATTAGCATGTTTGTCTATTATTAAGTAAGATAGGTTCCAACCTGTTTGCCTTCTAGCCAACTCACTGCTTCTAGGTCTCATTTCTGGGCTCTCTCAGGTCCAAACTTTACCCTCCTGTGTTTCAGCCCTTCTCAGCCTACTAAGTGGTTATTAGCTGATTCAATAGTTTACTCTGTGCCAAGGTTTTAATGGGTATCTTAATGTCTTGTGGGGCCCAGATAGCATATTTGCATTTTAAAAGTAGCTTTTAATTCAGCCCCTTTTGCTGCAGTTTAATTCAACAGCCATGAGGTTAGCTGTGTACAAGGGACTGGATTGTGAGGGATAAAAAGTAAAAATGGCCTAGAGTCTCTCTTAAAGGAGCCTTGGGCTTTTGGGCAGGGATGTGAGGCGGGGAGGAAGGGGAGTATGAACAACTAAATTGGATACACGGAAAAAAGATGCCAAAATTTTAAAGCCTGATATAGGAGTGCAAAGAGCTAAGTGATTGACTAAAAGATTAAAACAAACAAACAAACAAACAAAATTGGAAGCCCTTGTCTCCAAGCCCCTGAATAAGGATATAGAAATCCAAGTTCAAAATCAGAAGGCAGAGGTAATCTAGCAGCACAGAACATGTATTAGAATAATTTAGGGGCCAAAGGTTTCAGATGAACTAGCCACCATCTAGAAGGCAGCCACAGCTTTCTAACTGGTTCCCTGTCTTTAATGTGCTTCCTCCAATCCATTCTCTTCTTTGGAGATCTGGGATGATGCAAGAGAAACCCATGTATGGTCATTATTCTCCTGCTTACAGCCCTGTAGTTGTCCTCCATTGCCTTTAGGATAATTAAAACCTCTGGG
Organism: Antrozous pallidus; assembly: GCA_027563665.1. Lineage (NCBI taxonomy): Eukaryota > Metazoa > Chordata > Mammalia > Chiroptera > Vespertilionidae > Antrozous > Antrozous pallidus. Next base: position 110,443,154 of record CM050513.1, on the reverse strand, counting down.
AAAATGTGAAGCTGCTGCCCAATAAATGAACATGTTGGGTGGAGCTCTGTTCCATGCACCTGCTACATCCCATTGAGAATCTTGTGTCCATTCATGGGACCTGAACTGTAGGAGGGAAAGAGACAAATTTGAGCCCACGCAGAGGATACTGCTAAGACACTGAAACTCATGTCCTAGCAGAAAGGGCTGAAAGACCAGGAGATGGTTAAGTGAGAAGACTAGGAGATGGGACAGAAAGAGAGAGAATGAAAAGGCTTGGGACTTAACCTCAGTCTTCAACCCAGTGAAAGTCTAGAGCTGTGTCCTTTTTCTTTCTAGAAAGCAGAACTAAGGCTATATGATGAAGATTAGAGGGAGTAAGGCTATGACTTAATTAAAGAACGTCCCAAAGATCAGAGCTTCTCAAGGATATATAGAAGGTGGTATTTTGAGTTATCAACTGAGTGTTATTTACTCTGATAGCCTCTGGGTACCTTGAACTACTTCAGACTCATTGTCCAACCTTTTCACAGTCAAGGCCTAAACGAAGGACACAGCTGAGGTTCCTGGTGGGTCTGAACTCCTAGAAGGGACAGCAACAGTCTTGAAAAGCAAAGCACTGATTTTTGTTATTGCTGCTGCTCAATGGTTATTCTGAGAGAGAAAGTGAATACATTTTTGTTTTTTGATTTTGAATGTTAACTTTTGACTATCAAGAAGAAAACCTCTCATGAAATTTAAACCAGAATAGGTGCCTTGGGAGGAAGGCATAAGAGCTGATTTCACTATCATTCATTCATTCATTCCATAAATATTTATTGAGTACTTATGACTTGCCAGGTTTTATTCTAGACCCTTGGGAAATAGAAGTGAACAAGATCCCTGCCCTCATGGAACTTATATTTAGTGGGATGGAAAGACAGCAAAAAAAAAAAAATACCCACAACAACCCCTGAATAATAAATAAATGACATACTGTGTGAGAAGGTGAAAACCGTGGAAGAAAGATAAGGGAGATCGGGGAGGCTAGCTGGAAGAGAATTGCCATTGTAAAAACTGATGGTCAGGTTCGGCCTTATCGAGGTTGAGATCTGAGGCAAAATTTGGAAATGTGGGAGTTAGCCATTTGGATGATTGAGGGAATAGCATTTCGGGCAGAGGGAACAGCCAATGACAAGACTGAAATTCAAGGTTGTACTTGCCATGTTTGTGTTAAGGAAGAGTAAGGAGTACCCAGAGGCTGGAAGGAGAGTAAAGGAGATGAGATGACAGACTAAGTAGGGCCCAGGGGAGGAATTTTGGAGGACCATGTAGGTGATTGTCAGGACTTGGGATTTTTCTCTAAGTGAGATGATGGGAAGTTGTCAGGGGGCTTAGAGCTGAGGAATGATGTGAGCCAGGTTTTACTAGGCTTACTCTCACTGCTGCTGAGTATAAACTAGAAGAGCAGGAATGACAGTCATGAGGTTAGTTAGGTACAATTGCATCAAGCCAGGCAGGAGTGAGATGATGGTATGACGAAGGGAACATAGGGTGAGATTCTGCAGGTATTTGGACAATAGAGCCACCAGGATTTTTTGATGAATTGCATACAAGTGAGAAAAAGAGAGGAGCTGAGGATGCTGGCATAAGCAGTTTGAAGTCGCTGTCCATGGAGGTAGATAAGAGAGTGGAGCAGGTGGTGAGTGTGGTGAGAGAGGGGAGAGGTTTGCTGGACAATTTAGGTTTGATCTGCTTGTTAGACATCCAAGTGGTGATGTTGACCATGCAGATGGATGTCAGAACTTCAGGAGAGAATGTGGGCTGGAAATAAAAATATGGGAGTCGTCTTTATAGAAAATCTTCCTTCATCTTACTTTGTAGTGACAGTCTAATGTCAAGAAATGTTTTGTGTTTATTTGGAACTAGAATCTAAGCTCATGTCATTATAACCAGGGAGGGAGTCATGCAGCATGAAGGAGTCTTTGTGTGGGAATGTCTCCAATGTGTAGGACATCTAACATGCCTGGCCCCTGCTCAATAAAAGCCGACCAGTGTCCCCAATCACACAGTGACAGCTAAGCAATTCTGGGACCCATCTCCAGGATGTCTCCTGAGGGGGGGCTGCAACACTTCCCTTGCTGAGATTCTCTGCTCTGCACTCTCTACCACAGGCCTTAGGGACAATGCGTGCATGAGTGTTCCTTGACTTTGTATCATCAGGCTGGAGCTTCCTTGCATTTTAGATCAATTTGGCTACTGGTCCTTTGCTTGAATACCTTGCAGACAAATTAAGCTCAAATTGTTTAAAGCTGCATTTATCTTACCACCCTGCCTCCCTGACAAATTGGATTGTTTTCTATCATTCGTGTAAGTGACACACCCAGCCATCTGGTTACCCACACTGAAACCATGCATTATCCTTGGCAATTCCTTCTCCCTCAGTCCCAACCCCAAAGTCACCACATCTTACCATTGCTGCCTTTCCTATCTCACCAAAGCACTCACTTTTCCCCAACCCTGCTGCCATGATCAAGTCTGGCCACCTTTTGGAATGGCTTTCTAACTGGCTTCCTGCCTTAAATCTGGATCCTTCTAACCCATCCTTTCCTGTGGAGAGCTGGAATGATCTTTGGGAAACTGAAATCTGATCATAGTTATCCTGCTTAAAATTCTGCAATTATTCTCTGCAGGTACTTGGACAATAGAGCTACCAGAAATTCCTGACGAATTGCATACAAGTGAGAAAAAGAGAGGAGTTGAGGATGTTGGCATAAGCAACTTGAAGTCCCTGTCCATGGAGGGTCACGTAGGTGGTTGTCAGGAGAAAACTCAAACCTCTCGAACAGAAGTGGGGAACATCTGGCCCGTGGGCCATATAAGGCCCACGAAATCATTTGGTCTGGCCCTGCCAAGGCATTAAGGGTGAGTTAATTAAATGTCTGACCAACTATAGCAGGCTAATTTTAAGCTGATAATTTTGTGTGGCCCGTGAATGATGTAATAAATATACAAATGGTTTCCCATCCCTGCAGTCTAGATGGTTGTATGCTCTTTCATCTGCTCTTTTGTGCGTTGTTTGGGTAACTCTTGTTTTTCCTTTATTCTCAACTACATATACTTTTATTCACAAAGCATTTCTTATCTTCTGCTCCCAAACCTGGGCTAACTTCCTCCTCTGTATGCTCAGAGCGTCCTTCCCCTCCCCGCCGCCTCCCCCCCCCCCCCCCCCCCAGTGCATTTACTTCATTACGTTGTTACGGCTGTTTTATTCACGTAACTGCAAATGTCATGAAGGCAGAGATCTGTGTCACATGTTCTGCTGGCTTTCCAGTGCCTGAAACAGTTCCTGGAGCATAGAAGTTTCTTAAAAAAAAAAAAAGGCAGACTGAGGATGAATGAATGGTTAGATGGAAAGATCTATATAGATGGATGGATGAATGATGAATGCAGGAGTAATTTTCAAAATAATCTTATCAGACATAGGGACGTACCAATCAGAATGGGTGCTGGATATTTGAAAACACAATCAAAAGCATATGTGCTGACATTAAGTAAGTCAGCATGGATGGAGGCATAGCTCTGAGAAAGAGGGAGAAGTAAAAACACTGAAAAGTGAGATCAGAGGGGTCATGCTCATTGGGGTTCTTCAGAGAAGATGTAGGGAAGATTTCTTGATGTGGCTCGGATGTCAGAGTAGGAATTCTTACTCCGAGGTCTATGGATAATTTCAGGGTGTCCACAGGCCCACTGTAACTGCAGGCACCTTTTTTATTGCGTTCATGTGTTTCATGGCCTGCGGCTCCCTGCCTCCCCTTAGGCGTCCGGAGGGGTCTGTGACCTAGATGAAGGTTAAGACCGTTGCTTTGAAGATACCAGCCCATCAAAGGCTAGCACTGACTTATCTTTGAAGCTTTGGCTGCCATGCTGGCTTTGAAGCAAAAAAAAGGGCCACCCTCAAAGGTTTCCATGTTAAAGCAGGGGCCTGCACTTTTTCAGATGAGGAGCTATTTTTGACTTCTCTGAAGCCTCCTGAGAACGGGCCTCGCTGGTGCAGAGGTGAGGCCGAGGCGAGTTCTAAGAGGGCAGGCGGTGAGGGATGATGTGCGCAGGTGCAGTGACACCATTGGCTGTGTCAGCCCCCTAAGGACTCCCAGTGAGCTCCGGAGAAAGGAAAGGCATGTGATAGTAGCATTCAGCTGGGACTCAATTCTATTAAAGTTTGAATTCATTTCGAGGTTCTACGGACAGCTTGAGAAAAGGTCATTTGGGGAGGGCCCAGCTTCAGTCTGGAGTCAGCACAAAAGGGTGCTGGACTCTGAAAACTGGATTACATCAAGCCAGTGGACAAGGTGGCTGGATGGCTTGGCAGAGGTGAGGTATGGAAGGGGGGAGGTGCCATTTTGGCTATTGACTCTGTGGATTGAAAACACTGCCATAATATTTATCCTTAGCCTGCTTCCAGAGGATTTGATATCCTATAGTCTCATAAGCATTTCCTTTCCCCCCAGGGAATTATAGAACTAACGGTTGTTTTATAAATGCACTCATTTAATACAATTTTAAATGAAATCAGACTTGCACAGTTCAACCATGGCCTCAGGGGGCCTTGTAATATCCAATCTGGAAAGGTCAGCCCAGCCCTAAGCAGCAGGAGGTGAGGCCTCTTGGACGCCAAGGCAATGCTTGACCTTCTCCAGTCATGGTTCCGTGCCATCCATTCATATGCTTCCCTGAGTTAATGCAATCACTTATACACATGATCACACACACACACACACACACACACACACACACTCTCACACACATACTCACACACACACACACACACACTTACACACACACACATACACACTCACACACACACACACTCACACACACACACTCACACACACACTCACACACACACACACTCACATACACACTCACACACTCACACTCACACACACACTCACACACATACATACACTCACACACACACACACTCACACACACACACTCACACACACACTCACACACACACACACTCACATACACACTCACACACTCACACTCACACACACACTCACACACATACATACACTCACACACACACACACTCACACACACACACACTCACATACACACTCACACACTCACACTCACACACACACACTCACACACATACACACACTCACACACACACACACTCACACACACACACACACACACTCACACACACACACTCACACACACACACACTCACACACACACACACTCACATACACACTCACACACTCACACTCACACACACACACTCACACACATACACACACTCACACACACACACTCACACACACACACTCACACACACACACTCACACACACACACACACACTCACACACATACACACACTCTCACACACACACACTCACACACACACACTCACACACACACACACTCACATACACACTCACACACTCACACTGACACATACACACACTCACACACACACACACTCTCACACACACACTCACACACACACACTCACACACACACACACTCACACACACACACTCACACACACAAACACACACACACTCACACACACACACACTCACACACACACACACTCACACACACACACACTCACATACACACTCACACACTCACACTCACACATACACACACACACACTCACACACACGCACACACACACACACTCTCACACACACACACTCACACACATACACACACACACACACACACACACACACTCACACAGCTGTTCCTGCTCATTCTCCTTTGGGACAATAATCTTGCCATGTGAGGACCCACAGTGGAAGCTCCCAAACAAATCAAGCCCTGCTCCCTTTAATGCCACGCGGCCCCTTTCGCTAGTTGGAGAGAGGGGAGGGCATGGGCTTGCTACTAGGATGTGACTGCCAAGATTCCTTTCTGAAAGCACGGGGTCACAGACTTAAATAACTTCCTTGGCTGAACCTGGTCAAGGCGAACGAAGCCACCTGCTCTTTGGCCGAGCAGTCTCTCTCCACACAATCAGGGGATCCAGCGTCCCTTAGTGTGACTCTCTGCCCCTCAATCCCACCCCTTTTGTTTCTGCCCCTCTCTGCCCTTTGCTGGAGTGTTTTTTTTTTTTGGGTTTGTTTTTAACCTGGACTGGCTTCCTTAGCATTATCTTGCCTTAATAGCATCATGCAGGGATCTCAGGCCCTGCCCAGGCACAGCCCGAAGGTCCTCCTGCCTGTGCTGTGGTGTGTGGGAGGGAGACCCCGGGGCAGGAAGGCTCTTCCCATCTTATCATCATCCTGCGACTGCTACTCACCTGCAGCACGCAGAGGCTGAGGAGGCGCTCACCTGGTCTCCTTTGGGGGACAATGAAAGGCCCTCTCAGCCCTAACCTTCCCCTAAACACGTGTGTAAATGCTCAGGGTGCCTTGCAGAAGTCCGAATCCCTCATTCTCCAGGAGGCCCAAGGGTGAAGCAGGAAAGGGTCCCTGGGGAGAAGCCCTTTGGCCCACGTTTACTTGGGGGAGTCCAGAAGGAAGAGATGGGCTGTTTATGTGGAGAAGACAAGCCGCAGGATGGCCCCTCATGCTCTAAAGAACTGTCGGGAGACAGGCATGCAGGTCTGGGTCTGGCAGCCCTGGGAGCTGGGTCACCCAAAGTGGCCTATACGCAGAAAGGTGATGCCAGGCCAGAGCCAGGCTGCTCTTTCCCAAGGTGGGAGTCACACAAGGGACAACGAAGGAGCCAGACATTCTCCAGGCCAAGTGGGGGCCGAGCTGCCTGCGTGCTGGGAACAGCATTCCTGCTCCAGAGGAGCAGTTTGCAAAGCTAATCTCTAACATCCCATACAGTCTAAGAATCACTGATGCCCACCTGAGAGCTAGCTGACTTGTGAAGGGTGGGAGAGACCTGCAGAGTCCTGAGGTTCTAAAGAGAGACCAGGTAGACCAGGAGGATAGGAGTGTGGGTGCAGGTTCTGGGCTCTAGGTTCACTTCACCTGCTGTGGGTAGAGTGTGCCCTCTGCGGACAGAGTGGCTGGCAATTCGGTCTCAGGTTCTCCCATCGCTGATGCAGACAGGATCAGAGGGGGAGGGGTGGTGCGCTGGGTTTAATCAGGAGAGCATGGAGAGGACCCCCAGAAATTGCAGCAGGGTTACACTTTACCTACATGCAAGCATCAGTGCTAGCAAACCTATAACATAGCAGTCAAAACTCCCCACCAAGATCTCCTTCCAATAGTGGTCAGGTACTGTGGTTTTGTTTCTTAGATAGAAACCTATTGCTTGCATTTCCAGAAACACGGATGCTAATGCAGGTCCCAGTGGAGGGCAGGTCAGCCCACACTCCTGTCCACCCCTAAAATCTCCATCAAGCTACCTTCTCTCACACATGCCAATGATCTAAGTATCAGATTCAGGGTGGGATTTTGACTATTCCACAATATCTCCCCTCTCTCCTGGGAAGAAATGTGTACACGGGGAGGAAGAACCAAGTGAGAACCAGGAACAGTTTTCCCGGGAGCTCGTACACCCAGGAGAGGGCAGCATTGGAGCAGGAAGAGGCTTCGACCCCAGGACCGAGGAGGCATCCTAGGGTGCCTCCACCATCTGAGTCTTGGGGACAGTAGGGATAGAGGGGGTCTGTGTCCACCAGCAGTCACGCGGGGAAGGGTGACACATTTGACATCATTAGTGCCCAGTATAGGGTAGAAGGCTCCATTTATAGGAGCTATTAACCACCGTGATTGGTAATTTGATTTACAGCGTGCTCTCCTAGAGAAGGTGAACGCTTTCCTAAATCTACTTTCATATTGAGGACCTCTTCATAATTTCCAACTAAATTTAACTTTAAAAAAATGTGCTTTGGAAAAGCAGAGGTGAAGTCCTCCGTGCAGCCAGTGGCCAGCAGTGTAATTGTAGCCATTAGAGGAGGGCACGAGGTCTGGGAGACTCAATTTATTTTGGCAATCGTGCTGAGGCTCAGGCAGACACACCTGGTTCCTAATGCAGCCCGGCTGGTCTGTGCTTCCATTGCTTTAACTTCAGCGGAGGCACCTCGAGCCACCCACCCCTCGAGCACTCAGAGTGCTGTGTTGCGGGCAAACATGAGAGATGTGGAGTCAGGAGGGGCAGCTTTTGTGCTTATCGGCACTGACAACCCAGACACTTTGTGCCTCGGTTGTCATATCTGTGAAATGAGTACATACCGGCCTCACCACATTGCAGCTGGGGTCACATAGCCCTCTCCCCAATGCTTGGCCCAGGAGATGTAGGATATTCCATAGTTACTTGCAGCTCAATTAAAGAGAAGTTTCAACTGAATGAGAAGTCTCCTTCCTAGCCTTCACTCTCCTCATTGTCTAAATGAGGTTGGCCAACTTCGGCCCCTTTCATTTTTGTCACTCTGTATTCCTCCATTATGATTGTAAAATTAAGGAGTCCGGGGGAAATCATTGAGATGCTACAATACCGGTAGAGTTCTAGAGTTCATAATAAAACAATCTTGATCATTTGAAAGTTTCATGAACAACTGAGCAACATTTAAAAAGAGAACTAGCCCTAGCCGGTTCGGCTCAGTGGAGAGAGCATCAGCCCACAAACTAAAGGGTCCCGGGTTCGATTCTGGTCAGAGGCAACTACCTCAGTTGCAGGCTGGATCCCCAGGCCTGGTCAGAGCATGTGCGGGAGGCAGCCTATGATGTGTCTCTCTCACACTGATGTTTCTCTCTCGGTCTCTCTCCTTCCCTTCCACTCTCTATCCTCGGGTCAGGCTTAACAAAACAAACAAACAAACCGAAATAAGTAAATAAATAAAAAGAGCACTAGAACTCATGTTCAGAAAACCCCCAAATAAGAGTCCCTCTGAATCAAGAAGCCAACCTTGAATATATGGCTCCGAGCAATTCTCACCCCGGTCCACGAGAACACGAGTGAAAAGGTGTTCATCAGAGCGTTGTTTATGGTATCCGGGAGATAAAAGCCATCGAGACATGCATCGCTGGAGGGAAAGACGAAGTGAAATGACTGGGTACTAACTGTAGAGTACTAGCTAGAAACAGCCCACCAATTATATACACAGCAACACAAATGGATGTTTAAGCTGAGTTAAAAAAGTAAGAAACTGGATGAACTCTAGAATGTAAAGCCATTCCTGAAGGTTAAAGACTCCAGTGCTCATCCAACAAAATTACACATTCCAGGGACATGTAGACATTCAAGAATAGTGAACAAACACACCAGAATGGCTACTCAGAGGGATGGGCAAAGTGAGGTGGGGCTGGAAATATTTTCAAAAAGGATAAACAACTCAAAAAAAGGTGTGTGTGGGGGGAAGACATATAGTAAGAACAACAAACACAAAGTGAAGCCTTTATTTATTATTTATTTGAAAATCTGCACATCTTGCCCAAACATCCAGTGACCCTCACTCACTTCTCTCACGTGAGGTTGTTCTAGCTACATTCGGGAGAAATTCCGAATCTATGGAGGGAAGAGAAAGCGGTTCTAATGAGGGCCTCTGAAGAACAGAATGGTGGCCAACTCAGGTTTTGTGTGGAGAAAATCGAGGTAGAGACAAGATTTAGACCTGAATCACGGGAACTTTCTGTCCTCTTCAGACCTGCTCCTGCCCTTCTTCACCTGCTGGGAGCCCAGAAGGCTGGCCTCTGGGACCAGCACCTGCCTGGTCTCCTTGTCCCGGATTTCTGATGGTTCTGGCCAATGGAGTAGCTGGCAGCAGAGAGGAGTGGGCTGGAGGAGACAGCGGTGAGTGCATCAGTTTCTCTGGACCCCTTCCCGACAGACCTCTGTTTAGCAGAGCCTGTGCTCCTCCCTGCAAGTCACTACTCTAATTGATTGGTCTCTTCTACAGCTCCAGCTTTTACCAGCTTTGGTACCTACTCCCACCTCTCATCCCTTCTAGACCTAGAGCTGGTTACAGCTCCCGCTCAGGATCGCCAAGAGGCTTGGCCTTCCCTTCTTGTTGCTCCTTACCTCTGCCCATGCATTCATAAATAGTTCCTTCATTTTATTTATTTTTTAATCCTCCCTTGAGGATATTTTTTCCATTGATTCTTAGAGAGAGTGGCAAGGAGAGACAGAGATGGGGAGAAAGAGCGAGAGAGAAACACTCATGTGAGAGAGACACGTTGATTGGTTGTCTCCCACACATCCCTGACCGGGGCTGGGAATCAAACCTGTAACCCACGTATGTGCCCTTAATGGAATTGAACCTTGGATCAGTGAGCTGATGCTCTAAACAATGAGAAAACTGGCCAGGGAAATAGTTCCTTCCTTAAACTCCTAGCCAGGACCCTGGTTGATACAATGATCACATCAGAACTAGTCATATGGAATTAGGGTATTGGTTGTTCACCTCTCTAATGAATGCTCCAATGACCTCCTTGCTGGGAAATACGAGACACTCGTCATTTGTGGCATGTGCTGGTGCCAGTTACTTAAAGTATGGCTGCTGGTAGCATGGGAGGGCATGCTGGTGGAGGCCAGGATTTGGGGAGATCAAAGGACTGAGCTACTTAGTCACTATGGCAACAATAGAGATTTCAGAGACTTCATGTGGGCAGATTGCATCTGGTCGCACAAGAGTATTCACAGAGAAAAGGACAAATTGCAAGGCCTGATGTCCTTGAGAGGGCCCAGGCATGAAATCAGAGAACCCCTGTGGTCCTTCGGAATGAGTCTCTTATGTCCATAATAGCCGCTGAGGGCGGAGCTCACAGCCTGATTGTAAAGGCTGTGGTGGTGTAGAGCCCAAAGCTACTGCGTCTCTTATACTAAAGCCAGGGGCTGGAGGACAGAATGAGATCCTGAGGCAGGGGACGGGGATTTTGGGTGGACATGGCTGCAACTGAGAACTACCCTGAACATCCCTTGTTGCCTCTGATGAGGGGAGGACTCCAGGCAGCTGCCCGGCTCTCAGGACCCACCTCCACTGTCCCAGGGCCTCCACAAGGACAGCCCTGTGGCCAGGCAGGAAGTACAAGGCCTGCTCCAGTAGGACCCAGCCTACGGTTCTAGTTCAGCGTAGCGTGGCCCAGTTTGTTCGATGACTCAGGGAACTCAAGTCATGGGATGTATAGTTTTGAATTTTTCTCCAAAGGGGAACAGACTAAACCTGGCCTCTACTGAATGGACTCAGAGGAGAAAGGGGGATTGAGAGGGGGCACAGGGACCTTGTCTGGTCAGCTGCTTTCCTACAGGGGATGGGAGCACCCTGAGAATGCTCAGTACAAACTTGCACAAGTAACACCGGCTGAAGGCAGTCCCCAAACTTATCTCTGGTCTCCCTTAAGCCGCTGAGTGAGGGGGTGACTGCCTGCATCTCCCCTGGAGGTCCATCAGAGCCTGGCCCCGGGGTGACAGGAAACCCTCCTGCCACTTCCCACTGGCCAGATGCAGGCGGATGGTGCTCCGTGGCCACCAGAACCTCTTGGAGGGGGTTAGTTAGGTTGGCAAAAAGCCTCGGATTGCTTCTAAGGGCTGACTTTTACGTATCTGGCCACAGGGCTGTCCTTTGAGGAGCTGGCATGACATGCCTGGCGAGGCTGGCCCTCGCTGTCCTCCAATGCAGAGCTCTGGGCCACCGTGGGTACCAGTCTTCTTTGAGCTTCAATCCTAAGTTCCTTTGAGACTTGCTCTTCGATGCTGGGTAAGGCCCTGCCAAAATCTGGGTTTCTGAGTTCCTATCTGCCTGTAAATGGCTTCCTTTTCATCTTTTTTTTCAGAAAGTTAGTCCCTGGAGTTCTTTGTTCATTCGGAGCTATCTTTGGCCTTTTTCTGAGTCCCCTAAGATTTGGCGGTGTCTTTCTGATTGATATCTATGGATGAGCCACTTTAAGTGACATTGATAAAGAATTTATAGAACATGAAAAGAGCTTACATGCTAATGTTATATTAAGCAAGAAAGCCACTTATAGAGCAGGCTCGCAAACGTTTAAAATATACTCAGGAAATAGCAGACATTCCTTTGCAGTGTGGGAAGAGGAGCTAACCTTTTATATCTTAGAAGTAATTTTTATAAAGAGTATGTGTTGCATGTAGAGTGGAAATAGTAACATTATTTTCAATAGGTTTAGGGTCACCATTCGCAGAGCTTATCCACGGCTCGGGCACCGGCGGGAAGGTCAGCTGGGGCGGGAATGTAGGCCAAGTTGGGCTGTGGCGTGAAGGTGCACCGGCTCAGGCTCCTTCCTCTAATTCATCTGCCCAGAGCCGGGTGTCTTTCTTCATGCCCACAGAGGCTTTGTAAAGGCTCGTGGAATCTCAGATATGGAGCTGGTGAGTGAGCGCCTCAGCCTCATAATGCGGAGCTCGGGGTCCTGGGGAATTTCTCTAAGTGGGACCCTGTATTTTGCATGTTCCGCAGCCTCCGCCATCACCGAGAATCCCAGATCAACTGTTGTGTAATCGTGCTTTGCTGGTTCCAAACGGAGCCGAATGATTCACACCCGAGCCCCTCCGCTCGGAACACACGCCAAGCGCAGTGGCAGCTTCACAGCCGCGGCTGCGATTTCAGCAAAACATGGTAGGTGTTCTGGCTCACTCGGCCCGAGACGCTCAGCAAGTGTTTTCTCAGAAGGAAGCTGGGCTGTCGCTGTTTGGTGCAAGTTAATGAGAAATTTCTTACCCCAGGTTTCGCAAATTGAGTTCTGCAGGATGTTAATGTGGTTCATAGCCACACATCCCCATATGCGCACACCCGTGATGGAAGGATGATTTGTTCTAAAGTTTACATAAAAGAATATTAAATGAGCTGCTTCCTATTGCCGCAGAGGCCTCAAAGGTCAAGGACGACAGTCTCTAGGTCACTCCCACATGCTGAAGGGACATGCTTCCGAGGATGTAGAACCATCTCAGCTGCACCAGCCCAGCACCCCTTCAGCCTCGGGGTTAGGGGAGGTGGGTGGAGTAAAAAACTTTAGAGAGGTGAAAAGGTGAAGGCTTTTCAGGGAGCCAGGAGTCCCTTCTCTAACACAGAGCAGGGGTGCCTCCCCCACAGCCTACAGCCAAACAAGAAAAACTTCAGGAAGACCTTGTAAGAACTTGACATGTGGTCCCTGGAGCCAGGGGAGGAGGAGGAGAAGGGAGGGAGGGCGGGGCTTGGTGTCTGACTCACATTTGAAAACATCTGAGAGTGGGAGCTGAGGCTGACGCTTTGCTTCCCGGCTGGCAGGGAGCAGGAGCTGCTCTGGGTAGGGTCCCGACTTGCAGTTTGTGACACAGAACGCATGTGTGTTTCTGGAGAGCCAAGTGTGGACCCCAAATCAAACACACAAAACTCTAGGATGCAATTCCCAGTGAAGGCAAGCGATGGCATTTTCTAACACACCGGCCCCTGTTGGCATTCCCCCAACACATAAAAGTTGTGACGGTGTTCAGAGTGTCACATGGTTGAGTAAGTTGGGAATACTGCATTATCAGATGGGTGGGGGGTGATAAGTAGGGAGTAGACGGGGGCTGGTCAGATTGTCTCAAAATCATGTGCTGTGGGTCCTTGCAAGGATCCTCCCTGGCAGACAGGATGAGCAATCAGTTTGGTTAGCACTTAGAGTGTGGGAGTTTCAGGAGGTGCCACAAAGATTGCCATTGATCTTCCTGCTGCCCAGGAGGTGTGGACAGAGCTCCAGTGACCTGCAGGCAAGGAGTTACATTTGTCTTTCTGCCTGAAGGCTCTTGTCAATTATGGAGTTCTATCAATGTAAACTGGGCGCCCTGCTGGGGAGAAGGTGGAAGGGCTTTCTCTCTCTGCTCTTTCTTATTAGTGAGGATGAAACAGTCCTGTCTGGGTGGGAGACATAATACAATAAGGCAGTTAAAAAAAATCCAGGGGAGGCAGAGAAGGAATTAAAACCAGTGACACGAGGCCGGCCAGAGGAAGGATGTAGTGTAGAAGAACAAGGGAAAGGGAAGGCTTTGAAGCTGGAGTGGTGGCAGGTCAGGGCTGTGCCTGCAGAAGGCAGAGCTGCCCCTTCTGGGAGAGTTGCTGCAGCTCATGCTTGGGCAGCAGTAAAGAAGCAGGTTCATGGAGTCTGCTGACTACTGATCTAGGAGGAAAGACTCTAGGGTGGCCTGGAAGTCTGCTGATCTGTGTGGGGGTGTCTGCATGCGGACGGGATCTGCCTGATCTGGCGGCGAGCTGACTTCCTGCAGTGACTGAGAGTCTGCCAAGAAGTATGGGACCGAGCAATCGCTACCCACTTCTCCAGGATGTGTGGGCAAAACGGATCCTACCGCAGTGGCTTAAAACTCGTCTCTAGTATTAATAGTCCATAGCAGTGGTCGGCAAACTGCGGCTCGCGAGCCACATGCGGCTCTTTGGCCCCTTGAGTGTGGCTCTCCCACAAAATTAGGAGTACCCTAATTAAGTTAATAACAATGTACCTCCCTATATAGTTTAAGTTTAAAAAATTCGGCTCTCAAAAGAAACTTCAGTCGTCGTACTGTTGATATTTGGCTCTGTTGACTAATGAGTTTGCCGACCACTGGTCTACAGGAAGAAGACTTAAGGCCTTCAAGACACAGGATATTGACACAGGATGATAATTTAGAAGAGAAAGGTGTGTGGAGTAAACCTTGTAGAAAGTTTCAAAGAAATGGGTCATGGCCTTCTGGACTGTGCTTTGAGATGCTAGAATAATGAGTTTGTTACCGCCAGAGGTTACTGGAAATAAAGGGCTTTGTGAGAAGCAAACTTGCTCCCTTGATCAAGAGGGTGTGAAGCTGAAATTTGAGAGGATGTCAGATGGACATGGATGAATCAGCAGTCAGGAGACAGTGGAGTCCAAGAGGCGTGATCTGGAACAGGCATTCTCAAGCCCAGGAGCATCCGTTCTCTGCGAGGCCAATTGTTGTTTAACTGAGGAAGGTTCTTTGATGAAGGAAGAGTGGGAAACTCCAACTTCCACTGACCTCATCAGGCTTCCGTAAGAAAGGACCTCTCACACCAGCATGCATGGAGGCTTTCCCAGGGGAGTAGAGAACAAAGTGTTCCATTACTTCTTTGACCACAGAATCTTCCCTCCCCCTGCCCCCTCACTGTCACATCTTAATGTATCATGATAAAGTGAGTGATCCGAGACACCCCATTTGGGAAACACGGATCTAGGGGAATGTAACAGTTCTATAGAATCCCTTCCGCAATTCTGCAAGTTATTGAGTAGGACAATTAGCATTGGAGAGAGCTCAGTAGAGTTCCAGTCTCTGCCAGAGTTAGGAACCGAGTTAGAGATGAGCAGCTAAGTAAAAAAGAAGGACATCGAGGAGTGCCTTTATTTTTAATCAAAGCTGGGTGGAGAATGTGGCTTAAAGTCCTTCAGTCATGTGGTCGTATGGACTTAACTGTGTCTCTCCAGAGTTCACCTGTGGAAGCTCTCACCACCCAATGTGATCATGTTTGGAGCTAGGGCCTTTGGGAGGTAATTAGGTTTAGGTGATATCCTGCGGGTGGGGTCCCTGTGACGGGGTTAGTGCCTGATTAAGAAGAGAGACTAGAGAGCTATCTTTGTCTCTCTCTTCCTCTCCTGCTCTCCCCTCTCTTTCTGCCACGTGAGGACACAGGGAGAAGGCAGCCATTTGCAAGCCAGGAAGATAACTCTACCAGATCCTACCCATGCTGATACCAGATCTTGGACTTGCAGCTTCCAACGAGTAATGTTGTTTGAACCACCCCATCCCTGGTATCTTGTTATGGAAGTCTGAGCTAAGTAAGACATGTGGGCTTCCTAAAGTGAACTCAGCCCACACAGTCCTGAGGAACTCAGGGAAAATGTGGTCCTTTGCCATGAGGAAGTTTACCACTTGGTTAAAATGGACTCACCAGCTGAATGTTATGCCTTCTACTTCAGGGAGGAGAGGAAAAGGGGTGGGAGGAGCAATTAGGATACACAAAAGCGTGTTCTTTCTTCACAAGTTCCTACTCAGCAAAGAAGTTAAACTAACGAGGAAGAATTTGGAATGATATTTATGACCTGGGTGACTATGAAATGAAACCAAATGGGGTAAGGTGAGAGTGACCTCATGGTACCTGGTGCATGGCGTGTGCTCAGTGTTTGCCTGACGGGGAGATCTGTGAGATGCATCTGTGTCTCCCTCAGTACTGGTGGAAATTATAATGAGCTCATTAAGATGAGGAAATGCTTCAATGTTTACTATGTTCATATCTATGGACCCACCTCGACTGCATATCCAGCTCTACATGCAGGGAAAAGAAAAGACTCAGCGAGCTACGTGTGTACTTGGGAGCTAAAAAGGTCAGAAGTTCAGTGCGGATTCTAGGGACTCTTGGCAAAGAGTTAGGGGTGGGCACTGGGAGCCACGGCTCTCAGACCCAGGAAAATCTGGGACCTTTGTGATATTTTTTCCATCATGTATCCTTCCTTGATCTTCTCCCGCCACTGCCATTTTTTTTCATCATAGTTAATAGTAAAATTCATAAAAGGCAAAGTCCTTTGAGTTTATCTTTGGAAGCATCCAGAAAGAGACCAGGAGAGAGGTTCAGCCAGACTTTGGGAGATGGACCCCCAGGGATAGAGTGAGCATGGGGTTAGTGACAAGGAGGAGTGCAGTGCCTGGTCTAGTGTGGGCCAGAGAAGGGGCCCTGAGCCTTCAGCAGTCACAGGACTTCGGAGTCTCACAGGGTGGGACAGATGCCTAAGGATGAAATATAAGGATGCAACTTGTTTTAATAAAACAGATCTAAAATGTTGGGCTTGTGGAATAGCCAATGCATCCAGGTAATGAATCTAAAGTGAAGCAGTTCAAACCTGAAAGGCGAAACAAAGGTTTATCATAATGGACTCCAGGTCTTCTCATGCAATAGGCATTTCAAGGGGCCTACTAGCTATAAAGCCACACACTAATTCATTAGATACACAGTGCGCATTACATAGATCTATATTGGTGATAACAGTTGAGAATTGGGAATGCAGGGTAAAAAGTAATATTTGCCGAGGGTCCCTTTGTTGTTGTTGGGCTTTTATTTTTAAAACCTCCTGATCTTTGGTCTTTTAGTTTACTCAGGTATATGCTATACGCAGAACTGCAAGATCATGGTCAAGGGTTTTAAGAGAGACGACCTATGCATTGAAGGACAAACAGAGCTGCACTGAAGTATGGTTTTGCAACATTTTAAAACCAATTTATTATTTTTAGCTTGCAATAACAAGAGAAACTTGGAGCTTTTAAAAACACCTTTAGTTCTGAAAGCTTTGGAAGAAACACAACTTTGCTATTTTGAGGCTGAAATTCTTTCCTCCAAATTCTTTCTCCCCCAAAGAAGCCATTGTTCCTGTACCACAATTTCCTGACAAAGGTTGTGTTTCCTCAGGAGCATCACTTCTATGTTCTGTGAGACGATGAGGAATGCTCAGAGAGCCTGTGGTGTGACATGTTCCCTTTCTATTCAGCTTCTTACCTCGGATGTCACTTTTTTTCAGAAATCCTCCCCATCTCCATCCCAGGGTTGGACCCATCACAGGGGGTTATTTTTGTGTATTCCATGGCACCCACCCTTCTGGACCTGATTTTGCCTTCCTGAAGGGCAGGGGCTACGTCTTGATTATGGCACACCAAGCACAATATTTACCTTCAATAAATATCGATTGAATAAGTGACGTGACAAAAGATAGAATTTTGGTGAGGTTAAAGGGACATTGCGGACTTGCAGTAATCTGGAAGAGCTCATTTGGCCAAACCAAGACACAAGGAATGAACAGAAACAAGTGAGTTGAAGAGGAGCGGGATAGAAAGGAGGAAAGGAGACAGCAAGACGGGGTCCCTGTGGGGGGAACAGTATTTAGAACCCAAGGAAAGCAAAGACACAACCCAAACCCGTTCTGTTAGATCAGGAATGTGATGTTCTCGAAACACTTGAGATGATAACATTTCAAGTTATTAAAGTATCCTTTCCATGGGAAAAGGTTAGGAGGTTAGAGATTTTCAGACTCAAAATAATGTATGATGCGAGATCTGCAAAGAATTATGATTGTGTACCAGTGGGGATATCAGCGAAGCAGACATCTGCTGGCAGTCTAACTCCGTGGCAACACATCAACTGATAAACTGTTGTAAAAGCCTCATAATCATTTCACTTTTCAGTGGCTGGGAGAAGCAATAACGGAGACGGACGCCGCGAGCTTGACAGTGATGGACACAACACGGGGCAGCGATAAGGAAGTGGAGGAGCTTGATTTGAGTCCTCTTCTCCCTCCCTCCTTCCTTCCCTCCCTCCCATTTTCTCATTTTCCTTCAATGCTCACTGTGTGTGTGATGCCAGAGATACAAGATGAAGATTAATAACATTCCATTCATTTCTGTCGCAAGGGGCTCACAGCCTGGGGAGAAAGATCACTAGCAAAACTTAACTCAAAAGTAATGTAAGAAGTGATATCTCTGGTGCAAATGGTGAGACTATATACAGAGTGAGGTGTTCAGGGTGGTACTGGCTAGGGGGATGGTTCCACTGTGCTGCTGCCCTACTAGAATGCATACAAGTTTCTACTTCAATCAAGTGAGATATGCAAGGGGTTTTTCAAGAATTCCAAGTGGAGGCAGAAGAAGCATGGGCATAAAAGGGTGTCATGGTGTACTTAGGGGGTTGATGAACTTAAGGGGGTAGCTGAATTGAGAGAAATAAAGGAAGGGCCCTAAGGTCAGGCTGGGAATGTGAACCGGTAAAATCATGTCTGCCTTCCCACATGTTGTATGTGTTAGATGAGTGTGAGCTGTAACAGAAAATGGACAAGAGGCTTGAAACGGAGGAGTTACATTGGAGCTTTGAACTGAGCAGTTCATGGCATGGGAAGGGCCAGTGAATGCAGATAATGAAACACAATCCACCTGACTTAGCTTTGAGGATCGTGGACTTTGAAAGGGTCAGCAAAAAGGCATAGTCTTAGGGCTTCCACTGTGAAAAGAGAGAACTTGTTAGGAGATGCTACAATATGTAACTCTTGATATATGTACTGACTCATTTATTCTACAGAGTTTGCTGAAGTCGCAAATGTATGCCAGGGGTTGTTCTAGGTCTGGGGATAGAGGTATGAATAAGATGGCCCCACACCCTGAGTCTGCAGGTGGGGAATGTCTGGCCTGTGGGCTGTATAAGGCCTCTGAAACCATTTGGTCTGGCCCTGCCAAGGCAGTAGGGGTGAGTTAATTAAGTATTTGACTGAATACAGCAGACTAATATTTAAGTTGATAATGTTGTATGGCTCTTGAATGATGTTATAAATATCTAAATGGCGCTGGTAGAGGACACAGTCACAGCTGTGAAATCAATGTAATGGGTTCTGTCTAGAAGAATAAAGAGGAGGAGGAGGGGGAGGAGGAGGAGGAGGAGGAGGAGGAAACAACAATGGAATAGAACAGAAGCTATCAGGGTACATCCCACACAGCAGGAGTAAGATGTGCTCCATTAAACCCTTCCTCCCATGGCCTCCATGATGGCACCACAGGCACTGGGCTGTGAGGTAAGATGTTCATCTCACTGTGGGTCACACTCAAGAGTACGGACAGCTGCTGGCTTTATGCCTGTCCCTGTTGAAGTCCCTTCCTGAGGCGACTCAAGTCCACGGTCCCTGCACCTTCTCTGCAGACTCTATACCATCAGGCTCTCTCTTCTGCTCCTGGCACCTCTTTTTCATTCTTTTGACGCTGACTTCATGGATTTCTTGGTGGTGGCAAGAAAGCCAGTTGGATGCCAACATCAGTGTGATTGGTGGGCACTGACGAGACAGATGCTGAGGGGCTGTCTCTGGCTCCGCGGGTGGACAGGGAGGCAAGGGCCAGGTAAGAACAACCAGGCACGGAAGCTGTGAGAGTGTTTTCTAAGGTGAAGCCACAGAGCCCACCAGAGCTATTAGCAGAAGGGGGACCTTAGCACCTTGCGAAGATAGCAAAAATAATAATAAAAGGAAGCAAAAGTATCCCTCTGGCATCCAGGAATCTCAGAGATCTGACTCATTGCTAATGATTGCAGCTCAGCTCCCAGGGCCCTGGGCAGCTCCTAGCAGGCGTGCTGCAGGCAAGGGGCTGGGGCTCTGAGAGCCAAAGCCCTGTGAGGCGCCACACAGGTCGCTCCTCCTCTGCAGGTTCCACCAGTCCTCCTGACAGCGCTGGGGAAAGGCTGGTCAGGCCATGACAGCTCACGGCCCTGAGGCTCCTGGAGGAAAATAACTCGAACAAGGTCGCTCGTTCATTCCATCAGCATCGTTCTCTGTGCTTGGCTCTGCACCGGGCAGGGGGATACAGTGATTGACAAGAGGGTCAAGATCCCTACCTTCAGACAGCTTCCAGAGATAGACAACTGGTACCTGAACAGAAAATACAGACTTTCAGAGAGTAGTCAGTGCCGTGGGAACAGCGATGGTGCCAGGTGATAGGAATGATGGGCCTGTTTTAGTGGCTGTGGTCAGGGGAAGCCTCACTGTGGACGTGACATTTGAGCTGAGATGCCTGATGAGAAGGAGCTGGGCAGGAGGGTCTCTGGGAGAAGTCTCTCAGGCGGAGGCTGCAGGGTACCACGTCCTTGGTGGGCATGTGCTTGTCATGCTCAAGGGGCAGGAAGAGGGCCTGGTGGCTGGAGCTGCATGAGGAAGGAAGGAGTCCCTGAGGCCCCCCCCACTCCTCCAGCTAAGGTTTGATCAAACATCAGGTAAGCAGAAACACCACTAATTATATGGCTAAGGCATTTATGATGGGGATTAGACCTCGTGCAATGGTGGGAACTAGTGATCGAGTTTAGGTGAGGCTGTTGCTTCTAGACCTGGTGGTGGGCAGTTGTGAAGGACATGAAGTGGGGCCAGCAGTGACCTATGTGACCGGTAGGAGCTGGCCACCTTTGCCACAGAGCTGCCCTCACTGGCCCAGAAGGTGAATGGTTAAGGAACCAGATGAGGCAGGAGCTAGAGTTGCTGCAGCAGTGTCAGCAAGGTGGGGCAGTAGGTCAGCGATGCATGGGAGCAGTCACAGTACTTGGCTCTATACCAACCTTCATGGTGTGTGTGTGTGTGTGTGTGTGTGTGTGTGTGTGTGTATTTTAAGACCTTTCATTTTTTCCTTCTGCTTCCAAATCCCATGGAAATGACTCCTGTGGTTAATGTGTCCTCGAGCTGCAGTGAATTCTGGGAGACTAATCCAGACTACTGGATCAACACACCACTCATTCTTCATCCACTTGGTATACATTTCTATAGCCCCTAGCCATATTTGACTTCTCAGTAAGGACAATGGCAGAATACTGCTCCCACCTAACATGGTTTTATATGTAACTAAACACACACTGATGGTCTTCCCCCCAAAAGGAGGCAAAGTCTTTTATCCATCTTAGGGTGATGCCCATTCTTTTTCTAAGTTGCATTCCTCTTTGCTATCTTATAACTTGAATATGAAGATATAAGATTAAATACCATTACACACATTTTATGTTACATGGTAGGGAAATGAGGGAGGGAAAGAAAAATAGTTAATATATATGCAAATGTATTCTCTTCACAATAAGATATACTCATAACTATTACAGCTCTTGGTTCTGCAACTGGCCGTGTAGTGGTAGCTTATATTTATAATGTCCTTTTTACCAGATGCTGTTCACATTCCCTCTGCCCTCAGCAGGCAGTTGGCTCTGTGTGGTTCTGCAGCTGGTGGCAGGTGACTCAAACGCTTACTCCTGGAGGGGATGGGTCCCTGGCAGGTCCGCCTGTGCTGGGTAGTAGTTTTCCATTTGACCTTCATCACAGGACATGGGCATCTCTCCTCCCAGACACACACCTCTTCTTACCCTGACTGTGTAATAACAACCCAGTTCCTGCCTGGTAGCCAAGGTCAGGAGCCCTCTCTGCCTGTTGATCACTGGCTCCAGACACTGAGAGTGGCCGGATGCACGTCTCAGCTTCCACTTTAATTGAATCATTTCTGGGTCCCCAGTGGCAGCCTTCTACCCTCTACCTAGAATCCTCCACGTGCCCGCCAGCTGCTAGGCCTGGGAAACACCGAGGGGAGGAACATGGTCCCTCCCCTTAAGAAGCCACTGTAACAGATGCTTCTGGGAGGCCTTGCTCAGGAGTGATATTTAAATGAGATCTGAATAGTGGGGAGGATTTGGTTATAAAATGATCTGAGCAGGAAAATCTAACGGTTCCACTGGACCGTTAAAGTAAAGAAGAGAAGACAAATACCATATGATTTCACTGATATGTGGAATCTAAAGATCAAAATAAACAAACATGATAGAAACACTTGTAGATTACAGAGAACAGGTGGACAGCTGTCTTCTGTCAGAGGGGAGGTGGTTGTGGGCTTGGTGAAACAGGTGAAGGGATTAAGCAAAAAAACAAAGAAAAAAAAAAAAACAGAAAAGAAAAAAAAAAACCAACCAAAACCTCACAGACACAGACAACAGTATGGTAATTATCAGAGGGGAAGGGGAATGGGGGGAGGTGGAGGAGAGTATGGAAGGATAAATGGTGATGTGTATTGGGGTGATGAATACACAATGCAGTGTACACAGAATTGCATGCCTGAAACTTGTATAATTAACCAATGTCACCCCAGTAAATTCAATAAAAGGCGGCTCTTCTGACATCCAAAATTTCCAAACTCCTCACAGAGGAGTATTGCCAGGCATTTAATTAATACACATGCAATATCTTCAAGATTTTGTGAAGTGTGTGATTTTATCAGCTTTTAGAATTGTGTTATATTCTCTAAATAAATATCCACATTTATATCTTAAAAAAAAAGAGTCAAGGAGAAATAAAAGCAACAAAAATGCCATTGGTCTCCTGGTTAGATATACGGGTTGAGAGGGGGCTGAGCTGGATATTCTTTCAAAGCCCAGGGATGTTGGGGAGGCTTCTAGCTGTGACCTGCCTGCCATCACCACCCAGTGCCCGACCCCTCACTGCACAGCTGCCGAGACCCCTGGCTACCACAGGTCTCCAGGTCCCAGCCACTCCTCGTTGATGTGCATCAGCCTGGTGCTCCGGCTGAGAATTCAGCGATGCACGTAGGCAGTCTGGGATGTAAGCAGATACACGTGTGTTTCCTAGTTCCACCATAGCTGGGAGCCAAGTCTCAGGGAGCAAACACGTAACCAGGTGGTCTGGAGTGGGCGATGCATTAGGCTTATGGGCTCTTTGCCACTCAGGAGACCTGAGCCTTGTCCAGAAGGCTGTGGGGGAGGCCGGCTCTTTGGAAGGAACGGTAAGTTTCGGGCAAAGCAGATGGACAAATAAGGCAGTTCAAGCCCTAGCTCAGGACTTGCACTGCTTTTGCTGCCAGCTTCCTGTGTGATCTTGGCCAGGTCATTTTTCTGTGAGTCTTGTTCTCCATGGAGAAACGGGGATATGGTTTCTAAAACTGGGACAATGGTTAGCAAGAAAAGCAGCAAGGGCATCCTTCCTTAGGTTGTGGCTGAGTCGAGAGTCTGAGAACCACACCTGCCTGGGGGTTCCTGGGGAGAAGATGAACTATGGCCTGTGCCTGGACAAGGACAACTGATCCTGCAGCTGACACCTACCTTGGACTAGAGGGCTTCAGGATGGGCCACAAAGAGTTTAGGGCTTAAAATCAGGGCGTATATGAAGGACCTAGGCCTGGCCCTGACTTTGAGAAGCTGTGGAGGGGAAGGGGGCTAGGGAAAGGGAAAGATACTGAAATAACATGTCCCAGGTGATACATTAAGATTTGCTCAGCCCCTTTTTAAGCAAGTAAAAAGATTATGCTCTACAATTATGTAAGAAGCATTGAGAAGAAGGCCCACTTCCTTATTTCTCGTACATTTACATTTAGAGTCTCCCTAGCTAAGAGCTCATCAAGATCATTATGATGGGCATTTTCTCTTGCAGGGACCTGATAATTTATCTTATTATAGCCTCGCCTCTCAATTCTCCAAGGTGCTTAATAGACATCTAAATTCTGCCTCTTTTAAATATGAACCATGGGAAAGGCCCAGTGATTTATTGAGTCAGGACCCTTCTTCCCATCTGTCCCCCAAATTGTCTCCACTCTTAGTTGTTACAGAACCATTATCACCTGCCTGGAGTAAGCCTCATTAGCTAAAGAAGACATGAGCATAGATGGCTTTCTGGTGCCTGTCTTTAGCAGGAGTTCCACCCAGCTCAGGGCCCCAAGGGGGTGGGAGATCAGGAAGGTTCACTTGGATGGGAGGCAGTGTGACTCCAGATTCTGGTTGTCATTCCGCCACTTCTCATCTAGTTATTCATGTGAAAATGTTTTTCCTAGTATTTCCTAAGTGCAAGACATGCACTGTGCTCTCAAGGATACTTAAAGTCCTGTAATAATAATATAAAAGTCAGATGGACTTATTTTCGTACCTCCATTTATCCAATTAAAGGAATTCAAAGAGTTCGGGGGAAATAAATCTATATTTCAGTTTGCTGTACATCCAGAAGTTCTTAATGGGAGAGTTAGCATTTGAACTATGCTTTGAAGAATGGAAAGGGGCTGAGAAAGTCTTGACCTGGAACATGTTACTTATCCTTTCCATCACAGTTTCTGATCACATGTGAAAAATGGAGACACTTTCTTCTAGGTGCATACATTGATAAACTTTTAGTGAGCACCTTCTGTGAGGCAGGGCTGAGATAGACAGTGGAGATAAAGGTGGAATGGATGGGATCTCTTAGTCAAAAACCTCCAAAGACATCGCAATGTGAAGCATGACTGCTAGTCAGGAAGCCATCTGTTTACCAAGTTCTGGGTTTCCCAGACACGCCCAAATCTCTGTTGCAGGCCCAAGGCCTGCACCCTGACCTGCCTTCTCTGGTGATCATTGTTGATGAGATTCTACCATTGAATGGGTTCCTTAGTATCTACAAGTGTTTTCAGTGTTGGTGCCTAGTCCTGAAGTGTTTTACAGACATGATTAATGCCATCATATCTGGTTAGAGGGGAAAGCAGAGAGTGTGGAAGTTTCTAGCAAAAAAAAAAAGTATATAAGCGTGATTATGGAAGGAATAAAAGTAGGAATCGTTAAACAAATAGTGGTGATAAAATTATAGATGGTGTGGTCTATGTGGGAGGACCTGATTGAAAGGCGGAACACACACCATGAAGCATTTGCAGGAGGATGTGTGTGCAATGATCACTCATCAGGAAGGAAAAGCAATAATAGTGACACTATTAAAACCCCTGTAATTTGTCAGGCACTTTCTAAGTGCTCTCTCTGCACATTAACATGCTTATTTCTCACAAAAACCCTTGGGTGGTGGGAGTCACTACAATCATTATCAGTTTTAAAGATGTGGAAACTGAGTCACCAAGTGGACAAGCAACTTACCCAAGATTACACAGTTAGAAAAAAAGTATTCTCCCCAGTTCCTCCACAAATATAGGTTGGGTCTGTACTATGTGAGAGGTACTGTTCTAAGCTCCATCTTCACCTATTTCCAGGTGACTTCATTTTTTCCTCACCACAGTCTGCTGTGGTGGGCTCTAACCATGGCTATCATCCTGAGATTGAGAGAGGTTGAGTGACAAGGCCAAGGAGCCAGTGCTGAGAACTGAATCCAGCCCAGCTAACTCCAGAGCCTGCCTTTGCATCGGAGAACAGGAAGTGCAGTGTTTATGTAGAGAAGGGGACCCAACAGAAATACTCAAGTGAAAACCCAGATGGCTTTGTGGCTGAGGGCTCAGAACAGGGAGCAGCTGAGGGTTCTCCAGGATTTCCCTCAGCTTCCCCTCTATGTTTCATAAAGGAGGGTGGATGAGGGGCCACGGTGAGCTGTCCTAAGTTCCTGAAGCAAAGACTGAATGGCCTAGGATTGGGAAGGCTGGCATTCGTGTGCAACCAGCTGCTGACTTCAGGCAGATTACTTTTACTTGGGTAAGTCTGTTTCTTCATCTGGAAAATAGAGGAAACACAGTCTGCTCTCCACTTACTTCACATCAGTGGTTTTATATATATACATATATGACTGAGTTATGTGGAATGCTGTGACTCAGGGGCTGTGGAAGAGAGCCCAAGTTGAGTGACTGACACCTGCACATCACCCACTCATGTACTCACTCAGCTGTGGGATCATAGACTCCTATCACAGCTAGAAGGGCTCTCGGAGGCTTATTCCACCAAATTCCTCTGAAGCAGGAATCCCATCCAGAACATCCTTTGTGCCCACACCTCCAATGATAGCTAAATACTGACCTCTCAAGGATGGTCTCTCCATTGTTAAAAAAGCCATCAATGGAGAAAGTTATCTATCCATTTAGTGTGAAGTTGCCTTCTCCAACTGTTCTTATTCACTTAAAACGTTGACTATTGCTGACCGGCTGACTAGACTCTATGGGGAACCCAAGAAAAATGGCCATTGACATTTCCCTTGATGAGCTGTGGATGTGTTTGAGGAGGTGAGATTATAGCGATAGATAGGTAGCCATCACAGCAAATGAAAAGATAAGTTATCAGAAGGCCAAGCCCAGTGGGGTCCACACAGAAGGTACAGAATGTAAGTGGCAGAGGGACTTGGAGGAGAAAGAATCCACTGTGGGCTGAGCAGCCGGGAAGACCTGCAGGTGGTGAAATCTCAGGGGAGCCTTAGTGGAAGAGTAATACTTGAACAGGCAAAGGAGAGGAGAGCACACGGAGAGTGGGAACAAAATGCAAGGACAAGAATGCAGGGAACCTGTGCCTTTTGCCCTTCCAAATTCTCTCTACTGTGTGAGAGAGTAAAAGGTCAGAGCTGAAGTTTTCTCCAAGTTTAAAGTGAGAGAGAAAACTACAGTAAACTGGGCCGACTGGATAGTGAGGAGCCTAGCACTGCCGCTTCAAGCACTTTAGGATTTGGTGGAATGTTGTAATTTGTCTGGCGGTTAAAATCTGGAAACTAATAAGAACAGGCTGGGGTAAATCTCTGTTTTTACCTCTGATAGCCTGTGGCCTGGTGCAACTTCTTTACCATCTCTAAGGCTCAGTTTTCCTATCTATAAAATGGAGTCATAATGGCACCCAACTCACGGGATTGCTGGGAGGATAAAGTGAGACATGTGTGCAGGTAAAATGCTTATTGCCACGGTCCAGACGCATGCTGAGCAGTTAGTGAATATGAGCAGGTATTGTTGTTTTTGATGTATGTGTTATATCACCTATAGCCTTGGAAATGTGGAACCACTAAGCTTCTGTAAGCTTCAGGTTGGCATATTTTTCTCCCAGGGCCAAGCCATTTATCTTGCTAAGACCCAAACTGGCAGCCAGGCTATCTTCTTCGCATTGTTCCAGATCCTTTCCTGGCATGAGGTAGTAATGACCCTCTCCCCAGTCACCAAGAGGCATCTTATCTAAAGGAAAAAGAGACCGACAATCCAGCGGGAGAGATATAGGCACTAACCACAGCTCTGTCACTGACCTTGCATGAGCCAACTATCCCACCTTGTTCCATTTCCCCATCTATCAAGTGAGGGTCTTGGTCTATTCTGATAGTCACTGAAGCCCATCTTCTCTTGCACCCTGTGGGTTTCAATACATACATTATCACTACTCAAATGAGCTCTTGTCTTTGTCTAGCACTTTCTGCACGTCATCATGCTTCCCCATCTATTATCTCATCTGCATCCATCACAGCCCCATAGGACCAGGGCAGCCATTCTAATTCTCCTTTGACAGATGGAGAAACTGAGGCCTAGAGGGGAGAAGTGACCTATCGATGGATCCAGAGCCTCTGAGTAGCTGCATTTGGGCTTCCTATCCTTAGGCTGACTTCATCCCAGGGAATCTTAAAAAAATACTATTTTGTAAATTGAAGTTGTTTTTCTTCTTTCAAATGAAACAACCTATTTAATTTCTCTTCCAACAGCAATCTTTGTACCTAATTCCTCTAAACCTTTTTCATTGCAGTTGCCAAAATTTCAGGTTGCTTGCAGTACAAATATTAATTTGACTAATGAGACTTGAAAACTATCTGATCACATTTTCCAGTTTTACTGCAATATAGAAATTAAAGAAACAGGCCAAGGTTGGAGTAGCAAAGCAGTATTGGGTGTTTCTCCCTGAAGAAAACCTTGGTGAAAGCTGAGACCTCTGGGTGGGTGGGAAGGTGATGTAGGTATGTGCACCCATCCCAGCTGCTTAAGTTAAACTTGAAAATATATATTGCATGTTTAAACTATTGATACTTGAAAACATAGCATTTAAGTATGAAGACTAGAGAACATGGGCTAGGTTTTGAGTTGTACCTTTGTCACTTACCAGATGTGTGAGGCTATTTACATTTTCTGAGCCTCAGTTTTATTATCTGTAAAGTGATGCTGCTAATGGAATCTACATCAGAGACTGTTGGATTGAAGATTGAATAGGGCAGTTAGTATAGAGTATCCTTCATAATGTTGGGTGCATACCAAGAGCTTTGAAAACTTAGCTGCCATTAATATTAGCTTAGGACCTAAAGCACACTTGTGTGTTAAAGTCCCCAGGGCCTTCACATCTGTGCCCAGGCCCCTCAGCCAAGCTCTGACCTACCTACCTACCTACCTACCTACCTACCTACCTACCTATCCAATCAATGTCTCGTGTAGACAGTCTTGGAGGCACATTGATCCCAAAAGGAACTAGTGATCTTCCTCCCATAAGGGAGGGTGAATGTCCTGCTCACCCCCGTGTCTCCAGCGCTTATAACAGTGCCTCGCAGGACTTAGGCGCTCAGGAAAATTTGTCCAAGATTCATTTCAGTGATTACTCTGGCGATGAGGATCAAATGCTTACTATGGATCAGATTCATTGCTATCATTTCTACGTTTTATTTCTAGAACTTCCCAAGTCATTTTGATTTGGTGACAGAGATTATTATCAGAATATTGTTAGAGGAGCCGGCACAGAGTTGGGCATGCTTTGAGGACACAGTGATGTTTGTGGATAGATGGATCTCTACAGGACCTTTGCTTTTAGGGTGCGCCTTTCAGCTGACTAGAGTATATGCAACACCTACATGGAGCATATAGAATTAGGGGTGCCAGTAGCATTTCATAAGGTATTTGATACTCAGCTGCTTTTCATTTTAATTCATTCCCACACTCTCGCTTCTCCTGCACCCCACTGTGCTGCCTTCATCAGAACAGATGTCTCTGCTGAACTTTCTGGGATGGCTCTGAACCCTCCCTCAGGAGACTGTCACTAATTCAGCCCATGGCAACATGCACACACCACCACGCACTTGTCTTGTCCTATTTTGTTGTCTACTGTATTGAGTAATTACTAATTTAAAAAAATCTTAGAGGTCCTCATAGCCTTCCCTTGCCCCATGTCATTTTTGACCCAAATAGCAAACTTTCAGCTTTCCATAAGTCTGGATTTTAGAAACATAACCTTTTTATAAATTTACTGTAGCCATGCAGAGGAGAGTGTGTGTGTGTGTGTGGGGGGGGGGGGGCGTGGGGTGAAGGAGAAGAGGGTTAGAAATGGGTGCTGGTGCCATAGGACAGGAACCAGAGAGTAAGAAGTTCTTAACTGTCTCAATCAAGGGTAAGGATAAAAGGAGAGTTATATATAGTAAGAGACTTTCTGGGGCATCATATGTTCAAACACCAGGCACACCAAGTCAACCCATTGCCAGGGTTACCAACACAGAGAAGAGGAGAGGGTCTCAAAGCCAAGAACTGATAGCTTGGCTTGGATAGAATGGGAGAAAGAGGAGCTCAGGATGGGATGCCTCATGATCACAGTGTTTGGGGACCAGAAGGCTCATGAAGAGAGAAAGGCGGGCTCAAAGCAGGAGGAATGATTACTTTGTTGGAAGGACTTTTGACATTATTTTGTGACCACCACATCACACTGACATTTGAATCTTGATGCAGAGTTTATGAAGAATTTTAACATGTGCTATTATATGAGACTAATTCTGCTCGAATGATTAGAAATAATTACATTCCCTCATTTTATAGCTGAGAAAATGAAGACAGAGAGCAGTTAGGTGACTTGCCCAAAGTGACACAGCTAGGAAATGGAGTCAAGCAGAGTGATGTCTACCTAAAAATTTTGTTTTTCCTTTTTCTTTACTCCACAGATATTTATTTTGGGCTTGCCATATGTCAGACTGTGCTCAATGCTCAGGAAACATTATTGAATTAAAGAGACAAGGCACCCACTGTTCTATTCCTTACATTCTCTCCATTATAACTACACTAGAGGCCCAATGCATGAAGATTTGTGCAAGAATGGGCCTTCCTTTCCCTGGCTGCCAGCACTGCCTTCGCTCTGGCCAGAGCAGCCTTTCCACTCTGGCCTGGAACCTTCTTTCTGCCTTCCCATGCTGCCCAGAGGCCTAGAGTGGCTGGGGTGGTAAGGAATGCCTGCATCATTGCCATGGTGATGATGCAAATGTCCCACCCCGCCCCCATCTGTGCACATATGTGCATGCAAATTAACCTGCCATTTTGTTGGGTTAATTTACATACTCACTTCTGATTGGCTAGTGGATGTTGTGAAGGTATGGTCAATTAGCATGTTACTCTTTTATTAGGTAGAGTATAGAGATCTTGATGCAATGAGCAGAATGATTGTACATGTGAAATGATACGTGCATCTGTTCACTGAGGAGACACTTTCCAACCACAATTAATAATAGTAAAAGCCAGCACTTGTGAAAGATTTATTATGTGCCAAGCATCATTGGAAATGCATTCTAGGCATTATGTAATTTTTCTTCATGATAATCCTCTGAGGCAGGCACTGTTGTAGCCGTTTTACAGACAAAGAAATGGAGGGTTAAGGGAAAATTTTAATTGGGTCACACAGCTAGCTATATTAGAGGTGACTTTGGACTTATGAGTTTCCGGCTCCAAAGCTCATGCACTCATCACTTGGCCTTGCTATGACTAGAAATGGTACCACCTGAAGTAGAAAACAATATAAATGGTAAGGGATGTATTCAAGGGGGCAGGCTCTACTGGACTTTGCTGGGAGATGCACTTTTCCTTCTCCTTGTGCTGTGGCTCTGTAGGATCTTCAGAAATGATGGGGAACAGCCCCTCTCCCAAGAAGGTCTTGTGAAATTAAAACCGATTAAAAATCAAAAGGACTCAGTGATTTTTGTTAATATACTTGAAAAATATAATTTAAATGTAAATCTATTTGTGAAAGAGTAAATTTAAGCAGCTTAAAAATAAGTGAAGTATTTAATAGTAATAATCCAGGACTCAACTCCAATTTCTATAAGCAAACACTTAGGCAGAGAGAAGTGTGCTTATGTCCTCATTATTAAGGGAGTAACCATGGTTTCATTCTCCAAATTGATAATAAGAAAAGGACAATTTTAAATATACTTAATGTACAAGGGATTTGAATTTAAAAATATACTTATCTCCTCTTTTCAATGTTCCATGAATGGAAAAGTGTCCCACAACTATCTACAGAATGGGAGAAGGTTCATTAGGTCATGAAAAACAATGAAAAAACGTGGAAAAGGTGGCAACTAATAAAAGAGGATAAAGGACTTGAAAGAACACATGATTAGAAGGAGATGTTAAACAAAATTGAGAACTGAGAACTTCCAAATCTGGAAGAACAAAAAGTACAGACAATTAAAAACTCCATGGTAATAAAGTAAGAGCACCATGAAAAAGAAATGTAATCACAATAATTCCTAGTTTTATAGTGGACAATATTTGAAAAGCCCTAGAAATATTAACATTATTAATTTTTATACTGTAAGATCAAGTTATAGGAAAAGCATTGAAGACATAAATATAATTTAAAAATTTTAATACTATTAATTTTGATAATATAAGAGTAGAAAAAAATGTAAATGTTGGCAGGTAAGAGGAGAAGAAGAGGAATGATTGAAGAAGGATAGATACTACTTAGTGGAACAAAAACATAAAGATAGTATATTATTTATAGTTTAGAAGTGACCAATTATTTATTTGAACAGTATTATTATTGTCTATTATCTTGGCAAACATATTAGCATTGTATCTCAAAAACATCATGAGATTCCAAACGTTGTGAATCCAAAGAGACCCACACTGAAACATAATTAAATTGTCAAACTTAAAAATAAGGAATCTGAAAAGTGGCAAGAGAAAAACAACGTTTTATGTAGAAAGGAATTCTCACGAGACTATTAGCACATTTTTCAACAGAAACTCTGCAGGCCAGAAGGGAGTGGTATGATATATTATTAAAAGGATTGAAAGAAAAAAAAACCCCTCTGACAGCCAAGAATACTCTACAAATCAAAGTTGTCCTTCAGAAATGAAGGAGAGTTTTCCAGGTAAGCAAAAATGAAAGGTATTCATCACACTACACTTGCCATATAAGAAATGTTAAAGGGACTTCTTCAAGCTGCAATGAAAGAATATTAATTAGTAACAGGAAAACATAAAAGTATACATCTCACTGGTATGGTAAATATATAGTTAAATTCAGAATAGTCTAATATTGAAATAGTGATAGATGAATCACTTACAAATGTACTATGAAGCTAAAGACAAAAGTATTACAAATAACTATAATTTGTTAATGTACATGAAGTAAAAATCTAAATTGTAACACTGAAGCCAAATGCAGGGGAGAAGAGTAAAAATGTTGTTTTGATATGCATTTGAAGTTAAGCTATTACTTGCTCAAAGTAAACTGTTGTAAATTTAAGATGTTTTATGTAAGCCTTGTGGTAACCACAAAGCAAAAACCAGTAGCAACTACAGAAAAGATAAAAAAGAAAGGAAACTAACCATATTACAATAGAAAATCAGACACTCCCAAAGGAAAAGGCAAGAGAAGAAGGACAAAGAGAATTACAAAATAGCCAGATTATAATTAATAAAATTATAACCACAAATCTATACTTATCAATAATTATTTTAAATGTCAATGGATTCAATTCTCCAATCAAAAGACGTAGAGTGGTTGAATGGATAAAAATCAGGACCCAACTATAGCTGCCTACAACAGCTTAAAGGACACAAACCGATTGAAAGTGAAGGGCTGGAAAAAGACATTCCATGAAAAAAAGGTAAGCAATAGATGGTTGGGCAGCTATACTTACACCAGACAAAGTAGACTTTAAGCCAAGACATTATAAGAGAAAAAGAAGCTCACTATATGATGATAAGGAGATCAATTCAGCAAGAGGATATAACATTTGTAAATTTTTATGCAACTAATATAAGAGCACCTAAAATATAAAGCAAATATTAACAAACAGACAGGGAGAAACAGACAGCAATACAATAATAGTAAGGAACTCTAATACCCACTTTCAACAATGGAAAGGTCATCCAGAGAGAAAATCAGTCAAGACTCATTGGATTTAAACTATAATTAGGACAGCTATTTACAGAACCTTCAGTTCAATAGTAGCATAATACAACTTCTTTTCAAGTGCACATGGGACATTCTCCAGAGTGGATCACATGTTAGGCCATAATAAAAGCTAAGCAGCCATTAATGGTTGAAAAGAAGATGTACATATCACATCTTTACACACACACACACACACACACACACACACACACACACACACACACACAGAGGAATATTATTAAGCCATGAGAAAGAAAGCAATCCTGCCATTTTGACAACATGGATGAATCTTGAGGGCATTATACTAAGTGAAATAAGCCAGACAGAAAAAGACAAATACTGCATGATATCACTTAAATGTGGGATCAGAAAAAAATATAAAAGGTCAAACTCATAGCAACAGAGAGTAGAAAAGTGGTTGCTAGGGCCTGGGGGTGGAGAAAATAGAAAGAGGTGTGTAAAAGATGAATTATAAGATGAATTATGTCTGAAGCTCTAATGTAAAATATGGTGATTATAATAATAAAAGCATAATATGCTAATTAGACAGGATGGCTGAATGACTGACAACCTTCGGATGAAGCTGGGGCTGCGAGGGCCAAGCCCCTTGGACAAATTTCGTGCGTTGGGCCTCTAGTAGTTAATAACACCGTATTATATAATTAACATTTGCTAAGAGAGTAGAACCTAAATGTTCTCACTGCCCCCCCTCAAAGAAGATAAATATGTGAGGTGATCCATATATTAATTAATTAGATGGTGGGAATCTTTTCAGAATATATACCAAGTCACAATAATGTACACATTGAATATATTTCATCAATTTATATGTTATTATTTTCTTCCTTATATTTTCTTAGGTTCAATCTCTTTGGTAAATCTTTTGAGAAAGGTGTGTAGATAATTGGTTTTCAGGTTTTTTTCAAAGCTATACAGTTCTAAGTATGGACATTATTTTCATTATCATTCAGTTAAAGATTTTTTTCTTTGACACAGGTTATGTAGGAGCACTCTGCTTAATTTCCTATCATGTTGGGGTTTCTCAGCTGTCTTATTATTACTAACATTGAGCTCATTTCCTCTGTGGCCAGAGAATCTGCTCATTAAATCTGCTGAGACTTTCTTTGTGGGCCAGCATACTATCATTTTTAGAAATTTTTCTTCTGCACATTCTTGAAAAACTATGCATTTTCTAAATGCATGTTTTATATTTTTACTATTATCTAACATTAAATAAATAATTATTATTTTGAAGTTACCATAATAGATGCTGGGGATTAAGAGCTTTATTTAAAAGCCATACTCACTATTCTATTTTTTAAAAAAGATTTTTAAAAATTGATTTTTAGGGAGAGAAGCACAGAGAAGAAAAAGAGAAAAGCATCAATATGATAGTGAGATATTGATTGGCTGCCTCCTGCACACCCCCTTCTGGGAATCAAGCCTGCAACCCGGGTATGTGCCCTCACCAGGAATCAAACCAGCAACCTTTTGGTTTGCAGGAGGATGTCCAACCAAATGAGCCGGGCCATAGTTCTTATTCTTAAAGCGCTTACAATGTAGTTCCCATCCCACTTTGAAAATAAGTTTATCAAGGTAATAAAACGATCTGTAATCTAACAAAAACAAATGTTTTATTTATACTGCTTTTCCCCATAAACATCTATTACTAATCTTAATCATATAATTAAGGCAAACTTACATGCTATATTGAGAATATATATAACAAATGTAATATAAATGTACATTTTATATTTAGGATATCTTATATAATAAAAGCATAGCATGCAAATTGTCCCCTAGATCAGGAGGTCGGCTGGGAGTTCAACCAGGGGGTTGGGCTGGCCGAGGGAAGGAAGGGAGGCCCGGTTGGCAGAGGAGTGAGGTGATCAATGTATTAATTAACTAGATGGTGGGAATCTTTTCAGAATACATACCAAATCACAATAATGTACACATTAAATATATTTCATCAATTTATATGTTATTATAAATTTCTGCTAGGGACCATGCCAGTGCAGAAATTTCATGCAATGGGCCTCTAGTGTAATTAGAATATGTATCCATACTGGCAGAGTTGTGGAGTAAGGGTTATGGCAGTTGGAAGGGTCCAGGCCAAGTGACAGGCTTTGTAAATGACGTGAACTGACACCTATCTCCAGAACAAAGTGGTAAACCAGAGCAACATCACATACAGCAGAAATCAGTGCTTCCAGCAAAGCTTTGAGAGATTGCAGGAGTAATGAGGCCTATTCGATTCCCATTTAACTCATCTGTTCTGCTGCTGCAAGGGCATTTAGACCACGAAGGATGCAGTAGGTTATCACAGACTTAATCAAGCTGTGCTGCGACTCCCAGCTATGGTCCTAGACGCTGCCTCTTCACTGGGACAAACCAGCACAGTTCCTGGCACACAGATAGGACTTGGAAAGTGGTTTCTGTCCCATCTCAATCACGAAGCAAAATCTGAATCAGCCTGTGTGTACTAACCTGGTAAAGCAGCATACCTTTATTGTTTTGACCATGGTTATGTCCACTCTCTGGGTCTTTGTCACTGTAGTTGAGAGTGGGGGTGCATGATTATTCTCATAACCATCCTATCACCCTAGCCTGTTACATGATGACAATATGCTAATTGCAATGGTTAGCAGGGAATATTAAGCACCCCACATACCTTTTATATCACATCTAATAAAAATGTAATATGCAGATTGACCATCACTCCAACACACAAGATGGTTGCCCCTATGTGGTCAAAGATCCTGCCTCTATGTGGACACAAGATGGCCAGCAGAGGAGGGTAGTTGGGAGGGACCAGGCCTGCAAGGGAAGGCAGTTGGGGGTGATCAAGCCTGCAGGGGAGGGCAGTTAGGGGTGACCAGGGTGGCAGATGAGGGAAGTTGGGGGCAAACAGGTTGGCAGGGCAGCGGACATCAATTAGGCTGGAAAGGGAGTGGTTAGGGGATGATCAGGTTGGCAGGCAGAAGCAGTTAGGGGCAATCAAGAAGGCAGGCAGGTGAGCAGTTGGGAGCCAGCAGTCCTGGATTGTGACATCCTTTAAGGTGTCCAAGATTGGAAATTTGGAGAGAGTGCAGGCTGGGCTGAGGGACACCCCCTCCCATGCACAAATTTTGTGCATAGGTCCTCCAATATATATATATATATATATATATATAGTATATATATATATATATTTATATTTATATTGAGTTATTGATTTCAGAGAGGAAAAGAGAGGGAGGGAGAGACAGAAACATCAACAATGACAGAGAGGAGGAGAACCAAGATGGCAGCATAGGTAAAACATCTATCTTGCTGTCATACTCAGCAATTTTAATACTACAACTTAACGAAAGAACAAACACCTTCCAGAATCACCAGAA
Organism: Antrozous pallidus; assembly: GCA_027563665.1. NCBI lineage: Eukaryota > Metazoa > Chordata > Mammalia > Chiroptera > Vespertilionidae > Antrozous > Antrozous pallidus. Next base: position 110,406,535 of record CM050513.1, on the reverse strand, counting down.
AGCTCGCCGAGTGAAAATTCCACAAATAAAAGTGAAGATAAGACACTGTGACTCGGAGGAGCGGCGGCGGACAGCGTTGAAAGATTCGCAGCGGAGAGAGGTTTGGAGCGCACGCACCAGTGGAGAGGGCGGGCGGCTGAAAACCGGCCAGTTTTCTCGAATGGGGAGACAAAGACGTCCCACTGGACTGATTCTCCAGCTCTGGGCGAAGTCCAGGGAACCAACCCACTATCATACGGGGTGAAAACTGGACAGTGGGAGGGCACGCCGAAGCTCAGGTGCTGCATGGCTCTCCCGGCTTGTGGAGAAGGCAGCTTGCGCGAACAGCTCAGCTGTGTGACCGCGTAGAGAGCACTCTGCGACTCGCTCTCTCATTCGGAAAACCATCAGTCTGCTTTGTTTTACGACCCTGGGTGAGACATTGGGTGTGCAGAGTCACTTGGGGAGAGTCTGAATTCCCCGGCAGCCAGTGGAACTCGGCAGCAGCTCTCTCTCAGAGGTGCTGGCAGCCATTGCCCCCGGCACAGAGTCCCTGGGGCCGCATAGGGCGGAGCTGATGCTGTCTGCTTGGCCCGGAGACTCTGCCCATCCAACCTGAGCACAGCTGAGCTTCACAGACAATTGGCCTGGAGGTCAACCCCTCCAAGTGCTAACAACGATTATCCTAAGCTTAACTTCAGCAAGACTGTGCAACCCATATCCACCTCAGGTAACTGGGGAGGCTGAGCCACTGTCCCTAGTAGGAAGTCTACCAGATAAAGCTAATTGACCAACTCAGGGAAGCAGCCACCATGCAGAGACATGGAAAGAAATCAGATGTGAAAGAAATGGAGGAAAAAAAACGACTGGACATGGAATTCAAAACCACGGTTATAGGGTTTTTCAAGAGGCTCCAACAAAAGGTCGAGGCCTATAAGGAATTAAGCAAGACCTCAAAGGAAATGAATGAGTCCTACAAGGAAATGAACGAGACCCTCAAGGATATGAAGGAGACTCTCAAGGATATGAAAAAGGACCAACCAGAAATTAAGCACACACTGTCTGAAATAAAAAATAATATACAAAGACCTAAAAGTGCTCTGGAGCACCCCAAGAACCAAGTTAAAGATTTGAAATACAAAGAGGGAAAATCCACTCAGCTGAAAAAGCAAGAATCCAAAAGAATCAAAAAAATTGAAGATAGTGTAAGGGGCCTCTGGGACAACCTCAAGCATACCAACATCCGAATTATAGGGGTGCCAGAAAAAGAGAGAGACCAAGACAATGAAAACCTATTTAAAGAAATAGTGACAGAAAACTCCCCACACCTGGTGAAAGAAATTGACTTAGGAGTCCAAGAAGCACACCGAACCCCAATATATAGGAACCCTAAGAGGACCACACCAAGGCACATCATAATTAAAGTGCCAAGAGCAAAAGACAAAGAGAGAACATTGAAAGCAGCAAGAGAAAAACAGATGGTTACCTATAAGGGAGCACCCATATGATTGTCAGCGGATTTCTCAACAGAAACGATGCAGGCCAGATGGGAGTGGCAAGAAATATTCAAGGTGATGAACAGCAAGAATCTACAACCAAGATTACTCTATCCAGCAAAGCTATCATGCAGAATTGAAGGTCAGATAAAGTGCTTCGCAGATAAGAAAAAACTAAAGGAGTTCATCACCACCAAACCAATATTATATGAAATGTTGAAAGATATTCTTTAAGAAGAGGAAGAAGAAAAAGATAAAAGTGTAAATTATGAACAACAAATACACATCTAGCAACAAATGAATCTAAAAATCAAGTGAATTAATAAGCTGATGAACAGGATAAACTGGTGAATGTAACAGAATCACAGACATAGAGAGGGAATGGACTGACAATTCTTGGGGAGAAAGGGGGTGTGGGAAGTGCAGCAAGAGTCTGGACAAAAATCATGCAACTATGGGAGAGGACAGTGGAGGGGGGTGAGGGCGGAGGGTGGGATGGGTACCAGGTGGAGGGAAACTATAGGGTGAAAAAGAAAAGGGAACAATGTAATTAATAAACTGAACAATAAAGATAAAAAAACAAAACAAAACAAAACAACAAAAAAACAATGACAGAGAATCATGATTGGCTGCTTCCTGCATGCCCCATACTAGGAATTGAGCGCACAAACTGGGCATGTGCCATGACTAGAAATTGAACCATGACCTCCTGGTTCACAGGTCACTGCGCAATGGCTGAGTCATGCTGGCCTGGCCCCACATACCTTAACAAGACACATCAATGTCAGAAGGTAGAAAGTTAATTCTGTTAAATGTCCAATGACTATCCTCTTGACAGAGTTTTGAAGGTCCAATGGCCTGTGCTTATCTGTATTATGCCCCTGAAATCAGAGCCTAGCTGTGTGCTTTCATCACCCACCACAAAGAAAACTGCAGCACTTGGTGGGCTTTTTGTCCATTGCGGGCAACATGCATCATATCTGGTCACGCTCCTTTGACCATTTATTGAGTAACTCATAATAATGACAGTTTTGAATGGGGTTTAAAGCAAAATAAGGCTCTATAGCACATCCCATCCTTGGTGCAGAGTGTTGCAAAGCTTTTTGATGCTGTAGGCCTAATGGGATTGAAGACGTCTATAACAACAGTGATTCTTTATGAAGCCTCTAGCAGGCCCGAGAGGTGCTTGACTCCTAGGGTTTATAATGAGGATTCTTCTGTGACAGTTATTCTCTGTTTGAAAAGCAGCTACTGGACCCAGTGGAAACCATGAGACACCATATAATGATGAGACCTGGGCTGTGGCTCATTGTTTCTTTCATGTTATCTGATACACTGAAGCATGAAATCGGCACTTACAGTAGCATTTTGTTATAAAGTAGGAATGGCATATATGGAGCATGCCTGGGTTGATCTGGAAGATACTAGTAAAGTGCCCCATCCATTGGGAAGACTCCTTTGGAACTTTGTCGATTGCTTTGCTTCTTGTCCCTCAACTCACCCCTCTAAGTTTATGGAGAGTCCCTATGATCAGGGAAGGGTGGAGGGAACTGTGTGGGCCTGGTTTGATGATGAACCTGCAGAGAATGAGAGCATACAAAAGCAGTGGATGGCTATTGCATCTCAGCCTCCCTCTGGGATGTCCCACAGAGAGCCAAGGAGGAAAGTATTCCAGTGGGAAGAGTCTCAGGCACTCCATCTGGTTGTCCATCACGAGGAAGGGCAGATGGACTGACACATGAGTGAGGACTAATGGTTGGGTAGCTGCTTGAGGAAAAGAACTAGATTAGAAGATTAGAATAAGAGCGTGAAAGTATTTCTATCCTGCATGAATTCTTGTCTGAGGACATCTGTTGCCAAGGAAACTCTTATAAATCAGAGGGATGTCAGTCCCTAGACACTTGGGGGCTTGCTCAATGGGTCCATGTATAAAATGGGCGTGAAAGCAGAGATGGAGGTTTCGTATGGCCCCAGCATCACTGACTTCCCCTCCTGGATGCTGGCCTGACTGGGCGATGGAGAGCATCAAGCTTGTCAAGATCAGATGCCAACTCTAAACTCTGGATAGGGTACCATTCCAGGGGAAGCCAGTCGGCTCTCTGTAAAACGTTGATCACTGCATCCCTCCCTTCACTGATAGGGCAACCCTCTCTTCTAAGAGGAATTGGCACAAATTTCAAGTCCATACACATTTGCCTTCCCTGACCAAACTGCTCTGTTAGCACCCACATTTTTGGTTCAAAATTGCATCATGCTTTACACATACCATGATATCCAAAGCACCATCTCCTTTGACCAAGGAACTCATAGCAAAGAAAGTGTATTCATAGACTCATATCCATGACCTTCACTGTTCTTACCAGTTTCTCTGTTAAGCATAAGCAACTGGCTTGGTAGAATGATGGAATTGGTTATTCAAGTCTCACTTATGGCACGATGATGGCACCAGATGGTAGCCACAGCCTGGAAGTACCAAGAGGATTCCTACAGGATGTGAGAAATATTGTAAACCAGTAGCTAAACCACATAACCAGAATGCATCAGTCCAGGTGAAGATGGGAACAGATTCTCACACAATTATACCTAATGACCCATTTGGGGAAATTTTGCTTCCTATCCTAATAACCTTCAACTTGGTGGGCTTATAGGTACACTACCCAAGTATAAATGCTTCCACCAAGTGTAGTCGTGGTTCTAATGAGTTCTAAATTGAGATGTTCTGTAGCCTTTGGGACTCTTTGTTGACAAACCAACAAGAAGACAAGGGATACATCCTATATAATAAAAGTCTAATATACTAAGTATCCATTCATCCATTCAACCAATCAAAGTGTAATATGCTAATGATATGCTTAGGCTGCTCAACCACTCACTATGACGTGCACTAACCACCAGGGGTCAGACAGTCAACCTGTCAACCAGTTGCTATGATGTGCACTGACCACCAGGAGGCAGACCCTCCAACCAGTAGGTTAGCTTGCTGCTGGGGTCTGGCCAGTTGGGACTGAGCAAGATGGTCCAGACACACCCTGGAGCCCTCCCACTTCTCTCCCCAGCCCTGATTGTGCACTGGTGGGGTCACTTGTCCTGACCTGCACCCTCTCGTAATCTGGGTTGAGGAACCCTCCCACTCCCATGCACCAGGCCTCTAGTATACTTATAAGTATGATTGACCCCATAAGAAACAGGGTTGCTGCTACACCCTAAGGGCATATTTAAAATACAGGGGATTTACTGAGGTGCCTCCTAGAACTTCATTGCCCAATATTCTTGGTCAGTGGAAAACTCTGGCAACTTAATAAGGCAAGACCTCTCAAGACTCAGTTCCCACTGAATGACAGTTTAGTCAGGATCCCATCTTCCCAAGGTGTTGAGAGAATATAAGGGTAAGGGGAAAAAGCATGGAAGAAGGTGGCTATGACTACCAACTTAGACCTTAGCTCGAGGTAGGGAATGAGGTATATTTAAGTTAATTATTTGTTTCTCTTTTTTACTTTTTCCTCAATACCAGATACGTTAACATGAAGGATGCTGGCTATGGCTAACATTTTAAGTACCAGATGAAAGTGAGTTCACACCACTATGCAATGATGTGATAAGGCATGGGGTTGGAGATTAAAATCTTTCCAACAATAGGACAACCATGGGAGCAATAGTTTAAGTTTTACTAAATGCCTCTCATGTACCAAAGACACATCTCTGTGCTACAGATGCAAAGATTATAGAAAATAGTTAATTACCTAGTTCCACACCCCCAACTTTGGAAAATACAAAGAAAAGCTAAAATCCTATATAATAAAAATCTAGGTGGCATCGTGCAACACCCTCGTGTGACATCACAAGATGGCTGCTGCAAGATGGCTGCAACAAAATGGTCACCACAAGATGGCCGGCAGGAGAGGGCAGTTGTGGGTGATCAGGCCTGCAGGGGAGGGCAGTTGGAGGTGACCAGGCCAGCAGAAGAGGGCAGTTGGGGGCCATCAGGCTGGCAGGGAAGGGCAGTTGGGGGCCATCAGGCCAGTAGGGGAGGGCAGTTGGGAATGACCAGGCCTGCAGGGAAAGGCAGTTGGGGGCTATCAAGCCAACAGGGCAGGCAGGGCAGGCTGGCAGGGGAGCAGTTATGTGTCAATCAGGCCTGTAGGGGAGTGGTTAGGGGGCGATTAGACTGGCAGGCAGAAGTGGTTAGGGGCAACAGGAAGGCAAGCAGGCAAGTGGTTAGGAGCCAGCAGTCCTGGATTGTGAGAGGGATGTTTGAGGCCTAAACTGGCAGTCGGACATCCCCTAAGGGGTGCCAGATTGGAGAGATTGCAGGCTGGGCTGAGGGACATCACCCCATGCATGAATTTTGTGCACTGAACCTCTAGTTTACTAATAATGTTATGACTTTAACACAGTATTTTAGTGTATTACTTCTTTTTCCTAAAAATTTTTAACATTTAGTTTGTGTCATAAGGACAGACTATACATTTTTTTCTCTACTGTGTTGGATGTCTGCCTTCTATTCCTCCTGACCTGTCTATGCTCTTTCCCCCAGGTCTGCCTCTTGAAAGGCTAGTCTGTGTATGCCATAAAAAGGCTTGCTTGTCCTCCAGCTCACACTGGCATTAGCCAGTGGAGGACCCTGGGATGTCATTAGGGAGATAAAGGGGAATGCTATTAGAATCTTTATTATCCCAGACCTCTTCCTATGGGGTGGGTTCAGGATGGCTGTGTCGCTGCTTGGCTTAAAGAAGTAACAGCTCTTATCAAGGTGGAGTGTTCCTGTAACCATCCTTTCAAAGTTCTGGTTATTGCCTTTCTCCTCCTTAGGCTTCCAGCTTCCAGGGTTCTTCCTTACTAACTCTGTGTCTCAAGCTGTCCTACACCCTGCCCATGCCTTTGTAAACAGTTTCTTTCCTGAACCTGCCTGAGATTATTCTAATTTGAATTCATCTGTTTCCTTTGGGAACCTGGACTGATAGGCCTACTAACACCATATACAGTATTGGTGAATATATCGTAATTAAACCAATTTTCTTCTTGTTATTAATATTACTTATAAGTTTTTATTATTTTAAATTATGCTGCAGAGATCCTCTTGTTCATGAATCCCCCTCCTTCTATTTCTCTTCTCACATGAACATATAAAACTATTTTTAGCTTGGATTCCAAATGCAGCTTAGCATTGTCTGAAATCTTTGCAAGTACCTTAGTACAAAGTATGAACATATTTTCTAAAAGTATGACACCAATTCATACCACTCAATGCAGTAGGTAAGTGGAATAATTTCTCTACGCTTTCACTGGGATTGGATATTCTTATTTCAAAATAATTGTGCCAATTCTATGGTTGTAAAATTCAGACTTTAATGTTAAAATATAGCATTCTCTTAACTACTAGTGAGTGTGTATCTTGTCCAACATTTTAAATCAGATATATTTTCCGCATAGATAGATTTTCTGTGAGTGGCTTTGCCCATTTATTGCTCTAAGTCCTAGTATTCTTTTATATTGATTGATATGAGCCATTTATAGAAAAGTTAACCCTTTGTTACCAGTAATATTTGCTGCAACTATTATTTCAAGTCTGATTTTGGTCTTTATGTGTCTATATGTTGGGATTTAAACAATTATATTTAAGACATCAAATCTGTTGACCTCCTGTGTGTTTCTTTTTCTCTTGCTCTGAGCTGGGGAAGTTCTTGCTCCTCAAGAGACTAAACTCTTATTCACTTCTCTGTTTTTCTCTAGTTTTTCTAAGATTTGATATTTTTTATTTAATTCTTTAACCCATCTGGAATTGATTTGTGCACGATGGGAAGTACAGGCCTAAAATTGATTTTTTTCTCCTAAATTGCTACCCAGACGTCCCAGCACCATTTGTTAAATCATCCTTCCTTTTCTCGCTGATGTGTGATGTCTCCTTTATCCCATATTAAATTCGCATACATCCTGGAATATATTTCTGGGTTATCTATTTTGTTCCATTGATCTGTCTGTCTATTCCTGTGCTAACATAACACTCACCAAATGGGACTTCTTTAGATATTTTTGGAATAAGAAGAGATGCAAGGAAGAGGTAGCCTGCCTGATTCATTGAGGTCAATTGTAAAATTGTGATGTAACAATGAGAAAATTACTCTCTCTATTTTTTTCTTCTTGTTCTCTTTCCTTTAAAGGAAATATCTCATTTAAAAATGCAAATATTAGTCGAAAGGTTATTAAAAGCTAAAATGAATAGAAGGTTATTTTAAAAAGAATAAAAATCATCATTTATCTTTTTTAAATGAGTATACAGATCCTGACCTAAATAAGTTACTGGTATTAGGGTCCATGAATTCTGACCGAAATTTAAGTACATCAACTTATTTTATCCTTAGGCAAATTTGTGGGACACATATTGTTATCCCTATTTGCCATGTTTCCAGAATTTCATGGGCCTCAGCAATCCAACCAGGATTTAGAACAGATCCTGAATAAAAGAAAACAATATTTCTCTGGCCTCATCCTCTATTGCAATGTAGAAGAACACACAGTGCTTTTTACATTCTTTAAAAATAAGCCATTGGAACCCAGAGTGAATATGATGTGCATGATGGGAAGTACAGACCTAAAATTGATTTTTTCTCTTATCTTCCCTCTCATCACTAGGTGACATATTATAATTTTACCCTCTATTCTTCTCTAGCAATCTATAATCATGCTCTACAAAGACACCATCAATACTGCTGAAACTTGCCAATATCCAGTCCAAGGCTGCTGATGACTAATGTTGAGGCACATGGAGCCAAGACTGTGGGAGTGGAGATGAGGGACCTGCAGTGGAAAGACGATAACTAGATTGCATTAAGAAGTTGATTGCATCCCTCAGGATACCCAAGGAGTAATATAAAACATAGGTTCTGATGCTAGCTAGCAAAGTCAACATGACAATTATGGAGTTGTATAACTATAACCTAAGGGTATTAATTACCAGGTCCTGTGAACCTGGAGGAAGTCACCAAGGGTTAGATGACCAGCCCCCTTTGTATCTCTGTTCTACTTAATCTTTTCTTCAATGACTTGGATGATGACAAAAAGATGCATTCATCATGTGTGGCATTAACATAAGAAGCATAACAAGTATAATGATGATATATTAGGAACCTAAATCAGTCTCAGCAGATTGGTCATTGGACCCATATCACTGACTTGGAATATTATAGGCTACTCAAGTACTGAATTACGGTGGCTGTCCAGATAAATGTTTGAGAAAAGTGAAGTGCTATTTGAATATGACTTCAACATGGCCACACAAATTCTAGCTCTTTATTTTCCAGTTTTATTAGTTTCCCCAATTATTTCCCCCCACATATGATCCCCTCCCCTGTGAATATGATAAGCTATCACACCATGTAAAGTTAAAAGACAAAAAAGAATTTTGCAGGTGTAATTAAGGTTACTAATCAGTTGACTGAGATAGGGAGATTGTTCATGGTGGGCTACCATAATCATATGAGTCTGTTAAGAGAGAGAGTTTTCTCGGGCTGGTGACATAAGAGGAAATCAGAGAGATTGGAAGTGTGAGAAGGACTAGATACAATGTGGCTGGTTTAGAGATGGAGAGGCTATGTGAGAAAGGATATGAGCAGTTTCTGAAGCAGAGAATGACCCTGGCAGAAAAGAAATGGAGTTATCAGTCTTACAACCACAAGGAACTGAATTCTTCCAATAACCTAGATGAGTTTGGAAGTGGATTATTCCCCAGAGCCTCTAGATAGGAGCTCAGCCTTGCTGGCACCAGGATTTCAGCCTTGCAATATCCTAAGCAGAGCCTAGCTAAGCATACGCAGATTAATCACAGAACTGTGAGTTAATAAATATGTAGTTTTATAAGTTGCTAGTTCTTGTTAATTTGTTTTAGAAATCATAGAAAATGAATACACTTCAATTAATGTGCCTTAATATCATGGTGGGAATAATAATAACAATAATTTATTTCAAGCTTCCTATAAGCTGAGTACTTTATAAGATTTCTCTCAATTAATCCTCATCTTAACTAGGTTACAGATCACTCAAAGTGACATACTAAAAAGTAAAGCCAGGATTTGAACTCAGCAGAATATTTCCATTCAATTACAAAATGATTCTACTCCCCATACTTTCATGCACTGCTTCAACAACATCCCCCTGGCATGTAATCACTGTGCAGAGTTTTCAAATACAGATGTCACACTCCACATGTCACATCACAGTTTCCCTTTCACTAAGGGGCACCCCAGGGCTTTAACATGTTCCTCTTCAGTTCCAGCTTGCCTGTATTCTCCTCAAGGCTTCCTTGGCAACTCAAACCCTTGGTCTCTCTACTCCTTCCCCATTTCCTCAGTGCAAGTTCCTAGCACCATTTATTTAATATTTAGTGCCATGCAGCATTTTGACAAGTCCCCTATATTTTTTTCTTGTATTTAAACCCCCATCCACACTAATAAAAGAGAAAGATGCAAATTGACAGTGCATTTGTGACACATACCAGCCAATCAGGAGTAGATGCAAATTAACCTAACAAAGATGGCAGGTTGATTTGCATACATTGGTGCCGAGCATTTGGCACTGCCCCAGGCACTCTGGGTTTCTGGGCAGCATGGGAAGGCAGAAAGACAGCTCTGGCCTGAGGGAAGGCGGTGTTAGCAGCCAGGGGAAGGAAGGTCCATTCTTGCATGAATCTTCATGTATTACGCCTCTAGTTAGGATATAAATCCAATGAGGGAAGGAACTTTTCTGTTTTGGTCACTGCCAGGTCCCAAGCATCTAGAATAGCTGCTCATTCAGTGGAAGATGCTCTACAGATTTTTGTTGAAAGAATGAATCAACAAATGACTTAGGCATTCTGTGCCTCTCTTGTTCAACTTATGTTGATCTGATCCATTTTAGATCAATTTCTTCCAAAGTTCTGCATGACCTTCTACTTTCTAGTGTGTATGAGCTTTGTGGAGGTCATGCAGAAGGTTTCACATTGGAGTGTTCCCTTTAACCCACCGCTATTAATGCTCTAACTGTGCAAGGAAAATACCGTTTATTGCTCCACTACTTTGTTCCTGACCTTTATTAGGTATTTTATGTACATGCATTATTTCATTCCACCTTTCTGATACAGTCTGAGGCATAGCTCCCATTTAACCAATGAAAAGATTGAAGATCAGAGAAGCCATCCCAAGGTCACATGTCTAGTAGAGGCCTTGACTGCCACTCAGAATCCAAAGGCCCTGTCTTTCCACTAGAGCAGGACCACTAGAATGTGAGCTTCATGAAAACAGGCTCCTGGCTATTGTTTATTCCTGTTTGTTTAGTGCCTCCCACATATTTGAGCATCAGTGCACATCTGCTGAATGAATGAGTGAATCAAAGAAGAAATGTATGAACCAAAGAAGAAATGAATGAGTCATGCCTCTACTCTAGCTCTGCCTCAGGGGGAAAGACCTTCATCTTTAACCCAAGTACCTTTGACTTTGATTTGGATTCTCCTACACAAGTTTTTGTGCACTTTTTACCTGAATCTCGGTTTAATAGGGGTTTTATTAGCGTCTCCAAATTAAAAGTGTACTTAGCAAGATGGTTTTTCATCCTCCCACCAATGTAGACATTCCTTTTTAATAGCATCCTGGACAGATTGTTGGCCAGTCTCTGCATATTCCCCTCCAAGGATGGAAGATGGGGAATGGGAGGCAGCCTGTTTCATTTGGAAGAGGTTCTCATATTTAGAAACATTTTTCAATGGATTGAACTGGATTCTGCTGTGTCGGCGAGGCTTCTTCACATTACAAGAAACAGAGAGCACAGCTAAAGCTGTATTTTTAAATAATGAGAATTGATCAACTCAGCACATGAGAAGTTCAGTGTTAGGGTGAAGATCTGAAGTGTCCTCAGGGTTCTGCCCCATTTCTTGGAAATTCTCTGTGCTCTGACATCCTCGAGGTGTCAGCATTCTACTTAAGTTGCTTTTCTGCTATAATAATTAAAAATGGCTAGAGTGGCCCAGCCAGTGTAGGTCAGTGGTTGAATGTTGAATGTGAAAGGAAAAAACATTTAAAAATAATGGCAAGAGCAATTCTATGGCCTTCTATCCTATCTCAGCCCTATCAAGCAATAGTCATGAGGCTTACTCAGACCAGACGGGATTAAACCTAACATTCTGCTGGGTCAGGATGATGAAATCCCATGACTGAGTCTAAGTCAAGTGCTCCAAGGCTGGTATGATGTGGGAAGGGGACTGTAATGAACACTGTTGACTGCCCTAGATCCTTCCTCTCTTCTAACAGAACCCAGATTTTATCTGTGTGTTTCCTTATCACCCATGCAGTCCAGGTGACTCAGGGGAGCCATTCTAGCCATGAGTAAATTCCATGCTTAACACCTGATTAGCCTAATACAATCTGTGTGGAACTCACCTGGTGACTGTTACTGGCCTGGGGCTGGGCCATCACCTAAATTGAAGCAATCAGATAGAGAGGAAAGATTATATTCTCTGCTTGGAGAAGAGCTTTTCCTCCCTCCTTGGCTGAGATGAATAGTAAAGTATAGAGTCCTGACTGCCATGAACAGCTGCTTGTGACAATAATGCTGGTTAGACTTAGAATGAAGCTACTGCTCCTGGCAGCAGAATGGGATGGAAAGGACCCAGTCATCCATGATATCATTGAGCTCCTAACAGTTCCATGCCTGGACCCTTCCACCCACAGCTCCTAATGTCCTGCTCTGTGAGATGACAATATCCCATTGTTTAATCCTCTCTGAGCTGGGACTTCTATTTAGTAAAGCCAAAATTATCCTTACTGACATCGATAATTTTATGGATGTTGGAGAGGTTATCTGTCAACAGACAGGTGCAACTTCACGGGACTTCTCTGTCATCTGTCCGTTGGTTCAGTTTGTACCACTCAACTTTGCAGAATGGGTGCCCACTGACATGGTGCAATGCTTGATGTCAGCTAACATGCCAATGTTAGAATTCAGGCTATTATTTTTGTATCATTTCAGTGGTATCCTTCAGGCTATTATTCCCAGGCCATTTGTTCACTGTCCATATGACATGGCATCCAGACTTTTCATGATGTTGGGAATGCAACAAGGCTTACAGGATTAAACCATATTCCAAATGTGGTCTGGTCTCCCCAGGTACAATGAGAATGTTATGTTCCATATGTGTATTCAGCTTTATGTGATGGAAGGAAATGAGGTTGTGTGACTGGAATGGATTCAAATCCAGGACTTACCCACTCTAAGCAAATCTCTTTTTAAAAATATTTTAAAATTGATTTCAGAGAAGAAGGGAAAGAGAGAGAATCATCAATGTTGAGAAAGAGTAATTGATCAGCTGCCTCCTGCATGCCCCCCACTGGGGCTCAGGCCCACAACCTGGGCATGTGCCCTGACTGAGATTCGAACCATGACCTCCTGGTTCATACATAGGTTGACGCCCAACCACTGAGTCATGCCAGCCAGGCTCTAAGGAAATCCCTTAACCAGACTGATCCTCAGCTTTCTTTTGGATAAAATGGGGAAAATACTCCCTGTTTACTTTAAAGCACTGCTATGCAAATCATATGAAATAATGGATGTAAAAGTTCTTTGTAAATTGTAAAACGATGGGAGTGCAACAAATGATGATTAATGCATCTCAAGATGGTGTCAGCTTCGTTCGACAGTTGTATCACACGGTTTAATTACACTCTGCCTTGTTTCAGAGAGAATTTCAGGAGTTTTACAAGAAAATGTAAAAAAGACAAGAGAGCATAAATTAGAAACAATTTTTTTTTAAAAAAAGGAAAAGAACAGTGCAGCCAGGAGACAGTCAAAGTAGGCTCTCAAGTAGACATTTTTCAATGAATGTTAGAGTTGATCAAAAATTATCCTCTGAGCTTTCAAGAAGCCAGTGTGGTGACAGAAATCATGTCTGTTACACACAGTTCTCGAGCCTCATGAAATAAAAATAAATGTAAGCTCTCTGTGGCAGCTTCCCTGGGTTTCCTAGCTGGGGAGACATGTTAACATCATGTTTACATTAACATCTCAGGATATCCCCTTTAATTACGTTAGCATGTTGTGGACCTTATGTCTATGAGGTGTGGCTCTGCAGGCCCAGACCCACCCTATGAAAGTCTTCACTGGGTGCCTCCTGGACTGGCTTTCTGGCCACCTCCACAGGTCAAGTGACCATGGACACTGTTTCCACAAGGAGCGTGTTCTTGAGGGTGTCCCCATTCTCAGCCCTGAGGCCCCAAGTGCCTGGTGGTTCAGAGGAAAGATGTTCCCTTCCCACTCAGGTCAAGGCCCACTTTCCATATCCTTACTTTCCTGCCCAGACCTGCTCTTCTCATTAGCTTGGCAGTCAGATTGTCACCTGCCCATCCAGAGAGGTGCAGCTTTACCTCTGGCCCCAAGAGGACGACATCAGCATGCAGCATTTCCATCTCAGGACAGTTCCCCATTTACAGATTGGGAAACCAAGGTTCAGAGAGGCTTAACTTGACCAACGCCATTAGTGCTCAATCTCAAATAATCCCCCCCCGCTTCTGTATTCAGGGAAACTTTGCTTTCCCAAACTGGTTATACGGTCCTTTCTGTCTGTGAGGAAGAACAGACCTGCTCCTTCAAAACTCAGACTTGAAAGCATGAATACATAGATATTCTGAATTGTATTCAGATGGTAAAAATGCATAAATCTATCAATATGGATGCGGCAATTACTAAATTATTTTATAGAGATTTCACTTAATTTTCAAAGAAATGCCTCAAGTAAATGTGCACATAAGGAAGCTGGATCAGAGTGAATAGCAGCCCTTCCGGGTTGAGAGAACTGGTGGGCAGAAACCTGAGGTGGGGACTCAGAGTCGTCTCACTGTAAATCCTATCACTTGACTGGAATTACTGCAGATGTGTAGAACCGCATGGCTCAAGGAATAGATGCATTAATTCAACAAACATCCATTGACCTCCGGCTTTGTGCTAAGCCTTGCAGTTGGCCCTTCAGCTCTACTACTTATCTTTCATTAACGAATTCATCAATTTTTCCAATAAATCTTAATCCTCTATTTCAAACACAGCAGAGTGTCTTCCCTGGATTTCTCCTTCAAGGATACTGTCTGAGACTTGGTACCAAAATGACAGATGCCCTGTTAATGCAGCTCCATTAAACAGAAGGAACACAGTGTCTCCTCTCATCCTCATGGGGTGCCACCCACTTTATGTATTATTCCACATTTAATTAGCCCAGATAATTCCCTCCAGAGCCTCGTGTAACTGCAGCCAGCCCAGGGATTTATCGTGGTTTATTTCATCTGGGGTGATAGTGTCCCCTGCACTTAGGTGCCTCTCTCTCTGGTTTCCCTACCAGGCAAAGCAGTGACATGTGCCAGTGTCCTGCCTGGGCTCACAGTGGCCCTCACAGGCAGAATACTGGCTTCGTTTCAGGGCCATGGAGTGAGTCAGAGAGAAAGGACTGGTCCACGAAGCCTAGAGGATAGATGCACAAGGTTGTGAATATTAGAGGTGTGCAGCAGAGAGCATGGAAATCTGTGTGTTAGTTGGAAATGAATGCAAATCAGCCCTCATTTGTATTCATCTGCTGCTCAAGCAAGCAGGTTGGAGAGGGTGCAGGGTGCAGCATACTCCAGTCAGGGGAGAAAAAGCCTGGATTCTTGTCTTGGCCATGATACTAACTATAAGTGAACTTAGACATGTGATTTGCTGACTGAGTCTAAGTGTCTCTCTCCATAAGGCAGGTTTGATCATGTTCTATGGGTCAAACAGGCCCATTCTTGAACCCCAGCTCCACTACTTGCCAGCTGTGGAGCATCGAGCATGTACCTATGCCTCTGAGCTTTGGTTTCCTCATCTGAACAATGGGAATA
The DNA here is from genome assembly GCA_027563665.1 of Antrozous pallidus. Taxonomy (NCBI): domain Eukaryota; kingdom Metazoa; phylum Chordata; class Mammalia; order Chiroptera; family Vespertilionidae; genus Antrozous; species Antrozous pallidus. The sequence continues at coordinate 110,391,195 of CM050513.1, read as the reverse complement.
AGGCCAACACCTAACTCAAGGAGCCATGTGGGGATTCATGAAGTAGAACTGCAAAGTATTTAGCAGAGACCTGGACCATGGTAAGCCCTGAAACAGCTTAGTGGTTTTTGTCAATATTATTCTCTCTCAGGGTTGTTCAAATCAGCCAAGGAGACTTCCTGCACATTCCCATTCAACGCAACCCCATGAAGTAAATGGAATTATATCTGAACAATAAAAATTACAGCATAGACCTAACGGATATTGAAATCGAGCTGTACTCAGCAAAATATCCCAAGAGAACGGAAACAGCTATCTCTGGACTCACAGGATTTCAGACATGACCTGGCCCCACTCTCTTCTGTGTAGGTGGGAATACAGAGGACTAATGAAACTGAGGACCAATGGCCAGAGTTCATTACGGGGAGATGGGGACGGAAACCAGAACTCCTGACGCAGAACACGGTTATTTTTCCATCTGCAGCATTTCCCAGAGGAGAGAGCCAGAGTTGGATTGAACGAACTGCCTGAGCTCATGTGTGCATGGAGCAGCCAGCTTAGGACTCATATTTATAAAGCTCATGTTCATGGAATGCTCTGTATGTGCTAAGCACTGTTCTTAATGCTTTGTGTGTGTCAAACCATGTAGTCCACCCTACCACCTTAGCAATGACTAAGAGGGCCCCATTTCTCAGCTGTGGGGAGGGAGGCACAGAAGGATCTAGTATCAATGCACAGGAAGCACTGCATTAGAACACAGAGGTCTGGGAGGAGAACCAAGATGGCGGCATAGGTGAACACCTATTTTTCTGCCCCGCGCAACAATTCAGAGATTACAACATAACAACAAGGCAAACACCGCCCAGAATCACCAGAAAGCTGGCTGAGTGAAACTTCACGAATAAAGGTAAAGGTGGGACACTGAGACTCAGAAGAGTGGCGGGAGCGCAGCCTTGAAGATGGAAACAGGTTAGGAGCCGTCCTGGTCGCGCGCAGGCTGTAGGGCTGGAGCAGCAACCCCGGCTGGATTTCACCAACGGGGAGGGCGGAGACGTCCCACTACACGGATTCCCCAGTGCCAGACAAGGTCCGAGGTCCAGGGGACGCACCCTCGAAGCCAGGTGTGGTGGAGGACTCCTGGTGTGCAGAGACACCGGGTAGCTGGGAAAAGAAGTTTGCGTGCAAGTAAACTGTGCGACAGCACAGACGCGCGACTTGCTCCCGGGAGGCTTGTCTCCTGGTCCCGGAAACCACCTGTTTTACAACCCTGGGCGAGACTTTGGGTGTGCAGACTCATTTGGGGAGAGGCAGAGTTGTCTGGCAAGGGGAAGAGACTGGCGGCTTTCTCTTGGAGGTGCCTGCAGCCATCCCCATCCAACAGAGACCCGCGCGCGCGAGCGCCGCATAGGATATAGCTGTCACTGAGGCTGCCTGTGCAACTCAGAGACTCCGACCATCCAACCTGAACACAGTCTCCCTTCACAGCCAATTGGCCTGGAGGTCAAACCCTCCTAGGGCGAGCAACAACAAGCTGGGTTTAAATTCAAAAATACTGTACAACCCATAAAGGATTGCAGTAAGAGTATCCACCTCAAGTAACTGGGGAGGCTGTGCCACTGACCCTTAGAGGACATCTACCACATAAAGCAGCCACCATGCAGAAATATGGAAAGAAATCAGGTGTGAAAGAAATGGAGGAAAAAAGACGACTAGACATAGAGTTCAAAACCATGGTAATAAGGCTTTTCAAGAGGCTCCTAGAAAAGGCCAATGAACTTAATGAGAACTATGAGGAAATAAACAAGACCAACCAGGAAATGAATGAGACTTACAAGGAAATGAATGAGACCCTCAAGGAAATGAACAAGACCTCTGAGGATATGAACGAGACCCTCACGGATATGAAAAAGGACCAACTAGAAATCAAGCATACACAGACTGAAATAAAAAATATTACACAAAGTCCTAAAAGCAGTCCAGAGGGCCACAAGAACCAAGTCAAAGATTTGAAACACAAAGAAGCAAAATCCACTCGGCTGGAAAAGCAAGAAACAAAAAGAATTCAGAAAATTGAAGATAGTGTAAGGGGCCTCTGGGACAACCTCAAGCATGCCAACATCCGAATTATTGGGGTCCCAGAAAAAGAGAGAGAGCAAGTTAATGAAAACCTACTTGAAGAAATAGTGGCTGAAAACTTCCCCCACCTGGTGAAAGAAACTGACTTAAAAGCCCAAGAAGTACACAGAACCCCAAAATATAGGAATCTAAAGAGGACCACACCAAGACATATCATAATTAAAATGCCAAGAGCAAAAGATAAAGAGAGAATATTAAAAGCAGCAAGAGAGAAACAGTTAGTTACCTACAGGGGAGCACCCATATGATTGTCAGTGGATTTCTCAACAGAAACGATGCAGGCCAGAAGGGAGTGGCAAGAAATATTCAAAGTGATGAATAGCAAGAATCTACAACCAAGATTACTCTATCCAGCAAAGCTATCATTCAGAATTGAAGATCAGATAAATTGCTTTGCAGATAAGAAAAAGCTAAAGGAGTTCATCACCACCAAACCAATATTATATGAAATGCTGAAAGATATTCTTTAAGAAGAGGAAGAAGAAAAAGGTAAAAATATAAATTATGAACAACAAATACACATCTAGCAACAAATGAACATAAAAATCAAGTGAATTGATAGGCTGATGAACAGGATAAACTGGTGAATATAACAGAAACATGGACATAGAGAGGGAATGGACTGACAATTCTTGGGGAGAAAAGGGTTATGGGAAGTACAGCAAGAGACTGGACAAAAATCTTGCAACAATGGGAGAGGACAGTGGGGAGGGGGAGGTGAGGGTGGAGGGTGGGATAGGTACAGGGTGGAGGGGAGATATAGGGGGATAAAAAAGGGGAAACAATGTAATTAATAAACTGAACAATAAAGATTAAAAAAAATTGCGTTAAAAAAAAAAAAAAGAACACAGAGGTCCGGCTTCTGCACCTGCACCCTTCCCAACTACATTCTTTTGAGTCTCTCAACCCGACCCTATTATTTCCCCCTTTGGGCACCGTAGCTAACCAGCTCTGGCCCACACAAGGATCTGCATCAGGACCTGTAGTTCAAGTGTTGCCGTATCTGAAGATCAGGCCTACGGTGGCCTCCTGGACCACAGATCTGCCTTCCACTTGGGTGGAGACTGCTTGCCCTCCACCCCTGCCTCCTCGAACCACCATCCTGGAACAGACTGGCACTGGTATCACTGCAGCAAAGCACAGGCTCACTGGCCGATGGGGACCCAGGCTTTCATGTGACCCACCTGCCGGCCAACTCCCCAGCACCCTGTGAGCATCTGTTAGCAGAGCTGCCTCCTTAGTGTGGATGGAGCATTCTCAGACCATTTGGAGCAATGGAGAGGCCCTTGTAAGAAACTCTGGGCCTCTCGGTCATCTGGACGTAAGGGACGCTTGAGAAATTAACTGTGCTATTAAAAGAGATGTATGTTCATTTATTCTGCAACCAGTTACATGCAAGAAGATTTAATGAGAACTTATGATGCTTCTGCAGGCACAGTATCAAGTAAATTACTTAACTCATTTCATCTCTGCAACAGGACGGGATAAGCTGTATCATTCAGATTTTACACACAAGGCAACTGAGCCCTGAGAAGGGAGATCACTTATCTAAGGTCATGAAACTATGTTGCAACGAAGCCAGTATCAGAATCAAGATGTGTGATAACAAAGGCCACCCCTTCCTGCCGTGGAACACAGAGGGAGAAGCATTATGGAAAACACGATAAATGGAGGGATGCTTATGTGCTTTTGTGGGTTCTCTGGCAGGGAATGAACCAAAGCAGCAGTGTGTTGTGCCTTTAAGAGAGAAGGTTTCATGGCAGAAGCTGATGTCCAAATGGAAGGTACAGCTCTAATGAGCTTATGGGCTCTCCAGGTGAGCTTGGCCAAGTTAATTTTCTTTCTAGTCTAGAGAGCAGCCCAGCTGGAAAGCTGGGCACAGCACAAGAGCCTTTCACTGAAAATCAGATCTGGTGACGGAGCCAGGCTTTGTCCCTGGGAAAGAAATTGCCACAAAATGAGAGGCAGGAAGGGCCCTTTTCTAGCAGCAGGAGTTATTCCAGGGCCGTGTGAGGCTGCTGTGCCAGGAGGCAATGCAATTAACAAAGCCGACACCGGCGGCTGCTTCTCTCCCGGGCAACGTCCACATGGGAGCCAACATCTGCCGGCGTACCTTGCCCGGCCAGGATGGAGGCTGTGCCAACCTTCTGCCCACACGGTCCATGCAGGCATACTTGGCAGGGCCCAGCTGTCCCCCAAGGGCTGTGTGGCATGGCCATCGAGGGGAAGGGACAGCTGAGTGGCCCCAGATGGCCCCACAGTCAATGCTGATGCTGCCAACAGAACCTTTAGCCTGTAAATACTGACCATGGCCCCGACGACAAGAGAAGCACAGTAAATAAAACTGAAGTGGACGCTAAGCATATTAGAGTTTTTGCTGCAAGGTGTCGGCAGAATGTGTTTATTCAACAGAACTAGTAATATTAGCTACCACTGACTGGGTGGGACTTGGTGCCGGTCCCCCTTCTCAGTGCTTTGAGCACATTATCTCGATTGATCCCTACAGCGACATGGGCAGGAAGGTGCAATTGCACATCCCATTTTACAGATTGGGGCAACTGAGACTCAAAGAGGCTTAAGTTGACCAATGCCACAATGCTTGTCGGCAGCGGAGCCCAGGTAGAGTTAGAATTAGTCCCAACCCTGAGAGCTCGCCTTCCACGCTGCCTTCCCTCCAATCCCATCCTTGATAAAGTGGATCCTGAAGCTCCTATCCCAGGAATTCAGTCCCTTTCAAAGGAAGACACAAATACACACCTGTCTGTGGCATACACTTCTGTAACACTCATGACCAGTAACACCACAGTTTCCTCAGGTGATGAATCTATATTGTACGTCTGGACAAAGAAGGGACACTCAGGTAAGTTTTCGAATTTTAAACAAGAATCTGCCTTAATTTCAGCTCTAAGGCTAGTGGGCAAGATAGAATACCTGAGGTCCCTTCTGCTGAGGTCCCTCCAGATGCTGTGATTCCCCAGAAAGCCCGCACACAGGTATCCCCAGTGCCTGGAGAGGATGCATCTACTACCCTCTATTATGCCCCCCTCCATGGCCTCTTCCTCCTTTTCCATCTGCTCAAATCTCTCAAACAGCATAATCCCAATGCATGGACCATCTGCTGCCAAAGCCTTCTTTCTGAGAACCCTGAGCTAGAGGTGCTTCTTTTTCCTCAACCATGGGAACTCTGCCAGCACATCCAAGCCTCTGCTGTGCCATCTTGGAGCACAACCAAGTGGGGGATCCCAGGTGGACTGGTCAGCAGGTATGAGTAAAGCAGATGTGTGGGCTGTGGCTGTGGATGGGGTGGCGGCAGGATCATGGAATGAAGGAATTGCAAATAGGTACTTGGGGTTGGGGAGGAGGGATGGATGGATGGTCAAGGTGTTTGTAGATTCTGGGTGTGAGACTTTGGGGAGCAGGACACAAATCTAAAAAGAGTATCAGGAATTCTTGGAATCAACTGTATTCCAATCCATGGCCATTTCCCATTCCAACAGCTGGGAAAGATTTGATTATCTTTAATTACTTCGCAGCAAGTAGACTCCTGCTTTGCAGTGACACTGTGCAGGGACTGGGCCATAGCGAGCACTGGGTCTGCGCGGTTTACAGCAATGCTAGCTGACACTGTATGTGACTGATTACGGTGATTTCCAACCAGACTCTCAAGCCTGTTCCCCATGCTTGAGATATGCCCCATTGCCCACTATGCCCTTCATGTCAGCTTGCTTTTGTTCTTCCTTTCCTTTCTGCCTGGAATTCCCTTTTTTTCTACCTCCTAGAAGCCATCTTTCTAGATTTATCTCAAGCATCATCTTTTTGCAGCTCAATCCCCAGTAGGGGGCATGCAGGGGGCAGCTGATCAATGATTTCTCTCATCATTGATGTTTCTCCCTCTCTCTCCCCTCTCCCTTCTTCTCTGAAATCAATAAAAATATATTTAAAAACAAAACAAGAGAAACAAAAGAACACTCACTCCGTTGCCTGCACTGTAGCCAGGATAGGTATATGCTGTGGCTGAGTGCTGTAGACTTTCACCTCGACTGATGTGTTTATCGACTGTATCACATGTCTCTGCACAACATGGTGAGCAACTGGCGGGCAGAGACCCTCCCAGACCCCTTTTCATTCCCTGCCCTCTATGGATGTTTGTTGAATTATCAGAGGTGAGGATTTTCAGGACTCCCAGTGAAGAGTTTTGTATATGATTAGTGATTAATATTTCACACTTCAGTGTTTACTATTTGCCAGAGAGCACGCCAATGCTTTCAATGGATTATCAAATTTAATCTGTTCATACTGTATAAATTCTATGATTATTACCATTTTACTTATGAGAAGGATGAGGATTAAGAGGAAACATGTAATTAGTGAGGATTTGAGCTGCTTATCAAAACTGAACTGAGCTTACATATTCGACTTCAATATTATATTGCATCAAGAAGAAAGAAAGTGGAAGGGACGAATTCTCAGTAACATGTGAATGGGGCCAAATATTACTAAGGTGTACTAATGAAGTCACATGACTAAATTTTAAACAGGAATCTTATAAATCTCGATCATTATTAATACACCCTCTGATTATTGTGCATAGCTGATTATTGCCCCTTTCTCCTGGGGAAGGGTTGGGCATACGGCAGTCATAAAGCCATGATTTGGAACTTTCCTGCCTCTTCGCCCCTCTCCCCCCTGAGACTGGCTGCAGATCCCAGGTAATAATCACCTGCATTCCTACAGGAAGAGTGACCAAGTCAAAGGCATCTTTGTGTACGAAGAGAGTTTGCCTTATTTGGGAAGAGTTGAAAGTCACCGGGATCCAAGCCTGGGAGATGTGGTGGGTATGGAGCAAGGAGAACAACTCCGCTCTCTTAGTTAAGGAAAGAAATGGAATGTTATGGGAAGAGAATGGTCTTTGACCTCATAGAGTCCACCATTCCCACAGCCCACGTGACACTTAGGAAATGTGTCATTTTGAGGAAGTCACCTAACTTTTCTGAGTTTCTATTTCTTGAGGTAAAATGGAAATGGGAACTGCACCTCCTTCACAGTACCATTTTCTGTGTAACTGAAATAAGATAATGTATGTGAAGCACAGAGCACCGTGCCTAGCAGGCATTCAGTAAACACGAACTAGTACTCTGACAGGTGTGACTTTAAAATTATGACACTGATTTTGAGGTGCACATATCAGTGTGTGCTCATGAGGTACAGGCCATTTCTAATAGGAAGTCCAGAGAAATTCTGAGGCAAGACTGTATCACGTAAGATTTGCAAAGGGTCCCCCTTTAAAGGGCAGCTTTCAATCCAGTGCATTAATCCATCTAGATTGTAAAATCAGTGAACATATTCCTTAGGCACACCTCATACATTTCTGTATCCTCCAAGGTGCTTTGTGGACAAAAATATCTCAACAAGTGCTTGGCCAATTGATTCATAATTTGGGCACTTGCGTGAAACTCATGGTGTTGAGGAGGTAAATACTGTAGGTTGCTCCCTCTACATTTGCTGGCCACATCGTTGAAGTATTCTTTCTTCTGCGCTGCAGAGACTGGAAAACCAAAAATGACATTTCCTGGACTCCCCTGCAGCTAAGATTTTGGATATAATTTTGGTTTTACATTCAGACACACCTGGGAAGACTTGATTCAGACCTAAGTTAGATAGGGAAGATTAATACTTAGGAGGCATTGTGTTGCTGGTATTGACCTTGAAGCTTCAACATGACCTTGGAACAAGAGTCTCTACAGTGTCTTCTTGCTCTCCAGCCTCCTTCTTGTGATAAAGGTGATAGTTCCTCTAGCAGCCAATCCTACAGTGTTACCTAGAAATCAATCTTGGAAGCCAATTCCTCAGCCTGCTTCTCTAGCTCCTCCAATAATTCCCTGTATTAAATCTCTTAGGAACTGTTAAAGGAGTCCTGCCATCTGTAACTACACCCTGATAGATATAATATTCTGCATCTAAAATAGCAATAGGCACTAGACTCCCAAGGATGGAAATTTGAGATAGGTTATGTGACCTGGCTGGGTTGAAAGTAGTGAAACCCTGGTTACCATTAGAAAATAGAAGACGAGTAGCCTATGATGCCCAGTGATAAAATAGTACCTAAAGGGTCATGTGTGCACATTTGTAATGAAGCACTGATCTAAGGCATAGCTTCAGCAAATGTCGTAGTGGCTGCTTTTGTTCTCCCAACACCCAGCATCTGGCAGTAAAAGGAGCAGTAGGTTCCTCTGTCTCACCTTCTCTCTATAGAACAACTTATTTGCACACCCATATTTTTCTCCCTTTAACAGTATTGGACATTTGCCTGTAATTGGTGGAGGCTGCATATCATTCTTCCAAATGGAATTATACTTTTGGATAAGTGAGCATGTATGTGTTTATACATACATGTGAATGAAAATTATTCCCTGAAGTAACTAAAATTCATTTTAAATAAAAAAATGGGCCTTATGGTCTCTATGGATATGTCAGGCTAATACACTTCAGTTTTTTTCCAAAAGCTATCCAGCCCAAACTCTGAGACTTGACAGTCTGCTGAAGGCACTGGAGAATGCATGCTCTCCCCCCTCACAAGTTGCATCATTTGGGAGATGTGGACTAGTCCTATAGCCAACATCCCTAAGGAGCCCCCAGAAACCCTCCTTCACAATGGGGAATTGTGTTTGCTAAAATATGTACTGATGTTTACTGTTCCTGTGCCAAACAATACTGTCTACACAAAAACAAATTCAATCTCTGCCATGCAGGAATTGCCCAGCACCCCCAAAATTTACATGTTTGCCTATGCGGTAGAGATAAAGTTTCTCCAAGGACCAACTCTCAGCATATTTGGTAAATTTAATTTCAGATTCTTACTTACACATCTCCTCCTGAATTACTTATTAAAATAAAAAGTGCTGTAGCTGTTTTTCTTTTGATAAGACTCAGGTAGCCACAGCTCAGTCTTCCCTTGGGTCCTCCACAGAGCAGTTTCATCTTTCCACCTCCTGGCCACAGACTATGTGGAGATAAGGCTTCTGCAGCCTCTTTTGTCTTGAATGGAGAAGAGGAAAGAGAGGCTGGGCTGCTGAATATGTAAGTCCTCCTTAGAAGACAGCCTTTGATATCTGTTCTTGGTGGTGGTGGGGGGGCGGGGGGCGCGGAGGAGCCCGATTAAAGGCTGAACTCTAACCCGAGAGCCCCAAAGGCTTAGAAGGAGACCCACCCCAAGGAGTTCATGGAGAGAACATGGAAGGTTAAAGAAGAAAGCTAAAAGAAATCTTTGTAAGAAAAACCTGATGATTGCGGATGAGTTGTTTTTCCTTTTTCATTTCAAAGGATAAAATGGTAGCCACATGTTGAAAGAGGGGACGGGCACATCACTGGCAACATCAAACCAAAGCCTTGCCTCTAGAATGGCCCTTGATTGGACCAACTGAACTGCTGTTGGTCTTCAGGGCCATTTGACTAAGGACCCAGATAACACCAGTGATGCTGCAGAGCAACCCTGACCTCAAGAACTGGTGGGATCCAAGGCAGGCAGGAGAGAATAGTGATGGGTTCCAATGCAAGTGAGTGGCATCTGGAATTGGACTGATTTGCTGCCCTGATTCCTACAGCTGGGGTCTTCTCTTTTCTCCATTTTCCTCACTCTGTCTTACTTTCTGAATGACCCTCCATGTCCCTGCTGCTCTGAGAACTTGACTCTGAGCTCCTCCACCCCCTGCATGAGCTTGATGGGCTTCTGAACAGCTGCCTGTCCATGACTGTCTGTCTCACCATTGTACCTGCCTCTGCATGACAGTGGCTCATTCATATTTGTTGAGTGCACACACTGCTGGCTCTCTGTTTAGGACCTGGGTTGCAGCCCAGCCTGCTCACAGCCAGGCTGGCTGGAATGATATGACTTCCACCTAAATGATTCCAAGTATTGTCCCTTCCTGAGATTTCAGCTGGGGGCCCCCACTCACCAGAATTGACCTTGGGGTTCATGCTCTTTTTTACTCTGAGGTCTTCCTTTGCTTTACTATACTCCTGCTTAGTTCTTTCTTTCACCCTCTTCACCTGTCCAATTCCTCATCAGTCTGCCTACTTCAGGATTTGTCTCAGATGTCACTAAATCAAGGAAGGACAGACCTGACTTTCTACCTCCCACCACCCCAGGTTTAGAAACTCCTCCTTTCATGACCCCTGCCTTTACCTGTAACACTTACCAACCCATGTCTTGGCTTTTTCTCCCAATGAACTTTGAGCTTCTTGAGAGGTTGGAATATTTCTGTCTCATTTACTGGTGTATCCTAAATACATGGAAACACCTCAAAAATATGTGTTGAAAATGCAGTCTTAAGCCAAACTTCCAGCTACTTCATAGAAAGCACTAAATGGGTCTCCACAATTCTGAACCCATTGTGGGGCTGAGGTATGGCAGTGAAAATAAAAGTGAAGGAGGGGATGGAGGAAAAGACAGGGAAGAAGAAACTGGAAAGAGAGTGGCTCCCCGGAGAGGATATTTGCAGGCTTGGCAGTTGGGCAGCAGATTCATAGCCCGAAAATAAGAAATAGAGTGGGTGGCGAGAGCCACAGAGGCAGAGCATCAGGATGGCTGACTCTCTGAGTTACAGGATAAAGGAGACATTTGGTAGAGCTGCCTCTACCCCTGGGCTGAAAAGGAGAGGTTGTGGGTTTTATCTATGAGGGTGACATCTCCTTACAATGGACCATGACACTTCTGGTCCAGCAGACACAGGGGCAGAGAGCTATGTTTGCCTTTAATTGACTGCCTCCCACTTCCTGGAGTATGTTTCATCCACAAACATTTCTTAGTCTTGGGAGCTGGGATCCAGAGAGGAATAAAGTCATGGTCTCCACTTTTGAGGAACTCAGACTCTGCTGGAATTGATGAGCACACAAGTAATCAGTATTTATAAACAAGCAGGTGTTACAAAAAATGAGATGAGGAATGTCTTAGTGTGGTAAAACTTAGACTAGGGGGCTTATAAACAACAAGAAGTTATTTCTTATATATCTGGGATCAGGGTGCCAGGATGGTTGGGAAAGGGCCATCTTTTGGGGTGCAGACTTCTCATGATTTCCTCACATGGTGGAAGCGCCAAGGAAGCTCTCTTGAGCATTGCTTATAAAGGTATTAATTTCATTCATTAGAGTTCGGTCTTCATGGCCCCATCGCCTCCTAGAGGCCCCACATCCTAACACTATCATATGAGCATGAGGGTCATCATCTGAATTAGGTGGGGGCATAAACATTCTGATACAGCAAGGGGAACCTTTGTGCTAGAACATGAAGAACAAAGACGTACTTCCCTGATGATTTCAAGGAAAGACAATTCAGATGAGATGAATATGTACAAAGACGTAACATTGTGAAAGGTCACAGTATTTATTGGTTACATGGAAAAGTTCACTGGGCTGCAGTAGGGGACCTGATGGGGGGTAGGCACAGAGGGGTCCACCAGGTGTTGGAGTTCAGACTGTGAAGGCTTGGGGTCTCCTGCTAAGGAGATGGGAACATGTGAGTGACTCTCAGGCAAGGATGAGCCAATTCCGGCCTACCGGCCAAATCTGACAGCCTGCCTGATTTTGTAAATGCAGTCTTATTGAACACAGCCATGGCCATGCATTTACTTGTGTCTCACTTCATTAGCTTTGTGAGTGTACAGTTGAGTAGTTTAAACAGAGAGTGTCTCACCTGCAAAATCTAAAATATATGTTATCTAGCCTTTATAAAAGGAATTTGCAGTCCCTTGCCCTAAATAAAGGAGTGACACGGTCAGGTTGACATTTTAGAAAGATTACTCTAGCAATTGTATGAGGTTCTGTCTAAGATCTCATTTGGAAAAAATAGAAGATGGAATTTCTACAAGACCTGAAAATCTCCGGCATGCTTGATAAACCCTCTGATCCCTGTGTCATACGCACCATTATGAGGTCTTCACCCGCGTCCCCCAACTCAAGATCAAATTTATGTACCAGTCTCTGGGTCAGAGCAAATTCCTCTAGGGCAAGGACTTTTAGCATTTTAATACTTTTGTCTCTGTATTCCTGATGTTTCACTTCCTGCCATTGTTGACTTAATAACAGAATTTAAATGAATTGAGCATTACTGCTCCACCGACATGAGGGACCATCATCATCCCATTCACCCCTCTGAGTATCCCCGTGTCTGAGTGCCCAACTGCACTTGGGCATGAGAGAGGGGACACTGATTCTTTGTCCTTCCTGGTACCCTAGAAAGTACTGTGATTTGAGGAGGATTTTGTACTGGTGTGTCTATATCCCTTTTGTCTTCAGGTACCTTACCTGAAGATGTGTTTTGAGTCTCCAGGCTGTATCCCCAGGTAGGCATCTCCTTGGCTGAGGTGCTGGAGAGAAGAAAGCAAGGTGAGGGTTGGGTTTACTTCTGGCCACCAGGAGTCCTTTATGAGGCTAATAAGCATTTGCAAATGAAGATTAAGGACCAGGCAAAAAGCCCAGCAAGTGATAACTGCAAAGCTGGCCTAATCTTAATGAAATCTGCAACATATATTTATATAAATCATAATGACTCCTGCTTACTTTCCATGTAATTTGCTGGGATGGCTTTGGAATAACACAGTTAGTTGTTTTGCCACTGCCTCTGCCCTATTTTGAAGCGCTCTTCAGCAGCCCACGCCATGCTAACACTGACATCCAGCTGGGCCAGTGGGACTGCATGCCTGTTGAAATGCATTACCTTGAACTCCTTATCTTCCCAGAAAAGCCTAGAATTATCATCTAACCTGAATGTGAGAGGAGGTAGTGGAGGGAAATGTGGGTGTGATGACTATTACTGGGGTCCCATTAGCAATAATTTTCCTCCATTCTGTAATAATTCTCCCACCTGATGTCCTCAGGGATTCTAGGATTCCAAGAATCGAGTTCTTTAGCATTCTCTACTGTCATTATGACTCAGATGGCCAATCTGACCACAAAGAATTCAGGTACAAGCAGGTTATATTAAGTGTGGAAGCAGATGCTAGTGGTACACCTCACATCCTCTGATTCATTGCTCCCTGAAACCCTGAAAACCTGCCACGTCCCTCCTGAACCCAAAAGCATGGTAGTCCTCCCTCCTCTTCTCTTTAATTCAGTGGTTTTCCAAATGTGTTGGCCTGCATCAAAGCCAATGGAGGTGTTTGGTTAAAAATGCTGCACATCTCTTGGGATGAAGTCCAAGAATTTACTTTGTTAACAGATTTTCTGGATGATTCCTATGCTCATTCAAGTTTGAGAACCATTAAGCTTAATGTAGATATTGAAAGGATTTTATTCTTGTAGCTTGAATTGTATCAGTCCTGTTTTTTATTTGTCCACTGCCCAAGACTCCTTCCTATGATCCTTCCATTTCTTGTTATCCACAATGGAGACTACCTGAGTCATTTCTGATTCTTTAAAAAAAATTTTTTTTTTATTGATTCCAGAGAGGAAAGGACAGGGAGATAGAAACATAAATAATGAGAGAGAATCATTGATCAGCTGCTTCCTGCATGCCCCACACTGGGGATCAAGCCCAGAACCTGGGCATGTGCCTTGACAGGGAATCGAACCGTGACCTCCTGGTTCGTAGGTTGACGCTCAAACATTGAGCCACACCAGCCAGGCTGATTCTTTCATCTCATCCTTTTATCGCTAGAGTCTTTTATCGCTAGAGTTTTATACAGGTGATTTTGTGCAACTGAGCCAGGCTTTTCCGATTACTGTGCATGGTCAGCTCCATCTCAATTTTTCAGGTCTCAGTTCAAATGTCAACTTCCTAAGATGCCTTCTACAACCACTGTATTGACAATACCTCTCACAACGTGTGCCTATCACATCATTCTGCTTTTCTTCAGAGCTTGTAGCACCATCTACAACTATGCTATTGTTCATTCATTTGTGTTGTGGTGGGAATGCAAGCTTTATGACGTCAGAAGCCTGGTTGTGTCAATCCCTACCGGATCTCAAGAACCTAGTCCAGTGTCTGACATGTTGTTGGCACCCACTGCACAGTTGCCAAGTGAATAAATGTCATATTCAAAGAAGAAGGCAAATGTCAAGTCAAGTCCCATAGACCATCCAGAGCAAATGGTCTGGGGCCCATAGGTACAGGCCAGAAACAGAGGTGCAATGCCCACTGTGGTGTTCAGGACTCTCCTTAAACTTAACCTATCTGTAGCCTTCACCTATCTTTTTGGCTCCCTCTCTCATTAGTCCCTAATACTAGTAAGTACCCTGTACTGTGCTTGACACTTTGCTATTCCTAAACCACACCCTCAGTTTCCTTGCCTCTAAGACCTTCCTGAACCATTTTCTCTACTAAGAGTTTCTACCCACTGTGATATCATAATTTTGGAAAGTGCTATGTCTAAGACTCAATCCATATATACAGAAATATGTAGTGGGAGACTTGCAGGTGCCTGGCACTGGGGCGGAAAGGCTGAAAAAGATGCTAGTTCCTCTCTGGTGACTTTAGGAAGCCACTTCCCTCCAGTGGGTCTCAGTTAGCTCATCTGGTGCTTAGATGGTCTCTACAAGCTCTTCCAGCTCTGAAAGTGCTCTGATGCTCCTGGCGGACTTCCAGGCATTGTGTTAGATGATGGGAGAGAAGGAATATGTGGGGTGGACTTTTGCCTCTCCTAAAAGGCTAACTCCTGTGTATAAACACTCCATTCTGTCTTTGATCAGTTCTTGTCTTCTCTTTCCTCTGTGCCTCCAGACAGCCAGACAACATTTAACATTGGGCAGGAATCGATGCAGCCAATTTCAGAAAAACAAACAAACAGCCTCAGTGTCGTGTTGAGGGTGATCATAGGTTAGCAGCACCTTCAGATCAGAGGAGTCATTAACTATAGGGTTCCCCTGAGCACTTGCTCAGGAAAAGAGCTTCTAACAGCAAGTTGAACCTGACTGGAGCAGGCAACCTGAGCCTGGGTCTTCTCTCTACAGTTTGTCTGAATATGAAGTTGTCAAGCAAATTATGATTACATTTATGGTTCAACCAGCATCCCACCCACCCCAGCTAGGGCCCTCCTACTGGAGCAAAAGACATTAGAATGAACTTTAATGGTCTTAATGTCCACATGTTTTCAAGGCACATCTGAGCCAACTGAGAAGAGGCCTCTAAGGAACTCCAACCTCCACACAACAAAAGCAAAAGTGACATATAAGGGCTCTGAGGGCAAACAGCACTCTATTAAAATCCCGAGCCCTTTCTTTTTCTCTAATTTCTTAAAATATATTTTTATTGATTACAGGAATGAAGAGAGAGAGAGAGAGAGAGAGAGAGAGAGAGAGAGAGAGAGAGAGAGAGAAACATCAATGATGAGAGAGAATCACTGACCGGCTGCCTCCTGCACACTCTATACTGGGGATCAAATCCTCAACCCAGTCATGTGCCCTGACCGGGAATTGAACCATGACCTCCTGCTTCGTAGGTTGATGCTCAACCATTGAGCCATGCTGGCCAGGCCTGAGCTCTTTATTTACTGGCTACAGGACATTGATCACTTGCTTAACATCTTAGTTTCCTCTTTTGTCAAAGGAGCCATTGGAAGAATCATTAGATAACAGGGTTCCTGACAACATGCTGGGGCTATTGTAGGCAATCAATAAATTATATTTCTTTTCCCTTTGTCTATAATTCAGATCATCACTCTCAACCTAGATAGTCACCTCTGAATATACAATTCTTTTAGCACATTCTGCCCCTCAGCTCCATATTTTTCCATCCATGTGTTTGAGGGAAGGAAGGAAGCTCTGCTGTTTCCCACTGGACAAATCCAGCCAGCCCACCTTCTGACATTCGCTCCTCCCTTGGTGTGTCCCTCTGGCACAGGGCTCATCAAAGTCAATGATGATTGTTTGAGCTGCATCCGACTTCCCTCCCAAGATGGAGAGTTATTTAAGGAGCCATGGACAGAGTTTGTTTCTGTGTCTTTATCACCAAGCGAAGTGCCTGGTATATATTAAGTGTTCTAATTTCCTGTGGCCAAGAGATTAGAAATTACACCCTAGATGATGGCAGAGACACAATGATGGCAGGAGATTCAACAGCTGATGGCTTGGCAATGAGGTCAAGAGAGACACATTGTTCTAATCGTTACAGAAATCCAATATATCACAACAGAACTTCATAGGGAAAAAATGACTTTTTCATTCTCTACACAGTCATTCACTCAACAAATATTTATTAAACATCAATTCTGTATGAGATGCTATAAGGCTGAGTGAGAAATGAACTCCGCATCCAGCCTTCTTCAACTCAACCCCAGTCCGTTTGGAAAGAATAGAGAAGGTAGCCCTGAAATGGGGTCACTGAGAAACCAAAGAAATCTCCTTTGCCTTCAAGGGGCAGAAAGTCTGGCTGGAGAGACAAGATTATGAAATGAGAAGTAATTATATATTTCAGATATGAACTTTCGTATTATCTGTCATGTTAGTGCAAATATTTTGTCAGGTTGCTATTTGCTCCTAATTTTGTTTATGTGGGTTTTGACATGGAGAAACTTTTAATTTGTAGGTAGTCAAATCTATCAATCATTTTCTTTTAGCCTCTTGGGGGACGTGTGTGTGTGTGTGTGTGTGTGTGTGTGTGTGTGTGTGAAGGCTCTGATTATTTCTGTGTTGGTGGGAGTTCTTTTTTCTTCTTTCCTAAGTGGCAATTTTTATTTCTGTTCAGTGGGACTATATTGAATTTGTAATAAGAAAAACCTTGTGTTCTTTTTTCAGTTTGCAAAAGAAATCATTTTAAAATCAAATAGAATACATAGGAATTGAACAAAGCAAGTCAGTATATCCGGGAGGAGTGAAATTGTAATCTCAACATGCTGCTTAAGAAAGCAACGAAGTCTGCATCACTCCCTTTAAAAAATATTTCTATGAAAAATGTCATACTGGAAAAAATAAACCTTCACCTTAGCTGTATTAAAAACTATAGAGAAGGTAATAATTTATCTCTATTTTGCAAATGAGGACTCAAACCCACAGAGATTAAGTGGCTTTCCTTACCATTGTAATAAATAACGTATGATTGCAAAAGTGAGAAATATGTGAGGAGTGAACAGCATTCCTAGAGGGGCTGTGCCATCAGAGGAGCCACTGGGAAGGGAAAATCATGAAAATTAACTTGTGAATTGGATGTACTGCCCATTCATTGACATCATTAGACTATAAGTCATTCAACCAGTATATCGGCCTGCAGATCTGTACTTTTTATTCCCATTTTCAAGGTGAGGAAACTAAGACTCAGAGATACCAAACTAGTTCCTTTGAGATGCATAGCTGGTGAATTATAGACTTAAAATGTAAGCCTGTAAGTTTAGATAAACTGTAACCAAAGACTAAAGGGTCCCTGGATATCCAGACTAATGGATGAAAATAGATGAACACAGAGGCAAATCAGTACGAAGACAAAAAGAAGACCCCTAAAGTCTCTCTAGAGAAAAATAATAAGTCACAATCAAAGGACCTAATATCATCAGAGCATCAGACTGCACAACAATAGCAAACGAACATAAAAGACAAGATAAGAATCCCTTTACAATTCTGATGGGATTTTTAAAATGTTGAACAGCTTTCAGTTCTATACTCAGATGAAAGAATTCATTATGAGTATATAATAAACTATTAGACATGCAAGCTTCTAAAGTTCACCTCCTCTACAGCCTTTCTCAAGAAGCCACCGAAGAAGAGCTCTACCAAAATAAGGAAGAAACAGAAAGAATGAGAGCTAAGAGACAGATGAACCAGAGCAGGAATGAGGAGAACAGATTCCCAAGGTGACTGTGATGATCTCAGACTGGAGCAAGAGAACTACGGTTCCAGGAAACAGCTCCAAGCAATCTGATAAAAAACCAAGGTGTCTGAGAGTATTGAAGGGAGATTTACACAGGGACCTGAGTTTGGAGATTTGTGACAGGAACATAGGAAATTAGGTAACTTAATGAAAAAATCAATCGTTAACTTCAAGGTAAGGTGGGTTGGGGCCTGAAACAAGAAAGGCAGTGACATCAGAGTGTTGTACCTGGCTCAGCTGGGATTGTGGTTGCAATCATGTAATAATTCATGAGATGAATTATCATCTAATAGTTGGAAGTCAGTGTATACAAGAAGATTAAGATTTTGCAATACAGGTATACTAGAGGCCCAATGCATGAAATTTGGGCAAGGAGCTCGTCTGGAAGGTCATCCGGAAGGTCATTCAGCGATCCGATCTAATTAGCATATTATTCTTTTATTATTATAGATTATTTTGAGATACCAAGGTTAATCCTAAAAAACCCTACAAAAACACAACTAGAGGAGTTGAAAGTAGTTGCCTTTGGGGAATGGGAAAGATGAGATTGGGAGCATGGGCAGGGCAGGGACTGTTGGTTGTCATAATAAGCCTTATAGAGCTATCTGGCTTCTCATATAATAGTCAGGTATATCCTCAACAGAAATTAAAGTTACATTAAAAACACCGCAGGCAGAGGGCAGGTGATGTGCAGGTCACACCTGGGTAATGCTTCGCAGGGCAATGAAATGGGGCAGGGAATGATCATGTAACTTAGCTCTTATGGGATCAAAAGATTGGTTTGGGTATGAAGTGGCCCAAATTCAGCAGACCCTAGCACCTTAAAGTCAAAAGTGCACCATCAAACACACACATTGTTTAATTTGATTTTCATGTGAATCCATTGTCATTATAGAGATGATAATAGTTTATCTCCATTTTACAAATGAGGACTCACATGCATAGAGATTGAGTGGCTTGGTGAGGGCACCCTAGTGATGTAGCGGAGGAGCTGGGATGTTATGCTAGATTCAGCACTTTCCAGTTTCATGGCGCCTATTTCTCTAAAGAACTGAGCCTGAGCTTGAGGATGGATATTGGTGCAGATAGCAAATGCCCGAGAAGTTATAGTTACATAAACAGTTATTGACTAGCCATCCACATGCATTTGCATGGTTATGTGGTACTCGACCTGGTCGTCACTGTTCATGGCCCATGTGTTCCGGAACCAAATCCCACAAAGAAATTGGTAAAATGAGGTGACTCAGGCATTGGCAGCTTTGCCTCAGAATGGAGTTTCCTCACTTGTCCTGTCTTCACTGCCCGGTTTACTGCCTATTTTCAGCTTGGTAGTGCTCTCTACCTCTTTCTGCCTTTGTAAACACTACAGCCTCACTATGTAGCTTAAGAAATAAAGTCTGGCTTTGGGATTAGCTGGAGTAATCACCTGGTCTCAGTTTGCCTGGGACTTCCCAGGTTTTAACACAGGAAGTCCCCCACCCTGAGACAATGCTCAGTCTCAGGCAAAGTGGGACGGCTGGTCGACCCAGGGGAGGCATATCTCAGCCACCTCTCTGAATATGAGCTAGTTCCACCCATGTACTCAAAGATGATTCAGCGACTTGTGAGTGGTTCTCTGGGAGTTTCCATTTGGTTTGAATTTGCAGGTCCTGACCAGCTGACTCAAGAAGCAGGGGACACTGTGTGCATGTGGATTCCTCTCGTTTGTCATCACCTCAGTGGGCCTAACTAAACAAAGATCTGGCTACATGATCTTGAGCCAGTTATTTAAACAGCTTCCGATTCTTCACTGGGAGTGACATTGCTTCATAGGAATGATATGAAATTTAAATTATTCCATGTATCTTAGTCCATCTTGTGCAGGAATTCTGCTACGTCTTCTCTATATATTATAATAATTTGTTTGCCTTACTTTCTGTCTCTCTTCAATAGGATATAAGGTTTGTGAAGGTAAGAATTTTATCCTTTGTTTTTTTACTGCACTATCCCAGGGTAGTGTAGGGAAATTGTGAGTGTGTGTGTGTGTGTGTGTGTGTGTGTGTGTGTTTGTGTGTGTATAATTACATTTTACATATATTTTCAAATAAAGCTTATTTGTTGTATGAATAAATGAAATTATTTTATTTAATCCTAAATAAAACTGCACAGTAGCTATTCCCATCCCAGTTTTACAGACTAGGAGATCGATGCTAACAGGATTGAAGTAACTTACTCATGACCATGAATGAGTAGCAGGCTCAGAATTCAAAATGAGGTCTGCATCCCAAAGGCCAGGTCCTTGGGCACTATGCTGACCTGAGACGAGTGATGTGAACCAGCCAGCATGGTGCCCGGCCCACAGGAGGATGGTAAATCCCCCACCTCTCGCTCTTTGATCATCGCTGTAGCCAGCACAGGGACTCCTGGACTGTAATTTAAAGCCCTGTAGATTGCTTCCTCTTTGCCTTGGAAGCACATTCGGCTCACACCTCTAGGAAGGCAGGGTCCCTAGAGCAGCAGTAATAGCTAGTGATGCATGTGCCCATCCGCACCAAGGAGGTGGCATCTTCCATCAGCACGAGTCTCTTTACATCACACAGGGAATGATTGGACCTGACACCCTATTCCCACTTGACAGCAGTGTCCCTGCCTAGAGACACAGAAATAATAAACAGGGAAGTCCCAGCCAAGTGACAGCCAGAGCATCTGTGTGTGACAACTGGGAGAGGCCAGCACAAACCAGGCCGGATGCACTCTGGTGGGTGCTCCCCCATTCCTCAGCCCATTTTGTCCCGTGTCAGGGCCTGGGTGCCCTCCAGGGTCTGCATCCTGGCCACACTGGCCCATCATCTCTTCTTCCTCCCCTGTCACCTCTCTTGTCATGCTTCCCCCTCTGAGTTCTTGCAGTTTTGTAGCTGTTCTTTTATTCTCTCTTTTATTCACAGAGCTCACCTTCTCTTGTCATGAAATTTATCTTTTTCCCCAAAAGAGATAAAATAGAAAAAAATACTCATATATCTGTTTCACCGGGGACTTTGGAGTAACAGGCAGGTGTCACAGAGCCATCAGCTCTAAATCTCATGGTATTAGACATTGTCCTGACACCCCCAGGGCTGCTGCCTGCCCTGTCCTCTCATGCTGCTGACCCTCCCACTGTCTTTCCCCTTCCTTCTTTCTTTGTCCCTCAAGTCTTCCCTCCAAAAACACACGCCGGACCAAAATTCTTCTCCTTTTATTACCAAGAACAGAGCAGGATTCCCTACCTGGAGAGAGTCAGCAACAAAGGACCTTAGAAGGTGGTTGAGGTTAAACTACAAAGCAGAAGAAGAAAAACACATCTGTTGCATCATTAATATTAACAACTGCATCTTCCTTCAAAATGCGCCCGCTCTTCCCTTTGGCTCTCGCAGCAGCAGGTTGCTGGGCTTTGATTCGGCTCCCGCTGTGTGCAGCTCTGCCAGAATGAGCACTCACAGCCCCGCCTCCTTCAGATGACCACTGCCATCTCCCCTGTGGTCGCTAGCCTACCATTCATTCCCCCTCCACACCTGGCCCAGAGCAGGTGTGCCAGTCTCAGAGGCTGGGCCCATTCTGGCTAATGGGAGCAGATGGCAGACCCTAGCTTTCAAAAGAGACTAGGCCTTAGCAGAATGGTCTGATCACAATCTCACCCGCCTTTACTTCTGAGGACACGTGGCTGCTCACTGTGGAGGGACCCCATGTCCACTCTGACACACTTTGCTCCCAGTAGGTTTTTTTTTTTTAAACGACAGCCACTACAGTGAAAATAAGAAGTGAGTGCTCTATGGGCAATGGAACCACTAGATGCTGGGGGATTTCTCAGTGTTGTTATCATTGTGTGTAATAAGGTGTGGCTGACTCCTTTCTGAGAATTCCTAGCATTTCCTTCCTCCTTCTCTTTATCTTGCCCTTTACTTAGGAGAATGTCTTCTCATTCAACTTCTTCCTCCTCTCCCACCCTTGAAGAGAGCCCTATATTCACTCAGAGGCATGAGGGACCTGGGGAAAGTGAAAGAGAGGACTAGTTGGAGGAGGGAAAGGAGATATTTGCTGTCAAGTTCAGTTCCCAGTGCTTCTTTTCTGCGAGAAATGGGTGAAGCAAGGAGAAACACAGGGGAGTTAAAGCCATCCATATGACTAAGAGCTGGCTGCCGGACAGCAAAAACAGGGCAACTCACTGGGTGAGAATGTGAAAGGTTAAGGGTGAGACATTCCATAGCTATGCCACTAGACCCGTGGCTGGCAAACTGCGGCTTGTGAGCCACATGCAGCTCTTTGGCCCCTTGAGTGTGGCTCTTCCACAAAATACCATCGCCTGGGCAAGTCTATTTTGAAGTGGTGTTAGAAGTTTAAGTTTAAAAAATTTGGCTCTCAAACGGAATTTCAATTGTACTGTTGATAGTTGGCTCTGTTGACTAATCAGTTTGCCGACCACTGCACTAGACACATCCAACTTTAAAAGTTAAACTTAAGTAAAATCAAGTCAGAGCAAAAATTTGTATCCTCAACCACATTACAAGTCACAGACTGTCCATTGGGAGACATCATTATGTAAGAGAAAGACTATTGGGGTTGGCTTCAGAAAGTCTGGGTTCAATCCTAGCGCCTCTACCCACCACTTCAGGTCCAAGCAAGCTGGTTGGTAAGACTGGCTTCCCTTGCCACTGACTTCTGGTGACAGGGGAGGAAAAACATCAGGCAGGGGTCGGTCACTGAGAAAAGTGTCATACAGCTCAGTTCAGAGAGAAACCAAATGTGAACGAAGGCTCTTGTAGAGCAATGCAGATCACAGCAGAGATAGAGCAAAAAACAGAGCAAACAGCAAGCAAAAAACAAACAAACGAACAAAAAAACTATCCCAGGCCATCTTCTCCTAGATGTACAAGACACAGCATGGTCTAAAGAATGTGGAGGCAGGAGGAACATCGGACTCCAGCTGAGCAGGCATCCTTTGGCCCCGGTCTAACTCCTTATTTCTGTCTATCTACTTCTTCACTAGTCTGTGTGCCTGGGGGGATTTTATCTACATCCATTAAATCAAAACACTCATCGGCACTCAATCTCACAGCCTTTTTAGGGAGTACTTACATTCATTGGCATAAGTGAGATGGATTCATTTTTACAGAGACCATCACCAGAGAAGGGTTTGCACTTGGAGGCTCCTTGGATATAAAGATGTTTAGATCAGCTTTGTTAAATCAGGAATTTATTTGGCCTTCCTTCTGTCAGCCTGTTAAAAATCCTGCCTGTAGGTCTGTGCATTTGCAAAGTAGAATGGTTGTTTGACAGCATCCTTTTGGGTTTAAGACCTGAATCCCTGGTGAGAACTGTCCCTGAGTAAAACCAACATTTAAGAGACCCACTAGCCTTTCCTTGCTTAGCCCAGTTCACTGTACCATGTTTCAGAAAGACTGCAGGCAGAAAGAGGGTGATTTCCCTAAACAGTGTCAAGATAATCAGAGCTGGGTGTGTTATAGCCACATATGCCCAACCCTCTCCCTCACCCTGTGCTTTACCACCTCACAGATGCAGGGTTCTCTCCTCCTACTTTATGACTTGGGCACCTGGGCAAAAAAAACCAAACCAAACAAACAAATAAACAAACAAACAAAAAAACAATCTGCACTGAAGAGATCTTACCTAGGCAAGCCCTGACAAAAGACAGCAAAAATATCTTAGAGTCTTTGATAGCAGACCTAACTTTCTCCTTTTCAAATGCCCATCGACTTTCCCCTTGCAAATGGAACTCCTGTTTGTTAAGAAAGGCAATGTGCTCAGCAAATAATTCCTATTTCCAGTCTCCCATGCAGCCAGGGCTGCTCTGTGACATAGTTCTTAAAAACAACTATGACAACCCTAATAGGATATGTAGCATATGCCAATTTCTGTGGTGTAAATGCTTTCACCATGGTTGATATCAAGTCACCAACGGCTAACACCTGGGTGTTTGTACCTTCCCGCCACCTTCTCCCTGTAGCCCACCTCTGGGAACCACCAATTTGTTCTCTATTTTTATGAGTTTGTTGTTTTTTCAGATCCCACATACAAGTGAAATCAAACAATATTTGTCTTTCTCTGATCAAGGTCCGTCCATGTCATCACAAATGGCAGGATTTCCTTCTTTTTATGGCTGAATACTATTTCACTGTATAGCTATGCCATCATTTATTCACCTGTTAATCTGTTGATGACACTTAGATTGTTTGCATGTCTTGGCTATTGTAAATAATGCTGCAATGAACATAGGAATGCAGGTATCTCATCAAGATCCTGTTTTCATTTTCTTTGGATATACACCTGTAATGGGATTGCTGGATCATATAGTAGCTCTATTGTTAATTTTTGGAGGAACCGCCACACTGTTTTCCATAGCAGCTGTACCAATTTACATTCTCAATAAAAAAAGTTTGGGGACATAATATACAGCGTAATGAGTATAGTTAACAATACCATATTGTATATTTTAAAGTTGCTAAGGAAGTAAGATCTTAAAAATTTTTCATCACATGAAAAAAAGTGTATAACTATGTAAAGTGATGTACATTAACTAAAGAGTGCGGTAATCATTTTACAGGATATAAATCATCTTTTCTTTTCCTAAGATCTTCCCCTCAAGCTTTTTGATTTTATGATCAGTTGCCAGCTGCTGGTTAATTTTGGAAGCAAAGCTTGGATGGTACTGTGTGCCCATTCTAAGACTGGCACATACTGGAGCCCTGAGAGTAGGAAGGAGAGGGAAGGTCTTCATGGAGACCAGCACATAGAAGGATTTTCTGTTGGAAGAGGAAATGCAAATGGGTTTGCGGTGTACAGCCAACCAGATTCGGAACTGGGTTTGCAGTGGCCTTTGTGGATTATGAGAGATAAGTAGGGGCACCCAACTCTTTGGAATGCAAAGGTGATTGCTTAAAGGCTCTTTGCCTCAGTCGGGGCCCAGGTGGAAGGCTTCAAGTCTGCCATGCAGCCTCCTACTTGCTCCAGTTCTGGGAGCTGTCGCTGGTATTGTTCCTGGATCTGCAGATTCATGTAGATTTTGTGGCTTATGTTCAGAAGGAGGGATCATGGGGAGACTGGCATTCTGGTGGCATAGAAATAGCATGGGGCATGGAGCTGAAGCCATCTGGGTTCCAGTTCTGGCTCATTAACTTCATTTACTCTTTCAACAAATATTTACTCAGCACTTACTGTACATCAGGGACTGGGCTCAATGTGAGGACACAATGCTGAGCCCAACCACACAGGTGAGGCCACTGCTCTCAGGGAAGGCCTTGACCTTGCCCCACAGTGATAGCAGTGATGACTGTACATAGAAACATCTATGATGAGAGAGACTCATTGATTGGCTGCCTCCTGCACACCCCGTACTGGGGATTGAGCATGACTGGGAATCAAACCATGACCTCTTGGTTCGTAGGTTGATGCTCAACCACTGAGTTATGCCAGCTTGGCAAAGCCAGTATTCTTAACTCATCTCAGGGCCTCAGTTTTATGATCTCTGAAACAGGAACAAAGCAGGCTTGTTTATATCAAATAAAAGTAGCTTTAATTTTTAGCTGGGCACACAGCCACCTGGAGTTGACAATCTTTTCCCAGCCTCCCTTAAACCTAAGTGCAGCCACATGACTAAGTTCTACATAAGAAAAGTATGGTGTACAATTCACATGCTTCCTTTCATCCCTTTCCCTACTGTCTGGAAAGCAATGGTACTGTGGAAGGTAGTTTGGACCATGAGGCTGAGAGCAGCACCTGAAGGCTGGATGGAGCCTCAGGACCGAAAGGCCCGAGCCTCAGTCCTATGAGGAACTGTACAGCCTTGGACCTGCTCCTGGCAGACTATTGCCAGAGGAAAAGGAACTTAATCTTTTCCAGTTCTTTAATTTAGACTTTTGATATGTACAGCTGAACCTGTGTCTTTTAAAATTTTTTTTTAAAAATATATTTTATTGATTTTTTACAGAGAGGAAGGGAGTGGGATAGAAAGTCAGAAACATCAATGGGAGAGAAACATCGATCAGCTGCCTCTTGCACACCCGCTACCGGGATTGTGCCCGCAGCCAAGGTACATGCCCTTCACCAGAATTGAACCTGGGGCCTTCCAGTCCACAGTCTGACGCTCTATCCCCTGAGACAAACTGGTCTTGGCTGAGCCTGTGTCTTTATGAAAATATATCCTTACCAAAACATCATCTCTGTAAAAGAGAAGTACAGCAGGATGAACCTGTGACTAGGAAGCAGGAAACCTGAGCTTCTTATCCTAGCTTTGTCACTAACTTACTGCGTGACCTTGAGCAAGTCACCCTCTCTTTCTGAAACTCAGGTCTTTCCTTGTGAAGTAAAAGGGGTAGAATGAGAGATAATAATGCCCACTCCAGCCTCAATCATCTGTGAATCAAATAGTATTACTTATGATAGGGAATTATTTGTTCCATAACTATAAAATATCAACTATTTCAGGCACTGAGCTACGTACCAGGGCTATAAAGATGAACAACAACAGCATTGTCTTGGTTCACAAGTTTATAATCTAGAGAAGACAGTCATGCAAGAAAGCAGTCACAATCCAAAGAGATTTGCAATTTGATAGACATATCTGAACATGTGACAGCGACGTAAAAAGAGCTCCACAGACCTGTCTGGGAAATCTGGGAAGTGGTGACATCCAAACTAAAAGGGGAAGAATGAGCAGAAGTCTGCCCTGTAGATTAGTAGAGGGGGCAGGCTAGAAAAGGGGCACACCAGCCATGGCAAGTGTGGCTCAGTTGATTGGGTATAATCCCATGCACCTAATGGTTTCTAGTTTGATTCCTGGTCAGCCACATGTCTGGATTGAGGGATCAATCCCTGGTAGGCAGCACCAGGCATGAAGCAGCTAACTGATGTTTCACTCTCACATTGATGTTTCTCTCCCATCTTTTCTAAAAATAAATTTTTAAAAATCTTTTTTAAAAAAGAAAAGGGGCATAGCAGATGAAAAGACTAATGTAGCAAAGACACAGAAGATCAAACTAAGGTGATAGATCTGAGGATGGGAAGGTAATTCAAGATGGCGCCATGGTCTAGGGGCTGGTGG
This sequence comes from Antrozous pallidus, assembly GCA_027563665.1. NCBI lineage: Eukaryota > Metazoa > Chordata > Mammalia > Chiroptera > Vespertilionidae > Antrozous > Antrozous pallidus. The sequence continues at coordinate 110,364,220 of CM050513.1, read as the reverse complement.
GATGTGAGGCTACACAGATGAGAAAAGAAAAGGCAAGCAAGAAACACTGCTTAAAGAGGGGCTATTATCCTTGTCCTGGGGGTGATGGGGAGCTGTTGGAGAGTTTTAATTAGGAAGTGGCATTATCATATTGGCTCAAGGAAAAAATGATTATGGCCAAAAGGTGGTAGAAGAATTTAATGGGTATAAAAATAGAGCAGGAGCACAGGTTATGGACAATTCCAATAGCTTAGGAAGATGCTCATGCACAGGGAGTTATATGGTAAGAAGATGGAGTGAAGAATATTCAGGGGATATAGCTGACAGATCTTTGCCAATACCTGGATGAGGGGTTAAGGAGAAGGCAATGTCTAATTTAGGTTTTGGGCTGGAGGGGACTGGAGAGGTGATGGTGGCACTAACTGAGACAGGCAAGGTCGGAAGGTGAGAAGGCTCCTCCTATGTTTGGGAGGAAAGCGGTGAACTGAGAATAGACATATTGAGGGGAAGTGTTTGTGGGACAATCCATATGGTCCTGTCTGGTGACAACAGTCATAATAACCAACACTGACTAAGAGTATGGCACTGCTCTAAGTATTTTTACATGAATAGTAGGGCCCTTTACCCTCAGAACAACCTACACAGGTACAATTACTCTCCCAAGTACAGAGAAGGAAACAGAGGCACAGAGAGTGAAGTAAGCAGCCCAAAAATCACATATTTAATAAATGGAAGAGCTGGGACTTGAACTCTGGCAGATAGACTCCAAAGCAGTGCTCCTCCCTGCTAGACATACAAGCGTGAGCTATAAGGTGGTGGTGGCTACATGATTCTGCAGCAGAACTCTGGGATGGGAGGCATCTGTACTTCACAGAGTGATGAACTCTGAGAGCAATGACATCTGAACTCTGGGAAATATTCCTTAAGATGGGCCAGGAGATCTTCAAAAAGGAACAAAGATGTGGGGATACCGGCAGGTGATCCCACACAAGTAATGCAATTAATTGAAGGAAATGGGATTGGGCACCAACAAGCAACAGGCCTGGTGCCTTCCAGGTATCTGTTGGGGGAGAACAGACATACAAACACCCCATCGAATGCTGTGGTGAAGGAAGTGTCTACAGGATTCTATGGATGCCCAGAGGAGAGAGCCGCCCCTAAATCACTCTGGGAAAGTCTGGGAAGATTGAGCGAACATGGGAGCACTTGAGCAGATTTAATAATAAACTCCTCGAGCAGAGGTTTATTTGATTGGAAAGGAAATTAAAGGGCATTGTGGTCAGAAGGGAAATGTTAAGTTCTGGATCAGGTTTGTCAGCAAAACTAACCCAACAAACCGTGGCTCACTGCGGCGAGGGGCAGGCTGAAGTGGGCTATGTCACATGGCTGCAGCGGCTCCACAGTGCCAGGAGCATACCAGGCTCTTGTCATCATTTCCCTCTTCCAGCCTTAGCATTTTGTCCCGATGCTTGTCCCTCATGTTGCCACACTCCTGTGTTTACATTACAGGTGAAATGGGAAGGAAGGACCACAAGGCCAAAGGCGCACGCTCAGTTGGTACCCTTTCGAGTCAGTTCCCAAACACATCACATGACCAGTGCAAGCCTACGTGGCCACATTTAGCAGTAGGAAAACACAGAGAGGTGGGTATTACTAGCTGGACACGTTGTTCTTTCTTAGTGAGAAGAAAGCAGAATGGGTGTTGTCTAGGCAACAGGTGTCTAATGTATTGCTGCAGAAAGATTGGGAGTCTGGAAGAGAGGACTTATATTGCCTTATATGCAAAACAGACATTGTGATAGAACCCAAACCATGTCACACAATTGTCATCAGCATCAAGGAAGAAGGGACATCACTGAGTGCTTGGGACAAAAAGTACATAAAAGGCTCCGCCTCTTGGAAGGAAACACAGCAGTGTACTGTTCGTCATTGTGAGAAGCAGGCTCCGGAAACTGACCGCAGCCATTCAGGAAAACTGTCGAGGTCCTAAGGAGAGACAAACCCTGTGTGTGTTTCCAGCGTATGCATCTACTATTGCAGACTCGATTGCAATTTCAGCATTCATGGATAAAGTGTATGTGGTTAGAACATATTGAAGCCAGATTAATCAAAGGAGTAACAGTGCTGAGAGCAAGAGGCTGCTGTACTGGGAGCCCATTGCCCTGGGTGGCTAAGCGGCAATGGAGAAGAGGGAGTGGAAGCTGATAACACCCATATCTGATGTGGAGGATGGGGTCCATGGGGCACCTCCTCCCACAATTCCATATTCTTTCTTCATCTCTTGAATGGTCCCTTCAGTGGCAGGGAAGGGGGGCAAGCTGGCATTCTCACCACCTGCCTGCTGAGTGAAGCCAAGATGATTAATTTTCACTTGCAGAGGGCTGAATTATCTCTACCCCCCACATGTTAGCAAGAGTCCAGTAAGTTCTTTTTTTCCTTTATGTGCAAACTTCATGGGCACGTGGGTCCAGCTGGGACTCTGGCTAGCAAGTCGGGATCACTAAATGCCTGTCTTTTCGGTATTAGCATGTTTATTTAAATATGATGCCCAATGGTTATTAAGAGTAACAATAGGTAACAATTATTAAACACTTACTATGTATCAGACTTCAATGTGCCAGATTTTACAGATGGTGAAACAGAGGCATGGGGTGGCTAAGTTATCTAATGCCCCCCAGCAAACAGACAGTGCAGTTGTGATTTCAACCCAGCTTTCTGTGATTTCTGTATCCTTAACTATAATGATACACCTTGACCAGATAAAGTACCTACTATATGCCAGACACTGCATGAGACCTGAGGAATACTGTTCCTGACTACGAGCAGACAGGCTTTTATACAAGTGCGTGTTACAAATGGTCACTGAAATCTAAAGGGGAAGGTGACACAGGGGAAGGGACAGTCTAGTGGGGAGAAAAGAAAAGCAGGTGATTCTTGAGCTGTGCATTCCTAGCCACTGAGTCAGGATCCTGGATGCCCCCCCTTCACATCCTGAGTGGCCATCTGACACTAGGTAAGGTGATTCACCTCTCTGAACCTCAGTTTTCCCATCTGTAAAATGGGAAGAATGCCTCACCAATCTAGCAGAGTGATGGTGAGACTCTGTAACTTTGTAAATGCCAGGAGAGCTTACTGTTGTAGAATAAGAGCAAGTCCATAATTGTAAGACTTGGGGACATGCATGATCATAACCTGTGTGCAAACTCCACTGCTCATTGGTTCCTCATTTATAACTGCAGAGCTCGACTCCTGATGGCTCTCACTTTATCATGCATAGGGTTTTGTTGAGCCCTAACTTCTCTTGTGGATCATGTTTTCTTCTTTAAGGACAACTCATGGGAGGACAGTTCCCAGGCCTACATCTGCTACAATCATTCTCAGGACCTTTGATTCTGGTGAAAAGAGCTGGACTGGGGGGGTGGGGACCAGTTCTAATCCCAGGCCCCTGGTGACTGGCTATGTTCCTATCAGCAGAACCCCCCTGACCTTCTCAGCCTCTGTCTCCTCCTCTTTTAATGTCTTTCCTATATACACAGTTGGAAATCAATTTAATTTCCTGAACAATCTCAGTAATCATTTATCCAGTTGTAACTTTATCATCGCAAATAGACTTTCTATCTCAAATGCCTTGCAGATTTCCTATCACTCAGTGATCTGAGCCCCTTTTCCTCTAAGTTGTGGGACAGCAAAAAGTACATTGGAATGGCAATCCAAAAAATGGAGTTCTCATATCTGCTCCATGAGGAGCAAGGAATAACTGACTCCTCTATCCTGCTCCCACCATCTGTAAACCGAGAGGGATGGACCAGATGCCCCACATCTCACATCCCCAATCCCTCCCTATAACCGCAGCATCCTCAAGGGTACTCTTTAATGGAGCCCATGTTTTATATTTACCCTAGCCTCTATCTTGACAATGAGGCTACCTTTCTGTTAGACAGTTTACTTTTCCACTGTGGGGTTTCTTCCCTTAAAAATGAAATGCTTCCCTCTGGCTACTTGGCTATGTCCTCTACACATGTTCTCTCTGTGTGACACGTCCTTCCTTTACTTTCTCACCCTTTCCACCTGATGGTGAAGTACAGCCATTGCTACTAATTAAATTTCATAACTTGACACCGGCATCAATTATATTTCAAACAAAGACGGTAAATATTAAAAACTCATTGCTTCCTAATTACTTTACTTGCTTTTGAGGCTATTTATGTCCATTACGTCAGCACAGTCAAAGAACTAAACAACATCATATTGGTAGCTTGAAGGAGGACATGGTGTGAGGATCTATACCATGGAAAATGGCAGATCTACAAAGCAATCCTTCCTCCCTCCCTCTCTTCCTCTCTTCCTCCTTCCCTCCCTTCCTTCCTTTGGGAAAGTTTGTAGTTAAACATTTACTAGCATACTATTAGACTGAGAGGTTAAGTAACTTGCCCATGGCCCACTTCCAAGCATGAAAATAAAGATTCAGACCCTGGCCATTTAAAAAAATATATATATATTATTGATTTTTACAGAGAGGAAGGGAGAGGGATAGAGAGTTAGAAACATTGATGAGAGAGAAACATCGACCAGCCACTTCCTGCACACCCCCTTACTAGGGATGTGCCTACAACCAAGGTACATGCCCTTGACTGGAATTGAACCTGGGATGATCCTTCAGTCCACAGGCAGATGATCTATCTATCCACTGAGGCAAACCATTTAGGGCAGACCCTGGCCATTACTTCCATAGTCCACACTGTTAACCACACTCACAGATAAACAGCATTGTTCATAAAGACCCCAGTTCATTCTGCACAGGCCCATTTAACTGTTGCTTCTCACCAAAACCTTCTTGGATTTCTCATCTCACTCTCCTCAGCTCACAGAAATGTGGCCTTCCTTCTGGGCTTCTGTGCACTCTGATCCACCTCAGGGGAGAGATTGTGGGTATTTCTCATTCACCATTGTACCCTAGCTTTCTAGACAATGCCTGCTACCACATTCAATAACCTTTTGCACAGGGATGAAAACAATTATGTGCACTTATTATTTTTTCCCAACAAAGTGTTCTCTCATCGAGAACTGGATCTATGATTAATTTCTGAGACCAACACTCAAGCACCAGGCAGAGAGCCACATATAGATTAAATACTGAGTAACTATTTGTTTTAGAGAACAAAGTTATCAGAATTTGGTGATCAGCTTTCTTCTCACAGCTAAGCTGCCTGGGAGTAGATTTTAATGAAATGGGTAGAGGGGAAGACAAGGTTTGAGAGTGTGAGAGGACCCCTGTTATGGTACAGAAGTGGTAGCATGAGACAACACGGGGCTATGAGTGGATTTTAGTGGGGAAAGAACACTGGAAGCGTTGGCTGTGGTCAATCCTCTGCTAAATTCTGGCTTTGTTGTTCAGTCCTGCAGAGAGCAAAGAGTCAAAATGTCTGTGTGTATGTTTCTTATTAAAAACTAGAAGCCCAATGCACGAAGATTCATGCAAGAATGGGTTTTCCTTTCCCTGGCTGCTGGCACTGCCTTTCCACTCCTGTCCCATTTTTCTGCCCTGCCCCTGGCTGTTTGGCACCTGCATATGCAAATTAACCCACTATCTTTGTTGGATTAATTTGCTTATGCACTTCTGATTGGCTGGTGCGTGTTGCAAAGGTACCATCAATTTGTATCTTTCTCTTTTATTTGGTGTAGATAAATAAAAGTATTAGTGATTGTAAAAATAACCCCAAACAGGGCCAACAGAGACCTGGATTTGCATCTTCAATTGGTTAGGTTGCCATGATGATCCAGATTTTGTATCCCTTCCTATATCTACACCCTTGTTATGAAACTTTGCATCCTCGCCCTATTATGATTCTGGGCTCATCTCTTTGATCTATGTTGGTCAATAGAATGGAATAGAAGCAACCATGTTCTAGTTCCAACAGAATAAGACAGAAGTGGTCAGGTGTCAGTTTTATACTTGTCTCCTTTACCTATGCCACAGCCATGAGAGAGACCTTCCCAGAAGGGTCTGCTGATCCCAGAAGGAGAATTAGAAACACATGGAACAACTTATTCATGGCAGAAGCTAGCTTAGATTGGCCAACCAATCTGCAGATACATTATACATCATACATAATTGATGTTAAGGTTGCTGAGTTGTGGAGTGGTTTGTTATATAACAATAGCTGACTAACGCATTGGCCTTTTCATATATTCATTACTGACTTCAGGCAAAGTATTTGACCTAACTGTCTTAGCTAGGGCTGCCATATTAAAACACCAAGCACTGGGTGGCTTAAATGGCAAAAAATTATTTCTCATAGTTCTGGAGGTTGGAAATTCAAGATCAAGATTGGTTTCTGGTAAGAGCTCTCTTCTCTATTCATGACTTGTAGATAGCTGCCTTGCCCCTGTGTGCTCATACTGCCTTTTCTCAGTGTGTGTGCAAGGCTGGGGTGAGGATGGGCAGGAGTAAGGAGGGGTGGCTGTAGTGAGTGAGCTCATAGGTGCCTATTCTTATAAGGACTGAATTCAGATCAGGGACCCACCTTTATGCACTCATCTAATCTTAATTACTACCTGAGAGGTCTCCATCTCCAAATATAGCCATGCTGGGGTTAGGGCTTCAACACAAAGATTTTAACGAGACCCAAACATTCAGTCTAGTCAACCTCTCTAGGCTTCTTTTTAAAAATAAAGCTGCCTGGTACATAGAACACATTCAATAAACATTCGTTGAACCAAGGAAACTGGATTATATACTTTCTAAGAATCCTTCTAAGATGGTTTCCTTTTTCTTTTGCCACAATGTCATCCAGAGTAGATATAAAAAAATGTCCTCCTCTATTAATATTAAACAACCAGTGAGTAAAGAGGGGCATGGAGATGCCCAAGCTTAAATACACACATACATGTAATCTTAATGAGCAAATTAATCAACTATTTCATTCGATGTAGTTTCTCTAGATTCTGCACCGGCTTTTGGCATATAGTAGCTCCTTCGATATATTTTGGAATAAAAAAAAATGAATGATTGAGGTAATGAATCAAAAGACCCATGCCTGCCTGCAGGTGCCCTCAAAGGGTTCAGGGAGATGAGGCAAATGAAGTCTGAGTCATGGAGAGACTTGGTCCTCCACAATATAAATAGGAATTGGAGGCAGAGGAGGTGCCAAGCTGTCCTGATGGTCCCAGTCCCCATGGGGCCATCAGTGACTCCTGCCTCCTTCCTCCACCTCCCTCCCTAATGACCCTCCCTCCCCAGGTCCCACAGGCATGTCAGCTGCAACTCATTCCAAATCACACTCATTTGGTGCTTCTTTCTCCAAACCTAACTGTCCTTGTCCTCAGTATCTGCCTCATTGCCCAAGTGAGAGATCTGAGTCACCTGCTTCCCTACAGCCACTCCACTGAAATGGAGATGTCAATTTGACCTTAATCACAACCACTGAGCCACCATTTGCTGGGAGGGCCCATGGGCTAGGTGCTGCGCTAGAGACAACTAGATCTCCTCTAACCCCCACAGGAGCCCAATGAAGTGGTGCAATCATTCTCTTGGAGTGAGTACATTCTGGCTCAGAAAGGGGAAGTTACTTTCTCAAGGTTACAGAGCTGAACAAGCGAATGCGCACTTTATCTGAGCCTTTAAAACCCCTGCCCTTTTCCAACTGTCAGATTATCTCCGGTTCAGATGGCTCGCCATCTCCCTTCCCGACTGTCTCCAGACTGGAAGTGTGCACTCACGCCTGCTCCCACGCAACTTGAGCATCAAGACAGCAGATTTTACAACAGGAGGGAGTGGTTATTTGTCTGCTCACCTATCACCTGCCGGGAAGTTCCTGACTCTTCCCCACGCTCAGCTCAGTGTCAGCTCTACATAACACCTGCTCCATAAATACGTCTGGAAACTAATTAAATTCCTACATGTCTAGTGATCAAACATGTTACCTTTCATAGACTAGAAGTTATATCTCACATTAATTGTGAGGAAGAAGAAAATCTTCCCCATCAGCCCATTCTTTTCTGTAAGAACAAACCCATCTAGTCCTCCCTCTTCGCCCCCTAATGCCCAGGATTCTCTCCCAGCATTCCCGCTATGAGGCAAGAGCAGCAAAACTACCTCCAGGCCACTGACTTGGGGAGGAAACTCCCAAGTGCTGCTGCGTGAGAAGGGATTGGTCAGTCAGGAAATGCTCAGTGAGTCCACCTGCACAAGGTCAAGGACATCAGATGCTTCCCTCCTTTCAGAAGCTTCGCCACATTTTCTTAATCACTTTTCTAAATCTTGTGGCCACAAGGTGTACAAACATCTTCAAATACAAACAACCCAACAAACTACAAAAACAAAAAGTGTGTGTGTGTGTGTGTGTGTGTGTGTGTGTGTGTGTGTGTGTGTGAGAGAGAGAGAGAGAGAGAGAGAGAGAGAAGGACTCTCTGGCTTCCTGAATGCAAAACATAGTTCCCCACTACACAGCTTTACTCTCCTGTTCTTTGGCATCACAGCCCACCTTTCCTTTAGTCATTCCATCCTCCATCCTTCAGAACCCAGGCCTGGGCACCAAGCAGACTCAGGACAAGGCTTCTAAAAAGCACCTGCTGTTCCAAAGAGGAAAAATAAAGCAGAAAGAGCCTAATTTCCTGAACTGGGAAGGAAAGAAGGCCATCTTGGCTGTCAGCTCATTCCATCCTGCAAGCGATCCCCAAATTTACTACTTGGCAGCAAGCAAACCAGCAATTACCCAAGACAAGGAGCGGAGTGATTTTCATTCTTGCCTGTTTCTTTTGCCTACATGTGAGCGATGAATGAAAGGTTTTTATCTTGCTCTCAAAATAACCAGTCTTGGCCCAGCAGGAAAAGGCACTGTCATGTCATGTTCTGTCCGGCACTGAGAATATTTCCAGGGTTTTTCAACTGATGGGTCATTGGCTAGGAACCTAGGAAACTGTAGTGAGAGATGCTGGCATGTGGTGGTGAGGATTGGAGTTCGAGGGAAATGGATGTTTCTGAAAATAAAGCAGAGATTACTTCTTTTTTTATTTTTAATCCTCATCTGAGGGTATTTTTCCGACTTTTAGAGAGAGTGGAAGAGAGATGGAAAGACCCAGAGAAATATCGATGTGAAAGAAACACATTGATTGGCTACCTCCTGTACCTGAGGTATATGCCCTTGACCAGAATCAAACCCTGTGCACTTCAGTCTGCAGGCTGATGCTCTATCCACTGAGCCAAACTGGCTAGGGCTTTTCTTCTTATTGCTTTCAAACTCATCTCTGTCCCCACACCTAAACCTTAGACTCTTCAAAACATGAGTGCAGTGATTTCTGACACCAACTACCTGGAGTTAGAACAAACCTCACATGCTAAAGCCACAGTCCTCCATGAGACTACCTCATCCCAGACACTTACCACATTCACGTTTGGAAGTTCCCAGGCTATCCCTACCCATGACCAGCTGTCTGCAAACTCATGGGTCCCCAGTGCATCCTCAGATTTGATAACTCATCAGAATGACTAACAATTCTGGAAAATGCTACACTTATAATAACAGTGTTATTATAGCAAAAATATACAAAAGGAGAGAAGCATAGGGGTAGCTCTGGAAGGTTCCAGATATGAAATCTCTGTCATCCCCAAGGATGTGGACCCTCCCAGTACATTGTGGAGTACTGCCAACCTGGGGAGCTCACCAGAGCTACATAAGAAAGAAGTAATACTACTTCTTCATAATCTCTTCCAAAAGATAGAAGCAGAGGGAAAGCTTCTACAAAGCTACCATTACTCTAAAACCAGAGAGACATCTATAATAATTAAAGCATAATATGCTAATTAGACTGAACATCCTTCTGGACATGCTTCTGGAGACATTCCAGATGAAGCCAGGGCTGCGAGGGAAGCCTGGTCCTGGGTCCAGAGGGAAGCTGGTGCCAGCAGCAGGGGGAAGGAAGGCCTACTCTTGTACGAATTCATGCATTGGGGCTCTAGTATTAAATAAAATTCCAGTACAATAGCACTCATAAACATAATTTTTTAAAATCCCCAATAAAATGTTAGGAAATTGAATTCAACACTTTATAAAAAGAATGACACAACAGGACCAATTGGTTGGTTCAGCAGTTGAAAATCAATCAATGTAATGCATCACATCAATCAGAAGAGGCTCGTTAAGCTGAAGAAGAACAATTACATACCTCTACCAAATACAGTCAACTGATTGTTGGTAAAGGAGCAAAGGCATTTCAAGTGAGAAAGGACAGTCTTTTAAACAAATGTTTATGGAATAACTGGACCTCCATATGCAAGCAAATGAACCTAGAGACAGATTTAGGTTCATTTAAACCTTAACCTTAGGTTTCAACCTTAAATAAAGTCAATCATAGACCTAAAAGTGAAATACAAAACTATAAAAACTTCTAGAAGAAATATAGGAGAAAATCAACATGATATTGTGTTTGGTGATGAAATTTTACATACAACATCAAAAGAACAATCCATGAAGGAAAACAATAAGTTGGACTGCATTAAAAAGAAAAACTTCTGCTCTGTGAAGGCCACTATTAAGAGAATGCAAAGACTATCAGAAAAACAGAAGAAAATATTTGCAAAATGCATATCTGATAAAGGATTTATGCACAAGATATTCAAAGAATTCTTAAAGATCAACAATAAGAAAATAATCCAATTTAAAAATGGGCAAAAGATCTATAGATGGTAGATGAACATGGGAAAAGATGCTCAGTATGATTTGTCATTAGGAAAATGCAAATTAAAACAATAATGAAATACCATGACATGTAGAAAGGCTAAAATTCCAAACTAACAATATCAGTTGTTGTGAAGGACATAGAGCAACGTGAACTCTAATTACTGGTGGGAATGCAAACTGGTAACTCATTTTGGAAGACAGTTCATTAGTTTTTTACAAAACCAAACATAATCTTACCAACAATCCAACTACCACGTTCTTAGATATTTTCAAAACTGATTTGAAAGATCACATGTACCCAAAACCTGGAGTGCAAATGTTTATTGCAATTTTATTAATAATAGTCCCAAACTGGAAGCAACCAGATGTTCTTCAATAAGTGATTGGGTCAACAAACTCTGATATATACATAGATGGAATATTATTTAGCAATAACAAGGAATGGGCTATTAAGTCACATAATATGTGGATAAATGTTAGTAATGCCTATTGTTAGGTGAAAGAAACCAGTCCCAAAGCACTACAGACTGTATGGCATTTACTAGTATATGGAATTCTAGAAAAAGCAAAACATAGTTATGGTAGACAGATCAGTCATTACCAGGCATTTGGTCAGGGGAGGGGCCTCTTAGGTCAGAATCAGAATTAATAAGGTGATGAAATTGGTTTGTATGATAATACAATACTAGAGGCCCGATGCATGAAATTCGTGCAAGAGCCTCGGCCCCTGCCCCTGGTTTCGTCCGGGAGGCCGTCCAATCTCCTTCACATATTTCATTTTTATTATTATAGATAATTGCTGATATATGACACTATGCATTTGTCAAATGTAGCCAAAATTGTAAAATAATTGTTTAGGAAATTGGGAGATCCAAGATGGAATGTAGAATGTGACAGAAAGAATCAAACTTTATGACATGTGTCTGAAACAACCTCCCTGAAGGAAGTGCCGACCTAAATAACTTTGGAAATCAATGGAGTCTGTAAGACTAAACGCAAAATAAACTGCAATTAAATCCTTTATTCAAGTTGGTAAAGCTGTTTCCCTAGAAGATAAGAGTTAACAATTCTGAAACCACTATATGTATAAACTGAAACTGAACAATGACATAAGTAAATGCTGGATTTACTGCAGTGTAGATTACAAACCAGCAAGGGTCTAAGGCTAGAAAGCTCCTTGGGATATAGGGTAGAATGGGAGATATCAGCATCAATGAATGTTTTGCTTGATATAGATATAGCTGTTTACGTAAGTGATTAAAGTGCACACACAAGAGCTCCTCATTCTGTCAGCTGAAAGGACCTGGAAGCAAGGACACCTTAGTAGCAACTAGCATCTTATACCAGCATCTTGGTCTCTAATTACACTTTCTAATAAAAGGAACTAGGGTTCCTTGGAGAAAGGGCTGATTCTAGGACTGGGGCAGTGAACTTGAGAAATGAGAAAGTGTTGGTGTTTTTGTTTTTATTTGTGTGTGTGTTTTTTTAAGTACAATGACGGGGTATGTCAAAGGGACACAGGAACCAATTAAAAGAACTCTCAAAGGAAAAGCTGGAACAATTTGAGCAACAAAATAAAGTAGTATTGGATTATGACTTGAACTATAAAGTAAAATTTATGAATCCATCTGTACTGATATAGTAAATACATTACTGAATCAACAAATAGAGAAGAGACTAATCTCCCTTACAGAAAATCTCCAAATAATTCTCAACAGTGAAGTTGGAGTCTATCTCTTTACTCCGCAAATGGGAGATGTACATAGCCATTTTCTTCTGAGAAAAGAGGGAAAAGCGAATACAGAGGAGACCCCTGATGAACACTTCCTTTACCAGGCAATCAAAGTCAACATCAACAGTGAGAACTTGTGATAGTATGCACCCTTGATAGGATGGGATCAGAATGGCATTTTACCATTGTGGTCTTCCTTTTAAGAGCACACAATCCCAATAGAACCATAAGAAAAATATCAGAAAATCCCAACTGAAGGGAAGTCTACCTGACCAGCACTCTTCAAAACTGTCAAGGTCATCAAAACACAACATCTGAGAAACTTCATAGACGAGAGAAGCCTGGGAGGCATGATGACTAAATATATAATGGTTTCCTGGATGAATCCTGGACCAGAAAAGGCCCACTAGGTAAAAACTAAGGAGGCCTTCATCTGAGTGAAGTAATGTCTTTAGTGAACAATAATGGATCATTATTGGTTCATTAATGAAGACAAATGTACCATGGCAATGTAAGATGTTAATAATAGTGGAAACTGGATGAGGCATGCATAGGAACCCTCTGTACTATTTTCTCAAATTTTTGTAAGCTGAAAGTGATTCTAAAATTAAAAGTTTATTTAATATTTTGATTGATATTGACAAATTAATCCATTAAAATGCATCAATATATGCTTCCACCAACTATGCATGACAGTTTCTGTTTCTGTGTACCCATGACAAAAATGGATGTTATCAATCCTTTTACTATTTGTAAATTTGAAAGCTAACAAATGAGATCTCATTGTTTAAATTTGCATTTTTAAGTGACAAATGAGATTTGACATTCCTCTCATTGACTGGCCATTTATATTTCTTTTTCTATAGCTGTATGTTGCTATCCTTGCTCATTTGTCAAATGAGCAAGGATAGCAAAGTTGTTGGTCTTTTTCAGTGTAGAGCATTTGTTATGGTAAAAGAAATTAACCCTTTCCATTCATAGGTTTGCACATTTTTTTCAACAGACTGCTTTTTTTCAATATTCTCTATGTGTTTTATTGCTGTTGTTTGTTTGTTGTTGTTTTTTTAACCATGCAGAAAAAGAAATTATAATCACAACACCTAAAAATGACAAAGGAAGACCTTTAACCACAGCTGTCTTGGAGTGTGCAAACGGGGTTTCTGATCTACAATCAGGAAGTCAGATACTCTAACTTGCTCCAGAGGTGACTGATGTCATCTGCTCCCTCTTTAGAAAGCTCTCTCGAAGTATTGATGACTTGAACAACTGGTTAATCTCTGATGACTGGGACAACTGGTATACCCCAATGACTATACAGTGGCTTGATTACTATAAATGGTTTCCTTTAAGCTAGTTCCCAAATATTTTAGGTATCTCACATGTGTTCCCAGTCCACTGTCAGCTCAGATTCCTTCTGGGCTTTGCTCTTGTCCTTCCTCTGACATGTCATTTTTTTTAAAGCCATGTGGAAACAGATGCCTGTGTCAACAGTGGAGACACCAGCACTTATGCCAAGAGTGCATCCTTACATCACAGGTTTCCATCCCTAAGGAGTCAGAACAGGTTGGCTCAATACAATGGCAGAAATGCCTTCCATTTTGGAGTAAAGTTTTCATTTGGTTCCTGTACATCTCTGGCAACTCATCAGTTATTCTCAGTATCCTTTACTGGCTTCTTCCAACTTTCTGATGATGAAATATTAGACTTATTCTCCAGGATTCAGTTCTTGACTTCTGTTCTAGCAGCAATCATTTTTTGGGTGACCCTAGTTCATTTTATAACTATGACTAATGCTTCCATATCCCCAGCTATAATTCCACCCTAGACTTCTTTTCTTTCCAGACTCATCTATCCAAACCTATCCATCCCTTCTACTTGTTTATTTAATAGACACCTTCTGCTTTCACTGCCAGTTTTCAGAACTCCAGTGACTGGTAATGCCATTATCTCTATTTCTCAGGCCAAATGTTGGAAGCATTATTTTCCACATTCCATCTCATACCTTATATCCAACCTGTCTATAAAATATGTCCATATGCAAACATTTTCCAACACTCTTACTGATATGACCCTGCTCCAAGGTTCCATCATCTCTGATCGGGAATATTGCATTAGCCTCCTAATCGGTCCTCCCATTTCAGCTCTCTATACAACCACCACTGAGGTCCTAAAACATGTCAGAATACTTCACTTCTCTGATCAAGACCCTCAAATGGCTTTCCATATTACTCATTAAAAACCCCAACCTTTTACAACTGACCTCAGGCCCTGAATTATTCTGGTTCCCTGCTACCTCTCTGACGTCATCACCAATACTCCCCAGCTCTCTCTCTGAGCATGTTGCATAGGAGGCTCTTTCCCCTATTTCCTCCACCACAACACTTTTCTTCCAGATCATGGCTCACTATCACATCATTCAGCACTCTGTGAGTGTGACCATTCCCCGCAAAGGTCTTCTGTAAACCTCCTGAAGTAACAACTCCACCTGAACTGTCATCCTGCCACCTGTTTATTCCCTACCATTGTGCCTTTTGCCAAGTGACATACTATGGATGTTTATTTGTTTATTGTATAACTCCTACCCACTAAAATATAAACTCCATGTAGAATCTGTTCTATATTTTACTATATTCTTGGCTGCATCCCCGGATGGTGGGTGGGTGGGGAAACCAACACCAAAAATCAATGCCGAAGACTTAGTATATATGCAACAAATATTTGTTGAATAAGTGAATATAGCCATTATGTATCTGGCAACCAAACCAGAGGTGGACACCAAATTCTAGATCTGATCTCATTTCTTGCCCCCTTTTCCTTCTGAGCTGTAACCACAATTGTGTCCCTTGGTGGCTCAGTGGCCAACACATTGGGGGTACTTAATACTTAATGAATAGAACTGAATGATGAGGGCCTTGGTAAAGTGGAGAGGGGCCCAGAAAGAGCGGAACAGAATCTGGAAGAAGTTCATAGAATGACAATGGAAGAATAAACAAAAACACCAAGTAGAGATGGCTAATGAGGACACTGTGCCTAATCCAGTGTCAAGGCTGATGAGACAAATGAGCCAGATTCAATCATCTTTCTGCTCCCCTTTTCCTTCTATAGGAGCTCAGTTTCTTTCTATTCATCTTCATTTCCCAGTCATTCTTGAAAAAGGCAGCAAGTTCATGTGGTGGAAAGAGTTCTGGACTCGGACATCATAAAGATTTGGGTTGGAATCCTGCCTCTGCAAGATCATACAATGGAGTCAAGACAGTCTCTTCAATAAATGGTTTTGGGAAAATTGGACAGATACATGCAAAAAGAAATTACACTAGACCACCAACATACACAAAAATAAACTCAAAATGGATAAAGGACTTAAATGTAAGATGGGAAACCATAAAAATCTTAGAAGAAACCTTAGGCAGCAAAATAGCAGACATATATTGTAGCAATATATTTACCAATACAGCTCCTAGGACAATAGAAACTAAGGAGAAAATAAACAAATGGGACTACATCAAAATAAAAAGCTTCTACACAGCAAAAGAGAACATATTTACCAATGTTATCTCTGAAAAGGATTTAATCTCCAAAATTTACAGGGAACTCATACAACTTAACAAGTGAACTGCATCAGAGAACATATTTACCAATGCTATCTCCAATAAGAGTTTAATCTCCAAAATGTACAGGAAACTTGTACAACTTAACAAAAGGAAGATAAACAATCCAATAAAAAATGGGAAAAGGACCCAATTGGACACTTTTCAAAAGAAGACATACAGAAGGCCAAGAGACATATGAAAAGATGCTCAAAGTCACTAATAATCTGAGAGATGCAAATCAAAATGACAATGACATACCACCTCACACCTGTCACAATGGCTGTCATCAACAAATTAACAAATGATAAGTGCTGGTGAGGATGTGGAGAAAAAGGAACCCTGTGCATTGCTGGTGGGAATGCAGATTGGTACAGCCACTGTGGAGAACAGTATGGAGTTTCCTAAAAAAATTAAAAATGGAACTCCCATTTGATCCAGTTATACTTCTTTTAGGAATATATCTCAAGAAACCAGAAATACCAATCAGAAAGGATATATGCACCCCTTTGTTCATAACAGCACAATTTACAGTAGCTAATATTCGGAAATAGCCTAAGTACCCATCAGCAGATGAGTGGATTAAAAACTTGTGGTACAGCTACCCAACGGAATACTATGTTGTGGTAAAAAAGAAGGAACTCTTACCATTTGCAACAGCATGGATGGGCCCGGAGACCATTATGCTAAGTGAAATAAGCCAGTTGGAGAGAGATCAATATTCATGATCTCACTCATTTGTGGAATATAATGAACAACATAAACTGATAAACAAAAATAGATTCAAAGTCATAGAAGCATCGAACAGATCATACAACCTAAGAGGAAAGGCAGGGGGTGCAGATAAGAGATCAACCAAAGGACTTGTATGTATGCATATGAGCATAACCAATGGACACAGACAGTAGCAGGGAGAGGGTGTATGCTGGAGGGTGGGAGTCCCCGGGGAGAGGTCAATGGAGGAAAAAGGAGACTTACGTAATACTTTAAACAATAAAGAATTTAAATAATAATAATAATAATAATAATAATAATAATAATAAAGAATTCTACCTCTGATATTACAACTGAACACATTATTTAATATTTGAGCATGTCACTTTCCTCATCTGTAAAAGGCACTAACAATGAACACCCCTCTAGATTTACATGAAAACTTAATGAGAAAAGGTAGGAAAAAAGCTTAACATCCCATACCCAACACAGAGCAGGAACCCAGGGTAATGGAACCTGTGCTGACAGCAGGGATGGACAGATTTTGTATGTGACCTCAGATCTTTCTTGTTCTACTCAGCTGATGGAATTTGTCATGTCCATTTGTCTTTATTTTATTTCTTTATTTTTTGTTAATCCTCACCCAAGGATATTTTTTTCCCATTGATTTTTAGAGGGAGTGACGGGAGGGAGGGAAAGGAAAACACTGGAAATGAGAGAAACACACGGATTGGTTGCCTCTGGCACACGCCTGGAATGCGGCCGGGGAGCTAACCTGCAGCCCTTTAGGTGCCGGGGTCGATGCTCTAACTACTGACAAACACCGGCCAGGGCTGTTTTGTCTCTCTTGTAGACTCTTTTCTCCAACCTTTCCTTCCTTGGGTGTTTTCTTGTCTTATTCTCTAGACCATTAAATTCTTTTTTTTACTTTTTATTTTTATTTTAATTATTATTTTTATTGTTTAAAGTATTACAAATAGTAGTATATGTGGTTCTTCCCCCCCTCCCCTTGACCCCCCCCCCTGGCTTTTCCACCCTCCACCTTATGCATAGATAGTGAACACTGAGTTTTAGAATAAACAGAAGCAAAAGAGAAGATGGCTGGATATTTTTACCTAAAGAAGTGGACGGACGGACGGACGGACACACACACACACACACACACACACACACACACAGGGTCCATGGTGATGGAAATGCATCCCTCCCAGTGTGGTATCAGCAGGTCCCATCATCAGGTGGCAGCAAGAGCAGGTGAGGGTTCAGAATAGCTTGGGTCCCTTAGGTCGGGTGGTGAAAAACAGCCTGGGCATCCTCAGGAGCTCTGGTTTCTGACCCCTAGGAAGCAAGAATTGGAACTGAACTTGACTTTTGGGAGGAGGAACTGTCTTCAGGACTAGGGAGAGCTACCCCTGGTGACACAGTGACGGCCACCTCCAGGATGTCTCTGTCTGGGTTGCTGCTGCCCTTTTCCGGGGCTCCCTTCTGAGTTCCGATCCACCACAGAGTAATTCTCACTGTGATTAAGATCACGTTTTCTTTCCAGCATGGTGTCCTCAAAAAGCAAGTATTTTAGGGCCATAAAACTCTGCATGAATTCCATTTCTGCCTTACTAGTTAGTGGTTGGCTTTAGAAAAGTTAGCTAACATTGCTGAATCTCAGTTTTCTATCTGTAAATTGGGGCTAATAACCCTAGTCTCTCAGAGCTGTTTAAAGTGTTAAATGAGGATGCATTTGTGTCCCCCGAGTCTGCAGCTGTCAATCATTTCTCACTGACAGAATATTTCTGAGAGGCAAAGCCCCTGTCTCTTCTCCAGTTCTCTGGGGAATTTCTGAAGTAGGGAATATAAATGTGAGCCAAAAGGAAGATGATTTTCATTCTTATCATCCATACTTCCCTGTTCCTGGCTTTCTTATTGCTCCCATTTCTGTACATCTCCAAGATTTCCTTCTCACTTCCTTTCCTCTTCAGAGGGACAATATAGTCACCCATGCACCACTCTGCTCAGGGAGCCCTCCAAAAACTGGCCTCTTCAATAGTCGTGTATTCCTCATCTCTGCTTTCCAACCAGGGAGACCCAAATATCCTATCCCCGTAAATAAAGGCAGTGGGAAAATGCACACTTCTTTGCTTTAAACCTGGTCTTCCCACAATCCATTCTCCACAGCCACAATAGTGCTCCTTTTAAACTCCGTAGGATATCACTCCTCCGCTAAAACCCTCAGTGACCTCCCATCTCATGAAGAGAAAACGTAAATGCCTTTGCCATCACCCACAAGGTCCTCCTTTGTTCTTTCCTCTGTTTTCCTGGTTTCTCCTCAGAGCTGATAGCAGCTGAGAGTGGTAGTAATGGTCTCGCTCACTGTGCTACCAGCCCAACAGCATAATCTTCCTAGTAACCAGTCTTACTCTTCACCTTTTGTCTCAACCAAGTTTACTGACTTCATTGATGAGCGAAACTGCACAAAGTGACTTAATTCACTGGCTCTGTTGAATGTGTATGACCTTGGAAAACAAATCTATCTTTGCCCATTCTATTTATAAAGTGCAGATAATGGTCATACTCTGTGTAAAAACTCCAGTATAATTGCCTCCCACTTGGTAAGTTACTGCATAAATAAATGAAAACTGGTTTTGCTGAATTACATGGTAGAACTCAGACTCCTTATTTTATTAGGTAAGCCCCTTTTTAATATCATCTAAACCTATCTCACTTTAGATTAACCTATACCTCTGATACACACACACACACACACACACACACACACACACACACACACAAACACATACAAGCCTCTAAGGCTCAGGCCCAGTGGGATTGCCCTGCTCCACCCTCAGCCAAAGCCACAAGCCTCTGGCCTAGGCTCTGAGGCTTGGGCCCTGGGCGGGGGACCCCCAGCTCACTCTGATCACAGGGCTCTGTCCTGGCCAAGGCCAGCAAGGGCAGGCAAAAAGCTTGGCTTCCTCCATTGCTGGGGAAACCTAAGCCTCCCTCCTGCTCTCAGTGGCCATAACCATTTCGGTTCAGTTTATTTGCATATCGCTCCTGATTGGGTTGTGGGTGTGGCTTGCGGGCATGGCTTCTGGGTGCAGCGGAGGTATGGTCAACTTGCATATTACTCTTTTATTAGATAGCATACATTAACACATATATTCACACATGTATACATAATTTATGGTAGAAAATATACATAATTATAAAATTAAATAGAAAAAGATCAATATTATAGTGGATAGCAGCAGGGTATTTTAATAGATGCTCTGTATTCAATAGGAAAAGCAGAAAAAAAACTGAGTATATAAAAGAATAGGGCAACATACTGACAAATGGTTTGAGCAACCTAACAAGCTTGATCTACTAGTGAAAGTCTTAATAGAACCCTATTCTCAACTTGAAGAATATACATTCTTCTTGAGCATATAATGAACATTTATAAAAAAGGAATGACCACAGGTCATAAAGCTGGTCTCAACAAATTTCCAAAAAGTATTAGCACATGTACCACATTTCTTAGCACAATACAATTTTAAAAAAATTGAAAAACTAAAATTTAAATATTCCAAGAAAGAACGAGGAATTGAATAATGTAAATACTACATATCACATTTTATTAGCTATAGCTGAAGGCGTACTTAGAACAAAACTAATACTCTTTAAAAACTACTTAATTGGTTTCAGAGAGGAAGGGTGAGAGAGAGAGAGACAGAAACATCAATGATGAGAGAGAATCATTGATTGGCAGTATGCCTCCCTACTGGGGTATAAGCCTGCAATCTGGGCATGTGCCCTGACTGAGAATAGAACTATAAACCCCTGGTTCATAGGTTGATGCTCAACTGCTGAGCTACATTGGCTGGGCCAAAGCTAATGTTCTTAAAAAATTGTGCTAAAATCTGAAAATTGATGAGGTAAATATTCACTTAAAATTTAGAGTGAGATAAAATGGAGTTAAAAAACAGCAAAGATAAGAACATAGAACAATAAAATAGAAAGTAAACTTAAAATAGACACAAACCAAAGCTAACAGCTTTTTGAAAAAGTAATAAAACAGATAGGCTGGTATGATTTGTTAAGAATAAAAGGGATAAGATCTAAGTACACAATACAAAAACAGATGGGAAAGAGGGACACGTTTACAGATGGAATGAAGATTCAGAAGACCAGGGAAAGAATGCTATTTCTAAAAAGTTGGTTAAATAGATTTAAAACTTATATTAAATGGACAACATCGCTTACTAAAACCTTTACAAAGAAAAATACCATAATAAACCAATACCATTAAAGAAACTGAATGTGACTTAGATCCCCATAGATTTACAGTTGAGTCCAACTTTAAAAAATCCAAGAAAACAGAGAAATCCAATATAATAGACATTCCCATCAAGAAGTAAAGAAGTATTAGGTCAACATTATGTTCTCAGTATATGAAACCAATATGACATTTATACCAATACCACACAATACTGTGGGAAGAAAATGAACTGAGCGACCAGAAATGATCAAAATAATTTAGCAGATCTAACATGACCCTCCCCCACACCTTCCACATACACATAATTATGATAAACTCAGTCTTTCCCTAGAAAGACAAAAGTGTACCATAAGATAATCTGTTGGTGCGATTCACCATATTGAGAGATATAGAAAAATAGCATGTGGTTATCTTAATAGAGAATGAAATTTTTTTGACAAAGATTAATACCCATAAGGACAACAATTCTTAGCAATTTAATTAAGAAAGAGCATACTTAACTGCATGAAGTATATCTACAAAAACAAACCAACAAACAAAAAACCCCCCATAAAAACAACCCTGCAGAAAACAATAATTAATGGACAAAACACTAGAATCCCAGTCCTTGGCACTTCTCGGCCTTTTGGCTAAGATTGAGTGTAACAGCTGCTGGCCAGCACTGGTTCCCGGCAGGTCCTGGCCAGTGCACAGCAGGTATCACTATGTCCATGACATTCCCTAGACTCGTGCAGAACTCAGCATGGATGGCACTTTGTAGAAGTATTCTTTTTTAAATATATATTTTATTGATTTTTTTACAGAGAGGAAGGGAGAGGGAAAGAGAATTAGAAACATTGATGAGAGAGAAACATCGATCAACTGCCTCCTGCACACCCTTGACTGGAATCGAACCTGGGACCTTTCAGTCCGCAGGCTGATGCTCTATCCACTGAACCAAACCGGTTTCGGCTGTAGAGGCATTCTTAACAAAACCAGACAAGATACAAAAAATGTTAGAACTGACGACTGTCCTGATTCCCCGAGGCTATGATGGATTATTTAGAAAATCCAAGAGAATCCTATAAATAAATTATTAAGATTAATAAGAGCATGTGCCAAGGAGTTTGGACATAAGATAATCATATGAAAAATAGTTGCTCTCCTCTACACCAGCAATGAATATTAATTTGATAATGATTATTGATGAAGGCAGAAAAGTATTTAGGTTCATAAAAGAAAAATACTCTAAAGAAAGATGTGTAAGGCTGTTACAGTGAATATTATAAAACATTACTATGAATGACATGTAATAAATGAGGACATAGCCTATGTACATTGATAGAAGATTGTAAGCCATCACTTATTCCCAAATACATCTAAATATTTAAATAATACTAGTTAAAATCCCAACAGGGTTACTTGTGAATGTTAACAAGCTGATCCTAAAATTTATTTGGACAATTCTGTTTAAAATAGAAAAAAATATAGTGAAGGGGACATGCTCTATTGGATATTAAGCACAATTTCTATAAATACAGAGTATTTAACAAAATATGGCATTTTAAAAGGAATCAACAAATCAAGCAATTGAACAGAATAAAGAGCTCAGAAATAAAATTACATAAGAAACTTAACAATTAAATAATCCTTGTTGTTGCAGGTCCGTGGGGGAAGAATTTTTTATTGAATGAAAGGTGGCGGGTATTTGTGCATAGAGGAAAAAATGGATCCCTAACTCATATGTAAGTAAAAATATATTCCAGGTGAACTCAATACCTAAATATAAAAGACAATTTTTTTTATTTAAAAAAAAACTGAGACAGCTATCTGTACAAACTCATGATGGCAAAGTTTTATTTTAATAAAACACAAAAGCCCAGAGCATAACAAAAAGTTACATGTAAATAGGACTTTAAAACCAATAACTTTTACAAATCAAAGGTAATATAAAGTACAGAGGCAGATCATAAATTGCCAGAAAATATCTGCAATTCAATGTGATCAATAAGAATTACTAACTAGAATATGGAAGAAAATCATAATTAATAACAAGGTACAGTGCCCTGGCCAGGTGGCTCAGTCGGTAGGAGCGTCCTTCCATACACCATAAAGACTGCGGGTTCCATCACCAGTCAGGGAACATACAGGAGGCAACTGATCAGCGTTTCTCTCTCATATACTAGATGTTTCTCTCTTTTTCTCTCTCTCTCTTTAAAATCAATAAACATATTCTCGGGTGAGGATTTAAAAAATAAAACAAGGTATATTAACCAATAAAATGTTCATTCATAGAAGAGATTACAGAAACCTAATGCAATATGAAAAGATAGTCTACCTCCCCATTGTCCAGAAAAGATGAAAATTAAAATTACAAGGTACCATTTCAGACCTTCCAGTTAAGCAACACTTAGGAAGCCTGCCGATCCCGCGTAGTGTGAAGCTGTGGACAGATGGGGGCGTGTGCCTGCTGTGGTGGGAATGGAAATGGTTTCGAGCCTTTGGCGAGCAGCATGTGAATATCTACCACAGTGGAGGATGGATACACTCGATGGCTAGCAGTTCCACTTATGATTAGAACGCACAGAAGAACAAAACATCAAAGGGAAAGAAAAATGAAGCACATTGGATTGCTCTATATGAGAAACCGGGCCAGAAAAACTTGACTTTGGGGAGAAGCTACTGAAAGCCAGTTTCCCCACAGACTGTCCCAAACACTGCCACACGGAGAGTCAACAAACCCCAAGACCTGGAAGGAATCCAGGCACTCGAAGTGGAGGCGCTGCTCACACTGAACTTCTCTCCCTGCTCCTCACTGAACATCTGGAGGAATGGCTCTGACGTGGGGGAAGCCCTGAGAACCAACATATAAAGACAGAAGGACTTTCTCGGAAGGGCTCTTAGCATGAGTATTGGCACCGGAGGAAAAAACACAGCATGGACTGAGGCAAGTCTGTGAGAATACATATCTGTACATATCGAAAGCTTTACTTTGAAAGAGTTGGTTTTAATTAAAGTAGTCAGAAGTACAGGTTTGCCTTGGGAGACATACTACGTTCCATGTCCAGAGGCACAAGATTTGATGCCCAGACGATACAGCACAAATGCTAATCAACAAGGAAGTGCTCTTGTTAATGTCCAGAAGTTCGATTCATGGGCAGGTACGCAGAGATCTATGCCATATACAGGATGTCTCCCTAAAAATATATAGGCGCTTCAACGGCTGATAGTTCAATTTTGAAAATGAAATGTATTTTAATACACACTACCTTTGTAATTATTCAAAGTGTGTGTACATACACGTTAGGGACACTCTATATTTTGCTGAGATCAAATAGAGATATGTACTTGATCTCATACACTGAGATCCACAGTTTCCACTATTGTTCAGTCTATCTAGCCTTTGACTACAAACAGAAGTGCCAAGAACCATCAAATATCTGAACCAACATAGACCTTGGAAAAGGCATCAGAGTAAATAACCAGAAAAATTATCCCTTTCTAAGCAAATGTAATTGAGGACACACAGAAACTAGTTTAGGAAAATACAGTTGCTATCCTCAGGGAGATTAAAAACTGTCTGCTATGAAACAGAACCATAGTTCTGGAACTTAAAAGTAATATAATTAGCAAAAATATATGAATAGATAAATGACACAATGTAAATAGCTAAAGAGTCAATTAATGCATTGAAAGGCTGAACCAAGTAATTATTAGTTTAGGAATAGAGTGCAGTAAGACAAAGAGATGAAAAAGCAGGAGGGAGGGGTGTATGAAGAACAGATCCAAAATGTCCAATATTTGTATGTTAATATACTCAGAAGAAACAATCAGAGGTAAAAGGAATGTTGTAGAAGAATAAAAGTCTCCTAAATATGTTATATCCCAATCTCCATCATTGGTGAATATGTTATGTGACATGATATGGTAGATTGAATAATGACCCCTCAAATATTTCCACATTCTAATTCTCCAAACCTGCAAATGTTAATTTACAGGCGAAAGAGACTTTGCAGATATGATTAAGATCAGGATCTCAAGATGGGAACATTATCCTGGATCGTTCAGGTGGGCCTGCTATGCCTACAGCAATCCTTCTATGAGGGACGGGGGGTGGGGTGGGCAGAGGCAAAGGAGAAAGGGACGTGGCATCAGAAGCAGAGGCTGGAATAATGGAGCCAGGAGCCCAGGAGTGCCCACAGCCTCCAGGAGCTGAGAGAAGCACAGAACAAATGCCCCATGGAACTAGCCTTCCTGATACCTTCCTTTGAGTCCTTTCTGATTTATTTAGGACTTTTGACATCCAGAACTGTAAGAGAATAAATGTGGTGGTTTTAAGCCACCATGTTAGGGTAATTTTGCAGTAGTAATGGGAAACTAATACATATGGCAAAGGGGAGTTAAGGTCACAGGTGAAATCAAAACTGCTAACCAGCTGGCTTTAAACATCTGAAAATCAACACCATCATCAGAGGAACAGACTAAATTTTTTTGTCAAATCATATGATCATCTAAAAAAAAAGAAAAAGCATTTCAACATCCATTCCTGATTTTTTAAAAACAATCTCAGCATAATAGGAATAAAAGGAACTTTTTGAACCTAATAAAGGTTATCTTTGGGAAACCTATAAAGAGCATTTAATAGTGAAAGACTAAATGATTCTCCTCTAAGGTCTAAAACAAGATGAAGGTGTCTTCTCTCAACACTTTTCCTCAACATCATATTGAAAATTCTAGTCAGTGTAATAGGGTGAGAAAAGGAAATAAAAGGAATCCCAGTCAAAGAGAAAGAAGGAAAACTGTCTGAATTCACAGTTAGCATGATCATCTATGTTAAAATCACATGGACTATACACACCCCTCCAGAACAAATATGTGAATTTACCAATGTTGCAGGATACAACATCAATATACAAAAATCAGATGTATTCATGCATACCAGCAATAAACAATCAAAAGGAAAATTACAGAAATAATACAATTGTCAATGGCATAAAATATTAAATAATTAAGGATAAATATAGCAAAATGTGTTCAAAACATGTGCACGGAAAACAATAAAACCTTTCAAGAAGAGTGTAGAGAAGACCTAAATACCTGAAGATATGTGTTCAAGATGAAAAATCCCAGTAGGTCAAAAAATGTTAGTTTCCCCCCAAATTGATCTACAGATGCAACACAAGCCCAATTAAAATTCCCCTCCAATTTTTTTTCCGGTGGATTCTAACATTCATATAGCGACACAAAGAGCTATAAAAGATTCTCATGTTTTTCAGCATCTGCTTGTTGTCTCAGGGTCCCAAGATGATATACCTTTGGGCTTCACGTTCAACAGCCAGGGAGAAGGAAGAGAGAAAGGCAAAGGGTCTCAGGTGTACATGCCGGCCAAGGCTGTCCTTTTTAAACCCCTTTCTGGAGCTCCTTCTATGATTTGAGGGTGTATCTCTTTGGCCCCGGTTCTGTCACTCAGCCCACACCTGGATGCCTGGTAACCAAGGAGATGGAAATTCTGAGTGGGACTGTGTGGCTAACCAGCAGTCTGCCGGGGCACTGAATACCAGGTCTAGTTGGGGGGCTTGATCCCTTATCTGGTCTTTTTTATTGAAATTCATCCTTGGTTAAAACTTTCTGTGGTCCCATAGCCTAAAATAAGCTGAATCTCTTAAGGTTGACATCTAAAGCTTTCATGACCTAACCCTGCCTCTCTCTCTGCCCTTACTTCCGTTACCTTCTGCTTCCCATAAAACTCCTTTCCTGAATAATCTGCCATTTCCTTATGTGCTAGGCTGCTTCCCTCCCTGCGTCTTCTCACAGGTACATCCTTCTTCCAAAAATACCCTTTCCTCCCCTCTCTGTTTGATTTGTGGTTACCCTTCATGTCATCTGTGCCAGGAAGCCCTCCCAGACCCCAGCACAGAATGCACCGGGCACCCGTCCTCTGTCCCCACGTCACCCTGTGCACTTCCTTCCAGAGCAGCATGGCTCTTTATGTAACAGTTCACTTAACTGCTCTATATCCCTTATTTAATTGAGAGCTTGAGTGGCAGAAACTATGTTGCTTGTCTTTGCAACCACCATCTTTTATTCATTCAATGAACATTAGTGTAGAAAAGAAGATGGGAAAGACTACACCAGCTTTAGACTTTTATCAAGCTCAAACCCCAAAGCACTCTGAGGAGGTGTTCCTCTCCCTCAAGGTAAAGCAACATCTGGCAGGCATCAGCCGGTCCCCCTCCATTGAGAGGCTTCTGGGAAATCAGAAAGGCATGTAATAAAAGGTCTGGGCTTCTTCCTTCCACAGGGTGTTCACCGAGCCTCGTGGAGAGCTGGGGGCGGGGCCAGGGTAGCAGCCAAGCGGAGCCTGATTATAGACCAGCTGTCAGATTGCAGAAGAAATCTTGCCCGTGCTGGACAGATTGCTCGCCGAGGATCATTAACCATTTGGGACACACGGCACTCTTTTCACTTTAAATTGCCTTCACATCCAGCATTATGAAAATGAAACCCCTTTATGACAACATCCCCATTCATCCGAGACCAGAACCTCATCCTTCAAGTGTGATGAGGAAGAATTTTGAGGTTGTAGCCCACTCCTTGAGTTCGACCGGGAGGAATAAAATGACGATTCTGAGAGGGGATAGGGATTTGGTTTCAAAGAGGTGTGGCTTTTATTTATGTATATACATTGAGCTCCTACTATGTGCAGGAAACTTTACATACATTATCCCATTTATTCTGAACATGATAGGTAGTGCTATTATAATGAGGAAAATGAGTCTCAAAGAGCATAAGTAAATGGAAGAAACTCATAGGCAGATTAAGAGCCAGGATCTGACACTAATCAGTTTATTCATCTAATAAATATGTAATTGTTGACAGCCTAATGTAAATTCCATCCCAGGGAGGCAACAGTGAGAAAAATATAGTCAAAAGCAACAGAATTACACAACCTCCAGCCCAATACAGAAAGCATCCTTTATAATGATGAGGTAATATGCAAATTGACCCTCATACCTTCATATCACAGATGGCCACCCCCACATTGTCACAAGATGGCTGGCAGGGTAGGGCAGTTGGGGGTGATTGGACTGGCCGGGGAGCAGTTAGATGTCAATCAGGCCAGCAGGGGAGTGGTTAGGGGGTGATCAGGCTGGCAGGCAGAAGCGGTTAGGGGCAATCAGGCAGCCAGGCAGGTGAGTAGTTAGGAGCCCATAGTCCTGGATTGTGAGAGGAATGTCTGAGGGGTTCCAGATTGTAGAAGGTGCAGGCTGGGCTGAGGGACACCCTCTACTCCAGTGCATGAATTTCATGTACCGGGCCTCTAGTTTATTATAATAAACTGGGGTACTAGATTTTCTGGCAACACAGAACCAAGGAAGCTAGTCTGTGGATTCAAGGCTGGCTTCTTAGAAGAGGTGACACATAAGCCAAGATCTGAAGAGCAAGTTGGGTTAGACAGATGAGAGTTAGGGAAGGAATTTTTCAGGCAAAGAACAGTTCAGTATCCCAGAGGTCATACTTTAAAGAAATGGATGTTCTCAAAATGGGCATGGAGGGTGGAGAGAGGTTTTTATAGTTAAGCAACTTGTCAGCCACTGGAAACGTGTACATCATGCTAACCACATGGAAAGCCACTGAGACATTTCTGTCAAGAACACAGCCTGGCCCTGGTCCTGAGCACAGTGGTTAGAGCATCAGTCCAGGGACCAAAGGGTTGTGTGTTCAATTCCCAGCAAGAGCACGTAACTCCACTGTGGGCTTGGGTTTGATCCCTGGCCCCGGTTGCTCTCACTTTAATCTCTCTCTCTCTCTCTCTCTCTCTCTCTCTCTCTCTCTCAATGGGAAAAAAATTCTCAGGTGCAGATTAACAGAAAACAAACAAACAACAACAAAAGAACACAGCCTGGAGAGTAACTGAGGACTGTGGCCTGCTTGCCACGTGCCAGGCCCATTCTAAGTGGTGTCCAGGCACTAACGGGTCCGTTCTGGTGGGTGGAGTGTGAGCCCTGCCAGCTGGTTTTCCTTTTTGCAATGCGAGGGTCCGACTTAAGCTTTGATCGCCACTTTAAAGAGGCGCCACCCTTAAAGGGCCCCCTCAGACTGCAGCCAGCCAGGGACAGAGAGAGAGCCAGCCCCGCTTGCTGGGCTCCTTCGTCTCGGAGATCATTGCTGATTTCTACAACGAACCTTTCGGGCCACTTGCTGGTTCTCTTCCCGTGCTTTAAATTCCTGCTCTTATATTTCCAACTCACCAATAAAGAGGCAGCGAGAGCAACCTAGGGCCTCATCCTGGACCCCACTAAAAGTGAAATCCCAGGCCCAGGCTCTCTCCGTGTCCCTCTCCTGCACTTGCTGCGTGGCCCTCGTATGCTGTGTAATTTCCAGGACCTGTCAGCAACACACCTTCCCCCCTAGTTTCCCGATGGTTATTGCTGAGGGCATATTGCCATCATAAGAAGAAGCATAGGGGAGGGGGAAAGGAAAACATGTACTACTATTATACTGCAAAAAATCAATAAAAAAATTAAAAAAAAAAGAAGCATAGGGACAGTCCAGTCACAACAGTGGGTATCAGCAAGGACCGGCAGCAAACAGCCGCCTCCTGATTTATCAGCCAAACCAGGACACTTCTGAGCGTGGACATGGCATTGTTTGTAACTATACCGAGGCAACAGGCAGAACTGTTTTAAGCAAGTTAGAATACATGGTCACCCTACCTGTAATCCCATAACAACCCACGAGGTAGGTACTATTATGATGTATTCTGCAAAGGAAACTGAGTAGGCAGGTTCCATCGCTCCACCAGAGGCACAGAAAACCTCTCTGCTAAGTGCCACCTCAGAGGTGCCTATCTTGAAGGACTGTTTTCCTGGAAGCAACAAACACCGATTGGCTTTCAACGTTGTGCCTGGTGCTCAGGACACAGCAGCACCCAGAATGCACGGAGCTTCATTGTGGTGGGATGGGGCTCATGGACTTACAGAACTCGCAGCATCTGTGTCCAGAAGACAAACCATATGACTAGATGCATAGCAAAGTCAAGCAGTAGTCATTGCCCAACAGGGTCATAAGATGGCACAATGGCCCCCCCCCCCCCCAAGATAGATGGTTGTCCCACGGGGCGTTCGGCAAGAACAGAGGACGTGCTTAGTTGTCACCACTGAGGAGGGTGGTGTCTAGTGAGTGGAGGCCAGGGATGCTGCTAAACACCCTCCAGGAATAGGACAGTCCCCTCTTCCCCCCACCCCCAAAGAATTATCTGGCTCCAATGGCCAAGAGTGCTGAGGCTGCAAATCCCAATACTCACACATGCACATAGGCACCCACAGAAACACCCACAGCATCACCTCCAGCAGCATCCCCACCCCCAAGCCTCTTGCCCACCATTTCTTTCTAAATCCTTCAAAGCTGAAGAATGTTCATTCCAATTCAGAAAATCCATTTTTTATTGAAACCATCTAGATCGGGGCACTGCCTAGATGCATGTTATGATTGAGTGAACACATTTAGGAGCAGCTAAAAGCTGGAATGTATAAGATCAAATTGGTTTTGTTAATTTAACTTGTTACAGGTGTTTGAAGCAATTTTCCATGCCCTTGATAATTACGTTAAAAAGTAAAAGTCTGCAATCATTTCAGAAAATGAGTAAATAAGTAGCAAGATCTTAGGATTCTCTGAGGTGTTTTGGCTTGAAATTTGAAATAAAAAATTTTCCCTGTAGAAATCCAAGAAGATGCCAGGACATTCTTGTTCATGGGACTAGGGGGCAAAACTATTTGGCTTATTTCATAAAAAAAAAAATTAAAAGAACAACAATCCACATCCCCCTCATCCCCAAACCAAACTTACTTCCTAAGAGAAAAAAAAAGTAAAGATAGCCTAAATTCATAAAGTATTGGCACAATTAAAAATGGAATGGTTGCAAAAATCTAAAGATATGCACTACTGATAGTCATGCATAATGACTATATGTATGTGGCTGATACAAAAATCGTCCCAAACCCTCAATTCCCTACTCCTATGCCTGACTCACTTTATAGGAGGTAGTGACAGCAAGGAATTAAAGATGCTTATGAAATGAAAACTAGACAGAAGTCCCTGGATTTACATTTCTATGACTTGGCTAACAGCACAGAATAGTGGCAAAGAGGGAAGGCCTTGGAGTTTGTAGCCCAGGGTCAAGTCTTGTTTCACTACTTATTGACTACGAGCCCTTGCACAAGTCATTCGCCTGCCTGTGTCTTGATGTTCACCTCTGTTGTGGAGTAAGAAGACAGCTGCCTCATATTATGGAAGGGTTCACAGACATGCAGCTCCAAAACACTGTTCAGCTTGTACTGATGCTCTGTAAGGGTCAGGTGCTGTTGGATTATTGTTGTTATATATAAGATATCATTACTTTCTACTAGAGGCCAATTGCATGCTATTTGTGCATCTCAGCCCGGCCTGTACCCTCTCACAGTCCAGAAGCCCTGAAGGGATATCTGGGAGCCCATGGGGAGTGGGCCTAATCCAGCAGTCAGACATCCTTAGCGCTGTTGTGGAGGCAAGAGAGGCTCCCTCTACCCACCAGCTGTGAGCTGGCTTCTGGCTGAGCTGTGCTCCCCGTATGGAAGCGCACTGACCACCAGGGGGCAGCTCCTGCATTGAGCATCTGTCCTCTGGTGGTCAGCATGCATCATAGCAACCGATAGTTCCTCTGTTCAGTTGATTTGCATATTAGCCTTTTTTTTTATTATTACAGAATCATTACAGAAGATCATTACAGGAGAGAAGGGATGCAGGACAATCAGGACTGTGTGAGACCAGAGACCTAATGGAATTTCCCACATCTGATAAGACCTGTTCACCTTCACAAATTAGTGGTCACCTAACTTTATTTTTTTGGCTCCAAAATCCTAAAAATTGTCCTCAAGTTGTACCATCTTCCTCTTGCATCTGCCTCTTAATTAGACTTCGGTTTCATTCTTGTCTCTCATGGTCCCAGTTTCAACACAGAGTCTGGAGGATCCTTTTAAAAAAGGAGTTAGATCACCCACTTCTTTGCTCAAGACCCTGCAATGAAACCTCATTTCTCCAGAGCGACAGCTGACGTCCTTATGATGACCTCTATTCCCTCCATGGTCCAGTCCCTCTTACCTTTTAGTCTTCCTATTACTCTCCCATCTCTTGCTCCACTCCAGCCCCTCAGGCCACCCTGCTGCTGTCCAAACACACCAGACATGCTCCCGTCTCAGGGCCTTTGCCTTAGCGGTTCTCGCTGCCTAGCATGCTCTTCCCGTATTTCCCAGTCAGCTAGCTCTTTACCTTCTTCATGTCCCAGCTGGGTGGCTCAGGTGGTTGGAGCATCAACCCATACACCAAAAAGGCTGCAGGTTATGTCTCTCTCACTCTCCTCTCTCACTCTCTCTCCCTCCCCCCTCTCTCTCTCATACACACACACACACACATCCAGCCTACACCAATTACCCTATTTAATACAGCTACCTGCCTCCCTTACTCCTTCCCCTGCTTTACCGTTACCACAATTGCCCCTCTCCTGGGTCACCCCTATTGTCCTAGCAGGATCCTTAATAGGCCACTCGATTCTAAAATATCTCCCCTTCTAACCTGTGCAATAGAGAAGGGCTCTTTTCTGCTCTTTATATGCCCTAAATCGTGTCTTTGTCTAAATTAGGGCTAATGAATTTAATGCATTCAAGAACCAAGCAGGCAACACAAATACGTGAAGGTGTTAGATGAAATGAAAGGAGTGGTAGGCCTACGGTGAATTAGCGATTGACCATGTTTTCTTACAAACACTGTATGTGCTGTGCTCCCCCAAAGCTTATAGCTGCTAAGGAGACAGACCTGCACTCCTGGGACTCAAACGTTACAGTGGCAGAGACAGAAGCCTGTTTAAAATCAAGTAGAGAAACAGAGGGAAGAGTGGTGGCAGCGGTCAGTTTAGAGACCTTAAGGAGACAGTGTGGAGTCTTGAAAGATGAATAGACGGCCACATGTTGGGTGAAACCATAGAGGGACCATGAGGACAAGGGCATTACAGTCAGCTGGACATGAACACCAGCAGGAAGAGGAGGGATTTCCCAGCAGGTGACATGCTGAGTGTCACCCTCCTTAGCTGTGGCGGCTCTGGCCTCTCTTCTTACTCGCTCAGACTCGGCTCAGTATAATGAGCATTATACCCATGGTTGCTATCATGTATGGTAACAGTATTACCTTTACTGTTATAAACTCACTGTTTTTTAAGGAGATAAAACATGTATCTAACTTCTTGCAAGGCAATACTATCTATGTGCTGGTACTATGTGAGGTTTAGTGTGCTGGTTATAGATATAATTATTTCTAACCTATTCTAATTTGTAATAAAATAAACCCAGAAGTCATAGCTTTTTTTTAGAGTTTCATACATGTGACACCTACCATAATCTTGTATATCAGCAATGCACACCCTCCCCACCCCCACTTCAGTAGCTCATGCCTGACCTTGAACCAGAGGACTCAGATGCCAGTCACTGGCTGTTTGACCCTGACTCCTCATTTCTCTTTTCTGGACCTCAGTTTCCTCCTCCATTAAATAAAGAGAGCAAGGCCCACCTCCGGTGTGGTTGAGAAGATCGGTGAGATGGAAAAGCACCAGGCCTGGCCCCTGGCCCTTGATACAGGTGTGGCGAGGTCCAGCTGAGCCTAAAACTCCGGAAAGACAGATTCTGTCTTTGTTACTCTCTGAGAAGGGGGGTGGAAGGAGCTTCTTCATTTGAGGGCCTTTGGAGAGGAAGTAGCAGTGCTAGAAATCAATGGCCCATGACTATCCTCTTTGCTGGATACAGAAATACTTTCCTTGATGGGCACAGAAATGAACCTGCTGCCTAACTGCCCA
Source organism: Antrozous pallidus (assembly GCA_027563665.1). Lineage (NCBI taxonomy): Eukaryota > Metazoa > Chordata > Mammalia > Chiroptera > Vespertilionidae > Antrozous > Antrozous pallidus. The sequence goes on along the minus strand of CM050513.1, from coordinate 110,330,415 downwards.
CTTTGAACAGTGCCTGTGCAAAGGAGGCCATAGGAAGGTCAAAAGCAAGGCGACCGCCAAAGCTGAGAATGTCCTTGAGACACCAGCGCCCTTCTGCCTGCCTCCCCACCTCCATCTCTTTTATCCTTCCCATCTGTCCCTCGGAAGCGGGTTACATCTCCCCTGACAGGTCTGGGGATAGCATTTTCTCAGCGCTGAGGAAGAATCTCTATCAGCGAGATGCAGCTCCTTATCTCCATGCTGACAGGGCTGCTGCCACCTCCGCCAAGCCACTCCTTTCTTATCACTCCCTGCCTCTTCCAGCTCTCCAACTCATCACCATTTCCCTTAATTTCATTGTTCCCCCTCCCTTGTCCACATCTCTCGCTTTGCAAGAATAAAAGGAAGTGAGTTTCCTGTCTTAAGACCTGATGTGGCATTTAGGTCTCTTCTTTCCTTTCAAGGAATGTTAACATCTTTGCCCATCTTCATCGTGATGGGGACTTTGGATGCCAGGGATGGGCAAGTTCTGGATTCTAACCACTGCCTTAGTTGTGTGACTTTAGAGAAGCCAAGCTCTGGACCTCTCAGAGACTCAGTTTCCTCTCTGACAAACCTCTCTTTCAGGGGAAACTAAATCAGCAGATAACTTTAAGGGACTTCTGGAATGGGGCAATTGAAGTGTTTTCTCTCCTTTGCCTGCCTTTGGTTTTCTTCATTCCATTTATAAGTCATCGATTACTACAAAGGCTGGAGAGCTTATCTATAAGTAGCTGAAGTCCCAGCAAGTCGAAACTCGAGCCAGGAAAAGAGATGAATCTAGTTCTTGTTGATACTGAGAAATGGGTTATTGAGTATCTGCCACGTGCCAGGCCATTTTTATCCTATTTTCATGTATCTGAACTCACTGCAGGTGTTTGAGGAAGGCAGAGCGGGTTGGGGCTGGGAAGAAAACCATTTTCAAGACTGCTGTAGGTGACAGTGCAGGTTGGACCTCCTTATGCTCATGGTAGCTGGGAATGGAAAGGCTGGGAAAACCATGAGAAGACTATCCCAGGCCCCAGTACCTCCAGGAGGCACTGGGGAGGGGGTGCTGCAGACACCCAGCCCCTGTTTTTCCTCTAGGAACTGGGTGTCTGCAACTAGAGTTCTCCATGCAGTCTGGGGGTTCAAGTGTATCCAGTGGGGGTCATGCTACAGACAACAACAAGGGTTCCCGTTTGCCCTTTAATGCTGGAGAGGTAACATCGATTCTATGAGCGATGAAATATACATTTGTCTGGGGCTGACAGCACAGGGGTAGGGAGAGCGCCACAGCAGCCTTTTCCTATTTCCTATGGTCCCTGTCTGTCCTTCCAGGTCCGGATCTGCCCTTCTCTGTCCCCCCTGGGCAACCTTCTAACCTGGCTTCTCTGGGTTCTGCCAGGGGGAGGTACCCACTGGAGTCCCAAGGCACAGGAGAGACACATGCACCCACATGTCCCCTGCTCCCTTCCTGCCAGCCTCAGGTGGCTTCCCTGCCTGAGGTGACAGGACAGTAGCTTCCCACAGTCCCAAGACCCTGGCTCCTCCACCACAGGGCCCCTCAACTCTACCCAGCCCTCTGTAAACAATCTTCTCATTCGACTTTCTCAGCAAACCCTTTGCGCATGCCATTGATTTCCTGCAGGTCCTTGACGGAGCCACCATCACGAGGACATTGCATAGAATCTTGACCAAGAGGAGAGCAGAGAAAACCTGAATGGTGTTCACTGAGATCAGGGCCTGGGGCATTGCCGGGTCTAACTTTGTGGTTCTGCAGTTGAGGGGCCTGCAACCCACAAGGCATCCAAGCTTCGGGCTGGATGAGGAAAGACTCTTATCCCAGAGTGCTTTCCACAACATTACGCCCTTTTGTTTGCCGTCAGTAAAGATAATTCTCCCCCTCCCCCCGTTTTCCATTACCTCTTATAAACCCCAAAACAAAAAATGTGTCATTACAGCAGAACTAACTTACATAACACGGAGATTCAATACACTGCTATTATGCATAACCCGCACGGAAGATAACAGTAATCTATGTGATGCCGGATCGCCTTGTTTACACGGAAGTTCGGTGTGTTTATAGAATCAAACATCCCCTTTCCATATCCCACGCCTGTTGAGTCAGCCTTTCTTGTCAGTGCAATTTAAAGGAGCTTTATAAACTGTAACCATGTACTGGGGACACGAAATGGGAGGGTTTTTATCATCTCCTGCACCTGTCAGCAATCAGCAGCCCTCGTTCTTGAGGAGGGATTCAACAGATTTCTCTCCCATCTTTGTCGAAACGAACATCTCTCAGGGTTGGCTCAGTGTCCCAGAGCTTCCAAACTGCCCTCTTGCCCTCAGGGGTGATCCTGCCTCCAGCCACAGATGATTCCACCTGGATAGGGAGTACCTGACTCGAGTCACCCAACCAGACTCTCTTCCTCAAGGATCTGTGAATAGGAGAGGAGGAGAATGCCGAAGCGAGAGGGGCAGAGAGAGGTAGAGGGCCATCAACTGCAGAGCTGCGGGGTGACCATTAACCACCGTGGGGACTAGGGAGCAGAGATATCAGGCCGGCAAAGCCAGAGCGGTTAGAATCTGTCAGATGGTCTCTGCTACCAACAGGGGGCCCCAGGATGTGGCCACCTTCCTGCCCTGGGCCCCGGGCCCAGGACCTTAGTGGAATACTTTCTGCTCTCATTTTGCTTAGAGGTGAGTTGGGTTTTGCTATTTAAGTAATGCCCTTCCTGGTCACGCATCCTGAAGAAGGTCCAGGCAGAGACACAGAGCTTCCTCGAGAGCGAACTCAGACATGGCAAACCTTGAATCTGTCCCGTGGGCCTGGCGCCTGTGATTCCTAGGCTTCCTCAGGTCTGACCTCATGAGTTCGCTCAGAAACCCCCTGTCATCCAGATGAAGGGAGAGTTTTCTTTCTTTTGTCACTTTTTATTGAATTTATGGGGGTGACATTGGTGTTAATCAAATTACATAGGTTTCAGGTATACAACTGTATAACATATCATCTGTATACTGTATTGTGTTCACCAGCCCAAGTTAAGTCTCCTTCCTTCACTATTTATCCCCCACCTTACACTCTCCTACCTCCCCCTCTTCCTCCTTTCCTCTGGTCATCACCATTCTGCTATCTATATTCATGAGTCTTTCTTTTTCTTTAAAATTTTATATGTTTTTATCAATTTTAGAGAAAGAAAGGGAGAGGGAGAAAGAGATAGGAACATCAATGATTGAGAGAATCACCGGTCTGCCTCCTGCACACCCCCTACTGGGGATCAAGCCCACAACCCAGGCATGTGCCCTGACTGGAAATGAACTGTGACCTCCTGCTTCATGGGTTCATGCTCAACCACTGAGTCTCACTGGCCGGGCTGTTTAATGAATGAATGAATTTTTTTTTTACATTTTATCATAAGAATGAAAACCCAGAGAGGATAAGTAACCACTTACTGAGTGCCTACTGTGTGCCAGGTACTTCCCACAGACTGCATTCTTCAATCCTCAGAAAACAGAGGAGGTTAATACCATTGCTTTCCCTGCCCTTTGCTGATGAGAAACTGAGAGTGAAAGTGGTTAAGAGAGATAAAAGAAGATGTAATAGCAAGTGTGTGTGCTAGAAGCTATACTCAGAGGCAGGACACAATGCCCAGGACACTGATTGACTGACAGGCCTTCCCCTCAGAGTCAGCCACACTCACTTCTCCAGAGCTGGCATCAGCCACAGTCACGCCTGCCCGAATTTCTGCCAGGTGCATATGCCTGGTCCAGTGGTTCTCCAGCCTCACTGTGGTAAGAGCCTCCGGGATGGCTTATTACACATGGATTATTGGGCTCCCTCATCATGCCCCCTGATTCAGTAGGTCTGTGGCAAGGACTGAGATTTGAATTCCTAACAAGTTCCCAGGTAATGCTGAAGCTTCAGTTTAAGAACCTGGTCCAACCTTTTTATTTGACAGGTGAAGACACTGAGGCTCAGAAGATGCAAGCAACCTTCCCAAGGTCACGGAGTAATTGAATCTTGCAGCCCAAACCTGCAGGTCCTTGGACCCTGTCTTTAATTTCTCTCTATCTTGCTCAGATGCATTACAGGGCAACCGTAAAGGCAAAGATAGGCATAACAGGTAATTAAAAAAAAATTCCTCTGGGAAAGAATAATTCAAGGTGCAAGTCAGAGATAGAATAAAAGCGAACTCTTGGGACTATGTACTCTTTCTTTCTCCATGATGCTCTCCTTTGGGGCTGAGGTCCCTGGGTAAGGGACGCTTGTACCTCTGAATTGTAGAAACATCCCCTTCCTCGAGTCCTGTGGTCGGCGGCAAATGGTGGTTCTCAAGCCACATGTGGCTCTCTGGCGCCTTGAGTGTGGCTCTTCCACAAAATACCATGGCCTAGGCGAGTCTACTTTGAAGAAGTGGTGTTAGAAGAAGTTTCAGTTCAAAAAGTTTGGCTCTCAAAAGAAATTTCAATTGTTGTACTATTGATATTTAGCTCTGTTGACTAATAAGTTTGCCGACCACTGCCCAAGTCTATGTTTTTATCTACATTAAGAAGCTCTGCCAGTAACTATGAGTGATTTGGCCAATTTCTTAATCTCCCTGACCTTTTTCATCTATGAGAAAGAAGCACTAGCTCTCTCTTGGAGTGGCAGTAAGCCTAAAAATCTATGAAAAAGGAGAATACAACAGAGCCCCTGGAAGTGAGGAGGATTTCAAAGACTGCTAGTTCTCCCCTTCCCTCTCCCTCAAGAACAGGATAAAAATAGCTGCAGACAGCGATGAGAATAACAGATGAGAGTCGGAAGAGAGTGTGAGACCTTAGAGATCATCCGGTTCAACCTAAGCGTTTTGTAGATGGAAAGACGGAAGCATGAATAATGAAAGTTGGGTCCGACAGAGAACTTTTTAAGGATAAGGTTGCACAATTTCTTCTGAATAGAGTGTATTTACATATGCAATGGCCCTGTCTGAAGGCTGAACATCAGATCAAATAGACCCCAGGTATCATTATATATATATATATATGTGTGTGTGTGTGTGTATATATAGATATATATGTATACACACACACACACATATATACACATTATATTATATTATATTATATATATATGTGTATGTATATATATATTCTGTAAAGTGAAAAATTGAACAAGATAATACATTTCTTTGCACTTGTTTGTATTCCATACTATATTAGACCCTTTACTTGTTTTATCCTAACAACAACCCTGTGTGGAGGTTACTGCTTCTCTGGTTTGCAAATAGAGGAGGAAAATGAAGTCCTGAGAGATAGAGTAGTTGACTCAAGGGCCCAAAAGATAGTAAGGGGTGGAGGCGGGATTTGAGCTAAGTCTATCTGGTTCCACAGATCCTGCTCCTGTGTGTTCACCATTCTCTCACCCGTAGATGAGTATCAAGACTTCTTACTCATTGTGATGTACAAACACTGCCTTTGGGCATATACAACAATGTCCCAGTTATACCAAGTACCACTTACCCATCTGGCAACTAAACAAGAGTATCATGCGCTTGAAAACTCCACACTCAGCAAATGTTAGGATCCCTGAGTATAAAAGGCAGAGGTCTCCTTTAGGACCCTGAAAATGGGCTATTTCATGACAAATGACATGGAGATGTATCAGGCCATGACCTCCATCCACAGCCATTGCCTGTACTCCAGCTGCTGCACTCTATTTGGCTGTGTATACAGAGAGGATCTCAGTCAGCAAATCGACAGCAGCTCCTCTGAGCTGAGCACTAAGCAGAAAAGTCAATTCCAGAGAAATAGCCAACAACTGGGAATGTCTCCTTCCCGCGGGTTATCCACCTAAACAAAACTAGGAGGAACCATAGTCACGTTGAAGAGCTGCTACACTAAGGAGGAATAGGTTTGATCCATTTATTCCTTTCTAATCCCGAGGGGTAGAGAGAGGGCCATGAGATGGAATTTTCTGGGAATCAGGCTTGGCTTGCCATACAAAGGAATTTTTTATTCACCACAAGTGTGCAAATATGGGAAGAGCAACTTTGTAAGGTAGAGGTCTCTATCAGGTCTCTGTCACTGGAAGTATGTACGTAAAGCTTGCCTGAATGTTTCCAGGAGATGTTGAAGGCAGGTAAATCATTGTAATAGTATAAATTCCTTCTTTTACAACTGGCACAGGTTCCAACAGTATTGTTGCTAAGAAAGCTGGGAAGACCCAAATCCCAACCTCATCTCTCTCCCGTGACTCCTCCCATCTGAAGTTCTTGAGGAAACTACTTAAGAGGAACAATGGCAAGTGAGAGACAAAGGAGCACTTTAAGATTGATTGGGCCAAAAATGTTTCCTTCATTCAACCCCAAACAAACAAAAAACCCCCAACTCTGCTATCACTAGATTTCAGCAAAAGCCTCACCCTCCACATCTATTAGAATCCCCACCTTCTCTCAAGCCCAAATGGATCTTAAAATCACAAGTCCTCTGGCTCACTGCACTGGCCATGAAAACAAAATGATGACATGCTTGTCAGATATGCATGCAAGGACAGAAGGAAAGGGGGTCACAATAGCTGGCCATGATGTGCTAGCCCAACTTCCGACCCAGCTGCATGGAAGAGACACAGAGGAAAGACCTGTCCGTGCATGTATGTGCTGTTCTGATGTGTGGTGCTATGGTGCACTAGCACACGGTATGGTGTGTAGCCTGGTCTGTGACCCATCAGATTGTAACTCCCTGTCCTAGAGGATTGGTAGGGATGGGGAGAAACTTTCCCTCTTGCCTGGACCTCCTCAGTCTGGCAATTGACGGAGGCATTAGATGATAGGAGGACCCGTGAACAGAGGTGCAGTCAGCTGAGTTTCTGAATCTGCTTGAGGAAGGTGTTTCTAATGGAGCTGCTTGAACATGGAACAGGCAGCTGATCACAGCTCAAGTTCTCTGATGGCAGGAGCACTGTCTCTCTCATTCCACACACACTCTGGGGCATCAGTCTGCTGCAGTGCTGGTGGTGGAGCGGGTGCTGAGGAATCGTTTGCTGAATTTGGGCTGAGCACATTGCCGCAAAGGCCAGGAGGCCATACTGAAGGCTTGGGTTGTTCTTGCATGAAATTGGTCATTACACTACGAAGGTCTAAGTCATCCACATCTAAAAGTCTCAGGCTCGGAGTTTGAGGCTTATTGGGGTATTTTAAGAGGGGGCAGACCTAGTGTGAACTCTTGTAAGACTGAAACCATAAAATTAATCTTCCAGAGGCACGGGTGTAGTTTTACTGATGGGAGAAATTGAGATTATCTGGAATGGTAGTCAGGGAGATCTGAGTTGTGCTAATAATGAGATTAGATAATAAACTTTCTTTAAGAAACTGTCCCTGAATAGCTGATAATGATTTTTTTTAATCAACTAAGGAAAGCTGGATTTTAAAAAAAATCACCACAGTTTATGATTTTGTAGAACTTGATAGTTTTAAAAGCTCTTTTATATCCTTGGTCTCTTGGCAGCCTTATTGAGTGAGGAGCCTCGTTTGTTCCCATTTTCCAGTTGGGGAAACAGAGGCTCCTGCAGGTGAAGTGACTTGCCAGAGTCCTGACAGAGCAGAAGGGGCAAAGCCAGGATTCTAACTGGCGCGTGGACACCAGGGCCAATGGTCGTTTCACTCTTGCAGTCACCCCACTCTGTGCAAGGAACTGTGTGCAATGAAATCTCACCAGTGAGAATTTGTGAAGGGTAAGGCATCTGACAAATGCCTTCATTATTACTTTCATTATGGCTCCTACTGCCATTCACACGGCTTATTTGGAGAACTGTGACTTCATCCGGAAGTGAAGGGTTTGCACCAAAGCACCTCCCCAGGTCTTTTTCAGCCTCAGGAGTCAGCGACTCATTTTGCTTTCAGATCCTCTGGCATCACTAAATGGGCCTGGGCAAGGCCTTCCAGAAAGGATCAAAAATAGGCTGTCAGGGAGGAGAGACAAACATGAGAAAGTTCAGCACCTCAAAAAAAAGTAATTATTTCAGAGCAGGAGAAGCCAGCCAACAAAACTCCACGCCGGAGGGTTTCAAATGAAAGTGTCTTTCCAACCATGGCTTTAATGGAAACCACTAATGAACTGGGGCACCTGTAAGGAATAACTAACAACTTTAAGGAGTGGGTCTGGAGCTGAACATAGCGGCGGAGCTGGGAGAGTCACCAGGACACGGAAGATGGGTTTGGTAATGCTGGAAGCTTTGTGCATGCTCATTATTCATTCATTCATTCATTCATTCATTCATGCATCCATTCATCCATTCAGCTCACCAGCCCTGGGTGTTGATGGGAGGCCTCCTCACATGGTGGTTGGTCCTCTGGTATGTGATCCCTTTTAGCACTGATGACACTCACTCAGACAAGGTCTCGATACCCAGGGTGATGGTGCCCTCCTGAGGTTGCCAGATGCTCCAGAGACAAGAGAGCAAAGGGCACTGCCGTTCAGCTAATGAGACTCCCCTTGGGCTGGAGAGCAGGGTGGCTTTCCAATCCAGGACAGCTCCTGGACACCCCTATGTTGTCCCTCACAGCATAGTGGTCTCCCTATGGGCCTAGCACTTTCTTTATTCCTACCACTATTAAGGTCATTTCCAGGAAACAAATCCCACATCCAATTCATTCAATTTCTTCATAGCAGCCAACACTACCTGACATTCAATTGGTATGTTTTTCTATCTTCTTCACTAACTAGAACGTAAGGACCCTGTAGGCAGGCCTGAAAGAGTTTTGTTCACTCTAACTTGAACAGCATCTAGAAGAGTTTTTGGCACAGAGTAGCCACTCAACAAACAATGGTGGAAAGAAGGAAGGAAGGAAAGGAGGAAGGGAGGGAAGGATGATTTTCAGGCCCCGAACTTTCCCTCCCAGTGTTTCTCTGAGATTCGCCCTTCCCTCCTAGCGTCACCTTAAGCCTCTTCCTTGTGATTCCCTGGCTCATTAGCCAACAATCATGGACCTTAGTAACAAGATCACTAATACTCAGCAATGTTTCCCAGGTGCCTGGCACCATATTAAGAGCTTTATAGCAAACTCTCATGACAATCTTATGAGGTCAAATCTACTGCCATCTATATTTTACAACGAAGAGGAGGGACATAAAAGAAAGTAAAGAGATCAGCCAAAGAGCATACATGGATAGCCCATGCACACAGACACCAGTGTGGTGAAGGCCAGGGGTGGGGGTGCGGGGGCTGGTGGAGGTGGGCAAAGGGGGCAGGGAATGGGGAACATCTGTAACAGGGTCAACAATAAAAAAAAGAAAGGAGGAACCGAGAGCTGACTGAACTCGCAAAAGTTGCAGAACTGGTGTGTAGGCAAATCTTGGATTTGAGCTTAGGCAGTCTGATTGCAGGGTCTTATTTTAATCATTCCCATACACTCACACACACTCATACTCACGATACTTATTTTCTCTCCCATTAAAGGTAAAGCAAGTCACTTTGTAGAAACATTCCTTTACTCCTGTTACCGGACCCCACAAAGTTAACAAAAGGACTTGCTCCAGCTCTGGAAACTTACAGAGTGGTTTCTCAGAGGTCACTGGGCCACACCTCCCTCCACATTCGCCGGGCGATTTGTCTTGCCTCGTCCTCACTACTGGAAATGAGTCCACACACGTGACCATATTATGAATTGTATTAACACTGTGGAAGGATCTTAAGACTTCCAGCTCTTTTATACAGAGTCACATATTCTGGTCTTATTTCTCATTAAAATTTATTTTTAAAGTATCATTATTCTTATCCTATGTCCTATATTTGGCAAGCTGCAAATGTATTTAATAGAAAAATGATTAAATTTTTTAAAACATATTTATAGTGACTAAAATGGGGCCAAGCACATAGCACATAATAATGCTAAATAAAGAGTTAAATAATTGCACTGTGATTCATTAGGGTATTTCTACCAATTCAGTTCATCCAGCTGTAAGAATTGGTAGATTTATGCTGAATCATCCAATCCCATTGATGTACTATATGCTTCCACTGGAATTATCCAATGTTTCCCATTTTCTTCAAAAACCAAAATAAAAATTCCTTAATACAACATTCAGATACTCGCCCTATCTAGCCCAGTGGTCAGCAAACTCATTAGTCAACAGAGCCAAATATCAATAGTACAATGATTGAAACTTCTTTTGAGAGCCCAATTTTTAAAACTTAAACTTCTTCTAACGCCACTTCTTCAAAATAGACTCGCCCAGGCCGTGGTATTTTGTGGAAGAGCCACACTCTTGAGCCGCTATTTGCCGACCACTAACCTAGCCCATCTTGCTCTTCTAGACATGTGATTCATCAGTTTCACCTGGAGAACCAAACCCTGGGACAGAGATATGTGTATGGGAGGGTTCCTGGGGCATGACCTCAGGACCCACACCTCTGAGAGAATGAGGGAGGCAGGAAGAGGACAGAGGGGGATGATCTGCCCTGGAGCTGTAGCAGGGACTTGGCCAGTCCTCAGGGGACACAGCTGAATGGCCCTTAGAGTTGTCTTAAACCTCAGCACGGGCACCAAGTCCTCCTCCCGGCAATGACTAGCCAGGTTGGCCCCTGGGAGGTGGCACCTGGACCAGGCAGCTCCCTCAGTGAACACTCCCAGCACTTGGAGCATGAGAGCATCAGTCCAAAGGTGCGATGTAGACGGAACCACCGCATCTACTACAAGAAGAAAATCTGTCGTCCATCAAATGCTTCCATTGTGTTTCAGATATATCATCAGTGTAAAATCAAATACTTTCAGCATTTGTTCTGTTCCAGGCATAGTTCCAAGTTACAGATATTAACTCATTCATCCCTTAAAGCAGTCCTTTAGGAAGTTTTATTTAGAAAACCCCTCAAAATCATTAAGAAGTTGACCCAATATCACCTGTTAGAGGCAGGATTTGAACCCAGTGTTTTAACTCCTAAGTCTATGTTCTTCTCCTCAAGGATAATAGAAGACATTCCCTATTTGGGAGGAAATCGGTTTCGTCAAATATGAGACAAGCTCTTGTTCAAGACAGTGATAAGATTTCTATTGCTGCCCAAACAAATGACCACAGATTTAGCATCTTAAAAGAATGCCTGTTTATCATCCCAGAGTTCTGTAGGTCAGCAGCATGGCTCTGCTGGGTCTCATGCTTAGATTTCACAAACTGAAATCAAAGTATCAGAAAAGCTTCCTTTCTGGGGTTCCATTCTACAGGTTCTGGGGATCCATCTACTTTCAAGCTCATTCAGATTGCTGGTCCAATTTGGTTCCTGATAGTTGTAAGACTGAGGTCAGATTTCCTAGCTGGCTGTCGTCTTTGATCCAGGGGCTGCCCGGTTCCTCCTCATGCTTCCCCTGGCCCCTCCTCCAGTGTCAGCAGGCTGAGTCCCTCTCCTGCCCCAATTTTCCCTGACTTCCTCTGTCACCTGCTTCTTACTCCAGCCTTTTCTAGGCTTATAAGGGCTCACGTGATTAGATTGGGCCCACCCAACAGTCTGAGATAATCTCCCCATTTTAAGGTGCATAAACTTGATTACACTGTCAAGTTCTAACATATTCATTCCCAGGATCTAAGGACAAGGGTGTGGCTGCATTTAGGGGATGGGACGATTGTCTTTCATGGGCAGTTTAGGGCAACAGGCATTCCAGGGTGATCATTGCAATGACTATTCATCATGAACTGTACCCACATTGCAGGCAAACCTCACCCTCATCAGAGCAATGACACCCAAACATGCTGAGGGTGGGGATGCCACAATTCAAAAATTGCTATTCTTTCAGCTATTTCTTAATATTTGCTCCCTACTTCTTTCTTGAATTTGCCTGGATTTTGATCTTGTTTTTATCTCCCTTTTCTAATTCTGTCCTTGTCCCTTGGACTTAATGAAGAATGGGGCTTCCCTAGTTTTTAATCCATGTCACCTACCATGACAAAGCCCTTTCTGTGGTTCACCAGTCCAATAAACCTCTCTACCTGCCTGTTCCCTCCTTCTACTTCTCTCCAAGACCTTCGCTACCTGGCCTGTCTCTCCAACTCTGTCTTATTTTGGAGAGCAGGGGCAGTGTCTGACTCATATCTGTAGCCACCACTTCAGGAATACTGGCTGGCTTAGAGTAAGCAGTTAATACAAGCTTGCAGAACTTTGGAAGAAAAGTGGATGGGTGGATAAAAAATTAAGTGAACAAAAGAATTAAATTAGTGATGAATTAAAAAGTATCGTCTTTTCCTAAGTGTGATGATTCATGAGTTAGGCCAGCAGGGCAAAACACAAATGTGTTTTCCTTTATGGTTTATTTATTAAACACATATTTACTGAGTGCCGGCTATAAATGAGATTCTATCATAGGTTTTGTTGGTGATGAATAAGACATGCTCCTTGACCTGAGAGAAGTTTACTTTCCATTAGGGAGTGCGGCTGTGTACACATTTGTTTCAGCTTCGCTCTCTGGTGTCTTCTGACTCATCTCTTCTCACCTGTGTCTCGTCCACTCTGCCTCTCCTTCCTAAATCACTCCCAATCTTCTTACCTTAAGTTAAACTTTGAACTCAAGTGGCAGGAAGGGTTTGGGAACTAGTTCAATATCTTAAAATACTTTTTAAAAGAATGCCGTTGCTTTGATTGTTTTGTGGTCACTGTTGAAGTCATTTTCAGGTAACTCCCGTTCTTTTGGGCAGGATAGCCTAATTGTCCCACTGGCTTCATGATCAGAACCAAATTAGAGAAGGATCGTGGTCATGGCCAAACGAGATGATGGCAAGCTTTGGGGCCAGAGTGGCTGGGATTTTCTTGTTCTTTTTACTTCTTTATTGGTGTGAAATTCACATGACATAAAATTAACCATTTTAATGTGAACAATTCAGTGATATTTAGTATATTCACAATGTTGTGCAACCACCACCTCTGTCTACTTCCAAAATGTTTTCATCACTCAAAAAGAAAGTCTATCCATTAATCAATTACTCATTTCCCCTTCCCAAAGCTCCTAGCAACCACCCAACTACTCTCTGTCCTTGTGGGTCTTTTGATTTTGGGTAGTTCATATAAAAATATCATGTCATATGTAACCTTTTGTTTCTAACTCCTTACATTTAGCATAATGTTTCTGAGGTTCATTCATACCACACACACACACACACACACACACTAGAGGCCCAGTGCATGAAATTTGTGTGGGGGTGGGGGGGATGGTGTCCCTCAGCCCAGCCTGCACCCTTTTCAACCTGGGACCCCTCAAGGGATGTCTGTCTAAATTGGCAGTCAGACATCCCTTTCACAATTTGGGACTGCTGGCTCCTAACCACTCGACTGCCTTCCTGATTTCTGCTAACCACTCTGCCTACCAGCCTGATACCCCCCTAACCACTCTCCTGCTAGTCTTATTGATGCCTAACTGCTCCCCTGCCGGCATGATCATCCCCAACTGCCCTCCCCTGCTGGCCCGATCACCCCCAACTGCCTTCCCCTGCACGGCTGAGGAAACTAGGAGACTGAGGCTGGATGAGATGGGGCTGAGGGGACTGGGGGACTGAGGCTGGATTAGGCAGGGCTGAGGGAACTGGGCGCCACCATCTTGTGGCTGTGAGTGCCACCATCTTGTAAGGGTGTGGCAATCAATTAGCATATTCCCTCTTTATTGGCTGCGGGCACTGCCATCTTGTGAGGGCAGGATGGTAAATTAGTATATTCTCTCTTTATTAGATATATTCATTAATCAGACTGCATTCCTTTTAATGGCTGAATGCATAAACAAATAGTAATATATATTTACTAGAGGCCCAGTGCACAAAATTCGTGCATGGGGGCGGGGGAAGATTGGTGTTGCTGGGCCCAGCCTACACCCTCTCCAATCTGGGACATCCCTGTCACAATCTAGGACTGCTGGCTCCAAACTGTTTGCCTGCCTGCCTTCCTGATTGCCCCTAAACACTTCTGCCTGCCAGCCTGATCACCTCCTAACCACTCCCTTGCCAACCTGGTTGATGTCTAACTGCTCCTCTGCCATCTTGTTTGCCCCTAACTTCACTCCTCTGCCAGCCTGGTCACCCCTAACTGCCCTCTCCTGCAAGCTTGATCACCCACAACTGCCCTCCCTTGCAGGCCTGGTCCCTCCCAACTGCCCTCTCCTGCTGGCCATCTTGTTGAGGCCATATTGTATTCACATGGGGACAGGATCTTTGACCACATGGGGGCAGCCCTCTTATGTGTTAGAGTGATGGTCAATCTGCAAATTACTCTTTTACTAGATAGGATAGAGGCCTGGTGCATGGATGGGGGCCAGCTGGTTTGCCCTGAAGAGTGTCCCAGATCAGGGTGGGGGTTCCCTTGGGATGTGGGGCAGCTGGGGCGAGGGGCCTGTGGTGGTTTGCAGGCCAGCCATGCCCCCCAGTGACTCAAGTGGAGGCCCTGGTATCTGGGATTAATCTATGTTTACAATTGAAACTTTGTAGCCTGCAGCAGAGCCAAGCCTTCTGCTCGCTGTGGGGCGACAGCCATTTCTGTTGGTTTATTTACCTTCTATAATTAAAACTTGGTAACCTGGAGTGGAGGCCTAGGCTGGCCAGAGCTGCAGAAGCTTGGCTTCCTCCATTTCTGGCACAACCCTAGCATCCTGCTTCTCTCCAGCTCCTGGCTGCCATCATTATCTTCTATAATTGAAACTTTGTAGCATTGAGTGGAGGTCTAGGATGGCAAGGGCAGGCAGAAAGCTTGGCTTCCTTCATTGCCAGGGAAACCCAAGCCTCCCTCCTGCTCTCAGTGGTGGCAGCCATCTTGGTTGGGGTTTATTTGCATAATCTGTTCCTGATTGACTGGTGGGTGTAGCTGTGGCTTGATTAGAGTTATGGTCAATTTGCATATCACTCCTTTATTAGATAGGATAGTAACATATATGCTTATATATTACTATTTGTTTATCCATTCAGCCATTGATGGATATTTGGGTTGTTTCCATCTTGTGAATTATGTTGCTTTGAACATGTATGTACAAGTATTTGTTTACCTATCATTAATTTTATTATTATTTTATTTTCAATTACAGTTTATATTTAACACAATTTTGTATTGGTTTCAGGTATAGCACAGCAGACAGAAATACACTTTACCAAGTGTTCCCCCCGATAATTCAAGCATCCACTTGGCACCATAGATAGTTACTACAATATTGTTGACTATATTCCCTATGCTTTACCTTATATCCCGTTACTATTTTGAACGACCAATTAGCAATTCATTGCTCCTTCTACCATTGTATTAAACAGGCCCTTCTGGTTCATACCACACTCCTTTCATTTATAAACAAATAATAAATAACTAGAGAGCAACTTAGATAAGACTTGCTAAATTTGGTCTATTTGAAGATGGTGTTATTATCTCCATCTTACAGAAGGGGCACTAATTTGATATGTCCACGGCACACATGTGAAATTGAATTCTTGATTTTCTCTGACTCTTGCTACCATTCAGTTTGGTATTTGTATACACTACATGGGTGTGAGGAAGAGAACACAGACACACATGTGCACAGATGCATGCATGCACATGTATACACATACACACACGGCAGATACATTATTGGGTCCATCCTGCTAATCAAGTGTCAGAAGGATCTTTGCTTAGAGCTTGTCAACAACATCATTTGCTTTTCAGCTGTTTAAGTAGCAGTAGAATTGCTCCTGCTCTTTCCCATCATGATCGATGGGCAAGATGAAGGCCTTTTCAGGAGGTCCAGCATCTTAACAGACTACAGACATGGGTGCCCTTTGGCCATTCCCACCCCTTTTCCAGTAGCCAAGGGATGTGGAGATACGGGAGCAGCAAATCTGACAGTAATGGTTTGTAATTGAGTTCTCAGTCTGTTTTAACTGCCCGGGTGAGATTGCCTGTGAAAATGGTTTGATCTGATGCTCTTTGAGAAGCTGCGCCAAGCCCCATTGGAAATAACCAGGATCCTCCTTCCTCTGGCTTCTGCTCAAAGTGGGGATGAGAGCAGAGGGGAGGAGAGGGGAGGGTCAGCCTCCAAGAGAACTTGCTGGGGCAGGACTGTGAGTGATCACGGGCAGACTCCAGTGGGCAGATGGGGAAGTGGTGCTATAGAGCTGCCCTCAGGCGACCTGCATTCTCAGCAGGTGACAGGTGCAGTATGCATTAGGCACCTCAAGAACTTCTCCTCCAATCAGCAGTTGCTGGATGAGGCCTGGTCAGACACATTTGGTGAAATCTGCCACATTCCCATGTGCAATGATGACACCCTCATCAGTGAGCAGTGAGAGGTCAGAGGTTAGACACTAACTGCCCACTGGAGTAGTTCAGGCTGCCTTGTCCTGGCTAGTTCTCAGAGGCATATCTCAGAGTGGTGATGTCCAGGTCAGGAGTTCTAACCATGTGGAGCTGCTGGGCATTTGTAATGCAGCTGAATGGAGATGCAAGTGTGAAAACACACACCAGACTTCACAGGCTTGATGCAATAAAACAATGTAAAATACTTGGCTAATAATATTTTCCATTGATTCCAATTGAAATGACGATATTTTGGATAGACTGGGTTAAATAACATATTATTAAAATTAATTTCACCTGTTTGCATTTTACTCATGTGACTACTGGAAAATGTGAAATTATTCATATAGCTCATATTATGGGTTGGGTAGAGCTGGTCTAAAGATTTTCCCAGCCCAGCCATGGGGGCTCAGTGGTTGAACCAGGAGGTCATGGTTTGATGCCCAGTCAGGGCACATGCCCAGGTTGCAGGCTCTATCCCTGATCATGCAAGAGGCAGCTGATCAATGATTATCTCTTATTACTGATGTTTCTATGTCTCTCTCCCTCTCCTTTCCTCTCTGAAATTAATAAAGGTGTGTGTGTGTGTGTGTGTGTGTGTGTGTATATATATATATACATATGACTTTTCCTAGTCCAGCATCCTCCCTCAGACTGCAGCATAGACAACAGGGGATAATGCACAACTTCACTGACTAGAACTTGCCTGCCTCACCCCCTTGAGGAAGCCAATGAAACTCAAGTGGGTGGAAGTTACATGGTCATAGTAATTACACCAAAATTAACCCAATGTTTCAGAAAAATGAATGATCCAACACAATGCATTTAGTTGTTTAATGAAGACAAATTCCTCAGGTGGCCAGGTATCAGCAAGGCCTCTCCTTAGCTGCTGAGATTTAAATAAATGTTGCCTTCATGATTTCTGATCCGTGGTCCATGGATGTCTCATTCCTGCTGTGTAGGTGGTGCAAGTAGGAACTTTGTTCTTTAAGCCCCGGGTGTCTCCTGGGCCCTGGTTGACTCAACCCCTGGCCATCATCCAGCATGTGGAATAGCCCCATCTGGGGTCTCCTCCATAAAACTCCACACATCAGTTATTGATGTATGAGCTGGAAGATCATGTGAAGGTGGAATCAGGGAGGCCTCCTGGGGAGACCCACATTGAGCTGTGCAGAGCCTTTATAGTTTGGCTGGTGCATCATGGGTACTTGCCTGGCTTCACTGTAATAACCTAGAGTTCAGACACCTGAGAACAGAGGCATCTTTCTCGCTAGCACCGCAGGCTTCGGTCCAGGTTGCAGGTGGACTAGAGCTCTGCTCCACAGACCTCCTTCATTCTAGGATGTAGGCTAAAGGGGCAGCCCTGAGGGGGGCAGAGAGAAGTGGCTGGATGATGTGAAGGCTTCCTGCTTGATGGCCACACATTAATCTCTTCTGCTCACATGCCACTGGCCAAAGCTGATATCATTAGGGTCGAGAAATCAACTGCTCCACAGGCAGTACTGGGAGTCGCATAACAGCATACTAAAGAGTCAGGTGTGCTCAATTAGCAGTCAGAACCCATAGCATGGCTCCAGGACAGCGGCGATGGAGAGTGGGAACACAGGGAGGCACATGGCATTTGGTGAGAATGGTCTCTGCCATGGTCCCACCCCGGTCTCTTGGTGCTGGCTTCCCAGAGCAAAACACTTTTGATGATGGTTGAGACTCAGGCTGTCATTCCAAGACATGAGCAGAGGTCTCCAAAAGACCACAGGTGGCTGACATGTGTGGCCTTTGGCTCAGAATGACACCAATAAACCGTAAGAATTGCTTAGAAAGGAGATTGAACAACCAGGACTTCTATCATATGTTCTTCACCCTCAGGGTATCCGCTATGCCTCACTAATGTGTCCTGACAGTAGTTGGGACTGTTGCCTCAGAGCTTATCCAATTTCATCTCTCACTCAATGAAGAACCTACCATGAATGGTTGACTGGGGTCAGCTTGTATACGTAAGAGGGGAGGTGACCACAGGGAGAATGCACTAGTGAGAGAGGCCAGAGGGTGACATCTGCCCCAGCACTGACACCGTGAGTGGTCCGGGAAAAGTCCCTCCTCTCACTGTGCCTCAATTTCTCCTTCTGTAACATGAAGACAATACTTTTCCAGGCCTGTCTCACTAGGGTGTTGGGAGATATGAGTGACGAATGCATGAATTATAAAACTCCTATAGATGTAAGGCCAGAGCATGGACTGGCTGAATGAGAAGGGTGGTACTTCTATGCTATAACAGGTGCTCTCAGGTACCCAGACTATACCCAGCAACCTATGAGAAACTACTATGAGGCTCTGATTTGCAAGCTACCTACCCTGCACTTGAGGAGCATGAGAACTAATGGGGAGGCAAACATATCATTGTAACCAAGTGACCACTAGGTATACTATCCCTGGGCTGCGTAGGGAAAGCATTCTTGGCAATCCCAGTTTCAAGACTATTGAGTTAGATGAGTCAACAAAGTCTACATCCTTAGAGATGAGGAAAGGAGGAGGAAGAGGACGGGAAGGGAAAATATTTATAGTTCATTACTGACTATAGAAATGACCTCTTCAACCTTGTGATTCTCTGAAATACGTTGGGCACAAACTGGCATATTGTGAGTGCTTTAATTAGTCAGGATATTTAACACTAGTTGCTGAAACAACAAACCCCAAAATAAATCTGTGGTTCAACATGACAGAAGTTTATTTCTCACTCGGTCACAGTCCTTAAATATCAGATGGATCAAGTGGGTAGCTCTTCACTCAGGGTTTACTTGGGGCTCCTGCTTCCATGCATCATATGGCTCCACTATCTCAGCATCCCTCACTTTCAGCCACATGGACATGAGAGAGTGTTTATCATATCTAAAGAGAAGGACCATATATTTCCTTCCCTCCTTATCTCTTTCCATTCCTTTTCCCCTCCTTCCTCCATCTCTCCCTACCCACTTCCATCCCTCCCTTCCTCCTTTCTTTCTTACTTTGTTCCTCCCTCTCTTCATCTCTTCTTTCTCGCAAACATTTACTGAGTATCCAGCAGAAATAAAGTTATGTGGGTGAATGAAGAGAGAGAAGGAGAATAGTAGTGGGAGCTGAAAGTGGATCCAGCCTAGCACAAGTGTCTTCTTGGGATGCTGATACTGAACTGGGGTACGGGGAGAAGCCAGCATTTTTTCATGCCACCTCAGCAGATGGGCAGCATGCAAGGTAGTGGAAGAATCCTTAAGTTTCAGCTGAATTTATAGATCAGGCAGCACAATGTAAGGACAGCAATGACCATTTTATGGGAGAAGAGGTGAGTGGGAGAAATAAAGCACTCATTGCTGAAGCCAAGGGGTCGAGCCATGCCTCCTGGCCCCCTGGGGGCCTCCCGACAGCGCCCCACCAGGATCCTGTCTGTGCCTCTTGCCCGCCTTGGAGAGAGCTATGACCACAGCATTTCTCATGTCTGCTGCCTTTCAATGTCACCTTTCCAGTGCTTAGCACTGAGTTCCCCACGTGGCACTCTCAGTGAGCAGCTCCAAATGTAGCTGTTTATTATATATTCATAAGAAAGGCTTTATGAGCCCTTAATAGCTGCAATAAAGGCTCCAAATATATGTTATTCCAACTCCAAACATAATCAGAACTCCAGGGAACAGTGTGGGCAGGATTGGGAAAACACTGTAGGCAGCACAGAGGTCCCATTCCTGGGAAGGAGACTGCTGCCTTTGCCATTCACATCGGGGCCACATCCGAACCACATCTGGGCCACATCAGAGCCTGTTGTTCCTCCCTCCCATTCTAGCACCCTCTTTTTCTTTGATTTTTGTTTCCCCCAATGTCAGAGGAGCAAAGCTAGTATTTATTGAATAGCTACCATGTGCCAGGCACATGTCTATGATCATCACAACATTCCTGTGAGGTGGATACTATTGTCCCCATTTGAAAGATGAGAACACTGAGGCCCAGAAGCTGAGGGAGTTTGTCTGAAGTTACACAGCATATAAGCAGCAAAACTGACTCCAAGTCTGGGCACCGAATCCAGTGCCTGTGCTAATTCTATTGCGAACGCTACCACTCTATTTCTCCTTTTGCTAAAGCCATTTCTGGCTGTTCATTTGCCCCGCATAGTCGAAGAAGCTCTGGGCTCCATGCTTCACAGGAAGGAAAAGTACCAGGTAAGGAGGGAGGCAGCTTTGTTTCACCTTTTGTAATAGATATAGTGTCTGGCCTTTTAAAAAATTATTACTAGTTGATATCCCACCTCTATACTCAGGATTTTGTCTCCTGTGCAGAGCTATCTGTGAAATTGTCCGACCAGAGGCCGGGCTACTGTTAACTTCATGTTCTCTGGCTAATCTCACCCTGGATTCCGACCTCCAGCCTAACTGTCTGCTCACCCTTTGTCCTGTATGGTGCATCCTTGCTAGTTTGACCCTTTATTATTGGTCCCAAGGTCTGGAGACCTAATGCCACCTCCCCTGGTATATCCTAGTTACTTCATCTCTAAGGCCTGTCTTAAATTCTTCCTCTTGTGGGAAGTCTTCCCTGGTCCTGCTTAGCCAGATGTGATCTCTCCCTATACGTGCCTTCGTTGCCTAGTGAACCCTTTACAACCTTGCATTACAATGCCATTGCATGTTCTCACCTCCCCTATAGGGTTTTGAAGGCAATACAAGCGCTGTGGTAATTACTTGGACTTGAGATGTGCAGAGGCTCTTATGCTTGTTCTGCCACCTGCGAGCTCTGTAAACTCTCCGCCTCTCAGCTTCTCCATCCCTAACACGGAGGCACTGCATCTGCATCGCAGGTGTTGGGGGTGCTAACATCAGATGGGGGATGGAAAAATTTTCACACCATGTCTAGCACACAAGGGAAGTCATTATTACCGTTGTCAAATAAACATGATTTGCACCCCAGGTCCATCTCCTACTAGTTATTTGACTTTAAATGTATCCCTGAGACTTGGTGGCTCTATGTTTAGAACAGGGATAGCCATCCTTCTCTGACAGGGCCTGGGAGTAAAGGATGCCTTATAGAAGAAGGGAGGGATCAAGGGTGTGAAAATGTACCCCTCACCCCTGGCCAGCCCTCTGCTTGTTTGGCGAAGGGCAGGGGGATCTGTGCAGAGCATAGGAAATCAGGACATCTAGGAGCTATTCTTTAAATGTTTATTGAACCAGTTAATAAACTAGTAAATGGGGGAATAGGTGGTCAGGGCCAGGGATACTCAGCAGATGGGATCAGAGTTAATTTGGGCTTATTCAAAGGCTACACGATCATACATGGAAATCAAGTAATAATAATAATACCATTTAGTGAGCACTTCCTATATACAAATATTTTAAATAGCATTTGATAACCTTGAGACAGAAATTATTACCATCAACAAAGCTCTGTCTGAGTTAGAATTCAAGCTCCTCAATGCCCCATGGTGTTGCCACTTATAAAACCGGAGAATCAGGTTTTTTGAGAATCAGGACATTGCTAGTCCCAAAGGGGAATTTATGGTGCCTGTAGCTGGGAAGAATATAGGCTCTCTCTAAAATTTGAAACAACTCATAAAACTATGTTCTCCAGGAGCCCCAACTCTACCCACCCAATGTCTACCTGGTAAATCTGCAAATTATTTAGGTGCCAAATCAAATGCCATTTCTATCTTTATCCTTCTTTCCATGAAACACTGATTGCTCCATTGTCAGATTCCCCTGAATAGTTTGTTTATATAAAACTACGTCCTACATTTTGCTGTATACTCTAGTGCAGTGGTTGGCAAACTGCGACTCGAGAACCACATGCGGCTCTTTGGCCCCTTGAGTGTGGCTCTTCTGCATGTACAATGTGATTGAAACTTCGTGGCCCATGCACAGAAGTCAGTTTTCTGCTCTCAAAAGAAATTTCAATCACTGTACTGTTGATATTTGGCTCTGTTGACTAATGGGTTTGCTGACCACTGCACTAGTGGTACTTATCTTTGTATTCATTTATAGACCCATTCAGCATCTTGTACTTATTGGGTGCTTTAAAACGTTGTTGTTTTTTAAATTTATTGTTGACACTATCACTACTACCTCTTTGCTCACCTCCACCTAGCACTCACCCCCCTCCCTCTGGCCTTCACCACACTGTTGTCTGTGTGTATGGGTTATGCATATATTTTCTTTGGTTAATCTCCTTGCCTTCTTTCATCCAGTATCCCCCTTCCCCCTCCCTGCTGAACTCTGTCAGTCTGTTCCATGTGTCCATGCCTCCAGTTCTATTTTGTTCGTCAGTTTATTTCATTCATTAGATTCCACATATTAGTCAGATCATATGGTATTGGTCTTTCTCTGTTTGGCTAATTTCACTTAGAATAATAACCTCTAGATCCATCTATGCTATGCCAGAAGGTAAGAGTTTCTTCTTTTTTACAGTTTGATGGATAGATCAAGAGATGGATGGAAAGGTACATGGATAAATCAGTAGAGGTAAAATAAACATATAGATGAACCAAGAGATTGATAGATGGATGAGTAAATGGGTGGATAGGAAAAAAATGGATGGATAAAAATATATTGACAAAATTGTGGTTGGATGAATGGATGAAGGATGGGTGGGTGCAAATAAAGGATGGAAGGGAATAATTGCACGGGTGATAGATTGATGGATGCATCCATCAATTTCCTGAATCGGTGGCTATCTAGGTTGATTGATAGGTGAGTAATGAGATGGGTGGATGAATGACTCAACTTATGCATTTAAAGAACACCTTTTTCTTTCGGGTATGTATAGCATTGTAGCTCCTCCCTCTTGTTTAAATGAAATGTGCAGCCGGAACAACTTCCCTTAGTTGAATTTCTCCCGGGGTGATTCTCTTGGAAGACATCAGCACAAGGTTGCTGCCTCCTCTAGGTGGAGTCTGAGGAAATGTTGACCTGTTGTGGGATGTGCATTACACATCAGAATGTGTCAGAGTAGCTCACTGAAGAGGCAAAGGGAAATCAGATTTTATATAAATATGTGACAGTCCATTTATCTTGACTGGCCTCCCTCATGGATTCTGAAAGTAATGCCACCCACGTTGACAGGGATGGAAGAAAGAGGCTGGCGGTGAATGGAGCAGGAAGATGGACTGGTTAGTCACTTATTATCTATTGTTCACAGGCCAAAATTCCAAACAGAAAATCCTGCCTGCTCTCTCTAACCTGTTCTTGCTGCTTTCCTGCCACCAGACTCGGCTTTCTCTACTCTGGAATGAGCAGAACAAGGTTATATTCTGCAGATAAGTCATGAAGAAGTCACACAAGTTCTTAGAAGCAAATGAGGCCCCCATTCAGTCTGACTGCCCTGGAATACAGAAAACCATGACTATCCATATTAAATAAAATTTGGCTAAGAAGCTATGCAATAGAATGGTTAAGAGTCCTTAGAGGAGGCAATTTGGGTTTGTGTCCAAATTCTTTCTCTTATTGAGTGAGGGACTTCTGTTTCTGACAACAAGACAGACTGGGTGTCTGGTCCCCAGCAGCCCCCAATCCTCCTGCTGAAAACTGTCAATGCCAGATAAAACTTGAAAAAAAATCTTTATAAATGCTTCTGTGAGCCGGCGAGAAGTTGAGTGATGCTCATGATACAATCTAGAGGTGTAAAGCATAATGCTGAAGCATCTTTATGCCTGGAGGGCATTTCTGATGTTTGTAAAACTTCCATTTAAGTTTTTGCAGCCTTACATAACTTCGAGACAGAAGACAACACTCAGAGTCACCCAAGACAAGGGGATGTCTAGCATAAAATTTCCCCAATAAAGGCAGACTCTGCAGAGCTTTAGTGCACTTTAGCGGATAGAAGAATTAGAAATACAGATCCTGGGGAACTGTAAAGAAATCTGCAATAGTAAAAGTTTGCCCAGGAAACCTTGGCAATGAAAGGAAAATGTCCCGCGAGAAGTTATAAATACAAGCCAGCCATCATACAGGTTGCAATCGAATTCCATTTTGTCCTTTAAATGTCTAGCTGACGATCTAATTCAAAATGGTCTGAGTCTGGCAGACCCTGTCCCCAGGCAGTAGGCAGAAATTACAGGCAAGTCTCCTCTCTGGAAAAAGCCATCTCAAGTGATTTCAACAGGTCAAGTTTCAAGGAAGATATGCATTGTCACAGGAAAGTAAAACAGTAACTTTATATAGCTTTTTTTTTATAGGTTACACCTAGCTTTCTCCCTCAACCCTATGATTGTCACTTTCAAATAGCAAGCTCTTAGTTGAGTCCTGGGTGATATAGCTTTCTTTGAAAGAAGGAAATAGAATGAAGGATAAGAATAAGAATGAGAATGAGAACAAAGAGGAGGAGGAAGAAGCAAATGTACAGAAAGAAATGTAATTTACATGACTGCTCCTATTTTTCTGGTCATACACACTATGATCAATTCAAATAATATTAATAATGCTGGAAAGAATATCTTTACACTCAAATAATTGTCTAAATTCCTTTTTTTCCCCCACCTGGAATAATTTCCTCAAAGTATAATTACTGAATTGAAGTGAATATATATGTTTATATATATTTATCACCAAGACTATGATTATTCATTTTAGAGACAGAGGGAGAGAGAGAGAGAGAGAGAAAAACATTGATCAGTTGCCTCCTGTACACACCCTGACTGGGGATTGAAGCTGTAACCTAGGCATGTGCCCTGACCGGGAATTGAACCTGTAACCTGTTTAGGTGCATAGAATGATGCTCCAACCAGCTGAGCTATCTGGTTAGGGCATAAATAAATATTTTTAAGTCTCTTAATTTGCAATGGGATAATTTACACAAAAGAGCCTTATGGACATCAATGAGGTAAAATATAAAAGACTAAACATTATTTGTATGAAAAAGTAGGGAGAGATGAAGTATATGAAAGGCATTAGGTTTTAGTTTAATTCACCAAGTATCTCTTAAACTCATGCTTTTTATAAATCAAATCCTGTTTTGGGATACCATAAGAAGTCCCAATTTTTGCCTTCTAGAAACTAAACAGAGATGTATAAATGATTGTATATGCATGCTTGGAACCGTGCCAGTACGTAGTAGCTGCTCACTAAATATTTGCTGAAGTAAACAAACAGGTAGTCAGAGTACAATGACGACATGATAAAGATGTAGGAGGGCTTTTTCAGTTGAGCTGAAGCAGAGACAGGATGTGGGTTTGGTTGAGAACTCAGTTATCCAGCTTCATGGTAACAAGGCAGTGCCCTGGAACACGGTGTGAAAGGTGCAATTCTAACTGCCACTGGGGACCTTTCTGCAGAAACTTGGGAAGTGAATTCCAGCAGACTCAGAGACAGGGTGGGGAATGGAAGCATGTGGTACCTTGACTTTGAGCTTTACTGAAAATCTCCAAGATGGGAGCCAAGGTTCTGAGTTTCTAACACCTCTCATCTCAGGTGCAGGCAATGTGCTGTTTGTTGTCCATGTCTAGACCATTCTTCTCCAAGAGAGCCTTATGGGGTCACTCCTTACTTCATGTGGATCAAAGTCAGGTCCTCAGAGAGCCTTAGGATCCTCTTGGTACTGGGTTTACCCCCTAACCAACCTTGTTCATCTCTATTAGATTACCAGTTGACTACCATTCTTACTTGTTAATTGTCAACCTCCTGCATGGAAAGGTGGAAGAGGAGGGTCTTTGTCCCTTTTGTTCACTCTTGTAACCCCAGTGTTCAGAGCAGGGGTGTGGTATACGGCAGAAGCTCTGAAGTTAATATCCATGTTAAATGCTCTCACCACAAGAAAGGGGCTAGGGTAAGTCAAGGAAATTTTAGAGATCATGGATGTCTCCATTACCTGGATTGTGATGATGGCTTCATGGGCATATACATATGTCCAAACTCATCAAATTATTTACATTAAATGCATGCAGTATTTTGTATATCAATTATACCTCTAGAACTATTTAAAAGTTCAATAAATACATGCTCAATGAATAAATGAATAAGTAAATGAAGGTTATTTTGCCTGAAACCTCATCTTCTATAGCTGTAATAACTGCCATTCACTGATTGCTTTCTATTTTCAGGCACTGTGTTGACTTTTCTTTGTACATTATTTCATTTAATCACCCAAGAAACTTATGTAATGAGCCCTACTTATATCTCATTTTCTAGACACAGAAATTTTACAAGAAAGAGAGGCTATAAAATGTTCTTGGCACACTGGTTCTGACTTGTTACTTTACTTAATAGTAAGAGGGCTCTGTATGTTATCCTAATTGTATCATGTCACCACTAACATAGCAGAGTGAGGTCGAGGAGGGAATATGATATTTGGAATCAGGTTATCTGACTACTGGCTCAAGCTCTTCCTTGGTCTTTGGTGAGGCCTCACTTTCCCCATCCATTAAATGGAAGCTTCTCCCTGTCCTCTACGTCATGGGGCTATTGGGAGCAAAACACAAATGAATAAATGTCAAGGTTCTTAGCAAGCTATAATTTGCTCTACAAAGCTGGCTACACTTTTATAGCTACACCCTCAGGGGAACTAAGCCCTGAAAGACCTACAGTTCTCGAGCTTCCAAGTTTATCTTCCTTTGCATATTTCATTTGCCTGACTCTGCTGGACAGGATCATTAATATTAATGTTCAGATTTCATGAATTATGCACCTGAAACAAGAAATTTTTCTTCTACCTCTCTTATCTCATACTTCATCTCACAAGCCCAGTGAGCTTCAGCCGTAATGAAGATGCCACAGAAAATAAAGACATGGTGTGACCTTGGGATGAGCGGACATGTGGCCATCCCCACACATAAGGCATCAGCCATTGCCCACAAAGAGTCTAGTTCAGTGGTCCACAAACTGCAAGCTGCGGTTTGCCACTCTGTTGACTAATGAGTTTGCTGACCATTGACCTAGACTCTCGATTCCAATAATTACAGGCTATTGTTGTTCCTTGTGATTAAGCTCCTATTCCAGTGGTCAGCAAATCATACCCTTAAGTGTCCAAGTGCTGATCTCAGTCTTCGTAAAAGTCCCATTGTGTCTTTTATCACCTATTGACTCAGTACTGGAGGCTGGAAATACTCATAGTGAAAACTTAGTTATATGCTAGGTCAGTGGCTTATCCATAATGTACAGGGTCTTGAAGAGGTAGGTTGAAGGTGTAACTCAAAGGCAGACAGGGAAGGGCATATATATTTGATAAATGATGATGTTACATGTCCATCACAATAAACAGGGTGCCAAAGGAGATAGAGGAAGGATACCTGTGGTAGGCAGAATAATGCCCGTCCCCCCAATTCCAAAGATGTCTACAGACAAATACCTGCGATGTTATCATATATGCCAAAGAATTAAGGTTGCAAATAGCGTTAAGGTTGCCAATCAGCTAACCTTGAGATGGGCCAGTTATCCTGGGTTATCCAGGTGGACCTGATGATGTAACCACAATGGTTTTTTAATGCAGAAGAGGGAGGCAGAAGCAAACACAGAGTGATACACTGTGAGGGAGAAACAGCTTGCTGTTGTTGGCTTTAACGATGGAAATGGGGCAAGAGCTAAGGAATGTAGGCAACGGTAGAAGCCAGAAAAGGCAAGTGAATACATTTCCCTCTAGAGCCTCCAGAATTGAATTCAGCCCTGCCAATGCCTTGATTTCAGCCTAGGGAGACTCATTTTAGTCTTCTGACATCTAGAACTATAACACAGCACATTTGTGCTGTTTTAAACCACTATGTTTGTGGTTATGCGTTACAAAAACAACAGGAAAATAATATAAGGCCAACACTATGAATATCACCTAGAAGTTTCTGATCAGAGATTCTGCCTCATTGCCCTGAAAGTTAAAACACTGAGAGGCTAAGTCAATCTGGAAGTGACAAGACCAAACTAATCCCCACGCTACACCCAGCAAGCTTGGAAGATCTCCCTCCTCTCGGAATCTGCTTACTCATCTCTGAGAAGGCTGGGCATTGGTCTCCAGGGTTCTCCTAAATCAGTAACCAGAGTCTCCACGGGTGTTTTGCTCTGTGGCTGGTGACTGCTGTCCTGTTAGAATCATCCACTCATGTGACTGCAGAAGACGGGGGTACAAACCTACAACCATTTTTAGAGACAATTCACAAATACCAGAGACATTGAATACTGTTGCTGTGTTAGGTATTCACTGCTATATAAAACATTGCACACACCTGTTCTTCCCTACCACCAGCCAACTTGTTAGGGCCCTAACTTTTTTTTATAGAGAAGAGTAATGGTCATCACTGGAATAACACAGTCCCTGTGTGTGTGGACAATGGAGGCATCTTCTTGGGCATTTTCTTCTTTCCCCTTAGATAGCACTTTTCAGGTTGAGGCGACTTCATATTTATTATCTTACTTGATCCTCACCATACCTCTACCTCATTGGTTGGGATAGGACTTTAATCCCATTTGAAAGATGGAGCGATAGACATAGGTCACCTCCCCATATGTGAAAACACTGCCTGCATGAACATATTTTGAAATAATTCCTTTTTAAAGTCTAAAAATTTCTTTTAAATAATTCTCAAAACTCTTAGAGAATCTAGCCTTTTTATTAATTTATAGACATATTTATGAAAACACAAGAGTTAGTTGTTGAAGATCAGTTTTATCCTCAAATATTGCTCCATTCTTCTTCCCTCCCCTCCCCTTGCTTTCTTTTTCTTTGCTGACTTTCAGTCCTGCATCTATCAGGTGGGACAGAAGAGGGCAGGCATTTGCATCTACAGAGCCAAGCCCAGAGAGCAGGGGAAGGCCACCAGGGAGGGCTGCCCTGGCAGATTAGCCTGAGCCCCAGCAGGTGAGGGGGTCGTGCAGGCAAAGGGTCCAACTGATGTGAAATGTCTGGCTGGAGTATGGAGGCAGTTTGTCCATCTCAGGGGAGAGTCATACCAAGTGTGGTATGGGAACATCTCAAAGAGGAGCAGCCCTAAGGCCCAAGTGGGGTGGAAGGGTGTCTATTCAGATGGGGAGGTCAACACCTGAGCAGAGTGAAGAGCATGATTCTCAGAAAGGGCAGTGTGTGGGGAGGGTCATGGGTGTGGAATGGGCTTATAGTGGAGAGTCAGAGCAGAAACAAAGAGAGGGTGTAGCTGATAGGGGCATCCCCAAGTGTATATCCATATGTGGGAGGAATCGCGTCCCAGTGAAGAGATACTGAAGACCCAGCAGGGCAAGGAGGATATCCATATGGCTTCCCCCCAACCCTGGGGTGTTGGAATTCAAATGGAAAAGGGGGCATCTGCTCTGGGAGGGGGGGCAGTGGAAATGGGAGATTGGTCATATACAAGGTATTGATAGAATAATCATGGGTGGAGAATATCTGCCCGTGGACCATAGAAAGTCCTCAAAATCGTTTGTTCTGGCTCTGCCAAGCATTAGAGGTGACTTAAATAAGTGTTTGATCAAATATAGCAGGCTCGTTTTAAAATTAATAATTTTGTATGGCCCTTGAATGATGTCATAAATATCCAAATGGGACTTGGCAGAATAAAGGTTCCCCACCCCTAGAATAAGTAAATGAAGTGGGGATGGTGGGAACCATTTGGAACGAGGAGGTATATCTATGGAAAGTCAGAAAACAAAAAGGAAAACTGTAGCACTGCAATAAAATTGGAATGAATGCATGGTTTTCTATTCAGATAGAACTAAATGTATATATGTCACTGTATACACATACATTCCCTGGCCCTGCAAACTGAGAGAATCTCAGAGCGGTGACATTCCAATATCAATGATCACACCTAGAACTCATGTCTTGGTTTCTTTTTTTATTTTTTAAACATATTTTTATTGATTTCAGAGAGGAAAGGACAGGAAGAGATAGAAACATCACTGATGAGAGAGAATCATTGATTGGCTGCCTCCTGCATGCCCTACATTGGGGATTGAGCCTGAAATCCAGGTACATTCCCTGACTGGGGAATTGAACCATGACCTCCTGGTTCATAGGTCAACACTCAACCACTGAGCAACACTGGCTGGGCATCATGTCTTGGTTTTTTAATACTGTTCTCCACTAAAAAAACCCAGAACTCCTTGGAAATTGCCAATTTCAGGGGGTGGGGCAGGGAAAGTACAAGATGAGACTGGAACATCTCATGACAGAGAGAAATAATAGGAGCATATTAAAGGGACACAAAACCCAGCTGTAATGGAACCCCACTGGCCAAATTGGGGACAATTTGAGTAACCAAAGAAGTGATAGGAATAGATTTGAACACACTGAATAAAAAAGGAGACCATGAATCCATACTGATAGAAATAACTTAGAAGTTTGATGACAGTGGCATGTTTACATAGCATCCAAAGTATTACAAGATGAAGAGAAATGATTTTACAGTGGAGAAGCCTGACAGACACCACCTTTATCAAAAGATCAAAGTAAAGAAATAGGAGCGCTCACCACCTGATGGGATACTATGGGGGGAATATAGCATCACTTTGGCAATACATCTGCCAAGGATGCAGAACTTGAATCTAATCATAAGGAAATATAAAACCAAATTGAGAGACATTCTACAAAATAAATGGCCTGTATTCTTTAAGAGAGTCAAGGTCATGAAAGTCAAAGAAAAACTAAGAAATGACTGCAAGAGACAAAAATCACATAAAACTAGGTCCACTGCATGATTTATGACTGAGTCCTTTAGCCATAAGGGAAATTATGGGATGACTGGAGAAATACATATGGGACTGTGGAGTGGATGGTGATGATGTATTAATGCTAACTCCCTGATTTGAGGGCTGGGTTATGGTTATGAAGGAGAATGTCATTGCTTGTGGGAAATACACAGTAAAATATTCTGGGGTAATTGAACATCAGGTTACTTATTCTCAAATGGTTTAGGAAAAAAGGTGTCTATACTGGGTTTGTCATTTTTTTTCTAAGTTTAGGGTTGTTTCAAACATTTTCAAAAGGCAATGAGAAGAATAATACTTCATTGGTTAACAAAAGTGCCCCAAATTTTTGCTTTTACTGGAGCTAGTCTGATAACACTGTTGGTCCCTTCCCCCCAGCCCCTTTCTATTCAGAAATTCCAACTTGCCACATCGAATGTCTTTGATCTGTTTTAAGGAAATGGTGGGAGAGAAGAAGTTAAGCATTTCTTACATGATTGAATAGATCACATTTTCCAATCTATGGAATTCCTGGGAAAAAGAATACAAAGAGGGCCTCAGAAGTAGTAATAACAGGTAACAATTGCTGGAGTCTTCTATATTCTAGGTATTGTTCTATGCGCTTTACATTCATTAACTCAGGTTAATACTTCCACAACCCTACAGGACAGGTATTATTGTACCACATTTTATGGACAAGGCCACATAGCTGGTAAGTTGCAGAGTAGGATTCAAACTTAGGTAGCTTGACTCTTGTCTCACAATCACAATGTTAGTGTAGGTAGTTAACTAATCTATACTAATAAAAGCCTAGGTAGTCCTCACATGTGACATCATCACAAGATGGCTCCCACAAGTTGGCTATCACAAGAAGGCTACCACAAGATGGCCACCACAAATTGGCTACCACAGGATGGTTGTGCCCATCAAAGACGGGGTTTGGCAGCCACTCTATGCGGTAAGACCTGGGGGTCCCACAGCTCACAGAGGAGGTGGGTCCCAGTGGAGGAGGCAGGTCACAGCAGGGGAGGGTGCTTGTGGGTGATCGGGCCGGCAAGGGAGGGCAATTGGGGGTGATCGGGCTTACAGGCAGAAGTAGTTAGGGGCAATCAGACAGGCAGGCAGGCGAGCGGTTAGGAGCCAGAGATCCTGGATTGGAGAGGGTGCAGATGGGCTGAGGGACACCCCCTCCCATGCATGAATTTCGTGCTCTGAGCCTCTAGTAATCAATAAAGAAGGAAATAAAGGGAATTAGATTGGGGAGCATGAGCCTGTTTGCTTCACCAGGAAGCTATTGCTTCACACACTCCAGGGGATCGAAGCATTAAGGATTCACACCCTTGCCTTTCCCCCTCTGTACTGGATTGAAGGAGAAGCAGGGGAGATAAGCACATGTGCAACAGAAGTCAAATGGCACAAGGGGGGGTGCTTGACCATAGAGGCCTGTCAGTCTACCCTGGGAAAGGGATCATTGGTCAGAGGGTGGGCCCAGCAGAAGCCCAAGGAAGCTTGGAAAGCTGATTGGCTATTTTGAAAAAGCTATTGGTCTTTCCCAAGTCTAAGATAATATAACCACAGGGGAACAAAGAAGAGTGTTTGTTTTCTCTTTTTCCTCTCTCTCTTTTTCTCTCACCCAGGAACATACACAACCATGTGGGTCTTGCAGCCATGTGGGCCCACAGGAGATCACATGGGCTCCAAAGGACTAAGCTCTAATGTGAAACAGAAACTCTGGATCTTGGTACGAAATGGAATTGGAGAAAGATGAGGGACATTTTCAGGAGAAAAAGAGTTCAGAGGGATGATGAACAATAACTTGATCCCTAGCCAGGGAGCATCATAGAAGCACATGAAGGAAAAAAGAGTCAACCATGAAGGTGCCATAGGTCAAGGGGTGGATGGGAGCCACCATGTGAAGGACAGCTACTCTGGAGAGATACCCACACTGACAAAAGATGTTATAGGAGCAGAAAACACACTCTTGTTGTGTGCGGTCACATGGCACAACTTGGGATTTGTCGGTTACTTCTTTACGCTGCCATACTCGACTGACACAGGCACGGTCTCCTGGAACATGAGAGCTAGAAAACTGGCATGTTTTTCCAAGTGTCAGCCGTGAGTTTGCTCAACTCCAGACTCCCAAGCCCGCTCCACAGAGATCAGAAATGCTCTATGCTTGGAGGAAGGTTTAGGAATCTGTTTTCAATTGAGCTTCTGGTGAAGCATCAGATGTGAGGGCATGTTTTGAAATAACAACATTCCAGAATAGTAAACACAAAGCCGTTTTTCAAATAAACGCTTTGTTACTTGGCAGAAAGAACTTTCTCAAGGACACCCCATAGGTACTGGCAGAATCTGGACCCAGAGGAGGGTATTTCTAGCTCGTCCCACTCTGCAACATTGCTCTGAGCCGGGCTTCCCTCCATATGAAGTATGTGGCCTTGAGCATGATTCCTGCTTCCATAGGAAATGGATAATAAAACTTCTCTCCTGACTTGTTAGATGAGTTAGAAGGGGCCTGAATGTAATGCATGAAAGACATTAAGTAAATGGTATTTACTGGTGTGAAGAAACATCAGCCAGGGCATTCCATGAACTTGCCCAAGGTCACACAGCAAGTGTGTGGTGGAGGAAGGAACAAAATACAGAGTAGCTCCTGCCTCCCTCACCTCCAATCTGTGTAACTGAGTCAGGAGAAGATCCTTCAGGTAGAGAGGACCTGGGCAGCGTTAGGCAGAGCAGCAGGCCAGCTCTGCTCTGCGGGGCATGGGGCATGGTTGGCTGCCTGCCTGAAACATCCGTTCCCAGGTACCTAGTACTAAGTGAGAGCCTGCAGCCAGGCAGCAGG
Organism: Antrozous pallidus; assembly: GCA_027563665.1. Taxonomy (NCBI): domain Eukaryota; kingdom Metazoa; phylum Chordata; class Mammalia; order Chiroptera; family Vespertilionidae; genus Antrozous; species Antrozous pallidus. The sequence continues at coordinate 110,296,709 of CM050513.1, read as the reverse complement.
AGAGCAATCTCTCTGCAATTAAAAAGCTAATGGCTTTTAAATGGAGCTGCTTCTTAGGCTGGCATACGACAAGCTGCCTCCAGGTCGTAATAGGAAATGGGGAGAGAGGAAGGTGGAGCTTGTAAGCCAGACCCATGAGCATGCATTTTCAATCACCTCGCCTCTCCTTTCTCCCAGCCCAGAGGCTATATCTTCTCTGAAGATATGCATTAGTGGTCCTACAGGTGAACATTTCTACTTGGATCAGTTTAGCTCTTCCTTTTTTCACACCCAGCCAGCTCTTCTGGAGACTGCTGGCTGGGTTCAATGACTAGTCAGTTACTTGACAAACACACAAGGAACTTCCAGCTAAGGTGTAGGCTCGGGTCTGTGGGAAGACCAAGAAGTGATGTGATCCTGCCTAGTGCCCTGGCTGGGAGTTAGGACACTTGAGTTCTGGTTCCAGCCCTGCTGCTCACTAGCTGTGTGACTTTAGAAAGGTCACTTCCCCTTTCTGGGCTTCTTCATCTATACAAGAGCAGAGGGGTTGGTTGAATCAGATCATCACAATGGTCACCATTTATTTAGTTCTTACCACTACTCAGGTACTATTCCAAAGGCCTTATATGTATGAACTTAATTCTGGCAATAAACCTACTTCATCATTCCCATTTTACAGACGAGCAAGCCAAGATACAGAAAACTTAAATAACTTTCTGAAAGCTACACACAGGGTAAGACAAGAGTCCTCATAGTTTAGATTCTGGGAGTCCAGCTTTTAGAATGTGATCTTTCTTAAACACTGCACTGTGCTGGCCTCCTGACAGCCTAGCCTTGCCAGGCTTTGGTTCTGAGGGATGAACTGGACCTCCTGCCCTCAGAGTTTTCTTCTTTAGTAGAAAAACAAGACCCAAAAAGTAACAATGGGCATGCTGGTCTGGAACAGACTGCAAAGCTTGGGGAGGAGAGAGAGGAGATGGGTTCTAGAGGTTTGGGAAGGCTCAGGGCAAAGTTGAGATCAGGTCTAGTCCCTGCAGGACAGGCAGGACTTGGGTAGGTGGGGGAAGAGGAAGCAGGCATTTCTAACAGAAATGCATCTGTGAAGGTTAGAATGTGTGTAGTGTCTAAGCCACAGAGCACAGCTGCGTACACCATCCCTGTTTGTAATCTATTCTCTTGGCACCCTCCTGCACTGCCCTCCAAGGCTCAGCTCCAGTGTCTCTCTCTCATCAATCCTTCCACGGTCACCCTTCACCCCCCAATGGACTCATCTCTGCCACACCTTGCCTCTCCCGCTGGACTGTGAGCTACCTGTGGTCAGAGACAAGCTCTGTACCACCTACCCATCTCTGTATCCCAAGTTCATAGAGCCTGGCACCATGGGAATGCCCTAGAGGATGAAGTTGCACCTGATATAATGGGCATGGTGAGTGCTGACGGGATAGCAGAAGGGTTGGGTTTGATATGAAGTTAGACCAGGGACTTGAATGCTCTCAGGCATCAAGTTTCTTTTCTATAAAACTCACATTGAAGAGATCAAGACTTAGGGTGGATCAATCATCTTTTGCCCTTTTACTATGGATTTGAGACCAGAAGAAGAGAAACTGATGATGATTCACCTCTTCCAGGGCTATTGGTAAGGATGAGGATGATGGTCACTGTGATGTTAATGGTTCAACTTTATCTTTTGGGTGCTTCTCTTCCCTTTCCCCTAACCTAGGCATATATTTTTTATTTAGTTTTCCTTAGAACTTCTCTCCATCACTTCCTATCTCATTTTCAGGTTATAAGTCTACACCTTTTGCATAAGAGGTTTAAAAAATGAGGACAGCGAAGACACCTTTTTCAGTGTCTGCCACCTAGAAAATTTAGGTCAAATCATCTAGGAAGATTTCCAGGAAAACATTGTTTCCCAAATCACATTTCAGAGTTATACTATCATTGAAACTCAGTAGTTCTCTGTGGCTAATCAAGCACCTCTGGCTGCATCTGAGATATGGGAGATGGGAAAAGAAAGGTGGATCCTCAACTTGGAAGCCCAGAGGTGCCATGAGCACTTTTACAACAGCAAAAATACAGAATTCAAGATAAGTTGGGATGGAGGGTTTGGAGGCCATTCATACAAGGAGTAAGGTGCCCAAGCTGCTCTGATTCCAGAGCTAGGCAGGCAACTAGCAGGCCTTCAGCTAATCAGCTAAACTAGAAACACAAGCAAAAGAGTAATTCTTTCAATGAGAAAACCTTAGCCTCTCCAGTTGAAGAAACAAGAACTGAACTTGGTAAAACCTTGCCTCTTTAAACACACACACACACACACACACACACACACACACACACACGCACAACACATACATGTAGTGTCTAACAAACAAACCAGGCCACCTGGACTTCAGGCTCTGATGTTTTATAGCCCATCTTACAGGCATCCAAGAAGACCTGCTTCTCATTTGAGGGACCACTTAGAAAGACAGAATTCTCTCTTTCCTAGACTCCACATGAGCCTTCTCAGACAATTATGGCTCCTGAGATCCAGCTGTTAGGAGGGACTCCTCATTAGGCAGACCCAATACAGCTTCAGGCCCCTGGAAGCTGCTGGAGTCAGCACCTGGAAATATGCACCCCAGTGAATCCATGCAGAGTGCAAATGACATTTGCTGAAACATATATGCACCATCTCCCCTTTCTCCCTCCACCAATTGCCACTGATCAGAGACCCTTGAGGTACACACTCATACAATCACCACATACACACACACACACACATACATACACACACACACACACACACACTGCACAATCACACATAAAGTTTATTACTTCTACCCAACCAGACTCCACCTCTGCACTAAATCACAGAAAATGAGCTACCTAACCTCATTTTCACCATTATAGCAAACTCCCTTCCAGCCTCTTACATGCATGCCTATGCACAGATACCCCACTCTCATGTCACCCTCACATCCATTTACTTATCTGTATGCCATGCACTGTTCTAAAATATGGATGTTTCATCAGTGAATAAGATAGACATGGGCTATGCTCTCATGGGGCTTGCATTCCAGTGGATAGTTGCACCAGTAAGTAATTATGTTTGAAAGATTTAGACAGTCACCAGTGCAAAGGGAAATTTAAGAGAAGGTAACATCATAGGGACAGAGAATTATTGAGCAGGATCCATGACCTTGCACTCCTATCTTCAAATGCATTACACCTCAGACCCCTCTATTGAAATTACCCCATATATACACCCTACACACTTGTGGACAATTACATTTGCCTTTGCCCCCCCCCCCACCATATCATCATTCACTCACCACCTACACCCATCCCTCCTACAGACAATTAACTACAAACAGAACGGTGCTACATGCTCTACTGCACCCACTTACCTATTCTTTATACCAGAGTCAGTTTCACACACACTTTCTTCCCCATCAAAATGACCTACTTTGCCACCCATCACACACAGTTAAACATGAATAATGCCACATATAATTCCCCACAAACACAGTTCAACTTTGCCAACTGCAACACGACTCTAGAAGTATCACACGTCATGACTCTCTGGTACCCCCAAATCAAACATTCTGTCCACACAAACATACAGAGCAGACCTTGCATGGAGCCGCACTTTGTTTCACAAGGATTGCATCTTGTTTTGTCTACCAACTTACTTGAAGAGATACCACAACTCCTATTTACGCTCCCTCTCCCCCGGTCCCAAGGATTGTTCTGTCTGGAAAAAACACAGGGTACTCTGTTCTCAGACTAGGTGACATCTGTAAACAGTGACAAAAAAGCAAACAAAACAATTTATTTGGTTGAGACCTGAGTTGGAAATGTTTTTGCCTTTCCCCTGAAGCCATGGGGAATCTACCTGCTCCTTCTCCCCACTCTCTCCTTCTTCAGTTTCATAGCTGCCACTGGCCACTCACTGTTGGAAACAAAGATTGCTCCGAACAGATCTACTGGAGCCAACAGCCTGGGGATGTGGCTGATTCTGCAAGGAGTGGAATATTCAGTGGCACTTCAGCCTACCTCACTAAAGGGGTGGGTGGTGGATGGCCAAGGGGACACTTCAGAGGTCATTACATGTGTCCATTTTCTATTGATTAGTGGCTTCAAATAACACCCAGGTACCCTCACACAGGTCTGCAGACCAGGGGCCCCAACATGGTCCTCTGCTTAAGGTCTCAAAGGCTGAAATCAGCGCATGAGCTAAGCTTTGTCCTCACGTGGAGGCTCTGCGGAAGAATCTGCCTAGCTCATTCACTTATTTGGAGACTGGAGTTCAGTTCCTTGCATTTATGGACCTGAGGCCCCCCATTCTTTGTTGGTTGTCAACCAGGAGCTGCTCTCAGATCCTAGGAGCCCCACATTCCATGCCATCTAGGCTCCTTCATCAAATTCCTCTCCCACGTGGGACCTCAGACCTCTAGACCCAGGCCTACAGGGCTCAGGCGATTATATCAGAACCACCAGGATTATCTATCTTAAGTTCAACTTAATTACCTTCCCAGCAGTACCTAGATTAGCGTGTGACTAACTGGGAAAAGGTGTATTAACTATGGGCTGGGAACCGTGGGGGTCAGGGAATTCTGCCTACCACACCCAGGGGTTTGGTATCTGTCCTATACACACAGCTCACATCTCCAGTGCTTCCTATGGCCCTCACATAGCTAAATGCCTCCCTTTCCACTTTGACATGAGCTCCTGGCTTCATTCCATTCTTAACTGTCACTGTGCTGAGCCCAAGAGTGCACTTTCCTTTATACTTGCAGCCTTCAAATATTGGGCAATGATCAGCACAGCCCTCTCAGTCATCATTTTGCTTCCTCTCACAAAGCCGAGACTTTTCATTTCTCCTCATAAGATTCTCTTGACAGCCTTCCTTCTCCCAACCCTGCCCTGTGCACTCTAATAATTGTGAAATGTCATCCCTGAAATGGCACTTAAAAGTCACCAAGTCCAAGTCTCTCGTTTTGCTGTTAGGGAAGCTCGGGTTACCAGAGAGATTGCCCAAAGTCACACATCAAAGGGCTGTTAGAACTACAGCATCTCTAGCTACTTCTGATCCATGCCTCCTAGGGATGCGCGCGCGTGCACACACACACACACACACACACACACACACACACACACACACACCACATGAGTCTTCCCACCCAACAGACAAGAGCAGGAGCTCTGGTGCCAGAGATAGGGAGGAAGATGTAAACAAACATTCATAGAGCCCATGGCGTGTGCCAGAGGGGCTGAGCATTTCACATACAACCTTGTAACCTCTCACAAGTCTTTGAGTCAATGTCCCTTCTAAAGCGGGCATTTGTGCCCCCAGAGGACGTTTGGCAATGTCTGGAGAGATGTTCTGTTGTCACAAAAATGGGTGAGGGGTGCCATTAGCCTCTAATGGGTAGAGATGCTTCTAATATTCTACTCTGCACAGGACAATGCCCACAGCAGAAAAGTATGGAATAAATAGCTAATACAATTTCAGCTTCTCCTTCTCTCTCTTTTATTTCATTTGAATAAACATTTGTTTCCTTCATGTCATGTATCCTAAAGTGTGACTCACATAAAAAGGTCAACAGTGCCAGAGCAGAAGACCCCGCTTTGATCTGAAGGCTTCTTTACCCAGTTTGTGTGTCCCTGTGATCACACCAGACTAATAACCTTTGTTGTGTAGACTGCTTGCCTCTGCCTTCTCACACTGAAAGGCTCAGAGCTTTCTTCAGTGTTATCTTGAGTGTGCTCATGAACAGTCTCTCTGCATCTCCTGGCACCGCCAAGCTTTCCTCCAGGCCTCTTTTCTCTCCCTTATCCCCTCCACTCCCCCTCCCCCACTCCACCTCCCAGAAATGGCTCCTGGCCAGCACAGCTCCAAAACCTGTCCTGGGTGCAGCTAGACATTCTGCAGAGATGGAACCAACCACCTTCCTTCTCTGTCCTAAACCTGAGAGAACGGCAGGACCCCACCTCCCTAAGTCTACCCATCAACCATAGACTTGGCCCTCCCAAGGCCACGTTGTATGGACTAGGTAGCTAAGACAACTTCAGCTTCTCCTTCTCTCTTTTATTTCATTTTAATCAACACTTGTTTCCTTCAGATAATGTATCTTAAAGTGTGAATGAATCACATAAAAGGATAATTTGACTTAAATTTGCCTAGTGACAAGCAAACACATTTCTGCATATGCAAGGGTGAGCAAGAGTAGGTTTATAGTTGTGAGACTGCGAAACACAGAGTTTATTCTTCTGTTATTGGTTATTAATTATTTGATTATTTATTATGAACTATAAACCTACTTTGCCAACCTCTGTATGTTAGCCCCATTGATCCATTTGACTTTACTGAAGGGCACTCATTCTCAAGGTCATTCAGAGACTTAGGGTGGGCTCTATATCCAATGGCTGGAATTGGAAGAAGGCCAGTGAGGCTGAAAGCGGAGCATGAAAGAGAAACCAGCAAAAGCCTGGGCCACCTGTAAGTTCATCTCCTATGCTTGTAAGGACCATGACTTTTATCCAAAGAGCCACTATAAGTCATTGGAGAGTCTCATCGGAGTAAGTGGGGAGTCTGGAGAACAACAGGTGGGGGCAGAGATAGACACATGAAGCAACTCAGGAAGCAGAGCCCTGGGAAGAGATGAGGGTTGACCCTGACTGAGCAGGTTACTCCATTCTGAACAGGTTGCATATATTATCTCATTTAATCCCCACAACAACCTTAAGTGGCAGGTACCCTTATCATTCCCATTTTACTGCTGAGAAAACTAAGATACAAGAGATGAACTAACTTCACAGTGCCATTTCCATTGTGAGTGGTAGAGCTGAAGTTGAATGCATGGAATCTGACCCCAGAGTTCACCTTCTTATACATCAGCACAAGCGAGATGCCTGGAAGATAGAGATGAATGAACAGAATCCAGAAAGACTGCTTAGAAGGGTGGATGGGATTCAGTTAGCAGGAGAGCATATGAGAGGACATCCCATGAAGGAGAAGGAATATGTATCTAAAAAAGGCAGAGTCCTGGTCTGTTTGGCTCAGAGGATAGAGAGTCAACTGCAAACTATAAAGGGTCCCAGGTTCCATTCCTGTCAAAGGCACATGCCCAGATTGTGGGCTTGATTCCCATTGTGGGGTGTGCAGGGGACAGCCAATCAATGATTCTCTCTCATCATTGATGTTTCTATTTCTTCTTCTCTGAAATCAATTACATATATATATATATATATATATATATATATATATATATATATGATTTTTTAAAGAGGCAGAAGGATGGGATATTCATGCCATGAAGAGGCCAGTTTGCCTAGAGTAAAGACTGTGGTAGCTGCTCACATACTGAAAGTAGTTGGAAAGGCCGTCCCCAGGACATCTCACTAGGTTATACTTTGCTTTCATAAAAGATTTGAGGACAAATCGGGATGCTAGAAAAGGTGGGAGTGAATGGAGATCCAGGAAAGGAAGACAGGGACAGCAGTTAATGCCCTCCTCTTTCTGGACGAGATCTCTTTTTTCTCCATTTCTTCCTTTCCTCATTCTGTGTGCTTACGAAAAGAGCCAGGAGATTTATTGGGCTGCACAGGTTGAGTCAGGAAGCTGAACAGCCACCCTTCCACTCCAATAAATCACAAAGCTTAAGCCATTTGGGCTGCCAGAGAGCTTCTACCCGGGGCCTACTACAGGGTATGTTTGTGCCGACATGTCAGCCACTTTCTAAGATTTATTCATAGCACTGCTCCCCTAAATGTCTTCTTGTGATCCTGAGACAGAGAGCTCAGCGAGTGCTTGGTGTAGGGATCGAAGGGTGGGGGAGTGGAATCACCAGTCAGGCTCCATGAGGGGTGACTGGAGAGCCTTCCATAGGACAAGTCTCAGAGTCAAATGGCTGAAAGAGGCCTCCAAGGTCAACTACTCCCAACCCTGCATTTACAGATGTGAAAGGTTTGGGGAGAAGAGATTTTCCCAACACCTTTCAGTATGTGGAGGGAGTGATTTGCTTAAGGTCACCTGGCAAGATGCACTAATCTCTACCACGGAGTATCTACATATGAAGCTCTGATGCTTATCCATATTGTAGAATTATAAGGTATATTTAAAATTTAAATCTAAAGTGTCTTCCTGTTAGGATGAGCATTTCTGGAGGTCAAAGAAATCCCTTTAATCCCCTTATTTTAATAGTTGGCATATAATGAGAACTAAGTGAGCAATAAAAGAGTGGGTGGGTGGATGGATGGATGGATGGATGGATGGATGGATGGATGAATCAATAGATCCATAGATGGATGAACCTATAAATGGATGGGTGAATTCAGGTAGAAGTGTTCTCCATCTATCTCTTTCTCAAATGTAATTTGCCTTTGGGATTACTCCAGTGTTTTCCAAGGTGTTAAGCAGTGTCTAGAGTTGAAGTCAATAATATTGTAAAATTTAATGAATTTCTTTTGACACCTTTTTCCCTGGTCAGTAGGCATCTCTCACAGAACGTATATCTTCCTACCTCTACAGATTTTAGGAAACCTCCCACTATACTCTACCACTGGGGTCTATTCTCATCACCTGCTGTTTACATTCTGCATCTTTGATGAGCACTTAGTACTCATCAACACTTATCTGTCCTATATCTCATTCTCTCATTTCTTCATTAATTCAGCTCCCAAAAAGAGAAACCTGATAACCATTAAAGCCTTTCTCCTTTCTGTTGTCTAGCTGTGAAACCTTAGGGTTGCCTTTGCCTCATCTTAAAGTCAACAGTCCAGATGTCATTCACTCCACTTGCTTCTCCCTCCACAGCATTTCTCTATGCATTCACTCTTTCCTGTCTCTGGTACCATTAACCTATTTCAAGCGTTCACTCCTTTTCTCCTCGTCCATCACAATGACAACTGACGTCATTCCCTTGACTCTTTCTCTTACCTTGATTTGTTCAGTCTAGAGCTAAAGTGAGTTTTTCTGGTCATACCCTTCTCAGACACATACACATCCTCTCACACACTCATACATATATGTTCACACATGCTCTCATGTATGTTCATACACACATATATGCCCACCTACCCTCACATTGTGTTCTCTGGGCCTTGGCTTCACCGCGTGTGAAACAGAGTCAGTGATAACTATGTCTCCAGGTTACGGTGCCGTGTAAACGAGAAAACATTAACAAGCATAGTCATTTATAAGGTGTTAGCATCAGTGAGACACTGCGCATGAGTTTAGAGTACTGTGCCATCTGTCTCTTACAATGGCCCCAGAAGAGAGGGATCTTTCACTTTCCTTTTATAGATGAGGACTCTGAGGCATAGAGTAGTTAAATATGTTGCCCAAGTTTAGGTAATAGATTCTGAATTTAAGCCCAGGCAGGCTCTCTTGAGAGCCACTGGACTCAACTTCTGAAGAACGTCCCTTATATTTTCTATAAAGCACCTAGTAAACTGCCTGGCAACCTTAGGTGCTCATTTGATATTTTCACTTATATTCCCCACAGAAATGCCGATAGCACTGAAGTGGACATTTGACGTGTTGCTGAATTAAATGCAATTGAGGTCAGAACTCCAATTTTCATCCAAGTTGGAGGAGCTCGGATCAGCCCAACCCTCTCACCAAGAATAACTACAAAAGCTGAATCCACAATAGCAACAACTACAGAAACAGCTGTCTGAGGGCACTGGAGAGCCGCCAAGGCAGCCAGGACAGAAGGGAAAGCGTGAGACAAGGAGCTTGTGGATTTGTTTGCTACTGGTCGAGATGGGCAATACTTTCAGCAGGCCAGAGCAACTGGGGAGACAAATACTGGGGTTCACAGCTGCTAAACCAGCCAGGACTTGAGGGGCCAAGATTCTTTGACCAATGATTCGTGTTCAGTGATTTCTTATATCAGGGATTTAGTTGAATTTGGACCCAAAGGCCTCAGCATTGCCCACTGTGCTCCAGCCAACTTGTCATTGATAAAAGCAACTTGAGGGAGAGATTTTCCTCCCCTCCCCTTCTCTCCATTCTCCCTTTCTCTCTACCCCCCTCCCACATCCCATCTATTTCCAGTTCCTGTTGCCTCTTTAACATCTCTTTAATCTGCCCTCTTATCCATCCCCAAAGCCCAAAGCTGCTGCCTGGAATTGCTCAGATCTTCATCAACTCTCCCCTGGATTACTAACCAATCTCCCTGCCCTGGGCTCTCCCTGCTCTAATCTGTTCTTTGCACAGATGCTAAACCTATCTTCCTAAAGCACATATCCAGCCAACTGATTCCTTGATTGAAAATGCTCCACAACTTCCCACTATTCTCAGGAAAAAAAAAAAAAAGAAAAGACCGACCTCATTAGGATGATCACAAGTCTGTTTGTGCTCTAGTCCCACAAAACTTCTGACTTCCTTCTCCTTGAACCCCTCCCCATCTGATCTGTCACCTTCATCTGCTGCCTCTCCCCAAACTCCCTGCACACATTTCCACCCAGAACTATTTAGCAAAGAGTATCGCTCTTACCTCTGCCTTCACCTGGCTAGTTCCTGTTCACTGTCATACCCAGCACATATGATTCCACCAGGAGGCCTTCTGTGAGGGGCCCCTCTCTCCACCCTTGCAGCTGGATCACACTTTCCTGTGTTATCACAGCACTTTACAAATACCTGTGTCACAGTATTTATCATGTGGAGAGAACTGGAAAGCTACTCCCTTCTCATCCCACTTCATCTTGAACTTGCCAAGGGTGGAGCCCAGCTAGTTTGTCTTCACATGTCAAATACCCAGCACAGCTCTTGCCCACCACAACCACTATTTTTTTTGAATGAGTAAAAAGAAAAGGGGCATGGAAAGAAATGTGGGAAATTATAAGTGCTTCCAGGTGCCAACTTCTTTCACATTGAGCCAGACTGAGCTGAAGCTAGGAGCAACTCAACAGGCAAGTCATTCCCCCAGGTCGCTCTGCTCAGGGAAGGTTGCTGACCATGGGGTGGGGTTGTACACAGGACTCTATGGCTGCAAGTCCCAAAGGCTCAACTGAGACTCAATTAGCCAGATAGAGAATATTGTTGATTACACACCCAGTCCATGGTCAGGGTCAACTGCAGAGGGACCCTCACGTGATTCAACTTCTGTCTTACAGCTTCATTCTCCTAAGTTGGCTTCTCCATTTGACAAGGACATTGAGCAATGGTAGCTTCCAGCCAGCATCTTTACAGTCTGCTTTCTAGTTTAGAGAGAAACTTTTCTCACTCTCCTTTAGTTCTCCCCTCGGGAAGTTCCAGGAGGGACTCTGACTGCCCTGGTTTGGCTTGTGTGCATTCCCAACATTGGAATAGTCACTGCTCTTGGGGAATAAAGTGCTGTGATTTTGGCCAAATTGGACCAGATACTCATCGCTGGCCTAAGAGGGAGGGGGCGTCAGTAAAAGAATGGCAGCTCTTTCTTTGGACCAGGTGGCCAGAGAAAGACCAGACGGGTGAGCAGTTCTGCTGGCTGCCATGGCCAGGGTGTTGGGGGCATGAGTGAAGCTCAAAAGGTGAGCCAACCTGCCTCAATGAACAATGGCTCTAGCGGAGGGTTTGGAAAAGTATGAAAAAGGAGGCGTATCAAGTTAGCTATTGCTGCATATAAACAATCCCCAAACTCAGGAGCTTAAGATAACACCATTTAGTTCACTCAAAATCCTGTAGGTTGACAACTGGTCTTGGCCCAGCTGGATGTTTTTTGTGGTCTTGGCTGGGTCCGTTCCTGAATCTGCAACCATCTGCCAGTCTGAGTGGCTCTGCATTCGAAGGTGGATTGGCTCAGCAAGGAAGCCAGAGAGGTGGGGCTTTGTGTCCCTCATCATCCAGCTGTAGAGCCTTTGGTGGCTGACATCATGGCTCAGCATGGCTCCAAGGGAATGAACAAACACATACAAGACTTCTCACACTGGGCTCAGAATTAGCACAAAGTGACTTTTGCCATATTTTATTCATCAAAGAAAGGCACAGGATAGCCCACATTCAAGGGGAGGGAAAGTAGATTCCAGCTTTCAATGGGAAAGGCTGGGAAGTACAGGGAGGCGGGAGGAATTGTGGCCATGTTTACAAACTGTCTATCATAGGCAGAGAGAAGTGGGACAGCAGAGGAAACAGAAGAGAGAGGATGGAGGAGTCAGAAGGACTAAAATCGGGAACAGTGGCCTGGGATTTCAGGGATGGGTAGCCTGGTAGGATATGAGGGTCAGAAGGTCAAGTTCAGGCATCAGTCATCATCTGTCTAGGAACTTGTTGATGGAGGCTGGAGGAAAACATGCCATGGCCTTGATTTTACAGCATTCAGTTCCAAACCTGCATCTTTGATTTTCATACAGTATTCATTTTGGTTGGCTCTCTGCAGTGAGACATCGGTCCCTGCCTCAGCCTTGCGTGGCCAGGGGCAAGAAGGAGCCAGAGAACATTGGGAGGCATTTCCGAAGCGGATCTAAAGGTGGCTCTTCCTTTTGTTTAGGCGTTTCGCTTTATAAAAATTAAAAAGATAAAAGGAAGGCAGCCCCTGTGATCCACTAAAGGGGCTGTTAGAGGGCTCTGGAGGTGAATTAGCAATTGTGTTGTGATCACTGTATCTAGTTAAGCTGGAGAAAGGTTCCTCGGGCTCCAGCTGTGTGACCCCAGGGTTCCTCGGACTCCAGCTGTGTGACCGCCAGTGGGAGTGCTCCCAGTCTCTGAGAGAAGCCAGCGTGGTCCCTAACAGGCAAGGTAGAAACTGAGCAAGGACTTCTGCCTGGGGCCGATGCAGCAGGAACTGCCAAAGGAAGTGGGTGGACAGGGCAAGATTGAGGATGGAGCCCTGGCGACAGCGGGTGGCTTGGCAACAGGAAAACCTATGTTGGGGAAAAGTCCTTTCTGCAGCTCTCTGAGCTTGGTGACCTTGGGCTATTTTGTCTCTGAACCACAGTCCCCAAACCTGCACAGTAAAGATAATATCTGCCTCATGATTCAATGAGATAAGCTGGTAGAAATGGAAAAAGTTTAAACATGAGGCATCGTTTTCGCTGTTTTGAGGAAGTTGAGCTCCCTAAGTCAGAGGCAAGATGCAGAATGAATAATAAAATTTCTTCCCTGAGTGCCCAGCTGGTTTGGCATTAACCTATGAACCAGGAGTCACAGTTCAATTCCCAGTCAGGGCACATGCCCAAGTTGTGGACTCAATCCCCAGGGTGGGGCATTTAGGAGGCAGCTGATCAGTGATTCTCTCTCATCATTGATATTTCTATCTCTATTTCCCTCTCCTTTGCTTTCTGAAATCAATAAAAAATTTAAAAAATTTATTCCCTGAGCTATAAAAATCTCCAATACTATCCCATAGTTCCAAATGAAACTTCTCTAATCATAAATTTAAGAAAAAAGAGCTCACTATTGATGTTGTTCCATCACTAATTCCAGAGTCATCCCCCACCCCAATATAATTATTCAATATCTGTGGCAACATAGGTCAGGCGTGGGCTAACATGAGACCACTGCACCTGCCACCCCAGTTTCCTTGTGTCTCCAGTGCTCCCTTCCCCTCATGGAAACCCTGAAAGAGTTGCCCTGGATAGAGGGAGCACTCAGTAAGGGCCAACAAACATCTACATTCAGATCAATGTGATAAAAACAAAAGTAAATATCATTCACATTAAATGGATACCTCCTTTAGAATATAAAATCAGGAAATACAACAAGTACAACTAAGAACCATTTACAATGCCTTTGTCATTGAAGTCAGGGTGTTTGTGTGACAGTATTTGTACTATTAGCGCACATGGCAGCATCTGATTGGAATACACATGGGTCCTTGAGTAAATTTTGCAGGCAATGTAGCTTGAGGGGCTAGGTAGGGAGAGATGTGAGGAACTGGGTGTGGGAGCGGGGAGGCAGTAAAATGGTCCCAGATAGTTTGGGCACAGAAGTGAATGAAAAGGAAAAGTGAGGAGGCCAAAAGCCTTCACTAGGTGGGGTGGAGAGAAGCATGAGTTCCATGGAGGATTGGGTGTTTTCTTTTTTTCCCTCTTATCCCCATCTCCTGAGTGCCTTGCAAAATGTTGGCACATAATAAAATTTTCTAAATGAATGAATTAAAAGCAAATAAAGAAGCAGATCACCAATTAGCTGACATTCCAACTACAGTGGAATATAAATGAAAACAATACACTTTGACTCGGTTCAGTGGTTGATCATCAACCTATGAGTCAGGAGGTCATGGTTCCATACCTCTCTGATATAAAAAACAAACAGACAAATAAACAAACAAACAAAAAACCCAACCACACTACACTTTGAATGGCTATTTTTTCCCCCTAGACCAATTCTATAAATGCTTTGAAGCAAACAAGCTGACTACAACACTTCTGCAAAAGAGGAAATAGGGCCTCTTCTTCTGGCTGTGTGTCTCTCCCTCTCACTAAGCTGGGACTGTGCCATATGCCATCTGTCCACAGTTCCTAATGTCACCTCCCACCAGTGTCCAGAGCCTGTGTCTGTGGCTGTGACTATGGTGGCAGCAGCTTCCCTGGATTGGCTCAGAAGCAGCATGAGGGCTGATGGGGCTGCCACGCTGAGGGTGTCAGTGCAGGGCAGCCACAATGTGGGTGAGCAGCATCGTGAAGCTTTGGGTTTAGGATGCTCAGTTATTTATTCTTGTTTTGTTCTCTTCTTCACTTGAATAGAGACAAATGAGAGATGAGAAGACCCATCTTTATTCAACACGCATTTATAAAGTGCCTATTATTTGTCAGAGTCCATTCTAGGCTCTGAAGATAGAGAATAATGTCGCCATCACACACACACACACACACGTACACACACACACACACACACACACGATCATATACTAATCTGGAAGCCCTCTAGAGAATTTTTAAAAATAACAGCCACATAAAATGTTATGGAATGAGTGCTCTGGAGGAAAGTCAAACAAGACAAGGGCAATGGCGACATGATCTCTTAAATAGGGTGGCCACGGAAAGGGAGCCACACGGAGGACTACAATCTGCAGGAGTAGAGACCACACATGCCCCTGAAGGTCATCTCCTCTCAAGGAGAGTGAGAGAAAGGACCAGTTACTCATGAGTAGTACCTCCTTCCCAAATCACCAAAGGAAAAGTATTCAACTTCACAGAGACAAAATGCAGAAGGTGAGAGGCAGCGAGTGTCACACTAATGTTGTCCCTCCACATGGAGAGGAACAGCAGGACCAGGAGAGAGATGTTCCATTCCCACAAATACATGAGAGGCCCCTTGTGAACACACAGCAGAGTGTTTGCCTGGTAGCAGGCACCTGATGATAATAATAACAGCAAGAATAGTAGCAGTGAGAATCATAAATGTTGCCGAACATGCAGTGTGTTCTAGATATGATGCTAGGCAATTCCTGTGCACATTCTCACTTCATCTTCACTACAACCTCAGTCAACAGTCAGAGTATTAGGGGCCTAAGGAATTTGCCAGTTTTTTACTGCTGAATCTAGCAAGATCCCTATATTAGAGATTTTGAAAAATAATATTGCTTATTATTATTGTGGTTGTTGTTGTCAATGTACACTGTCAATTTCTGAACTCACAGAAGTCCATTCAAGGGAAGACTGGGATAGTGGTACTTCTTTTAATGAAGCTGAATTTGCACTGGGTCATCCGACCTGTCCTATGCAATCCTCCTTGTGCCCTGGAGCATGTTCCAAAACATTGGGGGGTCTTCAGTCACTTGCTGTGCCCTCATCCTGGGACCCATCCATCAATATTTCCATCAGTAAATCACACTAAATAAGAGTGATCCAAAAAATCCAATTTAGAGGTTCCATCAGAGTGCCATTACCCAATCAAATGTATTCAATGGGATTAAACTCTTTCATGCATGTATTGGTTCTTTCACTCAAAAATTATTCATTGGTTGTCTACCCTATGCCAGGCACTGTGTTAGCTGCTGGACATTCAGAGGTGAACAAGGGAGAAGGGGCATCTCCAGTTGCTCCACTGAGCACACAGCCTGGTTCAGAAGACCAGCCATAAACAAGTACATCATTAAGATGAGAACCAACTCTGACAAGTGGGATGAAATGGGGTGGAGACAGGTGGAGATGACTCTTTAGAGATTTTGGATTTGGAGTTTGGGAAGGACCTGCATGGTGAGGAGGAGGTCATGGGAAACTGTGAAAGTGGGGAGAGCTTTTCTGGCCAAGGCAGTCCCTTGTACTAGGGTCCTAAGATGAGAATGGACTTGGTGAGTTGCAGGAACTAGAGACCAGAGGGACTGGAGTGAAAGAAGTGAGGAGAAGAGGTGCAGGAAATGAGACATGAGTAGGGGCCAGATTGCATAGGGCCTTGGCAAGGAAAATGTATTTCATTTCTTGTGACTAAATGTGTACTAATCCCCTCAGGCTCAGAAATTACCTGCTCACATACTGGATGAGGGAGACTGGGAGAGATCATGAACTTCCTTAATGACTTAATGATCGAATTGTGCCATGAGTCAGCGTAGCGACAGTAGGCTACGTCTATGGAGAGCTGAGGCAGACTGGCATGGTATCCACAGAGCTGTGCTGTTCCTTACTAAGGAGGTGAGCATCCTGGTCTCTCTGGGATACTCAGAGCACAGCCATGGCCCTGTGTTCAGACCTGAGCATCACATTTTCAAAGCAGTATCAGCAAACTGAAGCATATCTAGAAGATGGAAAACAGAATCCTAGGGATCTGTAATGACATGAAGTGTAGAACCATTGAGGACAATGCAATTGCTGAGACTGGAGGGAGGGAGGTTTGGGATGAGCTAGGAAATGGGTTGCACTTTGAAGTCATTATCACACTGAATCTGTCCAACAACCCTTGTGAGGCATGAGCATGGTCCTCGCTTATTTTTCACATAAAGAAACTAGCTCTTAGGAAGATCGTTTACCTAGGATTTCATAACCAATCAGTGACAAGGTGGAATTTAAACTCAGGATGAAGCTGGTGTTCTTTCCGTTACATCACACTGTCTTCAAGTGAAAGAGAGTCATTTACTCTTCATAAGCCCAAAGGACAGAAAGAGTTAGAAGTTATAGAGGCAGAACTGGTCTCCAGAGGAGGGAGTACTGTCCAACAATGGATCATCATAGGAGGGATTTGACCAGAGGCTGGGGATCTTTTGTAGAGGAAGCTGTGCTGAGAAGGGTGGCCTTGGACTCTGAAGGCCCTTCACATCAGTCTCTGCTTGTATTCCCAGAACAGTTTCCATCTATGCAGAATGAGTGTGCTCAAAATACTATGAGAGGCATATAGAGCAATGGAATAGGATCAATAGTCCAGAAATAAGCCTATATGTATATGGTCTATTGCTTTTTGACAAGGGTGCCAAACATAGGGAATGCATGATAGAATTCCCTCCCTTCTCTCTGGTTCACTTTGGGGACTGAGCCTCCCACTGCCTCATCCCTTATAGTTCTGTCCAAGGTTATCTAAGGCAACGTGGAACAAGTCCATGAGCTCTGATTTGACTCCTGGCTCTGTTTCCCTCTTGGACAAAGAGTCCTATGTCAAGATGCTGGCTCAGGGATATTGCACAAGCCCTTCTTCAGACTAAACTCAAATCAATTTCACAGATCCATCTGTCCTCGATATGAAACTGATATCCCTTTAGACCTAAGTTCTATATGAGGAGGGAGGTCAAACGAGTGGAACTTTCCCTTCTTCTGGAAGAATGTATCATCTTAGGAGGAAAATCCCCATGCATAGATTGACATAAGCATGATCATAGCTCATGCAGGTGTGCTATATTACTCACGTTCACAAGCATATTAAATTAGCAAGCACATCTATACAACTTACATTCCACACATGAGCAAATGCATACATAAAATCATAGCACATGACACACACATGCGCACATTTCTGCACACCTCAAACCTCTCATCTCTCATTACCCATCTCCTGCACAATCCCAGATATTCAAATCTACACACACACACACAAATGCATCCAAGTGCATGCACACACATGGAACAGGCATGTTCATAAGTGTACACACACAACTTCTACTGTCCAGTACTACCATTAGAAAACTAGCCCAGACCAGCTGATTTTTTCTTTAAATTTGGACTCAGAAAGAACCTCCTTCCCTAACCCCCTCATGCCTGAGAGCAGATGGGAAAACTGCCTGTACCTATCAGAAGAAATGTGCTCCCGGCTTTCACACAAGCCCATCTATAAATAAATGCAACATCACATTCCCTGGTCCCTCAGAACTGAGGATTAGTTAGGAGCATGGGTTGGTAATCTCTAGATAAACAATTACATCTCCCAAATTGGAAACCAGGTGATCTGGGCCAGCTGGAAAAGTCTGAAAAGGCCTCCCCTTCGCCTTGAAGAAAATGAACTCTGTCTTCAAATACCCTTTAGCAGAAAGCGGGAGATAAGGAGCAAATGAAAGGCTACTAATCTCCCCTTTCTTTCATAAGAACAATGTCTTTTTCTTTCGATTTTTTACATTTTCATTCCACAGCAACTGTTAATGGAATTTTAAACCAGCCTAAAATCTCATACAAAGGGAGAGAAATGAAATTGTAGCCCCAGAGATTCCAGCCTTAAGACAAAGTTTCCCCTTGCCCTCAAGACTTAGTTTCCCCACGCATGGAATAAAATAGACTCCATATTATTTGGCTCCATTCTATGTCTAATAGCATATGAAATCCTGTTTCATTTCACAATAAATACCAGACTGACCTGGATTCAAATTCTAGCTATGGCTTATTTCTCTTCACTCCAGATTTCTCTTCTGTAGAAGGAGAATTAATACCCACCTCTTAGGATTATTGGAAAAGTCAAGTACATAATGATTGTGAAAATGCTCTGTGAAACATCAGGAATCTAAAATTACTAGCTGTTGGATTACTTAGAGAAGTATCAAGGCGAATCTTTTTTTTATCCTCACCCAAGGACATGCTTTACTGATTCGAGAGAGAGGAGGTGGGGTGGTGGTGGAGGGAGAAGGAGAGAGAGAGGAAGAAAGACTGGGGGAGAGAGAAAGAGAGAGAGAAACATTGATTGGCTGCCTTCTACATATGCCTCAACCTGGGATTGAATCTGCAACTTAGTTATGTGCCTGATCTGGAATCAAACCTGTAACTCTTTGGTATATGGCAGGGTGGGGAACATCAGGCCCACAGGCCATGAAAGGCCAGCAAAATCATTTGGTCTGGCCTTGCCACGGCATTAGGGATGAATAAATTACATATTTGACCAAATGTAGCATGCTAATTTTCAAGCTGATCATTGTGTATGGCCCTCGAATGATGATATAAATATCCCAATGGCCCTTGGCAGAAAAAGGTTTCCCACCCCTGGTGTACGGGATGATGCTCCAACCTTCTAAGCCACACCAGCAGGGTCAGTTGAATAATTTTTTACATTTGAAAATTGTGGAAAATCAACATATGGAAGTGCAATATGTGGCACAGAAAAAAGTGCTTAATTATGTGAATTCTATTACAGCAAGATTGGGGTCTTACTATAAAGCTAATGTCACACACATAGCATGCTTATGACCTCTTCATTTTTTGCAACAGTCTTACACTATATCTGCATATAAATCATAAGCTCTCTAAGGGCATTCGGTTGCAAGGACTAGGCTTTTTATTGCAAGCCAGTTCAATATACTAAACTAGGGGTCATGAGGCCAGAGATATTGTCCTGGCTTGGTACCTACAAGCTGAATAATTCCAGGGAGTCATCATTAGGACTTCCAGGTTCTCATTTTTCTAATTTATGCAATATCGGCACTATTTATCCATTAATGTTCCACTTCATCGGGCAATTGTGAGGATCAAGTGGGATAACCTGTGTGAGAGCACTTTGAAAAGTATTCAGCTATAAATCAGATCTTTGTCTGGATCAGCAGATATTGCCTAAGTAGATACTTGGCCAAGGGGTTTGGCTAGTTGTTTGAAATCTCTCAACCATGACCTCTTGGTCAATGGATCATCTAGACCAGGAGTTGGCAAGCTTTTCCTGTAAAAGGCCAGATAATAAATATTTTAAACTCACCTCAATATCTCTCAGTGGAAAGGGGGAGGTGGCTGTTGTCATGGTTACTCAATCCTGCTGTGGTAGCATGAAAGAAGCCATAGACAATATAGGAAATGAATGGGAGTAGCTGTGTGCCAACATAACATCATGTACAAAGTAGGAGGTAGCACCTCTGGCCCAGGTGAAATAATACAGGCCTGATTTTCCCTGCTCCTCCCCACTAAGCTCAATTATAAACCCTGAAAATGACACGAGACAAGCAAAGGAGAACCCTGATAGGTAGCGAGAGGGAGGCAAGCAGGTTTGAGATTATAGGAATAGAACTGTGGTTGGGCATCTTGTAAACCCTCTCAATGGAAGAAGACCACCCAGACATAATGTGTTTTGACTGTTGGCCTAATAGCAGAAGGCATCTCACATACATTCATTCCTCCACCAGATCAACCAGCAGGGGCTCTGACAATATCATGGGCAAAATATTCTCCTTTCTTTTGGGGCCAGGGACTTCCCCTTTCTGATAAAAGCTAATAAGAAGCAGGCAGAACTGACAGAAAACTCAGCTCTAGGAAGTCTCTTTGCACTCACAGGCTTGAGACTCTACTCACTTGTCCGGAGACACCAGGGCAACCAGGGGAACCAGCAGGAAAGTCTCATCACAGCCCTCCCTCACAAGGCGATACCCAACAACCCTCCCCAGTACTGAGGAAACACCTGCCGCCCCATTCTTCAGCATCACCAGGGACCTAGTGGGACCACTAGTAGCACCAGATAAACCAGGCAGACCAAAAACAACACTGCAAAGCTTCTAAAAATTAAACTTTGCAACCATAAGAGTAGGCCAATACCCACATGCAAAAACAAAACAAGCTTACTACTTGCTAAAATAAATGATTTACATAAAACCCAATATGTCACAATTAATAGATATAATGGATACAATTTTTAAAATTACCCATCATACCAAGAACAAAGAAAATCATCACTTGAGTCAGAAAAGACAACCAATTCATGCCAACACTAATTCAAGTATGATATTGGACAAAGATTTTTAAAGCAGCTATCACAAAAAGTATTTCAATAGTCAACTATAAATGCCTGGAAAAAATTTTAAATTTCAGCATAGAAATGGAAGTTATTCAAAAAGAACCAAATGGAAATTATAAAACTGAAGAATGAAACAACAGAAAAAAATTTAAAACCTTACAGGATGGGCTCAATAATAGAAGAGTGGAGATGTCAGAGGACAGAATCAAAAACTTAAGGATGGACAACAGAATTCACCCAATCTGCACAACAGATATGTAATGGACTAGAAAAAAAAAGGAAAGATCTGTGGGATGATAACAAAGATACAACATGCAACATCAGAGTTTTAGAAAGGAATAAAAGAATGGGGCTAAAACAATATTTTAAAAAATAATGGCTGAAAACTTCATAAATTTGCCAAAAGACACAAACTATGAATCAACAGGCTGAGATTATCCAAGTAGGATAAACACAAAGAAATGCACACCAAAATACATCAAAATAAAAAATTTGAAAACCAAAGTAAAAGAAAAATTTTTTAAAGCATCCAGATAAAAATGACACATTACCTTTAGTGAAATTCAAATAAAAGATAATTTCTCATTTAAAACCATGTGAGATGAAAACAGCTAGTTCCATATCCAGTGAAACTGTCCTCCAATAATTAAAGGGAAATAAAAACATTCTAAAATAAAATGAAATTAAAATAACTTGTCTCTGGTAGACTTACCTTTAAAAGCAGTTCTTCAAACAGAAATGAAAAGAGAAAAGAAGGAATGTTGGAGTGGCAAGAAAGAAGAAGAAAGATCAGAAATTGAGATACATAAATAGGGATACTTTTCTTATGAGTTTTATAAATCATATTTACTGAATGCAATAACATTAAGTCCATCTGATACTTAGGACAAAGATATTTAAAAGTGAGCAATTAAATCTAATTAGGCTTTCCATATTTCAGTGGAAACAGTAAAATGATGATTAACTTATTGGCCATTTTAAGTCACATACCAGTGTGTACTTTTTAATACCCAAAGCAGTCACTGTGAAAAATATTCAAAAAAATACACTCAAAGACACTATAAATAAGACATGATGAAATCCTAAAACATTTCAAGTAACTCTCAAGAAGACAAGAAAAGAAAATCAGACAAAACAGACAAACTAAACGACAGACTTAAGCTGTATGTTGTTTATAAGAAATGAACTTCAATTCAATAACATGGGTAAGTTGAAAGTAAAAGAACTGAAAAGACATACCATGCACGTTTTTAAAAACAGGAGTGGTTATATTAATGTTTGATAAAGTATATTTCAGAGGAAAAAATTACTAGAGACCAATAGTCATATATATATATATATATATATATATATATATATATGTGTGTGTGTGTGTGTGTGTGTGTGTGTGTGTGTGTACATATATATAAAACAATGCTAAAGGACATAATTATTCTAACCAGATACACATCAAACAACAGAGTTCCTAAATGCCTAAAGCAAAAATTAATATAGAGCTGAAGGGAGAAATAGTCAAATCTATAGTAGGAGACTCCAACACCCCTTTCTTAGCACCTACTAGAACTACTAGGTTGAAAATAATCAAGGATATAGAAGACTTAAACAACACAATCAACTAGTGGGACGTAACTGACATATTTAGAACACTTCACCCAACCACAGAAGGATACACATTTTTTTTTCAAGATACAATGGAGCATACACCAAGATGCCATACTTAGACCATAAAGCAAAACCTTACAAATTTAAAAGAATCTGAGCCATACAATGTGTGTTCTCTGACCATAATCATACCTAACTAGAAATCAGTTGTACATGTGGAAATTAAACAACATACATCTAAATAATCCATGGTCCAATGAAGTTGTTTTAAAGTCAATTAAAAATACATAGAACTGGATGAAAACAAAAATACAACATATCAATATATGTGGGATGCAGCTGAAATGTTATTAGAGTGAAATTAATATCACTAAATGCTTACATTAGAAATGGGAAATATCTCTAATCAATAACCTAAATTCTTATCTCAGAAACATAGAAAAAGAAGAATAAAATAAGCCCAAGGCAAGTAAAAGCAAAAGATTAATAAAGAGAAAAGCAGAATTTAATAAAATTAAAAATAAAAAATAATAGAAAATCAATGAAACAACAAGTTGTTTCCAAAAAAAATCAATAAAATTCATAAACCTCTAGGGTGACTAACAAAGAGAGAAAGAGAGAGAGAGTGTGTGAGAGAGAGAGAGGTGGAGAGAGAGAGAATGAGAGAAGATACAGATCATCAATTTCAGTAATTAAATAGGATATTGTTGCAGGCCCTAAAGCCATGAAAAGGATAATAAAGGAAACAACTTTATGTTCATAAATTTGACAACTTAGGAGAAGTGAACCAATTTCTCAAAAACCACAAACTACCAAGTACATCCAAGATGAAGCTAACAATAGGAACAGCCGTACAACCATTAAAGTAGAATTTATAATTACAAACTTCTGGAAAACAAATATGCAGAACCAGATGGTTTCATTGAAGAAGTCTACCAAACCTTTAAATATGAATTAACTATCACATTAAATCTGCATAAGCCTTCCAAAAAACAGAAGAGAAGAAAATGTTTCCCAACTCATCTAATGAGGCCAGTATTACCCTGACCCTAAAACTATACACAAATAGAACAAGAAAAGATCACAGGTCAATGTCTCTCATGAACACAAACACAAAGATCCTCAGCAGAGGCCAAGTGAACCTTGACCTGTATCACACCATATATAAAAATAACTCAAATGAATCATGGACTTAAATATAAAGTGCAAACCTATACAACTTTTAGAGAAAACATAGGAGAAATCTTTGATATATAAGGCAAGGCAATACACCCATAAATGAAAAAATTGGTAAATTGTGTTGAATGAAAAAACAACACAGTTTTGCTGTGTGATATCCCATGTGAGGAGGATACAAAGGCAAGATGCACAGTGGGAGAAAATGCCCTGGCAGGTGTGGTTCAGTTCAATTCCCAGATCAGGGCATATGCACAGGTTGCAGGCTCAGTCCCCAGTAGGGAATGTATAGGAGGCAGCCGATCAATGTTTTACTCTCACATCAATGTTTGTTTCTCATTCTCTCCCTCCCTCTCTCTCTAAAAATCAATTTTAAAAAAGTTAAAAAAAATCTCTTTAACAGAGTTGGAAAAAAAATTTGTAAGCCATATTGACAAAGTACAAGTAGTAGAATATAGAAAGAACTCCCAAAACCAGACAGTAGTCAGTCTAATTAGAAAATGGGCAAGTACATGAACAGAGACTTCACTGAAGAGAATATGCAGATGGGAGATAAGCATATGAATCGGTCTTCAGCATCATTGATCAGCAGGAAATGTAAAGCCACAATGAGCTTCTCACTGCCCACCTATCAGAACAGCTAAAATAAAAAATAGTGACAACACCAAATATGGTGCAGAAAAACTGGATCACTGCTACATCGCTGGTGGGAATGTACAATGGTACAGCCACTCTGAAAAACAAATTTGCACTTTCTTGTAAAATTAAAGAATCAATTACCATACTATCCAGCAATTTTACTCTTGCACATTTATAACAGAAAAAAGAAAATTTCTGCTCACATTAAAACTAGTACATGATTTATAGAAACTTTATTTGTAATAGCAAGTCTGGAATCATTTCATATGTCCTTCAACAGTGAATGGGTAAACATTGTGGTATATACACTGAGTGGCCAGATTATTATGACATCTGAACACATAATAATCCAACCACTTAGTATATATCCTATATAATAAAAGGTTAATATGCAAATTGTCCCCTCGGGACCAGGAATTCAACCAGCAGGCAGGCCGGCCAACTGCCCATGTCCCCTCCCCCTGGCCAGGCTGGTCGGACCTCACCCATGCACGAATTCATGCACAAGGCCTCTAATATATATATATATATTAGAGTGGCCAGATTATTATGCATTCAGAGATCATAATAATCTGGCCACTCAGTGTACATACCATGGAATACTACTATTCAGCAAAAAAAAAAAAAATACAGTAAACCATTGATTTATGAAATATCTTGGATACATTTCCAAGCAATTCATTCTGGAGCCAAAAAAAATTTCTTTTAAAGTCAATTTCAAAAGGTTACATTCAATACGATTCCATTTATATAACATTTTGACATGGCAATATTTTTAGAAATAAAAGCTAGAGTAGTGGTTTGCAGTGGTTAGCGCCACAAGACGGGAAGGCAAGATGGATGTGGTCATAGAAGAGACATATGAGGGATCCTTGTGTTGGAGCTGTTCATTATGTTGACAACTGTGGTGGTCAAAACACAAGCCTACACAGGAGATGAATTTGTAAAGCACCTAATAAACACACAAAAGTGAGCACAAGCAGGGCTGAAACAAATCTGAATAAGATTGGTGCATTGTCTTGATGTCAAGTCCTGGTCAGGAAATTCTACTATAGTTTTACAAAATGGGATCATGAATCAAAATGGTAAACCATACAAGGTTTGTTGTGTTATTTTTTACAAGTGCATGTGAATCTATAAACTAGCTCAAGAAACATTACAAATTTTTTTTAAGAAGAAAAAAATCTCAAGTGATAATGGGCTGGCTGCAGTTGGTCTATGAGTCATTGTTTGTTGACCTCTGATCTAGAACATTCTCAACTCTAGAAGCACATTAAAAGTCACCTGGGGAGTCCTCAAACTCAAGGTGGCTGGGTTGTACCCCAGCGATTTTGATTTGTTTGGTTTGGAGCCCAGGCATGTATGTTTTCCCCAAGGCTCCCAGGTGATTCTGGTATATACTCAGATTAAAGAAGCATTGATTACTTGTACATAGAATGTCCATCATTTTTGTCTTCTTTTATCCCCTTATCTCACATTTAATCAGACACCGAAACTTAGAAATAGATATACCCACAGAAAACTTTTAAACATTTCCCTTCTCTCAATAATATCAGGATCTTAATTCTGACCTTTATATCCCATCATCTGAGCAAACAAACAAACAAAAAAACAACAAAAAAACCCCACAAAAAAACAAACCAGCCAACAAAAAAACAGACTCCAGGCTGCTTGGCTCATCTCTTGTACTTTCTTCCCCTAGAAAACCAGCTCTCATAGTATTCCTGAACTGCATATCTGATTGCGGCATTCTTTTGAATAATATCCTCTGTAAATTTCACTTTGAAAGAGCACATCTCTGTTCTTACATTTGGCACATGTCACCAAGCGCTCCATCCTCATCTCCATCACACATCTGTGTTCCGTGCTTGCAGTCCTTCACATCTCACTATTCCTTGGACACTCCTGGATGTCTCACAGGTTCATCGTACCTCTACACTACGCTAGCTCTGAAAGCATCTTCTTAAACCTTCACAATTCCTACCGTTCTTTTCAGACCCAACTCTCTCCACAGAACCTCGAGCAGGAGGTTCTGCACTTCTCTGTGCTGCTCTCCACAGATTTTAGCTCATACCCCCTTTCTGTCCATCCCCATGCTCCATTACATGTTTGTAAGGTCAGTAAACAAGTCATGTTCAGCTCTATATATCGGATGTCTAATACAGAACTTGGAACGGAGTTGCATTTTTTAAATGCTGAAGTGACTGAGATAAATTTATGGGCTCCAGGTGTCTGTCAGAACCTTAATCCTAGTCCTCACCCTTGACTCTCTTGGTATAAATATTACTCTTCAGGAAGCTTTTTATGAGGTCCATTGTTGAGGTATGAGGCCATCAATTATTTCCCCAATAGTACCATGCTTTTGAAAATTACTATATAGGATTTGATTGGGGTGACATTAGTCTATATGAACATATAGGTTACATGTGTGCATTACTAGTTTACAAAATCTGCATATAGCAGGACCATGCCTTTTCCTACCCTAGCGCTCATCACGTTTTCTGCTACACTTGCTGACTGAGTTGTCTGTGCCTCCTACAGGTAGTCGACTCCCCGAGGTAGGGCTCTGGATCCCTGTTGCTTTAGGCCTAGTGGCTGATGCACAGTGGGTGCTCAACAAACAGTGGCTTAGGATGGTTCCTGTTCAGAGCTCTCTTAGCACATAAATAATCTCTCTTCTTTGCCCCTTATTCCAAAAACAACAGCTTTACTGTTCCACCATCATTTCTTAGCAGCAGAATGTCCTATTTGCAGCCAAATTGTTGAACCATCTGTATCCCCTTGATGTGGGAATATCTTCGCTGCCTAAGTGGTGATGAGGTGACAATACATGACCGATCTGCTGTGTCGGGACTTGGATGTGACATCGCTCTGCCTGTGAGCCTACAATAGCCGGCAGTTCCAATGGGCTTTAAGGACCTGTTTCCACTAATTACACAAACATCCTTTTGCTTGGGGAGCAGGAGGATTTGAATTGAGTGTGAGGCATCCCAAGAGGGCAGGCAGCTTTGAAAGATGAGATGTTATCATCTGTGCTATGCAAATTGAGTTTGGGTTGAAACAGGGGTTCTGTTTACCTGACTCGAAAGCACCCGGTTATTGTAAAATACGGTGACACACTGGAGCTGACACATTCTGCGCCTCCGACAAGGCGATGCAGCGCAATGAGCTCCCCTTTATTCTTTTATTCAGTGTTTGAGGGAGTTGCCGATCCAATAATAAATTCTTCTTCCTGGGAAGAGGGCACTAGATAAGTACAAAGCTTCATTTTTTTACTTAAAAGGGAAAAAGATATGCATATTTGGAGAAGAATCACTTTGCATTTTTCAGCTCCTTCCAGAAAAACACACTCATTTATTGTCACAGCGGCAGAGCAGCAGGGACTCTGCACTGTCTGTTTTTCCGCGGAAGGAAAGTGGAGTCAAGAGTTCTGAGATGGAGCTGGGGCAGAGTGTGGAAATGGGCCGTCCCTCCGAGGACCAGAAGAGTTCTGGGACACAGCACCATCCAAAAGGGTGAGAGGATGGCCATCAGACTCCAAAAACCTATGCTGAATTCATAAAAAATGAGGAGAACTTGATTGTCATACTTAGGAAGCCTAAATGAATGATTTCTAAACACTTAAAAATCAATTATCCCATAAACTTAAAAAATGTATACATGATCATCAGTATCTGTGTTCCTGTCCCTCCCTCACTTTCCGTGAGGAAAAAGTGTGCTCCATGAGGACAAATACTTCGTCTTATCAGCACTGTATGTGAGGTGCCTAGAATAGAGCCTTTGGCCTAGTGGGTACTCAAAAATACTTGTTGAATGAAATAATAAGGGAGCAGAGTGGTGCAGTGTAAGCGTGCTGGGTCCATAACCCAGAGGTTGATGGATCGAATGAAATAATGAACACATCAATAAATACATGTATATTTGTTTATAAATTATATTCATGTATTCAAACTAATGTTTATTCATGTAATGAAATATTATGCAGATTTTAATGCATATTGGATGAAGAAAAATCTAAAAAGAAAGAGATACAAACAAATATGCATAGTAGTTCTAGTGATTCCCCGCCACTCCCCCCTAAATATTACTTTCTTTAGACTGGATATAAAATTATTTTTAAACTTCAGGGTGAATATGAATTACCAGGGAAACTTTAAAAATGAATATTTTTCATCCTCTTTCTTCTCCTCAACCTTTACCTTAGATTCATATTTAAAAGGTCTGGTTAGGCAAGGTTTAAAAATTGCATTTTTAACAAGCCCTGGGTAATCATATTGTATATGTAGTTGGAT
Source organism: Antrozous pallidus (assembly GCA_027563665.1). Lineage (NCBI taxonomy): Eukaryota > Metazoa > Chordata > Mammalia > Chiroptera > Vespertilionidae > Antrozous > Antrozous pallidus. Next base: position 110,267,993 of record CM050513.1, on the reverse strand, counting down.
CTATGCTTTTCAAAACCTGTTGTGGAGAAAGTGTCAATTAATTGGGGTCTAAGTCATTCCAGGCCCTAGTCACTGGAGTGAGGCAGCTCTGCCTTTCACAATGATTCTGTTCTTTGGAGCCTGGCTTTTAAGTAGGCGCGCGCGCACACACACACACACACACACACACACACACACACACACACACACATCTATATATTCCCCAGAGTCCTTGGTACACTGAGGGTCATAGTCATTAACCAGCAATACACAGCAAAATCTAAACTCACCCACAACATTGCCTTGGCCAGGGGGAGTACTGGAGACATCTCAGGACCATGGACAACTCCTGGGAACCTATTAGCTGCCCAACTTCTCAGAGCCTACAAGGCATGATTCCCTGTTGTCTGCTGCCACCTACCTAGGGACTGCAGAGCAGTACACCTGTCGGTAAGAGGTGCCTGCACTGGGCCACTGCAGTGGCTTCTCAATCCCAGAATCTGCCTATGTTTTTTCTTTAGCACTTCCTGCCCAGGATTGCTCATGCCACTGAGAAACAGTTCTCACCAACATGAAACAATTCATGGCCACACATACGCCATAAAATGAACCAGGAAATGTGATGATGAGAGAACAGCACCCCAAGTGGGGGAAATGATTAAGAATATGGTGGCAAGACAATTCCACTGGCATATATTAAATTTTTACTGTCTGCCTGACACTGTGGAGGAAGCAACCAAATTCAGTGCCTTTCTCCCCTTCATTAAAAAAAACTTTATTTTATAATAATTTTAGACTTAAAAAAAGTTACTAAAACAGCATAGTGTTTATATTTCTAATACTAACAACTTAACTGCAGTTCAAAGATCACAATCAGGAAATTAACACAATAGACGGTTAAGTCTGACCAGACTTCCTTTTCCTGTCCCAGAATCTAGTCCAGAATCCCACATTTCACGTGCAGTGATTAGCCTTACTTCCTCAGGTCCTTGACACTGTGAGTTCTTCATTCTTTCCTGGTTTTTCATGACTTTGATATTTCTGAATGGTGCCTGTCAGTTGTTTAGTAGAATGTCTCTCAATTTTGGTTTGTCGGATGTTTTCTCGTGATCAGTGTGAGGCAGCGACATGGCTTAAGTTCTCTCAGTAGGAAATACATGCATATTAGATATTTTATTTACTTCTCTATATATCTATATATATGTCAGAACCATAAATTCATACGGAGACCTCCAATTCTCAGCCAATGCCCCTAAGTTCATTCTTGTCTTTCTCTTTTCCTTATTTGTAACTTCCTTCTCTGACAAGACACCTGGCTTTCATGATCTACCATGTATTCGCACATTTGTGCAACAAGTATTCACATACAGCAGCAGACTATAATGCACGCCCGATGAGAATACAGTATTTGTGCACAATTTTCATCTCTCTCTCTCTCTCTCTCTCTCTCTCTCTCTTTTGGCTTTAACATTACAGCATCCAATTTTTTTAAGGCAACCTGTTTTTATCAAATGTAGAGTATCTCCAATTTATGATGTCTGCATGTTTGTAAGTGCATGCTTTATTCTGTGCCTTCCATGACTTAAGTGCCTGCACGAGCCCCATTTCCCAAATGTAAACTGAAATTAAGCTAGTAGAAACAGCTGTTATTATACCAGATGACTGTGGTATGAGTCTCACAGAAGGTGTTCTGTCTCCGATGTCATCTCCTCCCTGCTCTAACCATTCAGTGTATTCTCAGAGCTGCTCCACAAAGCGCAGGATGAGTCACTTGTCAGCCTTTTACATAAGCAACAACTAAACCCTTTCTCAGTTCCCAAGTCTGTGCTTCCACAGGGCTGTGCTTGCTTCTGTGTGGCATTTATTGTCCTCCATTGGAAACTCTCTTGTTTCTATTCTGTCCTATTCTCCCCTCCCCCATGCTCCCATCTTTGAGAACATGGATTTTTGACTTACTTTGACCTCTATTTCATTGCCTCTCTTAGTGCCCAGGAAGGAGTTGGCACTCCACCACTGCTTCTTGAGTGACTGAATAGATGTGAGTCAGACTGGGCAGCTTTGTCTAAACTGTGTCCATAAATCCCTGCAGAAGATCACCCAATGCACTTGATAAGAATGTCCACCCTGTGCTCTACCTGGATGTCTTAAGGTTCAGTAGATTGGGGCGAGGCCCAAGAATGTGCATTTTTGTGAGATACTCAGGAATTCTTATGTACTTTTAAGTTTGCTACCCATGTGCATATTGGCTCATACAGTACTGCCAAGAAGGGTTGGGCCAAATGGAGGGATCAAGGGAGGCATCTGGAAAGAGGAGTTATCTGACACTTTGAATCTGATGAAGCCCAGAAAAGGCCAAGGTACCCGGACAAGAAAAGCGTTGATGACAACTACTTCATGTCCCCTTCAGTGGTCTGGGAGGGTGAAGAGCCTTTTGAAATTTTTCTCAGAAGTCCCTATGAATATGGCTACTGCTTATATGGAAATGCAGAAGGTGAGTGTTCTGAGGCCACTTCTACTCATCATCATTACTATTCTAGCCATACTTTTATCATTATTATTATTATTCTTCACCAAACATTTGGAATATTTCCTATAGTTAAGAATTCTGTGCACACTGTCCCAGTGCATTGATTGACGTTAGACCTAGTTACTTTTGTGATTTCTATATTTCATGAGGACATGCAGGTTCAGAAAGAGTCAGCAACTTTCCAAAATTTGTATAATGACCGCTTTCCTTATATGTAAACTGAGAATAATATTACCTTTCTTGGAGGGCTGTGATGAGTTTTAAATTATGAGTTTCTAGGAAATTTTCTGGATGAAAGGCAAAAACAAACAAACAAACAAACAAAAAACAACAACTGATGGTGCCAACTCTGGGAGCTGGGATGAGACGGGGATTGCACAGTCCTTGTGTATTATTTAGTACTAATACTTCATATACATCCCTTGTAAATTATTTACTTTCTGAAATTTGTGTGAGCTTTCATTATAATAAATAAAGTAAAGCATTAAACTCGAAGTGAGTGAGGCAAAGTAGAAATTGGAACTAGCAAAGAACTGCCACCAGCTGGAGGGACAAAGAGGAGAGGTGGCACTCCAGGGCCCAAACGTTAAAGTCATCAGATGAAGCTGGAACCAACACATGCCTGTCATGGGAAGCTGGAGCCACTAAGGAGATTGGGCCCCAAGCAGAGACAAGGTAAAGAACGAAGGAAGACTTAGTGTGAGAGAGAACTTAATATTAAAATATATGTACCCTGGCCCAACCATCAATAGGCAAAGGAAACTTGCCCACTCCATCGATGCTGGGACATTAGCAGACACGATATAAGCAGAGGCTTAAAGTGTGCCTACCTAGTAGACTTGCTCACTTGTACTTCTGGAGTTGTAATGGGAAGAATATGCCCTGATAGCCAACTAGCCCCCTAAGAATAAGAGATATATGGAGATGAGATCCCCCAGATAAATTGAAGCATGGAGCATAGTTTTCCCAGCTACTACAGCTCAAAGCAGAGATATCCCAACAGGTGCACTGGTGTGGGAATCTGAAAGGAGTGCTTACTGTCGTATGCCAGACTTTGGCTATTACATAGCAATAGTTGATGGATACCTGAGCTCCCCTCCCTCCAGCCCTTCAGTGTTCCAGCCATGCCGCCCATTGGACACACCCAGCCGGAAGCCAGATGAGCAGGACCTTGGGAAATACCACCTCCTTGTGGTACAAAGATGAGCAAGGGAAGAGCAAAGAATGGGTCAGGGCATGGGGTGGAGAGTGGAAAAAGGCACAGATCCATCAAAGCTTATGGCAGCATTCTATGCCTGGTATAAAATAGGTTGTTCAATGAAAAACAAATTATTTTGAAAAAGTCCCTGACAGGACAGTGTCCCTGGATTCGAGTTGAAAATAACATTCCTGAGTAGACCTACTGAGAAGCAATGCATTATACTGTGACCATGAGGAGGAGGAGGAGATGATAAAATCGCATTTGTTGAGTATTTAATATGCTACAGGCACAGTTTTAAGTTCTTTACTTTGAAAATTTGAGCCTCAGAACAATCCTATGAGATTGGTACTAATATATCTATTTTACCCGTAAAAAAAAAAAAAAAATTTGAGGCCAAGGGAGGTGACGCAAGATTATATCGCTAGTCAGCATCACAAGGCAGCATTTGAACTCAAACCAAGTCCATAGCTTTGACCACTACAGTGGTGGAAAAATCCCATGTGTTAGATAGGCATGATTAAGAGGAATGAGGGTCGTGTGTGTGTCTTTGTCAGTGTCTGTGTGTCTGTGTGCCTTGTGGAGATGAGGGAAGGGCGGGGGGGCTCCTAAAGCTTGAACATAGGTGCTGTGAATTTACAAGCCTTTCTCATCCCGGGGAAGATGGATGGGTAGGGAAGAGGTTGGTACTGCATCTTGGCGCCAGGTTGATGAAGCTGAAGCCATCAATTCTCCTTCCGGCAACCCAGGCTCCTCCTGGTGACAGCAGAGGGAGGGGCACTGTCTCCTGAGCTGTGGACATGACTGACAGGCACCTTCGCTGTTAGCCCTGGCAGTGGGGGACAGAATAAAGCATGTGTGACAAGAGCAGTTCTGTGCTCTCTTCTCAGGGGATGGAAGGTTGGAGACAACTCAGGGGCTAGTGCCAGAAGCTTCAAGGGCTTACGGGTTTTGGAGAATTAGAGAAACCCCAGTCAGTCTCAATCTGGGGTTTCTTTTATCAGCTATGTGGAACCAGGGAAATCATTGACTGTCTCTCAGCCAAGCCACTGATATGAGCGATTCCCCATCTGAAAACTGGGTGATGATAATATCTCCCTATGAAGGTGTCAGGCAGATTCAATAAGAGAAAGCTTATTAAGATACTAGCTCAGTGCTCAGCATCTGGTAGTGTTCAATACTTCTTGAAGACATGCCCTTTCTTTCCTTAATATAGTGTTAACACTAATAATGACAGAAAGTGGGTTACCTATAACTAGACCCCAAGCATCATCACTGCACCATCTTTAAGAAACTTAGTTGAAAGGAAAGGCCTCCCACATGTGGTATATAGCCAATGGGCTATGCACATAGACTTTGGCATAAGTCACCTGGATTCTAAGTCTAACCCAACCACTCTAAATGCTAAATGGCTTGCAGCAAGCTGGTTAATGTGTTCAACCTTTAGTTTCCTCATCTGTGAAATGGGTGATAATAACCCTGGAGAGTTATGAGAGCTCACTGAGCTAAGGCACATCACCCCCTGGACACTGTCCCTGGCACATAGTGAACTCTTCATACATACGACTTATGATTATCAATGGTGTGTTATGTAAGATGCATTGATCAAGGGTGCAGGCTCCAGAACCAAACTTAATTAGCTGAAAACTTTGCTCTGCCAGTTACTATTGTGTAGTAATCAACCTTAGGCAGTAGCTCAGTCAGCTTGCCCACCTGTGACACTGTGATAACAATGAAATCTTCCTCAGGGAGGTTGCTGTGAAGATGAATGAGTAGGTACATGCAAAACACTCAGGAAAATGTAAATAAGAATTAAATGAGGCTTCAGTAGCCATTACATTGTCTTAATCTCTAAAAATGTATCTACTGTGGGGGCAAGGAGCATTTTATCAGGTCATGAGATCACTGCATATAAACACAAAACTCATTCTAAAGGGACATGGAGCAGAGATGATAATCAAACACCAGTAAACACCTAGGAGAAGGATTAAAAATAGGCAGGGATTATTGATTGGGCAGCAAATGAGGTCAGATGGTAGTTTCTAAGGAAGGAGAAAATCATACAAACAATTTTATCTATAACAACAATTCCTTGAAAATTTATATACATAATAAATATAACATATACTAGTAATACATAAAGTGTATGTGCATAATCTATAATTATAACATACTAGAGGCCCGGTGCATGAAATTCATGCATGGGGGGGGGTGTCCCTCAGCCGAGCCTAAATCCTGTCCAATATGGGACTCCTCAAGAGATGTCCGACTGCCTGTTTAGGCCTGATCCTGGGCCTAAACAGGCAGTTCAACATCCCTCTCATAATCCAGGACTGGTGGCTCCCAACTGCTCACCTGCCCTCCTTCCTGATTGCCCCTGACCACTTCTGCCTGCCAGCCTGATCACCTCTAACCACTCCCCTGCCAGCCTGATTGATGTCTAATTGCTCCCCTACCAGCTTGGTCCCTCCCAACTACTCTCCCCTGCAGGCCTGCATCCCCCCAACTGCCTCCCTTGCAGGCCATGGTCCCCCCCCAACTGCCCTTCCCTGCTGGCCATCTTGTGGAGGCCATCTTATGTCCACATGGGTGCAGCCATCTTTGACTATATGGGGCAGCCATCTTGTATGTTGGAGTGATGGTCAATTTGCATATTATTCTTTTATTAGATAGGATATTTTTACATATTACATTTATATATTTATTAGATGTTTGCATACATAGATATTGAATATATAAATATAAAAATGTGGCAAAAGATAAAAGATTCTCTACTGGTTGTGTCTAGAAAGGTTAACCTAGAGTATAGATATGGAAGCAGTGAGATATTTAGATGTTCATTGAATGAATGAATGAGAATTGCAGATATTATTCAAAATTGTTAACTGATAATATGCAATCTAAAGAATGTAGAGACCACTGGACTACAGAATTCTTTCCCAATTCTCATTCAGGAATTAAAACTGTTCCCATCCAAACCCCATCTCCTTTTCCTTTCTCTAGTTCTTCACCTATTTCCACCTACCTGTGAGGGCTCCTCATTCCACAAACAAAAGCTGCCTTGCACCTCACTTCTGTCTTTTAGAGATGTTCTTCTACTGTCTCTACTAATCTCCAGCTCATCCTTCAAACCCCATTTAAATGCCACATCACCTGTGAATTCTTTCCTAACTCTCCCCACTGCCTCTTCCCTTCCTTACTTCAGAGTATCTTGTACAAAAGTTCATGATAGCTCTGATCACAATGTTATATAACCCATTTTTGCATCTGTCTCCCCCCTCTCTACATAAGACAGTGCCACGCACAAAGTGGATGCTTAATTTTTATTTGTAAAAATAAATGAATAAAATAATGGATGGATGGAAGAATGAATGAGTGAATATTTTCAGTTTCTGGATGGACTCCTGACCACTCTCTTCTTCCTTTCTCTTCCCCTCCTTTCTCTTTCCACAGAGACTTCACTCTCCTTTGACTCTCCCTGTCCTTGGATGACTGCCTGATTCATTCTCTTACCCTTCTTAACTTTTCACCCTTTATTATCTTGTCTACTCTTTACTTACTTTCTTATATTTTTCTTACCACTCCCAAGCCCTTCCCTACTATACTCTACTAGAGTCCTGGTGCATGCATTCATGCACTGGAGGGGTCCCTCAGCCTGGCCTGTGGGGATTGGTCCAAATGAGCTCTCCGACATCCCCTGAGAGAGTCTCAGATTGTGAGAAGGTGGTTCTCAATGACACACCCTGGAATCAGGTTCCCTTCTCTCTGGTCCTAGCACATTACCTGAGAACCGCAGCTGCCAAGTGAATGCAGCTTGGCAGCTCCTGCATTAAACATCTGCCCCCTGGTGGTCAGTGTACATTATAGCTATTGGTTGGCCAGCCAGTTGGCTGGTCGCTTAGTCTTTTATATATATAGATACCTAATCTTCTGACCTATGTGTTGTTTCCCAAATGCCTTTTTGCATCTGAGTCTCTGACTGATCCCTATGATCTCAAAATTTTTCTATGATATATATTTGCCTCTTTCCTACTCAACCATCAGAATTTATGTCTAGCACCCCCCCTAACCTCTCCAGCAACTATTCTTGTACAATCAACCCAGACTCTTTAAGACAGCATTCAGGATTCAAGCCAAGCTAAAGCAGGACTCCCAACCAGGATGCCCCCTCTCTTCCTGCACACCCTTGCTGGGTATTCATTTCCACTTGGTGCCCTTGCAATGCTCCTGAAAATCTTCCCACTGTTCTGGATCTGCTTCCAAGCCACATGCTGCAACACAGGGGGTCTGTGTCACACTCACAATTAACTAACTACTGTACTTAAGCTAATCTCAGCCTAACTGATGACTGCTGGAGCCATCGGTGCTGATAGAGCAGGAGCATTTCTGCTCAGGGAGCTCTGCTTCCTCCAGACTCAACCAGGTAGAACAAGGAGGTGACATCACCCAACCTCCCTCAGAGACTTCAGAATTCTTAGTTCAATCTCGGGGGAATGAGTATGAAGATGAATTAGAATTTCCCAGCCTTCAGGGACTCTTGGGAAGTACATGCTGGGGGCCGAGCTCCAGTCCTTTCCCCACCTCCTACAGAGGCACCTTCAGAAACCTACAACATGCAGGGGACCATCTACCAGGCAAATTTGCTGACAATTAGTAAAGCTGACATTTTACTGGCAAAAAAAACCGTTTCCAACTTTTCTATTCATTTCCTTCAAGGATTAAGGTAACATAAGCACACAGTTTAAAAGCATATGTAAAATTAAAATTTCCCATTAATAAAATATTACATGCTGATCAGAGATTTAGAAAACACCAAGGACTGGAAAGAAACACCCCCACCAAAGGCCACCTCTAAAACAATTTTGACACATTTCCCTCCAGACTTTCACTACGCAGCCATTTTCATCCTCAATATTTGCATAGTTTCTATCATTCTGCATATGTAATTGTGAATCTTGATTTTTAAAAAATTATTATTTCCTAAGTTATTCCTTGATGGGTATAGGTATCAACATACATCTTGAATATAGCATTATATGCTCATACTGAACATTTACTATGGCCCCTAGTACATATTATCATGTTATATTGTTTTCAAATATAAATCCACACGCCAATACTGTAAGGTGCTAGGACACCCACTGCTTCCCAGCTTTCCTCTGTCACTACTGCAAACCCTGAGATGATTTAACTGCTTGCTCTCATGTCTCTCGTCACCTTTGATTTGCAAACCACCTTTCCGGTTCCTCACCAACCATTCTTCTGGACACAGCTCATGCTCTGCCACTTCCAGTCCACGCAGCCCAATGCAGAGTAGATTCCTTCTGAACTCTGCGGCACTGTTCAGAGAGGGATGGTGAATGGATATTTATTTGACCTTGAACCTCCCATTCCTGCCATAGTATCTGGCATATAAAAGGCAAATGAATTCTGTACCTGAGTTTTGTCAGCTTATGTTTCCTCAAATACACCACGGGGAAGGGGAGTTCTGTCACAGCACAGAGTTTTGAGGATAAAATATAATTTAAGGCAAAGGTGCCCTGTAGGTTGAATCGTGCAATGTGCATGGAAGGAAATAGTATTGTCCTCTTTACCGTGTATCATGGTTAACTTTACATGTCAACTTGACTAGGTCATGGATATCTGGACATTCGGGCAAACATTACTGTGGGTATGTCTGGGAGGGTGTTTGTGGATGAGATTAACATCTGAATCAGTAGATTGAGTCAAGCAGATGGCCCTGCCCAGTGTGAGTGGGCCCCACTCCATCAGCTGAAGACCTGACTAGATCCAAAAGGCTGATTCTCCCTCCCACAAGTGGAAGAAAACCCCGGTCTGGCTGTCTTGGAGTGGTTCTTTTCTTGCCTTTAGACTTGAATGAACAGAGCAACTCTTCTGGGGTCTTGAGCCTGCAGCTTTCAGACTAGAACTCCACCAGCAGGTCTTCCGAGTCCCCATTTGTCAGCCTCAGATCTTGGGATGCATCAGCCTCCACAGTCATATGAGCCAATTCCTATGGCGTCTATTTCTTTGGAGAATCCTGACTGATACAACATGGCTGTTCCTAAGATCCACACTCAGGAATTCTTTTCTCCTAGGAAGCTCGCACTTAGACCCAGGCTGTGGGGAACAGGATAAGAAAGTATTCTGGGGAACCTGGGCAGGTGAGAGGTACAGGCACTGGAATGGCCAGGCAGGGAGAACAGTAAGGCCAGAAAGAAAACAAGAAAGCAAGAAATCTCTGAATTGTCCCCCAAACTAGGACAATCACAACTCCTGGGAGACCAGCTACAGAAATGAGGCAGGGCCAACCACGCAAAAGATCAACCGTAGCCACTATCTGAGGGTTTGAGTTTGCCACTTTGTATTGTGATGTATCAAGACACACTCAGATTATTTCAGGAAAAACCACAGAATGAGGAGTGCACAATGAAACAGCTGGTGCACGGCACAGGGCTTGAGCATCCCAAGTATTTCAGGAAAATAAGAAAAAGATCCAGAGATGCAGGGTGAGTTTGGGAAAGTGGTTCACCCCAAATGTATTGAGAAAGGTCAGCCTGTTTTTATTTATTTATTTTTCTTTTTTGACTTTATTTTATTTTATTGTATTCTTTAAAGTATTACAAATAGTAGTACATATGTTTTCCTCCCTCCCCATTGTCCTCCCCCAAGTCTCCCCTATCCCTCCAGCACATGCCCTCATCTGCCCCTCCCCAGTGTCTTGTATCCATTGGTTATGCTTATATGCATGCATACAAGTCCTTTGGTTGATCTCTTACAGCCCCTGCCCCCACCCTCCCCTGCCTTCCCCCTGTAGTTTGAAAGTCTGTTCAATGCTTCTTTGCCTCTGTATCAATCTTTTGCCCCTCTTTCTTTTCTTTAAAAAGATCTTGCATCTGCATACTGGAAATAAATGTATGCGAACAAAAAATGTTTGAGTCTTAGTTTCAATGTCCAACTGTTCTGAGTCCCAGTTTCAATGTCAAATAGTTCCTTATGTGTACATGTCAGCAATGGTATCTGGATGGTGGACATATGGTGACGATGCAGGTTCCACCCTCTCTGGTTTGGACCTGGGCCGCCTGCAATGATGCACAGCTGCTGACTGCTGTGTGACAAGATGTCGTCAGTGTCTTCGATCTCTGGACTGTCTTCACAGTTGGAATAGACCTGTCAGTTCCTCTTTGTTGCAGGAATCCATATGATCTTGGAATTGTTTTCTGAAAATATACAAACATATTCTCGACCAAAAGTTAATAAAGGGATCTTTTCTATAAATTAGACTTGAGATTCTGTTTATTTTTTCCCAAATGATTTTCCTTTGGCTTATTTTGACACCATGTGTGTGTTTCATGGGTGTCCTGCTGTTGGCATTACAAATGAAAATTAAGTTTCTGGAGTAAGAATTTTCTAGATGTAATTTACTTACAGGATATTTTTCCTTACATGACATTACCCCACTATAGGTCAGCCTGTTTTTAAGTGGTAGGTCCTACTTGGATTGACAGCAGGAGGGATGTGAAGTCTTGAAGTCAGGTGAATTATTTTGTTCACTAGATTCCACATGCAAGTGAAATCATATGGTACTTTTCTTTCTCTGACTGGCTTATTTCATTAGCATCATAATCTCCAAGACCACACATGCTATTGCAAAAGATAAGATTGCTTCTTCTTTACAGCTGCATACTATTCTATGGTGTAAATGTAATACAGTTTTTTTTAAATCAACTAATCTACTAATGGGCTTTTGGGCTGTTTTCATATATGGCTATCCTGCCTAATAAAAGAGTAATATGCAAACTGACCATACCACCGATCAAGCCAAGCCAATCAGGAGCAAATTAACCCCAACCAAGATGGTTGCAGCCACTGAGAGCAGGGGGAGGCTTGGGTTTCCCTGTCAATGGAGGAAGCTAAGCTTTCTGCCTGCCCTTGCCTGCCTAGGCCTCTACTTAATGCTACAAAGTTTCAATTATAGAATATATATCCCAACAGAAATGGCAGCAACCACAGAGCTGGAGAGAACAGAGGCTAGGGTTGTCAGGATGATGGAGGAAGCCAAGCATCTGCAGCCCTAGCAGCTAGGCTTCCACTCCAGGCTACAATGTTTCAATTATAGAAGGTAAATGTCCCAACAGAAATGGCTGCCACCACGGAGTGAGCAGAAGGCTTGGCTCTGCTCCAGACTACAAAGTTTCAATTGTAGAACATAAATACCAGATCCCAGGGCCTCTTCTTGGGTTTCTGGGGGGCATGGCCAGCCTGCAAACCACAACAGGTCCTCACCCAGGCCCCCACACCCCAAAGGAACCCCACCCTGATCTGGGACACCCTTCAGGACAAACCAGCTGGCCCCCACCCATGCACCAGGCCTCTAACTTATCTAATAAAAGAGTAATATGCAGATTGACCATTACTCCAACACACAAGAGAGCTGCCCCCATGTAGTCAAAGATCCTGCCCCCATGTGGACATAAGATGGCCACCACAAGATTGCCAGCAGGGTAGGGTAGTTGGGAGGGACCAGGACTGCAAGGGAGGGCAGTTGGGGGCACTCAAGTATGCAGGGGAGGGCAGTTAGGAGTGACCAGGCCAGCAGAAGAGGGAAGTTGGGGGCAAACAGGTTGGCTGGGGAGCAGTTAGACATGAATCAGGCTGGAAGGGGAGTGCTTAGGGGTGATCAGGCTGGCAGGAAGAAGCAGTTAGGAGCAATCAAGAAGGCAGGCAGGCGAGCAGTTTGGAGTCAGCAGTCCTGGATTGTGAGAAGGATGTCCAACTGACCATTTAGACCTGATCGGGTCTAAACGGGCAGTCAGACATCACTCAAGGGGTCCCAAACTGGAGAGAATACAGGCTGGGCTGAGGGACAACCTCCCCGCAACTCCGTGCACAAATTTCGTGCACCAAGCCTCTAGTTGAAAATAATGCTGCAATAAACATAGGGGTGCATATATATTTTTTTGAATTTATGGTTTTGTGAACCAATATCATCCCAATCCTATCTAATAATAATCCTCTCTAAAAAGAGGGAATATGCTAATTGACCTTAATGCCATTGCAAAGATGGTGCACCTACAGCCAATAAGGAGGGAATATGCTAATTGACTGTCCCACCCTCAAAGATGGCAGTGTGCACAGCCAATAAGGAGGGAATATGCTAATTTACTGTCATACCCTCAAAGATGGTGGTGCCCACAGCCACTAGATGGCTATGCACAGTCCCCTCAGCCCCGTAGGGGCGGCAGCCATGTGGACTCTGTGTGCCTATCTCTGGAGTTTCCCAGTCCACTCAGACCCCCAACCACCCAGGGCCAGCCTAAGGCATAGGCAAGCCTAAGATAGTGGCTGCCCAGCCACCCAGGGCTTCCTAAGATTCAGGTAACCAGGGATGGCTGAGGCTTGTGCTGCTTGCAGTGGCAGCAGCAGAGGTATGATGGGGTGTCGCCTTCCCCTGATCGCCAGGTCATCTCCCACCCCTGAGGGCTCCTGGACTGTGAGAGGGGCAGGCCGGGCTGAGGGACCCCCCCTTCCAATGCATGAATTTTCTAGTAAATTCAATAAAAAAAATAAAGGCTATTACTTGTTCAAATGATAATGGTTATGCTTTTATCTTAAAAATAGATCCTAAATTATGTGATATCTAGGAGTTAAAGTAATGGAATCATGGCAGTGAATGCAAATACAGATGACGGAAGGGTTATCAGGAGTTCATGACTGTTGCAGCTAAGGGTTGAGTATACTGTTCTCTTCTTGCTATGTTGGTATTTTGAAAATTAACCAGAATAAAATCTTTATCAAAAGAGAGACTCTAAAAACCAAGTCAGGCAAACTAAAGAATCTAAAGAATCTCAAAGGGAAGTGGGGAGGAGGAGGGAAGAGATCAAGTTAAAAACTTACATGCATATATGCATACTTCATGGACACAGGCAATAGTGTGGTGAAGGCCTAGGGTGGGGCGGGAATCTGGTGTAGGGGAGCAATGCGGGGGAAAAAAGGGAGACATCTGTAATACTCTCAATAATAGAGAAAAAGAAAAAAAGAAAAGTCTTTGCACTTCTTTCTTAATGTTTAAAGATATTTGAAACTAAGCATCCACTTGAAAAGCATTTCTCTCTAGAAACCTGTGCAGGAGAAGCCCTGGACTTAAGTTGGAAACCAGTGCTTCCAACACAGCTTCAGGCTGCAGCCTGCCTTGAAATACATGCCTCTGAAGCTTATCCCCCTGCCCTTATACCCTGTCCTCAAACTTCAACCAAAGCCCTTGCCCTTTTCTTTTTCTTTTTCTTTTTTTTTAATTTAAAAAATATATATTTTATTGATTTTTTTACAGAGAGGAAAGGAGAGGGATAGAAAGTCAGAAACATTGATGAGAGAGAGACATCGATCAGCTGCCTCTTGCACGCCCCCTACTGGGGATGTGCCCGCAGCCAAGGTACATGCCCTTGCCGGAATCGAACCCGGGGACCCTTCATTCCACAGTCCGACGCTCTATCCACTGAGCCAAACCGGTCTCGGCACCCTTGCCCTTTTCAATTAACCCACCTTAGTCTGTGGAAAAGAGAAAAGAAACACTCTCGTCTACAGCCCATTGTCTGGTGTGATGGGTTTGCAGATTTGACACTGGGCTCTCCCAGATTCATGAACCGCTCATCCTTGGGCTCATCAAGGTCCCTGGGAAATCTGTCCACGGACAGCAGAGATGCAGGGGAATGTGAGTGGCCTGCCCGACCTGAAGGGAGGCTCTGATCGGGCTCTGATCTGGCTCCTGAGAGTCCTGGAGGGACCAGATATAAACAGACTCAGCCTTGCTGCGAGCCTCAACAGAGGAGCAGCCCAATCTTGAATCGATCACACAAGACACCCACATGATAAAGGACAGTCTACAGGATCGATGCTGGGTCTGGGCCAAGTCGGCTAGTGGAGCCAGAGGAGAGTTACTCAGTTTCAAGGTCACCTGCTCCAATCAAGAAAGGTTACACATAATACATTAGGCTCAGTAGCCTGGGTTGATCTTATGAACATATATACTCTTACAGAGGTATTTGTGCATCAGTCGAAAGAAGATAACTTCTAAAAGAATTGCTTTTTCAATATAATTTATACTGCTATAAGCTATGACACCATTATAGATTTACATAACCTCTTTGTTAAATAGAAATTAAAGTGCTTTGGGTGCAAGCAAGAGAAAGCCATCTTAAAAGCCTTCGGAAGAAAAGAATTTGTTGACTCACTGACTCACATCATTAAAAAGCCTACAAAAATACAGATGTTAAGCAACGCCAGATGCTGGCATTCAGTCTAAATCTCTGAGATTCTGTTACTCTCTCCAGTTCTCAGATATGTAGGGTCAGACCGTGTGAAGGACAGAGTTGACCAGGAGCCCCAGAACCATGGTTCACTTCCAATGAAAATAAGTCTTTCCAAAAATTCCAGCAGAAGTGCTAACAATTCCATGGAAGGGCTAACCAGTCCAGCTTGGACCATATTTCTTTTTCCCTCCAAAATATTTTTATTGATTCAGAGAGGAAGAGAGAGATAGAAATATCAATGATGATAGAGAATCATGGATTGGCTGCCTCCTGAACACCCCCTACTGGAGATGGAACCTGCAACCTGAGCATGTGCCCTGACTGGGAATGGAACCATGGCCTCCTGGTTCATGGGTTGATGCTCAACCTCTGAGCTACACTGGCCAAGCTGGACTATATTTCTATATCCCTAAGTAAATCACTATGGCAAGGAGAATAGGATATTCTTATGAAGAGAGAGAAGAAAGGAGGTACGGTGGTAAAATGGGTGCTTTATAGATCAAAGGACCAGACGTCTGCATTTACTTTCTTTTCTATGTTGTCAGAACCCAAGGAGATAACCACTATGGCATTGTGTTGGAAAGTAAAAATTCTTACAAAAATTCAAAGATGTCTGACACTGAACTTGTGGGTAGTGTTAATGTTTTATTTGCTGGGTGTCTACAAATAGCTAAGAGATGAATGTGAGATCTTTTCTTGAATTTTCTTCCCACATTGAGTGGTAGAAAGATACAGTTTCTGGAATAAGGAAACCTGAGTTCAAATCTGGGCTCCTGTGTGTTACCAGATATATGATTAAGACACAGACTATTAGCTCACAGGACTTTAGGGGGAGGAAAGGACACACAGCACATGGGAGTGCTCTGCAAACAGAGAACTGTACACAAATATACGAAGAAACAGTGGGAGTTGTGAATCCAGGTTACAGTATAAGGAGAAATGATCAAATGCAAAGAGCTAGGAGCTGAAATTCTCCCCAGATGGGAAGCAGCATAGCTTTCAGGCCTGAGGTGGGAAGGTCGGATAGAACTCTCTAGGGTGACTCTTGGTCGCAGAAGCAGGGCAGCCTGGGCCAGTCACTGACTGCAGGTGTGTTAGTGGATGCTTTCAGTGGAGAGAGACCAGGCTAAAGACTTCTCTGCCATGCCAGCTTCTCTCCTCCATCCTACAGCACTCTGGTCTCGGCCTTCCCTTCCCTTCCCTTGGGAAGAATGCAAGAATGAGAAGACTCCTACAAAACAAAGGCTATCTGGAAAACAGAACTTACTGTTAGCATCTCGTTATCCAATGGCCAAGGCACCCTGGGTAGCCCTGGTCTAGCAGACCTGCCTTTAGGGCAGCAGGGACTGGCAGGGAGAGAGAGATCAGAGGGGAATTGGAATGATTTGATGCCTTCTACATCAGACTCTTGGATTTAATCTCATCTGGTGGGCCCTGTCGGATCAAGAGAAAGAACATCCCTGCTTTTGGCCACACCTCACTTAACTCACTGATTCCATTAAAATACTTTATTCTTATTCTCTAATCATCAATAGTGTTGCTCAGTGCTATGCTATGAGAAGCCACAGAGCCCCTATTCTGTGCCAGGTCCTGTGCTAGGATCAGGGGCCTGAAGGGGAGTAACACAAGGTTTCTCACCTCCCCAGGAGCCAAGCAGGTGAGTGTACAGCGAGAGGAAGCCACAGCAGGGGAAGCTCAGGGGAAGTGGAGGAACACAGGCATGGTGGCAAACCCAGCCCAATGAGGCATTTCAAGGACGCTCCCTAACAGAGGCGATCACCGAGCAGAGCTGGCATTACCCAGGCAAAGCCATTTGAGAAGGCCACCGTGTGGCAAAGGCAGAGGAGAAGCAGCAGAATATGTGTAAAGATTATGAAAAGATTTGTTTTGCCAGAGGGCAAAGTGTGAAGTAGAAATGCGGCTGTTGAGGAGGCAATATCTTGAGGGCATGCTGTGCGTGCTAAGGGGCATGGACCTTATTCTGTGGTTGTTAGGGAGCCACTGAAGGATTTAAGCAGAGTGTCAGGATCTTATTTTTATTTCAGAAATATCTCTTATGGTGCCGCCATGGAGGATCTATTGCAGGTGAGCCTGGGTATAGGAGATAGAAAGCTAGAGCCATAATTCAGGTGAAAGATAATGAGGTTTTGAATCAAGATAGAGCCCTGGTAGGAAAGGGAGAAGAGAATTAATTAAAAGATACATGTAAGGTGAAATTGGCCAGATGGACAACTGATTGAATGTAGGACGGAGCGAGATGGCAGAATCAAAACCAGCTCCTAGGCTTCTGATGGCAGGGACTGGTGGTTCCATCCCAAGAGTTAGTGAGCATGGGAGGGACAGGTTTAATGGAAACCAGGGTAAGTTTGATTTGGGACATGTCTGAAGTATTAGTGTTCATGGAACATCAAAATAAAGAAATCCATGAAGTAGTTGGGGAAGATATAAAGACAGGTGTTGTCAGACAAGAGGAGGTAGTTAAAAACCATGAAGCACGTGTGACTGCCCAAGGATAATTTAAAAACTGATAAAGGAGTTAGCTGTGCATGCCAAGAATCTGAGGGGAAGGAGGAGAAGGTAGAGCAGATAAAAGATTCCAAGGAAAGAATGGCCAGGAAAGGAAAGAAGACAGAGTTTCAAGATGGAAGGAACTGAGGCATCGGGTGAGGGAAGGACTCAGCAGATCCTCTGGGTGTGGTATTGAAGAAGTCACAGATGAGAAGAGTGATTGCAATTGAGCATGATCCATTTTTGGGGGGAGTGGGGGAAGGGGAGCCAATTAATAGCATCTCTGTCTTCCCAGCCTGTGGGCAGAACCAAACCAAGAAATTAAGACACAAAAGAGCTAGTGGAAAGCAGAATGTGGTTTAGAATAGTGTCAAATGGCCTTGCCCTCTCTCCCTGGAGCTGACCTCCTCCCCTCCCCTGTGTTATTTTCTTGGTTGCAGCATTGAATATGCTGAGGAAGCTGACTGCAGGAGTGGACAGATAAGCCTAAAAGAAGGGGAGAAAGGGCTGAGCAAGCAGCTTCATCTTTCCCCAATACCATCAGGCAGATGAGTTTACCCATCCATTGCTTTTCAGAAAAACTCCATCCTGAGAAGGAAAGATAAAATGAGAGGAGAGACAAAGAGGCTACTAATGCAGACAACTCTTTGAGGACCTGCTGGGAAGGGCAGGGGAGAGCCTGGAGAGAGATTTGAATGGCTGAGTCACATGGATGGATGTCTTCCACACCAGACCCTTTGATGTTATCTTCCTGGTGGGCCCTGCCTCAAGGCTGACTCCTTGATTTCATTAAGCAATACCTCCTGATACCAGAGGGAGGTTGCACTGTCCCAACTGAGCTGAATTGGCAAAGGTGGTCCTTCTGCCTTAAATACTGTGTTCTATGGTGGCAGGAAGAACACTGAGCTTGGGGTCAGATTATTCCGACCCCAACACCAGCTCCTTCACTTACTTCCTACATTGCCTCAAGTCCATCTTCCACTACTGAGCCTCAGATCTCCCATCTCTGAAATGGAAATGACTGGCCATCTCTCGTAGAGTGGTTTCCAAGATCAAGTCCAATGAGATCAGATCAGATTAGGTTAATGTCAATAGGAAAATGGAAATGAGACCTCAGCACATCACTCAGGTGCTCAAGAAATGCTTATTGATTCCAAATCCATTTACTGGCAACAATGCTCTTCTATAAAAGGGTCTAAGAATGACAATTTAGGACAATTAGATAGGACAGTTAGTATACTGTTGTCCCTCTGGGAAGATTCTCTTTCTGTTTACAGAGAAGAAATACCAGAGCAGGAGTCGGGCTGACTGCTCCGAGTATAGCAGTGCCCTGTCTGAATCACTCTTTTCTAGAAAATTTTGTCTCATTACCTAGACATGATATAACTCAAGGGATTATATTAACATTGCCCAAATTTACAAGAGACCTGATATGTAATGTAAGTGCTGATATATGTTTAACAAGTCTCCTGGTTAATTGGTGATAAAATTCAATATGTTGTATTTATTTACATCCTGTTTCCCTTAACACAATCTTTTTTCTAATCCAATTACAAGGTAGCTTAGTGGTTAAGAACACACAGCCCAGAGGCCAGAGTGTGAATCCTGGCTTCTTCACTGACAAGTTGTGGAACCTAAATTGTGGGATTAAGCCTTTTATACCTCAGTTTCCTCATTTGTAAAATGAAGGATAATATAACTGCCAACCTTAAAGTGTTATTGTGTCAAATGAATAAATATCATGGAAAAGCTATATAATATTAGTTGTTATATCTTAGCTAGAGACAAGGGATTTCTCTAGATTCAGGGGGAATTTCATCTAGTGTTAAGAAAGGAGATTCAAATGCTGAGTTTCTAATCTT
Source organism: Antrozous pallidus (assembly GCA_027563665.1). NCBI lineage: Eukaryota > Metazoa > Chordata > Mammalia > Chiroptera > Vespertilionidae > Antrozous > Antrozous pallidus. The sequence goes on along the minus strand of CM050513.1, from coordinate 110,248,610 downwards.
AGCTCTGCCCCTCATCATCCATTTAATTTCAGGGAAGTAATAAAAGTCTGTTAGCCTCAATATCCTCATCTATGATATAAAAGCAATAATATGCACTTCAAAGGGTTATTGTAGGGGTTTAATATGATGATTTTGTAAATCTTCCCATCACACAGAAGAGGTACAATGATTTCCTTTTTCTTCTATTATGAATCAGCCCACGTATTTTTCCCCCTATGTCCTGAGTAAAAATGTGAACCCAACAAGAAAGAACACTTGGGGGAATTTTGTCAGAGGTTTCAAAGATGAAAAACTGAACGGCAACTGACTTTGAATTTGTCTTTAAAGCCCAGTGAACAGATTTAGTCATGATTTTTCCAGACACTAATTTGCCTAAGCCAGAACCCTTTCATGTAGATAAATGGTGCTGATGTTGCACCAACTGTGACAACTCACCTTGACTATGACCTTTGGATCCCTGTACAAGGTGCTTTTGAATCCCCAAAGTATCTATGCCCTGACCTGAGGAGGTGGCTGTTTGAAGATGACTTTGAAATTCATCTGGCTGCCCTTCCAAGACACTCAAACTGTCCCCTTACAGACTCACCTTACGCAAACATCCATTTACAAACACTTCTTTTGAAATTTATCCATCTGAGCAACCAATTTCTCATAGGAAAATGCAGAGTTTAGATTATTAGAGATTCTTAATGAAATATATATGAGATGAAGGAAGAATGTGGAGTTGTCAATATTTATGGGACAGGAAAGCTTTCTTCCAACTGTAAGGCGTCCTGGGGAATCTGACAGTTACTTTCCTACAGGCAGGAAAGAAGAGGAAAATGGTGTACCCCTACCTCCCCCTCCACCCCCCCCCCATGCCAAATCACCACCATTAGTGAGGAGCATAGCAATATGTGTCTGAATAGCATAGCTTAAGGGAAACTGTTGAGAACTATTGGGTTGCAGCTCTGGTACACTCTCAGAAGTAATGCAATTGACAAAGCACAAGTTTACATGCTTGACAGGTAATATTCACACTCCAAATCTATCTTTAAAAAAATGTTCGTATTGATTTTTTTTACAGAGAGGAAGGGAGAGGGATAGAGAGTTAGAAACATCGATGAGAGAAAAACATCGATCAGCTGCCTCCTGCACACTCCCTACTAGGTATGTGCCCACAACCAAGGTACATGCCCTTCACTAGAATCGAACCTGGGACCCTTGAGTCCGCAGGCCAACACTCTATCCACTGAGCAAAACCGGTTAGGGCTCCAAATCTATCTTTTATTGATTAGAGTGAAAGGTTGTTCAAGTTGGCTTAGCATTGATTTCTCCATCCATAAAATGGGAATGAATAATAACTATGTTACAGAACAGTAAGTGGGAGATTGAATGTCAATCGTGAGCATAATAACACCAAATAAAGTGCTCAAAATATTAGATTTCATTTCTTTAATATCCTGAACCTATGATTCAATGATCAGAGATTACAACCTTGCATATTTCACTCCATGTTAGGAGGGAGTTCCTGATATTGGGGTTTCCCCAGCAATGGAATGGATTGCTTCATAGGATCCTGAGTAACCCCTTCCCCCAACTCCTGTTGTTTCCTGCCATTCCTGGGAAACATTCAAACCTAGATTGAATACTCTGCTTTTGTGGTCATTTCAAATGACAGGGGAATTTACAGCAGCTTCATTCGAGCAAGGAAGTTGAATTAAATACCATTTAAATTCAAATACATGAACAGTCACTTGTAATTTTTAAAATTCCTTAATGGACAAACTAGATGCTGCTGAAGACATCACAGGAGTTAATAGTGAAAAGCCCCTGTGACCCAGAGAAAGAGGAAAATGGGGAGAAAGTTCTACCGACAATACTTAACCTCAAGGGCATCCGCCTCCTTGAGGCGCCATTGAATTAGTTGCTTTAATGTGTAAAGATGGAGGTTACACAGTGTCACCACTCTCAACAGAAAGAAGTATTCAAGAACGTGGTTTCTCGTGTCCATGACTCCAAAACAGCGGGCTTGACTTCTTGTTCTCTGTCAGTGGACTTGAACTAACATCAGTATTTACTAGAGGGAGGGAGAATAATCCAGGGTGCTGGGGTTACTGTTGCATCTCTTACTTAGGGAGAAAGCAAGGCTTCCTGATGAAATCCTAAGCTTGAGCCTCATCCCTGCCTGTCACAGCTATATGTCTTGGGCTAATCACGAAACGTCCCTGAGATTTTAATTTCCTTATCTCCAAAGTACAGATGAACTTTTAAACACCTGGGAGAGCTGTTTGTAATTGAGATCTGGTTTTCAAATGTGTTTCCTTGCAAAACCATGAACAATTGTCTTTGGTTTCTTAGAAAACTAAATATACTTGTACCATCTGACCCAGCAATCGCACTCCATGGTGTTCACCTAAGGGAGTAGAAAACTTGCATCTATACAGAAACCTCTCAAACAGGGGTATTTACAGCAGTTTCATTCATAATGGCCCAGACTTGAAAGCAACCAAAGTGTCTTTCTATCAATGAATGGATAAATAAGCCATGGGACATCTGGAAAATGAAATATTAGTGAGTACAAAAAAGAAATGAGCTACCCAGCTGTGAAAAGACACGGAGGAACCTTAAATGCACATTACGAAGCGAAAGAAGCCAATACTGTATGATTCCAACTATGTGACATCCTGGAAAAGGCCAAACTGTGGAGGCAGTAAAAAGATTTGTGGCAGCCAAGGGTTGGGAGGGGCGGGAGGTGTGAATAGAAGAAGCACAGAGGATTTTTAGGGTGGTGAAAATACTCTGTATGATTCTATAATGATGGACACATGTCATTATACATTTGTCCAAACTCATAGAGTCTATAATACCAAGAGTGACCTGAAAGGTAAACTATGGACTTTGAGTAATTATGATGTTAATGGAGGTTCATCAGCTCCAACAAATGTATCCCTCTGGTGGGGATATTAAACACGGGGAAGCTATGCATATGTTAGGCATGGAATATATGGGAAATATCTGTTCCTTCCTCTTAATTTTGCTCCGAACATAAAACTGTCCCCCAAAAGCCTTTAAAAAAATATGTTCCTTGAATTGCTATAGTTCTGCCAATGAAAGAGGTATAAAGAAAACATGTAGACGAAACCTGGGGTCTCTTACTCTAAAGTGTCCAAAGTAGCTTCGTATTGGCTTAGGATTTATTTTCAAGAAAGAACTCAAAGATTTAAAAAGTCTGATCTCTTTCATTTATTCGTTCTCACACTCATGTTTACTCTGCACTGCTACATGCCAGGTGCTTAGCTAGACCCTGGGGACAGAACGGCGACTTGGACAAAGTCCTAGCAGTCACAGGGCCACATTCTGATGGTATGATGCTCCCAAGATGGTGAAGGAAATAGAAGGGAAAGTGATGATTATTTTACTAGAGAATTGGCTCTAAGAAAACCAATAAGTCTGGCTGCTATTTGGAGAGCATGCAAAATCCATGTGTGGAAGCCAAATCTCTGTGTCGGGTTTCTCAAGAAGTTGTGCCCATCTGGCCAAATGCATGTTTGCTTTTGGGGAAGAGGACTGTCAGATGCAAGCCCGGCGCCAGCGGACTGGTCCCCGCATCCTTCCTCCAGCTGGGCACCAGGTTACTCTACCAACATCCTCTTTGAAATTTGCAAACTTCCCCGAGGTCCACTCTTTAATTCTATCAGTGCTTACTCTTCATTCAACGGCTGTCCACGGATTGCCTTGGGGCAGTTTTTCCTAAGCTTGGGTCAGTTCCATACCACTTTCAAGATTTTTTTCTCCTTTTTTCCATATCCATATATACACCTCCATTTTATTATGCACTCCATATGTAGTTTTAAGTCTATTCACATTTTACTCAAATAAATTTACTTCAACAGGACTATTTCCATCTAGTACATAAAAATCTAGAATTACTTTCTACAACCCGGAAGGTATAAATAGGGAATAAATACTATATAGCGGAAATAATGTTATTAAACCCCAAAGTGCTTCCCGCTAAGGACTCCGAGCCCGAGAACTGTTCTCTCCATTGTTAAAATGCACTATAGTCAGGGTTACAGCACTGTTGTAGCTATGCTGATACTAAACTGGGCATTTCCGGTTGCCTTCATCAGAAAAATGGAAAGTGAGAAAGGATTGTCTTGGTATGTTGTTCAAGGTTATTTGATTCCATGCCTGCACATACCTGCATGCCTCTCACACACATCATCCAAGCCCCACCACCACCCAGTGCCCCAGTTTGGGAAAGCCATTTCTGGGGAGCAAGCCTTTTGTAGAGCTTCTCAGTAGGCTCTGCGAAGCCCCGGCTCTAGGAGACAAGCCCCGTATATGCCTCCTCAAGAGCATATATGCCTAGTCTGTGAGCCGGGGGGGTGGGGGGGGGGGGGGAGGGAGGAAGGTCCCTGTGTTCCAGCAAACCACATGCCTCCCTTACAAGAGGGGTTCTTGTAAGGGAGGCATGTGGGTCCAGTCAGAGGCATTCAGGGGATCCCGCAAACAGGAGGAAAAAGAGACCTGCTTTTCTCCGTTTGCCTGCAGTTCCTGTCATTTTGCCCCAGGCTGGGCCTGCCACGCGCATTGGCTCCACTCTAGACTTTTTACGCACTCCCTGGATCAGCCTCATCACAGCCCTCAAGGATGCCCTTGGCAGCTTGCCAGTGCCCTCTCCTTGGGCCGTACATCTGCATCCCATCTCCATGGGGTCTTCTGACCTTGTGATCCACCACCATCCACTGGCAGTGCTCTCTCCTTAGAGGTCGGAGCCCAACTCATTAGGGCCCCTCTTTCAAGTTCTTAGATTCCAGTGATCCCAATTCCCCCTTTGTTCCTGCGCCCCATGGTGGTGGCTGCTTCCTACGGTTACTATCTCTGTAGTATATCAGTGTTCCCTTGGTTTTTCTCACTTCTCCGACATCCTTTTCACCAAGCACTTTGATCCAGGTCTCTTGGTTGAACTATCTAGGGTCATCTCTGTTTCCTGACCTTGATTGACAAGCATTGGTTTGCATCTGTCCCACTAGAGGGAGCTCATGAAGAGATAATTATTAAGCATTCAACCATGTCTTTGGAAGGCTTCCTTTGTACAAGAAAACAATGCTGCTCTTTCTCTATCACTGCTGCTCACCCCTTCCTTACTCTGACTCAGTTTCCCTAAAGGGACAGGGGCTTATCTGATTGGCTAGCACCAAAAACACTGGCTTTCCATCATTCCCAAGTGGTCAGAGTTGCCAGGAGCCATGCACTCCTCTACATCTCCCCTTCCACTCTGTATTAATTCAGACCCTTTCTGGGATCTAGCCATCTCTTTCCCCGACAGATCATTAAAACATGCTAGTGCTAAGATTTTGAATCAGAGGAAAATAGGAGTCTCAGGGCTAAACCCAGTAGTAGCTCAGTAGAACCTTTATCATTGGTCTATGCATTGGGATTATTGGGTGCTCGGTTGGTTAATGATCATGTGGGACTGTGACATTAACTTCCTATTGGTTTTTGCATGCTTTGCTTCCTTAGGAACTTGGTGGAGGTGGGCACTGTATTATTTTCTATTTCTGCATACCAATACACCCTAAAACCTAGTAGCTTAAAACAACAACCATGTATTTGCTTGTAGTTCTGTGGGTTTGCAATTTGGACAGGACTCAACTGGGATGGCTTGTTTGTGCTCCATGTGGTTTCATCTGGGTTCATTCATGTGTTTGTTCAGTTGGTAGGTCGGCCTAGGGCTGGCTGGCCCTGGATGCTTGGTGATTGGTGGCAGTGATGTGAAAACTGGGCCACATGCCTCTCTCCACCTAGCTAGTTAGTCTGAATGTCTTTCTATGGTGGCTAATTCCCAAGAGCAGGAAGAAAAAGAAAGCAAGCCCTAATGTGAATGTGACTTTCTTGCCTTTACTACCATTCCATTGGCCCGAACAAAGCAAGTCACATGGCCATGCCCAGAGTCAATGTGGGAAGGACATGGGTTATAAAGCCTTGCATGATTTGGGGCCATGCTTACCCCTTCAGTTTTATCTCTAGCTATCTTTGCCCTCCAACCAAATCTCTTCCTTAAAGCCTCGTATGTGCCTCAGTCTAACCTGATCCTATGATCTAGACTTCCTAAAATTATTGCATTTCTCTCCTCTAAGTTTATCTGCATCCCCATCTCTTTGTCTATGCTATCTCTCCAGTCTTGGACTCCTTCTTTTTTCCTACCACCACCACCACCCCTCCTCTGCTTCTCATGACCAATTACTGCTCATCCTTCAGCATCAGATAAAAATCTGACTAGGAGCTTTCTGCCCATCCTGAGACTGTGTGAACTGTTCCTAAGATGTGTTTCCATGGCACCCAGCCCTTGTCCTATTATATGACATATGGAACTCATCTGTTTGCTTATCTGTATCTCCCACCAGACTATGAGCTTCATAAGGATTGAAACCATGTGTGCTGGACAAGGAGAGAAGTCCCTTTCTGTGAATATAACCCATCAAATTTGTTCTCTTTAAAGTTACTGAGGAGTTATCTAGAATAAAAGAAAGTGTCTCTTGCACTAAAATTATTTGTGAGTGATCAACTCCAGGATATTGAAATGTGGAATTTCCCCATCCTTTCTGAGTTCACTTTTGGTTAGTAGGGCCTTTCTGAATTTTAACTGTTCTCCTTAAAAAGCAGTTCACCTGGCCTACATAGTTCATCTAACATGCTCCCTGGAGGTATTACTAGGGAAGAGAAGATTTAACCACGAAGATATAAATTTTCCTCATTTTAAAAAGGTCTTATATTTATAGACAGTAATGGGAGGGAAATGGCTACTGGAAAAGTTTGATGAAGTTTTGTGCTATGTGCAACACACAACACCTTTCATAAAATCTCTACTTTTGAATGGTTTTTTGGTTTGATTTGTGAGTTATAATCAGCTCAAGAGCAGAGACTTCCCTCAGGGGTCCAGCCCAACAACACACATTATTCTTTTGCTTGGGCCATGCCTGTTAATTTTCTACAGATGGACCCTATCTATATGCCTCTCTCTGACCTTTACACAGTATGCTACCTGCTGAATGGGTATGTGTGCATGTGTGCATGTGTGTGTGTGTGTGTGTGTGTGTGTGTGTGTGTGTGAATAAATGAATGAATGGATGCACGTATGGCTTAAACAATGGAAGAATTTTCTTGAACTGTTCCAAGGAAGCCTGCTCCCCCACATGCCCACAATCTCTTGGCTCCCACACACGGAGGCTGATGCCCCTATGCTCAAACTATCTGTAGGCTTAACATCCCGACCACTGCCTCACAAGCCCTGCACCTTTGTCCTCCCAGCCCAGAACCAGTGCTGGTGAAGATGCTACTTCTTGGCCCTCACAGAGTTGAGGGTTCCTTCTCTGAGTCAGAAATTGCCATGTGAGAGGCTGAATTGAGCCTTGGGCACCTTCCCAAAGGATGAAACTGCATATCATTCTTCATTGGTTATTCTGGTCGCTTGGCTTTCATATATTTAGATGATACCTACAATGTATTGAGCACAAATTATGTCATTTAATTCTCCCCCAAATCCTAAGTGGTCATATAACTTTCTCCATTTCCCAAAACAAGCCTTAGAAAGAGTGTGCCACTTGTCCAAAGTCAGACAATTTAGAGGTGGCTCCAAGGTGAAATCTGATTAATGACCTGACTATGCGAATGCTTGCATTGGAAGGGAATGAATGGATAGGCGTAGCCTAAATGTACAGTGTGCATTTGATCATATCCCATCCACAAATGCCAGAACACAGCACAGCCTAAGAGCTGCAGGTACCCAGGGTCTGAGAGGCAGAGCTCGGGGAACCTTCACCCTCCAAATTGTTGCTTGGCTGATGGAGAAGACTGAGAAATTAGGGGAAGAAGGGAAGGGGAAGGACACTGACAGTCTTGCTCTGCTCTGTTCATCTCTTTTTGGTTTGATCCACGTTTCTCTCCAATCCAAAAGGAAATAAAACAGACCTTTCCTGCCTCCCTCTGCTCTTCTGAAACTCTCATGCTCTTTCCCACAGGACCACAAAACTATCAAATATCCGCTGAAGAGGGAAAAACAAGAGGTTCTCTCTAGTTCACGCCATAAGCTTGGGGGCCCTCTGGGGACTGCTCTTTCGCTGAGAAGGCTCTCTCTGTCACCTCAGTAATTACACTGTCTTCCACAAATTCCCCACCGCCCCCAGCAGACTTCACTGTCACTGGAAGAGGTGACCTGGGACCCAGAGAGCCTCGGCCTATTGATGCAGGGGAAGGGGGCCCAGAGTTCTCTTCCATCAGCGGGTTTTGCTGGAACTGTCAAAACCAGGGCTGAAAGGAGTGCTGAGCTTCTTGCGGAGCACACCATGGAGTGCCCCCAAAGAGCTGGCGTCGGGGCGTGGAGGGAGCCGGGCTGTGTGAGGTGCGAAGCCGGGAACTGTGCTCTCTGCCGCCAGGACGCTGGACTTCCCACGAAGGCTCCACATGCTGCCCACTCTCCGGTCTCAGGAGCGTTCATGCTTGCTGCTGCCTTGTCTTCAAAATGTGCTTCTCTGATCCCTTCCCCTAAGCCTGTGATCTTCAAACTGCGGCTCGTAAGCCACATGTGGCTCTTTGGCCCCTTGAGTATTCTAACACCATTTCTTCAAAATAGACACGCCCAGGCCGAAAACCCACTTCAATCGCACTGTATGTGTGCGCCGCCATGTGGTATTTTGTGGAAGGGCCACACTCAAGGGGCCAAAGAGCCACATGTGGCTCATGAGCCTCGGTTTGCCGACACTGCCGGAAGCCATTCCAACCCAGACCTGTGGTCCTAGCCAAAATACCACTTTCTCCAGGAAGTCTCCCCTGACAATGAGATTTCTGTCAGAATACAGAAGTGGTTGGGGGTGTGGGCACTGGCATTTCTGGACCTAGAGTTGTACCCACAGCTACCACTTGACCAAGGCTGTGAGCTTTGGTCAAGTTACTCACTTCTCTGTGCGTCACTGTCCCCTTTTAATGTTACATTGGGAACATCAAATGGTGAACATGAACCACCATATGGCATATAACTTGCGCTGAACAGTCTCTGCCATATAATAAGAATTCCATAACTGTCCGTTGTTGTCAGTGTTATGATTTTCCCTACTATACACCTGACACTTGGAGATATTTGCATTTACCCCTCGACTTCAAGATCCAAGAGGTTCAGTCAGAGTGCCTGTCTCGGTTACTGCTAGACGAGGGCTGCTTAGAAAGAAAGCAACATCAAAGACTGAATAGATTTTGAATAATGAGTGAATCCGTCAATGAATTCAAACACTGAAGTGACCCCGAACCCCTCTGAGAATGTCTATCATGTTTTTCTTTTAACCCCCCAGGGCCTAGCACAATTTGGGGGTTCTAATAGACAAGAAATAAATAGCCTTTGGATGAGAAAATGATGCTTTTGGCGGGGAGGTAGAAATGCCAAATGCAATGTCAAGTATGTGCAAAAATACCAGGAGATGTTTGTTCTTGCAAACATGTGACATCCAATGAGGGATGCCAGTGATAAACAGGCGTGCTGGGTTGCAACGTAAGGAAACACAGTAGAGAAGGACAGTGTGGCTGACGAGGGAATGGGCTTCAGATAGGATAAGCCAGCTTGTGTGTGGGGGAGAAACCAGAACCTCACTACTCAAATGAAAGGAGTGTTATTTCTGCTCTTCTGTCTGTCAGTGCTGAGCTGCAGGGAGGCTCAGCTCTCTAATCCCCCAGGCACCAGGCAAACAGAGGCTGGACCAACCATCTTACCACGTTGCCATCTCAACACACGACTCAGGTCTATAGCTGCAGGGAGGGCAGGGAGAATCACATACCCAGCAGCTCAGGGAGAGAGACAGAGCCGTGGGCTCTGAGCTGAGTCACTGCCACTGGAACTGAATCTTTTGTGCAAATTCCTAGAAGGCAAAAGTCATTGAAACAGAGTGGAAGTGAAAATGCATTATATTAACAGCTGGCACCAGATTTTTTTAAAAGAAAAAAATTCTCTCTCTCTCTCTCTCTCTCTCTCTCTCTCTCTCTCTCTCTCTCTCTCTCTCTCTCTTAAAGAAATACCTTAGTTAATTTCTTGGGGTAGAAGATAAGTCTTTGGAAACATAGATGGTGCAAGGGCTCTGCCATCAACAAAAATAAGCCATTCTGCTTATATGAGATGAAGAGAGGAATATAAAGGAGAAGAAATCTCTTCTGTTCCTAGGAAGAGAAAGATGGCTAAGAGAGTGACGAGATATTAAATGTGCCCCAACTTTCCTCTCTTACATACATGTTTTCATTAAATCAAGCAACACATGGACAGCTTAAAAGAGCCTACTGTGTGGGAGTGTATGTGTGTGTAGGTGGTTGAACATGTGTGGGTCTGAGACACCGTGCCCTAGAGCAGCGGTTCTCAACCTCCCTCATGCCATGACCCTTTAATACAGTTCCTCACGTTGTGGTGACCCCAACCATAAAATTATTTTCGTTGTACTTCATAACTGTAATTTTGCTACTGTTATGAATCATAATGTAAATATCTGCATTTTCCGATGGTCTTAGGTGACCCTGTCGCAACCCACAGGTTGAGTGCCGCTGGTGTAGTGCCTAAGACATCATCTTCTGTTGCAGGGTCTTCTTTGGTTCTTGGAAAACTTGCTCCTGATCACATCAGAGCTCGGATGTGCTGGAAAACACCGTGGATGAACTTCTGTATTCCATGGACATCGTGTCCTCTAAACAGATCACAGGAACTAATTCATGTCAATGAAATGTGAGGAGGCAGACATTATACAGTCTACTTGCTTCTCTCCACCAGTTCTTTGGCTTTTTGAAGGGCAAGATGGAGACTGCGGGGCTCTTGGAACCCAAATTACCTACCCTCCACCCTGCTTCCCCAGGGAGCATCCTTGGCATCCAAGAGCGGGATGAGCTTGGGTGGAGAGCCAGAGGAGCGTGAGAAAGCATGAAAGGACTCTTGTCAAGTCCCTGACTCTTAAATATTCTGCTCTTCTTTCAAGATTGACCTCTGTCTTAGACATTTAATTATATTTGCAGAAAATTATCATTGTTATATCTTCACCTTTATTTTTCATTAAATATATATATATATTAAAGTGGCTGCTGTGTCTGAGAATACAAGGCATGAATATTTATTAATATCTATTTATTTTCTAGGCTAGCTCTCTCTCTGGATTTTGAAATCATTTAAGTCAAATATTCATCTCTCTCTCTCTCTCTCTTTATGGTTTAAGTCATGGCCTGGCACACAACAGGCTCCATAAAGCCCACTGAATGAATGTAGGACACTACAGCTTAGGTGATCTGCAGATAAAAGCTCATGTTATAGACCCAGAAAGAGCCAAATGTGAATCCCTGTTCTACCACAGCTATAGCTTGAGACATGTTACTGAATGCCACTAGCTCCTGATTCCTTATGTGTGAAATTGGAATGACAGCTGTTGCTGTGACAATTAAATAAGTTAATGTGTGTTAAACATTTAGTACAGTCACTGGTACAATTCATATGCTCAATAATTGTTAGTTGCTGCTGCTTTGTTGTTGTTATTATTATTATTATTATTATTATTATTATAAATACTAGAGTCCTGGTGCATGAAATTCGTGCATGGGGGAGGGCCTCAGCCTAGCCTGTATTCTCTCACAATCCAGGACCCTCAGGGGATGTCCAACTGCAGGTTTGGGCCCGATCAGGCCTAAACCAGCAGACAGACATCCCTCTCACAACCCGGGACCACTAGCTCCTAACCGTTTGCCTGCCTGTCTGCCTGATTGCTCCTAACCTCTCTGCCTGCATGCCTGATCACCCCTAACCACTCACCTGCCTGTCTGATTGTCCCTAACCATCTCTGCCTTGTTTATCACTGCAGCAGGTTTATCTGGAAGGACATCCAGAAGGATGTTCCGCTGTCTGGTATAATTAGCATATTATGTTTTTATTATTATAGATTATTATAGATATGATAATAATATCAATATTAAGTATATGGGGGAAATAATAATATGTGAATATGTGTCTTGTCCTCAATTTATATGTTGATAGATCTAAATGACTACTGATACCATGTAAGTGATCTTTTTACCAATGGGGAGACATACTCTCAGGGATATAGAGAGATTTGCTCAGGATGGATTTAATAAGTGACACGCCATGACTAGATAAGTGTTTCCCGGTCTTGCTGCTGCTTCCAGTCCTTTTCTTTACCTCTCACTCTCAGCCAATGTTCAGATAAAATAAATAGATGCTATGCTGATTCAAAGTCAAACAATTTCACATGCTTTTCTATGTGCATTACTGATGAGTCTTTCAGTACCCATTGAAAAGATATGTCAAATATTATTACCTCCACAAAGTGGTAGGGGTACTTTAAATTTCAAGGAATGAATGACTCAACATAAACTAGATTAAGCCATTGATTCATTTGATAGGAAAGAGTGAAATACATCAGGCTTCAGTATGGTGTAATCCAGTGGCTGAAGGGCCAGCATCAGCTCTGCTCCCCATTGTTAGCTGCATCCTCGGGGTGGCCCCATCATGGTCACACAATAGTGACAAGCAGCAATCTCATGTCCAGTGGAAAGCAGAGAGCCCTATGCCACAGTCATCGAACAACATCTTGGACTCTGTGATGACTGGGCCACCTCTGAACCAACCTGAGTGACCAGGGAAATCCCATGTGCCCACTGGCCTAGACCTCTGATATGCTCAACCGACCATGGTGGGAAACAAGGTGGAATTAACCTGATTGCCTTGGACCAATCAGGGCCCATCCCTGTAGTTGTGTATGTGGAGAGGGGAGAGGGAATGCCACCCCAAACAGATGGCTGTTGCACAGGGAGAAAGAAGTAGGATAGAGAGCTGATGACCTACACCTTAGTTACAAATGAGAAGGACTAAAAGGGAAGCTGGCCATGTCAGAACACTTTGTCAACTAAGTTTTTCTTGACGAGATTTCCACGCCGGTGAGTTTTTCCTGCTATTTGCTCAGTTCTCTGAGAGGTGGGTCCATTTGACTGCTTTCCTTGATAATTTTTATGAGAAATGCATGTGTTCTTAAGCCACGTTTATTTAGTTTTATCTGGTTCTGGAAGCTGAATAAATGACATCGAACTGAATATATTTATTCTGCCACTTGTTTTTCCTCATCTCGGCATTATGGTGTTTGAGGTTTATCCATGTTGATCCTTGAAGCTGTAGTTATTCTCACTGCTTACTGATTTATGTTGTATGAGTGAAGCACAATTAATTTATCCATTTCATAGTAGACATTTTAGCCATTGTTTTTGCAGTTTTAAAAGACAATGCTGGGCCCTAGCTGGTTTGGCACAGTGAATAGAGCATCAGCTTGTGGACGGAGGGGTCCTGGGTTTGATTCTGATCCAGAGTACATGTCTGGGTTGCAGGCTTAATTCCCAGTAGGGGGTGGGCAGGAGGCAGCCGATCATGATTCTCTCTCATCATTGATGTTTCTATCTCTCTCGCCCTCTCTCTTTCTCTCTGAAATCAATAAAAATATATTTTTAAAAAAGACAATGCTGGAGTGAGCATTCTTTACATGCCTCTTAGTGTTCATAAGTGTGTCTTTCGGTATAAGATGCTCCAGGTTGCAGAATGCTGGTGAATAGGACACACATCTGGTCAACCAGTAGTTCCACGTGGTGGTTTTTTCAAAACAGCTGTTCTCATTGCCACCTCCCCTGAGAATAAATGCTTCCTATTGCTTCAAATCTTTAGTACTGCTAGACTTCTAATTTTTTCCAATTTAATATATTTATTTTGCCTTTCTCTGATGAATAATGAGGTTAAGAATTTTTTTGTCATCTGTTTATTGGCCAGTCATGTTTCCTATTCTTTGAATGCCTGATTTTGTCTTTTGCTCATTTTCTGTTTTGTGGTTTGTCTTTTCATGTGTTTCATAGGTATTCATTCTTCATTCTGAATATTAATCCTTCCCTGGTTGTATATATTGAAAATATCTACTCCAGCTTTGTGGCATGTATTTGTGGTGTCCTTTGATGAGCAGAAATTCCTATATTTAATGCCGTCAAAATGATCAAACTTTTCCTTGTGGGTTACACATTTTAGTATCTTGTTAAAAATTCTTGCCCTTCGACAGGACTGAACCTCACATCACCCTGTTTGGCCCCGAGGATGGCTGGTTAGCCAGAGACGGGTAAGATTCCTCAGGGAAGGAACAACCTAAGACAGGCACAGTCGCAGAGGGGCCAACAGGAGAGAACTAAAAGATCAACAGAGGTGGGGCACAGACCCTCATCCACAAACCTTGCAGGGGCTTGAATTCTCACCCCTCCTGAGGAAGGTCTCCTACCCCCACAGCTGCTACGCCTCCCACGCACAACTCACACCAGGACCCAGGTGGCAGACAGAGACTCGGCCAGCAATAGCTGCCCTATATCTAAATTTAGTTTATTACCAGGAATGCTGAGGACCTACTCAAAAATGCAAATATTCCTTTCCACAAGTATTTACTAGGTAAACTAAGATTTCTGCTTGAGTATTAAAATTGACAGTAAAATAGTAATCAAGTTTTCAGATTAATTTAAATTGGACAAGTGAAATAAGTGAATACTCAAGAAAATCTAACTGTACTGGACAAAAAGCTTTTCCTAAAACATTAACTAAGATATTGATTAGTAGTTCATCTCACTGCAAAATTGCCTAACATCCAAAGAACCTAAAGCAGTAATATTTGTATGCAAAAATTAAAATTTAAAATTACCAAGACTGCAAGATAAAATTTCCAAAAGCCCCTATTAACCAAAAAAAAAGGGGGGGGGCAGTGGGGTAATATCATGTAAGGAAAGATATCCTATAAGTAAAATATATGTAGAAAATTCTTACTCCAGAAAAGAAAATTCCATTTGTAAAACCAACTGCAGGACACCCATGAAAAAACACACATGGTGTCAAAATAAGCCAAAGGAAAATCATTTAGGCAAAAATAAAATGAATCCCAAGTCTATTTTGCAGAGAGGATCCCTTTGTTAACCTTTGGTCGAGAATGTGTTTGTATGTTTTCAGAGAACAACTTCAAGACCATGTGGGTTCCTGCAACAGTGAGGAACTGACGGGTCTGTTCCAGCCACGAGGACGGTCCAGAGATGGGGGACACTGATGACACCTTGCCATGCTAGCAGTCGGCAGCTGTGCATTGCTGCAGGTGGCCCAGGACTATACCAGAGAGGATGGATCTTGCATTGCCACGATGTGTCCACCATCTGGATACCATTGCTGACATGTACACATGAAGAACTATTTGACATTGAAACTGACACTCAAACTTTTTTTGCTCTTATACGTTTGCTTTCAGTATGCAGAGGCAAGATATTTTTGAAGAAAA
Organism: Antrozous pallidus; assembly: GCA_027563665.1. Classification (NCBI taxonomy): domain Eukaryota; kingdom Metazoa; phylum Chordata; class Mammalia; order Chiroptera; family Vespertilionidae; genus Antrozous; species Antrozous pallidus. Next base: position 110,233,263 of record CM050513.1, on the reverse strand, counting down.
GAAACAGGGGGAAGTGATTGATATAGAGGCAGGGTGGCCTCGAACAGGCTGTCAAGCTACAGGGGGAAGGCTGGAGTGGAGGGGAGGCAGATGCTGGGGGAGATCAACCGAAGGACTTGTATGCATACATATGAGCATAACCAATGAATGAAAGACACTGGGGCTGGGAGGGGGGCAGGTGGGGACATGTGCTGGGGGGTAAGGGAGGCTGGGGGGAAGATTTTTGGGGGGGGAACATATGTACTACTATTAAATATAAGTTATATTGTAAATAAAATTAAAAAATTTAAAAAAAATTCCTGCCCTTTCTGAGATTGAAAGACATTCTCTTATGCCAACTTCTAACAATGTTTAAAATTTTCTTTCACATTTAAATCTTATATCCACCTGGAAGCATTTTTTTATGAGTGATATGTGGAAAAGATCCATTACTATTTTTTCCTATGAATAACCACTTACCAACATTTATTGAAAAATAGGCCATCACTTCCATTGATCTGAAACATCAGCTACACCATATATATATCATGACTGAGGATAGGAGAGGGCATGTTCATATGTTCTCTTAGAATAGCTGTCTCTGTTTGCACCAGGAGAACAGCTTACTAATTATTGTGTCTTCATAACTAGAAAGTCTTGATATCTGGCAGGGGGAGTCCCTTTGGTTATCCTTCTTTGGGAGTGCCTTGACTATTAATTGTCTTGCTTCTCCTTTATGATTATTCAAATCAACCTATCAACTTCTGTAAAACTTCTTCTGGAAACAGTAATTGATATATTGGCAAATGCAGAGATGAATTTGGAAGAAATTGACATTTTTATGACATCAAGCTTTCCTTTTCCTTTGCATAATATTATTGTTAATATATAGATATCCTTTCCTGCCTTTCATATAATATTTTATCCTTTCCACCATACATTTTTTGATGAATCTTCTTGTAGATGTACTTTGGTGATTTTAATATTTTGTAAATGTTATTTGTTATTGCATATTCAATTTGACTGTGGCTAATATACAGAAGTGCAATTTGACTTTTGCATATTGATCTTTTATCTGAAAAACTCTCTTGGTTAAACTGATTTGCTGAACTCTCTAATGCATTATAATAATTTTCTATAGATTCTTTGAACATTTTGATGTAGAAAATCTCATCTTCAAGTACTGATACTTTATTCTTGGCTTTCAATGAATTTTTCTTTTATTTCCTTGTCTTATTTTGCTGACTAGAAATTTCCAATAAAATACTAAAAATAACTGGTGATAGCTATCATTCTCATCTTTTGCCTGATTGTAAAGGGAATGCATTAAATATTTTATGACTACATGTTTGCTGCAGGGTTTTGTGCATGTATAAAAATAATACTTTTCAATTCCAAGTCTGAGAAGAGTTTAATGTTATCATGAATGGTTGTGAAATTGTGATAAATTCATTTTTTATCCATTGAGGTGATTATTTATTAACAATTTTCTTTTAACTTGGAAGGTAATGCTTATATAATTTTGATTCAGCCTGGCATCCTGGAAGAAAACTCAACGTGATCGTGTTATTTTGTTATTTTATTTATTGTTAGCTTTGGAGTGAGATTTGCTCTATAATTTTATGTTGTTGTAATAACATAGTACAGTTTTTATGTCTAGGCTATGAAAGATATGAAGAGCTGGAAAATTATAATTATTTCATTTTATGATTTTTAAAAATGTATTTAAAATGTATATACAGTAAAATTAATCAGTGCAATACACATGTGCATGGTTCATCTCTTTCTGTTTCAGTTGCCATAAAAATAGATGTACAGCCAAAAATGGTTTGGCTCAGTGGATAGAGCATCAGCCTGTGAACTGAAGAGTCCCGGTCAGGGGCACACACCTTGGTTGCGAGCACATCCCCAGTAGTTGGTTATGCTCATATGTATACATACAATGTCTCTCTCTCATCGATGTTGCTAAATCTCTATTATCTCTCTCCCTTCCTCTCTGTAAAAAAAATCAAATATATATACACACACACACGGTCAGGGGCACATACCTTGGTTGCAAGCACATCCCCAGTAGGGGGTGTGCAGGAGGTAGCTGATCAATGTCTCTCTCTCATCGATGTTGCTAACTCTCTATTATCTCTCTCTCTTCCTCTCTGTAAAAAAAATCAAATATATATACACACACACACACACTCACACACACACACACACACACACACACACAGTGGCATCTCAATCAGTAACTAATGGTGCTGAATATCTATCGATGTGCCATCCATACATCTTTTTCAGTGAAGTGTTTGTTCAGATCCTTTACTCATTTTTTAAAATTGGATTGTTTTCTTATCATTTAGTTTTTAAAAATTCTTTGTACATTATTTTTAAAATTAAAAATATTGGGGTAACATTGGTTAATACAATCTTATAGGTTTCAAGTGTACAATTCTATAACACATAATCTGTGTATTATATTGCTTATTTACTGCCCAAAGTCAAGTCTCCTTCTGTCACTATATATTTCACCCTTTATCATGTATATTCTTGATTTAAGTCCCTTATCCAAAGTATGATTTACAATTTTTTCTCTCCCCATTACAATACTGGTCATTCTTCAAGTTTTGACTTTCTGTCCCAAATGATCTATAATTATTTTTCAGGATCCTCATGTAGTTATTTTTGTATAGTTTTTAGTTGTAATCGGTTGGAAAGATAGGCTATAAAGAATGAATTCCAGTTCAGCATGTACCAAAAAAAAAAAAAAAGACATTTTTTATTCTCCAAAAATTTTTAGGAACTATTGGAAAACTCAGTCCCTTTATGTTGTGTAGAATTCTCCTGTAAGACCACTGGAGCCTCTGTGGGTCAATGCTAACTGCCCACCTATTTTGGAAGAGTCATAAGATCATTCGGTCACTCTGTTTCTTCTTTGGTCAGTTTGGTAATACATATTTTAATGGGAATTTGTGACTTTACTTAAGTTTTTAAATGTATTAGCATACAGCTATTCATAATATTCTCTTTTTAACAATTGTTTTATTTCTAGTCATGGCTCTTTCATTATAACACTAGAGGCTCGGTGTATGAAATTCATGCACTCAGCAGGGTAGGGGGTCCCTCAGCCCGTCCTGTGCCCTCTCACAGTCTGGGAGTCCTGCGATCAAGCGCCCCATAGAGATAGGCCCCGCCCACCCATCCAGGGCTCTGCAATGAATCTCCCCCACAGAAGATCCTCCCCCCACCAACTGCAGCTTGCCAGTAGGTGGCTTGGGCCTCTTTCATTGGGGCGATAATGAGCCTCCCAATTGACTGATCGCCCCACTGGCCAGTGGTCTGGGCCCCCCTCTGCAGGGTGATCTGGGGTGATGGCCAGGCCACCAATGAATCGCATCGCACCCACCTTGGCTGGCCTGGTGCCAATGGGTGTCATAGCATGCTTGTCTAGATGGTCATCTGGATGGTCGTCCAGATGGTTGTTCTGCTGTTCTGCCACTTGGTCGACTTGCATATTACGCTTTCATTATTATAGATTATCTCTGCCTTCTCTTTTTGGGGGGGAGAGATATGTCAACCTTGCTAGAGATTGGCAATGACTATATTGTTTAGAAAGAGTATATCTTCCTTTTTATACAATTGCATTCTATTTAAATTCTTCCTATTCTTTTTATTTTCTTCCTTCTACTTTCTTTGGGGTTTTGTACTTTATTTGCAGTGTCTTTAGTTAGATGCTCCTTTCCTTTATTTCCATCCATTCTGGACAATGAGCCTTAAAAGCTATGCTTCTCCTCTGTAATAGTTGAGTTTTAGTTCACGTGAGTGTAAGCCTGTAGTTAAGAATTCCTAGGCTATACTCCTATATTTCTATTGGTCGTTTGTCTTTAATAGGCTGTCCCGTAGGGAAAAAATCAGCCTTTCTTTTCAGGCTTCTCTAGCTCCCAGTGTATTGTATGAGTCCCGCATGTCTGGCACATGCTCCGTCAGTCTCCTTCTCCAGGCGAGTCCATCGTGTATGCCGTGTCTGATCCCGAGTGGCAGGGCCCTTGGGGAAGAGTGGCTGGTAATTGTCATCTCACCAAGAAAAGGCTCTTTTCTCTCTGGAATTGCCTTTCATCTGCTCCTCTTTGACTTCACAGCTCGCAGGTGTCTTTAAAAATGTGAGTTTCACAAGTTACTAAATTTTTTTTCTAGTTGATGCAATGGCCGCGAGCCTGCTACAACCTACTACACGTTACTTAGAGGTAAACGTTATCTTTGGATATTTTAAAACTATTTTTTTATATCCTTGTGACTCACAAATTTGTATCTCTAGTTCTAAGCTCTCCCTTGAGCCTTGAATGCATATATTCAATTGCCCTGAGACCCATCCACCTGAGATGTCCTACTTAAACTTCTAACAGAGTATCCAAAATTGAACCCATCATGTACTGCCTCCCATTCCAGCTCAGTCCCCTCCTACTCCCTGCATTTCTCCAGCCGCCCTCGCTGTTTCCATAGCATTTGCCATACCACGTGGTGCTACTGCGTATTGCTGTCTGTTTGCTTTATATCTGTAATCAAAAAGACTGGTTAATGGATAAACACTTGACTCCAGATGAGTCAATCAGAACGCTTCCCTGGGAATTTCATGCCTAGACCTGAAATACGAGGGGATTTTGCATTTGGAAAGACCTGTGACTATAGCTATTTGATACCAGGGTTCCCTTCTCATGGATAAAGCAGAACTGAGGAGGTAATGCCATATGAAGAGAGCAAGCCAGATGAGAAAGAGGGAGAGAGAATGCTGTTAGCATGTGTGTCCATCGTTGCAGCCATTCCTGTTCTTCCCCAGGCTGGGAAGTGTCTGTAGCCTCAGCTTGTACAAATTAGGTCTCTGTCACATACAATCATCAGATCTCTGATCTAAAGAGAGTTAACAAATCTTCACCAGTCTTAGAGTGAGGCACAAAGCTAATAGCGAAGACATTACCAAGGAGACTATTCTTAGAGGTTCATTAAGTGGGGCACAGAGAAGTAACGGCATGTGCTAAAAAGGATTGTTCTGTGAATGTTGTCAACATGGCGTGTCAGAGACCAGCGCTCTTCCACGTGAGTCACCTATGAAGGCTTTACGGAAGGCAGAAAGAACGGTATCATGGGAGGCAGCAGTGGGTGGAAAGATGAATGATAGCGCATGGTCCCTGAGTACTCACTCTGTGCCTGGCACTGTTCTGACTGTCTTGCATGTATTAACCATTTAACTCCTTACAGTAACCCTATGAGGTAGGTACTATTATTCTCCCCATTACGCAGGTGAGACTGAGGCACGAAGGAATTGAGTAATGGCCAGGATGGCACAGGGAATCGGTGCCAAGGCCTAACTACCAACACAGGCAGCGGGGCTCTCCTCTGAGCCACAATGCTACACTGCCCCCTGATGGCCAATGACACCACGCTCCTGAAGCTGGCCATGTGCACAAGCATGGATCCCGTGCAAGTTCACGCTAACGAGAATTCCTGTTTGTTTGGAATAAACATTCCTATGGAAAAGAAGTATAATATAAGGCTGGAAAATTAGCTTTTTTGATCTCACTGTAAAAGGCTTTCAATGCCATGGAGGTCCGGACTGGATTCTGTTTTCTTGACCTCAAGTGCTGCTAAGCCACCAAGCGGCTCTGGGTCTCCAGAGTCCCCACATAACAGATGACGTTGTACACTGTGCCCAGGCACCGAGCTGCAGATTTCACGGTGGGGCGGGTGGCACCCAGCCTGTGCATCTCCTCAAACCAAGGGCCCTGGCACAGGTGTATCCACCAGCAGGTTGCAGTTAAAAAAAAAATTCCTTAAAAGAATCTTGCATCTGCATACTAGATATAAACATATAAGAACAAAAAATGTTTGAGTCAAACTACAGTGGGAAGGCAGGGGAAGGTGGGGGGCAGGGGCTGTGGGAGATCAACCAAAGGACTTGTATGCAGACATATAGCATAACCAATGGATACAAGACACTGGGGGGGGGGGGCAGGTGAGGGCATGTGCTGGGGCATAGGGGAGGCTGGGGGGAGGTAAATGAGGGGGGTAAAAGGAAACATATGTACTACTATTTGTAATACTTTAAAGAATAAAATATATATATATTGAAAAAAAATAATTCCACAAAGTACTATGGCAGTGGTCAGCAAACCGTGGCTCGAGAGCCACATGCAGCTCATGAGCTGTGGTTTGTTGCTCTGTTGACTAATGAGTTTGCCGACCACTGTCATATACTATCCTTTACCTCTTTGCACACAATATGCCACAATTGCCTAATCCGCACAGCTTCCAACTACACGGTAACATTTAGTCTAGTCCAGTGGTCAGCAAACTCATTAGTCAACAGAGGGGCAAACCGCGGCTCTCGAGCCGCATGTGGCTCGCGAGCCGCGGTTTGCCGACCGCTGTACTATGGTAACTAGCAATTGCTCCCCATCTTCTCGGCGAGGTTTCACAGAACCCATCACTGAGCACATCCCAGTGCCAGCCAATGAGATGGATGTGTATTCTAACCCTTCTTACACACCCCAGCGTGGTGACAGCAATTCCGTCCCGTTACAAAGGACAATGAAGACAAAGAGAAGCTAGTCACTCGCTGGAGACGGCAGAGCAAATGGGCCAGGCCAGGCCTGGCTGTGAACTTCAGTTATCGTCCGCTCCCTGCTCAGCCTCTTCCACATCAAGAATGACAGACTTTGCACCTCCCCACTCCGTGTTAATAGCACGCCAGTGCCGGGAGAAAGCCAGCCAGCTGGTTCCCGATCACCAACCACATCGAGGACGGAAGACCCCACTAACACTCCCAGTGGCCTTAGAGGGTTTAAGACAGTCGGCTTCTGGGTTGCAATAGCAAGTGCGGACAGCGTGGACTGCCATTGGCCTTGAACCCCACCAGGAAATAGGGCACGGAGGACGGCTGAGCGGTGTTTCTGGCAGTAGACGAGAGTAAACAGGAAATCTTTTCTAAGCTGCCACCTCACACCTCTCCTTCAGGGTAACAAATGTATTCCTCTGGAATTTGCAGCTACGGACATGCCAGTTACGGTTCAAAGCCCTTTCTGTTTTAGCCCGAACGCAGTCAGCCAGAATTGGCAGGGAAGGATTTTTCTAAAGGAGACTTTTCAGCCATTGTTTCCCAGCGTGAATCTGAGTCCCCGAGGCTGGTCAGGGAAGCCCTCGGGGTTTTCTCGGGTCAGTGAGGAGGACGCTTGTCCCACTCTCACCCCTGCACCTTAAGGGTACCTTTTCCAAACAGAGTTTCCACTCCCTGGAATTGTTTAAAATTTCCAACAGCAAACACCCTGGGTGCTCGCTGAGCCAGAGACAAAGAGGAACGATTTTGAATTGAGGAACTTACTTGGGGGAGGGGGGAGCTGCTGCACCGAGACCAGAGAGGGTGAGGCATCAGAGAAGCAAGAGCTTTCTAAGGGATAAGAAAAGAAGGAAACCTGTGGCCCCACGCCTCTCCCCTCTCCCTCCCCAACCCTCCCCTCACCTGCATAAGCTGTGTCACGTGCTGGTCTAAGAAACCTATACCTGTATGTTTATTTAAGCATCACAATCACCCACGTGGTCAAATACTATAATTATCATCCCCCTTTACAGGTGAGAAGACTGAGGCACTGAGAGATTAAATGAGTCACTGACAGTCAGAAACACTGGTAGGGCCCTGGCTGAAGCCAAGCAGTTTGGACCAAAGGGCTGTAAGTTCTTTCCCCATCCTCCCCGTGAAATGGTATTTTTACTTTATTATTTTTTTCAATTAGTTTTCTTTCAGTATCACTGTGTATTGGTCTCAGGTGCACAGCATAGTGGCTGGACAGTGTTAGGTCGATGCAGGCGGGGAAGTCCAGAGCTGATGCCCCTGAAAGCTGTATACCTGATAGATCCTCCTTCCCCCCAACTGGGAGGAGTCATGACATAACCAGAGACATTGAACCACCAATCAGCGCATGCCGAGTGCCCTGGGTCCCACCCCTTTCCTTTCTGCCCTGGGCCCAACCCTTTCCTGTTGCTCCCCTCAAAAGGCATCTCCACTGTTGCACAAGCTGTTGTCTCTTAGTCTGCAGAGGCAGCCCGGCTGCGGTCCCTCATTCTTCGCCTCCCCCTCCTCTAATCCTGGTTTCTCTACCTCCTCCGTAATAAATCCCCCGCTTTTAGAATGTCTTGGTCTCTGACTCCTATTTCCCACACCTCGAACCTTACAGACAGCCATATACTTCACCAAGTATTCCCCCGATATTTCCGGTGCCCACCTAGCACCATACTTAGTTCCTTCAATAGTATTGACTCTATTCTCTATGATGAACTTTACATCCTTGCGACTATGCTGTAACTACCCATCTGTACTCCTAATCCCTGCACCTCTTTCACCCAGTCCCCCAACCTGGCCCTCCTGTTTGGCAACCAACAGTCCACTCTCTGTGTCCATGAGTCTGTTTCTCTTTTATTGTTGATTTTGTTCTGTAGATTACACGTATAAGTGAAATCATACGGTTGTTTGTCTTTCTCTGACTGGTTTAGCATAATACCCTTTAGAAGAAAAGGGAACCCTAGTGCACTGTGGGTGGGGATGCAGATCGGTACAGCCTCTGTAGAGAACGTGAGGTTGTGCTCTCAATCACAGCGACACATGTCACTCAAGCCAGTCTGTGGAGAGCTGATGCAGGAACGATTCAAGAGACTCGGTGTCTCAGACTTGCCCATCACTATCTGCTGTACAGTGAGTTCATCTTCTTCAACTTTCCCTTCTGTAAAATGGCCAGAGAAACGGGAAAGAAAAGATGTTGATGGACTAAATTATCCTAAGGTCTCTTTTAGGTCAAGCATTCTCCCATTCTTTGCTTTCTGTCCAGTCATTTCCAGGCTTAACAATTAGCAATAGATCCCATTGGAGCCACAATGAGTTTTAATTAATACTCTTCCCATCCTTTGCAAGTTCGGAAGCCAAGAAGAGCTTGATGTCCCTGAGAACTCTGTTCCCTGCGCGGTCAGAAGCCGAGGCGATGACCTCACTGGAGGTGTCAGGCCTCCACCCTAGTTATTGAGGTTAGTCCATGGGGCCCTCTATCCTAGAGCACAGGCAGCTCTAAATGCTCTGCACACAGCTTCCTTTTCTATGAACCATACCCTGATTCTGCCTGGGATCCTCAGATCCAGCTTCTCCCTAAAAGCAGCAGCACCTGACCTGTCTTATCAAGCCAGCCACGTGGAAAGGAAAAGGAGCAAAGTCCAGATATGTGAGAGAGAAAAGTCCAAGACAGAACAAAGAAAGGAACACCAGAAATCACCCAAAGTTGAAACAAAACAAAAATCCCCAAATAAAATGCTACCCAAATGCAATCAGAAGTTGATTTTTCCATCCCCAAATTCCACGTCCCTCTCTCCCCCAAGATCACAGCTCAAGACTGTGTTTGACAAACAGGAAACTCCCCTTTGGAGTAAAATGAGGCAGAGGAAACCTAAAGTTCCTCTTAGAAGTTAAATTGTGTCACCGTTGTACCGTCTGCCAAATAAACAATAGGTGCATAATCAGTATCTGTCAAGGGAAGAATGAATATATTACCATTGTAATTTTCCTCCCAACAATATTTTAATAGCAAAATCCACTTTAAACTACCTTATGTATTTGATCAAATAATGTGAGACCTTTCTCTCTCTCTCCCTCCCTTTCTTCCTTCCCAACCACTTAGCCTTTGGATCCTGGTTCATTTTGCTTTGTTTTGTTTCAGAAATTGAAAACACACCATTTAGTTATTTAAAACACACTATTACTGTTACATTTGTGTTATCAGTGAGGAAACTGAGGTTCGGAGAGTCCAGGTACTGAGTGCCAGGTAGCAAGGTTGTAAGGGGAGCTGGGATTTACACCCAGTTCTTCCTAACCTCCAAGCTGGTGCCTTTTTTAGCTCACTGTTCATTGATAAGGAGAAATAGGAGCAAAATTCAAGACAAATCGGTTTAAGTGTCATCTTCCTCCTACCCTCCAGCTTGCTGAGAAAGCCTGAACTTTGCTTTCCTGTTGGGCTGGTCAATATCTGCCTCTCAGAAGCTGTGTCAAGAGGGAGGTAGTGTTTCTTTAAGGAGTATCCCTTTCCCATTTCTAGACATGATGGCTTTCCTGCAAGGCTAACATTGCATTACTATGGATTTTTTTTTTTTTACTTAATTGAAATTAATGAGTTTTCCAGCTAGACTGCCTCCTCCTAACAACCTTTCTGAAGATGTTGGAAGTGCTACCAGGTGTATCTTCACATTCTCTTTAATTCAGGGAACAATAGGAACCAGTCAGCCTTCTTTCCAGGGGTGTGGGATAAGGGGGAAAGGATGGCAGTATTTTCCTCTCTTCATCTGTCACTAGAACACATTCTATTCCACTTGTGCTTTTACTTATTTTTCACACCCCTGTTGATTTTTATAGAATCCACTGGTCTTTCCAAAAGGCCTCTGCTGAAGCCAGGAAGGCCCAAGTAAAACTCTCAGAGTTATCAACATTAGCCATCCTATCTGGACATCAGCTCAAGTGAGTGCAGGCTAAACCTCGGGGGGAAAGAGGGAATGTTTATGTACTGCCAAGGCTTTGGGCTTCCAAATGACTGACCCATACACTTGTAGTTTGAAGAGTTTCTGTTATTTAAGGCTAACTTTTGTGATGATTATTTTAATTTCTGCATCTTCTCATGAAGGTAAAATATTAGTAAAACCACTGCTTAGATAGTGTCAGGATTTATCACTTAATATGGATGCCAGATGGGTGCTTCCCTGATCACTGCGTAAGTTATATAAATGTCTAGTCACTCTGTTGTACACCAGAAAGTAATATAACACTGAATGTCAACTGTAATTAGAAAATAAAAAAATATATCTAAATAAAAGTTTAAAAAATTTAAAAAAATTGATGTAGGTACACAGTCACATGTACCTATGTGCAAACACACACACACACACACACAGAGCAGCTCTCCTCCACCCCTTTCCACATTCACACGTGCCCATGTGCAAACACACACACACATACACACACACACACACATGCACAAAGCAGCTTTCACCTATCACTTTCTACATACACATGCACCCATGTGCAAGCACACACACACACATAGAGCAGCTTTCCTCCACCCCTTTCCACATCCCCACATGCCCATGTGCAAACACACACACACACACACACACACACATATGCACAAAGCAGTTTTCACCTACCGCTTTCTACATCCACATGCACCCATGTGCAAACACACACACACACACACACACACACACACACATGCAAAGCAGCTTTCACCTACCGCTTTCTACATCCACATGTACCCATGTGCAAACACACATACACACACATACACAGAGCAGCTATCCTCTACCCCTTCTCACTTCAGAATTGTGAGAGAGGACTGTTTATTTCTATAACCGGATGTGTCCTTGCACATGAATGATGCTCCACTAGTGGGACTCCCCTTCCCTGCTGACACCTCCTGCCCTCCTTCCTGGGAGCTGGGGACAGTGCCTGCTCTGAGAGTGAGTTTGGGAAGAAGAACCAGGTATTGTAGATCAGCCCCTCCCAGTCTAGCTTGCTCTTTGAAACTGACATGCTCTCAATCATATGGCAGTTCATTCGTAAAGTCCCCCTCCTGCTGGTGAGACCTTCCCCAACCCTGCCCGCATCTTCAGTGGATGACAAGTCTGCCTCATCCTAAAGCTGAGGGCTAGGGAGCCCTGGCAGCAACTCACTCAGGGCCCATCACTGATCCTGCTTTAGCAATGCCAATACCTCATCCACTGTTAGCTGGGTTCCTTTCCCCTCTCAGCTGGCTCAGAACACAGGCAGGGAAGAGAGGAGGATTGTTTATACCAACAACTACAACTACTTGTAGAGGGCACCTGGGAAGGCACGTGAGCATTTCCTTAATTATTGTCAGCTGAATCCAGTGGCATTGGCAAGAGCCACATCCTAGAGATGTATTGTGTCAGAGGCAGGTACATTGTCAGCCTGACCCTTAGCTTGGGTGCCAGGGGGTGAGTTTCATTATCTAAGTTCAGCCAGGCGCAAGGAACAGACACAATTATCTGGGCTCAGCCAGAAATGACTATTACAAAGAAGCCATAAGAATGAAAAATTACAGCTTGATCTTTAACCATGATTTCACATAATTTCCTTTGTTGTACACTCTAGTAAAACTTCCTGGAATTATACTGTTATAATAAATGCACTGCACAGGTTCTGGGTCACTCTCTCTCCATCAGAGGACAGCTGTCCCACCCGGTCCCAGCTTTCCCTACTGTTTCTGCATCTGTCTCTTTCATTTTCTCAATCCTCTGTTGCCCCTACTCAGGATCCTGTCTGCTCTCTAGCTGGCCTGGTCGTGGTAAAGAGAGAAATACTTAATAACTACTTGCACTTCCTGACCTGTGAGCAGACACTGGCTGAGGGGAAGGGAGCGAACGCAGGCTATGCTGACTGAACACGAAGACCTCCCCCCGCCCCCCCCCCCCCCCGACACCAGCTATCAGATAGCCCTTCCTTCACTGCTGGTGCCAGGAATCCTTTCTGTCCTCAGCCCTGAACCCAGTACCAGCATGCGGCCACCCACCAGGAATTAAGACCTTTCCCCACACCCTCATGAGCATAACTGTCCTCTATGCAGACCCATTTTACGGATTAGGCACTTCTGGGCTATGCAATGAGGATAATGCCAACACTGGTCCCCAATGGTAGGGCTACTGGAGGATAAAATGAGACAACAGATGGAAAGCATTTAGTTTCTGGCACTGGAAAGATTTCAATCAAGTTTATCTAGATTTCTTATGTCTAGGCTTATTTTATTTCATGTTATTTTTTATTGTGATAATGACCACGAGGCTCAGTGAGTTTGTGCATCTTGTGCAAACAGGCATTTCACAACGTGGCATCGTTTGCTTTGCCATCTCGCCCATCTTTCATCTGATGGTTTGTGTAATGCCAAAATTAGCCTAAGTGGACAGGTCTGCCTCTTATATGAGTGCTGTTAGAGTCCTAATCATTTTTTCAAGGTCATCATCTTTAATCAAGAGAGACAGCACCTCCGTGTGCCAAGAGTCCGCGCTCCGCCTGGCTCAGCCTTCACTGATTGGTGAAGGTGTTAACGGCACCAGCCGAGAATGAACCTCGCTGCCCTCACAGATCAGCACGTTTGCCCTCTCCAGCTCCATCACTGATGCATCTCAAGTGTGTGAGGGAAGGGCCGACTATGCTCTTCAAGGCAGTTACACTCCTGTGAGCCACAGGAGCCACTGCGTGTGGTGACAGCAGGGGAGGCCCAGAGGAAGCAGTGGTTTTAGGAGTAAGCTATTCAGAGGGCAGGCACTGCAGCAGAAGGGGAGAGGGCCCAGCAGGTGCGGCTCAGCACTGACCCAGGAACCAAGAGGTCATGTGTTTAATTCCTACTCGGGGCACACACCTAGGTTGTGGGCTCGATCCCCAGTAGGAGGCGTGCAGGAGGCAGCTGTTCAATGATGTTTCTATCTCTCCTCCTCTCTCTAAAAATATTTTTTTAAAAAAGAAGGGTATCGACCTCTAGGTCAGGAGATGTGGGTCTCATCAGCCACTAGCTAGCTGGATGAATCCAGAGAACAGAAGGAAAGGAACATTACTGAGTGGTTACTCTGCCAGACCCCTGAGGGCGTGACTTTCCTTCACCTCTTCAACAACACCACGAGGGAGACACTATTTGCCCAGCTTATAAGGAGTCAAAAGGAAGCTCAGTCTAGTAAATACTTTCTGGAGGGCACACAGCTAGGGGATTGCAAATACGGATTCACCCTGGAGGCTGGCTGGTGGCACTGCAGGACACCATGTCCACACTGTGAGATGACTGCCTCTGATCCCGGTCTGGTCAACTCCGGCGGAGCCCAGGCCCCTCCTCGGCGATGCTGCCCTGACCCAGCTCGACGCAACAGCGCCTTACCCTTTACACGCCAGGGTAATGGTCAGTTACAAGAATCTTGTCATCCCTTGTGCCTCAAATATAAAATAATATAAAATAATGTAATATAAAATAAAAATGCGTCTTTTAAAGAATGTTGTTTGTGCCTATGATGGACATCACTGTTAGGTCTTCCACAATCCCGTTTCCACAGAGAACAGCGACTTGTGTTCCTGCAGCTTCTTTCCTGTAATCCCAGCTGTGGGGTTCACACAGGTTCTGCTCTCCTCCTACAAACCCATCTCCCTGACTACATCAAGTTCAAGGCAGTTAACCAGACACCATCCTTTCTCCTTCTCGGTGGGATGGTGCAAGAGTGAAGCAAGCAAAAGGGAGGCTCTGAATGTGGGAGCACCAGGGCTCAGAAAGTAGACCCACTGGTGGCCATGACATGCCAAGTGAGAAAACAGGTGCGTAGGGAAGGGCTGAGGCAGTGACCAAGGCAAAGGGGACTCAATGCTATTCATGCCGGGTCCAGTCCAGCTGCATCTGCTCTGCCTGCCTTCCTGCAGCTCAGCTGGTTCCACAGCCCCTGATGGCAATTCTCCTTCCTCCTTCCTAAGTGCAGGAACTGGTAACTGTAAAATCCTAACATAAAATCTACCCATCCAGCCTGGGGCACACACATATACACAGACATGTATATCATATACAGTATATATACATATGTATGTGTATATGTATAACACTAGAGGCCCGGTGCACAAAATTCGTGCACTGGGAGGAAGGGGATGATCCTGGTAGGATCAGGCCTAAACGGGCAGTCGGACATCCTTCTCACAATCCAGGATTGCTGGCTCCAAACTGCTCACCTGCCTGCCTCCCTGATTGCCCCTGCTTCTGCCTGCCAGCCTGATCACCTGCTAACCACTCCCCTGCTAACCTAATTGATGTCTAACTGCTCCCCTGCCAGCCTGTTTGCCCCCAACTTCCCTCCTCTGCCTGCCTGGTCACCCCTAACTGCCCTCCCCTGCAGGCTTGATCACCCCCAACTGCCCTCCCTTACAGGCCTGGAACCTCCCAATGGCCCTCCTCTGCTGGCCATCTTGTGTCCACATGGGGGCAGGATCTTTGACCACATGGGGGCAGCCCTCTTGTATGTTGAAGTGATGGTCAATCTGCAAATTACTCTTTTATTAGATAGGATAGAGGCCTGGTGCATGGGTGGGGGCCAGCTGGTTTACCCTGAAGAGTGTTCCAGATCAGGGTGGGGTTTCCCTTGGGATGACGGGTGGCCTGGGCGAAGGGCCTGTGATGGTTTGCAGGCTGGACATGCCCCCTAGCGACTCAAGCGGAGGCCCTGGTATCTGGGATTAATCTATGTCTACAATTAAAACTTTGTAGCCTGGAGCGAGCCAAGCCTTCTGTTCACTCCGGGCGGCAGCCATTTCTGTTTGAAACTTTGTAGCCTAAATTGGAGGCCTAGGCCGGCAACGGCAGGCTGAAAGCTTGTCTTCCTCCTTTGCCAGGGAAACCCAAGCCTCTGTTCTCTCCAGCTCAGTGGCTGCCACCATTTCTGTATCTTTTATAATTGAAACTTTATAACATTGAGTGGAGGCCTAAGCCAGCAACGGCAGGTGGAAAGCTGGTTTCCTCTGTTGCCAGGGAAACCAAGCCTTCCTCCTGCTCACAGTGGCAGCAGCCATCTTGGTTGGGGTTTATTTGCATAATCTGCTCCTGATTGGCTAGTGGGCGTGGCTTGTGGGTGCGGTGAAGGTTCGGTCAAATTTGCATATTACTCTTTTATTAGATAGGATAACTACTGTGGAAAATGAGAATCTGCTGTGCTTACATATTTATCAATTCTCATTCACATTCATATATGTGCATATATATATGCATGTATATATAGAGAACATAATTACCAATAATGTGTGCACATGTACATATGTATATAGATATGTGTAAGTTTGTGTGTGTGAGACAGATTGAGAATCGAGGGACTAGAACAGTTTTTTTCCCCCCCAAGCTTTGTCACACAGCAGAAGCACCTGGAGATTTGTTCCAAACAGAATGCTGGGCCCCCCACCCTGGGTTTCTGACTTAATAGATCTGAGTGAGGCCCATTAATTTTCACTTTTCATAAACTGCCAGGTGGTGTTTTTTGGCGAGGGGAGGGGGGCGGGAATTGAACATATTCTAGATTGTGGCAATGCTTGCACTCTGAGAATATACTGAAACTACTGAATTGTATACTTTAAATAGGTAAATTTTATGGTATGTAAATTACATCTCAAGAAAAGAAAAAAGGAAAGTTTGAGCAAATTTAAACAAAAATGCTTCAAGAATGATTAATAAGAATAGCAGGAAAATAATTCAAGGATTCAAGGCAAAAATCATTTCAAAGGGTAATTTTAAATTGATAAAATAGTAATTCCAGAGTTAAGGGGAAAGAATCGTATATTTTAAAGGTCTAAAAATATGACAAGATATGAAAAAGCTTTTAAATATTAGATGAGAAATTTATAAAAGCACACTTTTTGTGACAGACTTCAATACACCTTTCTCAGCCTTTGAGGGAACAGGATGTACAAAGAAGAGAATGACAGAGAATATTTAATCATTTAAACAGTTTAATAAAATTAAGAAAGTATATATACAATTATATTAACATCAAACAGAAAATACACCTTTGTAAGCATCTGTGTGATGTTTATAGAATTTAATTACACCATAGACATTGTTGAGGCCATGTCCTCAGGCAGCATGAGTTAGAGCTAGAAATTAACCACAAAGTGTAATCAAAACAATGTGAGAAAATCACTTGAAAATTAAACAACATTCTATTAAATCAGGATTGCTTCAAAGGAGAAATAAAAATTATAATTACATGCTATTTAGAAAATAGCAAAAATGAGAACAATATTTATCAAAATCAATGGGAAAAGGTTAACATTGACCTAAAGTCAAATTCCTTAAAAGCCTCCATTATTCAATAGAAAATATTGTAATTAGAGTAACTAAGCATTTAATTAAGAAAAAAACTAACCACAGTAACATAAAATCAACATCAAGAAAGGAGGAAGTGGCGCTGACTGGTTTGGCTCAGTGGATAGAGGGCCGGCCTGCGGATCAAAGGGTTGAAGAGCTGCGGGTTTGATTCCCGGTCAAGGGCAGGTGCCTCCATTGCAGGCTCAATCTCTGCCCCAGTCGGGCCTACGCGGGAGGCAACTATTCAACGTGCCTCTCTCACATTAATGTTTCTCTCTCTCTCTTCTCCTCCCTTCCCCTTTCGCTAAATCAATGGAAAAATATGCTTAGGTGAGGATTAACCAGAGAAAAAAAGAGAAAGAAAAAAGGAGGAAATGATTGTGTGAAAAGCAGGTGTTTGTGAATTACAAGTAAATAAAACAGAATTGTGAATTAAACTTTGGAAGTAATTCCTGTATTCTAATTAATGATGAGAAATGACAGCACTAGACACCCCCAGAGACTTCTCACAACAGCTTATAAAATGCTGGGTGAAATATGGCGTTTGAGCGTCTAAATGATTCAGCTGACTCAGAAGTCATACAATTCTTTAAAGGCCACAAACAAACAAACAAACAAAAAACAAATGCAGAGAGCCAAGTGAGCCTGGTAGCACCATTTGCCCCCAAGACTTATGCCATTGCCTGGTGACCCAGAGTGTGAGTGTTAAAGGATTCCAGGTGTGATGGGGGCAAGATACAAAGTCAGAAGACAAAACCTGGGAAACACAGATGGGAGATCCTCGCATCAAATCAAAACCCTCTAAGGGCAATGCCGTTCTTGGTGAACTGCAATGAAACACACACACACACACACACACACACACACACACACACATCATCAGAGATAGATGAGATTGATTCTGGTCTCTCTTGGACTTAGCTCAGGCTCATGTAAAATAATAAATAAATAACATAAGGCTTAACACCATAAACTTTACACCTGCGTGAGTTTTTTTTTTAATTTATTTATTTTTTAAATAGTTTTTATTAATTTCAGAAAGGAAGGGAGAGGGAGAAATAGAAACATCAATGATCAGAGAGAATCATTGATTGGCTACCTCTTGTACAATCCCCACTGGGGATGGAGCCTGCAACCTAGGCATGTGCCCTGACAAGGAATCGAACCCTGACCTCCCGGTTCATGGGTCAATGCTCAACCACTGAACCACACCAGCCAGACCTGAAAATCTATTTTTTAAAATAGGGTAAAAACTTTGTTATTATCTTTACAGATACTATTTTTTATTTGTTTGTTTCTAAAGAAATTCTGGAAATTAATTTGCAACCAATGGCTGCTTGAGCCTCTATTTGAGTAAATAAATCTTATTTTCACTAAATATAAGGCAAATTAAAGCAGAGCCAGAATTAAAACTGTCTTTTGCTCCCCAATTTTTCTTATGATTACTTTGTCCCTTTTGCCTCTTCATTCATGACCCAAATACTCTCTAACATTATATCCATTTTACTGCTTTAACCTTGCTTCTATACGTCTATTTTTTCACAAAACGTCTTTTTTTTTAAATTTTTTTAATGAGTACTTACATATTTATTTATTTTTATTTTTATTTTATTTATTTATTTATTTATTTATTTAATTTTTAATAGTAGTACATATGTTTTCCTCCCCCTCTCCCCAATATTCTCCCCCCAGCCTCCCTTACCCCCCAGCACATGTCCCCACCTGCCCCCCTCCCCGCCCCAGTGTCTTTCATTCATTGGTTATGCTCATATGTATGCATACAAGTCCTTCAGTTGATCTCCCCCAACTACACCTGTGTGAGTTTTAAATACCTTGACCATTGTCCTCAAAAATAAAATAAAAAATACAGCTTGAAGTATCCTGGCATGACAATCCTCCATAAGTCACTGGCAGTACAAATGTATTCTTCTCTGGAGAAATGCACCTTAAATTTATACCTCAAAATCCCCACAGTTAATGTTTCACAAAACATCATCTCATAATCATCAATCATATGACTTTTCTAAGAAATTAGGCCACCATAATCCAAAGCAGCAGATACAGTTAACCATACCTACAATGACTGAAGATGGACAACATTGGATATATAGTTTATTTAAAACCAAAGGAGTCAAAGTGATTTCTTGTTCAATGCAATCCCTATAAAAATTAAAATGACCTTTTTTTTTTCCTGTGGCAAAAATAGAAAAATCATTCAAATGAAATGTTAAGGGATTCCAAATAGCCAAAATAATTTTGAAATGGAAAAAAAACACAACACACATTGGAGGACTTACACTTCCTGGTTTCAAAACTTACTTCAAATCTACCAAATCCAACAGCAAAATTAAACAAAAATGTATTCATCATGACCAAATAGGACTTACCCAAGAAAGCAAAGATCATTATAAGACCTATTAACATTTCATGTAACTATATTTAAGAAAAAATAGGAATGACAACTTTAATAGTGGAAGCAAAAGCAGTCAACAATATTCAAAGTACATTCTGTAATTCCCAAATTTGTGTTTGGGGAGAGAATTAGAAATCAAAAATATTTTAACATAGTAAGATTTTATGTCTTAAACTAACTAATAACATTATCCTGAGAACGAAACACTGAAGAGAATTCCTATTAAAACCAAAGGCAAAAGCAAGCTCATTGTCATCATTACCACTTAGCATTGTTCTGAAAATTCTCAGCAACACAATTAGCATGAACCATGAAGAAGGAAAACAATTATTGGAAAGATAAAAAAAATATCACTTTGTACAATAATGCAATTATATTCTTGTAAAACTCAATAGAGTCCATTTTTGAAGCACATCTTTTAAGTGAGTTTTGCAAAGTAACCTCATAGAAGGTATTTTCATATGTACCAATAGTTTTCAATGGTAACCAAAACATGAAATTCTGAGGAATAGGCTTTTGAAAGAATAAATAGAACCTATGGGATACATCCAAAAATTTTCTGAAAAAATAACAATAAGCTTTCAAGTATATTTTAATATATAGGCAAAAAATATTCATGTATGAGAAATTTGTACATGAATTCTTCTGAAATTAATTTATGGGCTTAATTAAATACCAATTACATTCCTAGTGGAATTTTTTGGACTTTATTAAATTCTTAAGTTCACATAGGGGGAAAGCAATAATACAAACAAAACAGATTAATAAGAAAACTGCAGAGAATTGTTTTAGAGTGATTAGAAGAGAATTTCCCTACAAAAAAAAATTAATGAGTCAAAATGTATAGCCATGAAAATTGTGTGGTAAAAGCAAAAGCAAGAGGAGAGTGCTTGAGAAATAAGACCAGTTCCTAATTGAGAAGGGAGGCCTCATAAATCAATGAGGAAGTGAGAGGTTATTCCAACTCTGTTTATGGAGGGATCCACTATTGAGTAAGGGGAGTAAAATTACAGCCTCAACTGAACCACCAAAAACAAACTGTGCTGATAAAAGTAAAAATAAACAAATATATAAACCCGGAATCAGAAATCTAGGGGGATATATATGAATGAGTGTTCAACTGTCTTCAGCCAGCTGGGACTTCTTCACCAAGTCCCTCCTCTCTCCTCACCCTCATATGCAGCCCATCAATCCCAGGGACCCAAGTGCTAAAGCAGGTCTCCAATGCTCCCCTATCTCTTCATCTCAGTGCCACCTCATCAGGCCAGGCCACTCTTCCCTGGATCAATAAAGTTTTCTCCATAGGTCTTCTCCATGCATCCCTCCCATCCTTTCCCCACCCAGCAGCCAAAGTGACCTTTATCACACAGACATTGATTCTCATTACTGTTCTGCTTACTTCTCTTCCTGACTATCAGTTGCACTTAGAATGTGTTCCAGAATCTAAAACCTCATGTCACCCGATCCCTTGCTTCTTCTCCAGTCCCAGTTTTGCTCATCTCCCCTCACTGCTCCTCCAGCTCCAGTGTCTTCTGTCAGTTTCTCAAAAGTAAGAACACTGGGGGGAGAGGGGGAAACAAAAATAGTCAATGAAAGAAAGAGCTAAGAGAAAAAATGGAGACAGATTTGATCACCTCAAACATTAAGCCCTCTCTACATAAAAACCATCACTGCAAAAAAAAAATCATCATGAATGAGATGATGAAGGTGATGAACCAGGGCAGAAGGATTTGCAACAAGCAACTAGATAAGAATTCAAGTGCATAGCTATTTAACAGTACTACCCAAATTAGTGAAATAGGAGCAAAATTCTAATTGGGATCTGGGTATGAAATGTGCCCAGCAATTCACCAAATAAATGCTTAAGATAGATAAACATGTGAAAGATGTTCTTTGTCAAAGACATAAAGATCTGAACCACAAGTCAGTATTTTCCACCCATCACCTTGGTAAATACATTTTTCCCTTTAGAAACATTTTGATTGAGTTATAATTTACACAAAGTAGGTAAACGTTCATCATACAGCTTGCTTACTTCTTACATAGTCTTTACATCCATGTAATCACACTCAGATCAAGATAGAAAACATTTAGCGTCCCCAGAGCATCCCTTGGACCCCTTCCTAATGACTAACACCTCCCGCCCTGAGGAAGTAACCATCATTCTGACATCCATCTCCATAGTTTACTTTTGCCTGTTCTTGAACTTGATTTAAACAATAGAATTTTATGCCTGGCCAGTGTGGCTCAGTGATTGTGCATCAACCTATGAACCAGGAAGTCACGGCTGTGGGTTTGATCCCCACAGGGGCCATGTAGGAGGCAGCCAATCAGTGATTCTCTCTCATCATATATATATATATATATATATATATATATATATATATATATATATTTGGTTTAAATTGAAATTTACAGAATGGTATCTCTTCTGTACCTGTCTTGTTTTGCTCAACAAAATACCATGTAGTTGCCATTAACAGTGTCTCTTGCTGTTTTCTTTTTGAACTTGCTGTGTGTTTCCCATGACATTAGGCCCTGGTATGAAAAGTTCTGCTATGAATATTCCTGTACATGTTTTTGGTGGGCATGTATATTCATCTGTCTTAGATATGAACCTTAGAATGGTTGTGTGGGTCAGAGATTGGGCACATACGTGGCTTTAGTAGATCATGCCAAACTGTTTTTCAAGGTTATTATTCCAAGAATGGGGGCTCAAGCCTTCTGAAATGAAATCCATTGCTCTTTCTAGTCAGAGAAAGTGAAGACTGAATGCTCCTTCCTTCCTTCCTTCCTTCCTTCCTTCCTTCCTTCCTTCCTTCCTTCCTTCCTTCCTTCCTTCCTTCTTTCCTTCCTCCTTCTCCTCTTCCTTCCTTCCTTCCTTTCTCGATCTCTCACCCTCATCTTTCCAACCTTTAACCTCGCACTCCACCTCTCCCCAACTCCAGTCTCTCCCCTCCTCTTCCCATGCCTCTTTTCAGACCACTTGCAGCTGGGAGATGCTGCTGGCATTAGCAAGCCTGGGAGCTAGGTTCTGAGTGCCTTGTATCAGCAGCTGCCTCATTAGAAGCACCACTTGTGGTCCAGTGAGGTCTGCACCAGCCTAATGTGCTCACCGAGCTGTGCAGGGGGGCCAGTAATTACATCCAGTTTCCTGTTAGCAGAAGGGCAAGACCATCTGCATCAGGAGCAATGAGAGAGGCTCTCTCAGGGTCCTCCAGACCTGGAATGTGCAGGAGCCAGCAGGGACTCCCATGAAGCGGGTCACCTGTTACTCCCTGGCACAGTTCAGCTCCCTCTATCGCCTGTGTCTCTTGCCCAGGGGAGATGACTTCCTTTCTGTCTCCGGAACCAGATCTCTGTCCAGCATTTATTACTGATATGGGAGAACAGGGAGAAATGTGGTGTGGAGCACAGATTCTTAAACGTAAGAACACTGAGGTGTGTTGCAAAGTCAGTTGGTTCCTAATGATTAAAAGACCCAAGTCTCCAAGTGACTCTCTTGACCTCTTTCCCCATAGTAACATTTCTCTCATATATGATTCAATATTCATGTATTCAACTCTCCTGCATGCCTGGCAGTGGGGATTCAATGGTGAGC
This sequence comes from Antrozous pallidus, assembly GCA_027563665.1. Lineage (NCBI taxonomy): Eukaryota > Metazoa > Chordata > Mammalia > Chiroptera > Vespertilionidae > Antrozous > Antrozous pallidus. The sequence continues at coordinate 110,210,372 of CM050513.1, read as the reverse complement.
GAATTACAAGTGATGTCTACCTATTGTGATGGGTCCAATCTAGACATATATGAATCAAGTGATCACCCTACTATTCACTCAGCAACTGTTCTGTGTTGGGAAGGGCTGCAGAGAGTACAAAGGAGGCAGAGGAACAAATTGAAGAGTCCTGAGGAGCAAAAGGGTTAGGAAAGGCATCCCTTAGGGTGTGACAGTTGTGGTCTACAGCATGAGGGGCATGAGGGGGGAGGTAGGGGGTATGATCGACCTGATGGCCTAGAATGAGGCTGTTGTTGTTTGGGGAGAGAAAGGGCCAGGTTATGATTAGAGGTAACTAATCTCCCTGGTCACCCCCATTAGCATTTCAAAGGCATGTGATGGTTTATATAGGATTCAGCTCTATGGCAGAAAAAAACAGAACCCATAGTCTAGTAGCTATTATTTTTTGAGCATTTAGTATGTCTCATGCACTAAAGGTATTTTTTTGAGAGAAGGGAGGAGAGAGAGAGAGAGAGAGAGAGAGAGAGAGAGAGAGAGAGAGAGAGAGAGAGAGAGAGAGAAACAGCAGAAAATATTCTAAATACCAGTTGCCTCATCATACTGGTATTTGGGATAATGTTAGTTTTTTCTTTATACTTTTTTCTATTTTCTAAAATTGACATGCATTACTACCATAATCAGAAGGGAAATAGAAGTTCGTTCCTTCCTTCCCTCCTCCCTTCCTGAATCCTCTCCACTCCACTTCTCTCAATCCTTCTCTCTGCCTTTCTCCATCCCCACCCGCCTCTCAACTGTATTCAGATGTATGGAACTGCAGGCTGTGGAACTGCCTTCCCTGTCTTCACTGAATACCAGCCCCTGCATTCCCTCTGCCCTCAGGCCGCATTCCTGTTCCCTGGAGTCTAACCGCCATGAGGTGAGCGGCCACTATTATAATCACCAGCTTGCCTCCCCACTCACCTGGAAACGGCAATCTGAAGAGGGTTTCTTGGGGCCACGGGGGTCTCAATTAAGCCAGGAGAGAGAGACAACTGGGACAAAGGGGTTGAAGATACCACAACGCTGGTTCTGCAATTTTGTGTGTTTTGACAAGAGTAATTTAGCTCTAATCATGCCAATAATTATGTCCCGGCCACGGTGGAAAGCTGTGGGATTGTGGCCATGGTGATTCCTAGGCTCTCTGCTGGAAGCAGTCTGGACTCCGGGGGCTCTCTGGTAAGAAAGGCTGGGCTTGGAGGCCAGGAGGAGGAGAGGAAGAGGCATTCAGGTAGGAGCCGGACAGGGCAGGGACCAGGCTGGTGGCTGGGGCCTCAGCATCAGAGCATCAGCCTGGGAAATGAACACCAACCTCAGCGCCAGGAAGCCCAGATCTGCTACCCACTCGCTGTGGAAATGTGCACCTGTAAGGCCCTGGCTGTGCAAATGCAGATTTCAGTAAGTCTTGATTTCCACACCCAGTGCAGATCTCACAGGCTTATTGTGAAGGCTGAATGGAAAGTTCTAGAAGAGAGGGCTTGTATTGGATTTGGGCCTCCCAGCACTCTTCCTGCCTTCCTTGGTCAACTACCCTTCAACTTCCATCTGAAGAATGTCCCCGCCCCCACCCTCTGTCCACATGCCTTGGTTGCACACTCGCCTGGCTTGAGTCCATCAATGCAGCCAGCTCCAAGGCCTTGGGTTCTCACAAGAAGAATGTGTGTGTGTGTGTGTGTGTGTGTGTGTGTGTGTGCGCGTGCGCACGCGCGCACATTCAGCTACAAAAGCCAAATGGAAACTGTGTGTGTACCCAAGGTGAGGCCACTCAAGCAACTGAAATATCAAATAGTTGTTTTATTTAACACACAAAGTATAGTCATTCCATGTGGGACACTGCCTTAGCTGAAGCAGTTGGGTAACTCATGCTCCTCAAAAGGTCTCCTTGTGGGATGCCTTTGGCTTTATAAAGCTTGAATACAAATTAATTACTGCCTAGCAGATGCACACTTTTACTTTTTTAAAATATATTTTTATTGATTTCAGAGAGGAAGGGGGAGGGAGAGAGAGAGAAGCATCAATGATGAGAGAGAATAAATGGTTGGCTGCCTCCTGCATGTCCCCTACTGGGGATCAAGCCTATTACCTGGGCATGATCCCTTGAACAGAATCAAACCTGGAACCTTTTAGTCCACAGGTAGATTCTCTATCTACTGAGCTAAACCAGCAGGGCCAGATGCATGCTTTTAAACATAATCTTCCAACACAGTAGGTTCCTTGGGGAACAGCTACGGGGACCTTGTGCGGTAAAATGAAAAGACTCTAATTCCCTTTGGCTCTAATTGTCTATGAGCATCATGAAAATTGTAAGCCTCCTGGCAGGCAGAGGGGTGGATGTGAGGATTTGGGAGTATAGCTCAGCAAACCTAAAACCATACAGACTGTCTGGCCAAGGGAGGAAGGAAGTGGGCCAGGCAGAGGCAATGCCTGACTGGGCTCTCTCCATGAGTTTTCTCATGAAGTCCCACAAAGACCTGACAAGCTGAATGACTGTTGACATTTTACTGATAGAAAAACTGAGGCTTAGAGTGATGAGCTTCCACAAGTTCATCCAGGATAGTCAAGATTGGAGGGCAGCACTTCTGAATTAAAGGCACACATGCCAGCACCAGGCACCATGCTGCAAGCAGCCTGGAGCAGCCACCACGCTAGTTTCCAGACCCCCAGGCACAACTCAGAGTCTTTGTTTCTTGGAGCCAATAGTCCTAGTGTTGGACCTTCTTGGTTCCTCAAATTCTAGGTTGTGGCAGAAGCAGCAGCAACATGGGCAGGTGGTTCTGCAGAGTTATCCTGCAGTGTTCTTGGAGCCTCAGACAGATGGCCACTGCTCCAACCCTCCCAAAGGTTTGGAAAATCCTGATGCTCTATTCAAAGTACTTCCCGCAGAACTCATCCACCATAGTCTCTGCTACCTGCGGCTGATTCCTGATCAAGTATCACTTGCCTAACATCTTCCACTTTCTCGGAAATGGGAGGAAAGTGAGTATCTGAGCCCAAAGCAGACCTCCTCCCTGGGTGTGATTTTAATTTCCTTTCCCACTGGTTCCATTTTCTATCCCTGGGACAACTATGACTGGAATAGATTTGGGGCTGTGGATACTTCTTCCTTGTTCCATTTTGCAGCAGAAATGCTCACAGAGCATACTTATTAAAGGCGCAGTGATGAATCTCCTTTCTTAGGTGCACTCTAATTTCAAATTAGCACTTAGCAAGCCCTTGCACATGTACAAGGTCTTAGCAAACATGTTTGATAACAATTCATTCTGCTAAGATACCACCCAGGCTCTGGAGTAGGGATTCAGAACTGGCAGGGAGAGGCTACACATTTGTGTGAGCAGAGAAAGAACAAGCATATGCTGCAGTGCAAAGGGACTCCCAGCCCACCTGCATTCCTCCCCATAGGAGGTGGCTTCATGGCTTAGAGCCCCAAGTTTAGAGAAGTGTTTCACATCCATCTCCATTCTCCACAACATTCTGCAGCCATAGACACTTAGCCATCCAGTGTTATTGTTGCCTGGACTGTAACATTACAATGAAAATAGTGCCTAATTCATAAAGTTGTTCTAATAATTAAATGAAATAACATATATACTTCATTTTAAAAGGGCTCAAGTAAGTATATGGCATTCACCATTATTATTGTTTATTATTTAATTTATGAAGTGGATGTTATTCCCCCATTTTACACTTGTGCACTGAGGCTCAGAGAAGTGAGATGACATATGAAAAGTTTCTGCCACCACTTCCTGTCTGTCTGACAAAATTTCATCCTACTTCCTGGCCCAGCTCAAACACTCCCTTCTTTATGAAGCTCTCGCATACGTTTACACTTATGCACATGTGTGCATATGTGTAAACACGCATTGCATATGCACATTCACGTACATATGCACACACATGTACACACACTCACACCTTCCTGGTTAGTTGTCTGATTCTCGTTCTCATAAGATTCAACACATTTTGCCATATACAGTTCACAAGCATAGCGACATTATCTCCTTTTATGAATTGCAAGATGCTAGCCTACAAACATCTAGTGTTTAAACTGCCCCGTGGTGAGCATAGAGCCTTTCACATAATAATGACAAGAATCCTGACATGTCTATATGGATTTACACTTTGTAACCACCTTTCATTTATACTCAGCATTCTCTCTTCTCACCCTCTCTGCACCTTACAATAAAGGGGCAGAGGCCAAGAGAAGTGAAGCCACATTGTTCGTAAGAGGTAGAACTGGGATTTGAACCCAAGCCTGACACTACCGTTATTAGTTTAGGAGTGGAACAGGCTGGACCGAGTGAATGGAGCAGACTGGAGCAGAGCAGAGTGGGAATTCGAGAAGGGACTAGAGAGATGAAGTAGCAGAGGGCAGAGAGAACAGTGTATGTGGTAGAACATGGCATTATCACATTCGAGAATCAGAGAGAAGCAGGACAACTTGACCACTGAACCACATTTCTGCAAAAAAAGTCACTTATCCTTCCTTTTGTTCAAGGCTGTTGTGAGAATGAAATGAGGGGGGAATAAAACCTAGAAAATGTTGAGGAAGAAACAGCTCCTACAAACATAAAGGACTGCTCACATACTCTCAGGCATTCCTCCCAGTCAGCATGTCCTGACCTGGCATTGCTGATGACAGATGACTCAGGGTGAGCCATCATCCTCTTTCCCTCTTAGCAAGTGCAGTGTTCATGTCTCCTTTCCATGAATCTCGGATGTGTCAAAGCAGAAGACAAGACCTAGACCTATAGGTTCAGGTTGGCCTGAAAGGGACTGGCTCCTGAGACCATCCTGGGTCAACTTTCTGGCAGGTCAACCAGAGGTAGTAATCCCAGCAGGGATAACACTGGGGACCTGAGAGGAGCCTAGGCTGAAATCCAGGCCCACAAGCTTATGGTCAGCACCTGGGCACCCCAAGCAAAGGCAGCAAGGATCCACTTCACATAATAAGTTTTATAGATAGAACCCATTTTTATCATTTTTGTGCACAAAACAATGGGTACCCTTTTCATAGGTCAAGTATCATGCCTTGGTCAGGAACTTGGCTACAAGAAAGTTCTTAGTCAGATCAACTCAGATAGAGGCAGAGAGCCAGAATGAGTCTAGGAAGAGCTGCATTTCTCTGATGCTGAGTCACTGGACACCTCACCAGCAACTGGTCAAGTTCAGGACTGACCAGGCTACTCATCTAAGTGGAGGGCAAGAGTGTTTCCATCTTCAGGAGCGCTGGGTCTGGTATCTTCCCTGATCCCACAAAAAAAAATAGAGACCTGGTACCATCTGGATTCAGAACAAGCCATGCCCCTGCTTACTAGAGGATGGGATGTGTGTTAGGATAGAGGCTCAGGATCCCACCTGAGCTAGGAGCACACTACATCTTCAGCTGCTTCCAGACCATCACAGCCGAGTTATATGAGAGTCCAAAGAGAACAGAGAGGGCCAAGGATGAAACACATGGTGTGATCAGGGACCAAGGCCACACAGCAGGTCATTCTTATTATTTTTCATGTATCACACATGACACATCAAAGATTGTCCCAGACTGTAAGGAGTTTGCATGAAATAGACATGTAAATAAACTATGATGATCTTTGAGCAAAGTGTCATGACACATCACTGAGGGCTGGGAGGAGAAGCGTCTTAACCTGCCTGGGGGAGTGAGGGCAAGCTTCCAGGAAGAGAGGAGACCTAGCCCGAATATTGTAGAGTAAGAATGAACCACTGACTAAGAGGGAGGGACAAGGGGAATCTGGGAAAACACTGATTGTGCCAGGAACTCTTCTAGGGACTGGGGACATAGCAATAGATGAAATAAATATTGTCCCTGGCTTCATGGAAATTTCTCCTAACTACTTTACCTTAGATATGAACATAAGTCCTGGTTGATATTCCTGAAAAATTTACACACGACAAAGCCCAGCTAATCAAAGGCAAAGTAACTTTGGATTTAAACAGGTGAGACTTGGGCTGATAATCCGAGGTATAGACCTCTGGCAAGACCGACATGGCAACACTGAGCAGCCTTTCCCCTGAGATAAACTTAAATACTTCTCACCCCAAGAAGACGAGGCCAGCTCTAATTTTACATCAAAGCTGTATCTCAGATCTCACAGGCATGAAGGAAGGTCTACTCCCCTGGGAGGGGCAGAGTCCTTAGCCTGTCTTCTAGAGCACAGCCAGATAGAACTGACACATGCAGAGGGACTAAAATTTGGCCAGGGTGGAGCTTGGACCCAGGTAGAGACACAATCCATGAAGAAGCAGAGGGCAGTTGCATGACGGTCTGTCCCAGAACTGTTTAGATCATTTTATGGGCAACTGCTCTAGAATCCCACTCTAGATTAAATCAAAAGCTGACCCTGGAATGTGGACTTCAAATGGGTATGAGAAAGGGGCTAAGAGGATGCTTGACCGCCCTGGATTTTCAACTTTCACACTTTGAATCCTCTTTATAGCTGTCAGGTTTGAAGTGGAAGTGGCCACAGTGGAAGGAGCCACATTCAGTGAGGAGCATGTGGCTCAGGAGGCAGGAAAACATGGGGGGGGGGTGCCTGGCAGAGGTCTGCAGGAGACATGAAGTCAGAACTAAGACTCTGGGAGCAGTGTCTGCTCCAGCCAGTTCCAGAGTCTGCTCTCCAGAAAGTTTTGAGAGAGAGAGGGAGAGAGGGAGACAGAGAGAATTACCTTACTGACTAGAGAAGCACTGACCTTTTAATCCATCTTTCCAAAGAGAGAATGGTTTGTGCTGCACAATTTCTTGGAGTCAATGATCCTGAAGACATTCCTTGAGACAGACTCTCATAAATCTCTATCTGCACAAGTTTAAGAGATAATGAAGCACTTTGATTCTGAAAACCAGCACTTTTCGACAATTTAAAGACCCCCAAATGCATTCATCTCAAATTCTTCTCTTTCCTCCCATTCTCACCCAGCCTCATAATTCAATCAAAGCAGTGCTCCCTGCATATAGCTTCCTGTCCAGTCCTAGGAACTCCCATAGGGATAGAAGATGAACAAGAGCATGGGCCCCTATGTTTACAGACCTTGAACCCTGGACAAGAGCAAATTCAACGAGCTATCCCACCACTAATGTCAGATGCTAGAGGTGTAACAGTGATCCAGATAGACACACTCCTCACCGATACTTATATTTAGTCAAAATCTGAAAAGCTGTTGAAAATAGATAATGAGCAAATCAGGGGCCCAGATAAGTGGTGGGGAGAGGAAAGAATCTCAAAACTTCCACTGATTGGAGTGCCTGCTATGGGCCAGCTTTAAGAAGGATGCTTTGCTCATACTCTGCCACTGAATTCTACAAGGAAGGGTGGTGATTGTGTCCATTGGTGAGGCATGTAACTGATGGGCGCAGCATCCCGTAAAGAGTACAATGCCAGTAGACTTAGCCTGGGTCTAACACCAACCTAGTGTTCCGCAGTAGAAATGCTACACTAGGAAGACATGCCCAAGATGCTGGCTCCAGAGCCCAAAGAGGTGGCTGACTCCCAAATGTGTGAAGCCCACTAAAGCAAACCCCTCATTTGTTAGCGGGGTTCACTGAAATGGATGGGAACATACACTGCTCTTTCCTTGCCTCTGGCCAAAGCCTCTTGCTTAGAACTGCTTGCAGCTCCCTCTGAATGAAAGGAAGATCCCCACATCCCCATGCCTTTTGTTCCTGGTGATGCCAATGTTAGTTTGCCAGGGCAGCCACAACAAATGCTCACAAGCTTGGTGACTCATAACAATAGAAATGTATTATCTCCCATTTCCAGGGGCCAAAAGTCCAAGATCACGGTGTCAGCGGGGCCACATTTCCTCTGAAGTTTCTAGAAGAGAAACTTGCCACTCCCAACTTATGGTGGCTCCTGGCATTCCTTGTTCTGTGGCAGCATAACTCCAGGCCCTGCCCCTACCTCCTTCCCTGAGCCTCAGTGTCCTCTCTTCTTGTTAAAAGGACACCAGGCATTGGGTGTAGGGACAACCCTAATTCCAGGATGACCTCACCTTGCTACCGTGATCTAGCTGTATCTCCAAAAAAGTCACATTCTGCTATTCTAAGTGGACATGAATATTTGGCAGGTACTACTCAACCCCCTATTAGACCCTATCATCTACTTTATTTTATAAAGACAGCTAGATGTTGAGCAACTCAAAATATTCTTCCTAAGTTTATATTAAAGGGTCAGAATAAAAGGAAAAGGACCTGGTTTACACTGGCCTTAAACATTTTTTTGATGTTGTGAGGTCTGCTTGTAACAATATACACTGACTGGCCAGATTATGATGATCTCTGAACGCATAATAATCTGGCCACTCAGTGTATATCCTATATAATAAAAGGCTAATATGCAAATTGTCCCCTTGACCAGGAGTTCAACCAGGAAGCAAGCCGGCCAACCATCTGTGTCCCCGCCCCCTGGCTAGGATGGCTGGACCCCACCCATGCATGAATTCATGAACCAGGCTTCTAACACACACACACACACACACACACACACACACACACACACACACACACTGAGTGGCCAGGTTATTATGCATTCAGAGATCATAATAATCTGGTCACTCAGTGTAGAATATTTGCTGTGAGATATTACTTTTAGTATTAACCTAATCATTTCCCAACTGTGTGACCTTGGATAATTTATTTAACTTCTTTTGACGCTCCATTTCTCAGATAAGAAGTGGAGACTTAGAGAGGTTTAGAAATAACTAACCATCCACCAAAGATTTTTGTTATCTCTTCAATAGGATAGGTTATTGCTTAAAAGTAGCTCACCACCCAAAGATCACATTTCAAGTTCTCCCTTGCTGGGGACCAGTGACAACATTGCTCACGGAATGTTTCACCTCCAGGCTGAGTTGGTTCAAAAGTGGTTATACCTTCTCTACCCTTATTCCCCCATTTGCAGACTGAATGAAGGGGGCCCTGGAAACCTAAGAGAGGGTGGAGCCCCAACATGGGCATAGTCTGAGTCCCTGAATCACCACATGGAAGGTGCCTGATAATAAGGAACACAAACATCAGACTCTTAAGTGAACAAGAAATAAATATCCGGTGCAATGCCACTTGGACTTGGGGTCTTATTTGTTACAACACATCCTCTCACCTAACTGATGCCCTACCCAATGTCATGGAATGGGAGAGTGGAAATACACCTAGAATCTAACTCCAATCCCCATTTTTCTCCCCGCCACACTTTTTGTGCTAAGCTATGAAAGGGAATAAACAGGCTCTGGAATCAGGCCAGAATCTCCATCCCAGAATCAAGATAAGTGTTTGGCTGGAATTGAGTGGATCCTAAATCTCTCAGGAAACTGACTTTGATGAATGCTGTGCAGAAAAGCAAGTAATATTGGAAAGGTAGATGGAGGTGAGCTCGGGGCCGAATTTGGAGGAAAATCTCCCCTTGGATGAGCAAGCCCTCAGTTTCTGCAAAGGGGGAGGGGAGGGGAGTGTCTTTGAGACATCCAGTGACTTCTTTCAGGCTTACACTTCCTCATTTTCCATACAACCAACCCAACTGAGAGCAAATCTCAAGTTTATTCTTCTGATTAACCCAAGCTTTTTTCCGCCACAGAAATGTATGGGCCTCGCATAAAGAAATCCCTAACTACAAATCCAAACATCAGATATTAAAAGTCAACGGTTGGCGTTAAAAAATAAAACAACATAAAAAGAACACTTCTTGGATAGTAAGTATATTCCTTTGAAAAGCCTCTGTATGTTCCCATTATTGAAGTGGAGGTATTTTATTTAGCAAAACGTAAGAAATGGGAAGCCACTGTAGAATATCCAGAGGAATTTTCTGGGACTGAAGGCGTGTTTGAGCAAACACTTAGCATTTTATGATGCATAGGAGATCCCATCGGAGCTGGGCTGTGTTAGGTGGCGGACAGGCCTTTATTGCTGCATTCAATGCTCTGTGTTACTCTTAGTTTTGTACATTCCCAGCCCTGGGTTTGAAGCCTGACAGATGTGATGTTCAGGAATTCATCACAAGGTTTTGATCTCTGAAACCCAAAACAAACTTTGACCTAGCCATCCTGGCTTCCTCCCAAGGGAGAGACATTCACAGGGGATGATGACAAATGGGGAAACTCAGTAAAATTTTATTATTAGTTGGGCTTGTGCCCAAAGCCGCAAGCAGAGCTCTTTCATCAATTAAACTGAAGAATGAAGAGGTGTTCAGCTGAAGCCTGGGAGGGAGGAATCTACCCCAGTCCCAGAGACCAACCCCCACACTTAACAGATGGCAACATATAAGACAGGGGTGGGAGGGGGAGAGGACAGAGAGAGAAGACAAAAAGAGAGACAGACAGAAAAAGAGAGACTCTGTTCTCATTCCATTGTTGCCACTGTATGTTTGATCACCCTGCCTGATCAGGTTTCCAGAATCTACCTACCTGTCAGATGACAAGGAGAAAGGAAAGCAACGGGCGCAGGTAAGGAGTCAAATTGTTTGGTTGCATCTCACACACAACAAATCTGCCTTACCTCAAAACACAACCCTCCCTCTCACCATTGTATGCCCTCAGGAATGTCATTGGTCCTTCTGCCTTGACGTTCCTCAGATGATTGACATGGGCAATACAAGGAATAAAATACAGAAAGCTCCTAAAGCAATGCCTGGACTCAGTAGATGGGGTGCTTTCCCCAGCTCAGGACAAAACAGGCCCTAGAGGCTTGGGGGGAGTCTGAACTGAGGCATCAGCTGGGGAAAGGAGGATGGCCAGGTGAGAGGGCACTGGTCTGGGTGGGAGGACCAGGCAAGACCTGGGACAAGAACTAGAATTCCTGGGTCAGAAGAAACAGCCTCACTGTGGGCTGGAACACAGGTCACGTGAAATCCTCAGCGAAGTTATGTATTTGAGGATTTTTTCCCCACTGATGAAGCAGCTTGTTAGTTCCAGAGCCAGAGGCAAGCCAGGTGTGCTTTGGGGACTAAATGGCCTGTCCCGCAGGAGACTGGGGATATAGTGGGGCTGGCATCCAGGCAGGCTATTACGAATTCCAGGTGCCAACCTACAGAGGAAGTGGAGCCTGGCAATGGCAGGCCAAAGAGCTGCCAGCATTTTTGACAATTGTCATTTGATTTAATTGTTCTGAGGCAGCATTGCTCAGCAGTAACACACTTAGGAGCTCGCAGAGGGCCTGGATATTCTATTGGCCGCTGTGGTGTGATGGATGTGTGAGTGACTCTATCAGTGGGGGCTTGGAGCAGGGAGGGATGGTGACAGGTGTGCAGGGCACTGGGCAGTCCTATGCCCCTGGCAGGGACATTTCCAGGGCCCAGAGCTCAGCAGGTCCCCTTCTGGGCCCTGATCCCTCAACTACAAATTCATTCAAGGTCATTTTGTCCAGTGTTCTCTGCCCTACCAGGGAAGGCCAGGGACTGGCAGGCTTTTGTATATCTTCCAAAGAGTGGGTGTGAGTGAGGGGTTTCCCTGAGCAGAGCTGCTAAATGCAGGCTCTATAAAGTAATAATAACTGCTTACATTTATTGAACATGTACAATTTTCAAAGTGCTTTCTAACTTAATCTTCTAAGTAATCCTATAGACTCAGAACAATTATAAAACCCATTATTTTGATCAAGAAATTGAAAATCGTGTATGTTCATTTGCCCCCAAACACACAGCTGGTCAGCAGCCCATCAGAAACTCACTCCAATGCCCAACCCCCAAACTACACTCCACGGGGCCAGGACCCTAAGAGCCAGGGGAAAGCAGCTATTTGGGATCATTTCCTCCGGAATGCACTTGGCTGCAAGTAACAGGGTGTTTGACTGAGAGCTGCTTAAAGCACAGGAAGAATTACTGTTTGCTTCATAAAGGCAGCACCTCGTCAATGTAAGACGGTCTCTGTCCAAAGTCTCCAAGTGTCCTTGGCCTTTCCTTTGTGGCCAGAAGAGTCTGTCATGGCTGTAAGTATCACATCCTACCTGGTCAACACCACCCCATTCCTCTGTTCCCCTTTACCATGAAACTCAACGTAACTTCCCATACTCTCTGCTTCTCCTTCACCTCCCGCCGTTCTCTCTGGAACCCAATCCTGTGGCACTGCTCCTTCCAAGGTCACCAATGACCTCCACTTTGCTCAATCCAACAGCCAGTCCTCAGGGCTGTCTCTTATTTAACCCGCCGGTGGCATCCGATACACCTGCCCACCCCAGCCCCCACTTTGTGAGACACACCCCTACTTTGCCTCCAGGACACCACTCAGCCCTGGTCCCCCTTTCACTTCCTGTTAGTCTCCTCTGCTGGCTTCTCCTCATCCTTTCCAACCTCCCAATGTTGGTGTGCCTCGGGGCTCAGGAATTAGACCTCATCGCGCCATAGCTCCCAGGCCAGTGGTTGGCAAACCGTGGCTTGAGAGCCACATGCGACACTTTGGCCCCCTGAGCGTGGCTCTTCCACAAAATATCACTGCCTGGGTGAGTCTATTTTGAAGAAGTGGTGTTATAAGAAGTTTAAGTTTAAAAAACTGGGCTCTCAAAAGAAATTTCAATCGTTGTACTATTGATATTTGGCTCTGTTGGCTAATGAGTTACCTGACCATTATCAGGCCATTCCTAACAAATATCATCATGTAGGGCTTTAAGCCCCATTTGTAAGTTTCTCACTTGAAAGGATGTCTCCAGCACTAAATTCCAGACTGAAACATAAAACCGACTTTTTGGCATCTCCCCTGATAGATCTCCAAAGGGTACACACCCCAAACTGAGCATTTGATCTCACTTTTGCCCCCAAACCCAATTCTTCCTCGGTTGGCCCTTCTCAGTAAATGGCAACTCTATTCTTCCATTTGCTCAGGTCCCAAACATTTAAATCATCCTCACCACCTACCTTTTTTTGGTAAATCCTCACCTGAGGATATGCTCATTGATTTTACAAAGAGAGGAATAGAGAGAGAAGGAAGGAGGGAGATAGAAGAATATCGATGTGAGAGAGACACATTGATCACTTGCCTCCCTTATCTGCCCCAATTGGGGATCGAACCCCAAACCTTTTGGTGTATGGGATGATGCTCCAGCCAACTGAACAACCCAGCCAGCGCTGGGCTTCTACCTTTCTTATTATCATCCTACATTCAATCTATTGGAAAATCTTATTTGGTCTATCTTTGAAATAAGTCAACAAACGGACAATTTTTCACTATCTCGTCTAAGCCACCATCATCTCTAACAAGAGTTATCACAGCAGCCTCTTACTGTTCTCCGTGCTTCACCTTTGGCCTATTATATTACACTAGAGGCCCAGTGCATGAAATTCATGCACGGGGGCAGGGGGGTGTCCCTCAGCTCAGCCTGCACCCTCTCCAATCTGGGACCCCTCGAATGATGTCCGACTGCCCGTTTAGGCTTGATCCATCTCACAATCCAGGACTGCTGGCTCCAAACTGCTCGCCTGCCTGCTTCCCTGATTGCCCCTAACCACTTCTGCCTGCCAGCCTGTTCACCCCCTAACCACTACCCTGCCAGCCTAATTGATGTCTAACTGCTCCCCTGCCAGCCTGTTTACCCCCAACTTCCCTCCTCTGTTGGCCTGGTCACCCCTAATTGCCCTTCCCTGCTGGCCTGATCGCCTACAACTGCCCTCCCTTGCAGGCCTGAAACCTCCCAACGGCCTTCCCCTCTGGCCATCTTGCAGTGGCCATCTTGTGTCCACATGGGGGCAGGATCTTTGACCACATGGGGGAAGCCCTCTTGTGTGTTGGAGTAATGGTCAATCTGCACATTACTCTTTTATTAGATAGGATAGAGGCCTGGTGCATGGGTGGGGGGCCAGCTAGTTTGCCCTGAAGAGTGTACCGGATCAGAGTGGGGCTTCCCTTGGGATGTGGGGTGGCCTGGGCATGAGGCCTATGGTGGTTTTCAGGCTGGCCATGCCCCATAGCAACCCAAGTGGAGGCCCTGGGATCTGGGATTAATTTATGTTCTATAATTAAAACTCTGTAGCCTGGAGCAGAGCCAAGCCTTCTGCTCACTCTGTGGTGACAGCCATTTCTGTTTGGGATATTTACCTTCTATAATTGAAACTTTGTAGCTTAGAGTAGAGGCCTAGGCCTGCCAGGGCTGCAGAAGCTTGGCTTCCTCCATTGCCCTGGCAACCCTAGCCTCTGCTCTCTCCAGCTCCATGGCTGCCACCATTTCTGTTGGGATATATCTTCTATAATTGAAACTTTGTAGCAATGAGTGGAGGCCTAGGCCAGCTAGGGCAGGCGGAAAGCTTGGCTTCCTCCATTGCCAGGGAAACCAAGCCTCCTTCCTGTTCTCAATGGCTGCAGCCATCTTGTTTGGGGTTTATTTGCATAATTTGTTCCTGATTGGCTGATGGGCGTGGCTGTGGGCATGGCTTGATTGGAGGGACAGTCTATTTGCATATTACTCTTTTATTAGATAGGACTAGAGGCCTGGTGCATGAGATTTGTGCATGGCGGGGGGGGGGGTCCCCTCAGTGCTCTCTCTGGCAGTCACAGGAAGCAGCCCTAAGCCAGCAGTCAGACATCCTTAGTCCTGCCATGGAGGCAGGAGAGGTTCCTGCCACTGCCACTACCACTGTGCTCCCAAGCTGTCAGCCCAGCTTCTGGCTGAGCAGCACTCCCCCTGTGAGAACACACTGATCACCGGGGGGCAGTTCCTGCAGTGTGCATCTGCCCCCTGGTGGTCAGTGGATGTCAATTGGTCATTCCACTGTTTGGTCAATTTGCATATTAGCCTTTTATTATACAGGAGAATTCTCCAAAGAGCAGCCAGAGTTAGGCTTTAAAACACAAGTCACTCCTTAACTCTAAATGTTCTAACATCCTTTCTCTCACTCAGCTCCCTTCCAGAACCCAAAGCCCATCCTCTGGCCTTCCTACTGTCTCTATAATCTTGACTCCTAAGACTCTCACCCCACATCAGCATAACTGTGGGTTCTGTCTCACTAGCAGGTTATTAATCAATTTTCATAGTCATGACCAGAATTGTTTAATGAAATAGAATAAAGGAGAATAGGCGATATCAGAGTGCATTGCACATAGTAAAGGTAAGTCTTTTTTTTTTTTGTAAAACTTTGAATTCAGGCTGTGTGTGTGTCCCAATATAAAATGTATGTCTCCCTGTGGGTCATGGTTCAAAAGTTTGAGCCCTAGCTTACTCTGCTCCAATCATTCAGACCCTTTTTAATTTCTGCAACATGCCAATCATACCACCACCTGAAAGACGCTGTCCTCTGCCTGGCTTTCTCTTGCACCAGGTATCTGCTCCTTCACCTCTTTTCAACCTCCAGGGTCATCTGATTGGAGAGAAGACGCCTTCTCTAGTCACATCATATAAAATAGCACCGTATCTCTATCTGCCCTGCTTAATTTTTTCCCCGCTACACTTTCATCACTTGACATACTGTAGATTAATTCTTAACTGGTTTATTGTCTGCCTTCCTCCAGTATGAGTTCCATCGGACTGTGATTTCTCTGCCCTCTCCACTACTGTCTCTAGACATCTTAGTAGTTTCATTCCTGGCACATAGTAAGGACTCAAATACTTTTCAAATGAATGAATTGCACAACCAAAACAGGAAGGGAGGACAGCTGTAGGAAAGATCACACGTTGTCTTTTGTCAGGGAAGCAGCCAGCAAATTCCCTCTTTCATCGCATCGTCCAGAAGTGGGTCCTAGGACCCCTTTTGGAGCGATCTTGGTCAAAGAGACATTCTATTGTCATAACTGGCTTCGACCAATCCTCACTCACTCAGAGGGTATGGGCTGTGAGCTGTCCACCTGGTGCCTGAACAAAATTGGGTGCTGCTAGCCAGGAAGCACTGTGGGAAGGGGGGGGGGGGTTATTAGCAGGTAATTAGCAGAATATCCGCAAGGACCTCTCAATCATCAGACATGCTCAAAGTGAGAAGTGAGGCCTCTACTCCAAGGAGCATGTGGTTTGGGGGCCGAGGCAGTTCAGAAAGGTCAGGTGACTTTTTCAAAACCACATGGCCAGCAAGGAGTGAAGCTGTATCTAACTGAGGTTGTTCTGGTTAAACATCTGTCCTTCTAAACTTGTGACCTTAATCACTTTATGAATTTTAGCTTCCTTAAGTTTAAATTTTTAAAATATATTTTTATTGATTTTAGAGAGGAAGGTAGATGGAGAGAGATATAGAACCATCGGTTATGAGAGAGAATCATTGATTGGCTGTCTTCTGCATGGCCCACACTGGAGATTAAGCCTGCAACCCAGGCACGTGCCTTCACCAGGAATAGAACCGAGACCTCCTGGTTCATAGGTTGACACTCCATGGTTCATAAACTGAGCCATGCTGGCTGGGCAGCTTCCTCAAATTTTAAAAAGGGGATGCCATTGGCTATTCAGGATAATGTAGGGACTTTAAAGCAGGAAGGACTAGGATATAATTTGCAAATCTTAGGATTGCTCTACTAACTGACTTGTTGGGGACAGAATTTTGACAGGCAGAGCATTCTCATTGTTAAATAAAGACACCACCCCTCTGTCTAAGCCATTTGTCTTTCTTGAACATCAGTAAAGTATATAAAAGTATAAAATTCCCGGACTTTAAGTCTGGACATTTTAGTTTGAACTCCAGCTCTCGCTGGTGGCTTTGGATAAATAATCTAAACTCTCGGAGAAACCAAGATGGCGGCATAGACAAAACACCTATCTTACCGTCATACACAGCAATTTTAAAACTACAACTTAATGAAAGAACAAACACCTTCCAGAATCACCAGAAATCTGGCTGAGTGAAAATTTCACAAATAAAAGTGAAGATAAGACACTGTGACTCGGAGGAGCAGCTGAGGACAGCGTTAAAAATACACGAGGAGAGAGGTTTGCAGCACGCGCCGCGGATAGGGCAGGCGGCTGAAAACCGGCCAGTTTTCTCAAATGGGGAAGACAAAGACGTCCCACTGGACTGATTCTCCAGCTCTGGGAGAACTCACTATCATACAGGGTAAAAACTGGACAGTGGGAGGGCACGCCGAAGCTCGGGCGCTGCAAGAATCTGCCGGCTAGTGGAGAAGGCAAGCTTGCGCGTGACCTTGGGAACAGCGCAGTTGCGTGACCGCACAGAGAGCGCTCGAGACTTGCTCTTTCATTCGGGAAACCGTCAGACTGCTTTGTTTTACAACCCTGGGTGAGACGTTGGGTGTGCAGATTCATTTGGGGAGAGTCTGAATTCCCCGGCAGCCGGTGGAGCTTGGCAGCGGCTCTCTCTCAGAGGTGCTGGCAGCCATTGCCCCCAGCACAGAGTCCCTGGGGCCACATAGGGCGGAGCTAACGCTGTCTGCTTGGCCCAGAGACTCTGCCCATCCAACCTGAGCACAGCTGAGCTTCACAGACAATTGGCCTGGAGGTCAACCCCTCCAAG
Organism: Antrozous pallidus; assembly: GCA_027563665.1. Lineage (NCBI taxonomy): Eukaryota > Metazoa > Chordata > Mammalia > Chiroptera > Vespertilionidae > Antrozous > Antrozous pallidus. The sequence continues at coordinate 110,192,985 of CM050513.1, read as the reverse complement.
TGCTAACAACGATTAACTGAGCTTAACTTCAGCAAGACTGTGCAACCCATATCCACCTCAGGTAACTAGGGAGGCTGAGCCACTGTCCCTTGTAGGAAGTCTACCACACAAAGCTAATTGACCAACTCAGAGAAGCAGCCACCATGCAGAGACATGGAAAGAAATCAGATGTGGAAGAAATGGAGGAAAAAAAAGACTGGACATGGAATTCAAAACCATGGTTATAGGGCTTCTCAAGAGGCTCCAACAAAAGGTCCAGGCCTATAAGGAAATAAGCAAGACCGACAAGGAAATGAATGAGTCCTACAAGGAAATGAACGAGACCCTCAAGGATATGAACGAGACCTGCAAGGAAATGATCAAGACCAATGTGGAAATAATCAAGACCAACATGGAAATAAATGAATCCTACAAGGAAATGAAGGAGACCCTCAAGGATATGAAGGAGACTCTCAAGGATATGAAAAAGGACCAACCAGAAATTAAGCATACACTGACTGAAACAAAAAATATTATGCAAAGACCTGAAAGTGCTCTGGAGCACCCCAAGAACCAAGTTAAAGATTTGAAATACAAAGAGGTAAAATCCACTTAGCTGAAAAAGCAAGAAACCAAAAGAATCCAAAAAATTAAAGATAGTGTAAGGGGCCTCTGGGACAACCTCAAGCATACCAACATCCGAATTATAGGGGTGCCAGAAAAAGAGAGAGACCAAGACAATGAAAACCTATTTGAAGAAATAGTAACCGAAAACTTCCCATACCTGGTGAAAGAAATAGACTTAGGAGTCCAAGAAGTGCACCGAACCCCAATATGTAGGAACCCTGAGAGGACCACACCAAGGCACGTCATAATTAAAATGCCAAGAGCAAAAGACAAGAGATAATATTAAAAGCAGCAAGAGAAAAACAGTTAGTTACGTATAAGGGAGCACCCATATGATTGTCAGCGGATTTCTCAACAGAAACGTTGCAGGCCAGACGGTAGTGGCAAGAAATATTCAAAGTGATGAATAGCAAGAATCTACAATCAAGATTACTCTATCCAGCAAAGCTATCATGCAGAATTGAGGGTCAGATAAAGTGCTTCGCAGATAAGAAAAAGGTAAAGGAGTTCATCACCACCAAACCAATATTATATGAAATGCTGAAAGATATTCTTTAAGATGAAGAAGAAGAAAAAAATAAAAGTGTAAATTATGAACAACAAATACACATCTCTCAACAAATGAATATAAAAATCAAGTGAATTAATAAGCTGATGAACAGGATAAACTGGTGAATGTAACAGAATCACAGACATAAAGAGGGAATGGACTGACAACTCTTGGGGAGAAAGGGGGTGTGGGAAGTGGAGCAAGAGACTGGACAAAAATCTGCAACTATGGGAGAGGACAGTGGAGGTGGGTGAGGGCAGAGGGTGGGATGGGTACCAGGTGGAGAGGAACTATAGGGGGGGAAAAAAGGGAACCATGTAATTAATAAACTGAACAATAAAGATGAAAAAAATAATCTAAACTCTCTGAACCTAAGAGTTTTGTCTTCAAAATGGAGATATTTATACCTGTCCCATGAGATTGCCAGGATTATTAAATAAGAAACATGAATATAATGAACAATAATAATTCAATTATTCTTCAATGCACACAACACCTCAATATATTATAATCCTTTGAAGGAGAGAAAGGGCTAGTTAACGTCTAGTTTCTCTTTATCACTTCCATGTGAAATTCTTTGCCCTAAGGAGTAAAATTTTACCAAATATTATCCTTTCTAGAAATGGAAGTAAAAAATTTCCCAGGATATTTGACCCATCTCATTAAGAAGAGGTAGGCGGAATATAATGAACAACATAAACTGATGAACAAAAATAGATCCAGAGATAAAGAAACATCAATCAGAACATCAAACCTCAGAGAAGGCAGGGGACAGTGGGGGTAAGGGATAGAGATCACCCAAAGGACTTAATGCATGCATATAAGCCTAACCAATGGACACAGACAACAGGGGGTGGGGGCATGAATGGAAGGTGGGGAGTAATGGGGGAATAAGGACACATATGTAATACCTTAATCAATAAAGAAATTTAAAATAAAATAAATACTCATTAAAAAAATATATATAGAAGAAAAAGAGGTAGGCATCCCAGTCAGGTGGTTCAGTGGGTTGGAGTGTCATTTGTACACCAAAAGGTTATGGGTTTGATTCCTGATCAGGGCACATACCTAGGTTGTGGGTTTCATCCCCAGTCCAGGGGCAATGTTTCTCTCTCACACATCAGTGTTTCTTTCTCTCTCTCTCTCTCTCTCTCTCTCTCTCTCTCTCTCTCCTTCTCCCTAAAATTGATCAAAAGAAAACAACAACATATCCTTAGGTGCGGATTTAAAAAATAAGAAGAGTTCCAAATGTTCCAAATGCTGGGGACACTCCCAGCTGGGAAGGAGGAAGCTGGACACCACGTGGAATCATGAGTGCAGTCGACAGCCCTCTAAATGGCCAGCCCCTGCCCAGCAGACCCGAATCCACACTGCATGGTGTCTGCCCATCAGACAGGGAGCCTTCTTGCTGCCTTCCCCAGCTCCTGGCTCAGACTCAGGACAGGCCCGGCTCTGCTTTCAAAGGCGGCTATATTTAAACAGCTACATTTTAATAGCAGTTTGGTTGGTGTCTCTCAGGGGAGAGCAACACATTCATATCCCAAGATGCTTAATGAACATTTGCATGCATGGTTCTGCTCTGAGTTCTGGGGAGAAAGCTGCGAAGAATAATAGACAAAGTTCCTGTTTTTGATGAAGCTTGTGTAATAAAAAATTTTAAAACAATTAAACCAGCAAAGTAGTTTCAGCTTGATGTGAGCACCATGAAGAAAAGTAAAAGGGATAATAGGGTGATGGGGGTAGGGTGGTACAATAGTAAGTAAATAAGGAAGCTCAGGGCCAATTTTCTAAGGAGGCACCCATGAGCAGAGGTAGGGAGATGTATGTGGTAGGCACCACTGTCTTTCCAATACAGGCAGACCTTGCTGCGCGCGATAATGCGGGATCGTGAAAACAGTCACACAGCCCGAACAATGGGAAACATTATAATACCACTAGAAGCCCTATGCACGAAATTTGTGCACAGGGCCAGGGATGTCCCTTAGCCCAGCCTGCACCCTCTCCAATCTGGAACCCCTCGAGGGTTGTCCGACTGCCCGTTTAGGCCTGACTCCAGTAGGATCGGGCCTAAATGGGCAGTCGGACATCCTTCTCACAATCCAGGACTTCTGGCTCCAAACTGCTCATCTGCCTGCCTCCCTGATTGCCCCTAACCACTTCTGCCTGCCAGCCTGATCACCTGCTAATCATTACCCTGCTAGCCTAATTAATGTATAACTGCTCCCCTGCCAGCTTGTTTGTCCCTAACTTCCCTCCTCTGCTGACCTGGTCACCCCTAACTGCCTTCCCTTGCTGGCCTGATCGCCCACAACTGCCCTCCCTTGCAGGCCTGGAACCTCCCAATTGCCCTCCTCTGCTGGCCATCTTGTGGTGGCCATCTTGTGTCCACATGGGGACAGGATCTTTGACCACATGAGGGCAGCCCTCTTGTGTGTTGGAGTGATGGTCAATCTGTAAATTACTCTTTTATTAGATAGGATAGAGGCCTAGTGCATAGATGGGGCCCAGCTGGTTTGCCCTGAAGAGTGTCCCAGATCTGGCTGGGGGTTCCCTTGGGGTGAGGGGCGACCTGGGCGAGGGGCCTGTGGAGGTTTGCAGGCTGGCCACAGCCCCTAGCAACCCAAGTGGAGGCCCTGGGATCTGGGATTAATTTATGTTTACAATTGAAACTTTGTAGCCTGGAGTGGAACCAAGCCTTCTGCTCGCTCCAGAATGGCAGCCATTTCTGTTTGAAACTTTGTAGCCTAGAGTGGAAGCCTAGGCCAGCAATAGCAGGTGGAAAGCTTGGCTTCCTCTGTTGCCAGGGAAACCAAAGCCTCTGTTCTCTCCAGCTCAGTGGCTGCAGTTATTTCTGTATCTTTTATAATTGAAACTTTGTAGCCTAGAGTGGAGGCCTAGGCGGGCAACGGCAGGTGGTTGCTGGGGAAACCCAAGCCTTCCTCCTGCTCTCAGTGGCAGCAGCTATCTTGGTTGGGGTTTATTTGCATAATCTGTTTCTGATTGGCTGGTGGGCATGGCTTGTGGGTGTGGCAAAGGTGCAGCCAAATTTGCATATTACTCTTTCATTAGATAGGGTGGTTGCTCCTTGACCCTGAAAATGTTTGTCAAAACATTCCTGGAGAGTGGGGGGCTGGTAGGGGGAGGGATTGAGCAAAAAAAAAGAAGAAGAAAAGAAAAGAAAAGAAAAGAAAAGAAAGGAAAAACGAAAAAAAGAAAAACTAAAAAAAATCATAAAATAAAGTTATCATGGATATTATTGAAAAATATTTAACTTAAATTAAAAACATTACTATTTCCATCACTTGTAAATGTATAGGGAATTGGAGAAATAAAATAAGACAATAGTCCTTTTTCCCTTCCTCTGGCCCCGCAGGGACAGGGTCCTGTTTCTGCCCATGGCCGCTAGTATTACTGAGCACAACGGCTGGGCTGGAAGTGATTGACAGGTGTGACCTCAGAGCGGGTTTAAGAGCCAGATCTGGGTTCTCCACGGCTCTCTTTGTGGTCCCAACAGGGACTGTTCCACATGCTGGCAACGTACAGTGATGTAGAACAGAGCCACGGACAACCCCCAATGTTCCTGGGAAGAGAATGAGAAACAAACCTTTATCCTTCTGGCCAGTGGTTCTTAAATGTCAGCGTGACCCAAAACACACAGAGGGCCCGGAAAGCAAAGACCCAGGGGCCCCTCCATGGGGCTCCTGGTTCAGGAGGTCAGAAAGAGGCGAGGCATCTGGTTTTCTAACAAGCTCCCAGATGACACCAATGGGGCCGCTTCAAGGCCACACTGAATCGCTGCTCCAAACCAGAGATGTGGGGGCCACTGTTATTGGTCAAAAGTTAGGACAGACCCAGGAAAAGAGCAATTCGGGCGAAGGGAGTTCAGGGCTATGGAGTTAGACAGATTGAAGTTACCCTCCTCCCCTCCCCCAAACACACACACACACACACACACACACACACACACACACACACACACAGAAGTATTTACCATGGGCCAGGCATTCACGGAGATTCACAAAGATGCATGAGGCTCTCTAATTCCATCTGTTACCCAACAGAGTGACACTTAGGATTTCTTTAGTGACTCTACACTGAAGTGAGATGGCTGACTTGAGAATTTCTCCCAGAAATTTAAAATCTGATTAAAGATGTTCTAATTAAGTGATTTATTTAGTTTATTTGATTGTTGTCCTTAAGGTAATGAAGGAGCCAGAGGACAGAGGAAAATGAGAAGTTGAGGGCAGGTGGGTCCCACATCAATAGAGCATGATGCCCATTTCAGTCACCTACACTGTCCATGGAGGCTGCTGCCCACAATCCCTGGGGAGTGGGCAGCAGAGACCAGCTTCCCCTCCAGCTTGCCTACAGCCTGCTCGACTCCTCACCTCCTGGTTCCTCTGCATCCTGTACTTGCTCCCCACTTACAACCTACTCAGCCCTCCACCATCTCTTCTCCATCACTCCACCCCAGTCTCGGCCCCCACTCTCTCAGGGCTGCCTCTGTATAGAACGCTCTCTGCGTGTCTCATGTGAGGCCTCCTGACTCCCAATTACTGTGCTTGTCCCATGCTTGGCATGTGCTAAACTCTCATTAACTGTTGGATGGATGGACAGACAGACGGATGGTCGAATAGCACAGTTGTTAAATTTACGAGCTTTGGAATCTGGCAGAATGGCTTGGCATCCCCGGCCCAGCACTTACTGTCTCGGTGATCATGGGGAGATAATATTTTTTGACCACGGTTTTCTCAGCTGAGAAATAAGACCTCCGTGGTGGAGTGGAATACTCAGTAAATATCAGCTTTTCAAAAATCATTACAGAAGCTATTATATTGGATAGGGAAGGCCCTTCCTTCAGGATGGGTTTGGCAATGACAGAAAAGGAGGCAGTGGGTGCTGAGGCGAGGAAGGAGGAGGACACGCATAAAAGATTCTAAGAATCCAAGGATGGGTAAAATGCATGTTGACCTTCTGAAAAGGCACGCTGATGGAGGTGGATGAAACAGTCGTCTTTGGGGCTCAATGCACATCCAGAAGGGGTTTGGAGGAGGAAGTGGGTGCATATACCCCTCTTTCTCCTTCAGTAACTTTGAGAAAGTGGGTTTGGAATGAGCTCCATCCTCATCTGCTGAAGTACTAACCTGGGAAGCCAATAGAAATTGGTTAACCCTAAAGGCTCTGATTCTAAATTACTTATAATTCCTCTTCCCATGGGGTGAACAGACAGGAGTCACTGCCTTAAAGGACCGGTGCTCCTGTAGGAAAGTAGAACCACACTAGCAAGTTCAAAGAGATGATGCAATACAAGGAACTAGTTCTGAAGGTGTTGCCAAGGCTGAGAACACAAAGAGAGGAGAGTGTGATCATCTGGAGATGAGAGACTGCAGGAAGCAGATACCATCCCTGGGGGGGTGGGGGGGATACAGTGCCAGGAGTGCATGCCTCTGGGATGTCCCTGCTCAGTGCTGGAACTGCCCCTGCCCAAAGAGATGGCCCCAGTCAGCGCTCATACCATGAAGGGGCTGCTGCTGGAAAGCCCAAGAGGGCCACCTGCTGGTGCCCTGACCACCAAGGAGGGGGCTGCTGTGGCAAAAGCAAAGCATCTTCTGGAGACACTGCCAAAGGCAGAAAAGGGGAAGCAGATATAAGGTGTTTCCCCTCAAACAGTATCTCCTCACTGGCAGACAGAAACAAGGAGCAGATGGCAGGGACATTGGGGAAATGTAATTTACTAGTACACAAGCTCCCAGTCTCAGCATTACAGAAACAGGTACAGGTATAGTACCGCCTCTGGAGGATGGAAATGGGCTGGGAGGAAGGAAATGATGACGATGACGAAGGTGGTGGTGATGATGATGGTAATGATGATGATGATGGTGGTGGTGGTGATGATGATGATGGTGGTGGTGGTAACGATGCCAATGGTGGTGATGATGATGATGATGGTGGGATGATGATGATAGTGACGATGATGGTGGTGGTGGTGGTGGTGATGATGATGGTAATGATGACGATGATGGTGGTGGTGGTGATGATGATGATGGTGGTGGTGGTAACGATGCCAATGGTGGTGATGATGATGATGATGGTGGGATGATGATGATAGTGACGATGATGGTGGTGGTGGTGGTGGTGATGATGATGGTGGTAGTGATGGTGGGATGATAATTACAACGGCAACAACTACAAACAACAATTAAAACTGAGGGCCAGGCACTGTTCTAAACACTTTGCACTTTACAGGTATTTGCTCAGGAGGGAGAAGGAAGGAAAGAGGAGGAGGCAGAGGGAAAGAGAGTGGAGAGAAATAGCCCTACTGCTCTGAGATTTAGCATTTTCCCCCAAAAAACCTTCATTCTGTCCTTGCTCTTGCTCATATCCCTCCTCTACACACACAAAGGTTACATAAGGAATGAGCCTTTATTGCATGACAGCGAGGGGCTAGGCACTGTGCTGAGAGATCGTTCCTACGCTACCTTATTCGATTTTCACAGTCATTGTGTGTTAAAGGGAAACAGGCTACCCGAGGTTAAATAAGGCACAGGCAGTGAGATTAGTTCTGCCTGGTGTGGGAGCCCAGGCTCCTTAGGAAGAAGTGAAAGAGCCCAGGCTGTTCTCCCGCAGATGCCAGATGCCTGCTCGCCCTGCTCCCTCTCAAAACGCTGCTGCTGGGGACACAGCCTCCACGCCCGCTGCCTGTTAGCGGGGCATCCCCCGAGTGGGTCAGGATTCTCTGCCTGGGCGAGCCTCTCCAGCCACAGGGGATTGGCTTTGAGAAAGGGGTTTTGAAGTTGACAATAAAAATAATTTCCCCCTGGAAATGAAATGGTAGATCATGAAAGGCTGTCAAGCAAAGAATAGTTTAAAAGAAGGAAGGATAATTTAAAAGTGTTGCCAAAACCCATTCCCCCACCCCAGCCCCGAAAAAAGAAAAGAGGAACTAATTAAAGACAAAGAACTATCTAAATTGAACAGTCAGAAAAGACTAGTAAACCTGTTTCCCTTAACTTTATGGAGTATTCCTGACATACCGCATTAGTTGAAGGTGTACAATGAGATAATTTGATGCATGTATATATTGTGAAATGACTGGAATAGCAAGGTTAGTTAATATCCATCTCCTCATATGATTGACCATTTTCTGTGGCAATAGCGTTTAAGATCTACTCTCTCAGCAATTTCCAAGTACCTAGTACTGTGTTGTTAACTGTAGTCTCTGGGCTGAACTTATTCATCTAATAGCAGAAAGTTTGTATCTTTTGACTGACATCTATCCACTCCTCCTTTGCCCCTGGCAACCACCATTATCCTCTCTATTTCTATGAGCTCAGCTTTTAGAGATGAGGACATACAGTATTTCTCCTCCGTCTGACTTATTTTACTTAGCAAATGCCATCAAGATTCGTCCATATTGTCATGAAAGACATGGTTTCCTTTTTTTATGGCGAAATAATAGTCACAGTCATATATATCACATTTTCTTGGGGTTTTTTTTTTTTTAGATTTTAAAAAATATTTTATTGATTTTTTTAAGAGAGGGAGAAAGGGAAAGGGAGAGAAAAATAAACATCAATGTGAGAGGGAAACCTCACCTGGCTGCCTGCCCCGTACCTATCCCGCACCAGGGACCACAACCTCGGCATGTGCCCCGATGGGGAATCGAGCGGGCAACCTTTCGGTGCACAGGATGATGCTCACCCAATCAGTCAGGGAATACATATTACACTTTAATTACCCATTCACCTGCCAATGGATCCAAAGGCTGTTTCCATATCTTGGTCATGGTGAATAACGCTGCAGTGAACGTGGGAGAGCAGATATCTCTTTGAGAGGCTGATGCATTTCCTTTGGAGGTACACTCAGAAGTGGGATTGCTGGATCATATGATAGTTCTCTTCCTAACATTTTAAGAAATCTTCATACTGTTTTCCACAATGGCTGTACCAATTTACATTCTCACCAACAGTGCACCAGGGTTCCCTTTTCCTCACACTTTTGTCAACACTTGTTATCTCCCGTCTTTTTGATAACAGCCATTTCCATGGGTGTGAGGAGAACTCTCACTGTGGTTTGATTTGCATTTCCCTGATGATTACTGATGTGAAACACTTTGTCAGGTACCTGTTGGCCATTTGTATATCTTCTTCCGGAAAATGTTTAGTCAAGTCCTTTGCTCATTTTTTAATTGGATTGTTGTTGTTGTTTTCTTTTGATTTTGATTCTGCTATGGAGTTGAATGATTTCCTTATATATTTGATAAGAGGTCAATACCCAATGGATTATTTCTGCTTGGAACACAGCAGTTCATGTTCACCTGGGTATAGGCTTCTCCGTTGGAGAGAAGCAACCTGAGCAGTGGTTGGCAAGCTCATATTAGTATGGATGGGTTTACTCAACTTTCATAAGAAACCATCTGGATGATGGAAAAAGATAACAGCATCCTAGTGCTTAAGGCAGGAAGGAAAAGGGGCCACTCCATTTGTTCTCTGTACTGTTGGTTTCTATCATGACAGAACAAATTACAAGAGATGTAGGGACAACACACACACGCATTCTCTCTCAGTTTCTGGGCACAGGAATCCCAGCATGGCTTAAAACCCTCTGCTTAGGCGTGGGGGTGGGCACGAGGCAGCAGCCAAAGTGCCCGAGAGAGCTGGGGTCTCATGTGAAGCTAGAGATCCTCTTCCAAGCTCTTCCAATGGGATGTCGCTGGCAGCGTCCCACTGCCTGTCGTTGTAGAAGATTCATAGTGACTTGCTTCTTCAAAGCCAGCCACAGAGAGAGAGAGAGCCTGGAGCAAGTCATCTAGCAAGATGAGCCTTACATACCATGCTCACAGGGGTGATAGCTCATCACTTTTGATATATCTGTTGGCAAAAAGCAAGTGACAAGTCCCATCCACACTGAAGGAGAGGGAATCACACAAAGGACGTGGACGCCAGAGGCAAGGATCACAGGGACCACCTGTGGTGAGATAAACCTGTCAGCCACAACCACAGAGGCTGCAGAACCGCCCTGCTTCCTCTCTCCACCTTGTACCATCACCTACTCTCTCCTTTCCTGGCCCTCCCACCAGCTCCACTGACCTTGCTGCAGCTTCTGATCGTGTCTCTAAGGGCCCCATGTGCCTGGAAATAGCTCGAGAAGCCTTCGCTGCTCAGGGCTCTCCTGACAGGCCTGGGAGCAGGAAATGGGGCCTCTGAGGGTTCTGTGTGCATCAGCAGATGCACGCCTGAGGCCCTCCACCGGGTCCTACTGTGGGAATGGAGAGCGGGGATTAGCAGGTGAAGAGAGGAGGCATGGCTGTGTTTAAACCTTCTTCCCCATCTAATCTCTTATTGACTGAGAAACATCACAAGGATGTGTCTGGGAGGAATTAGCACTAATCCCTTCCCAGCTCTTCAGTGGCTTTGCTCACCAACCCTCTTATGCCTGGATGCTCCACTGGGAACATGTCAGTCACAGAGGATCCTGGGTAATCAATTAAGATGCTAACATACCACCTTGGCAAATGCATTAGCCCTGGTCCCACCAACACATGATCAAATAAAGCACAATAAAAGTGAGATCTGGAGCATCTCAAATGAATTTAAAAGTGAAGATAAACATGGGGGAGGTGCAGGTGTGCGCAGGTTTTATTTAAATAGGAAAGGAGATAAAAATGGAAGAAGAAAAAAACAAAGGGAAAGGAGAGAGAGAGAGATGAGAGAGAAAGGAACCAATTTTTCATTTAAAATTTACTTCTGCCGCTGTAAACTGGGACAGACGAAGCCCCTGGGAACCTGCCGGGAGTGCAGAGTTGGGCCAGCTAAAAGGCGAAATTCATGATCGTGAACAGGTAACAGGAACCCAGTGGTCCAGGATCAGGGTCTCGCTGGTGAGAGAAGTCAGGCCCTTGTCTCTTGAGGCCACACTGCCCAGCACATAGAGGATATACTCTGAAAATGTTTAAATGAATTGATCTTTTGTAGTCTACTCCCATGTTAATCATGCCACCCCCTCCATGGTCCTGGTCAACACATTTTCATTCACTCAGCCATCAGATCGCCCATTTATCAGATGGCTATTGAGTGCTGCCCAAGCTGTGCCAGGCACCAGGGCAATCAATAGTGATGGATATAACAGAGAACTCGATGACAGGGTCACTCTGCCCCACACCTTAGTATTTGGCAAAAATTCATAAAAGACAGATGTTGCAAGTAATAAGCTAAGAATCCACATTGAAGAAGAGGGAATCACACACTGAAGGAGAGGGATCATGTGGTAGATGGAGCTTGAGGGCCGCCTCCAAAGCCACTGACTTGTTCAGTCCTCGGTTTTCTCAGCTCTAGGATCAAGGCAATAAAACCAATGCTGAGAGGACCTGATTAAATGAACATGATTTAGAGAAGCATGGAACAGACTGTCAACATGGAACAGCCGTGCCCTGTCCTACTCACCCCTCCTCCCCCGGCCAGACCCTGATACCAGCCCAAACAGAGGTATGGACATGGCTGAGCCCAATAAAGTGGACATTGTAGCGGCTTTTTGGAGAAAGAAGACAGCTTCCTTAACATCAGGTTTGGGCAACAGAAATGCTTTCTACTGTTTCCACTGTGATTCTTGAACCAAAAACGTGTATTTGGAAAGTTGGCTATTTTTATACTGTCTGTATTTGTTGCAGTTGCTGCCTTCCAGTTTCCCTTCGTGTTTTGTTCAAATCTTTCGGAACACAGGAGGCAGCCTCTGTTACCTTAAAGAAATAAAGGGAAAGGGAGTTTCCACGACCTCGGACCCAACTGTTGAAAGGGTGGCCTTTGGGGGTGTGGCGTGCTGTTCTAGGAGGAACCAGTGAGAAGGAATGCAAACGGAAGGTATAACCTTGGGGGATGAGTTGGGGGTCATTTGTACATCCGTCACCTCCTACCTGAAGATGGTCTTCCGACCTGGTTCTCTGCTCGCATGTGCTCTGTAAGATAGAGTGTTGTGGACAGAAAGGGACAGTGGAGTCAGATAGAAATGACAATGACCCCTAACACTACCACTTCTGAACAAGTTGAGAGACCTTGGCCAAGTTAACCACTCTGTGCCTCTATCTTCTCATAGGCGAAATTGAAACAGTAATAACCAACCTTGTACCGCTGTTAGAATCATGTCTGTGAAACTCCAGGCATAAAGCAGGAACTCGGTAAATGGTGCCTGCTGTCCTATTATCCCTGTGGTGAAAACCATTAGCAGTGAAAAGAGCTGAGCATTAGCATTCAGAAATCAAAGATGAGCCTAAATAAGCTTAATCAAGTGGACAAAAAGGCAAAATTGGGTCAACTCTGGCATCAAAGCCAGGCAATGGATTCAAACCCAGCGACTGTGGGGAGCAGAGCACAGAACAAAGAGGAGACGAGAGGCCCCAGTCTTTGAAAGATGCCCACCTGAACTGTGCTGAACCCTTGCCTTCTTGTATTTTCCTGCTGAGTCATAGGCCTGTCCTGGGATCAGTTCCCCTGGGGCCTGAGGCTGGCCCAGAAGCAAGAGGAATCAGGCAGCTGGGACACAAATGGGCATTTTGACATTCTTCCTGAGATGTTGAGGTGCTCCATCGACCCACTGACACTGAGCCCGACTCACAGCTGTGGCTCGAGTGAAGCCCTCAAGCTCCACCTGCCTTCTCCATCCTTCCCTCAGTCTCTCAGAAACCAAGTGGGATAAGGTCCAGCTCCATCCTCACCTTTCAAACACAGGGTGAGAGACCGTAGACAGAGCAACTTCTGGCTTCAGCCCATTTCCTCCCCCTTAAAGTTGTCTCTACTCAGCCCTCCTCCTGCGAGAGGAGGTGGATGGATTACAGTCACTTCCCAGGAACCACAGCTGCAGAGATGACAAGATGCCCGGAAGTAGGTAGACCTGGCAGGGGTTCACCCTTTCTCTACACATATTTATAAGGTTAGAGCTGAAAGGGCTCATTGAGATCACAAAACCCAGGGGTTGCTAACTCACACAGTCATCTCAATCCCATGCTCCTTGTCCCTGGACCAGAGCGGTCACGTATTGAGGGTATGCCAACCAGCACATGGCTTTCTCCCAGGGGCACAGGACCTATGTTGTCAAAAGAGAATGAGGTTCAAGACTTTCATTCAGTGGTTGATGGAGGAAAAGTCAGCTCCCTGATCCTGGATGTGGGTGAGGAACAGTACCCCTGGGAACTCTCAGCACCTGTATCATTAACATGAGATCAAGATCGTGGCCACAGAGGAGAGCAGGACCAAGAGGGCAGGTTTCTGGCCTTCTGGATCAGCACAGGTAAGCCACTATTTGTTGTTGTTGTTGTTAATCCTCACCGGAGGACACTTTTCCATTGATTTTTAGAGAGAGTGGAAGAGAGGAGAAGAGACAAAGAGAGGGAAACATTGATGTGAGAGGGACACATCAATTGGTTGCCTCCCACAGGTGTACCAACCAGGGTTGGGGACAGAGCCTGCAACTGAGGTATGTGCCCTTGATCAGAGTAGAATCTGGGACCCTTCAGTCTTCAGGCCAATACTCTATCCACTGAGCCAAACTGGCTGGGGCCCAGTAAGCCACTTTGAATCAGATGTTCCGTCAGCTGAAAGGTCAGAGTTCCTTTCTTATTCATCACTTAAAGATTCTCACCACTCTCCTCCCAATCAACCAACACAGGCCCCAAGCAAAGAAGTCTGTGCTCCACACTCTGTTCTGTAAGCTACCTGGAGGCTGAATGCCCTTTGACCTTGGGAAAATTATTTAAGCTCTGCATCGTGGGCTACTTACCAGTGAACTAGGATAACAATAGGCCCACCAAATAGTATGTGCTAAGGCCGGCACATGCATGCTCATTCTATATGGGTAGCTGAAATTGTTGTAAGTAGCATTAATAGCAGAGTTAGTAGAAACATCATATTATTGCCCTCAACTCTAATTCTGGGCGTTTCCTTCTCTCTCTGACTTGCTCTGTGGCCTGGGGTAAGACCAGCTAACTTCATATCTAACATCCCCTATGTCTGAGGAAGAGCCTTGGATCTAAAAAGGGTCTACAAGGGGTGACTCAGCCAATTGTCATTATAGTTGAGTGTGCTGAGATCTGAGTGACAAAGGGTACACCCAGACAGAGGTGTCCTATCAGAGAAAACAGCTGAGCAGGTAAGTACAAGGCGAAGCTCAGACTGGTCATGGTTAGCCAACCCAGGTAAACCAAAGTCAACCAACAAATGTAAAGATGAAGAACTAGGTCAACATGCAGGTCCAACTCAGAATAGAGCTAGAGCAGAGCAGTATGAGAGAAAGGTTCAGGGACACTGATGTCCCCCATGTGCTCTTCAGTGAACTGAGGTACCTCCTCAGGCACTACTGCTACCAAAGGAGGTGGCATGTTCGCAGACCACCTCACTTGTCGCCAGTTGTGGGGTCATAGGGTTGGGGAGGAGTGTGATGGCCGAATTAAAAACTCAGGGTCAGGGTGGACAAGTGCTACTGGGAACTCAATGTCAATTATTGCAAAGCCTCTGTGGGTTATGCAGTTCTGTGACACCCCCTCTCCTCCAAATAGGGACAACCATTTCTGATATTTATTTTGTGCAGTTTTCAATCTCAAATGTCATTCTGAATTCTTCCTCTGACAAAGCAGTCACCAGCCTGCCTGGTACCTCCCTGATCACCTCTTCTCCTGCTACCCAGCCATAACAGGGGGACAGAACAGTTCTCTGGAGAAGCCAGAGGATATCACTTTCCTTCCTTTGTAATACAGTTAGTCTGTCTCTCTTAATCCACTTGTCACATCTGACTCTCCCCCTTTCTGGCAGCAGTAACAAGAGCCCTGCATTCTATGGATGCCAGGCCTGCGCCAGCCTGCCTGCTGCAGAATTAACTTGTCATGTCTGCCCACACAGGGACCCTTGGGATGTCAGGGCACAAGCAGCTGAGCCACCACCAGAGGGAGAGGATGGGCTACCAGCTGGCATCATTCCTGTCGGCAGCACCATGGACAGCTCTTTAAGGAAGGGGCTTGGCCAGGCACAAGCACAGAGAGGATGGAGGCCTGTTTTTGAACTTGCAGCCATAAGGACACATGTTTATAGGATGTTTTACACCTTCCAGAACCCTTTCTCACGTTCTTTCAGGTGAAGCATGCCATGGGAAGGTGATGACTTTGCTCAGTCAGTCACCATGTGGCCAACAAACCCCTGGGCTCCGAGTCAGGAGCCTCTGCTCAACTGATACCTCCACTACCCACATATTTGTAAAACTGTGCAAAGCCACTAACTTGTTCAGTCCTCAGTTTTCTCAGCTCCAGAATCAAGGCAAGAAAACCAATGCTGAGAGGACGGGATCAGAGGAACATAATTTATAGAAGCGTGGAACAGACTGTCAAACCTCAAATGGAAAGGGGGAGAGAAGTGGGTGAGTAGGAAGAGATCAACCAAAGAAATTGTATGCATATATGCATACTAGTACCATGGACACAGACAACAGGGTAGTGAAGGATAGAATAGATCAATGGGGAGAAAAGAGGACATATGTAATACTTTCAACAATAAAGACGTAACAATAAATAAATAAATAAATAAATAAATAAATAAATAAATAAATAAATAAATTTTTAAAAAATGAAAAAAAGAAACTATACCTCAAGCTGAAACAATAAAGTGTCAGCAAAGGTAAGAAGGGCAGTAGGTACTCTGCGGCCGGATTCTCTGGGTCCCAATCCCTGCTCTTCCTCTTCCTCACTCTGTGGCCTGGGGAGTGTTACTTAATTCCCTCATGGATCCATCATTACATCAGCAAAATGGAAAATAATTAAAGCTACTTTGAGGTCTATTTTGAGGATTAAGTTAGATAGTGTAGGCAAAGTACATCACTCAGAGGCGACATCATAAACTTCCAATGAATTGTTGGAATCGCCATCATTATTAACTTCTAGTTATTGAACTCCAGGGTCAGAATTCAGAATCCATGCTTCCTGGTCCAGTGCTGCAGGAGCCCCGTCAGTGTGATGCCTCCAACAATCCTGACCTCTGACCACAGGTTAGAGCTGGGGGCGTTGGTGACCAGAGCCTGCCTGTCTGTTACCATAGACAAGAGAACTGGGGTTCCAAGAAGGAAATGAATTGGCCAAGGTCATAGGCAGAGTTAGGAAATGAGTTCATATTTCAACCCAAATTCTTGGACTTTCAGTCCAGGACTCCTTCCACAGTCCTGCTGAGCCAGAGCCTCCCTCATCTTAGAACTGTGAAGACTGTGAGCGACCACCTCGCTGATCATACTACTCAGGGTTGGAGACAGGCACCAAACAGACAAGACAAACGACATTGCTACTCCAGGGTCCTACTCACTCACCTCGAGCCTCTTTAGAAACTTCACACGGAACGCCAATGGCAAAGTGAAAATCTCAAAATTCTAAATCCAAAAGAGAAAATGCCTTCAGAGGAACAAAAATTAGAAAGATAACTCATTCATTAACAATATCAGGCATGTCAGAAAACAAAAGAATGGCCTTTTTAAAGCTCCAAAAAAATTAAACAGCCAGTCTTAAATCCTACTTCAAAAAAATTGTGCTTCAACAATAAAGCTAAAATAAAGATATCCCCATACAAGTACAAGCTGAGAAGCTGTGACCAGCAGACTCACGCTACAAGAAATAAAGCTTTTAAAATGAAGGGAAATTATTCTAGTTGGATGATAGAAGTTCAAGAAGGAATAGATAGCTTTTGAGAAGGTAAATACACAAGTCACTTTAAAAACATATTGATGGTTTAAGCAACAATAGTAACAATGCCTTGTAAAAAATACAATGTATATTCAGGAAACTATATGGTAGTAATAGCCAAAAAATAGAAGATAAAAATGGACTTCAAAGATAGTAAAGGTGTAGCAGTATTCTGGATATGATAAAAGTATTAATTTTAGACAGACTACAATAAGTTTAGAATATACTTTATAATTTCTGGGATAACCACAAAAAATTAGAGGATATAAATACTCCCAAAATATGTAAATATAAAATAATAGAGCAAAAAGAAGAAAGGACATATAAAATATCAAGATGGCAAACTAATAAACCTAACCTCAATTATATCTGTAGCTGCATGAAATTAAAATAAATTCTGCAATTTAAACATTGTCAGACTGGAATAAGGACAAACAAACCCTGCCTATGTGTTGATTACAAGAAACACCTTTTAAACACAAAGGACAGGTTGTAGGTAAAATGATGTAAAATATAGAACATGTAGTATGCAAACATGCAGCTAAAGAAAGCAGGTGTGGTTATAGCAATACCAGAAAAAGATAACTTTAAGAAAAACTTATTAGAGTGAAAAACAAGAACCTATCCTATATAATAAAGAGGTAATATGCAAATTTACCATCACTCCAACACACAAGATGGCTGCCCCCATATGGACACAAGATTGCCAGCAGGGGAGGGCAGTTGTTGCATTCAGGTCAGCAGGAGAGGGCAGTTGTGAGGGACAAGGCCTGCAAGGGAAGGCAGTTGGGGGTGACCAGGCCTGCAGGGGAGGGCAGTTAGAGGTGACAAGGCTGGCAAGGGAGGGTAGTTAGAGGTGACCAGGCTGGCAAGAGAGGGTAGTTAGGGGTTACCGGGCCAGCAGGAGAGACCATTTGGGGGCAACCAGGCCTGTAGGGGAAGACAGTTAGGGGTGACCAAGCTAGCAGGGGAGGGCAGTTAGGAGCAATCAGGCCAGCAGGGGAGCAGTTAGGCATCAATTAGTCTGGCAGGGGAGTGGTTTAGGGCCAATCAGATAGCCAGGCAGGTGAGCAATTGGGAGCCAGCAGTCCTGGATTGCGAAAGAGATGTCCAGCTACCAGTTTAGGCCCGATCCTGGTGGGTCCCAGATTGGAGAGAGTGCAGGCTAGACTGAGGGACACCACCCCTTCTTCCCTCTCCCCTCACCCCCTCCACCCTGTGTATAAACTTCATGAAAGAAGCAATTCAACAGGAATATACAGATATCCACAAGTTGAAAGTACTTAATAGAAATACCTTTAAGTACACAAAGCCAATGAGAAATATAAACAAACCAAAACAAGGGTTAGAAATTGCAACACACATATCTCAGTAAATCATAGGAAAATCAGAAAAATTAGTGAGGCTACAGAAGATTGCAACAATATAATCAAATCTCATCAGTCTGACTAAATTGGATACATCCAACAATGCAGAATATACATCTGTTACCAGTGCACATGTAACATTTACAGAGACAGACTATACTGTTGGCTACAATCAAGTCTCAAAGAATTTCCAAGTGAGGAAATGATTTAATGTGTATACTCTGAGGACAGTGGAATTAAATTAAAACTCAGTAACAGAAAGATCAGTAGAACATCTCCAAATAATTGAATATTAGATAACATACCTCTAAATAACCCATGTGTAAAATGGAAATCAAAATGGAATTTAGGAATATTTTTTATCTGAATACTAAATATCTCAAATACTAAGTATCTAAATCTGTGAACTGAAGCTAGAGCATGTCCTGAATGAAAAGTAAGTGTTTATGTGCATATATTAGAGAAGGAAAAAAAGTGGAAAATCAATTATCTAAGCTTATAACTCACACACTTAAAAAAATAAAAACAAAATTAAGTTAAAGAATATAACACAAACAGAAGCAGAAAAAAATTACAAGAGTTATAGACACAAAATAGAGAAATTAACAGCCAAAAATTGATTCTGGAAAAGAATTAGTACAGTCAGTAGAACAAAGAGCAAATACAAATTCCCTAATCATCAGGGAAATGGAAATCAAAACCACAATGAGGTACCACTGCACACCTGTCAGAATGGCTGTTCTCCAAAGGTCAACTAATAGGAAATACTATCGAGGATGAGGAGAAAAGGGAGCACTCGTGCACTGCAGGTGGCATTGTAAATTAGTGCAGCCAATGTGAAACATAGTGTGGAGGTTCCTCAAAAAATTAAAAATAGAACTACCATCTGAGCAGCAATTCCACTTCTGGGTATATATCTGAAGAAAACAAAAACAATAACTTGAAAAGATACACACACCTCCATGTTCATTGCAGCATTATTCACAATAGCTGAGATATGGTAGCAGTCAGGTGTCCATTGATAGATGAGTCGGTAAAGATGTGGTGCGTGTAAACAATGGAATATTACTTGGTGATAAAAAAGAATGGACTATTGTCACCTGTGACAACATCGATAGACCTAGAGGGCATTATGCTATGTGAAATAAGTCAAATGGAGAAAGACAAACACCATATGATTTCACTTATATGTGGGTGAAAAGGTGAAGGGGAATATGATCAATAACATTGTGATAACTTAGCATGGTGACAGGTATGTTGGACTCAGTGTGTTGATCACATCATAAGGTACATAAATGCAAGTCATTATGCTATACTCCTGAAACTAATATCATACTGCATGCCAACTATACTTTAACTAGAGGCCTGATGCATGAAGATTCATGCAAGAATGGGTCTTCCTTCCCCTGGCTGCTGGCACTGCCTTTGCTCCAGCCCAGAGCCACCTTCCTGCCTTTCCACACTGCCCAGAGGCCTAGAGCAGCTGGGGTGGTGTGGAACACCTGCGATGTCACCAAGGTGATAATGTAAGTGCCCTGCCCCCAGCCACTTGGTACCTATGTATGCAAATTAACCTGCCAGCTTTGTTGGGTTAATTTGCATACATACTCCTGATTGGCCTGTGGGTATCTCAAAGGTATGGTCAATTAGCATGTTACTCTTTTATTAGGTAGATATGGGAACAATTAACTTATTAATAACAAATTATAAATATCAGGAATAATGATGTACACTATTATAGCATTTGCTGACATTTAAAAAATAAAATTATACCATGAGTGACCTTATGCAAATAAATTTTTAAAATAGATGACAGACAAATTCCTTGAAAGTCACAATTTACCTAAACTTTTACTAGAAATAGAAAATGTGAACAATCCTATAACTAAATGGCTTCCCTGGCAGATCCTATCAGACACTTGGAGAATAAATGACACAAACCTTTCTGAAACTTTTCCAGAAAAAATATTAAATAAAAAAACCCCAGAAAATGCTTGCTAAATTTCTATTATGAGTCCAGTATAATCCTCTCCTAAAACCAACAAAAAACATTCTAAGAAACAAAAATTAAGATTGGTAATTGTTGTGAACACAGAAGCCACAATCTAAAACAAAATGTTAGCCCATCTACTTCAGTGGCTATTTTGGTTTGTCCAAGGAACAAACACTGACAGCAAAACTCTGACAAGACTGAACAAGAGAAAGGGAAGGGAACTGCAGGCATTAGCCCATGCAAACAGCGGTGTCTGCCAAAGAGGTAACCTACGAATCTGGACTTGGAATTTAACAATGTAAGCAGTGGTTGAATTCTCAGCCACCTTCAGAGGGAGCTGAATCATATGAGTAGTGGTATAACTATCCCAACACCACAGAAATCTCAAAATAGAAGGGTGTTTGCCAAAGCAAACCCCTATAACATCTGGACAGCGAGGAACCCAATCAGTTGTCCTTATATTTATTGAAGGTTAACTCTGTGCCAAGCCTTGAGATACAAGCTTTAGATGCTTTGCCATTTAATCTTCAGAGTTACCTTATAAGACAAAAAACTATTATTATTTATTATTATTATTCATTATCCCCCCATTGTTTCAGATGTGGAAACTTCACCCAAGGAGTTAAATGATTTGTCCCGAGGCAAGCAGCTTGTAAGTGATGGAGCTGACATCATCTCAGATCCTCAGAGCCTTGGTTTCCCACTTACCGAAGCTGGCTGTGGCCTCTTAGAGGGGAAGATGTCAAAACAAAGAGATGGAGAGACAGTGCATGCTGGAAACCTACAAATCATGAACATTGCTTCCCTGCGTAAATGTGTCCTCTGTTCCAAACAAACAAATGACTTGGAAACTGACTTTTAGGAAGAACAGGGCCCTCAGCTGGTGAAAGTCTGTCCTTCAGTGGTCTTCTCCCAAGGAGTGGGATATTAAGTTGTTCCTTCCTTAAACAACGGATCGCCTAATTACTTCTCTTCCTAACAGTGACTTCCTGGTGTACCGGAATGATGCTCAAACAATTGAGCATCAGCCAGACCAGGATTCTCTCTTGATGTATCATCTCCTGAGACCACCACCAGAATGTGGGCTTCCTGAGGGCAGGTGGTACTCACTTAGGTGTGTAGCAGGAGATCAATGAATACAGATCAGCTATTGATGTATCTTGTTCAACTTCACCATGGCTGTGACAGCTCCCTGTTGGCGCCCACAAGCACGTGTGTTCACTGGAAAGACCACACTTGTCTACTTTGCATGGCCGGCGAGCGGACGTGAAAATCGAATAGGCTATTGAAAATCTCTTATTCAGGAAGTTTCACAATTATCCCAAAGGATCGTGATAATAATCATGAACTTGCCTGACTCCAATGAAGCAAGCTGGGCCCAAAGTATTTCCCTAGTCACAGCTCTGCTTTATACTGCTAGAAGTGGGAGCTTTTCAACTGTGTCTGCCTGAATAATTGAATGGTTCATTGCTTGGGAGGGGAACAATTGAGTATTCAACTGTTGGGAGAGGAACAATTGCTGGCACCCCATTGTCTGGGAGAGGACTGGCTGAATGTCCCATTGTTTCAGAGAGGAGCAATGGAGTGTGAGCTGTTTGGAAGAGAAATAATTAGGCGATCCATTGTTTAGGAGAGGAACAACTTAATACCCCACTGCATTGAAGGACAGGCTTTCACCAGCTGAGGGCCCTGTTCTTCCTAACAGTCAGCTTCTAAGTCATTTATTTGTTTGCAACAGAGAACTCTCTGACCCAGAGAAACAATGTTTATAAAGATTTGTAGGTTTCCAGAGTCGTACCTACCCCCCATCAATATAAACTAACTTTCTATTATATTTGAAGCAGAGATCTGGCTCAGTTTACACCATATCATCCTTCTGATAATGTCTCAGTGAGGACAAGCACTCCCTAATCCAGCTCTGGACCCTGAGCGCCTGCATTCCCCGCCTTCACTGCCCACATGTGACCTCTCCCTGTGTTGTCCCTGTTGACTGCACTCCTTCACAGGTAGACAGATCCGATATCCCCCGTAAGTCTTAACCAACCCACATACGCTGAAATCAGTTCTGCACATTTGCATAAAATCATATAACCTTCTAGACCAGTGGTCGGCAAACTCATAAGTCAACAGAGTGGCAAACCTTGGCTTGCGAGCCACATGTGGCTTAAGAGCTGAAGTTTGCTGACCACTGTTCTAGACCATTCACTGCTCGAGGTGTCAAATATTTTGCTTCCAGAGATCAATGTTAAGTTTCAAGCTACTAGAGTTCCATTGCTTTGTGTATTGTCTCCTAAGAGTAAGTGACAGTCAGTGGTACCATTAGCTAAGCCACTGGGACAAGATTTCAAATCATACACTCTTTACAAGCTGATTGCCCCCATCTAGGAACAGAGATAAATCTCAGACAGCAACATCAACTTCAGATAGGACTTTAAAAGTCCTTCCATCCTTCCTCCTCTCCATTTTCATACGTGGTAGACTATTTGCAGAACTGGCTGCCGTAGTTACCCTCCCTGTCACCACACACCTTGCTATCCCCTTCCATGCTGACTCTGGGTGTGGCCATACATGCGATTGACCAATGGGACAACAGAAAGAGCAATTCGAACAGAAACATGAAAAGCGCTATATAATGGGGCTCGCCCCATCTATGCTTAAAATTCTGCCATCAGGTGAGGAAGCCTGGTCTAGCGTATTAGATGATGAGAGACACGTGGCCAAGTCACCCTGTTGCCCCAACTGAAAGTCTGCCAACCTCAGGTGGCTGAGGGAGGTCACAGAGTGCTCCCTCAGTCACCAGGCAACCTGCCATCGGACCACAGGCTCATAAGCAAGGCCAGCGGAGATCAGCCAAGCTGGCCAAACCCAAAAGAAGTAGCTGATTCACAAAATCAGAAGTTGAACAAATGGTCTTGGAGGGGATTATGCCACAGCAAAAGCTAACTGGTACGGGCACTGATACCTAGAACTTAAGTGCTGTCATGACTAAATGTAAAACGTGCAACATTGACCTTGGGACCAATGGACGGAGCCCAGAGAAGAGGCAAGGAACATGTTAGTGAAGGCTAGGGAAATGGTGAGCAAACTGTGAGTGGAAATCGGAAAGTCACGAGGGAACTGCAGTATAAATAAGAAAAAAATGTTGACCTGTATATAGAGGGATGTCATCTGTGGTAATTTATGTTAGCAAATGTAGTTACACTTTTTGGACTTTGGCAAAATTATTTCCAGGCATAATATTGAACAAATCAATTGGCTTATTTAAGTGCCCGTGTAAAAATATAGGGAATGAGAGGCTGGTTAAAGGAGGAGTTGTTCTGTTTGCAAACAGAATTTAAAAGTCATAAAAGGATCAGGATTTTCTGGATTGTAACATAAATCAGTTTTTCAATCCTAGTCTCTTGAGCTAGTAAAAGATTCTCAATATAAGTAATAGCCTCATAAATATAAGTTAAGGACGCAGCTCAAACAAACTTTGGAAAGATTTAATGACCTGGTTGTCAGACATTCATACCTAGAGAAAAGGGCTTATAAGAATCGTAGGGTTGCCCGGCTCAGTGGTTGAATTGTCAATCTACTAACTGGGAGGTCATGGTTCAATTCCCAGTCAGGGCACATGCCCAAGCTGTGGGTTCCATTCCACTGGGGGTGTGCAGAAGGCAGCTGATCAACGATTCTCTCATCATTGATGTTTCTGTCTCTCTCTCCCTCTCTCTTTCTCTGTCATCTCAATAAATATATATATACATATATATATATACATATACATATATATATATATTTTTAAAGAATCTTAGGGCAAGTATCCCAGAGTAGAGACAGGTTTTTATCAAATGGAGTGGATTACAATTTGATACATAGAAAACCTACAGAGTGTTAAAGGACTTGTATCAATAAAGGGCTCCTAATTTAATGTGTACACAAAACAAGCAGAAAAAGCTACTCAGCTGCCAACACAGGTCATTTATTGTAGAAAAGGAAGGATATCTCAAGAGATCGATTCAAGAGCCAAGAAAAAGATTTGGAGTCCCTCTCAAGGAGTGAAATTTCATCCTGATTATGGAATATGTTTTTTCCCTGTGGACCAGGGAGTTCCCTGGAGGAGGAGGAAGAAAGGATGAATTGGTAATTCCATGAAGAGAGAAAGCTGAGATGGGACACATCTGGAGGGCACCTTGATTATGTCCTGGTGAGCCCCTGAGCAGGGAGCCCTGCTACATCGTGCCTGGACTCCTGCCTACAGAGACTGAGATGATAAATGTGTGTTGTTTTTAGAAAAGAAAACAAAGAGGGCCCCAGCAGGTGTCAGCTCAGTGGAATAAATTATACACATTCTAATGGAGTGTCCATCCATGAACTAGGAGGTCATGGTTAGATTCCAGGTCAGGGTACATGCCTGGGGCCATGCAGGAGGCAGCCGATCAATGATTCTCTCTCATCACTGATGTTTCTACCTCTCCTGTCCTCTCTGAAATCAATAAAAACATATTTTTTAAAAAAGAGGAAGCTGACTTGATGTAAGGAGTCTTTCATGTCCTCAGACATGAGTTTTTCAGTCGCAAGTCACCTGTAGTCCCAGGAAAATGAGTCTCATTGAATAAGTGAGATATAGGTTGCTGGTATCAATAAACACGTGTATTGATTTAATCTGTCCTTATAACATCGTGTTATATATATCATGTATATTTGTAAAATATGATCCTTGACTCTGCATCAGAATCTCAGGAAACCAGCTACAAAGTCTGATGTTGAACCTCAATGCAGATATAGCAAGTCAGGGTCCCAGGGAGGGGCTGGGGTGGTGGGGGGTGGGGAGAGGGACTGGGAAGCTCCACTCAGTGGTCTCCCCAAAGCACCCTAAGCAGCTAGCTGAGGTGTAGTCAGGTGCTGGCTTGTGCTATAAGGACAAGAAGCACTTTAAAGGGATCGAAAATGTGAGGAATCAGAGAATATCAAGTGTCCACTCTCAGGAAATTCCTCCAATAATTAAGTAGAGAGAGAGAAAGGAGGGGAGGGCCAGAGTGAGGGAGGAGGGAGAGGGAAAGAGAGAGGGAGAGGATGAATTAATGCATGTCTGTACAGAACACTTTTTACGTCAAGACCTGACAACATACCCACAAGCACACACACCTCACTGAAATAAAAGTTTCAGGAAAACAATCTTCACTGGAACTTCCTGCCACAGTTTGAGTATCTTCAACCCTTTCTGTTCTGTTTTATAAGAATCCTGGTCACATTCGAATAAGTTGTTTTTTCCCACCACTAATGGATTTTAAAGAGCCCTGCTGCCGAGGAATCAAGGGCGATGCTGGGGAAATGAAGGGAGACAAGAATCAATAAGCTCTTGGGCTTTGGTGATGAGAGCGGGCGACTGTTATTGATCAGAAAGAGGATAGAATGAGACCCCTCTCCTCCCCTTTCATAAGCCAGATGGCATCAATGCCCGAAAAGAGCTGAAAATCTTGGGGGAAATTAACTGAGAACAAGAATGGTGGTTGGGCGGGAACCAAACACACCGACCTGGGAGAAGAGACCATCATTTTTGCTCTTGTGGAGACTCTTAGGTTTATACCAAACAAGGTTATTTTTAGGTCAATATAAACTTTCAAAGAGTCCAAAGAAATTAGGTTGTGCATTGTGGCCATAATACCTTACTTTCCACAACATTCTTTTCTTCATCCACCATACATTTATTGAGTGCATAGACCTAGCAATACCAAAATTCCCACCTGGCTCAGTGGTTGAGCGTTGACCTGTGAACCAAGAGGTCATAGTTCAATTCCCTGTCTGGGCACATGCCCAACTTGCAGGCTCAATCTCCAGTAAGGGGGCGTGTAGGAGGCAGCCAGCTGATGATTGTCTCTCATCATTGATGTTTCTCTCTCTCCCTCTCCCTTCCTCTCTGAAATCAATAAAAATATACTTTAAAAAAACACATAAAACATTCCAGTGAAAGAAGGCAGAATTAGAAGTGACTGCAGTAGGTAGAACTGTGTCCCCCCCAAAAAAGGTATCTCTAAGTCCTAGATTCTGGACAGTAAATAAAGTCCTATTCATGTGACCTATTTCAGAAATAGACTCTTGGCAGAGGTAACCAAATTAAGATGAGCTCAAACTGGGTTGGGGGCCTCATTCAATGACTGTGTCCTTATAAAGAGGGGACATTGTGGACATACACACAAAGAGGAGAGTGCTGTGTGAAGACAGAGGGACAGTGAGGAAAGACAGCCACGTGGTGACAGAGGCAGGTTGGAGTGATGCAAGTGCGAGCTGAGGGATGCGAAGGGTGGACAGCCACCACTAGGAGCTGGGAAGAGGCAAGGCAGAAGGCCCCCTTCCCACCCTCTGGAACCTTTGGAGAGAGGACAGCTCTCTGACCTCTTGCTTGTAGACCCCAGAACTGTGAGAGAACAAATCCATGGTCTCAGGCCACCTGCTGGGAAGGGCGTGCAAGGACTCATGAGGATTCCGAAATGGGTGAGAGTGTCCATGTGGACACCTGGCGGGAGCAGCCAGTGCGAAGGCTCCATGCCGAGATGGGCCTGGCGTATTCAGGGATCAGCCTGAGACCAGTGTGGCTGGAGCAGAGTGAGCGAGGAGGTCATGGAAGAGCTGAGGGGCTCAGTGGGAGCCAGGCCACGTTGAGCCTTGCAGTTTTATAAAAAGTGCAGCCTGTTCTCTCAGTGACAGGGGGAGCCATTGGGGGTTTTGAACAGAGGAGGTATTTGATCTGACTTCTATTTTATTAGGGCCACTCTATTGTCTGTAAAGAGAATAAGCTATAGTGGAGTCAGGATGAAGACAGGAAGGTTGGGAGGCTGTGCAAACAACCCAGGAGAGAAAGAATGGCGATCCACGTCAGGACATGGCAGGGTGGGTGGTGAGGAAGGGTGAAGGCCTGAGTATATTTGAAGATACTGCCAACATTGGCAGTCGGTGATTCCCACACCCATCCCCAGGCCATGAACTACCTGCTCCTATCACCGTAGATTAGATTTGCAGTTCATATGAAGGGAATAATGTAGATAATGAGCTCTGTTGATGAACATCTAGGTTTTCCCACTCTTTCATGCACCACCTTTTTGCCCAAAAGTATTTTTATGTTCTCCTTTAAATTTTTATCAAAACTTGGGCTCTGTAGACAACAGGAATCTCCAAAGACCAGTTTGGAGGTGATAGATGGAGAGCAATACAGCCTGTTTAAGTCTTATTTCAACTTCACACATGTTATTGCTCCTGTGCCATGCTGAAAGCACTGCGCTGAGTGTCTCAGGGGACAGCAGGATAGAGAAGCATCCCGCTCAACCCCACGTGGATAAAAAAACGACAGGCAATGAACTGTGTAACAACAGGCAGAATGAGACGAGCATTACAAGAGACTTACAGATGAGAAGATAAAGGAAAAAAAACAGGCGGTGACTGACAGTGAGGAAGAACCAGCTGTGACTTTATGATGGGAGGAGATTGGGTCCTTTATAAAAGTGCAAAAGTTCTGACCAGCATAGATGGAGGAGGATGGGCTCCCCAGGAGGAAGTAAGGGCCTGAGCACAGGTAGGCTGAGTGTGCAAGGTGAAGCTCAGGCTGGTCCAAGGCGGGTATTGAGAGGTGAAGTACAATGGTTAAGGCTTGTACCTTGGATGTACAATGGTTAAGGCTTGGAAGTCAGATGCTGGAGTCCAAGTCCTGGATAGTCAGTCACTCTCTGACCTTTAGCAAGTTCACTCATACATCTCTCTGCTCACACTGGGCCACGGATTGTGAGTCATCCTTGTCCAGCTGAGTCGTGAAATAGGATTCTCAGTGTCTGACACCATCGATGGCTTCCTTCTTCTGACTTAACTTGGACTTCAGAGGTGGTCCCTCCATTTTCTGAGACAAACTTCCTCATCTCATCTCCTCCCCTCCAGCGAGCTGCTTTCTCCTGAGGACACAGGGACATATAAATGCCACAGAGGAAGTCCGGTCTTTGTTCTGAGTACAGAGCCAGCTTCCCCAGGTGTCTGCCTCCTTGGCTTGAAGACGTGTTGGCTTCGATGGCAATCACCTCTGCTCCCCACACGCCTCTTCCCCCAGACACCCCAAAAGAACATTCCCCGACTTGGGAAGCGGGTCTGTGCCCACAGCATCTCAGCCATCCTGTGGTTACATAAGTCCGAGGAGTTCCCCCAGCTATTCTTTCCCTACCCCAGTGCACCTCACTCTTTGTTGCCACATAAATTCCTTCAGACATTGTTATAGAACCTAATCCTTCATCTCTCCTAACAGTGATGACAGTTTGGTGGCTGCCACTTA
Organism: Antrozous pallidus; assembly: GCA_027563665.1. Lineage (NCBI taxonomy): Eukaryota > Metazoa > Chordata > Mammalia > Chiroptera > Vespertilionidae > Antrozous > Antrozous pallidus. The sequence continues at coordinate 110,164,476 of CM050513.1, read as the reverse complement.
ACATGCATCCTGGTGAACACACAGGTGAACGCACAAACGGTGTGCTGCAGAACCGTACGCCTGAAACCTATTTGATCTTATTAACCAAGTAGGAGCCCAGCACGCGATTCGGAATAATGTGGCACCGCCCACCCTCCAGTCGCTGGTCTGGCCCTGCCGCCTTCTCTGGCCCTTGAAGCAGCCGAGGCCGCTGCTGATCAGGCCCTCCCCCAGCACAGACATGCCGAGACCCCTGCTGCCCTGCCCTCGACACTGTGCACGCAATCTCCTCCTGTCCATCAACCTGTTATGGCATCCTGGTTAATTGGCATATTTCTCTAATATAAATATATATAATATATATACATATATATATATATATATATATTCTATATAATAAAAGAGAAACATGCAAATGTGACTGTACCTTAGCTCCTGATTGGCTATGCTACTAGCCTATCAGGAGCAGGGGCAGGGCCAAGTGGCGTGAGCACCAGCCCTGGGGGTGGAGATAAAATGGCAGTGGTGGCAAGCACCCAGCCCCTGGGCGCTGTGAGTGGAAGTGGCAGCAAGCGCCCAGCCCCCGGGGCTGGGTGGTCACAGGCAGCCGGGGCTGAGCTGAGCAGGGCGATGCCTTGGGCAGGCTGGGGGTGAGCCATCAGTTGGACATCCCCTGAGGGCTCCCAGTATATGAGAGGGGGCAGGCTGGGTTGAGGGACCATCCACCCCCAGTGCACGAATTTCATGCACTGGGCTCCTAGTGTGTGTGTGTGTATCACCCTTATAAACTCAATAAAAATAAATTTTAAAAAACACCTATTCAACAAATAATTTACTGACCTCCTATTTTGTGAGGATAGAGAAGTGAACAAGATACTGGATGAGCTGTTATGGAGCAGTCAATACATGCCAGGTATCTGCTAAGCACTTTACCTCTATCCAATGTTTCGATCCTTGCAAGCAGCCTCTGAGATTAAGATTTTTGTTTAGTCTATTATATAGGGGAATAAAATGGGTGTTGGTTAAATTAATGAACTTGATACCTGAGCTTGTACCCAGCTCTTCCTCTGACTAGCTGTCCAATATTAAACAAATTTCTTATATGTTCTCTCTGCCTCAGTTTCCCTATCTTGAAAATGGGGATTATAGTAACTGCCTCAGAGTGTTTTGTCAGAAATTAATAAGCCCTTCCCTGAAAAGAAAGTAGAACACTGCCACATTGAGAATGTTTCATTGAAAGTGGCACATTGAGAATATTTCATTAATGCTGGCAATTATTATTACATACTTCCAGTCTTAATACAACATCCATTTGTTAAGCATGTGTCCCCTTGGATCATGAGATTCTAAAATATGGTTTTCGGTGTGTCTTTTCATCTTAAAATCCTCATGTGTAAAAGGGAGTCAATTATACTTACTTTGAAGCTGAATTTCAGACAGAGAGGATGGTCTGTCTGTATAAAGTACATAGTACAGTTTCTAATCTATAGTAGGTGCTCAATGAATTTCTATATTACAGTTATTATTGTTACTAGAGGCCCAGTGCATGAAATTCTTGCACTGGGGGGGGGGGTGTTATCCCTCAGCACAACCTGCCACCTCACATACTGGGAGCCCTCAGGGGATGTCCTACTGACAGCTCATCCCCAGCCTGCCCAAAGCCAAAAGCCTCTGGCCGAGAATTTAGGCCTTGGGCACCCAGCCATGGCCCTGTGATGGGGCCGATTGCTGGCTCTGCCCCAGCCCTGGCCTTGCCCCAGTCCTAGCCTTGCCCCAGCTCTGGCCTTGCACCAGCCAGCGATTGCCCTGCCACGGGGCTGATTGCTGGCTGGCTCTGCCCCAGCCCCGCCTGCCCAAGGCTTTTTTCCTGCCTTGGGCAGCAGCCATCTTGGTTGGGTGTTAATTTGCATCTCGCTCCTGATTGGCTTGTGGGCGTGGCTTATTGGGTGTAGCAAAGGTACCATCAATTTGCATATTACTCTTTTATTAGATAGGATTATTATTATCACTATTAGTGTTATTTGCTAATGGTTAGCATAGGCCTAGCAAGGGGGAGAGTTCCAAAAGCATTCTGTGACTCAAATGGGGCAGAATGGATTTGAAAGCACTCCTACTGCCCATGGCCCTGAGGGCTCACCATCGCCTCCCTCTGCTTCCTGACTGGCAACTCATCACTCGCTTTGGTTAACACTGAGCGGTGAAGGCTCGCCCTGGCTAACTACTTACAAACTAAGATTGGTCTTGCAAATACTGAGTTCTAATGTTCTTTAATGGCCCTCCGGAAAAGCTCATTAGCCGGCAATGAATGGCGGGCTGTGCAGGCGAAGGTCTCATGCATGGCCAGAGCTCGTGTTCACCGCTGATTGAAGGCAGAGCACGTGCCGTGTACAGGCTCCACAGAGCCTCTCCATCAGGCATTTGGGAGTCATCTACACCTGGCCCCTCCCTGCACCCCACCTTGTCCATCTCATCTGGGGCCTCGGGCCTCCCAGTCTCCTCCTGTGCAGGTCCTCCCTGGTCTTGACAGCCGGGCATCATTCCTCGGCTCAAATACCCAGCATGGCTCCCTACAGCCTCTGCCACCAACTCTGAGCTCTTCTCCAGGGGCCTCTCCTACCCACTTGCTCCTCAAGGTTCCCCGGCACTGAGTGACTGTCTGTATTAAGGGAAGCAAGATGACCTGTCCCAGACCAAACACCTGTGCTCTATTCTCCCTGCTTCTGTCATTGCTCACTCCACAGGTGTCTCTGCAGCTATATGGGTGAGGAAAAAGAACTTGGGGCATGAACTCTTCGGATGGGGGTTCTTATCCCATCTCTGCCCCTAAATAATTCTTTGAGCTTAAGTCCATCACTCCATGACCCACCTGTGCTGCCTCGCTGAGCAGAGTGTGACAGCAGTGTTTTTCACCTTGGTGTTTCTGGCATTTAGGGTCAGGTAGTTCTTTGCTGGTGGGGTGTGGCAGGCCTCCCCTGTGGGTTGCAGAATGTGTAGAAGCATCTGCCAGGGATGTCAGTAGCTGTCCCCTCTTGCCCGCATAACAATAAAAAAATATATCCAGATCATTTCAAATGTCTCCTGGGGAGCAAAACCGCCTGCAGCAAAGAAGTGCTGCGCTGCATGACTGCAAGGACCTCTGGAATATTCCATCCAGGGTCCTGCAGGTTCCTTCCTCACACATCTCATTCCCCTTTAAGAAACCACACACACACACACACACACACACACACACACACACACACACACACCAGTTAGCTCATGCTTATGCAGCACTCACTACATGCCTAGCATTGTCTTTAAGAGATTTAGTTATGTTAACTAATTTATCATCCTCTCCCCCTTCCCCCGACAGTAAGTACTTTTCTTGTCCTCATTTTGCAGATGAGGAAAAGAAGACAGCCAGGCTGAATAACGGACCCAAAGCCAGCAGTACGCCTTCACTTCCAGGCAGCCTGTCCCCGGATTCCCTCTGCGGAATCCATAACGCCTCTTAGAATACACAGGTGCTTTGAAATCAGCACGATCTAGGTTCACATGCCAGTCCTGGCACCAGTGAGCTCCAGAGCTTTGGGCAAAGTGATTTCCTTACTCAGCAAAAGAGAGATAATGCCTCTGTCGTGGGACTGTTTGAGGTTTAAATACACAGAAAGCTCCTGGAATAGGGTCTGGCCCATAGAAGATTGGAAATGAAGAGGCTGATAGCGGTGTAGGGATAAAAAGAGGGTTTTAAAAAGCAGGAGAGACTATAAAATCCCAGAGAAAAAGGTTGGTGACTTTGCTCTCTGTCTTTTGCCAGGACCCAACCAGAGCCTGGCTGATAACAAACGCTGCATCTCTGACTTCCAGGGAGCCCAGAGCAGGTGCTGGCAAATGATCCCTCTCAGGTCCACGCAGCTCACCCTCTACTGTTGTTAATAAAGCTTTATTGGACACAGCCATGCCCATTCACTCATTCATGGTCCACAACTGCTTCCACACTCCGAGGGCAGGTTGAGTGGGTACAGCAGGGACCGATGGCCCACAAGCTGCCAATAGTTGCTATTGGTCCTTTCACAGAAATGCGGGGCCTGCCTCGAATGTATAATCTGAGCTAGAAAACACCAAGTGTGAAGAAGATCTCTAACTTCTTTCCTTGGCTCAAACCTGTTCTGTGATTCTCTGAATCCTCACTTCTGCCACGTTATGTCATGTGACTGATTTCATCCAGCCCCACCTTTGTTGGGGATCCCCTCCCCTCCCGCTCCCAGCCCCTCAGATAGAGGACAATGCTCTTCATTTCACCATCACACACTGCAGAGTCACAGGTTCCCGCGATCACTTCCAGCACGTGCTTGTGCAGACAAACTCCCAGGTCTCGTCTGACATTGTTGCCAAAGGCTGCCCTCGGAGGCTCCTCACGGGCCCCCTGCCAGTCTGCAGAAGCAACACCAACCTCACGTTCAGAGAGAACAAAGGGAAAGACCGGGACTGGCCCACAGCTGGGACCAACCTCCCATCTTGGTTTTCCCTCTGTCTCCTGGTGGCTCCAGATCTAGCAGGTCTCCTGCAGGCCTCTTACCAGCTGACAAAACTGCCCCCTAGCTTAATCAGTGATGTGAGGACAAAGTTCTCTAGAAGAATTCTGGAACCTGAGAGAGAGGGCGGACAGACACAGAAGTGTGGAGAAAAAGACATCGTTGAGTCAATCTTCCTTCCCGAGACTGATGCTTAATTTCCCAGTTAGCTTCCAAGTCAGAAGTCCCATTGTTCCACAGAGTGATGCTAACATTCTAACAGGCATGGTGGTTAACAAATATAACGCAGGGCCCCTTGTAGCTCAGAACCTAACACTGTGAGTTCAGCCCTGTGACGCTGAGGTGTTGCTCCTCATTAGGGAAGATAATTCCCAGAAACGCCCTGATACAGGCTCAGAGGCTCTTGCCATGGTTGCAAAGGCGTCTGAGGAAGCCAGCATCAACCATGTTCCCTTTCTGTTGTGAGAAGTGGTTTCCTTCAGGCAAAGAAGGGGGAGGGGACTGGGCTATGGGCAGGAACAATCCGTGTTCGTCAGTGACTACTGTTTCAAAACATATTAAGACATCCCAGTTCTATGCACAACGATGTATACTATTGCTCTCAAATGTCAGCTACTCTGAGGGCTCATGCTGTGAGCCTGTTTCATTTTTGCTCTCAGGAGGAAAGAGATCTATTTTTTTTTTCTAAAATGCTTTTTTTTTTTTCTCCCTTCAAATGGCTTGAAATTTCTAACAAATTCTTCGGGTCACTTTGTCCCAGAGTCTGATGAGACTGGCTGGCACATTGAGCTAAGGAAATATGGTGCCTGCATAGTGACAGTTGCCAGGACTCAGGCACCCTGCTAATTACACTCTGTGCTTGACTTTATTGAATTTTTATCACAACTCTATGAGCCAAATATGTCATACCCAGGGCCAGATAGGGTGAGGAAGAGGGTCCCAGGGCTAAAATTTAAGGAGACACTTACTCTCAGGGCTGAGCCAGTGGCATCCCCTCACTGACATAACCTACAGAGTGAGTGCCTCCTTAAAAACTTTGCACCCTAGGCTCCTCACTCCCCACAGCTTCCTCCTGGCCCTGATCTCACCGCTGTATTGATGAGATGATCCAAAATGTTGTGACTTATCCAAAACAACAACCCTGAACCTTGGCAGAGCCATAATTTCAATGCAGTCTACCTGTCTCCAGAGAACTTGCCCTAAAACACTGGCGATGGAGCTTTGAGAATGAGGGATGCAGGTACTATGGAAACAGAGTGGAGTTTTCTTAAAAGAGGTGGGGCCAGCTGGAAGGCCAGACATAGGAGGAAACGAGACTGGCCCCCATGAGTGCTCATCCATCAAGGGCCAAGTGATGAGCACAGCTGGAAGAAGGCTGCTGCCTCACTTCCCTGCCTGGTTTGCTATGAGTCCCACCCATGCCTCTAGCCTCTTTTGTGGTTTTTCCTCTGTAGTATTTGCCATCCCTCCTTGGGGAACACACCTGCAAGTCTCTATAGCGCCCCTCAACCCCTCTTCCAGATACTTCCTTACAAATCTACAAGAGAGCCTCCCTGATGTCATTCAACAAGAGATTGTGCCCCAACTCCGGACTGGACAAATTGTCACTTGCCACCTCCTACTCTAGATTTTCTACAGGGTAGCCATCGAGGAAACTGAGGAGCAGACTTCTTTCCCACACACAGGTGAATTGCACAAGACAGTTTTTTGTTTTGTTTTTTTTAACATGCCTGTGTTCCTCTAGTTCAGAGGTCGGCAAACTCATTAGTCAACAGAGCCAAATATCAACAGTACAACGATTGAAATTTCTTTGGAGAGCCAAATTTTTTAAACTTAAACTTCTTCTAATGCCATTTCTTCAAAATAGACTCGCCCAGGCCGTGGTATTTTGTGGAAGAGCCACACTCAAGGGGCCAAAGAGTCGCATGTGGCTCTCGAGCCCCGGTTTGCCGACCATAGCTCTAGTTAATTATAGGAATCTCAGTATAAGAAAAAAATCCATCTGTCCCTAGAAAAGAAGAAAAGGCTCAAATGATGTTTGATATTTGATTGGCAGTTACTCCCTCAGCTGTTGTGCTGTGTGAGATCGTGCAAGTCTTTGCTAAGGACATAAGGACACATGTGCTGAGCTTCCGAGGTTCTGCCTTCCACTGACCCAAATTCATGGGCTAATTACCACCTACCCATTGGTCTACCTGCCATACACAGGGCAACACGTTTTTTATTACGCAAGGAAAGGGTACGAATAAAAAGACCTCCAAACCTGCTCAGTCCCTAGCCTTTATTCCCCTGATTATGTGAAGTGGCATTTTGCTTTATTATTAAACATCCAAGCCTCTACCTCATAGCCACAATTTAGAAAGCAGGGATTTGTCTTATCCCACCAGGCTCACACAGCTCCTCTCAGATCCCTGAAGAGGCCAATGGTGGAATGGAAAGAACATGGGCTTTGGAAAGAGTTAGGTCTGTGGCTGAAACCGGTTTGGCTCAGTGGATAGAGCGTCAGCCTGCAGACTGAGGGGTCCCAGGTTCAATTCCGGTCAAGGGCACGTACCTTGGTTGCAGGCACAGCCCCAGTGGGGAATGTGCAGGAGGCAGCTGATAGATGTTTCTCTTTCATCGATGTTTCTAACTTTCTATCCCTTTTCCTTCTTCTCTGTATAAAATCAATAAAAATGTAAAAAAAGAAAGAAAGAAAGGAAGGAAGGAAGGAAGGAAGGAAGGAAGGAAGGAAGGAAGGAAGGAAGGAAGAAAGAAAAAAGAGGTCTGTGTAGGCAAACCTGAGCTGATGCAGGGCAAGTCCCTCCTGGTCTGTATAACTGGTACCAATAACACAGATCTTCTATAACACAGATCAGTGGTCAGCAAACCGCGGCTCACGAGCCACATGCGGCTCTTTGGCCCCTTGAATGTGGCTCTTCCACAAAATACCACAGCCTGGGCGAGTCTATTTTGAAGAAGTGCTGTTAGAAGAAGTTTAAGTTTAAAAAATTTGGCTCTTAAATCAATCGTTGTACTGTTGATATTTGGCTCTGTTGACTAAAGAGTTTGCCAACCACTGACACAGATCAAGGCCAGGGACTGTTCTGAGTGCTTTGTACAGACGGACTCTCTGAGTCCTCAGAAACTATACGGTAGGCACAATGACTATGTGTCCGTTATGGAGGAGGAGCTCTAAGGCACAGAGACGTTAACTTACTTGTCCAAGTTTGCACAGCGAGAGAGTAGGGCAGCCAGGGCAGCCCTGCCGTCCAGAGTGAGAGACTGTGCTCTTAGCTACCAGTTGTCACTGCTTCTCATAGAGAATTCTTGGATAAAAGTAATGGCAATAAAAATAAAATGCATTTGCATTTATTTTTTATTTTTTAATGTTTTTATTTATTTTAGAGAGAGAAGAAGGGAGAGGGAGAGAGAAACATTGATCAGCTGCCTCCTGCACACCCCCTGATGGAGATCTAGCCCACCACCTGGGTATGTGCCCTGACTGGGAATCAAATTGGCAACCTTTCAGTGAATGGGGCAACTAACGCTCAACCAAGTGAGCCACACGGGCCAGGCCTTCAGTTTCATTTAAAGGCAACAGGAATGATTCCCAGGGCCGCAAAGAGTGACTTTACATTCAAGAGCTGAGCAGGAGCTGAGGTAAGTATCCAGATTGGCATTACAACCAAGTATGGAACTTGGGAGCTATGACTGGGGTTTTGAGATCCACCCAGCAACAGAAACTGACACCTCAGTTCCTAGGTGACCAGAGAAACCTTCCTGTCACAGATTCACAAAAACTCTAAATAAAGTATTTAAAAAAACAACAACAACACAAGAAATTATCCAGAGGTTAGATATGATCCTATATAATAAAAGCCTAATATGCAAATTGACCAAATGGCAGAACAACTGGTCACTGTGATGCGCACTGACCACCAGGGGGCAGACCATCAACACAGAAGCTGCCAGAAGTGAGGCTCATGGCTGGCAAGCGCAGCAGTGGTGGCAGAAGCCTCACCTGTCTCCATGGCAGGTCTAAGGAGCAGCAAGCTGAGCGGTAAAGAGCAGTGAGCAGGCGGGTAATAAGGAGCAAGGGGTCCCAGACATCCCTCGAGGGCTCCTGGACTGCTGGAGGGCACAGGCCAAGCTGAACCCTACCCCCCACACCCCTGTGCACCGGGCCTGTAATGGGAAAAAAGAAAGATGGTCCAGAAGGAGAAATCTTGTTTTCCCTGGGACAATCTGTCAGTTCCTGGTGACCAGGAACTTAGGTTTTAACAAACCAAGGGACAGTAGACAAAATCTAGGACTTGCTCAGAGTGGGAGTTGAGTCTGAAACCCCTATATAAAGATAAGACATTTAAAAATAATTTAGCAAAAAAATAAGTCATAAGACTTGCTCTCCAGAAAGGAAGGCTGGAATGTTTGCTTATCCTTGGGGGAAGCATATTAACGTTTCCCCAAGAATCTCTCCCTGTAAACCTGTCTACAATTGAGTTTGTGTCAAGAATTCACATGTGATGTATAGTCCAAAAGACACTCCAAATCAAATATGCAGCTGAAAGTGGTCCCTAGAAAGCCTAGGGAGGCGGGGGGGGGGGGGGGGTGGCCACATTTAAAATGACTCTGAAAAATTTTCAGAATACGTTAAATCCATAATTCCATAGTTTCAAGAAATCTAATGAATCCCAGAAAACAAAACAAAACAAAATGCACAGTGCTGTCCAAGGGGCTAAAAGCTGACAAGTTACTTCTCATCCACAAAGATGAAAGCCAGAAGACAATGGAATAACACCTAAAATTAGTGAAAGAAAATCACCAATATAACATATGTATTCAGAGAAACCATCTTTCAAGAATAGTGAAATAAATTTTCAGACACCCCTCCAATCCCGCAAGAAAAAGAACCTGAATTTACTATAAAGAGAATGCCTTAAAGTACATATCCTGGAAAGAAGGAAAGTGACCTCAAGAAAAAAAAAAGAAAAAAGAAAAAAAAAGAAAAAAAAAAAGCTTGAGATTCAAGAAGGGATGAAAAACCAAAAAGAAAATAAGGAAATGTTGGTGAATCTAAACAATCTAGGAATGTAGGAAGCAATAAAATGCTGTCTTGTGGGTGAGGTTAAAAGAGAACTAAAAAAAGGCATCATTTTATTATTGAAGAGTATGTAGACTAAAAATATCTACGATCCACTTATTGTTCAGGGAGATAATAAAGTTCAGACTTTTTAAATTCAATATAGCAGTAACTAAATTTAACCTAGTAGAAAGAAAAATATAACATGAAGAATCTCAATTCAAAAAATAGCGTGGCCCTCGCTGGGGCACTGGCTGCACAAGCAGAAAGCACAGGTGTGTGGGGCCTGGAATCTGCATCCCGCAGCGGGGTGGGCGTGGCAACCTGTGGGGCTGGCTCCGGGGATGCCCCTACCGGCTACTCTGCCTTTTTATGGGGTGAATGTGAGAGTGGCCTTGCAGAGCAGAATAAACATTTCAGACTCAGATACCAAGCAGACAGAGCCCACATGCCAGATATCCAGAGGAGCCCTGGCATGACCAGGTGCCCGGGGCCTGGACATCTCACCTCAGGAAGTGGGTTGCAAGCTAAGCCCCTCCCACTGGGGCCGGGGCTTAGAGCCAGGTCAACGGTTGCCAGGCAATTGGAAGAGACCTGGAGGGGTCATTCAGCCCTTTTTGCAGGCACAGGGAACCTGCACCCTTTCCCCTTCCTATCTACCAAACCAGGCCTCTCCTTGTTTGCCTCTCCTTTCTGCCCCATTGGCTCAAACCACCCTGAGCCCTCTCCTCCTCTCATCACAACTGCCCCCCGTGGCTCCCTGCTCTCCACTGCTGTCAAAAATCCCTTTGTCCCGCCTGCATCCTTGAGCAGTCCTTCATGAAGCCACAGCAGATGTTTCTTAGTCCTTCCCTTTTCAGAGGAACTCTGACTGGCAGAGCTTTAATTCGGATCTCCCCCGGGATACCCCGGCTTTCTTCCACACCCAGAAATCCGCAGCCTTCCCCTCGGTGCACCAGGCTGATTAGATTTCTTAATTCCCTAAAATTTGCTGTCTCAAAGCCTAATACCTTGTAGTGATGAGTTCTGAGTCTCTCCCTGTCCTCTCCTCATGGTGCTAAATCCTGCCGCCGTCCCTGGGAAGCACGCTCTCCCTGACTTCGGCTTGCCTTCCAGGACGGGCAGGCTGGCCCTGAGGATGGATGGAGCCTCTGGGGTGAACAGCTTCGCTGAAGGGTGCCCCCACCCTGATCTGGGTGCTGCAGACTGGGAATGGCCCCTCGGGGTTGGATCTAATTTGCAGTGACCAGGAGAAGCCCAGCTGGTATAGCTGTAGCTTCTCTCATCCATTCACAAATCTGTGATTTTTATCAGCCTCCTACTATGTGCTCTGGAGACAGAGTGATAAACATGGACATTATCACCTAATGGGACAGACCAGCCCTCCTGTGATGCTGGACACAGTACTTTGAGCAGAGGGGGCGCTTATCTGGGCCTAGGTGGGTGTTTAACCAGAGTTTGGGGAGTAGAGAAGGATTTCTGGGGAAAGCAACATCTAAATTGAGACTTGGAGGGTAAGCAGGAGTTTCAGGCCAGGGATGGGAGGAGAAGGCCTGGTAGAAAAGAGGAGAATATTCTAGGCGAAAGGAGGACTCCGGGGCTTGTTGTGGGACCTGCAGTAATTCATTGTTGCTGAGGTATAATGGAACAGGCGAGGGACGGGAGGTGGGGAAGTGGGCATGGGGTGAGTGTTAAGAGCTAAAGATGGCACAGTAGGCAGAGGCCAGGGCAAGCAGAACCGGTGAACTGTGTTGAGTCGCTCACTCTGCATCTGGCAGGAGTGCGCCTCCCCTTTCACATCACTCACAGTGTGGTGCTCAGGACCTGGCGCGCATGCTCCCCGAACTGGGAGAGCCCCTGAGAGTCACACTCCCGCTAAGGCTTGGCCTGGCAGCAAACACCATGAAAATAAAAAGCACATACCGCTCTGCTGGTCTGCAAACCTTCGGACAAAGAAAGCAGCTTTGAGAAGACAGGCCGATGGCAGGAACAGCCTCGGTGAAGCAGGAGCCTGGGGGGCGGTGGGGGGGGGGGGGGGACATTCCTGGGCTGTTGCAGGAAAAGCCAGAGGGATGGGCAAAAGCCGCCTTCTACTTCCTGTTGTCAGCAACGTGCTCGTTATGTCCAAGCACATGGACTCAATTAGCAACACCTGTCATAGACCCTGGGGCTGCGTTTTTCATTTTTTGAAGTTTTGAAATTTCAGAGTTTGTCCCAAGAGCTTCTTGTTGGGCTGGGGGCAGAGGAAGGGGCAGGGAAGCATTTTCATCCGATTAAAAGAAGTTTGCTAGTGTGCAAACCACAATCTTAGATATAGCCTGGGTGACGGCTATTGGCTACTACTGCTTTAACCCTCACAGGACAGGGTGTCTGATTACTACTAGGGGGTCAAAAGTCTAAAAGGACCCCAGGGCGGATGGCCCCCAAGTCTTTCCCTGGCCCCACAACATCTCCATGGGTTTCTATCTGCCCCTACCGAGCACCAGAAACAGATGCAAAATCCCGAGATACAAAAGGAGCCTGGAAACTTGGTGTTGCTAGGGAAGACTGGGAGTCTGGGGAAGGAGGGGAGGGGCCCTGGGAGAAGCAGGAACTGCTCCCCATCCCTCACTGGCTGGGAGACCAGGGCGCCTGCAGGCTGGCAGCTGGTCTGTGAGCTGCTGTGAAAGCCCTGTTATCCAGAATGATTGCGGCAGCCAGACAACTGAAAAGACACCGCAAGGAGTCAGACCTTTCACACAGAACGATGTGCACTTGAAGATTTCGTTTCAGCCTAACACATATTAACGCAGGCATGTTTGCCTTTTGCCACAGGGCCCCATATCTTTCTTTTGGGATGAGCCTGCAAAACAGCTTGCCCAATCTTCTTGTATCAGCCTCCTTTACATCTCAATTTCTAGTTTCGCGTCCCTTAAAACAAAACGAGAACAGAGAGATGCCGAGGAAGTGATGGATGAGAGTGAAGAACCCTTCTCCATCCCACCATTGTTTCTCCGCTGCTTGCTGTTACCTCCATACGTGGTTGAGCAGCGTTTTAAAATGACTTGGCTTTGCAATTCTTTCAAGTAATTGAGCTTAGTTTTTATGGAAAGGCTGCTCCATTTCATTTTACATGCACATTTTATCACTTATATAATTTCTAATTAGGTTAAAGTCGCAAGAGTAGCAGGAGGTCAAATGGAACTTTTACTGTTGACCCAGAATTCGCTATGAACTCAAAGCAAAAGACATGGTATCTAGTGGCTCATATTCTAAAGGAACTGAGGCCACAAACCCCCATGGGGTGTCAAGGGGAGGCTGAACCCCCAAACCTCTATTCTATATAAGCAGAGGACTGGGGGAGAAATGGAATCCGAAACATCAGCAGGGTCCTTGTGGGTGTGAGTATGGCTTTGTCACTTCCTCCCCATAGCAGAAGAGAGGGCCACTCCTCTCTCTGAGACATGAAAGGGGGCTCAGCAGGCATCCCCAAGAAAGACTGGGGGCATCATCAAGAACTGGTGTCAAGCTATCATTCTTTGGGGGGAAGACGGTGTGCAGTATATTTTCTGATCTCCCTTTGCTCTGTGGCTACCTGAGCAGAAGGGTAAAAGAATTGGGAGGAGATATCAGGGCAAACACGGGAAAGCGGCAGAAAAGACTGCACTCGCACAGGTGTGGCAAGGATGAAGGGTCTCTGGGTTAATGCACGGGTACTACCCAATGCGGCCCCAAGCTGGGATCGAGGACTTTGTCACTGGTGAGGGGACTTCCTTAGGAAAAATCTGGGAGTAGGAAGACAGGGCATGAATGGAAGGCAGGTGCTGTATCATAGCATCATGCAGTACAGGCCCCTTCTGCGGACCCACCCATGTGCTCTTGGAGAGAACCAGCACTTAGGCAAAGCCACACAAAGGGCATTGCTGGGGATGGGCAGGGTGGGTTTGCTACATGATGCATTTCTCCCTGTTGCTAACTTGCACCCTGTCCTAGTAGTTACAGAGAGCAGATGTTGGTAATTGTACTGGAGAGAGGAGCGAGTGCTTTCAGAAACTGTCTGTAGATAGATATATAGATAGGTAGATAGATAACTAAACAATCAAAAAATGACAGTAAATTTTTCTATGATGTCTCCTAGGCACTATTCTAAATACTTAACCTATATTACTTCATATCTAAATATCCAATTTATATTTACATACCTATATATATAAAAGGCTAATATGCTAAGTGTCCTTCCTACTGTCTGACCCATTGCTATGATGCACACTGACCACCAGAGGGCAGGTGCTCAATGCAAGAGCTGCCATGATGCACACAGAGAGATGACACACAGACCTGGTGCTGACAAAGCAACACTCGGCTCCCCCCAAGTGAGACACAGGCCCCACCACCACCCCAGAGCGACAGCCCACCAACTCACAGCTGACGCTGCCAGGGCACAAAATGTGGCCCGCAGCACAGCTCAGCCCACAAACAGTGGCTGTGGGCGCTGGGCAATGATGTCACATTTTTGTTGATATTCTTTTTAAAAATATATATTTTATTGATTTTTTTACAGAGTGGAAGGGAGAGGGATAGAAAGTCAGAAACATCGATGAGAGAGAAAAATTGATCAGCTGCCTCTTGCACGCCCCCTACTGGGGATGTGCCTGCAGCCAAGGTACATGCCCGTGACCAGAATCGAACCCAGGACCCTTCAGTCCGCAGTCCGACGCTCTATCCACTGAGCCAAACCGGTCTTGGCATGTTGATATTCTGAAGCCAAAATTGTTGACAGAAAATGTCTGGAGACCAGCTACTGGCACAACACACCTCTGAAGCCAAAGAAAGCCATGGTGTTGTGGACAGAATATCTCTGAAGAACAGTCATCAACAAGTACTACCAATATTGGTAGGAACTGCCTTCATAGCAAAAATGAGGTAAATGAGGATGCAATTATCGAAAACAGTTGTGGTGGAATGACTGTTACATGTCAATTTTGCCTATCCCTAAATTTATCAAATAAAAAACCATCTGATGGAAAATTTACTTGTTGTTGTAGCAAAGGCAAAGTTTCTTCAAATGAAATGAATTTTCCAGGATATCTGGCATATTTAAAACAATAATAAATGAAGATTCTGACAGTAAAAATTTCATGGAAAATATTTGTTTGATAAATAGTTCTTTTGCTTTTGCTTCAATGGGTACAAATATTGCATAACCAAGAGGATATGGTCCATACTGTTTTAGAATATACAATCAAGTTTATCACCATACTGGAACTTTATACATCCTTCTGGTGGTATTTCTTGGAAGTTTGCTCAACTCTATATTTTAGATATGGCTGAAGCAATGAGTAAAAGATTAGCAATGCCAGAAAACCAAGCTTGCTTAAAGACTCATGATCAATATCAGCAACCTCATGAATGACATAAACAAATTAACAGAATCATGCAAGATTGGTAGAAAAGGAGGCCCAATATGAAGTAACAGCGAAAGGTTAAAACTGTAAATTCTTCATCGTAAGAGAAATTAGTCAAGCACTCTGAAAGTGTTTTTACCCTTAATGAGGTATATAGGGAGATATTAGAATAAGTTTAATCAATTTATCAGTCATTGCTTTTATCAATGTTTTTATATCATGTTTTTGTTGTTTTCATATCATGTTTTTGTTGTTATATCATGTTGTTATTGTTTATTGATTAATCAATTTATATATTATTTTCATGTACATTTTACTAATTTTCTTTCATCTCTGATACTTCTATTATAGAGAAAGGGTGAATAGTGATATTAAAATATTTCTTCTAATTAATTTCCTTTCAATGTGTATGAATTCATGCATCGGGCCGCTAGTATACTATAAAAGAATATACACAGACATATTATGCATTTACCCCATAAAAGTGGAACTTATTCAGAAATAGGTCCCTGTGGCAGACACTGTTAGTTGTTTACCTACCAGCCATTGTTTCTCCCTTCTTCCTTTCTAATGGGACTGGACTTTATTCTAGGTAGCAACATGCCCATACCCAACTGGCAAATTCTGAGAGTTCTTGTCCTTTTCTCCTTGGTATACATCGCTGTTTCTTCAAAAGAGGTAAGAAGGAAAGTCTGCTGGGAGCTTTTCAGAAGGGCTTGCCTTGCTGACTGAAGAAAGACACAGATTGCTGAAACTCCTCCTTCGCCCATCTTTCTCCTTGGATGTGGACGTGGTGTCTGGAGCTGCAGCAGTCATTTTGCATTTATTAGGTAATAAGTATGTGTATGAAAAGCCATCCTGTTAAGTAAGGATAGTGGAAGAGAAGGACAAAAAGATCCATAGCCTTTGGTGGCAGTATTCAACAAGTGAACCCATAATGACAACAAACTGCTTAATGGGGGGAAAGGTGGGTGTTGTTTAATCATAGATTAGATTTTAGGCTGTTAACAATATCTACCCCAAGTAGATTAATACCTAAACTACCGTATATCTAGATTTCAAATGCCTTCTAATTTGTTCAATTGCATCTTTAAGTGTTTTATATCAGTGACACAATTGTACCAATTGTATAGTGAGAAACAAAATAAGATTTGGAGACTTGAAATGAGTTCTTAAGAATAATATGTAAATACTAGAAGCCCGGTGCAATTCGTGTACGGGTAGGGTCCCTAGGCCTGGCCAGCAATCAGGGCCGATGGGGTCTTCCAGCTGCCGGCTGGAGCCTCCCTTCCCCGGCTGTTGGTTGAGGCCTCTCTTCATTCTGCGCCACCCCCTGGTAGTCAGTGCACATCATAGCGAGTGACAGAACTCCTAGTCTCCCAGCTGAATTCCTGCAGGGACACTGTGCATATTAGTCTTTTATATATATATAGTGATTACTACTATAACTATGAAAAGTAACTTAGGTATAATTTGTCAACTTCAAATGAGAAGGGACTGAATGACTTAAAAATTTGGTTCCAGAAAAAGTGTAGCCGTTTCCTGAAGGAGATAGAAAGATTGGGAGGAGGAGGGATACGTGATAGGTAAAAAGGCTGCTTCAATACTAATTAGGAATAACTAATAAGAAAAGAAGTCAAACTGCAGATTGATCTTCATTAACTTTTATGATTCTAAGCCATCAGCCCGAGCTGTCCTAGACTTAAGGCATATTTTTCTCTTTATACTTTTCTGATCTTTCTAAAGTTTCTACCATGAGAATAACTTATTTTTAATGAGGAAAAATCTGTTTTAAACAACCCTTAAAACACTGGGAGAGAAAAGATAAAATAACCTCTATGATATTTCAATCAGATTGATAAACTGGAAAAGCCTTAAAAATCTTGTCAGGTTTCTATAAGTAATTTTTTTTAAAAATGAAGCATTGGAGTTAATAACAAAATCTCTGCATGAACAGAAGTTAATGGTTTTATGCCCTCCAGCATTCAGAGGCCAGCAGAACACAGTCTGGCATATAGATGAACAGCCTGGACATGGGTTCACATAACAAGGTTGGAAAACCTGTAGATTCAGCCACACTTCCAGGGTGTCTAGAGAAGAAACAAAGACAGACTGGGAGACCAGAGAGCCTAGGACTCAGGCCAGGTTAGCAACAGACCTGGAGAAAGGAAAGAAAAAGGACTCTTCCCCTGGGATGCAGGGCTCTGGACAAGTAACTCGCAGTGAGAGCTCCTTTTCTTGGTGAAAAAAAATAATAATCCTCCTCATCATCAGGGGCCTCGGCTCTCTGTCACTCATCAGAGTTTACAAACCACTCACTGTCTCATTTCATTCTCACCGTCTCCTTCATAGGTAGGCAGAGCAAGAGAACCAAGTCTCTTACAGATCTAGTTGAGATCATCTCACATTGGAAGAGAGAGAAAACAGTAAGCTTCAACTCTGTTATGGGCTGGGCAAAGCCCTTTATGAAAGCCAAAGGGAGCTGGAGGTTATAAGCAATGGCTAACTGCAAAATGGTGCATTTCTGCTGTTGCGGCATGTTGTGCTAAGTAAACAAACAACAAACAAAAAGGAATTGAGCAGTTAAGAAATATGCCTCCCTCTAGTAATGGGACAAACCAACATCATATGCCTCCAACATGGCTCACTTCTGTGGTATTACTGCCAGAACTTCATAACCTGAATCAGATCACAAGAAAACATCAGACATACTCAAACTGAGGGATATCCAACTGACAATGGGCCTGTACTCTTCAATCATAAGGAGGTCATGAACTACAAAAAAATGAACAACAATTCCAGATTAAAAGATACTGAAAAAATGGCAGTAACTTAATTTACAACATTCTTCTAGATAGGATTATAAACCAGAAAAAAAATCCTATCTAATAAAAGAGTAATATGCAAATTGACCATCACTCCAACGCACAAGATGGCTACCCCCCGCGCGCCCCCCTCCCGTGGACACAAGATGGCCACCACAAGCAGGGGAAGGCAATTGGGAGGGATCAGGCCTGTAAGGGAATGCAGTTAGGGGTGATTAAGCCTGCAGGTGAAGACAGTTAGGGGTGACCAGGCCAGCAGAGGAGGGAAGTTGGGGGCGACCAGGCCTGCAGGGAAGGGCAGTTGGGGGGAGGAGGAACCCAGGTCTGCAGGGCAGAACAGTTGGGAGGGACCCAGGCCTGCAGCATAGGATAATTAGGGGTGACCAGGCCTGCAGGGGAGGGCAGTTAGGGGTGACCAGGCCTATAGGGGAGGGCAGTTAAGGGCAATGAGGCTGGCAGGGGAGCAGCTAAGCATCAACCAGGCTGGCTGGGAAGTGGTTAGGGGGTGATCAGGCTGGCAGGCAGAAGCAGTTAGGGGCAATCAGGAAGGCTGGCAAATGAGCAGTTGGGAGCCAGCAGTCCTGGATTGAGAGAGGGATGTCCAACTGCCCTAGTAGGATCAGGCCTAAATAGGCAGTTGGACATCCCTCAAGGGGTCCCATATTGGAGAGTGTGCGGGCTGCCTGAGGGACACTCTCCCCCCTACCCCCTATGCCCCATGCATGAATTTTGTGCACTGGGCCTCTAGTTTATTATTATAAAGAACTACTGGTGAAATTTGAATAAGGCCTATAGATTAAATAATATTATTAAATCAATGATCACTATACTTTGGTTATATGAAAGAATGTCTTTGTTTTTAGGAAATAACACACTGAAGTATTTTGAGGCAAAGAGGCATCAAGCTTGCAATTTGCTCTGAAATTGTTCAGAAATAGATAGGTAGGTAGAACCATCCTATCGAATAAAAGAGCAATATGCAAATTGACCATACATTTGCCACACCCGATAAACCACGCCCACAAGCTATACCCACCATCCAATCAGGAGTGGTATGCAAATTAACACCCAGCCAAGATGACTGCTGCCCATGGCAGGGTGGTTTGCTGGGTTCCCAAGGCCGGGGGGAAAGGCCTCTTTCAAGAGGGTTTTTCCCCAGCCCTGGGGTGGGCTTGGGCTTGGGCTGGGGTGGGAGTAGGGCCAGCCAGTGGATCGGACCCATGGCAGGGTGATCTACTGGGTTCCCAAGGCCAGATGAAAAGGCCTTTTCCAAGAGGCTTTTTTCCTTGGCCTTGGACTGGGGCTGGGGCGGAGCCAACCAGTGATCAGCCGGATCACAGGGCAATCGCTGGCTGGGGTCCTCTGGCCGAGGTCTCCTGTCCAAGGACAAAAACCTCCACCAGAGGCTTTTGGCCTTGGGCAGGCCGGGGGTGAGCCGGCAGTAGGACATCCCCTAAGGGACATCCCCAGTAGGACATCCCATATGTGAGAGGGGGCAAGTTGGACTGAGGGACCTCCCACCCCAGTGCACAAATTTCATGCACCAGGCCCCTAGTACATACATAATGATAAAGCCAATAAGCATATTGATACAGAAATAGAGATACAGGTATAGATATAAAATGATAAAGCCTATTGACAATTGGGGAATCTGAGTACAGGGAATAAAATATTTTTTGTACTATTCTTTCAAATGTTATGCAAGTTTGGAATTATTTAAAAATAAAAGTTGAAAAAGAAGGGACAAAACAAATAAGCCCTCTAGGGAAAACTTGGGACAGCTGGGCAGGGGAGAAGCAAGTCCCCACTGCACCTGATGAAAGATGCAGAAAGAAGATACATGGTTAAACATGGTCACAGGTGGGACTCATGAAGCATATACTGCTTCACTGTTTGCAACAAGAGCTGGACCTGACTTTATTCTCTTACACAAGCCACTGTCCTAGAGTCCTCATTATGGTCACGTAACGCTCCAGTTTACACTCCAACCTAAAGAGATATTCTAGCCCGTGGGAATATCATGCCCTGCAATCAAGGATTGCAGATGGGGATAATCAGCTACTTATGACTCTTCCAATAAATAAACGTCAATCTTAAAAGCATGAGTATAAAAACACTTATATGAAACTGCTCCATGTGGATAGGTTGTTGAGGATTGTAATAAGCTGTTCTTATTACTGAAACAGCAGAGCATCCCTGTGAGCTGAATACCATGTCTATCACTTTAGCAACAGTAAGAGCCAGCAGAGCCAAAATAATCTTGTCTTCACCCCAGCCAAACAAAATGGAGACACGATAGAAACCATACTGTTACAGAAGATAAATGAAATCTTACGCTGACCTTCTTGATTAAATAATATATAATAAACAATGCTTCTCCCAAATCAGGGAACAGGATGTATATCTTAAAACAAAGACCTGGTTTGTCATGCCTGTCACAAATAACTGCCTTTTGAGTATATTATAGGAACTAGCTTCAGGGAAGTATGCTGACTCTAGCTACCTGATACTCTGGCTCTAGAGACTTTGCTGATCCTCAACCATAAAAACTAACCTCTGCTTGATCAATTTTGAAATAATCATTAGAATGAACTGTGCTGACTTACATGCAGAAAACTTTCAAACACCTTTCCCTGGTTTCTTTTTTCTGCTTTCCCTAAACCCCTGCCTGCGCTAAGATGTTAGGATGACCTTTGGGACAACAGTCCCCCATCTCAGATGGCTGGCACTTGAATAAACCTCTTTCTTTCTCAACACCACCTGTCTCATGAGTTTGGCTTTCCTTGTGGCAGGCAGCTGAATCTGGGTTTGGATACACTGCCTCCTGCAAAATCCAGTGTGGTGCATAAACTCAGTGCCTAGATGAGACAACATCAGAGGATGTTGGCACACAAAGACTTCTTAAATAACTCATGTGGGTTATTCAGTGTCTTGAAGGGTTTGTCAGTACAACCCAGCTATTCATTACATTTCAAATCTCCCAAGCCAGGGTGGGGCTGGTGCTTATTATTCTCACTAACCTAAGGTCTATGTAAAAAAACAAGTATAATTTCTACTTTGAAGAGAGGAAAAGCCCACAGATATTGGATGGCTTGCCCAAAGACACATAGAAAAGTACTACACACCTAAAAAATCACACATTGTATCTGAACCACTTCCAAAAATTGTGATTTCCAAACTTTATTTTCATCTGTAATGTTTTTGGGGAAAAAACATATTGTGGACAAGAACTATATATACATTTGGTTTTGAATCCAGCCCAATCCTAGTATATAATACCAATTATATAGTTAGTGCTTGTTGACTAGAGAGCAATGAAAGCTTAGAGATCATCTGAACCAGTGATCCCCAACCTTGGCTATAGATTAGATTTATCTTGGAAGGTTTTCATAAAATCCCAATGCCCAGGGCCCACCTTAGACTGACTGAAACCAAATACCTGGGAGGTGCAGGGAGGGAAAGGCGGGTTCTGTATTTCTTTCAAGTTCTCCAAGTGATCTGGAAACAACCCAGATCTCTTGGTTTTTAGATGCAGAACTGAGGAACTGTGGAGAGGGGAAGTGAATTTCTCACTGGTCTGTCTTACATAATTAAATGGTAGGACAGGGATTCTAACGCTCCTTTCCTGGCTCCCTGCCCTACAATCTCTCTTCTCATCCTGCAGCTTCCTAATTCAGTCACAGTGTTTGGAATGGAATGAACCAACAAAATAACATCCTTGATTAAATAAGGTATAATGAACAATGCTTCTCCCCAAATGAGGGAACAGGATATATTCCTTAAAACAAAGTCATACATGAGTGGTGTCCTTACAAGGAGAATGTGGACACAGACACAGAGAGGATGAGGGGGAGGAAAAGGACAGGAATGAGGCAGGATAGAAAGAAATTGGGGGTGGGGGAGGGATCTGGACCAGTGGAATGAGGAATCAGGAGCCAACATCCTCTCACTAGAGCCCCCAAGTCCAGGCATGATCCAAGGGAAACAGTTAAGACTTCTCCTAGATGTTCCCACAACTGCCTCTCCTCATCCTTCAGGTCTGTTCCCTGACCACTCAGCCTACTTCCTGCACTCATTAGTTTCCTGGGGCTGCCAAGATCAATGACCACAGGTAGATGGCTTAAAACAACAGAAATGTATTCTCTCACAGTACTTGGGGTTAAAGGTCTAAAATCCAAATGTCAGCAGGACCATGTCTCTCTGAAGGCTGTGTAGAGAGTCTGTCCCATGCCTTCTTCTGGTGGTTACCAGCAGTCCTTGGCTTATGGGAGTACCACTCTAGTCTGTACCTCCATCATCATATGGCATCATTCTCTTCATGTGTGTATGCACATTTCCCTTGTAAGAACATCACTCATTGGATTAGGGCCCACTTTAACATAGTATGACCTCATCTTAACTTGATTACATTGGCAAATAAGGTCATAGTCATTGATATTAGAACTTTAACCCACAATGGTGCCAGACACTTTCCACCACAGTAACCTATTTTATCTTTTTTAGAGTGCTGATCAGTTCATGAAGTTATCTTAGTTTTTTATAAGTGTAGTTACTCATTGTCTACCCGCTCACTTTCACCATCAACTACAAAATAAACCAAGGCATCAGTCTGTCTCATTCACAGTTGCATCTCTGGTACCTAGAAAGGGACCTGGCCCAAGGTAGTGTTTAACATTATTGTGCCAAAAGCTACCAAAGAGAGAAACATGTAATATGAGAATGTGAGCGGTCCAACAGACTTCATTCAATATTCACCAGATGACTGAACTGCCTCTCTCCACTGGGGTCTTTAATTACATGAACCTACCTCACTAAACACAGGATGAGTGGCTAAGCTAGGCTGGCTATCAGAACTATTTTAAAGATCAACTGAGAGCCGGAGTCATGCTCTTTCTTCTGAAGTTGCTGGCTATGAAGATGATACCATAGGGTTGCCATAAAATACCTTTCTAATATAAGTATGTCCCAAGTATCACTTGAGACATAACTTCTACTGAAAGATCTATTAGTTGTCTATCTGAAATGCAAGTCTCTCTGGATGTTCTCTATTTTTATTTGATAAGTCTGGGACCTTCTGATGTCAGCCTCAACCTGCCAGCAGCCATGCTGTCCACCCCGTGGAGAGAGGCTGCCTGAGGTCAGGCTGATTCCTGGTGGTATTTCCAAGTGCCTGCACCCAGCCACGCCTGGGTGTTTCCTTCACCACTGCGGCTTCCCAGGAATCTGAGTCCATAAAATCTTCTTTCTCTTTTTCCTAAACCTTTTGAATTGTTACGACTTGCCGATAAAGACTTGCCACTCTAGAGAATGAAAGTCACCTGCCAGTCAGTGCCAACTGGTATCTTCACCCATGAACATGGGAAAGCCCACACTCTTCTTGGTTCCCCTCCTTGCGCATGCATGACTTTCCCCAAGGATCCCTATCCCACTCTGAACTGGTCCTCTGTCCTCGGCCCAGACAGCGCAGCTGTCACCCTGGGTCTGGATCATCAAGTCTCATCAAGATGCAGGACGAGCCCTGACGAGACAGAAAACCTCTCTCATGCTGATATTGATCGCCTGCCACAGCATAAATTCAATATGTCGTAGCATGTGAATCGGGAGTGATGAATGAGAGAGACAAAAAAAAGTGAAGACGAAAGCAGAGGACCCCATCCTGCTGCAGCAAAAACTGCAGTTGAGCCTCCACAGAGACAGGTGCCATTGCTGGGTCCGGGTGGTGACGACTCCCTGAGCACAGACCCTGGCCTTTTTACCCTTCTCCAGCCTCACCGCAGAGGGTCGGGAAAAGATCTAGTTACCATATGACAGCGACAACACAGGGTGAGGCCCACAGAGGCAAGAGTGCCCCTGGCTGGCATCAACTACTGCTGATTCGTGCAGTATTCCTGCTGGGACCGGATCCCTTTGGTTCTGCATAAATCTCATCTTGTTGACATGACAGACAGCTGGAATCGCTACGTTTGGTTTTGGCAGATCCTGACTTGATAAAGACGGACTCTTTCATTCCAGGCAAAAGACAAGAACTATGCCCAACACTAAGGTGCCAGTCCCTGAGGATGGGGGGCTGGAGAGAAGAGAGAAACCTCATGGCTTTTGCCAAGAGATCATTCAAATGACCATAGGCAGAGACGCGGACCTCCATCCAAATGAAACACTCAGCCTTCTGAGCCCAGCATTTGCCAAGCACTCGCTTTATAAATCAAGAAGCCGTGTATTCATCCAGCAAATATTTACTAAGATCAAGCAATATACAAACACTTGGGAAACAACAGTGAGCAAATGTTAAGCGTGGTCCCTGCACCCTCACTTCTCTGGTTAGGAAGATGGGCATTGATCGAATAAATATTTAAGTAAATGAAAACATTATTGTGCCAAATGCTACCAAAGAGAGAAACATGTAATATGAGAATGTGAGAGGTTCCACAGACTTCATTCAATATTCAATAAATATTTGTTGCACCCCTGCTGCGTGTCAGACACTGGTGTGGGCGCTAAGCTACGATGGTTAAGATCTTTTTATTAACGAACATTATTTATGCCCCAATGCAGAAGCCCATTTCATTCCCAGCTTGTGGAAGGAATGTGCCTCCTGTCCCATTGCTGGCTTCCCGGTTACCTCCGGCCCACAACATACACTGACTGCATCTATTAGTTTAAGCCCACAGAAGTCCAGGTCTGCAATCAGTCACCCTGGGCTCTCAGGGAAGCGAGGCACCGAAAATGAGAACCTGAGTCAGGATGGAGCAGGCTGTTATTTGGGTTTCGGATGCCCCCTGTGAGGCTGGTAAGATGGAGAGAATTGCCAAGTAGAATTAATGTCCTCCCCAACTAGTCGGCACGCAGGAGCTCTACCGTGAGCTGATGATTCATGAGGTGGGCAGTGTGGGATTTTAACTGGTACACATTAGCTTTTTCCTTTTTTATTTTTAAATATTCCTGGCTGCCTGCAGCTCCTCTCCAAGTCTGATGGTCCCTGTGATAGATCGACTTCAGACCCACCCACCACAGGTGGCCGCCAGAGCCCAGTGGTTGCTTCCTGGCTCTTCCCACAGACATGCTGGCTGGTTGCCCAGATGTGAAACTCTCAAACATTCTGGTAACTTAGAGAGCACCTTCCACCTGTTCTGGACCACAGCATCGCATGGGTTAGTCAAGTCTTTCCATGAGAGTTAAAACAATGCACCGCAAATGAGTTTAAGCAGCAAAACAAAAAGGGGGTGGGATTTCCTAAGAGGGTCCTCAGGTGACTGACAGAAGCAAGGGAGTAGAGCACAGCTGGGCCCCACAGAGATCTAGAACAAGAAACTAGGAAGTCAGCAGGAAGCAAGGTGGCCACAAGTCAACCTCCGTACCCCAAAGTGTCTCATGCCTGCTGCCTGCTGCCTTACCTCTTGTCCTCGGTGCATAGGCGGGGACACAGCTGGTCTCCAGTTCCTGCATCTCCCTGTCCTACTTTCGGCCACACCAGAGGCCAGCTGGTGATCATCTTCCTCGGGAAGTTCCAAATCCCGCCCCTTCCTCATTTAACGGCGCTTATGAAGTCCCACCTCCTATGTGCCAGACTCTAAGTGCTCTACAAATAGATTTACTCATGGAGCTGGGCCCCTGAAAACCCCCAAACCACAGTTGGTAGGGTCTTTTGTGAGAGTCCAATAAACAGCATCCCACACGTGTGTACCCAATAACTTGAAAGACAAGTTTAAGCCAAAATACTGTGTTCACTATTGATAAAGACCACCCTGGTTTATATGAATTCTCTAAGACTGAACCCTAGAATTGAATAGGCTCACCCTCTCAGACACAAGCAAACCTTCCAGGCTGGACCGGGAGCCCTAAACAGAGATAAGATCCAGTGCAGGGAGCAGCTGAGAACCCGTTTACCCTCAGGGCTCCCTCCCCAGGAGAAGCCAGGAAGAGCTGAGGGGACAGTAATCTGTTTATTCTTCACACTTATCAGACAGATGAATCACTTCACCGCCCAGGCAGCAGAGTCTAAGGAGTCAGAGAGAGGTCAGGACTAATAGAACTTTCCACAGGGAAATAAACATTAAGAACAGGAAAAACAGGGTGGAGGGATGGGGGCTGAGTGGAGTGAGGAAGTGGTGGTGGTGGGGGGGGGGGGGGGGGGGAATAGGGGACATCAATAATAAAATGAGTAACAAAAAAATAAACTTAAAAGAACAGGAAAAGCACTGTCCCTCCCAAAACAATTATATTTCATATTATTTTTATTTATTTTAAATCTTTTATCAGAGTCTGGTTTTCGTTTCTCTTCTTTTTTTTTAAATACGCAGGCTCAACTGGTTAGAAGGTCATCCTGGGCACCAAAGGGTTGCGGGTTCAATCACCAATTGGAACACGCACATGAGGCAACAATTGATGTTTCTCTCAATTCAGTAAAAAATATCCTCATATGAGGATTTTAAAAAAAAATGTGTGGACATGTTTTTCTGCTGATATTTTGGAAAGTTTGATTTTTTTTCCCTAGCGATTGTCTTTATAGATATCAATATATGATACTTAATTCTCTATTCACTAGCCAGCATCTATCAACTCCCTAATAAGAACGATGACAAAAGTATATTTTCTCTTCCTCCCATGTCCTCTTCTTTTTCATTGTAAGGATTTATAAGAACTTTAATTTCATAATCTGTGGCCCAATATTTGGATTCCTGCAGCTTGAGCTCCGAAGCTGCTTGCAGAACATAACTTTACTCTTTCCAGCTCCGGAGCTGCCCGTGGAGCCAGCAGACCCCTGTGCTGATTGTACTGTTGGCTAAATTGTACTCCTTGCCTCGTTGTTAAATAATACCCCCTGTACTAAGATTGTGCAATCAGACAGCCTTTTTTGCTGTGCAGGCCTGGGCTGAAGCTATGACTCAATAAATGCTTACCATCTCTTACCCATTGTTCTCACCTCACAACTTGACTTGCTAGATCACTGAATCAGCCACTCACTGAAAGTCCAGTTGCCTCCACCAACCAGAAAACAAGTGATGCACATTTATGGTCTTGTTGCCCTTAGCAACTCATCTCTTCTGGTCATCAGCTCCTTGCAACATCTGCCTTTATAAACCCTGCCTTACTCCTTCCATTTTGGACCATATTTTCCATTCATAACAAGGACTACATTCCTAGATTGCAAATCATCCTATCTAATAAAAGAGTAATATGCAAATTGACCATACCTCTAATCAAGCCATGCCTACCAGCCAATCAGGAACTGGGGCAGAGCCAGCCAGTGAGCACACGGCCCTGGGGCCAGGTGCTCGCTGACTGCCAAGGCTAAGGCTGTGGCCTGGCGGGGAAGGGTGCAGAGTCGAGGCAGCTAGCAAGTGTGTGGCTAAGGCCAGGGTCAGGGGGCAGAGCCGAGGCAGGTAGCATTTTACCCAAGCTCTGGGATGCTGGCCAGGGCAAGGCTAGGGCCGGGGGGAGCCAGCCATCAGCCCCATTGCAGGCAATGGCTGGCTGCCCAAGGCCTAAAGCCTCAGCCAGAGGCTTTAAATTTGGGCAGGCCGGGGATGAGCAGTCAGTAGGACATCCTCTGAGTGCTCCCAGTATGTATGAGGGAGCAGGTTGGACTGAGGGATCACCACCCCCAGTGCACAAATTTTGTGCACCAGGCCCCTAGTTATCTAATAAAATTAAAAACTCTCTAAATTTCTTTAAAGAAAGATATCTCTCCTGTTTAAAATTTCCACCCAATTTTATTATTATATTTTAAAATATATTTCTGTTACAGGATGTATCAGAAGGTATTTAAATAATACCTTTTGACTTCCAACTACAAAAGATTAGGAGGCCAGCTCATAAAACATCGCTTTCCACCATTTTCCTCTCTTGTTCCAACTGTTCTTAATTAAGTCATGTCTACACTGAGAAAGTTTACAAGGTTCTGCGCTGCAATCCTCATGCCAGGTTTACTTTAGTTGTGGTTCCACAGTTGGATGGATTCTACCGCCACAGGGAAGCCTGTGTCTGTGATTCCTCGGGTCAATGTGAAGTCCACCCTTGAGGGACATCTTCAAGTCGGGTTCTAGGGAAATGCATTCTGAGATATTACAGGCCCAAGAATATCATCCTTTTGCATGTACACACAAACAACAATTCAGCTATGTAAAATATTACCTTTTTCTTATGGATTCTGTACATATCACTCCATGGCATTCTGCCTTTGAAAATTGCCAGACAAAAGACTGAGACCATACAAGTGACTTGGTATTTTTCCTGGTTGCCCTCAAGTCTTGATTTTTTACCTCTGAAGCCTGCTGGCCTAATTATTATATGTCTCAAGGGTCATTATTCTAGGTCCATGTTTCCAGGGTATGCCTGTCCCTTTTTTCTAAATAATTTCTATATGTTCTTATTGATTTTAGAAAGAAAGGATGGGAGAGGGAGGGAGAGAAAAACATTGATGAAAGAGAACATTGATCAGCTGTCTCCTTCATGCCTCCACCCATCCCTAGGGATCGAGCCCCAAACCCAGGCATGTGCCCTGTCTGGAAACCAAATTGATGACCTCTTGGTTTATGGGTCAATGTGTAACCACTTAGCAACACTGGCCTCACAGTGCCTGTCCCTTTTAAAGTGCGTGTGCATCTATATAACTTCTGGAAACTTTTTATGAATTATGTTTTGATTATTTTTCCTGTTCTGTTTTAAAAGACATATTCTATCATTTTGTTAAAAAAACAACAACAACAACAAAAAACCTTTAAAAGCTAGACCATCCATTAAGTGTGTGTTGTATCACCTTTATCCATCTTCCAGTGTGAACATTTTACATCTCTCCATTTTAACCCTCTGTCCATGCCATTTTATTTAGCTCACTTTTCTTAATCTCTCTTCTACCATGTCCCTTATTATGTTTTCAGCCATGTGTCATAAGTAAACCCTTCGTTCTTGTAAGGGTTTATTTTTATCTTTCTCTCCTTTTTCCTGAGCTCTACCAGCTCACATTTAGATTCCTTGTCATTTTTCCACATGTCCCCTGACCTATTATATGTCCACTTTAGACTAATTTTCTGGAGGTAATTATTTCATTGATTTTTTTTAAAACATAGTGATAAAATGTGTTTTTGTTTTTAATCTGCTTTACAGTATACTTCACTGGAAGAATGATGAAGGCCCAGAGCTTGGCTTGATCTTTAAACCTTCAACTAACTCTCACTCACACGAAAAGACCCTGACAATCTCACCACTGCCCATGTTTCTACATGTCCATATAAGAAATGTCCAAACTTACAGAGAATTTTTGTTGTTGTTGTTAATCCTCACCCGAGGATATTTTTCCATTGATTTTTAGAGAGAGTGGAAGGGAGGGGGAGAGACAGAGAGAGACACACACACATTGATGTGAGAGACACACATCGATCGGTTGCCTTCCCCACCTGCCCTGGCCAGGGCTGGGGATCCAGCCTGCATCCGAGGTATACAGAATTGACCCCAGAACCCTTCAGTTTATAGTTTGATGCTCTGTCCACTAAGCCGGTGGTTGGCAAATCGAGGCACATGAGCCACATGTAGCTCTTTGGCCCCTTGAGTGTGGCTCTTCCACAAATACCACCGTCTGGACGAGTCTATTCTGAAGAAGTGGCGTCAGAAGAAGTTTAAAAAATTTGGCTCTCCAAAGAAATTTCAATCGTTGTTCTGTTGATATTTGGCTCCATTGACTAATGAGTTTGCAGACCACTGCACTAAGCCAATCAGCTAGGGCCTCTAGAAATTTTTTTTTATAAAGAGTTTGAGCCAAATTGATGACATATGTCAGGGAGCAAGATCACAAATGCTCCAGAGAACAACAGTTTTGCAGTTTCTTTTATGCATTTGAGATTAAGGAGGGAACTGAAGGAGCATTATGTGAAGGTGGGAGGAAGCAAGGCAGGGATCCTATCTAATAAAAGAGTTATATGCAAATTGACTGTACCTTCGCTACACCCACAAGCCATGCCCACCAGCCACGCCCACCAGCCAGCAGGAGCTGGGGCGGAGCCAGCCAGCAAGCACGTGGCCCAGGCTGCAGGGGGCAGGGCTGAGGCGTCCAGGGCTGTGGGGGGGCGGATTTGAGGTGGCCAACGCATGCTGGCCAGGGAGAAGGCATGGACTGGGGGGGCAGAGCCTAGGCCCCCACTAGCCTGGCACATGCTGGCTGGGGCAAAGGCCCAGGCTGGGGATGAGGGGATTTGAGGGGAGGGGTGGGGATGGGAGGGTGCCAGCTATCAGCCCCATTGCAGGGTGATGGCTGGGTACCCAAGGCCCAAAGCCTCGGCTAGGGGCTTTAGGCCTTGGGCAGGCTGGGGGTGAGTGGTCAGTAGGACATCCCCTGAGGGCTCCCAGTATGTGTGAAGGGGCAGGTTGGGCTGAGGGATCACACACACACACACACACACACACACACACACACACACACACAGTGCACAAATTTCATGCACCGGGCCCCTAGTTGGATTATAAGAAAGTTAGGCTCCTGCTTTAAAGGAGGGGTTTGAAAGGGCACATTTCAAAAATGCATTAACCTAGATGCATAGAAACAATGGGCAGGGCTTGTTTAAGGCAAAGATAAGCCTTTTACTAAATGAGTTACAGGTCTGGGGCATGGCTACTCTCCAGACCTGCCCAGTTAGGAATTCATGATCACATCACCCTGGAGGTTACTTTCCACAGGACCTCTTTTTCATTCACATCACCAAAAACTGCTTTGGAAATGCTGAAGACAAACCTCATCATGCCTATATTCCTGCTAATCAGAACCAACGGAATTCGAAGACTCCGGATTTTACTGATTTGGATTTTCCCTCCCACATATCAAAGTCTATTCTTTCATCTAACCACTCATTGCTTCACTTCTGGAAAACTTCCTTCTCTGCTCTCTGGAACTTACAGTCCATTATTAGCAAAATCCCTTACAGTTTGACATCTCTGAATTATCCCCTCATCTTCCTCCTCTAAGTGAAGCCTGGCCCTAACCAAGGACAATTCTCTCCTACAGAGCTTTGCAGAGCCTGGGCTGATTTCCTCCCCTCCCCCACAACTCCTCCACATCTTAGGACCTGGAGGTGTAGTGTTTGCCTTTCCAAGGCTGTCTACAGAAACCTGATCGATCTCCCCCATTCCTCTAGGAGTTTAGCCCCTGGGTCATTGCCACTCCCTCCAATGCTATTCTGAATTATTTCAATGCCTTTATGTAGGGCCCTTCCAACACTATGTCCTCTACGTTTGTCTCTTGTAGTGATCTCATTCTCTGCCTAATAGTCTCTCATTCTTATAATCACATATAGATCTTATCATTACTGCCGATTGCACTTCCTCCTGGGCTGTTTCAGGCATCCCAATTCCCACCTCCTTGGAACATTCCAGCTCAGTCGTTCCATTTTCCCAACACCAATAATTATTCAACCTAATGAGGAGCTTCAACATATTGACGGGACCACCCTTTTACTGCCCCCACTTCAAATCCTTCTCTCCCTAGCAGCTCAGCTTTCATGGTCCTTCACATACATCTTGCTTTGTTTCTCCCTTTAATGTACTGACCCGGAGGAAGGGGGTGGGACAGAATCTTGGTTAAATACTTTTTATTTAAACAAGTGAACGTGCTCAGAAGACTCGCAGACACCCACACATAGCACACATTTTGTCTGGGCTTAATTTAAACCATGGCCACTGAATTCACAGGAGCTCTTTAGGCACACTCAACAATCGTAATGATTTCCCTCAAGCCGAGCTCTGCCTCTGTCCTAGGCAATAATTTTGCATTTTCTCCTCAAATCTCCAACATCTCCTTCCTCACTTTATTCTCAGCTGGTAACAATGCCTTTTGTTACTTTGGGGGAAAAAAACAAAAACACATAGAAGCAATGAGAAGAGAACTGCAGCATGCTTCCTCCGCCACATGCATGAACCCGCCAGATTCACTCCCAGATACCATGTTCCCATCTGTTGCCAGTGATGAACTACACATGCTCCTATTAAAAGTCTAATGGATCCCATGTCGTCTCACCTCTGTAAGAATATTGCTTGCACATGTGCCTCCCTTTTCTCCTATTTTACCAATCTCTCTGGCTAGCTGATGCTCCTTGCATTAGTCAGAGTGCTCCAGGAAAACAGATTTATATCTCAAGGGATTATGAGGCACTGGCTCATGCAGATAGGGGAGACTGAGAAGTCCCACAATCTGCCATCTGCAAGCTGGAGACCCTGCCAGCAGGGAAAGCAGGTGTTATCATTCTAATCCAAGTCCAAAGGCCTGAGGGCCAGGAGAACCAGTAATGTGAGTTCTAGTCCAAGTTTGAAGGCCTGAGAACCTGGGCTACTGGTGATGTAAGTCCCAGTCTGGGGGCAGGAGAAGACCAGGGTCTCACTCACACAGTAAGGCTGAGAAAGCAAGTCCTCCTGCCTCCACCTTTTTGTTTGATTCAGGCCCTCAACAGATTAGACCATCTGCATTACTCAGTCTATGAATTCAAATGCTAACCTCATCCAGAAATAGAAGCACAGACATACTCAGAAATAACTAACGTTCAATCAGAGAACCAGGCACTCTGTGACCCAGTCAAATTGGCACATAGAATTAACCATCACAGCCCTCAACCCCATCTTCTTACAGCTCTCATGCTCCTCTTTCTAGCAAAACTCATGTTGCACTTGCTTGCCTCCCATTAGCTCTTGACCTTATCCACTGGGGTTTTAACCGCACCCTTTCACACCCAGAAAATGTCATTCTAGCCTTCAGCTTGCTCAGGCAAAACTGCCTCCCCTGCAGACTACTTCCTGAAATTATGATTGATCTGCATGAAATTCTCAGTTAGTCCCGTCTGCTCTGCTTTTCCTTCAGGGCATACTGGGTCCAGGGAAGCTCCTGCCATCAATCCACATCCCTGTTCTCCTTGCTCTCCCCGCGCCCCCCCAGCACCCCCCCCCCAAAAAAGGCTCACTGGGTTTGCCCTTTGAATGCGCATGTGCTTCTCCTGGGATCTGTAGCTGTGAGCATCCTTTCTCGGCACCTTCCCTCACCTTGTTTGAGCTTCACTGCATTTGGCAGCTCTTCTCTCTCGATTGTGAGTCAGGGTCACGGATGTCCTCTGGTTTCATCAGAGATGGAGCTTTCATTTCTTTTAACGTAACCTTTGTTGCTTTGAGAATAATTTCCAAGAGGAGAAAGAAAAAGCACTATCTCTCTCCACCACTTTAAAAGTAGAAATCCCAGGGTCTGTGACTTAGCCATTTGCTTTGAAGAAGGGAAATGTGACCCTAGCATTTAGGTTGGATTGGGAACAGGAAAACAACAGGCAGGGAGACCATCTATGGGTAATGGCAGCTGATCCAGAAAGAGGTGTTCGGTTGCCTGAGAAGCTCAGAGGAGGACTGACTCTTGGTGCCTTTAGACTTGCAGCCACCCCTGCCTGGGTCAGTGGGACAGTCAGGGCTCATCTGTAGATAACAAACATTCATGCTGCTGTAGTTGCTTTTTTTCTTTAAATACATTTTTATTTATTTCAGAGAGGAAGTTGAAAGGGGGAAAGAGATAGAAACATCCATGATGAGAGAGAATCATTGGTTGGCTACCTCCTGCACGCCCCCTTAACCTGCAACCTGGGCCTCTGCGCAGACTGAGAACTGAATAACGACCTCCTGGTTCATAGGTCAATGCTCAACCACTGAGCCATACCAGCCAGACTATCGTTCCTTTTTAAAGGGTATTTGAGGAAGGGGATCACAATGCTTATACAATCATTAGAAGGCCTGCAGCAGTGAGTCTTAGTGAGGGAATGGCTCCCCCAGAACTGACTGGCTCATCAAGGGAAGCCCTGCACCAACATGGCTGTGAGGGGATCTAAGCCAGTGTCCCAGCTGCTTCCAGGACCACGTCACATACCACAGGCCAGACTCAGGAGCCCAGGACACTGTTGTTGGGTTCAGGATAATTCACTTTAACAGTGACATGGGGGTCAGGAAGACGCCATCAGAAGGCTGACCTCCCAGGAGCCAGAGAGGTCCTGACACAAACAGTACCGATGCTCCGTGTATGCTATCTCTTCCCACTCAGTATTACTTCGGAATCCAAGTCTCCCATGAATCTGGCTGGGCAAAACCTTACATCCAACACTGTACGTTCAACTGAGAAGGTTGTTTTTAGATCCCCAGACTGTCCAACGCAGAAAAACACAGAAGGAAAAAACTGGGGCAGATTATGAGCTAAACTACCCAAGTTGGTCCAACTCTCTCTCCTTTTCCTGTGCGCACTTCATTGACGCTTCAGCTGCTGTTAGCAGCAATTCCCTCAAGCTCCTTTCTTTATTTCTTTTCTAATTTTCATTAAATTTATTGGGGTGGCATCGGTTAATAAGATCATATTAACCAATGCCAAATCGGTTAATATAATCTCATTATCTTTGTTCCTCTCTATCACATAGTGTCACATTTGCTTTTTATGACAGCCCGGATTCAGGGACAAGAACTCTAAAAGATGAGGGTCTCCCAGTCAATAAATAATGGACTGGGGGCTCAGCCTCAAGATTCAACTCTAAATCCCTTTGTCTTTCCTCTGCCTATTAAATCCGTAGACTACTTTGACTAAGTCTCCTTTTAAACTGAGGAAGACACCAGCCTCTTCTGGCCAGGTAAAATAAATCGATTTCTTTTTTTCAACATATTTTGATTTATTTCAGAGAGGAAGGGAGAGATGGAAACATCAATGATGAGAGAGAATCACTGATCAGTCGCCCCCTGCATAACCCCAAGTGGGGATTGAGCCTAAAACCCAGGCATGTGCCCTTGACTGGAATTGAACCTGGGACCCTTCAGTCTGCAGGCCAGTGTTCTATCCACTGAGCCAAACCGGCCAGGGCTAAATTTGATTTCTTAATCACTGTTTCTTTCTGAGCCTGTTGACCTGTAGTCTCACTGCTGTATGTCCAGATGGTTAATGCTGTTGCCAGCCCAGCCGAGAGCTATACTCGACCTGACTCTGTCTCAAGAAGCTGCTACCTTGGCACTTACTGGGTTTGGCCTATATGGAGTATCAATCAAGTTTTCTCCCACTGGTGAAAGCTGTTGATGGTCACTTGCTTTGGGGGGTCTGGAAGGGACCCACTGGTCTCTCCAAGCTTATAGACTTTGTTCAGTCCATAAATGATATGGGCCACTGGTCCCAACTTTCTTTGGTAAGCATAACATCCCTCTTCAAACCTGGCCAACTTAAACTTCTCTCTATTCCTGGACATGCCTCTGCTTCATGCCTTTTCCTATTCTATCCTCTTGGCCTGGATTTTCCTTCTCTTTCCCAACCCAGCGTGCAAGACTTGTTCCCAATCACTTCCTTTTCCACAATGTTTCCCTTGAGTTTTCAACCACTTAGAAGTAAGTTCTTCTACTTTTGAGCTATTTTGGCACTTTCTATCTATATCTCTCCTATCACATCCCTGACTTTCTATTTGGTATTAAGTAAACACAATGTAGGTGGAATTAACAGCAGAAACCCTTTACTCCCCTGTGGTAATATTATAGGTTGGTGCTCTCGGCATGGACTGGAGTACTTGGCTTTAAATTTTGACATGTGCTTTGCTTTAGCCAATGGGATTGTTAGATAATATGATACATGGAAAGGCTTGAAATGTACTGGAATAGATGAGCCTGTCCACCTTTTGCCAGAAGGAAAATATCCTGAGAAATTTTGGTCCAAAAAGGATGAAAAGCACATGGAGCAGATCTGCACCCAAGTTGCAGCATCAAACCAGGCCCAGCCTAACCTGGATCAACCAAATCCCAAACAACCTACTACACGCATGAGTGAAAAAAAGGATTCTTATTCTCCTGATGGTTTTACACAGCAGTAACAGACGAAAACACCCACAGTGCAATTTTATGTCCTCTCCTAGATCATGCACAACTAGAAGGCAAGCTTCCCACCTTTGTACAGCTCTGTAACAATAACAACATCTAGACATTGTAGGATGCTTGCAATGCATCCTCTGAAAAGGCTGAGGCCAGCAAGGTTTGATAAGTTCTCTAACATCACAGGATGAAGGAGTGATGGAGATGGAGGTCAAATCCAGGCAGACTGGCTGCAGAGGCTTGTTGCAGTACATGCATCCACACAACAGACGTTCAAGAAAGTCACTGCAGATGGGAAGGAGAAAGAGTGAGATAGGTGAACGAAAAGGGGAAATGAGAAAGAGGTCTCTGATTTCTGTTGCATTTAAAAATGTATTTCTACTAGAGGCCTGGTGCATAAAATTCATGCACTGGGCAGGGTGTGAGGGGATCACTCAGGTCAGCCTGTGCACTCTCACAGTCTGGGAGCCCTCGGGGGATGTCTAGCTGACATCCTTAGTGCTGCTGTGGAGGCGGGAGAGGCTCCTGCCACCACCGCTGCGCTCGCCAGCTGTGAGCCTAGCTTCTGGCTGAGTGGCGCTCCCTGTGGAGCACACTGACCATTAGGTGGCAGCTCCTGCATTAAGCATCTGCCCCTGGTAGTCAGTGCATGTCATAGGAACTGGTTGAGCAGCCTTAATCATTAGCAAATTAAACTTTGATTGGTTGAATGGACAACTGGACACTTAGCATATTAGGCTTTCATTATATAGGATATTTGTTATTGGGACTTTTAAAGTATAATTATGAAGAAGGGGTGTGTGTGTGTGTGTGTGTGTGTGTGTGTGTGTGTGTGAGAGAGAGAGAGAGAGAGAGAGAGAGAGAGAGAGAGAGAGATAGCTCCCACCCCTCTTGGCCTTATTTTCTGCTGGGTCGGTTTCATCTTTAAATAAGCCCTTTTCACATGAAGATTCTTGCACCTCCAGGCTGAAATTATTTTTCTGTGTAATAATCCCTGTAGGGAAAAAAAGAGCTATGATTTCTCAATTATTCCTGCTAAAGTTCTGAAATTCATGCTGACTGGGTCTATTAAAGTCAGGTGTTCAAGCCTGAACCAATCACTCTAGCCACAGGCACTTTAGGAGTTAGCCAGGCCTGACTTGTGTGCTCATTTCTGGATCTTAAATCACATGGACAGGGCATAGGACAGAGAGCTGATACAGGAAGAAGAGAGAATGTACATGTGCTGGCAAATGCAAGCAGCATCAGAGCCTGCCCCCCTTTCCCACTCTTCTCCATTATGGAAAGACCCCAAAGCTGCCACTGGACATCACTTCTCTGACCTTCTGACCTTCTCCATTCTGTCCATATCTTCATTCTGTTTCCTGCTCCTCATGAGGACTTAAAAGTTCTAAAACGCCTGTATAGATTTCTGAAAGATCTCCAGTCCCAAACCTGAGCTCCAGCTAATGAGTACAACTCCTTGCATCAAGCATAGAAATGTGTAACCTATAAGTACAGTTACCTTTAAAGCAGATCTGGAGACTCAGCCAAGAGGGTGACCTAGTTCTCTTTTCTTTAGCACCTCGTACCCCTCCTGGGTTAGGGAGTGTTGGCTCTAGCACTGGCCTCATCCCTCAGCAGCTGGGATCCTCTAAAGAAGAAACAGTGGGGGGCAGATTTGCTGAGAGCCAGCATGGCTTTGAACACTGCAGGGGAAAGTCAGAGTTAGCCTCTCCCACTGGCTGTAGCATTTCAACAGCAAGCTGCCTGCTTGCTTATTCAGAAGCTTGTGGCCCTATGAAGGGGACATATGCTTTGGAGGCATTGACTATACAGGATCTGTCAGTTAGTAGCCAATGACCTAGGTTCTCAGGAGTCTTGGTATTCTAATCTATAAGACAGTAGCAATAATATTTACCTTCCTGGGGTGATATAAGCATAAAATGAGACAATGCATGTCTTGACCTCTAAGTGGGGGTGCTCATCACTCATTGGTCCCCACCTCATCAGCCCCTCCATTCCAGCTCTTTCAGGATAAGTCAGGATATACAAGAAATATCTCCATCTCCCTACTTGGAGGGGTGCTAAGCTGGTGAATGAGATCCCAAGACGCAAATTGAACTGGTATTCTAAAGGTAGTACTATCAAATGGGTGAACGGGCCAGAGTAGATGACCCAGGCCTCTACTCCTCTTTCTCCATCTCTTCGGGGTGCCTCTGAAAGTGAGGGAACCCAGTTCCTTCTCTCTTTCCCTCTCCTCTCCCCTCCTCTTCTCCTCTCTACCCCCCCCTCTCTCTCCCTTTTCTCTTCCTCCCCCCCCCTCCCCCCGCATGCCTCCAGATTAAGGAAGAGTAGAGCAGGCAGTTCCAGGCTTTGCTGCCCACGCTTTCTTTTCTCTCTGTCTCTCCAACTCCTATCTTTCAGGGCTGGAGGGGAGCTTCACCTCCTTGCAGTGTGGCATGTTCTGAAACTCTGGTCTAAGCTTAACGGATATAGAATTTTGCTGGACCAGGTATGGTTGCTAAACTCTCTTCACATGAGAGAAATAACACCACACCCATTCATTTATATATTATCTATAGGTGCTTTTGTACTACCTTGGGGAGAGTTGTGTACTTGTGACAAAGACCACGTCTTTTTCTTGACTGAAGAAGTTGCTGTCCCCTCATCTACATGATCCAGCCCACCTTACTAGATTTCAACTTTTTGAATTTGGGAACCAAAGCCCCATATAATGTTATTTTCTCAGGCTGTTATGATTCCCTCCTCACTGACATGATCAATGATATCTTTAAATCATGTCATTTGAGAACCCCTCAAGTTCTAGCACAGAGAAGATGAATCAACAGAGATTCTCTTCTACAATGTATTTTAATTTATTGCATTTATAGGACCCTTTGGTGAGTAATTTTTCTGATGCACTTCTGCATCCCCATGTGTAGTAGCTATCCCATAAATATTTTCTAGGTGAATAATTAAATAAATGAATCACCGCAAATTTATCTTTCTTCTCTCCATTCTTTTATCTTCTCTCTGCCTTCCTTTTAACAGGCATTGACTACTTAATTTGTGTTGACTACTTTCCTAGGTCTCATTCATAGCACATATCACACAGCAAGGAAGTGGGTAATACATAGAACATGATAAAGAGGCAGTATGGTGTATTTGCTATGATTAGCAGGCTTTGAAACAAGACCACCTAGGTTTAAATTCCACATTAATTGTGTGGCCTTGCACTGGTGAAGAAACATTTCCAAGAAGGAGTCTCCTCGCCTATAAAGTAGGAAATAATAGCAACTGTGCCATAGAGCTTCTGTAAGAATAATATTGGTAAATATATTCAAAGCACTTCGGACAGTATCTGCATATAGCATCATTAGTGTCATGGGCTGACTTGTGTCTCCAAAAAAGATATGCTGAGGCCCTAATCCCTGGTGTCTGTGAATGTAGCTGTATTTTGGAAATAGGGTCTTTGCTGATGTGATCAAGTTACAAAGCCATTAGGGTGAGCCCTAATCTAATACAACTGATGTTCTTATAAGAAAGGGAAATTGGGACCTAGACACAAACATGCCCAGGGGGAAGATGGTGTAGAGACACAGGGAGAACACCATATGAAGGAAGAGGAGAGAATGTAGCAAAGCCAATGAATACCAATGACTGGCAAAGAGCAGAGGCCAGGACAGGGCCTGGAGGCTCCTCCCTTAGAGCCTGAGAGACAGACAACATTGACCTCCTGACACCTTGATTTTGAACTTCCACTCTCCAGGACTGTGAGACAAAACATTCCTGTTGTTTTCAGCCATCCCACCTACAGTACCTTGTTATGGCAACCTACACAAATGAGTATAGTTAGCTAACACAATTATTACGTGGTTCAACTCTTATTGAACATAAGAATGAATGCATGCACTTTGGACCCCTCTTTGTGTTTCTGGGGTCTTTGGGAACCTGGAGCAATGAAAAGAATTCAGAGAGCAACCTGCTCTGCAGGATCTTCAGCAATTTTACTAGAATCCTTCTTTATATGACATCGTAGAAACAAGTCCCTGGATACCTCCAGCCTGGTTCACCAGGTGCCTTTTAAGTGAGGCTTATATAAGTCACACAAAAAAACCTGTTCCTCCTGGATGCCTCCTAGTTCTCACAGTTTCACCCTAACTCCCATCACCATGATAAGCCATAGTCCATGACAAGCATATCACACAGAGTGGTGGGACGAGCCAGCCAGGCAGTGCGGCCTCTGTCCCCATCTCAGAAGGCTTGTCATCATCTAACTAGCTTACTTTCTGTTTGGATTCTCTCTTCCCTATGCTCTCCATAGGTTCCATGTGGAATCAGGCTTGAGACAAAAATCTTAACACAAAGTCTATGACTTAAAACTTCCTCCACATCCTAGAGTATTTTCCATCAAACCTGCTCCTGGTGATCATATCAACTGGAAGGTCATATCAGTGACCTGTGCTTTCTCCTGCAGGTGAGTGGACTGATGCATACTTGTAATAGACATAATTGGTTGCCTTCCCAGCATCCATTTGACCATTTTCCTCTCTTCCTCCTCCATGAGCCTTAGGAAACCCACCCCCCTTGGTTCAAGAATGAGCACTACCCAATACAGGACCATAAAGTGTGATGGGAATTCTGCAGGTAGAGAGAAAGAAACATGTTCTCACTCAACCAAAGAGAGGGAGAAGGGAGAAGGCAGGAGAGGAGAGAGAAGAGGATGGAGAGGAGGGAGGGATGTCATCTCCTTTTTCTCTCGGCATTACTGATCAAGACTCCATCCTTGACCAAAATATTGAACTGCTAAGTCAACCAATTCAGAAGCCTCACATGTTTTTTAATATCTTCTCTTATATGAGCTTATAGGTCTTCTTTATTATTTAAGCCAGTTTGAGTCTATGGCAGATACTAGAAAAATAAAAGCACTTCAATAAATAAAGTATCATATTTATTTTAATTACAATATTGAAAATAAATTTTATCTTGCTCTTTCTCTTATCCAGAGAACTTTCCTATGTCAGTAGATAATCTTTATAAATGTAATCTTATAGAGACATGATTATACTTTGAAAATGCATTGTAATTTACTTAACCATTCATATATTGGGGGATAATTTTATTATTTCCATTTTTCACTATCAAAAAAGACATTGAGGTCAACATCTATAAACAATCCAATTTAGTTCCTTAAGATAAATTAGAGAAGTACAATTTCTGGCTTAAAAAAAACAGAACTTTTGAAGGTTTTTTTATATTGCCAAAGTGCTTTCTAAAAAGATTAACTCAATTTATCCTCCCATTAGTGTGACAGAAATTTTCTCTTAGCAACGTAAGTCACAGGCAATTTATTAAGATAAAAGGCTAGTATTCTCCTCTTAATTGAAATGGTCGGATTGCTACTGATGCTATATTTCTCTTTGTTTACTGGCCACCTACTGTTCTCCAACAAACTGCCCATCCACGTTCTTTCTAATTTTTCTAAACAGCTTTTATGTTTCCCTGCAGACTCATAAGAGCTCTAGGACGAATATGTTCAATAAACTTTCAATTCATAATTTACTTTGATCTTCAAAATAATTTCGTTAGGTGGGTGTGATCCAACCCATGAAGGGCTTGGAGAGACATTAAATAACTTTACAGTCAACGTGGTCGTCAAGGTGTGGTTCAAGTCTGGGCACAGGTGCGCGCACACACACCCATGTGCCAATTGGCATTTGCCATCTGAAGTGACACAGCTGTCCCTCAGGCTCTGTGCTTTCTCCTGCAGGTGAGCCTTTGCAGCTGGGTAATTGCCTGGTCCTCCATGAAAAAAAGGTACTTCGTGTTAGAAAAGGAGAAGGATGCACTTGTCGGCTAGGTATGTTTCCTATTCTTTTGATGATACATACAACTTCAACTCCCACTATCAGAGCACCCCCAGTGTGGCAACTGTAGCAGGAAGTACAGCTGTTCCTAATGCTTGAAATCGCCCAGTAACTGGCTGCACCACCTGCTTCCTGCTTGTTAGCAGTTGCAGGGGTAATTGCACCGCACGCCTGAGCGGACAGATTATACAGTGGTAGCGGGACGCTTGGAGCTCCCATTTTGGTAGGAATTATAAAATAAATCCATAGGCGGAGACTGGTGGTGTGCCTCAGGGTTGGGAACCAGGGAGCAGTGGTTTTGAAGCTGCATATGAAGACCATGGGGAAGATTTTTTAGGAACCCCCCCACTTCAGGCCACACTCAACACCAACTCACTCAGGATCCCTGTGACCCCAATGTGCAACGCGGTCTGAGAACTATGCT
This sequence comes from Antrozous pallidus, assembly GCA_027563665.1. NCBI lineage: Eukaryota > Metazoa > Chordata > Mammalia > Chiroptera > Vespertilionidae > Antrozous > Antrozous pallidus. Next base: position 110,122,607 of record CM050513.1, on the reverse strand, counting down.
GCGGAATTATACCTCTGATTCCCTGCCTGGGAGAGAAAACCCTGTGCACAGGGACCCAGAATGGCTCCCGGAGGGAAAGATGAAAGGAAAATCCAGAAGGGCATGGAGATCTGGTGGGATCAGCAAGCCCACGCTGGGATGCGTCTTCACCGCATGCCTCAACTCGAAGATTCCTCTGATTTAGAAGTGTCCCCACTGGTTTAGGTGACAGTGTTGCCGTTGTTCCAATGTAGCTTGGGGTAAACTCACCTGCTGGAAAAGTCAGCTCATTGTCTGAAGAGGAGGGCAGGAGGTCGGATTGGCAACCAAGTCGTAGCTAGGAGAAGAAGCCTGCGCTTCTTACATAGAATTGCTCTTGGGCCCAAGAACTAGATACAAGCATGGAAGCAGGCAGGGCCCAGGAGCCCTCCTCATGGAGTGTTGTGATGCTATGAGAGATCCGTAAACTCCCAGATCTTGCCACATCCTTCGCGCAGGGGGGGCGGGGGGCAGTTTCCTAGAAGTTGAATGAAACCAGAAGAGGGTACTGTCCTACCCACTTCAAACAAACCAAAATAAAATTTAAAAAGGGGCAAACAGCCAGGCCGGTGCTGCTCAGTGGCTGAGCATAGACCCATGAACCAAAAGGTCCCTGGTTTGATTCCCTGTCAGGGGGCATGCAGGAGGCAGCCGATCATTAATCCTCTCTCATTGATGCTTCCATTTCTTTATCCTTCTCCATTCCTCTCTCTCTCTCAAAAAGAAAAAAAAGTCAATAAAAACATTAAAGGGGGGGGGGGTCAGGGGCAAACACATTGATGTCACCTCCACTGGCCTCTCAGCAATGAACTTCCACTCATCCTTCCCATGGGTCCTTTTTCCACCTCCACAATGGAAATTCCTCCTGGGGCTAATTAAATGGTGGTGATTTATGCACAGATGTGCTCCAACATTTCTGCTGTCTCAGGAAAACCTCTCTCCCCCATGATCACAATTCAAACTCTTGCTCTTTCCTATGGTTCTGTGTTTCCCACCCTCTCTTTCTTATTGTTGTTACCAACTACACTCAGAAAATTCTCTGATGCAGAGCAGAAACTACAGCTCCCAACTTACATATGGAGCGGTCGAGAGCACACCTGGAGCTCGAAGCTTCTCCGTGGGAAAACTGAGAAACACTGACACACCGATGTGGTCAGAGACAGAGAGTAGCTCGAGGTTCAAACAAAAAGAGAGACACAGATTGCAGAGGACGGAGCAGCACAGAGTCAGAGGAGAGGAAGCTTCCGAGTCAGGAGTGGAAGGGCCTTCATTCCACTGATCTGGGAGGAACGAACTGGGAGGCTGGTCTTAGGGAGCCACAAAATCTACTGATAGGCGGCCTTGGGTCATTTCCACTGCGTTGGTGTCCGTCCCACTGTGCAAACAGCTGGGACTAGATCAGGGATGACAAACGAGTTTCATTTTGCGTGCCAAGCCTGATCCATCGGCAGTCACTTATGCACCGTAGTGACAGGGATGTGGGCTGCACCTGGGCTCACAGGAAGACCACAGTGATGGATTAGCAATGTCTGCCACGGATGGGGCGAGAGTTATAGCACACATGCGAAGGGTCCTCCCTCTCCCGGGCAGACTGTTTCTACATCCAAACTTCAGCTCTAACATTCTATAATTCAATGCAACCGTGGCAAAAACGCACGCTCTCTCCACTCGGTGACATTTTTCTCTAAAATTGTGACAATTACCTGCCATCGTTGGGTGTGAGGGAAAAAAATATGCTAGCAGAAATATTTAAAGAGGGCACATTAGTGGTTTTCTCTTCTCCCAGAGCTTCTAGAAATATGATCATCTTAAGAGCGCTCGGGACTGCTCTTTACATGCCTTGGGGAGCTGGAAGAAGGGAGACAGCTGGAAAAATTTAGGACGGGTCTAAATTATTGAAGGCCCTTTGCTGTGCTTGTACTTTCCAGGAGGACGCAGGCACCAAGCTGCAAGCCGCATGCACGCTGCTCACTCAATAAGAAATACGGCAGCTTTGGCTGGGAGAATGAAATAACCTCAGCGTGTGCGCAGAGACAGCGAGAGCTGGAGTTCGGTGGCTCGCGTTGTGCAGTACAGGGCGTCTGTCCCCCAGGAACTGAACTCTGTGGGGGAGTAGGATGGTTGGCAACTACAGACCCCTGGCGTTCAGGGAGTGGGACCTTGGGGACAGAATCACCCAGCCTGAGGGCGGGTACAAGGCAGCCCTCCAGGTCTAGCCCTCGGCCTGACTGCAGAGGCAGCTCCATACTGAGATGCTATGGGGAGGGGCGGATGTTTAGAAACTGATTTTAGATGCTCAATCTTTTAGAAATCTGCTCATTTCTTTCTGACTCTCCCCCTGCTGCCCTAGAGGTGTTCCTCACCATCTTTCACCTCGACTCCTACTGAAGTGGTTTTCTTTTCCATTTTTAAATCATTTTTATTTTTCAATTACAGTTGACATTTATTATTATACTGGAGGCCGATGCCCGAAATTTGTGCAAGGGGCTGTGCCCTCGTGGCTGCAGTGGCTTGCCTTGGCCCTCGCAGCCCTGGCTTCGTCCAGAAGGACATCTGGTCTAATTAGCATATTATGTTTTATTATTATAGTTTCAGGTGTACAACCCAGTGATTAGACTTTACTTACTAAGGGAGTATCCCGATAAATCTCATGCCTGACACCATATATAGTTACTAAAATATTACTGACTATATATTCCCTATGCTGCACTTTTATATCCCCACAACTATTCTGTAATAACCAATCTGTACTCCTACTAACGTCTTTGATTTCCTCTCTTTTTAAAAAAATATTTTTTATTGATTTCAGAAAAGAAGGGAGAGAGGGAGAGAGAGAGAAACATCAATGATGAGAGAGTCATTCATTGGCTGTCTTCTGCATGCCCCCTACTGGGGAGGAAGCTTGAAATCTGGGCATGTGCCCTGACCAGGAATTGAACCATGACCTCCTGGTTCACAGGTTGACGCTCAACCACTGAGCAACACCAGCCGGCTTATCTTCTCTCTTTATCTCTTATCTTGACCTGCTGCCAATCTATCCCCACCACTTGCAGTCAGACTGGTCTTCTCAAAATCTACACTACACCATATTGCTCCTGGTTAAAACTCCTCAATGAGTCCTTTTACTTTTGAATAAAATCCAAGGTCCTGAAAATGTCCTTAGAGCTCAGACCCCTACCGCATTTACTGACCCCCAGCTAACACCAACTAATTGTGCCTTTCTGACCTTTATTCCCCTGCGCATGCTGCTTCACCAACCCCTATCCATAGCTTTCTGCCTGGCTAACTCTTTAGCCCTCCATTTTACCCCCTTCTGCATATCCTGACATTTACCACATTTTACTACAATACGTCTGTATTTGTTTCTTCACTCTTTCAGATAGGAGCTCCTTCAGGGTAAGAATCACATCCTACTTATCTCTAAAATTTTCTATCTGAATATGTACCAGAGACCCCACAAATCTTTATTGAAAACAATCAATAAATTAATGTAATGGAAGACCTACCTCATACAATACTCAGTTTTGCTATTCAGCGAAGTATCTTAAAGGACTGAATCTAAGTCAACTTGAAATTTAAAATGGGTTTTATTAATAGCCTATCTACACCTTTGCTAACTAATCTTCTCCTCAGTGAAAACTTATTCAACTCCTGTCTCTTCTGGATCATATAGAGTCATTGTTCCTGCTCAGGACTCTCTTAATACCTAATTCCACACCTTCATTTCAGCATAAAATAAATTCTGATCTTAGACATCAATGTAAACATCAGACATCCTGGCTAGAACTTGAGCCCCTAAAGGCAGGAATTGTGGTTGATCTGTCTTTGGAGAAAAAAAAAATCACAGTACAGATTGTAAGCATTTAATGTTTTTTAAGAATAAACAAGTGAATTGTTTATATATTTATTAAGTAATTATTTAATTTTCATAATTCTATGCGGTAGGTACTATTGTTACACCTATTTTGCAGATGAATACATGGAATATTCTAAATGTTAGGTAACTTCTCCAAAGTTATATTACTCCCAAGTAGCTAAGCCAAAACTTGAAGCTAGGCCTGTCTGTCACACTAGATAGTGTCTCAGGGGATAGATGCACAGATGGATGGACGGATAGATTGATGGGTGAGTAGATGCGTAGATGGGTAGATAGATGATAGATAGATGATGGATGGATAATAGGTGAAGAGATGGATGGACAGACTGATGGATAGAAGCATGTATGATGGATGAATAGATGGATGGATGATGGATGGATGGATGATGAGTAGATGGATGGATGGATGTATAATTGGTGGATAGATGGATGGACAAAGTGATGAGCAGGGACATGAATGAACATATGATGAATGGATGGATGAATAGATGGATGGATGATAAATGAATTATAATTGATAAATGGAAAAATGAACAGGAATCGATTGGATTCCAAAATCATAGGAAAATATTATATATTCTTTACCACCACCCTCTAATGCAAGCATGTCAAACTCAAAGGCTAATACAAGTCAAATAAACAAGGCATGCGGCCCGTGGGCCACAAGTTTGACATATTTGCTCTAATGTCTTGAGAATACTAATAATTCAATCACTCTTTGATGATAATTATATCAATAAGAAGGAGAGGAGAAAACCTGGGTGGAGAAGTCTAGACTGACTCATCAATGCATAATAGTTCCTTAGCACCTGCAGCCTCTCTGCAAATTTATTTTAAGTTATGAGATATAAATCTCTGTCCAGATTTCTTCTTTTTACTCTTTGAATATTACTTAAGTTGTATTTGTTAGGGATGAGAGAAAGACTTTTCCTTTTTTACAAAGAAAATATTGACACACAATTTTTGTAAAAAAAAAAGATATGATTATGCTAAAAAGATAAATGAATTTATCTAGTTTCAAATGCTGCTGAGGGAAAATCAGTTCTCCATTATTTTTTAAATATATTTTTATTTATTTCAGAGAGAGGAAGGGAGAAGGGGAGAGAGAAACATCAATGATGAGAGAGAATGATTGATCGGCTGCCTCCTACACGACCCACACTGGAGATCGAGCCTGCAAATTGGGCATGTGCCTTGACCTGGAATCAAACCGTGACCTCCTGGTTCATAGGTTAATGCTCAACCACTGAGCCACACTAGCTGCACTGTTCCTATTCCAGAAGGAATTCCCATTTAGCCTAATTAGGTTCTCTCTCTTCTTCACTGGGTCTCCATCACTCATTAGTTTCCAGCTGGGTGATACATTGTAAGGAGTTTTTCTAATTACCTTTATTTGTAGGCATCCTTACCTGCAGGTGGCCACTGAATGCTTACCTCTGCCAGACTGCTGATCTCCACTGACCACTGATCTAATCAATACCAACAACATGCTGACCCTCTCTCTCACCCTTTTAGGAAATTAAGAACAAACATCCACATCAGACAGAATAGAGAGTACCACCAAATACAGGCCTCTTATAGGATCAACGAGCTCCAGGTGCAAAGTAGATTCTCAAATCCTAGAGTGTATTGACATAGGATTTCTCCATCAGACCGTCCTGGCCCAGCAGCAGTGCTCTGGATTCCACTGGAGGAAACCTCTAGCCGGTTACTACCAACCGCCACATTCTTGAATACCTCAGCACTCCCAGAGATTTTCAATAACTGGAGTGACTATATAATTTGTCATCCAAATTAGGGCACTTTTGGAAATGGAAGTGGGCAGTATTATAATTACACCAGGAAACGAGTGCAAACTTGGACTGTTCTGATCAATGACTCTATCAATAACTGACGTGAGCAGTTCCCTAACCTCTGCCCATGTTTTCCAAGTCCCTCTGGGCTTTGTGATCACGACCCTAACACGTTGAAATAAGGTCATGAGAACATTGATCTAGGGTAAAACTGCTGTTCTGAAACTTTGGCCACTGTTCACCCCTGCTTGCTTAAAACAAAAGAATTAGTGCTTTAGTTTCCAGCTTGAGACCTTGAACGCTAGAGAAAAAAATCAAACCCTTTGAAGGAGTAACCGGTTGGTGCCAATTGTGTAGCTACACCACCTGTTTTTGCAAGATAAGACCGCTTTCCCACGTCTAGCAGATGTATAATGAGAAGATAAGGAGCGAGCAACAGGGTCATTCATAGTCTATTGGCACCCCTTCCCCAGATGCGGCCTTGGGGCTGTTGACCAAACGTAGGGCAATAACATTTATGGTTCAGACCCCTTTAAAAGGACTGCCTGCACCCGGGGTGGGGCGGCCATGGGTATTAGGTCTCTGCGCAGTGCCCCCACAAAACATCCTGGCCAGTTTTCAATAAATCCTTGCCTGCTTATTACCAACTTAACCGCCTCCGTGGTCATTTGCAACTGGTCGTGGAAATCGCCCCACCACAACGTGACTCAGTTTTCACCAGGAACCCAGGCTACACTTCCAGCAGCTTCCTCACATCACAGAAGCTAACTTACTTTGTCCTGATTGCGTGTGTCATGGTGTTTCCTCTTGACTACATCCTAGATCAGTGGTCGGCAAACCGTGGCTCGAGAGCCACATGTTGCTCTTTGGCCCTTAAGTGTGGCCAAAATACCACAGCCTGGGAGAGTCTATTTTGAACAAGTGGCATTAGAAGAAGTTTAAAAAATTTGGCTCTCAAAATAAATTTCAATCATTGATATTTGGCTCTGTTGGCTAATGAGTTTGCCAACCACTGTCCTAGATGATGACAGGAATCGGGTCTCACCCAAGTCCCTAGGATGTAGCACAGTTCCTAGTATCCAGTAGGCCCACAATAAATGTTTTGCACTGGAATGGAGAGTCCCTACTGTGTAACCTGGGTCCCTGGTGGCCCAATAAAGACCTTTGGATCAAGGGGAAGAGATGATAACAACTCACCCAGCCATTCATTTTCCATTAATTTAAATAAATATTTACTGAGCACCTATTACATACTAGTCACCATACCTTCATTGGTGGGCAAACTAAGTCAGGGATACTGGGTCTCGGTAACTTTGTTTTACACGTTCTGCTACAATAAATCAGCTGATATCCTGTGGACCTTTTAATTCGTAAATTTTCCTTTCCCTTTGCTATCTTTGCTGTCCAAAACACGATGCTTATATTCTAGCTATAAAAGTTGTATGTTTTTTTTTTTAACTAGGTCAGCAAATTTTGATCTTGATACACCACAATGGGATAATATGATAGATGAAGCCTAGACCGTCACCATTAATTCCTAAACAGATTTAATTTAATTTCCCTTCTCCAATAAACCCAATTTACCTCCGTGGAGGTGTGACAGGTTTGATTAGACACAGCGATGCCGAGAGCAGCCGGCCTTACAGAGAAAGGGTGCGTGCGAGGAGCGATAAGAGATCAAAGCCGAGGAGGGTTCCTCGGCAGCACGATTAGTGGTAATTCAGCAGAAACTCCGGTTCAGTTGTCCCTCAGTTGCTCTTTAATTGGAGAGATAATTATGATGGGAGGAGACAGGGCTGCGGAGCCAGGGTCAACCTCACTCAGCACTGGAATTACAGAGAGAAGTGTGTAGTTCAAAGGAGTCATTTTGTAATTTTTGAATGCTACTCTGAGTCAGAATCCAGCCCCCGTGGAGTCCTGCTGCCGGGAATGGGGTCACTGCGAGTGCTTCAGAGGCAGACATTTTTCTTGAGAGTGTTTGAGTCGGTGATTTTTTAAGTCAACATGCAAACTGTGTTTTAATTGAACAAGCACCAATCAGGCGCCTACTCATGCTTGGGTGGCAGAACTTTCGGAGCAGAGTGCATGGACTTCCTCGGCGTGGTGAGGGCAGTGGAATTACCAGGACACATCAATTCTTTCCCTGCTCCTCAAAACCTCTAAAGGCCCCCAAGCAGCCCTCATTGCTAACGGCTCCTAAAAGCCTGCAGATTCTTGAGAACGCGTCCTTTATGAGGGCCATTTTATCCACCTGCCCCTCCTGCTAGTCTTCCTCCCAGGGCATGACAAAGACAGCCCACGCTGTGCTTGCAAATCTTGCTCCTGCCTGACAGGCTGGGCAGCCTTAGGCAAGCTACCGAACGTCTCTGAGCCTCAGTTCCTTCTCGGGAGGAATGCGGATAACAGGGCCTGCCACCTGGAGATCAATAAAGTAAGTGACAAAAAGTACCACTTAATATGTTCTCCGCAGAACGCGGTGCCTTTTTCTTTTTAATTTGGGGAGTCGCTACAATGGCCCACTGCCCAGAGAAATCGTTCAGACAATTTCCAGATTAAGCAATTCAGGGGCACTAAAATGATAGAAGGAGAAAGGAAAGAGAAAAACACCTCTTAATTGTGACTCTGTTGAACAGAACTGAATTTTAGTTAAGCAGCAAGGCAGGAGACACCATGCATTTCCAGGCAATTACGGAGCACCGTGGGGTGCTGTAAAGTAGCCGGCTGCATGCAGGCTGAGAGACTCAGGAAGCTCACCAATTCCCCCTGAAACTCAGAGCCCAGGATGTCTTGTTGCCAGCAGGGAGCAATATTTGTCAGCGAAAACAAGGGTGAACTCTGGTGGCAAGACCACGAGGGTGGTGACAGGCAAAAACTGGATGGATTCTTTTGTCTGAACAGAAGGATCCAGAGCTAGTCCCATGCAATGCTGGGCACACTCAACACAGTCCCTGATGGTTAGATGTAACATCTTATTTGCATGTCAGCATCAGGACCAGGGAAAGCAGGTCCCGGCACATTGGAGGAGAGATGCCAGGCCTGGAGTGCTACGGCTGTCTAGGAGGCCAGGAGAGTGACCCGGAAGATGATAAGAAATCAGCAGAGGAAAGGGAAAACCCAGAGCAAATCTGGAATCTGATGATGGAGGCAAAGTTAGGATTCGGCACAAGACCCCAAGTAGAAATGTAGGTTCTATTTCCGTGCTCACGCAAGTCCTCAGAGTGATGCCAAGTGCTTTATATAAAGTGATGCATGGTTCATTGTATCCACCTAATAAAAAAGAAACTGAGGCTCGGAAAGATTAAATATACATGCTTAGGGATGTCTCCCAAGTTACACAGCTGATAAGTGATGAGCATTTCAATCCAAGAGTGTGATTCAAAATGTACACTCCTCACCACTATGCTATCATGCAATAAAACCCCTACCGTTCCGCCAGATCCGAGATTCAGGAGACAGTTTCAGAAGGGTGGCAAGCTGAGGTCAAAATGCGGGCAAAGTGAGAGCGAAGCTTCCCCTGAGGGCAGAGTCCCCGGAGCTGAGTTAAAACTTGAAGGGTCCAATCCCTGTGTAAGGCCAAAGCAGGCAGATGGTGCAGATGCATGAAGGCAGTCTGAGGAGCAGGGGTCAAGATCCAGGCCAGGGGGAGAGAGCAACCAAAGGACTCTTGTGCATGCATATACGCCTACCCCATGGGCACAGACACCAGGGGGGTGAGGACATGAGCAGGGTGAGGGGAAATGGGGGAATAAGGACACATATGTAATACCTTAATCAATTTAAAAAAATAATAAGATTTTTTAAAAATCCAGGCCCGGAGAACCTTCCTACTGGGGTAGCCCTCTGCTTCATCCCCGGGAGCCTGGACATTCCCCGCAGAGGAGGGCCCCAGCCTCAGGCCCCATGAACACTTTTCCCTGGAGGGCTTCTCTGCCTGGTCGGCCTGGAGAATTCCAACCCACTGACTCAGAGGCCCCGGTTGGAAATGGACCAGCCTGAGCTTCCTGCAGATGGGATTTTTTCTTCGCCAGCGCCATGTTCTTTAAAAGGTTAAACACAAATGACTTTCGAGGGGACAGTTATTCTCCACTTGCATGATGCCTGTCCTCCCCCTCCAGTCCTACATCTGATCATTTAAAATGTCTATTTGGCTTGCTTGGTCCCTGGAAAGATCTGAGTCTGTAAGCCCAGTTCAAGGTGTCGCCACCTCCATGTAGGTGGCCGTGACTGACTCAGTCAGAACCTTCCTCTACTTCCCTAGCACCTTGGCTCTGTTACAGAATTTATCACATAACCATGTGCTTGTACATTAGACTGTGAGTCCCTGTATGACGAGCTCCCAGTCTGGCTCGTTTCTCAGTACTCGGCACACTGTGTGGACATAGAAGCAGCTCAATAAATGGTAAGTGGATGGTGGATATCCGGGTCTTGGAGTAACTTCCAGCCAAAGTGCAAAATGCGAGGTCCAGGACAGGATGAGGGTGGACGGTTACCTCATTGGCTGTCCTCATAGAAATCTCAGAGCCAGTGCAGCTTTCAGCCCGGAGCCCAAGAGCTGGGGCCTGAAATGGCTACTCCCCTGCCTTCAAGATGCTACAATGCTCAGAGTGGGAGCCATTTCCAGTGCCATGCCAGCTGGCGGGGGCCAGCCCAGAACCTTCTCCAGTTCCAGCTTCCTCTTTGTAAGTGGGTACGTGATCCTGGGATGACTACCTAGACACACCACACACCCCCATATACCACACACACACTACACATACCACACACACACACACCACAAACACATACACATGCCACACAAACACCACACACACACACACACACACACATACACACACACACACCCTCACACATACACACCACTGGACACACACACACACCACACACACTACACACACACACACCACACCCCCCACATACCACACACACACTACACACACCACAAACACACACACATACCACACACATATACATGCCACACACTACAGACACCACACACACACACACACCATATCCTTCACACATACAAACCCCACTCCAGAATCATCAAAAAGTCATCTAAGTCAGACTAATACAGAAATGTTGGAAGACAGACATGACAGCGAGTGATACAGCCCTATGAAAGAGCAACCAGCAGGAAAGTGTGGTGACAAAGAACCCCTGAACCATTAGGGGGGCTTGGGATTGGGTGTAAACTTGGGCACGTCAACTACCCTGTAAAGGGTGCATTGTGGGATGCTGGGGGAGAGCTGCAGGAGACATGCATTCCAACTTAAATTGGCTAAAATTAAATGGAGGTGTCATTGACTAACATAACAGAAAACAGGAGTAAATTAGGCTTCCAACACTGGTGAATTCCGGGTCTCTGAGTGATGTCATTGTACTGTTTTTCTTCATCCTTTGTCTCCACTTCCTTTGTGTTGGCTTCATTCCCAGAGGTGCTCTCTTCAGTGGATGGCCCTCTGAAATTCAGGCTTGGTATTCCTAGGCTTAAGTCTAGCCCACAAGAGAGCATTTCCCTCCTACTGACCTCAGAAGCCATGAGACCAGCTCTGGTGGAGGTTTTGAGTTGCGTGATGAGCACACCAGGAGCTTCAGGGCAAGTCAGCTCACCTTGAACTTCACGGAGGACCTCTGGACTTTGCCCTTGGTCCCCTTTTTTTATGTCTTATAATTCCTCCAAACATGAGGGCTTCTAATATTCAACTATAGCTCTGGCCTCTCTCCAGAACTCCAGACTCATGTATCAAAATTGCTTCCTTCACCCATGTTTGCTTACATGTCTATTATTTATCTCAAATGTCAGTCTTCAAAAAGAGTTTTTTTATTTTCTACCCCAAGGCCACTCTTCCCATAGTCTTGCCTATTTCATTAAATGGTACCACCATCTACCATGTTGCTCCAAACACAATCTTAGGGATCATCTTTGATTCCTCTCCACCTCTACACTCTAAGTCTAACCCACAGGTAAATCCTTTTAGCTCCTCCTTCAAAATACAACCCACATTGAACCACTTTTCACATTTGTGGTATGTTCCTAACTGAATTCTCAGCCTTCTCTTTTGCTGCCCAGAGTTTATTTTCCAAATGAAAGCTTGAATCATCTTTAAAAGATGGAAATTCCTCTCCTATTCATTCAGGGTAAGATCCAAATTCTTTTCTATGACCCACAAGGTCCTCCAAATACAGTGCCCCCTTCAGCTCTCTGCTCTCATATCATTCCACTAGAGACCCAGTGCATGGATTTGTGCACAGGTCAGGTATGGCTGGGGTGGATTGGGGCCAGGCCTGTAGGGAGGAGGAGACCACAGGAGGTTGTCCTGATAGCCTTCCCTGATCAGTGCCCAATCAGGGCCAGGCTGGCTAGGAGGAGGGGCCATGGGCAATTGGCCAGCAGGCCCCACCCTTTATTGGAGTGGGGGAGCAACTGGTGGTGGGGCCTACCATACGGAGGGGCTGTGAGCCAATGGTGAGGACTGATCGAGGGGTGAGGCTGGCCAGGGGAAGGGGCCACAGGCAGTTGGCCAGCTGACTTCGCCCCTAATCGGGGTGGGGGGGACAATCTGGGGTGGGAACGTGCGGCGGGGATGGGCTACAGGAGGTTGGCCAGCTGCCCTGCTCTTGACCCAGGTGGGAGAGGCTGATTGGCAGTGGGGTTGGCTGGGGAGAGGGGCCACGGGAGGTTGGCCAACTGCCCCATCCCTGATTGGGCTACTTTGCTGGCTGCAGTGGGCATCATGGCGACCAGTTATTCTGGTCCTTATAGCATTCCGGTCACTGTCTTTTTATATATATAGATTCGCCCTTGCTCAGTCCACTACATCCCTATCGATCTTCCGTTTCTTGAAAATGCCACAACAGTTGCCACCACAGGCACCTGAACTAAACTCTTGCCCTCGAAAACTATCACGTGGCTTTCCTCTTCACTTGACTGCTTTCTACTTTCATTCTGACTTCCTCTAAACACACTCCCTTGCCACATATCTTCCTTTCCAGTCTTTCCTTACCAAATTCTACACTCTACCAACTTTATTTTTCTTGATAATATTTATCTCTTCCATGAGTTGTATATTCATCTATTTTATGTCTTCCCCATTGGCGTGTAGACTTCAGTGGGCAGGAATCTTGTCCGTGCAACCCACCGCAATATCCCTAGTATCTGTAATAGCACCACACGCAGGGTAGGAGCTCAGAAATAGCTATTGGAGGAATGAATAAACTGACAGTGGAGGATGGGTAACTATCTTTAAAAAATTAGAGTGATTTTATTGAAGTAAGAAAAAAAAATGTCAGGCAGGTGCAGGCCAAATTTACCCTGACATAAAAACATCTGATAATCAGATTAACCCATTTTCTGATAATTCCCAATAACTAAGAGGTACCACACATAGGAGCCCACCCTTTACCTAACTCATCCAAAATACTAGATTTATTTTTAAAAATTTGTTAAAGAAAACCCACTGAGATTGGTATCAGACTACATTTTGGGGCAATGGAGACTCGTGGTTAAGAGGCTCAAAAGTGAATGAAATAGGAAGTAGAGGAGGATCTACCTGCTGGAGTCAACTGTCAGGGCTCCATCTTCCACCATGCATTTCATTTTAGTACCACAGCATGTTGACTGAATACTTTATATTTTTTACACAAGAAGCACTATAAAAATGGGTATTTAATAAGGTAAAGGGGAAGATTCCATTGTCCTGAATGGGGCTGACGTGATTTCACACAGAAAAGTTGAACTACTTAGAATGCATGAACTAGATCATTCTCCTCCTATAAATACAACAGAGCAGCCAAAACTATTTTCAGATTACATGACACCTTTTCTTCCTCCTGAAGCTTGTATTAAGTCTGATTTTAAGAGCAGGTGATCAACAGTGTGGACTCATTTGCAGTGATGAAAGGCTGAAGTTGTTTTCCACTGTTTTCTTTACTCTCTTTCAATCAATCGCCTTGAGTTTTAGAGATAGCTTCATTGATCTCCCAAATTCCCCATCCACCTTTCTATCAATACCGAGTTCAAGGTTACAGGAGGTATCATTTGTCTTATTGATGTAATTCCTCCTTCTAGTTCCACTGGCCTCCCTTGGATCAATTTTATTAATAATACAATTGGTATCTTTCCACACTATTCCCCTCCCTCAACCCCTAACTACATTTCAACTTTAGCCTCCTCTTAAAAGCATTCGTTCTTTCTCAGAACATTCTGAAAAACAAACAAACAAACAAACACAGAATTCTCAAGAATGAACCCTCCCTGGATTGTCTCTGAGCTGAAGGTGTTCGACCTTCACTGAATGTGTTAAAACTGCATGGTGTATATAAGAAGGCACAAGTTCAGGGAGTCTTTATTTCCAGTGTTTACATGTTCTTTTCACTGCACTGGGGGTTCTAAAGTCTATTCTCACTCTATCTTTCTTCTATGGGTGGTCATTATTTCTATATATTTCAAACCCACTTTTCTATTGTAAGCTACTTGAAGGTAGATGTTGTGTTTCAGCCACCTTTGAGTTTCTCCTGGGCTTTAGCAAAGAGCTTGGAGCCTAAGAGGCATTCAGTAATTACATGGAGAATGCATAAGTAGGAGAATTGCTAAGATTTCCACAAGGGCATATGTGTTACTCTTGTACAGATTTTCTATAACAGCCATCACCAACCGGTGGTCCATAAGGTCCGAAAGGTTGGCTACCACTGTTCTAGAACACAGACTTAACATGAGTGAACTAACTCCAGTGGACTAAGCTTCCGTGAGACCAAGTTTCCCTCATCTCTGAATCCCCAGTCAAGAACCAGCACAGCTCATGACCGAGGAGGAAAGATTTGTTAAGCAAGAGAACAACAGAACTACGTTAAATTGTATTTTTATTCAAGTAGAACATTGCACATGAAGCTCCTTAGGTTCCACGGAATGCTAGGCTCTTCCTGCTGGGAAGAGAACCTGGGTGAAAGGCACTTTCTGGGTTGAATGGTGCCTCACTCTCCCCAAAGATAAGTCCAAGTTCAAGTCCATGGAAGTCATGAATGTGACCTTATTTGTAAGAGTCTTTGAAGATGTTAAGGATCTTGAGATGAGATCAGCATGAATTGCCTGGGGGGCTTGAATTCAATGACAAGCGTGCCTAAAAGAGACAGAGGAGAAAAAATACACCACAGAGATGGGAGGCAGAGATTGGGGTGACATGGCTACAAAGAAAGGGATGCCAGGCAACACCAGGAGCTGGAGGAGACAAGGAAGGACTCTCACCTAGCACCTCCAGAGAAACACAGCTCTCTGGCCTCTGGAGCTGGGAGGGAAGACAATCCCATTGCTTTAAACCACGATGACTGTGGCAGTCTCTTTTTCTTTTCATATGTGTTTATTGATTTTTCAGAGATAGAGGAAGGGAGAGGGAAATAGAAACACCAATAAGAGAGATATATTGATCAGCTGCCTCCTGCATGCCCCCTACTGGAGATCAAGCCCACAACCTGCCCAGGTGCCATGACCTGAAATCGAACAGTGACCTCTTGGTGCATGGATGACACTCAACCAACTGAGCCCCACCGGCCGGCATTGTGGCGATTTCTTAGAACAGCCTCACAAAACAAATAAGGCACTTCCCTTAAGTTTTTATCCCACTGTATCCTATCACCTTGGAGTATTTTCATTTCTGCAGATGAATGACGCTGGTCTCACAGCTAGTCGGTAACAGAGCTGAGATTTAAAACAAGGCTCATCTTCAACGACCTTGCAGCGATCTTCCTGAGACAGGCTTTCGGTCCCAGCCCTGGTGAGGTCCTCTGGGTATAGACACATGTAAGACATCAGACCTAACTTTGGGGAGCTTTTAGGGAATGTACTACTACTTCCGTATCCCAAAGCCCACATTCTATCCTCTTATGTGCTGTGAAAAGAAAGTCAGAAGCTCCACACAGTGCGTGTGTCAGTTATTTCTCCCACACTTCGCCTTCCAACCTAGATCTCCTGTATATTAGCAGACCATCTGAATGGTCTACCATGGATAATGAGCGCGCAGTTCTGTGATGGAGGTCACGGCTTAACTAATACTCAGCTGGCTGCCAGTTTTGCTCTCTGGAGCAACAGAGGTTAAAAAAAAAAACCTCACTCTGTCTTCCCTACTATTTTCTTTAGACATTTAAAAACAGCTCTGATGGCCAAAACCAGTTTGGCTCAGTGGATAGAGCATCGGACTTTGGACTGAAAGGTCCTGGGTTCGATTCTGGTCAAGGGCATGTACCTTGGCTGCAGGCACCTCCCCAGTAGGGGGCGTGCAAGAGGCAGCTGATCGATGTTTCTCTCTCATTGATGTTTCTGACTTTCTATCCCTCTCCCTTCCACTCTGTAAAAAGTCAATAAAATATATTTTAAAAACAGCTATTATGCCCAGCTGGCCTGGTTAAGTGGTTGAGCATCTACCTATAATCCAGGAGGTCACAGTTCGATTCCCAGTCAGGGCATATGCCTGGGTTGCAGGCTCATTCCCCAGTAGAGAGTGCGCAGGAGGCAGCCAATCAATGATTCTCTCATCATTGATGTTTCTGTCTCTCTTTCCTCCTCTTCTTTCTTCTCTGAAATCATTTTTTTTTTATTTTTTAAGGCTATTACATCTTACCCATGTGTACTCTTTTCAAGCTAAAGCTATCATTTGTGTAAGGATTTATAAAATCCTTTCATCGTGTGTTAACATGTTTTACTCTTCCCACAGTCTAATTGGGTAGGAATATTTTTCTTGCTTAGGAGGAGAGGAAATAGTTTCATGGATGTTAAGTGATTTTCCAGGTCTATCCAAACACAAGAAGTCTGAATAGACAGTTCCCTATACCTGCACTTAAAAAATTAGGGGCAGAGACACTTTGTACTGGGGAATTCCTGCCCCACTCTTCCTGTCAAGTTTTAGCTGGACATGTGGCCACCTCAAACAAAAACATTTCCTAGCATTCCTGGCAGCTAGTTTTGGCATGTGACTAAGTTCTAGCAAAGAGACGCAGGCAGAAAGTTGTGTCCAGGTCCTAGAATAAATCCACACCTGGAAAATCAGTGCCCTTCTCTCCTCTCTGTGCCCCCAACACCCAGCTGGAATGCTGATATGGTGGCAAGACCTGAGCAGCCATTATGGACTGCGAGGTAAATGCTGTTTTGAAATGGTGGATTGGCTGCGAGAAAGAATTTGGGACCCAGTGATCAAGGAACTGCCTTGTCCATCTTGACTTATCTGTATTTACCTGCATTTACATGGGGGAGAAACAAATTTCTAACCATTTTGTTTAATTCATTACTAGCTGAGGTTTCTGTTGTTTTTAGCCAAACGTAATTTTAACTGATCTGGTTTCTAAACTTACAAGGACACCAAATGATTTGGAATCTCTTAAGTTTTAAAGGTTTAGATGGTTTGTACATTTCCTAAAACTGCTTTCACTGTTTGGAAACTGTGAGAATAGAAGTTAAAATCAGAATTGTACTAAGCTGTAGAACAGGTAAGAGGAATTGGGGTTTTGTTAAGCAAGAATTATTTACGTCGATACTGAGACATTCTGTTTCTCTTAGGGTCTTCTTAGAGGTTGAATGATTGCCTATTAAAAAGATTGATTAAATAATTGGGTTTTGTGTAGTCAGCTTATTTTATCCTTTTTGGTACCAACTTTATTGAGATATAATTCACATGCTGTTCAATTCACCCATTTAAAGAGCACAATTCAATAGCTTTTATATTCACAGAGTTTTTGCAACTATTGCTACAATTACAGTACATTTTCATCATCCTCCAAAAAAACTCCAAACCCTTTAGCAGTCACTCCCCACTTTTCCTATCCCTCCTCAGTCCTGAGCAACCACTGATCTATTTTTTATCCTGATGGATTTGTCTATTCTGGGCATTTAATATTGATGGAATCATGCAATGTGAACTTTTGTATCTGGCTTCTTTCACTTAGCACAGTGTTTTTGAGGTTCCTCCGCATTGCAGTATGAATGAATCAGCACTTCCTTTCATTGCTGAGTAATAGTCAGTCCACCATATGGATAGACCACATTTTATTTATCCAACGTGAATGGACATTTGAGTTGATTCCAGTTTGGAACTCTGATGATTAATTCTGCCATGAATATTCCTCTGTTATTTTATCTTTGAAGAGTTCTATTACAACATTCTTATTCAGAGTAAACCTCATTCTGGCACTCCCTATGTTAAAATTGGTCCTAATTTTAATTTCTCAGTAACTATTTTAGGAGACAAAAAAGTGTTCTCATTAGTGAACTGGAGTTAGTGTCACGGGGAAAGCAGCTTGTCCGGTAGAGTTAGGGCACAGTAACAGCACAAAAGATACTAACAACAGGCACAGCAGCTGTCAATGGCTGAGACTCTACCACTTTCCATTCATTCCGCTGACATCTACTTGATCTCAGGGTTCTCCTGTTGCTGGTAGATTTGGGTTGTTCCCCTTTTATAACATGAAGATTAATACTTCAACAACCACGTTCATGCTCTATTTTCTTTCCTCTAGAAGTGTTTTCTCAAGAGAAATTCACAATACTGGTAAAAATGATAAGCCCTCTTAGGGGCCTCAATGCTCAATTGGCATTGATTTATAAAAGCTTTTGGAAATAATTTCAGCAAATTTTATAAATTTTATCAGTGAACAATACAAATTCCTCACTAATGCCTTACTTTGAATACTTCTGACTACCAGTGAGATTAAACCTTCTTTACTGTTTTAGGAAGGTTAAAGCTGGGTTACCTCATGGAGTCCTTCATGAAAAATTGAATTTAAGTGAACAAAAATGTTAGCCCAATATCCCCATGCACAGCTGATCCAAGGGTCCTTATCTAGCATTTCACTTTCCACAGTTTCAGTTACCTGCGGCCAACCGCTGTTCATGGAAAATTCCAGGAGAGTTCTTACTTTTTACATTGCATGCCGTTCCGAGCAGTGTGATGAAAACCTACATCATCACTCAGTCCCACTTGGGATGTGCATCATCCCTCGGTCCAGTGTCGCCATGCACACTACCCACCAACTTAGTAGCCTGCTTGGTTATGAGAGCAACACCCTCCATATTGCAGTGCTTGTGTTCAAGTCATTCTTATTTTACTTAATAATGATCCCAAAGCACAGGAGTGATGCTGGCCAATTGGATTTAAAGGGCAGGAACTGTACAAGAATAGCGAAAAGGTGAGAACAGCACAATAACATATTTTGAGAAACAGATACCATATTCACGTAACTTTTATTACAGTATCTTGTTATATTTGTTCTATGTTATTATTCATTGCTCATCTCTTATTGTGCCTAATTTATAGATTAAACTTTATCAGAGGTATGTACATAGAGGGAAAAAACATATCATATATAGGGTTTGGTATTATCTGTGGTTTCAGGCCTCCGGGAATGAATCCCCCGAGAATAAAGTGGAGCTACTGAATCTGGAACAAGAAGGAGGCTCTGTGGGATGCCAAAAAAGGCTGCAAAACTCAGTTCCATTGGATGTGTTATCTGCATTACTGATATCTGAGGAAAGAGTAAACAGCACTGGAATTAACTTCACAGATGGCTCTAAATTGAGAGGACTGTAAATAACAATGAGTAATGAGAAATTACAGAGGGACTGGAGAGGTGAGAGCTAGCAATCTATCAAAACCTATCCAGCCTGGCAAACAAGGCTGCCAGAGCAGGGACACAGAGGCTGACGTCCAGATAACGGTCCCACACACGGCCATCCCCCAGGTGCCACCAGCACGTGGCAAGTACAGGGCCATCATGTCCCCACGTGCAGCACGCTCTCTCAGGGCCCCGCCACTTACACAAGCTGGTTGCTTGTTCTCCCTTATTTACCCACTGACTCCTTCTGGGATGCAGTTCAGACAGAGCTTACCTCCTACAGGTAACCTTCTCTGACCTCCAAACTGCCCTCCCACCCCTGCCTCCCACCCCCCTTTTCCTGTGCACTTCTGGGGCACCCTGTGTCTATGACCATTTGACACATTTAAAACCACATTTTGGACTCATGGGAAGATGGCAACTATGATACAGTAGTTTTCCAACCCCTCCCCATAAAAACATACAGCACAGCTAGGAGAGCAAAACTAAAATTCCACAGCCAATGTCTGCCACACAACCTGGTCACAAGATCTCTGAACTCGGCTCCAGTCCAGGGCATAGGTCCTGAGCTTCATGGAGCAGAAATTCAGCCAGCCAGGGATGAGCATGTGGAATATGAAAACACAAACATACACACACACATACATACATACACACATACCCCCTCTAAAACTCCACTGGGATTTCAGAGTTGTTATTACACCATAACGTAGCATAACCAGAAAGAGGAAGCTCCTTGCTTCGTTTTATTTAAGCAGAAGCAAGAAGAGTCAATACGGGCCGTGCAGAAGCTCAGAGAAGAGTCGATGAGAGTGTAAATCAGAATGGAGGCAGTGGGAGGTGATACTTGAGAGATGCTGCTTGGGCAGAATCCACAGGACTGGGGGAAGGAACAGAGAGCATCAAGGAGAGAGTCAGACGCCAGGAGCACAGAGATGCCTGTGTACATGGTGCTACCATTCCAGAGATGAGGAGCCCTGGGAGACGAGGGGAGTGCAGTTGTTGAAGGGGAAGAAGATGGTGATGACTTTAGTTTTAACTTAAATGGGATCCAGCAAAATGAAAAATACATGGTACAGTCCACCTGCCCAGTAAGCGAAGCAGAATCTCATCACCCACTGCAATCATCAGAGAGTGGAGGTGTCAGCAAAGGCCCTTCCCAAGGTCGAGTACCTGGCCCCCGCCTCCAAGCTGGGCTGGACTTGCAAAATCCCTGACAGATGGGCATGTTCCTCCTTTACAACCTTCTCCAGGAAAGGCGATTTCCCTGACTTCTCCCGGAGCCCAGCAGTGCCTGCTATGCCCACGATCCGCAGGCTGCCCCCTCAGTGAGTAGGCAGCATCGCCCCTGGGGTGGACAGACCACGGAGTGTTAATCAATAGTCACTTCTATCAGGGCTTTCAAGACTTGGCTTTGGAGGTAGGGATCCAGGACTTCCGAAGTCTTTCTGAGCTTCAACCTGGAAAAGGTGTCTTTTCAGAAATCTCTTTTCTTATCAAAAGTAAGACAAGCTGAGAGAGATCTAAGTGATACCTCTCTATTGGGTAGCTTCCTGCGGTAGCAATCTCTTATTGGTAGCAGTAAAACAATAAAATAGCAATGATAGAAATTCTAACTCGCAAACCAGCTACTGTGCAAAGGGCTGTATACACATAACCTTATTCCTTCAAGTGGCCCTCACACCAACTGTATGAATTTCTAAAAACAGTGAGAGGAAGCATGGGCATATCTTACTGAGAAAGGCCGGTTCTGGTGGCGACTACAGGGCCTTCTGTTGGCTGAGCAAGACGATCATAGCTGTAGAGAGGTAAGCGGGGTGGAGTCAGAGGCAGATCACTGTCTCATCAGAGGAGGAGAGTGGCGGGAAGAGAAGCAGGAAGAACACACACACACACACACACACAATGGTAGGGTATCAGGACATACCAAACAAATTGCTATTATTTGCAAAGTATAGCACGTAAACCTTTCTAACGTCCCTCTACAAAACCCCTCTCAGCTCCCCAGTTTCCCACCACTAAAAGGAGAAGAGTGGGCAAGGCCGCCAGACAAGGTGCTGGCAGGCTCAATGGGTGTGATGTTTGTGAAGGCCCCAACCAGGCTCGAGATATTGTCAGAAATGGAAATAGCATCTCCCATTGCCACAACTGGGGACTCAGGACTCTGTTCTTGCGATCATGGCCGAGAGTCAGGGTTTGGGAATCAGGATTCGGGCGTCCAACCTGAAGCCATCGGGAGGGGACCTTCATTCAGTCGGCTCTCTGAGCTCTGTGCATCTGGTACACGGGAGCAATCACTGTGGCTCCTACCAGGACTGTTCTCAAGCCCAGTGAGTCCCCACAGAGCTCTCAGTACATGCGGGCCTGACCCCATGTTCTTTAACAAGATTATGAGAACATCTGTTTTCTGGTGTTTCTTCCTCCCCGCCCCACGACACACTAGCATGGGCAGAGCTCTCCTGCACTCATTGCAGAGCCCCCAGTCTTCACCAGCCAGCGAATTTGGGGATGGGCAACCTCACAGCCTCATCACTGAGGCTCTGAGAATTCACAGGCCACATGATGTGGCACTGGACTGGGTCTCAAACAGCCTCTAGTGGGTCTGGGGAACGGATACCTCCTTGCAGGCCTCTTTTTAGAGGCATCCCTGCTTTAAAGGGCAGGGACTGTTCAAGAAGGGAGATTGCAGCCTGTTCTCAGACACTGTTTCCTGGAAAAGGAACAGAAGGGGCTCCCAACAGGTCAGCGTCAATACGCTTCTATATTTAATGGTGTGGTTTGCTTTGGTGAATTCTTTATTAGCAGGTCGTTAGGAGCCGAATCGCTTATTGGAATCAGTGCACAGGGAGGGATTGCTTGCCGCCTGCTTTCGAGTCTTCATCGTAAGGCGGGCGGAATGAGTTTGTTTGCTGACCTGGGAATGGGCCTGAACACAGCTCTTTGGCGGAGTCTAACACAAACACTCCAGTCCACGTGCAGCCTGGCTTGGCACTCCCCTTGACTTGGTTGGAGAGGAGACATGGGCAAAGCCCCAGGCTGAATTCTGGCTCCAGTGGCAAAGGGATGTGAAGTCTGGGTGGACCAGCAGAGTCAACAGCGGACCAGGCTGCTGGAATAGATCCAGCAGCTTGGACTGAGCCTCTAGCAAGTACCCTGCTGAGGGTGCCTCCTAAATCCCAAACCACACAGCCTGGGAAAGCGCCCCCTCCCTGGGCCTGTGTCTCGACCTGTACTCTGGGAGTCCTAACACCCACCTAATAGAACTGCTGTGAGAGTGAAGGACCTGGTGCTTGGGTGCATGGTAACCGGTCAACAATGATAACCACATGATGAGGAAGGAGCACATTTAACCTTAAAGAAGGTAGGTTCCTCTCTCTGGTCTCAGAGCCAGTGAGTGTGGGCTAGAACCAGCTGTAAATGCAGGTGATCTGATTTCAAACTCTCAGGTCTCGATGCCTGTGGTGGCACCGTCAGCAGCAGAAGCAGGAAGCCCCACACAGCTTTGCAGATTGATGGGGGAGGCAGGCATGCAAATACATTAAGTGACTGAGAGGTACAGTAAATCCCAGAACAGAGTCCCAGGCAAATGCTGGTACATTTAAAGGGCAAGAGGGGCTAATCTGTCTGGTGGAGTTGGAACAGAATTGCAGGGAGGGAATATTTAAGCAGAGGAGCTCACCAGGCAGCCGGGAAAAAGCAGAGGAGGGGTCAGAATAAGGTAGAGACCCTGATACGTTTCCTCCCCATATGCTTGGACATGAGTATCCCCAGTGGACCAGTGGAAGCACACTGCCTTTCCCGACTTAGCCTTGGAATTCACGGGGCATCGTTCCTGCCATTGTCATAGTCCTGCCTGCATTTAAGGTGGGGGAGGGCAGGGTGGCCATGGATTCCCATCTCTTGATGGAAGGGTATGGAGATCCTGTTTTAAGGACACACACACGTGGGGCGATATACATGTTGATGCAGCCCTCTTTGGAAAATATACTGTGTCCCACCAATAAAAGCTAACCAGTGAGGCTGAGTTATAAGGAGTTAACAAAGCATCTACTTACAAGGGTGTGGGAAGCGTTTAGGAAAAGCAGCTGGACCTATTACAGTGGAAGCTGTTACTGGGCCTGGGCTTGAAGGAACATGGGGAGGGAGTGCCCTCCTGGCTTCATGAAGGAACACAGCTAACCTCCAGCAACCTGCAGGGAGAGAGCTGAGGGAATGAGCACCCCAATCTCACACTCCTCCTTCCTGTTGCTCTCCTCCTAGCCCCCCCTACCCCGCTCCAGTCTGACAGCAGAGGGGCAGGGGAGGCTGTGGATGCAGAATACTCCGGGATTGCAGCTGAGAACAGAGAAGGGTAGACCATAGCCCATCTGTATTGGAATATCTGGGTTTAGATGGACCCACTACCATCCAGCCTCCCAATCGCGAACAAGGATCAGCCCATCGGTAGGAAGTTTGCATCTGCAGAGCAGTGACATCTACCCAGGCCACTGCCTCCTGTTGGTTGTACGGAGAAGGAATGTGAAAGGAACCCCAAAGCCCCCTTTGCTACATCCATCCAAACAGACATGTGCGCGGATCACCACCTGACAAGTCACTCCAATCTGCTGGAGGGGAGACGTGGGAAGGGGTGGGGGAGGACTGTGTTCTTAAAAGGGAAAGTCCATATCAAACAATGGGTTGAGGGGGAGAGTCCCCCATAACAGGGTCCAGCCATCCTCCTCCGTGTCTACCAGTCCCCTACCTTCCATTGAAAAGGAAACAATACCACCAGGGAAGTGTGAGTGGATGGAGAGCAGAGACAGAGGTTTTTGTCTACGTTAAGCCAGCAGCATAATCCATCAGGTACGTCAAACAGACCCATTGGAAATGAAAGGCTTGCCTGACAGGCATGGCTCAGTGATCAAGTGTCAGCCTATGAACCAGGTGGTCACGGTCTGATTCCCAGTCAGGGCACGTGCCTGGGTTGCAGGCTGGATTCCCAGTGTGGGGCATGCAGGAGGAAGCTGAACAATGATTCTCTCTCATCATTGATCTTCTCTCTCTCTCTCTCTCTCTCTCTCTCTTTCTCTCTCTGTCTGTCTTTCCCTCACCTTCTCTCTCTCCCCCTCCCTCTCTGAAATCAATAAAAATATATATGTTTAAAAAAAAGGCTCTTCATTGGATTCCTGCATCTCCTGTGTACACAAATAACACAAGAGGAGACAAGCAGAGCTAAGCATCTCAATCCTACTCCTTCCAGATCCCAACAGAACTTGACATTCTTCAGGGCAACTTTCAAACAAACAACCAGGAATGGACAAGAGGCAAATGCTTTGTGCAAACACCACTGATTCCCATTCTATCCCCTTACATATTGACACGTCCTCGCTGTAATCCCCTCTCCTCACCTGGGCTCCCCAGGGAGCAGGTGAAGAGTCTCTGAAGGAACCTCAGTAAGGAGAGAAGAGAAGGAAGGATGGCGTGGGAGAAAGGGTTGGGGGACCTCTTCTGGGAGCCCACCCCAACCTCCCAGCATGGCTGACCACCTCTTCTTTTGATCCCTGACACGTGAGTCATACGTGGCATTTCTTTGTTCATGGGGTCCACCCCCAACCCTATGTAAAGGGAGAGGCTATGTCTCTCTGACCTCTACATAGGTCAGTGCCTGGCTCATTCTGTACGTAATAGCACAGAATAGGATAGCACACACCAACTATGGAGACCATTGTTAATACTCTCCCCTTCCCCACGTGAAATGCTCAACAAATGATACATGTGAACTTGCTGTGTGAACCGTAATACTGGTAACACACTGTAGTCTAAAGCTCGAGAGGCGTGGCAGCCAGACCATTTCAAATTCCAGAAATACGGCAAAGCGGCGAAAAGCAAAACAGCCTCAGTTCAGATCCCAGCTCCACTTGTCGCTAGCTGTGTTATGTTGATCAAATCACTGACCCTCTCTATGCTTTGATTTCATCATTGGTAAAGTTGGCAGTCTTATGGCATCTTCTTCATAAAGTGGCTTGGGACTCAAATAAGCCAACATATAAAATTTCTGGGGCAGTGCCTGGCACACAGCACACACTACATAAACATTGGCTGATGTTAATAAGCATTGTTATTTTTATTACTAGGGTTAATAGCTTGTATTTGACTATTATCATGGTCTCCTGAAATCTTAGAAGTGAAATACACCTTAGAGGTTACTGCATTCCAACCTCCTGCCACTGCACCTCTAACAGGCAGTTAACCAATCACAGAGGCAATTAACACTTTTCAAACACCTACTATGTGCCAAGTCAAGTGCTAGATGTTTTAGTACATATCGTCAGACTTTTGTCGCAGTAAAATTCATTGAGGTAGATACTATTATCCCCTCATTTTGCAGGTGGGGGGTTGAAATTCAATGGAAAAGTTGCCTGTGTTCCCACGGATGGAAAATGATGACGTTTAGATTCCAGGGGAGATCTCTATCCCCTAAACCCGTGGTCAGTAAACTGCGGCTCTTTGGCCCCTTGAGTGTGGCTCTTCCACAAAATACCACAGCCTGGGTGAGTCTGTTTTGAAGAAGTGGCATTAGAAGATGTTTAAATTTAAAAATTTTGACTCTTATAAGAAATTTCAACCATTGCACTGTTGATACTTGGCTCTTTGACTAAAGAGTTTGCCGACCACTGCCCTAGAGCCTTCATGAGTTCTTTGCCAGGTTGTCTTGCTCTGAGCTGCAACCATTGTGTGGGATACCCATCTCTCCAATCAGACTCAGCACCTGCCACTTCTCCCTGCCCCATCCCCTCCACCCATCCTATTTAACAAGTGTAAAAATACTTCCACTGATTCATTTATTCATGATTTTCTGAACACCCACCATGTGCCAGTCACCAGCATGAGTGCTGTGGGTATAGGAATGAGTAATCCCTCCTTCCTGACCATGGAGTCCAGGGAACCCTGAGCTTCTCATGGCGGGTAAGTACCAATTAGGCCATTTCATTGATGAGCAGAGGAAGAGAGAGACAGCCACAATAAATGTCTCAGATTGAGAGCCCTGAGAGCAGAGCTCGAGTCAAGGGCTTGCATGCGGGTAGTTTGTTTGGGAACATGAGCCTGGGAACAGATGTGGGACACGGAAGGAAGGGAGGCCCACTTAAGGGTGTGATGCCCAATCTCAAGCTTGATGTCACCACAGTGGGCAACTGGGGCACTATTTCCCTGAAACCTTCAGAGGAACCTTCCCGAATGCATCCTGAAATCACCTCCCAGCATTTATCTACCAGCTCTTATCCTCTGTGGTTCAGGCTTCACCGTGAGCTTGTCTGGCAGTTTCGAATAACATGTGCTTGAGAGCCAGGCAGATTCCCACCGGCATCCTCTGCTGAAAATCCAGAGGTGCCCCAGGGAAGAGAACCTTACAAGAGCATTCACCGTGTTTCTGTAATGGCTGGGACAAAAGGAGGACCAACAACATCAGCATCACCTCAGAAGTTACTAAAAATACAAATTCTCATGGCCCACCCCAGACCTACTGGGTCAGACTCTGGATATGAGCTTATCAATCTGCGTCTAAAGATCAAGCCCTCCAAATGGCTCTACTGCAAATGTAAGTTTGAGAACCACTGGTCTATAGAATTGTCAGGCAGGATATACAAGGGGTCTATGCAATTCACTGTTCTTATACTTTCAGCAACTGAAAGTTCAAACCCAGATTCCAAAGTAGGAATCTGGAGGTTACCTTCAACTCTTCCCTTTTCCTCAACTTCCGTGTCCAACACAACCCCTCCCTTTTCAATCCCCATTGTCTACCATATGACTACTTTTATTCAAAAAAGACCACCTGGCCTACAAGCCTACAATATTTACTATTTAACCTTTTAAGAAAAGTCTTGCTAATGTCTAAAATAGAGTCCAGAAGTTGAAACACCCAAATAAGATCAATTGGTTTTGACAAAGTGCTAAATGCTATTTAAATTGTAATCTTTTCAGCAAATGGTATTGGAACAACTGCTCCTTATGTAAAAATTAACTCATTCGAGGCAACAAATATAAACAGAAAACCAAATGCAACTTTTACAAGAAAATCATTGTGGTCTCCGGTTGGGCAAAAAGTTCTTAAACTGATAGCAAAAGTATGATCTCTAACATAATAAATTGATACTTTATGCTTCATTAAAAACTTAGCCTTTGCAGAAAGCTGGAGAATGGAAGAAATTATTTGCAAATCACATACCCAACAACAACAACAAAATCTTATATTTAGAATATACGGACAATGTCATAAACTCAACAATACAAAAACCAGCAACCCAATTGTTAAAATGGGCAAAAGATCTGAACAGATACTTCACCGAAGGAGATATCTGAATGGCAAAAAAGAACATGAAAAGATGTTCAACATCATAAGTCATTAGAAAAATGCAAATTAAAATCATGAGCTATCCCTACATACCTATTAAAATGCTAAAAATGCTATTTTTAAAATATATTTTATTGATTTTTTTTTAACAGAGAGGAAGGGAGAGGGATGGAGAGTTAGAAACATTGATGAGAGAGAAACATAGATCACCTGCCTCCTGCACACCCCCGGCTGGTGATGTGCCCACAACCAAGATACTTGCCCTTGTCTGGAGTCGAATCGAACCTGGGACCTTTCAGTCCACTGAGCAAAACCGGTTAGGGCAAAAATGCTATTAAAAAAAAAAAATCTGACACTACCAAGTACTGGTGAGGACAAAGAGCAACCAGATCTTCCCCATATCACTGTTAGAACGTAAAATGGTAAATATCTTGTCAATTTCTTATAAATTTGCAAATGCACACTTACTGAATGACGGAGAAATCACACTCCTTATATTTACTCTAGAGCCGTCGTTGGCAAACTGCGGCTCACAAGGCACATGCGGCTCTTTGGCCCCTTGAGTGTGGCTCTTCCACAAAATACCACGGCCTGGGCCAGTCTATTTTGAAGAAGTGGTATTAAAAGAAGTTTAAGTTTTAAAAATGTGGCTCTCCAAAGAAATTTCAATCGTTGTACTGTTGATATTTGGCTCTGTTGACTAATGAGTTTGCCGACCACTGCACTAGAGGAATAAAAACATGTTCACTCAAAACTCTGTATGCACATGTCTACAGTGAATCTATTCAAAATCATTCCCCCGCCCCCCAAACTGGAAAGAACAAAATGTCCCCCAGCAGCTGAATGGATAGATACACAAATGGTGGCACATCCATACAATGGAATACTTTACACCAATAAAAGGAACAGACGACTCATAGTCACAAATGAATCTCAGAGGCATTACACTGAGGGAAGAAAGCCAATCCCAAAGATTACATACTGTATGATACCATATGACATTCTAGAAAAGACCGAACTATAGGGGATGGCCAAGGTTTAGGGGGAGGAGGAGAGGGAGACTAGAAAGCAACATGGTGAGGGAGAATTTTGAAAAAAATGGGGCTGTTCTCTGTCATGATTGTAAAGGTAGTAGTTACACAAGTCTATGGATGTATTAAAACTCATTAGAGCTGTACAGCATAATAAAATACATTTTATTATATATAACTTTAAAACAAATTTTAAAAAATTGTTTAAAGAAACATAAGGTAGGCTCTGGAGTCACTCTATCTATTTGGTTCTCAGCTGCAACTCTCAATGGCTGTGTGACCTTCATCTCTCTTCATCTCAGTTTTCCAGTTTGTAAAATAGAGATGATATTTTCCATCTCAGGAAGTTTTGTGAAGATTAATGAGAAAAAGTATGAAAAGCACCCAAAGTCTGGCACATAAAATAAATGCAACAAATAAGATGTTTACTCTCATTATTAAGGTTAGTCCCATGGTGACGTTGGATTGATTTTATCCTGCTCTTCAAAAACCGATCTCTTCGGGGGGTTTGTGCAGTAATTCTCACTTCATTGAGAACACCCTGTTTCTCATGGCAACTTTTTCATCTGCACCAGGCTCGGAAGGGCTTTATGAATTTTGTAATTGAGCCATGAGGTCATCCCTACATATTAAATTACTTGTCTGTCTCCTGGTTTTCACAGGTTTTCCAAGTCAGATAGTTTAATAAAGCTTATGGGAGCAAGTCAGGACCCAAAGTGAGGAGCCCAGAAATGAAGTGGTGTCATCTTTCTCACACCACCTGGTCGCATTCATCCCGTCGATTCTTGAATGCCATCACTCTGATGGAGTAAATTATAATTCTCGACACATAACAACAAATGACTCACTACTCCTCAACCATAGCATTTTCTGCTACGCTTTTCTTCCCAGTCCTGTGGTTCTTGAAATAATCCCTCTTTTATGTGGCTCCCATCCCCCTGCCCACAGCCTCCCACCAGCCCTGACACTCTCCAGTTTAGAGATGGCGGCCTTTGATATGCAATTTCAGTCTTCAAAGGCCCGAGTGCCTTGCTCCCCTTCACAAATCATCATTAGCTTTCTTTAGCACATTTTCCACTGGAGATAATTGTTGTGACATGTCCTCAATTCCCTTCTAATGAAAGTGGAGCGTAACCCAAGGCTTTTCAAAGTTTGAACAAAAGGATTTCATCTCAGTCACACAGCACACAGCCATAGCCAGCTGTCGGTTCAATGGCTTGACAAATGTAGACCGAACATCATTTGTGCCATTCACGAGAACAAACACGGCCAAAGGACAGCCCGGTGGAGCCACACAGGCCCTCACAGACTGCTGGTGAGAAATGGGAACCATGCTCGAGAAAGCAATTTTATTAAAAGCTGAAGATCTACTCGCTGACCCAGCAATCCCACCCCTAGGCACCTATCTTAGGGCCCACGCACAGGGGCCCCGAGGGAAGTTGTGTAAAAATGTCACAGAGCCTTGCTCATCACCGCCCCAAATGAGGAGCCATGCAAATGCTCATCAGCACTGGAGTGGAAAGACATATTGCTGTGTATTTGTACAAGGAAAATACAGAAATAAAAAGTAATTGGCAACGAGATAGATACCTCTGTCACAAACAATGCTGAAAGAAAGAGGCCAGGCGTAAAAGAAGGCATGATGTGGGATGCGGTTTGTACGGGGTTCAGACATGACATACCTGAACCACACTGTGGCACAGATGGAAGGTCAAAGGTAAGTCCGGAGACGGCTACCACAACCTCAGAGATAATGGTTCCTTACAGCAGGGGAGGAAGGAGGAAGGGACTGATGTTTTGGGGTTCCCAGTGTTTTATTTCTTAACCTAGGTAGCTGAGTGTCCCTTTAAACTCATTTAAATATAAATATAGTTATAGAGTTGTTTCCTCTTGTGCTCTTTTCTTATGGCTTATGGCTCCTTTCTTACATTTCATAATAAAAAGATTTAAAAAGAGGTAAATTAAAAGGGGGAAATGGAGAAAACAGACTCGCCCTTCTCTCCCTGAGTGCAGGAGGCATGGAGCAGCTACTTAAGACCTGTGGTAAGGAAACAGCATCAGGTCGTTTAAGGACCAGGAGAGTTTGAAACATCACGTGGGAAGGGAATTAACCTTTGCTTTCCCCCCAGTATTGCTGAGACCAGCAGGTGAGCATCAACACAAACTGAGAGTTGCAGAAGCAGCTCAGGCACAGGAAAGGGAACAGCCAACACTTGAAGGAAATGTGGGCACACCATGTTCTCCTTCCCTTGGTTCTCTCACGCCCAGTCCCCAGCCATCCTATAATGTCAGTGGCAGGAGCCCCTACAGGAGGCCAAAACTCTGAGGGAAGGGCCCTGGTAATCTGCTCAGTGCAGCTGGGATTCCAAGAAGGTGAGGCACACAGTAATTGAGTTTTAAAAACATAAACTATTATATTTTAGAATAGTGTTAGATTGGCAGAAAGTTGTGAAGAGAACATAGAGAATTCCCATATACCCCACAGCCCAGTTTCTCCTACAGTTGGGATCCCACTAATCCAGTGGTCGGCAAACTCATTGGTCAACAGAGCAGCAAACCAAGGCTCACAAGTCACAGTTTGCTGATCACTGCACTAATCAGTCCTCCCCTGTCCTCCCAAGGCCTGGCCCTGGATTCAGCTAAGCACTTGGCACAGCGAGGTAACCACAGCCCCAACTTTCTAGACCAAGGGAGGGAAAGGGGAGCCCCAGGCAAATACGAAGCGTCGGAGACATAACGGAGACAGGGTCTCAGAAAAGTGGCTGCTGTGGTTCCTGTGCTCACATCCCAGCTGTGCTGCCTGGGTCCGATCCTAATCACATACCTCGCGCTGAGAAATAGACCAGCGGATACACCACAACTCATGGACTTAGATTGTCCCCTGGGCGGTGCAGACACAGTGGTTTAGACACTGACCTGATAGTAGAACCAGAGTCCACAGAAGGGAGGTGGGAACTTGCCACAGGAATGTAACCAGATTGATTTACTGCTGAAAGAAATAATTTCCACCGGAGTTCCACAATGCTGGGCCTTATTTACTATACTATTCAAAACATTAAAAATCAAATGCAAGATCACTCAACATACCAAGAGCCAGAGTGTTCTTAATTCCCTTGGGGAAAACCAGTCAACCAATGCCAGCACCCAGATCGCATGAACACTGACATGGCTTGACGAAGACTTCAAAGCAGTCATTATACAAATGCTCCAACAAGCAATCATAAACAATCTTGAAACAAATGAAAAAATAGAACAGCTCATTAAAGAAATAGGCGACATGACAAAAAAAGTCAAGTAGAAATTTTAAAATATGATAACTGAAATTTCAAAGAAAACAAAACTCACCAGCTGGGCTCACTTGCAGACTGGAGATATTCAGTGAACTTCGAGATGTAGTGACAAAAATGACTGTCTGAAACACAGAGGGGGAGAAAAGATTGAAAAAAATAAGCAGACCCTCACAGGCTATAAAAAATGGTTTAATATTTGTGTCATCGGAGTCCAAGAGGGGAAAAAATAAAGAGTGGGATGGTGAAAAAGTACGTGTAGAAAAAAAAAACTTCCCAAGCTTGGCCAAAGATGCTTCAGTTAACCCCAAACAAAATACACCCCGAAAAAGACATACAAAGACACATCCTTCTCAAACTGCTGAAACTAAAATAAAAATAAAAATTCTGGAAACATCCAGAGAAAAAGAACACATTACCTAAAGGGGAACATTTAATCAATGACTATGAATTTCTCATGGGAAATTATAAAGGCAAGAAGAAAATATTATTAATATTTTTTAATGAATGAAAGAAATTACCAATCTAGAATTTTATTTCTAGTGACCTATATCAGGAATGAATTTAGAATAAAGGCATTCTCAGATGAAAATAAACAAAGAGGATTTCTTGACAGAATACCTTTAAAGCACATCTGTTTTTAAAGCCCTTTTAGGCCAAAAGTACACAAAACCAGGGGTAAAGAGATACAATGCAAAATGATAATGGGCCAAATCGACAAGAAACATAACAATCTAAATGTATATGCAACCTAACAAGTTTCTAAACACTTGAAGTAAAACTGACAAAACTAAAAGTAGACATAAATAAATCAAAAATCTTCCTTCAGTAATAGCTCTAACTAATACACAAGAAATTAGCAAGGATATCAAAGAACTGAATAATAACATCAGCCAATTGGATCTAATTGATATTTCTAGAACATTCCACCCAACAACATCAGAATACACATTTCTTAAAAGTTGTGTAGAACCACCAAGAGCCCAAATAGCCAATGCAAACTTAAAAAAGGAAAAAGTTGGAGGCATCACACGCCTTAATTTCAAACTATATTGCAAAGCTATAGAATCAAAACTGTATGATATTGGCATAAAAAAAAAAACAGACACATAGAGAGGGGAGGAACCAAGATGGCGGCATAGGTAAATACCTATTTTGCTGTCCCACACAACAATTCCAAAACTACAACTTAACAACCAAACAAACATCATCCAGAATCACCAGAAAGCTGGCTGAGTGAAAATTCCACAAATAAAAGTAAAGATAGGACACTGTGACTCAGAGGAGCGGCGGAGCACAGCCTTGAAGATACGCGTGAAAAGAGGTTCGGAGCCGTGTGCGCATGAGCGATAAAGGGTGGGCGGCAGCAAACCCAGCTGGTTTTCTCCAATGGGAAGGGCGGAGGTGTCCCTCTGCACTGATTCCCCAGTTCCAGGCGAGGTCCAAGGTCCAGGGAAGGCAAGCTAAAACCCGGGCTTGGCAGAGGGCTGCAAGTTTGAGGAGGGTGCGTGTAACTTGGAACAGTAGTTTGCACGTAAACTGCGCAACCACGCAGAGAGGACTCCTGACTTGCTCCCTCGTTCGGGAGACCACTGGACTGCTTTGTTTTACAACCCTGGGTGAGGCTTTGGGTGTGCAGACTCATTTGGGGAGAGGCAGAGTTGTCGGGCAACGGGTGAAGACTGGTGGTGGCTTTCTCTTGGAGGAAGGTGCGTGCAGCCATTACCACCCAACACAGAGAACCATGCACTGCATAGGGCAGAGCTGACGCTGCCTGCTCAGCCTGGAGACTCCGCCCATCCAACCTGAACATAGCTTACCTTCACAGCCAATTGGCCTGGAGGTCAAACCCTCCTAGTGCTAACAACAATAAGCTGGGCTTAACTTCAACAATAACCCATAAAGGATTGCAGTAAGAGTATCCACCTCAGGTAACTGGGGAAGCTGAGCCACTGTCCATTAGAGGACATCTACCACACAAAGCTAATGGACCAACTCAGGAAAGCAGCCACAATGCAGAGAAATGGAAAGAAATCAGATGTGAAAGAAATGGAGGAAAAAAGACGACTAGACATAGAGTTCAAAACCACGGTTATAAGGTTTTTCAAGAGGCTCCTAC
Source organism: Antrozous pallidus (assembly GCA_027563665.1). Taxonomy (NCBI): domain Eukaryota; kingdom Metazoa; phylum Chordata; class Mammalia; order Chiroptera; family Vespertilionidae; genus Antrozous; species Antrozous pallidus. The sequence continues at coordinate 110,088,560 of CM050513.1, read as the reverse complement.
AAAAAGGCTGAGACCTGCAAGAAAATGAACAAGACCTATGAGGAAATGAACAAGACCTATGAGGAAATGAACAAGACCTATGAGGAAATGAACAAGACCTACGAGGAAATGAACAAGACCTACGAGGATATGAAAAAGGACCAACTAGAAATTAAGCATACACTGACTGAAATAAAAAATATTACACAAAGTCCTAAAAGCAGTCCAGAGGACCGTAAGAACCAAGTCAAAGATTTGGAGTACAAAGAAGCAAAATCCACTCAGCCGGAAAAGCAAGAAGCAAAAAGAATCCAAATAATTGAAGATAGTGTAAGGGGCCTCTGGGACAACCTCAAGCATACCAACATCCGAATTATAGGGGTGCCAGAAAAAGAGAGAGACCAAGACAATGAAAACGTATTTGGACAAATAGTGACTGAAAACTTCCCCCACCTGGTGAAAGAAATTGACTTAAAAACCCAAGAAGTGCACAGAACCCTGAAATATAGGAATCTAAAGAGGACCACACCAAGGCACATCATAATTAAAATGCCAAGGGCAAAAGAAAAAGAGAGAATATTAAAAGCAGCAAGAGAAAACAGTTAGTTACCTATAAGGAGGCACCCATACGATTGTCAGCGGATTTCTCAACAGAAACTATGAAGGCCAGATGGGAGTGGCAAGAAATATTTAAAGTGATGAATAGCAAGAGTCTACAACCAAGATTATTCTATCCAGCAAAGCTATTATTGAGAATTGAAGGTCAGATAAAGTGCTTCACAGATAAGAAAAAGCTAAAGGAGTTCATCACCACCAAACCAATATTATATGAAATGCTGAAAGATATTCTTTAAGAAGAGGAAAAAGAAAAGGTAAAAATATAAATTATGAATAACAAATACACATCTATCAACAAATGAATCTAAAAATCAAGTGAATTAATAATCTGATGAACAGGATAAACTGATGAATATAACGGAATCATGGACATAGAGAGGGAATGGACTGACAATTCTTAGGGAGAAAAGGGGTCTGGGAAGTGCAGCAAGAGACTGGACAAAAATCATGCAACTATGGGAGAGGACAGTGGGGGGGGAGATGAGGGCAGAGGGGGGATGGGTACCAGGTGGAGGGGAGCTATAGGGGGAAAAATGGAACAATTAATTAATAAACTGAACAATAAAGATAAAAATTTTAAAAAAATTAAAAATTTTAAAAAACAGACACACAGAGAATCCAGAAATAAACCCACACATATATGGTACAACAAAGAGTCTAAGAACAAACAATGGGGAAAAGATAATCTCTTCTATAAATGGTGTTGGGAAAACTAGAAAACCGTATACAAAAGAATGAAATTGCACCACTATCTTACATCATACAAAAAAATTAACTCAAAAAGGATTAAAGTGAGACTACCTCAAACTAAAATGTTTCTGTACATCAAAAGAAACAACAACAAAATGAAAAAGTAACCAACTGAATGGGAGAAAATATTTTGAAACCATATTATCTAAGAAGGGTTAATATCCAAAATATATAAAGAACTTATATCACTCAACAAAAACAAACACTCTGATTTCAAAGTGGGCAGAGGCTGTAAACTGACATCACACTAATCACCAGGGAAATGCAGATCAAACCCATACTGAGACATTACCTCACACCTGTTAGAAGTGCTAATATATATATATATATATATATATATATATATATATATATACACACACACACACACACACACACACACACACATATATATATGACAAGAAATACCAAGTAATGGTGAGGATGTGTACACTCTTGGTGGGAATGCAAATTGGTGCAGCTACTATGGAAATCAGTATGGAGTTTCCTAAAAAATGAAATTAAAACTACAACTACCATGTGATCCAGCAATTCCATTTCTGAGTATTTATCTGAAGAAGATAAAAACACTAACTTGAAAAGAAGTATGCACCCCTATATCCATTGTAGCATTATTCATAATAGCCCAAGTATGGAAATCTAAGTGTACATCAATGGATAAATGAATAAAGAAGGTGTGGTATGTATGTCCAATGCAATATTCTTCAGCCACAAAAAAAATCTCGCCATGTGTGACAACATAGATACATCTTAATAGCATTATATTAAGTGAAAAATAAGTTAGACAGAGGAAGACAAAGACCTTGTGATCACATTTATATGTGAAATCTACAAATACATACAGAAAACAGATTGGTGGTTGCTAGAGGGGGCGGGGAGGGGTGGATGAAATGGGTACAAAAGGTACAAACTTCCAGGCCTGGAGATCTAATACACAATACAATGAATACGGGCATCAAAGATATAGTAGGAACATTAAACTTGCTAAGACAATAGATCTTAATTGTTGCCAGAACTAGAAAAAAAGTGATAGCTGAGTGATGGGACAGAGGTGTTTAGCTAATGTTACATTGGTAGTCATGTTGCAATATAAGTGTATCCAATCAATATGTTGTACCCCTTCAGCACAAGTGTTATATGTCAATTAAATCTCAATTAAAAATAAAGGATAGACTCACAGTCCATCTTTCTGGGCTCAAACCCTAGCTTCCCAATTAACTCAGATGACTTACTACACCTCCTGTGCCTCAGTGCCTTCCTCTGGAAAATGGGCTTATCATAGGCCCTGCTTCAAAGGTTGCTGTGCACTGCATAAGCAATAAGCAATAATACTGTAATAACTATGTGGGTGCCAGATGGCTACCAGCCTGATCACAGGTGATCACTGTGCACAGTATATAAATATCTATTACTGTGTTGTACACTTGAAACTAATATAGTATTGTATGTCAACTCTGAAAAATAACTGTAGAAAACAGTAGCTGTGAAAACAGAACAAACTAATGGGAGCAAAGCACTTGGCACCATGGCCTAGCACACAGAAAGTGCTCAATAAATATCAGCTGCTTTTATTCCAGACCCTTCCTGCCATCTTTCCTCATAAGAACCAGACCTAACAAACGTGGAGGCAAAATGAAGCCCACCACCGGCCCCTGGCTTCCGCAGGTCTCCTTGCAAACTCACCCCCCGACCTCGCAGTGAGGGTATGTCCAGAAAACCTCAGCCCTGGTCTGAAAACGCTCAGGGAACACAGCCAACGCGCCATTGTGGGTGTGACCTTATTTTCTGATTGTCCGCGTGAATAAGCCCGACCTTCCGCATATAATTAATGGGCAGCGTCGTGTTTATACAGGAAGGGGAGCCCAGCTCTCCAAACACACAGGCTCTGGCCACCCTTGGTTCTGCCACCCAGGGCATGTGTGACCCTGGGCCAGTGGTCAGCAAACTGCGGCTCGCGAGCCACAGGCAGCTCTTTGGCCCCTTGAGTGTGGCTCTTCCACAAAATACCAGAGCCTGGGTGAGTCGAGTCTATTTTGAAGAAGTTTATGTTTTAAAAAATGTGGCTCTCAAGAGAATTTTCAATCGATGTACTGTTGGTATTGGGCTCTGATGACTCATGAGTCTGCCGACCACTGCCCTGGGCTATTCTCCAGGCCCTCATCAGTGCTGGCACTTTCCCGACCCACAAAGTGGCTGTAAGGGCCTGACAGTGACCTCCCTCCTTCCCTCCACATCCCCACCTTCCCCAGGTGAAGCTGTGGCTAACGCTGTCAGCCCAGCGGTCCCTGGAGATGCTGCAGCCATGCAAGCCAGGCTGAGTGATGGACAAACGGGGCGATGGCACCGCGCACAGCATTTCAAACCCCCTGCCAAGAGGTCAAGAGGTTGTGCAACCAATGTTCCCTACTGCCCACGATGGAGGCGTCACAACGCACCAAGACGAAACCCCAAGAGCCAGCTCCACATTTGAACAGCTATCCCCACCCAAAAGCACCCCATGAGGACGCTGAAGAGTCCCAGCCTCGGAGTCAGGGGACAGGGGACAGGCCAAATCCTCACCTCGGTGACCTCTGAGCTCTCAGACAGGGCACAGATGACTCTTGAACACAGGTTTGAAGGGCGCAGGCCCAGGTAAGCACAGATTTTTTTTTTTTCCCCAATAAATACAGCCCGCCCTTCCCATCAGCTGTTTCGCATCCAGGGATTTCATAGGTCCAGGTTTCTCGCATGCGTGGGTTCAACCAACCAGCTGCAGATTCCCATTCGGAATCCAATATATTGTTTTTAACCCTCGGTGGGTAGAATCTGCCAATGCCAAGGGCCGACCAGGGAATCAAAAGTTTATGTGCATTTTCAACCGCAGGAGGTCTGCACCCTGAATCCCCACGTTGCTCATGGTCAGCCCTACTTCCTCCCTGTGGGCTCGGCTTTCTCTTTTGTAAATGAGAGTGTTGGCCTGGCCTACACCACGTTCTCTAAAATGCTTCCTCCTGGGATCCTTCCTCCTAAGATGATGCTTCCTGAACTTGAACAGAAGAAATCTGTTGGATGAATCAACTAAGAGTGAAAATAGCTGCAACCCTAACCGCCAGGGTTCCAGGTCCTAGCGGTGGTCGGCAAACTGCGGCTCTTTGGCCTCTTGAGTGTGGCTCTTTCACAAAATACCACGGCCTGGGCGAGTCTATTTTGAAGAAGTGGCGTTAGAAGAAGTTTAAAAATTTTGGCTCTCAAAGGAAATTTCAGTCGTCGTACTGTTGATATTTGGCTGTGTTGACTGACGAGTTTGCCGACCACTGGTTGGGAACCATAAGTAACTTTCCAATGGAAATACAATGTTTTGTGGGTTTGGTTTTGTTTTGTTTTGAATATATTTTTAGTGATTTCAGAGAGGAAAGGGGAGACAGACAGAAACATCAGTGATGAGAGAAAATCATTGATTGGCTGCCTCTTGCACGCCCCACATTGGGGGATCCAGCCTGCAACCTGGACATGCGCCCTGACTGGTTCACAGGTCCGCGGCTCAGCCTCTGAGCCAGGCCAGCGGGCACTTTGTTGTTTTTTTAACAAGGGTGTTTTCCTCCTCCCTCTCTTTCTCTTTGGGTGGCATTTAATGTCTGGAAATGTAGGTGTTAAAAGACCCCGTGGCAAATATGCAAGATGACGGTGATTTGGGGAAGGTTTTCTCATAACTGCCTCTCGTCCACAGGACATCAGCTCACCATCGTTTCCCGCATGCTTCTCCTCCTGAAGCTCATTAAGACTTTCTCAATTCATAATCAATACATTAAAGTCTCTCTGTTTAATAAAACAGTTCATCAATATTTCATGATTTTAATAATTTATGTTTTCTTACAGAGGCAGATGGAACCCTGCAGCACACATGTTCTCTAGAGACGACAGAAGAATAAGAACACTGGAGTTGCAGATGCTGGACTTCAAAATATCAGCCTTTCTGGGCCCCTGTCTCCAGTTTGGGATTTTTGGAGGAGGGATGGTAGCTATAGGGTGACCCACCTGTCTATAAACTTTGTGAAGGTAGGCACCATTTCTGATTATTTCTTAACCATATACCTACTATGTGTCAGGCACGCTGCTGAATACTCAATAGACATGACCTCATCTACTCCCCACAATAACCAAAGTATCATTGTCCCCACTGCACAGATGAAGACACCTAGGCTAAGAGTTAGCAAGTAAGTTAACCAATGCTGCACAGCCAGGCAGTGATGGTGCGGGGTTTGGAACGAGGTCATCTGACTCCAGCATCCTGGTAGTTAACTTCTCTGCCATACAATGGTCCACATGCCTTCTTTGGAAAATATTTATGTATTGATCACTGACTTCTCTAAGTTTGGGGGATGCTGAGATGAACTATATAGGCAGGGACCTGAACTCATGGAGCTAGCACATTGGTGGGGTTAGACCATCTTATATAATAAAGATAATATGCAAATTAACCATCACACCCTCACAAGATGGCTGCCTATGCCCAGGCTGGCAGGAGAATTATTGAGGGATGATCAAATGACTGAACAAGCAGGCTGCGTGGGGCAACCAGGCTGGCATGGGGGGGCAGTTGGGGGAGATTAGGTTGGCAGGGGGGCAGTGAGGGGCAACTAGGCTGGCGTGGGGGCAGTTAGGGGCAACCATGTTGACAGGGGGGCAATAAGGGTGACCAGGCTGGCAGAGGGGGTCAGTTAGGAGTGACCAGGCTGGCAGGGGGACAGTAAGAGGTGACCAGGCTGGTGTGGTGGGGGCAGTTAGGAGTAACCAGGCCAGCAGGGAGGGGTCAGTTGGAAGTGACCTGGCCAGCAGTGGGGGGCAGTTAGGGGCAATCAGGCTGGCAGGTGGGGGGCAATTAGGGGTGACTAGACAGGCAGTCAGGTAAATGAGTAGGAACCAGTCATCCAGACTATGAGAGGGATGTCTGACTGCTAGGTTAGGCCTGATCCCCATGATTGGGCATAAACTGGCAGTCGGCAAGGAATCCTGGATTGGAGAGGATGCAGGCTGGGCTGAGGGGGACCCTACTCCCCGCCACCCCTATGCAGGAATTTCATGCACCTGGCCTCTAGTATACAAATAAAGGCTTTTAAAAATCAAGAGAACTCAGAACTCTTACCAATTCCATCCAATTCCCCTCTTGCAAGAAGGCTCCTGCAGCCCATTTCAGGAGCCAGGTCAATCCAGGCAGGACTTGGCCATCTCATCTCACATGGTCAAGAGCGAAACTCCACTGAACCACTTTCAGACTAGGTTCCAAACAAGTACCCCCCAAAGTACGTGTCTTGATAAGCTACCCTCGGGAATGGGTTTTCCCAATGTACTGATGAGCGTTCTCCTGGGTGTTGATGGTTCCCCAGGGGCTGTTGATCCCAGGGGGTCTGTGATTTACTGTAGCTTCTTTCATAAGCACACGGAGAAACTTCTGGCTGGTGGAAATATTTTGCTTTGGCTTCCAAGGCAAAGATGGGTATATAAAGGCTCTCTAAAGGCTTGTTTCCCTGCAACTTCATTGTCTACTTATGAATCTGTCTCCCATGTTAATTTCTTAAAACTGGGGTTTATGCTTGATTCAGTGTCAGAATCCATTACTTAACACAGTGCTAGTAGGTGTTCAAAAAACGAATGAATGAATGAATGCTTGAGCTCAAAGCCAGGGGCTCTCATTAACTTCCTGTGCAACTTTGGGCAAGTTATGTAATGATCTGTGATTCAGTTTCCCTATATGAAAAATAAGGGCTAGCCTAGTACCTATCTCTCAGAGATCAGATGAGGAATGAGTTAATGGACACAAAGCTATTAGAAGAATGCACAAAACATGATATACACAAAACAAATGGTAGTCAAAGGCTCTATAAAGGCTCTATAAAGATTTTCCTAATGAATATCATTTTCCCAGTGAGTATTTGTCCAACTCAGGATATGCTTCTGTTGGTATTTTTAATACAAGGTGTGATTTTCTTTCAGTCGATATTTTTTTCCTGTGCCTATTTTTAAGTGGTCATTTATCCTAGAGAAAACTTTTCTGGTATGCATTTCTCCTAGAAAGGCTATTTCTCAATAACTCCCCCTCCCCTTTTTTTTCAATGGATACTTTTCCTAATGAATATTATCATGGTCAGCATTTTTATAATGAACAATTTTCCCATGGGCTATTTTTCCTAAAGAACATTTTTAGTGAGAACTTTTCATGGTGGGTATTTTTGCTCAAGAGTGTATGTGTCCCTGGAATATTTTTCAGAATGAAGTGTATCTCCAATTGTTTTTTTTTTTTTTTTCAAATAGGCACTTTTTCCTAGAAGTTACAGGTTTCTCCTTGGCTGTTTAACCCCAAGAAATATGATCCCCATTCTGGACTGAATTGTATGCCCCTCAAAAGTCATATATTGAAACCCTAACCCCCATTGTGGCTATGTTTGGAAATAGGACCTTTAAGAAGGTAATTAAGGCTAACTGGGTGGGGCCCTGGTCCAATAGGATTAGTGCCCTTATATAAGAATAGACAGACACCAGGTGTGTATGCACAGAGGAAAGGCCATGTGAGGACGCAGCGGGAAGGTGGCAGTCTGGAAGCCATGGAGAGAGGCCTTGGGAAAAACCAACCCTGCTGATACTATAGGGTGTCCCCCAAAATGTATACACACTTTAACAGCTGATAGCTCAATTTTGAAAATGAAACATTTTAGTAACCACTGCCTTTATAACTATTCAAAATGTATATATACATTTTGGGGGGACACCCTATATTATCTTGGATTTCCAGCCCCCAGCACCGTGACAAGTGAATTTCTGTCTTTTTAAGCCACCCAGACTGGTAGTTTGCCACGGCAGCTTGAGCAAATGACTACAGCCCAGAGCACTTCATGTTTTTCTGGCTAGAGCTGAAGCAGCCATGAGCCCTCTCCTTTTGGTCACTTTCTTCTGGTCCCTTAAAGGCATCCCTTGCTCACCCCACAGTGAACACTAAGGTCTGATGCAACACAAGCTGAAGCCTGCACTGGCCTATGGCTCCCTTTTGTGCTGATAAAAGAATATGCTGATAAAAGAATATGCTGTCCTCCCTCCAACTCATTCTCCAGCCTGCAGCTCTTCATAACTCTAGCCTCTCACAGTAGATCGATCCTGATCGCCCTCTTCACATCAATGGATGAGCCCTGGGGTTGTAGCACAAAACACTGCAGGCACATAAAGATCCTGGGGAGTGCAGGAGATGTGACTTGGGATCCTCTGCCTGGGAAATTATATTGGGACGGGAGGACCCCAAGAGTCCTCTACTGGAAGGTCCATCCCTTCCACACTGAATAAGATTCCAGAGAAGAGGATATGTGTTTGGAGCTGTTGGCATCCTCTCACTGGGGGGCTTTCAATGGAGACAGGCTTAGCACCTGACCAGAGCTACCTGATCCATTCAAATGTTAGACTTTGGATAGTCATAAGCAATTCTTTGTGAGCATAAAGAGAAATGCCGGGGAAAACGAAGTCCAGAAAAGCCAGAGACATGGGCTGATGAGTAGAGACTGTATTTGAAATCAAGATTTTGCCCTCTGCCTCCCAACATCACATTGTAAGCTCCCTTTCTCTAGCGACTAACCCCCCACCAGTGCACGCCCCCCACACACACACACACTGCCCGATGGATTCTGTCCCTTCCATACAAATACACACCCAACGTTCCTTTGCTTCCCTCTTATCTCCATCCAATTTTTTCTCAACAAAAATAATCAAAAATAGATTCATTCTGAAGTCCAAACAGCTGATAAAAACCAATCATTTCACTCCTCCCTTCCTCATTCCTTTTTATCACACATCTTTTAAAAGAATCAAAGCCTTAAATTCAAAGACCAAAGATCCACTATATGGAATTTCCAGGATTAGCTGAGGCAGGAGGGTGATTGGCAGGTAGGAACACCTGCTGTGTACCTCGCTCCACCCTTCCCATACCAGATAGAGGTCAGAGAAGCAAAGCCCTTTTGCAGGGCATTGTGGGTGCCCAGCCGAGATCCTGCAGATGCCAAACAAAACACAAGATGAGCTGGCCTATTCGTGGCAGCACAAGGCATCTCACAGAGTGAGAACTCCACGAAACACAGATTGCCCATCTGCACACCCCCTATCGCTGAAGATGGCCTGTCCTCATCCCCAGAACCTGTGAATGCATTACCTTATGTGGCAGAAGGAGCCTGGCAGAGATGCCTGCCTGCCCCTTATAGCTGGCCTGTGATGTAAGCCACTGAAACCCTTCACTAGAGTGGTTAGCCTCCCTTGGGCCATGCACTAGCCCTCTTGGCGTCTCAGCTTCCAGATCAGTAGCAGAAGGTGATCCTGTGTTTGCTACAATGGCCTGTCATTAAGACTCTGCAGATTTTCGACTTTCCAGGTCTTTGGTGATTTTATCCACCAGGTAGGCTCTTAGGGCTATGCATGACCCACTCCGAGCAGATCCATTTCTTTTAATAACAGAACAGCCGATTCTTCCATCCCTAGCTCAATCCTGAAACACGGTTTTGATTGACTGGGCCTCAGAGCATCTGAATCCCATAACATAAACTCAGTCGGCCATGAACAGCATGGAGGGAATACCAATTTGGGGGTGGGTCCTGGTTTGAACGCCCTTTGTTACGTTTTCCTGTCATCCTGCTCTTCGCCAGCTGCACCCCACTGAGGAGGAGGATTCTGCATCTTGCAGCTGGGAGATTCCCCCAGGGCACTGTCCGCTGCATAAAGCAAACACACCTCCTGGCATCCTCTGTCTGGGCTGTGGGGAATAGCTGCAGGGAATGGCAGCTCTCTCCCCAGGCTAATTAGTCACTACCAGAAATGACCTCTTTCCAAGTTCCCATGACACTGGCTGTGGGCGAGACCTGCAAGGCAGGGGAGAGCATAAAGGTTGGTTTCGTTGGTTTGATGATGATCATTGATCTTCCTAATGTCCTACCGTTTCTCTGCTCCCTCCCTAGAGTTTACTCTCACCTCAGCAGCCAGCGGGATCCTGTTAAAATGCAAGCTGGATCGTGTCACTCCTCTGCTCCCAGAATTCCAAAAAAATTCTACCTTGCACAAAATAAAAGCCCAAGTTCTTACAAAGGCTAAAGAGGCCTTACATCTTCCGGCCTGACTACATTTCTTCCCATCTCTCATTGTTCCCTCCATCCCAGCCACATACACCTTGCTGGGACACACCCAGCAGCTCCTGCCTCAGTGCCTTTGCACTTCCTGTTTCCTCTTCCCAGAACATTCTTCCCAAGGTATCTTTATCGCCTCCTGCCCTTCTTTCAATTCTTGGTTCCAATAGAGAAGTCTTCCCTGAAAATCCCATTTATTATTGCAACTCCCCTCAACAATGGCATAGCCTGTCCCCCTCCCCCAACTTTATTTTTTCTCTGCAGCTTCTTTCTCCTTCTAGCACACTCTGGCTAGCATACCTAGCTTTATTTCATCATCTACCCAGCACTTCTTGAATATAAGCTCCAGGAGGACAGGTCCTTGGCTGCCTTCCCTGGCCTCTACGGCAGTGGTCAGCAAACTCGGCTCGAGAGCCGCGGTTTGCTGCTCTGTTGACTAATGAGTTTGTCAACCATTGCCTTCGGGAAAAACACTAAAAAAAAACCAAAAACATTTTAATAATGTACTAATGTCTTTAACCTGAAGTCAAAACTTCCGGGTAAGGGTAACACCTTACAGCAGTGATCGGGGAATGCATTAGTCAACAGAACAGCAAACCACGCCTCGCAAGCCGAATGTGGCTTGAGAGCCGCAGTTTGCCAACCGCTGTTCTAGGGGATTGACTGGCACATAGTGAAGGCTCAATAAATACTTCTTGGACTGAACTGAAATTTTATTCTTCCCTTGAACTTATTCTGCCCTTGTATTTACCAAATAATATTAGAAGCCGCTTACAGTAAAATTTGCTTTATTATGTACCTTGGAAAAGTATCAGTTATTGTTCATCTTTTAAATTATAACTCTTCTCTAATGCCAAATGTGTCACTCAGAGTTGCAAAGTGGAATGGCATTACCCCTCTGCCTGGGTAAATGCACAGCCAGCCTGGGGAGCAGGAGGAGAGAGCTGAGAGTAGAGGAATTCCTAGGACCTCTTTCACCAGAATGAGAGACGCCTGGACCACTGCAGAGGTTTCCAACCCAAAAGGTATGGGCCCCCAGGTGTCAGAAGACGTGCAAATTCCCTGAAATCACAAGTAAAAATATGTTTGTGTGTGTATCATGGATATATGCTCACTCATTCTTCATTTAAAAAAATATAGTTTTATTGATCTTTAAATAGAGAAAAGGGGCAAAGGAGAGAGAGATAGAACATCAACGATGAGAGAGACATACTGATCAGCTGCCTCCGGTGCACCTCCTACTAGGGAGCAAGCCAGCAACCTGGGCCGGGCATGTGACCTGACTGGGAAGTGAACCTGAGACCTCTTGATTCGTGGGGCAATGCTCAATCCACTGAGCCACACCAGCTGGGCTCCCTCATCTTCAGAATAACTACAAGTGCCAACACCTTTCTGGGGTCTAGTGTTACCTCCGCCCCCCAAAAAAGTTCCTGCTGTCAAGCAGCTTGCATTATAGTGAGCGAAGAAACACTCGAAATTATATATATATTTTTCTGGAAATAATAAAGCTTAGAGGCCAGAGGGTGACCAGGCCGGAAGGTGGCCTATTAAGGTAGTGTGAGCTGGAAGCTCTCTTTGAGAAAGTGAACTGGAGCTGAGGCCTGACTAGAGGAAGGGAATAAAGAGTACAATCATTTGGGTCTGTGGTCCAGGCAGAGGGAACAGCAAATGCAAGGACCCTGGAATGAGAAAATCTTGCCACATTCAGGTGGGAAGGAAGCTGATGTGGCTCAAGTGTGCTGAGCAATGGAGAGGAGTGCAGGAGAGGAGGACAGAGCGATTAGGGGGGCAGGCGCCTAGCATCTTGCAGAGCAGTGTGAGGTCTTTGTTTGATTTAGCTGTGAGGTTAGTGGGATTTCAGCAAAGGAGGCAGCATGGAGCAGGGAGGTGATTTCAGAACAGAATGCAGTGATCACATGAGAGTGGATGGCCTGGACCAAGCAGGTAGCAATGGGAAAGGTGAGAATTGGAGTTGCTGCCTAGTCGCTTGGGGATGGATGGGTGTTTTCCTGGAGAGATCTTCATTGGCTACTATTTCTCCTGACTGCCCAGCATTGCTGTTTCTCTGATGAAAGCACCTCCTATTGGGTCAACTACCCTACCTCGACTGCAAAGTCAACCAGGTTCACTTCCCTGAAAAACTGCATCTTCAGTAGGGTGACAAAGGTCTAAACTGAAACATATTCACCATGACAGTGGTCCCCTGCAGGGGCTGCCAGAGGTGCTGCTGGCCAGACCCAGGGGCAGGTTTGGTCCCCTTCTTTGTATATGAATATGTGTGATATATATGTATATTAGGGGCCCAGTGCACAAATTTTGTACACTGGGGATGGGCAATCCCTCAGCCCAACTTGCCCCCTCACACATACTGGGAACCCTCAGGGGATGTCCAACTAACCACTCACCCCAGCCTGCCCAAGGCCTAAAGCCTCTGGTGAGGCTTTAGGCCTTGGGCACCCAGCCATCGCCCTGCAATGGGGCCAATGGCTGGCTCCGTCCCAGCCACATACCTACCCCCCTGGCCCGGGCCTTTGCCCCAGCCAGCTTGGCCCAGATAGCACGGGCCTCGGCCCCACCCACTTACAGCCTTGGCGGCCTCGGCCCTGCTCCCCACAGCCCTGGCATCTCAGCCCCGCTCCCCGAGTCCTAGCCACCTGGGCCCCAGCCCTGGCCCCACCCCCTGCAGCCTGGGCCTCCCTCCTGGCCTTGGCCCCACCCCCGCTCCTGATTGGCTGGTGGGCATGCCTGATGGGCGTAGCTAGTGGATATAGTGAAGGTATGGTCAATTTGCATATTGCTCTTTTATTAGATAGGATATTAATGTATGTATATGAACATATAGAAACCTATACATGTAAATATATATGCCTATATAAATTCATATAGAGACAATGATACATATACTAGTAATTGATTGCCTTAACCAAAGTTTCTATTGTCATCAACCAAGTGACCTAGGCAATACAGCATTCATGGCTGTAATTAGATGCTCAAGGGGATGCAATATCTGCAAAGGTTAAGACTAGAGCCGTGGTTGGCAAACCAAGGCTTGAGAGCCACATGCGGCTCTCTGGCCCCTTGAGTGTGGCTCTTCCACAAAATACCACGGTCTGGGTGAGTCTATTTTGAAGAAGTGGCTTAAAAGAAGTTTTAAAAATTTGGCTCTCAAAAGAAATTTCAATCGTTGTACCATTGATATTTGGCTCTGCTGATTAATGAGTTTGCCGACCACTGGACTAGACTTTTAGAGCCTTGTTAATCAATGTGCAGATTTCAGGCCAGCCTCAGCTTCCTTCACCCAGGGGCTGGTTAGAAATGCAGACCTCGCTGCAGACCTACTAAATCAGAGTCTGCACATTCACCAAATCCCCACGTGACACCAGTGCCCACAGAAGCTGGAGGAACAATGTTGAAGGGTCCACATGACATAGAAGAAACTATCAGACTGGGATTCAGGACACCTGGGTCCTAGACTCAGCTCTTTCACTAATAGTCATGCAATATTGCTAAGTACCTTTCCTTCTAATCTTTTTTTGAATTGTCTCACCTCTTGCAAAAAAAAAAAAAAAAAAAAAAAAAGAAGGAAGTACATGTGTGACATGCCATAACTCCCATGATGCTTTTCACACATCCAGCACCTGGCATAGAACATTTTACCCCTTAAACATCCAGATACCCCCCACTGGCTGGAGGAGTGGACAGCTGTATTTATCAGAGAGACATATTTGCCCTGTTGCTTCCATGTGATGGGCACTTGCAATGTTCTGGGGCGAGTACTAGTGTTCAGTACATGTTTTCAAACAAATTATTTCATTAAAGAATTCCTTCAGAAACTAATGAATGCATTGAACATATAGTGTAAGGCAGCTTTTGGTTATTATTATTATGAGAATTCTCTTTTTAGAGATCCCTTCCAGTTCCGACAGTCTATGAACCTATGGGATGAGTCACTTATCAATTGAAGGATGTATAATATCACCCGAAATCACAGACTCTCACCCACTGCTTCTCCTAAAGAGGTTACTCTGACCCACTCATAGAGACCATCTTGAATTACAAAGATTCGTAGATAATTCACCTATCTGGAAAAACAGGTGCTAGTTTCTACTTTATGGCTAAGCTTGGGGGAAGGAGGAATGGGGTGTAAATGCAACTGTTTCTATAGCAACAGAAATGCACAATTTAAAGAACATAGTGTCTTGCTTAAATCTATTTATAAAGAATGTGTAGGAGATTCAATTAAGGAAACCAACAGCAGAAGTACTCAGGCTCTGGCTTATTGTCTGCCTTCCATCATTTAACACTCAAGAAAAATGGGCTAGGAAAAGGTTGAGGGGTCAGCAGCCAAGGAGGGTTCCGGGAGGAGCCAGTAACTTCCCTGCATCACTGCAGAGAGCCCAGCCTTCCCCAGCCCTGGTGTTCCCAACCCCAAAGCAGGAGCTCCCACGGCCTGAGCCTAGCCCTGTCCAGACAGTTCTCAGTGGAGGCCTGAGATGTGGGTTAGTAAGTCATCACCGTAGGGGCCCGACTTAATTGTATACCCCGTGACATCCTAGACTGCAAGTCTTTGCTGTGACCTAAAATTCCCACCCATTTCTAACCCCTGCCTCTTTTCCAAAACTCATAATGCCATGGGGTGCTCCAATGGTGCCCCTGATTCAACGTTTCCAAAGCCAGCTCCTCTTCCCAGCAGGCTTACTTCTGCCCCATCACCCTTTCTGGCATCCCGGACTGATGCTTCCCACATCCCCAAATCTTGCCCATTTTTTCTTTTCATCCTCTCTTGCAACCTTTCCACCATCATGATCCAAGAATGCACAAAATTCAGCAGAACCAGGCTGGAGGCAGGTCTGCTGAGGACAGTACTGGGCCACATCACCTCTGTCACCATGCTCCCCGGTCTTGAGCTCTGGGTCCCGGGAGCACTCAACTGTCTAATCCAGTGTGCTAAGCAAAACCTTGACCACAAATTGCCTCAACCTCCTAGCCCAGCCCTCGAGGTTCACATGCTGGAGTAGCTACGTGCTGCCATTTCCTGAACAATATCAGAATGGGTTTCAGCCCTTGCCAGTCTGGCTCAGAGGATGCAGCATCAGCCCACAGACCGAAGGATCCTGGGTTTGATTCCAATCAAGGGCACGTACCTCGGTTGTAGGTTCAATCCTTTGTCCTGGTCAGGAGCACATGCAGAGGCCACCAGTTGTGTCACTCTCACATCGGTGTTTCTCTATGTGTCTCCCGCTCCCTTCCACTCTCTCTAAAAAATCAATAGAAAAATATCTTTGGGTCAGGATTGATAGAATAGGTTTCAGCTTTCATAAAGGACGTGATAAGCCCATGTTATTGATGAAGAACCTAAACCTCAAAAAGAACGAATAATTTTCTCAAGATCATACTGCTAGAAGGTCACCAGCCTGGTATTTGAATGAATGCAGATAAACTTCATTCCTTTATATGTCTTCTCCATAAATATGCAGAGTGATTTCTCAAGTCAGAGCAGAAGGGATCTCAGAGGGCTAACTCAAACTTTCAGACAATGGGAATCCTGAAGGATGATCAGATGACCACTTGGCCTCAGGCTTAATCACCTCCAGGGACATCTAGCTCATGTACTACTATTAAATTCTTTTTATTATTGAGAGGAGTCTTCTTTGATGTGACAGCTGAAATGTGCTTGTATGATCCAGACCATGATTTTAAGATTTAAAGCCAGTAAGCCTCTCACTGTATCAACTCAGCCCTTCAAACTTTTGGAGACAGCTGTCAGATATCCCCTTGGCCTCCAATTCTGCAATGAAAATGTCCTTTCATTCATTCATGACATAGATAGGATGAAGTTCAACATGCCAAGCACTGTGCCATGCACTGGAGCAAATGACGACCTCAGATATCAATTTTACTTCCTACAAAGGCATAACCTACCTTTGGTCACATTTAAGTGTATTCTTTTCTTTTGAACAAGTGGACCCACGTAATGCTTCTGATCGTGGAGATAAGGAACCAAAAAGTTAAATTCTTAGTGTCCTCTTTTCTTTTTCTTCTCTTATACTTCTCTTTTTTAAAAAAATTAATAAATCTTTATTGTTCAGAGTATTAATTACATGTTCCTCTCCCCCCCCTTCACCGTAGCTCCCCTCCCCCAGGTACCCATCCCACTCTTTGCCCTTACCTCCCCCACACTGTTCTCATCCATAGATATACGATTTTTGTCCAGTCTCTTCCTTCACCTCTCACATCCCTTCCCCCCCAAGAATTGTCATTCCATTCCCTTCCTATGCCCCTGATTCTATTATATTCACCAGTTTATTCTATTCATCAGATTTTTAATTCACTTGATTTTTAGATTCACTTGTTGATAGAGGTGTATTTGTTGTTCATAATTTTTATTTTTACCTTTTTCTTCTTCCTCTTCTTAAAGAATACCTTTCAGCATTTCATATAATACTGGTTATGCAGTGATGAACTCCTTTAGCTTTTTCTTGTCTGTGAAGCACTTTATCTGACCTTCAATTCTCAATGATAGCTTTGCTGGGTAGAGTAATCTTGGTTGTAGGTTCTTGTTATTCATCACTTTGAATATTTTTTTGCCATTCTCGTCTGGCCTGCATAGTTTCTGTTGAGAAATCAGCTGACAATAATATGGTTACTTCCTTGTAGGTAACTAACTGTTTTTCTCTTGCTGCTTTTAATATTCTCTCTTTGTCTTTTGCTCTTGGCATTTTAATTATGATGTGTCTTGGTGTGGTCCTCTTTGGATTCCTATTGTTTGGGGTTCCATGCGCTTCCTGACTTTTAAGACTATTTCTTTCATCACGTGGGGGAAGTTTTCAGTCACTATTTCTTCAAGTAGGTTTTCAGTATCTTGCGCTCTCTCTTCTTCTGGCACCCCCATAATTTGGATGTTGGTATGCTTGAGGTTGTTCCAGAGGTTCCTTAAACTATCTTCAATTTTTGGATTCTTTTTGCTTCTTGCTTTTCCAGCTGAGTGGATTTTGCTTCTTTGTATTTCAAATCTTTGATTTGTTTCTTGTGGTTCTCTAGACTGCTTTTGGGTCTCTGTATAATATTTTTTATTTCAGTCAGTGTATGCTTAATTTCTAGTTGGTCCTTTTTCATATCCTCCAGGGTCTCACTCATATTCTCGAGGGTCTTATTAAACTTACCAGCTTTTTCTAGAAGCCTTTTGAAAAAGCTTATAACTGTGGTTTTGAACTCTATCTCCAGTTGTTTTTCTTCCTCCATTTCTTTCAAATGTGATTTTTTTCCTTGTCTCTGCATTTTGGCTGCTTCCTTGAGTTGGTCATGTAGCTTTGTGTGGTAGGTGTCCTCTAGGGGACAGTGGTTCAGCCTCCCTACTTACCTGAAGTGGATATTTTTGGTGCACCCCTTTATGGATTGCACAGTCTTTTTGTAGTTGAGCCTAGATTGTTATTGATATCACTGGGAGGGGTTGACCTCCAGGCCAATTGGCTGTGGGAATCAGCTGTGTTTATGCTGGGAGAGCCGCTGTGCTAGCTTGGATGGGGTGGAGTCTCAGGCTTGAGCAGTCAGCCTTGGTTTCCCGTCAGCCCTGCCCTAAGGGGCACCCGGGTCTCTGTGCCCGGTGAAAATGGCTGCATGCACCTCTGAAAGAAAGCTGCCCCTGACCTCTGCCCACTGCCAGACAGTTCAGTTTCTCCCCAAATGAGTCTGCACACCCAAATTCTCACCCAGACTGGAAAAAAATGCAGTCAGCTGTTTTGTTTTGTTTTTCCTCCCAAACGAGAGAGCCAGCCACGTGTCCTCTCCACGATCTCGTGCACCTCTGCAGCTCCCGAGTTTACGTGACCTCTCCACAAGTTTGCACACCTCTGCAGCTCCCAAATCTCAGTGTGTTTCCTCCTTATGGTCCAGTTTCACCCTGTATGAATCTGGGTTCCCCGAGACTCTCCCAGAACTGGGGATCAATGCAGTGAGATGCTTTTGTCCCCCTCCCTCTTTGAGAAAACCAGCCAGGTATTCAGCCACCCGCCCTTTCCACTCGCGCAGTTCCATACTTTTTCTGCGCGTCTCTGCAACTCTGCCCTCTGCAGCTCCTCTGAGTCACAGTGTCCTTTTATCTTTCCTTCTATTTGTAGAATTTCCACTCAGCCAGCTTTCCGGTGGTTCTGGATGATGTCTGTTTTGTCTTTTAGTTGTAGTTTTGAAATTGTTTGTGGGGCAGCAGTATAGGTGTTTACGTATGCTGCCATCTTGGTTCCTCCCCCATGACCTATAGTCTGTACTTCCTCTTAACAGTCTCAATCACACCTATGATTTCAGTGGTTATTTGAATGCCAACCAATCCCAGGCAATCATCACCAGACTCTCTTGGTCTCTGCACATAACTTTAAAGGTCTAATTGTCACTTCACCTTGATAAACACTTCAAATGCAAGAGATCTGAAATGGAATTCATCATCTCTCTCCCTCCAATCCAATTTCTTCTCCTGTGCTCTCTGTTCTGGGTAATGTCAACAGGACCTGTTCAGATTCCCTACTGTGTTGAGCCCGTCCTCTATCTCACACTCCACCTTCAGCCGAACTGATCTCTTACATATCTCTCCTACCCATCTCATCTCTCCATCTCCATGGTGCCTGTAAGTCCCTCATCATTGTTTATCTAATCAATTCCAATACCCATCCCCCCTGTGAATCCTCTTGCTTTTAATCTCCACCCTGTACCTTCCAATTGAACCTGCACACTATTAGCATCGATCTCTCTAAAACAGGCACTAGATGTATTGCTTCACCACGTCAAAACATTCCATGGGACTGGCCAACTTGTGACATCAACTGCAAATACTGTTGCCTGCCTCACTGGTTCTAGCTCTGTCTTGAAGGGGTTCAGAGTAGGGGTCCCCAAGATATGCTATTTCCGCATGTGGATTTTCTTGAGCATTCCTATCCCTTATTCCCTAGGACACCAAGAGAACAAGCAGTGAAGCAGGGATGGGGTTGTGGGGTTGACCTGAATTGTGGGGTTCCAGGAGTTCAGCTCTTGAATAGACCCTTTGGAACCTTTCATTGTACAAGAATAAAGAGTGAAAACATATGGAGTAATACAGAAGTATATGGGCCCCAAAGAGTTAGTTAGGACCATGGCTCCATTATAGGATGGGGGATGTACAAGTACTTACTCATAATCCCTAATAAAGAAGTCTAGGCTCACTTATGGACCATACTTGGTTAATGTGCCATCCACAAAAGATAAGGGTTCCAGGTCTAAAAGTATGGGTTCAGCTCCCTGAACCCTGAAACCCCTCCTCTATTTGGTAGGAAGGAAGGGGGATTCTTGGAACAAACCTTTATATTCTTGGGGAAGGGGAAATGCAAAAGGAAAGAAACCCAGAGAAAAAATGTTGAGTCATTCATTCCCTCAGTAAATATTTACCGAGTGGCTATCAGTGGTGCCCGGATAAAGCAGGGACCCCAGCACAGCATTTATTCTCAGGTTCTTCTTCTCCCATCTCAGTGTATGAGCATTTCCTTCCCACCTGCCAGAAGCAGACACATTGCCTGAAGGTGTAAGAGTGAGAAAAAATGCAAAGAACAAAATATTGTAAGCTGTGAGAGAATCATGAATAAAGGGTTCTCTCATCCTACTCAGTGAATAGTAAGTCTTCAAGGCTCTGCCCCCAGGATCTGCCTTCCTAAGTTCATAGATAAGCTTTGACTTAAATTAGTGAATTTAAAAGGAAGGAAGGAAGGAAGGAAGGAAGGAAGGAAGGAAGGAAGGAAGGAAGGAAGGAAGGAAGGGAAAAAGAGATCAAATAAGGATTGACTTGAACACATTACCTGAAAAGTCAGGGTCCCTCTGAACAGATGTGTGAGTTGGTTTCCTCCCCTCCCCTGGTCAGGAGGAGGTTGGCAAGCACGTCCAAACAAAAAGTTGCTCTCGTGGTACCTGAAGTATAAATTGACATTCACAACACCTGCTTAAGGAGCACACTACAATCTCATCTATCGTGCACTTCTTTTCAAAGTAATTGCTTGTCTCCTGCTCTCCTTAAACCATTTATTCAACACTTACTACATACACTGCATACACTGCGAGTGGAGACAAAGGGCAAGGGCCAATTTCAGCTGGTTCACAATCCAATGAATGGTTTGTAGTGGTTCCATTTGACCCATGTTGGAATAAGATATATTTGCAGAGAACTCAACCCATGTTGGGAGAATTGGGAAAGGCTTTCTGGAGGAATTGACATTTGGGTCAAGATTTAAAAAAATAAGAGTTGCTCTGTTATGAGCTGAATTATTGCCCCCTCCTCCCTGCCCAATTCTTATGTTGAAGCCTTAACCCTCAATGCCATGGTATGTGGAGGTGGGCCTTTAGCGGTAATAGGATTAGATGAGATCCTGAGGGTGGAGCTCTCATAATGGGATTAGTGGCTTTTTCAAAAGAGGAAGAGAAAGCGATAACTCAATCACAGAGAGGTGGCGGCCATCTGCAAACCAAGCAGAGGGCCCTCACCTGGAACTGAACTGGCAGGCACCTTGATCTTGGACTTCCCGGCCTCCAGAATGGTGAGAAACAAATGCCTGATGTTTGGCCCACTCCGTCTGGGATACTATTTTGTTATAGCAGCCCAGGCTGACTAATGCAGACTAGTAACAAAGAGAGGCACAAGCATTTCCAGTCACAGAGCCGTTCAAATGGACTCCCAGGGCGATGAGAGCCTGCCTCATTCTGGGACCCCTGAATACTTTCTAATGCCTGAGGTACAGGGTTCCCACTACTGGTGCTGTAGAGGAGGTGGCAGTGACAACTAGAAGTTCAAGGCAACTCTAGAGCTAAGTTGCACACTAGCAATGCTAATTCAGTGAACACTGAGGGTGCAGGCAGGGAGGATTCATTGGAGGGGGTGTGACAGCAGAGGGGACAGGCACTGCCCAAGGCCCAGAATGCAATCCAAAGCCTCCCCATGTGGCATTCAATTGGAAATTGAGCATGGCCCGCCTCTCTCTTATCCCCTTTTGCAGGAGTCAGCTTTCTGGAGAAGCTGTTTAGGGACTTGTGTTTGCTTGAGGCAGATTGGAGAGGCCATGGCTTTGGTACATGAGCATGGAGTGCATTCAAATTGGACAGAGTCAACCCCATTTTGGCCAAAGGATTTGCAAAAGCCCTTGCCAGGCTGATTATGGGATCTTCTGACACCCTTTCACACACTCGGCTGTATATTTACGGCGACCTTTCAGGGCACTTACCCAGCAGAAGAGAAATGAAAGTGCATGGGGTGGAGGCGTGATGCGCAGGAGACGACAGCTTCTCTATTAAACCACTCAGCACCAGCCTCCCAGACACTCAGGATGGAAAAGATGGTGTGTTTGAAGGGTGGTGTTAAAAAAAAGGAACTCGTTCCAAGCACATACAGAAATAGTTTTTCTAACAATTAAGAAACATTTTCAGATATTTTGCTGTGGTGTGGTATTTTAGAAACATTTGTGTCTTTAAATGCCAGCTTCTTCAGACTGGTTATTGCAGAAGTATGGGGGAAGAAAACTATTCTATTTGAAGAAATTTGTTTCAGAATGCACTCAGGAGTACAGGATGAGCATGGGGAATTTTTCATTCTTTTTCAACCTTTAATGACATCCTGGTGTGCCCTGAGACCTTGGAAGACTTAATGACCAGCCCCTACTTCCTTGTATACCTTCTTCTACTGAAACTCTTCAGTTGACCTATGGCATTCAGATACTGTCAAAATTTCAATAATTAACCAAACATATATGCCTTTGTTACCATGCTGCTCCCTCTGCCTAGAATGAGATAATTTTAAATATATATATATATATTATTGATGTTTTTACCGAGAGGAAGGGAGAGAAACATTGATGAGACAGAAAAAATCAATCAGCTGCCTCCTGCACACCCCCCACTAGGGATGTGCCTGCAACCAAGGTACATGCTCTTGACTGGAATCGAACCCAGGACTCTTGAGTCTGCAGGCTGACACTCTACTCACTGAGCCAAACCAGTTAGAGTCAGGCACAAATTTTTAGCTGGTGAAGATGACAAGGCATTAAGTGGCAGAACCAGAGCTCTTCATTACATTTCGTGTTTGAAGTCGCTCAGCTGTAAACCCCCTATTATGACAGATTTCCAGGCTCCAGGTGTTTGTCTGTCCTTCTAGCTTAGTGCCCACCAGTGTGATCAATGTGGAGAGATCAATGACCAAGCGAGGGAATTGGTCCGAATGAGCTACTTTAAAAAAATATTTTAAATATATGTTTATTAATTATAGAGAGGAAATGAGAAAGAGATAGAAACATCAATGATGAGAGAGAATCATTGATAAGCTACCTTCTGCATGCCCCACACTGGGGGTGGAGCCTGCAATCCGGGTTTGTGTCCTGACAGGGAATCGAACCATGACCTCTTGATTCATAGGTCGACTCTCAACCACTGAGCCCCGCTGCTCCCACTAGATTAAATGCAAGAACTGGACTTTATTCATCTCAGAATATTTTCATGTCCAGCTCATTCCTGTCTCATAGAATTTGCTCAATAAATTCATTCATTGAAAAGACACTTATTTAGTGCTTTAAAATTAGATATCACATAATAAAAGAAGATCCATAAATGGTGCTATCATGATGCTGTAAAACTTTGGGAGGGATTGCTCTGAATCAATGGTGATTAGCACATCAATCCTGGGTCTATACTTGTTACAGTCATCATCACAGCAGGGCTAACTGGCTTTGGAGATGCCAAATCTTCACAAAAGGGAAGTTGATGGAGCAGCCACATTACATGTGTTACTGAGAAATACAATAGGCTTCTTCATTTACATTGATCCCCTTGAAATGTACTTCACAGTTATCCTAGTCTCAAAACTTGAACTTACATTTGCCTTGTCAAGGACAGCTCTGTGATATGGAGTGTACCCATCAATCAATCAACTCACATTATAAGCATATATCTCACCCTCACGCCCATAAAAAAAGAGCAAAGAGCATTCTCATTAGAGAGTCCATAGTTATCCTGAGAAAATTATGTGATGGTTACCCTTTCTATTACAATTAGTGACATTACCCAATGGAGTATGGTATAGAATAGTTTAGGAAAAAAATGAATTTTAATATTGGACTCACAGGATTCAAATTCCAGTCTGCCACTTCCTGCTGTGTGCCCTGGATTCCACCTTTCTTTCCTCACCAAGAAAGAAAGAAAGAAAGAAAGAAAGAAAGAAAGAAAGAAAGAAAGAAAGAAAGAAAGAAAGAAAGACAACTGCTTCTCTATTAAAACACTCAGCACCACCCTCCCAGACACTTGGATGGAAAAGATGGTGTGTGGTATTAAAAAAAAAAAAAAAACTCGAAAGGAAAGGAGGGAGGGAGGGAAGGACGGAGGGAAGGATGAAGGGAGGAAGGAAGGAAAATAATGATGTCCATCTGCATGGGGCTTTGTGACATAACATGGCACATGCTAGCTCAAAAATAAAATATTATTCTCTTTACCTCTTTTCCATGACACTCTGTATTAAAAAAGAAATGACTAGTTCCATATTACTACTCAGAAATCACTACACTAGAAAAGATATGGGTTGCCAATGTCTTGACCCCTTGAGTCAATCCCACAAGGAGTCTGGTTACCCAAGGAGAAAACTATGATGGACAAGCGACTGAAATACAGCAATAGGAGGGACTGCCCCAAATACTGGGGTCAGAGGCGTTTTATGAGTTCATTGAAAACTCAAAAAAGGGAATTCCCACTGTACTGTTTCCAGGGTTGAGTAAGCAATCTCCTGCAAATTATATACTCGATATGTATATCGACACATACTCAGGAGTCTGGTAACATATCCAAGACAGTGCATTCTAGATCCAGCCTGCCTAAATTAAAACCGAGACTTCAACACATATCGGTTGTGTGTCCTTAAGAAATGTGTCTAACTTCTTTATGCCTCTGTTTTGTCATTTGTCAAAGGGAGCTGGGAAGAACACCTACCTTTTGGGGCTGTTTGGAGGAGTGAATGAAGTTCAAGCAGTGTTTGGCATGTTGGACCTGCCAAGAAATCATATTCACCCAAGTAGGAATAATGTTTTTTGAGGAGTGGAATGATGGTTCCTTCCCACTGCTTTCCTTTATTCTGTACTTTATGAACCTTTTACAATGTTAGGATATTAACTTGTTCTCTCAGACAGAGCCAAAACCTTAATTCTGTTTCCATTTGAGAGCTGTTTTAAAATTGAACAGCTTTCCATTCATAGGGTGGGAGAGGGTTGGAGACTTGTATGGAGCCAATAGGTGAAATCCAGGAAGGACCAACAGTGGAAGATTGGGTGAGGAAGTCTAGAGCAATTTCTAGGGGGAAAAGTAGCGGCAAAAGCTTTGTGATATATGACCTGTAACTGTTGGCCATGGGAATGTGAAATCTTTCGTGTAGGGTACAGACTCTACTGCAGGAGTTCCCTTGAGAGCGATCTGAATGAATGGTGGTGAGCAGGTGCAATCGTTGGGGTCTGGGAGACCCCAGAGACTTGGATAGCACATGCTTCATTGAAAGAGTGCAGCTGCCGCCGGCTTCTCCTTGATGTGATCATGCAGTGTTTCCAGGTCCCGTGATTTTGAAAGAGAGCTCAAAAATCTGTGCTTTACATTTTAAGTGTTGGAAGCTGATGTATTTTTAAATATTGAAAGCTAACCAAACATGTTATGAGGTCATCAGTTTACAACCAATGCTCATTTACATCATGCCCAACCAGAGTGGTTGAGTGTCGACCTATGAACCAGGATATCATGGTTTGATTCCTAGTCGGCACATGCCTGGATTACGAGCTCGATCCCCAGAATGGAGCATGCAGGAAGCAGCCAATCAATGATTCTCTGTCATAATGAATGTTTCTCTCTCCATCCCTTCCTCTCTGAAATCAATAAAAATAGATTTTTAGAACAAAAAAAAGGCTCACATTTATCCTAAAAATCTGTAGAAGAAGCAAAGAAAACTCCTATTGGATGCCTAGATAATGGCAAAATAGAAGGAGCAGAAGGACTTGGATTCCTGCCAACATTTTTGAGACAATAAACCAATTTTGGCACTACCTATCTTCCCATCTTATTAACAAAAAATGTTTAAAAACTCATAGATACAGAGAACAGATGATGGTTTCCAGATAGGAATGGGTTTGAGGGGACTAAGTGCAAAAAAGGTGAAGGGTTTGAGAAGTAAAGATAGGTGGTTGCAAAATAGTCCCAGGGAATATGAAGGACAGCCTAAGGAACGGAGTCAATAATATTGTCATAACTGGGTATGGTGCCGGTGGGGACTAGAATCATTGGGGGGACATTTTGTAATTTACATAATTGTCTAATCACTATGCTGGACACTTGATGCTAATATAAAATAGCATTAAATGTCAACTGTAATTGAAAAATAAAAAATAAAACAAGGCAGTAAATAAGTTGAAATGAAAAAAATGAGAGAAACTAAAAAGGGGGACCTAAAAAATAAAGTAAAAGGCCTTCAGAGTGGGGTGTCAGTTCTAATCCTGGGACAGCTAGTCCATTACATTTTGCCTGGACTGTTCTCCCCTCTAGAAAAAAAAAACTAAACTAAACTAAACAACAACAACAACAACAACAAAACCCTGGTTCCATTGCATCACCTGAAAATAGGGGATCCATTAAAATGTGAAATAGTGAAATGTGGAAGGAAACATACAGGTAACAAATATATTTTTTAAATTGTTTAATGGTTTCAATTGCTTTCTGGGAGATTTTCTTTTACTTGCAGCCAAATGCATCCTTACATAGACCCTGAGTAAAAGACCAGGAACCATCTGGAGAGAAAGGTCATGGTGGGGACAAGCAATTGCCTCAAAAATTTCAATTGGTTCCCTCAGTCATTTTGCAAATGTTTATCATATAATCTCATTTTGCCAAGCTCTGGGTTTCAAGGATAAATCACGTCATTCACCATCCAGTTGGCATTTGCTGCTCATCCCTATGGACCAAAAGGAGAAAGAGAACTGGCTTACAAGAGCAGGCCATGCAAAGGGACTGCTTACCGGTGGCAGCCACAGGACACTCTCATGCCCGACAGGTGAAGAAGCCAATCTGTAGACAGGCCTTTGGTCAGCTGCCAAGACCTTGGAGCGTGTGCAGATGTCAAGGACGAAGGGTTCGAGTGGTGGCCTCCGTGTTTTATTTATAACCATTTTCATCTGGCAACGGGGAAGGCCCTACCTCTTACCTCTTTGTCATTTCTCGTACTGTCCAACATGACAGCGTAACTTACAGTTCTCCCTTCTCAGATACTCCCCAACCCTGAGAATAAGTAGATAAGCGGCATAAATGGGTCGGTAGAGAACTGAAAGAGATCGGGTGTCTGGGAAGAAGAAACTGGCTGGAAATCGCTGCCTTCTACAGATGAGCAGTCATATGTATCTTTGTCCTCTGTCAGTATCTCCTCCTGCTAGTCTTTTCCACATTCCCCTTCTACATAGACCCTAAAGCCAGCTGTGGGGAAGGATTGAAGCTAGTTCTACCATCTTAAAAAGAGCCCCCTCTTTTGCTGTTTCTAAGTCCTTATGCTCAACTGTAATTGTGGGCGGTGGGCAAGTGGTACCAAGGTCAGAAAAGAACTTCTTCCAAAAGAGTTCTATTTCCTTCTCCAAAGTCCCTCTCCCATTTACCCAAAGGAAGAGATGTGTTTTACCTTTTGTGCTTGGACCAGGATGGGCCTGATTTGATTGAGGTGCACAGTGGTTCATTAATTAGCTCACAGAGAATGCTGTGCTTTAGGTCCCATAGAAAGTTCAAAAACTTACAGAATTTTAGAACTGGAAGTGAATTTAAACACCATCATCCTATGCTTCAATCCACTCTGCCCCATCCTATGCTTCAATCCACTCTGCCAAGTCATTCACTTATTCAACAAAGGTTTCTTGAGCACCTACTGTGTGCCAGATACTGAGAACAGACAGTGAACAAAACAGACAAATACCACTGCCCTCACAGAACCCACACTCAAGTGCCAAGTGGTTGTCCTACTTTCATTTGCATAAGTGAATGAGATCTGGAGCCAGAACAGCCCTACCTGGGACAGGATTAATTTCTACAAGGTTCTTCCCTCCACTGAAACAAAATACTCATTTCTGTCTTTTTCTTGCTCATTCCCTGGCACATGCATTGAGCACCTGCACAGGTCCAGGGCTTTTAGCTTGCAACTATTACATACTTATCATTTTATATTCCTCATAATGATGTGTCAAGGAAAATATGATGTATTCCCATCTTCCAGATGGAGCGGAGCCATAGTGAGACTATGTGACTGGGCGAGGGCCACTCAGTTGGCCATGGAAGAGCTAAAACTAGAAACAGATCCACCCAGCTGAGATCAGACCCACTGGTCAAAGGCAGCCCAGGACATTCTCACCGGACCTGTCTGGACAAGAAGAGAGTTAGCTTCTTCCCTGAGAGGGATTCTTGGGTTGAAAGAAGCTGACCCCAGCTGACAATGACTGAGTCAAGCAGGGGCAATGAGCATTCTTCCCTCAGTAACCCTGCTTATAAAGGAGCCCCAGAGAGGACAGTGCTCTGCTTCCTCACCGCCTGGCAGGACTGCTGATTATTGCCTGGAATTGCAGAGCCATCCTCCCGCTCTGCCAAGGCTTGTCCCCAAGGTTTCCTTAAGGCCTATGGACCCACACTTTGCCAGAAAGTCCTATCATCATTATGAAGGACTCTTTTTTATCTTTATTTTACTGATGATTATAGATGTTCCTCTTTATTTTCCCCCATAGCTTCCCTCCACCCGGTTCCTAACCCACTCAATGCCCTTACCCCGACCCACTGTCCTTGTCCACAGGTGTAAGATTTTTGTCTAATCTCCTCCCACATTCCCAACACCAACTCTTCCCCTTGAGAATTGTCAGTCCTATCCCTTTCTATACCCCTGATTCCATTATATTCACCAGTTTATTTTCTCAATAGAAACAATGCAGGCCAGACAGGAGTGGTGAGAAATATTCAAAGTGATGAACAGCCAAGAACCTACAACCAAGATTACTCTACCCAGCAAAGCTATCATTTAGAATTGAAGGGCAGATAAAGAGCTTCACAGACAAGAAAAAGCTAAAGGAGTCCATCACCGGCAAACGAGTATTATATGAGATGCTAAAAGGTATTCCTTAAGAAGAGGAAGAAGAAGAAAAAGGTAAAGATTAGGAAGGAGTCTTAAACAAGAATGCCAGAGGATAGAGGGGAGAGCAGAGAGCACTGCCTCTGTTACAGCAAGGGGCTACCGAGGTGACAGTGAGAACCATTTGCCAAGATGCTCAGGGAGAGCTCAGAAGGGCCCGTCACCGCTGCTCATTTCATTCAAACAACGTAGACCGCAGCGCAGGGACTCAAATCTCAGGGAGCCCTAAGCTGGATCCTCATTTTACAGATAGGCCAACTGAGACTCTGAAGACAGCAAGCTGCAGGCCTAAGGTAACAGCCAGCAGGTGGAAAAGCCAGGAGAAGAGGTCAGTGGGTCATGAAGAAAGTTTCCGACATTGCTTGGCTGATGTCTCACCAATCAGGTGCTAACTAGATACCAGGCCCGGTTCAGGGGAGCAGCAGAGTTTCCGTGGCTGTTAGGAAGGAAGCAGTGGCCAGAGTGCTGTGGAGTGACCCACAAGCTGTGTGACCCTGACAAAATTACCTAACCACTCTGTCCAGCATTCTCTTCTGTAAAATGCAGATAATGATGGCAGTAGTCTTACCTCTGTCACTGAGTTGTGAGGATTAACTGGGATACTCTGCATAAAGCCTTTAGCACACAGTGTGGCCCATGAAGGCTCAGCCAACAGGGGCTCCAATGGTGTGAATCCCCGCCTTGTACTGAGCATCTATAGTGAGCATTATTTTCATTCATCCCCTACGTTCATTTAAAAATATATATTTTATTGATTTCAGAGAGGAAGGGAGAGGGAGAGATAGAAGTATCAATGATGGAAGAGAATTATTGATCAGCTGCCTCCTGCACACCCTCTTACTGGCAATTGAGCCCCCAACCCAGGCATGTGCCCTGACCAGGAATCAAACCATGACCTCCTGATTCATAAGTCAATGCTTAAGCACTGAGCCATACCAGCTGGGCCCTTTATTCATTTTTAACCTATTTCACCACACGAGGAAACCGGGCCTCACTCAAGGCAGACGTGAACCTAGGTCTAGTTGGATTCCAGAGCTTGAGCATTAACCACCACACCACGTCGGCTGGCACTGAGAGGGTGCACCTTCCAGGTAAAATACCCAAGTGGGCTTCCTGTTCTCAAAACTGTCCTCCGCTGACTATGAGCTGTGTGTTCATTGCTCACCCCTGGAACTCAGTGTTTGTTGAGAAATTAATTGAAAGAACAACAGCATCGCAGACCAAGTCCCTTGGAGGAGGAGAAAGAAGGTGAGGAAAGGCCATTCATATCACTCCTCCTCTCTTCTTCCCCGTGACTTCTCTCTCCCCATCTCCCTCCTTTACTTACTGGGAAGATCACACAATCCCAGCTTTAGACCTATCCTTAACTAGAAGTCATATCTGCTTCTGGAACATTGCTTTTTGGTAAGAAATCATGCCTTTGCCATGGCTAACAATCTCCTAATCACCCTTCAAAACCCAACTGAAATGTTACTGCAGAGTCTTCATCCGATCAGGGAGCATACAAACCCACATCCCTGCTCCTGCAGGACGCTTGCTGCTCACAGTCCTGCTCTTGTGTCTGCCGAAGGACTCTGTCTGTCCGCCCCCCACAGGCACCTAAGGACAAGGACTCACCTGGGTCTTCCTGCTGTACCTGCAGCATGGAGCACAGAGGCTGGCAGTTAGCAGGGTCTCAGGAAATTTACTGAATGAATGCAAGAATGAATGAATGAGTGAATGACCAGAATGGGTCCCATTCTTGAACAGAAGATTCATCATGGTGCATAAGCAGCATTCAGACAGACAGTGGCTCATTCAGAAGGGCCTGGTCTGTACTGGGTTCAGTTCCAGGCCCTGGAGTTACAGCACTGAAGAAGGCAAGAAAGAGGAGAAGCACGTGCAGAAAGAAACAAGATATGATATATAGCGATGAGTGCTACTAAGAAAAAAAATGCAGGGGGATATAAGAGAGAGAATTGCTGGGATGTCTCACAGGTGTAGGGTCAGGGGATCTCCCTGAAGAGGTGACATTTGAGCTGAAACCAGGATGAGAAGGAGATGGCGGGACAGATCAGCAGGCCCAGCTATGCCAAGCATAATGAACATGGAGCTAACGGGCAAAGCGAGAGTAGGTTTATCATGTTGGAGGTTGGGCAAAGGGACCTGGGTGTCTGGCAGGGTGGGACTAGTGGGAGGGGAGAGGAGACCGGCTTGGAGATGAATCAAGGGTCTATTATTTGAGCCTCATGGATCATGGTCAAGACACCAGAGGGTTGTAAACAGAGCAGTGATTAGACCTGCCTTTGGTTTTGGGGAGATCACTCTGACTAAGTTGAGAAGAATGGGCTTTTAGCAGGAGTAGACACAGGACACCATAGGGTGGCCATTGCATTTGTCCAAGAGAGTGTCAACAGCTGCCTGTCCAGAATGTGCTAGTGGCGATGGAGAGGTGGAGAGACAGGAGGTGTTTCAGGGGTGCCTACAGAACCAGCTGGGGCAGCAGGTGCAGGGGCGATGGAGAGATAGGAGGCAAGGGCATGGCTGTTTGCTCAAATTTATTTCTAAACGAATAGTAACACCATTCCTCTGACACCTGTAGAGTCGGACCCTCCTACTTTGCCCCTCCCCATCCAGAAGAAGGCGCTCCAGGCTGAAATCTACCCAGCACCACAGCTGCCTTCCTCCAGTTCCCCAACCTCCCTGTGCCCGCCTCCGGCATCTTTTCCCCTTCAAAGCACCACTGAGCCTCCAAGTCACTGCTATTGATTTCTCCAGCAAAATGTAACTGGCAAAGCTGGTGTGCTTTTTTCCCCAAGCATCATTTGTACATGGGAAAGCACTACCCGGGGGATGATGGCTCCCACAGAAAGCAGTCCCATCTCGGGTAAAGCTCTGGGTGAGTCAACAGTGCCGGGGGACCTGGGGACCATGACACTTTAATGAAGCATTGATTTTGGAGGAGATTTTGTGTCCTGGAGGGAAGTGGCCCATGCCTCCTGGTTGCGTGGGCCCTTTGAGAAGGTTGAGAGCCTCGTGACAACGTGAGCCTAGTGTGGACCACACACCAGAGTCCGGGGCTGGGCTATGAAGCTGATTCCTTATACTTTGTTTTCACAGTTTAAATAGCAGATAGGGGATGGGTGGTGGTGGCTAGTGGACCAAAATCCCAAGAGGAAAAGTGTGCCCCACCCTCCCCCACAGAGTGTCTGGAGGCATTCTAACAGAATCTATTTATTGAGTGGCTCCCAGGACTCTGGGGCTGCAGCCATCAGCTAGAGAGGCGAGGTCTCTACTCATGGAATTCACATTGCAGTGGAGACACTGAGACTGCAATGACAAGATGACGTCTCAGGGTAGGGGACTAAGGATGATATCACTGGCTGCTGTAGAGATGCTCCAGGGCAGGCTCTGAAAAACATTTTCTGTGAAGAACCAGAGAGAAGCCTGGCCCATGTGGCTCAGTGGCTGAGCATCAACCTATGAACCAGGAGGTCACAGTTCGATTCCCAGCCAGGGAACATGTCCGGCTTGTGGGCTCGATCCCCGCTGTGAGGCATGCAGGAGGCAAATGATTGATAGTTCTTTCTCATCATTGATGTTTCTACCTCTCTCTCCTTCTCCCTTCCTCTTTGAAATCAATAAACAAAATAACACTAATGATTTTTTTAAAAAGGAAAAAGAACCAGAAAATAAATATTTTTGGCTCTGTGGGCCATATGGTCTCTGTCACAACCACTCAGCCTACCTGCCGAGGGATAAGAGCAGCAGAGACGATATGAAAAGGAATAAGGAATAAAACTTTACTTGCAGAAACAGGTTGTTAACATGGAAATCAATACTTACAAGTAAGAGGTTACAGCAACAAAAATAAAAAGTATGTTTTGTTGATCTAGAAGTTGGACAGTGCATGATTCAGGATATCCAAAATCAAGCCAAGGCAGAGCAAGCCACAGGAACCCAGGGCACAGCAAGTCTGTGATTGCTGGGAGCTGGGGTGTGACGATTGGCTAATGGGAACCACTAGAGGTCAAATCTAGCTCAACCTATGCTCTGTGGAGAGCACAGCCAAGTAAATGGGCACATACATTGTATAACAAATGTCATGGTAGAATTAGGAACAAAGTCACAGGAATCAGAGGAAGTCATCAGCACCCTTAATTGGACAGTAATTGTAAGATTAATTGGCCAGGCTAAGTTTGGTAGATTACACAAACTCTATGAAGGTAGAGATTTATCTGATTTTCAACTATATTCCTAGAAACCTACTAAGGACTGGTGAGGAGGTCTTCCCTAGATTTTTTTTGTTGAATGAACACATTTTTAATATGTTTTTATTTACTTCAGAGAGGGGAAGGGATAAGGAGAGATAGAAACATCAATAATGAGAGAGAAACATCATCAATCGGTTGTCTCTTGCATGCTCCTCCTGTCGATTGAGCCTGCAACCCAGGCATGTGCCCTGACCAAGATTTGAACCATGGCCTCCTAGTTCATAGGCTGATGCTCAACCACGGAGCCACACTAGTCAGGTGAAATAGTAAATTTTGAGTTCCAGAAATAGAGTGGTGAAAGAGGCAGAGGTGAGAGTATACGCCAAGGCGAGGAGTTTATAATCTAAGGATGTCCAGCTTCCTGGATAGTGTGCTGTGCCAGGAGAGGAAGGAGGTTAAGGGAGCTCTGAGGGAAGGGCTCAGGTTGATGCTAGAGAAGTAACCTGGGACCCTGATCGGCAGACCCTTGCATGCCACTCTGTGGCTCAGAGACCAGGCCACTCAGTTAAATGCCTACAGGGATAAGAAAGGAAGTGTGACTGTGTGAAGCCATAGGTTTCTAAGAAACTTGGTGAACTGTGAGAGGTAGGTTCCTCCTAGACATTTTCAATCTGGGATATTTACAGATACGAGGACAGCCAACCATAGAATATGTGCCGGCCACGGGCCAGTGGCAAGCCACCCGTTTTCAAATCCTGTTAAAAGGGATAATCAGAAGTCAACAGCAGTTTCAAGAGAGAGAGGAAAAGTCCACCATCCATTACCTATGACCTTGAAATTCTGAAAGCTGACAACTGAAGGGGTGTTGGTTTTTATAATTTTGACATAAGCACGATGACAGGAAACAATGAATGAACTCCCATGAGGCTTTTCATAGTCTGTCCCTCTTCCTGTGCGAAGTCATACGTTTCACTCCTTTGGCTAGACCTGCCTCACACTACATCTAGTTTGTCTTAAATGCAAGGCTCTGACTTTGGGGAACACTCAGAATTTTAGAGGAAGGATGATGGGCCCAATGATGGGTCCAATTTGTAACCTGTTGGTGGGAAACTGGCGGTCGTGTTAACGAGAAGCTGGAGGAAGGCGAGAGGAAGCTGAGTAAGGAGCTGTGGGCAAACTAGCGGTGAAAAATGCTGAGAACTGCACCAAAGTGGCAGAAGCTGGGGACAGAGGCACAGACTGAGGAGCCATAGTGATTAGAAATGCCTCCCCCAAGAGATATGTCCAAAGCGTAATGCCCAGTTGCTGTGAATGTGAAGGTACTTGTACCTGGGTCTTTGCAGATGTCATCAATCTATAGGGATCATGAAATGAGATCATCCTGGACTTAGAGTGGCCCTGAGTCCAGTGACTGTTGTTGTCCACAGAAGAGAAAGGACGGAGCCCAGCTGGCGTGGCTCAGTGGTTGTGTCAACCTGTGAACAAGGAGATCGTGGCTCAATTCCTGGTCGGGGCAGATGATCAGGGTGTGGGCTCAACCCCAACTGGATGGGCCGAATGTAGGTGGCAGCTGACTAATGAATCTCTCATTGTTGATGCTTCTGTCTCTTTTCCCCTCTCCCTTTCTCTCTGAGATCAATAAAAAAAAATTTTAAAGAAAGGACAGGGGGCTTCAGGACACACTGAGGAGGGGGAAGGCCACGTGTGAGTGGAAGGAGAGTCCAGTGGTACCTCTGCCAGCCCAGGAACACCCAGGACTGCCAGACCTGCCAGAAGCTAAGAGAGAAGCACAGAGCGATTCTGCCCAGAGCCTCCTGACAGAACCAACCTTGATTTTGGACTTCTGGCCCCAGAACTGCGAGAGAATACATTTGTTATCTGAAGCCACTTGGCAGTTTGTTAGGGCAGCCCTAGGACACTAACACAGAGGGGTTTCAGCCATGTGAGGCATCTTCATTCTGAGGACAGAGTGAGGGAGGAGAGAGGTGGCCCCAAGGTCAGAAGTCAGAAGACGCCGACATTGAGCAGAAAACGGAACGGTGACTGAGAAAGGAAAGTCGGAGGGGGAGACAAGCACCGGGAGAGTGAAGGCTCAGGAAGCCGTGAGCCGCAGGCAGGAAGTTGTGCTCCACGGTGTCAAATTCTGCAGAGGAGACTAAAGAATTAAGGCTGAGAATAGAACTCCAGATTTAGCAAGAAGGTCATTGATGACACTGAGTTGGAGCAGTTTCAATAAACTAAGCAGTAAATAATATGTGAGAAAGATAAAACCAGGAGAGAATTCTTTCCGAGTCTGGCAAAGGTGAAGGGAAGAAGGTGGCTGTGTCACGTGTAGAGTCAAGAGAAAGGATCTGTAGGATGGAAGCATAAATATACAGATGCCAGGTGGTGTGGTTCAGTGGTTGAGCATCAGTCAACTCATGAACCAAGAGGTTATGGTTTGATTCCCTGTCAGGGCACATGCCCAGGTTGCAGACACAATCCCCAGTAGGGGGCATGCAGGAGGAAGCCAATCAATGATTCTCTCTCATCATTGATGTTTCCAGCTCTCTCTCCCTCTCATTCTCTCTGAAATCAATAAGGTAGATAGGTGATTGATAGATAGATGATAGATAGATAGATAGATAGATAGATAGATAGAGTCAGCCATGTGAGTCATCTTCATTATGAGAATATATATATATATTAGGACCATCCAATGGAAATAGTCAAATTTCCATCAATATTTGGGGAATAGAGTGAAGGGTATTTCTTAGTAAAGAGCTATTGCTGGGAAGCAAATACTCAGTGAGAGGCAATATTTCCCAGCCTCCCTTGCAACCAGGTAGAGACACATGATCAGTTTTCACCAATAGCATGGAGCTGAAATGCTAAGTCTCCTCCAAGCCCAGGTGGGTGAGAGATGAGTGTATCTTTTCTCCCTTCCCCAAATTGCCTCACTCCCTCCACGCCCCCCAACTGCTCCACCTCACCTCCAACTGGATGGGGAGGACTTCACTGCCCTTAGAAATGGCAGCACCACAAACCTGAAGAAGCCTGGGTTCCTGAATAACCACCTGTAGGAAAGCCTCCCAATCACAGGAAAATCCACAGCAGACTCTTATATGAGTGAAAAATAATGATTGTCTTAAGTCACTGAAATATGGGAGTTTCTCAACCGAAGAACTTGTATGAATATACGCATAACCCATGGACACAGACAATAGGGTGGTGAAGGCCTGGGGTGGAGGACGACGGGGGTGGGCTAGAAGGAGTCAATGGGGACAAGGGGGACATACTTGTTTCAGCAGCTAGTATGACTCTAACACAGTCTGCATATCACATGTGCTTAGGTCTTGGGTTGCTGAGTCCCTGCCACCTGCCAGAGAACTCAACTCCGACCAGACTAACCCACTAAAGACCACCTGCCTGGCAGCACCTGGCATCTGTCTCATCCTGACTGAAGGTATTTTGTTCACTCAGCCCAAACGTATTCATCATCTCCTAGTGTGTGCAGCACACGGGTCAGGAGAGGGATACAGCCATGCGTGTGATGGATGCCTGCCTTCAGGTAGCTCATATTCCAAAGGGGCATGTGGAAACTAAACAGGTGACATCTAGAGTATAATATCAGTGAGGAATACAGAAATAAATAAGGCAGAATAAAAGGACAGAAAACGATGGGCAGGTGCAATTTTCTGTAGGATGGTCCAGGAAGGCCACTTGGGGATTTGACGGTGAAGCAGAGACTGTGTGTGTGACTGAGCAAACGAAGGAAGAGCTGGAGGAACAGGAACCTGGACAGAGCAGCAGCTCTCACCGGAGCCCAGAAAGGAGAAGGTGTTCGCTCAGCAATTTTGGCAGAGCAGCTAGGCCAGTGTGACCGGAGGTGAGGCAGCAAGATAACAAGGAGACAGAGCATGTCCGGCCATGGGGAGGATGCTGAGTCCTGTTTTAAGAAAAGGCAGCCCCAGACCTGCCCAGCACCCAGCCCAGCCCTCAGCAGACAGGACTTTGCCTACTACTTCCTGAGAGCTTGGCCCTTCCCTGCAGACATGCCCAGATCCCAGGGCCCAGCTGCTGTGGGATGTCCCCACCGGCTGAGGTGCTCTGAGCTCCCCTGGGCATGTGTAGCCAGCCAGACAGCAGGTGCATTTGCAAGGTGGCCTGAGGAAATGGCTTTTGCTTTTTTTGTGGTTGTTTTTCATGGAGTGCTGACTCCTCTGCAGAGAAAATCAAGTTCCCAGGAGAAGCAGCACCCACAAGGCAGTGGGCACTGGGTCTATATTTGAGCTGAGAAGCATGCAGACAGACAGGCGGGAGTCCAAACACTGCCTCTGCCTTCTGCGGTGGCAAATGAGTCATGCTACCTCCTGGAGCCTCAGGAAGCTCCTGCAGCTCTGAGAGGAGCCATCTCTCAAAGACGCGGCCTCGGGGCCTCCACACTCGGAACTTCCCACCATCGCCATGACTCACAACTGCAAAGGAGGCTTCACCCATGTGTGCACAGCTCTGTCCTCACCACTCACTCACCAGCCTGGGACTGGCTGACTTCATTTCTAAATGAGGAGCCGCTGGCCCTGAGAGGTGGTGTGTTAGGCCAGAGGTCACAGAGCCCGTGCCCCGGCTACTGCTGTGAAACAGATTTAAAAGTAATCATTTTTCACCTGCAGGCAGTCGGCTATGGGTGCTGAAAGCTCAAAGCCCTTTGTGGGTCCCACAAGGTCTTACACCCGGGATCAGCTCACTGCAGCCCACAGCCATGCAAGTTGCAACTCATCTGCATATTGTCTAGGGCCGCTTTCCTCCTGCCCTGGAGAGTTGAAGCGTTGCCTCAGAGACTCTTGGAGCCACAAAACTAGAAGTAGTTTCTATCTGGCCCTTTACAGATAGGATTTGTTGATGTCACTCTTCACGGTTAGTCCCTCCCCCTCACTCTTTTCCAGCCACATTGATCTCCCTTCTCTTCCCCAAACAAGCCTGGAGTTTCTGCCCCAGGACCTCGGCATGTGCCATCCTCTCTGTCTGAAACATTTTTCCTCAAGATTTTTACAGTCTGACATCCACTGCTGACTCCTCAGGGAAGCCTTCCAGGATCTCACTATCTAACAGCACCCAAGTCCTATCTCAAATCTACTTTTTTTTTTTTAATGGCACATATTACCTTCTAAGTTACCTTATTCATGTATGTACTTCTTGTAAGAGTTTCCCACTAGAAAATTGCTCCATGGGAACAGGGAGCTTTCACACACTACCACAATCACTCTAGAATTCTAGTTCATTGTACCTGCACCTACGGGTCACCTCTGCGTGAGGCCAGCTGCTTGACAAAGTGATGCAATTGCTCCTTCAAGGAAGTATCCCATTATTTTGGAAATAAAAGTCCCAAGTTAGGAACCACTTTGCTGTGTTCACTGAGGGATGATTAATAACTGGGAGCCTGGCTGCACCTCATTTCCACACCCGGACTGATAGGATGGAAAGAGATGCTGTGTCAGAGAGGCCAACGGGATTCCTTGGGGACTTAGCCATTTACAGGGATTGTTAATAGGAGAATCATTAATAGGAGAGTTTGTTAAGCCTTTTTCCATGACAAGGAGATAAGTGGATGAGCACAGAGATGGAGCAAGTGCACAGACAGGACTGGCCAGGGCCCCGATCGCTGTGGGGCGCAGATGAAGGGAGAGCGTGGACCGACACTTAGCGATCTGTCTTCTACGAGGAAAATGCTGGGTGCAGGGAGCCTGGGATGGCTGCAGTCTGGTGGCTGCTGCTGCTTTGATGTAGAGACTGCTCTGTGTTTTTGCTCAGTTCTTGGGGACAGAGTCTATTTTAGCAGCTCTGACCCCCCTGGGGCATGGCTTACTATGCCGCTCTCCAGATCTAACCATGAGCCTCCAGAAAGATGGCTGTCCCCAGCAGATGGCCCACCAGGCTCCATGGTGCCAGCGAAGAGGAGGGACTCAGGCCCAGACAGGCTTGCTGACCCACATGCTTCACTTTGTTATGGAAGTGGGAGCTGGAGGAAGAGACTGGGAGGGACAGTCAGGGTCCAGGAACTGTGCCTGCTGAAGTAAGTACATTTCTCTGAGGCTGACTTCCCATGGACCCCTTTCCCCATCTAACAGCCTCCCGTGCCTCCTCACACTGCCCGGACTGCCTCTATCTCAGATTCCTCCCACCAAAGGCTGGTTTCAAACTAGGTAGAGCCCTGACTCCCTAATTTCACTGTGAAAAACAAGCCCAGGGTTCTCTTCCTAGGGTGCAAGAACTAGGAAATAGGGATGAATAAAAACATCACAAAGAGGCAATAAATCTAGTGGAATCTGTGTTTTAATTTACCTACCATCCATTCTGTGTTCTGGTTATTATAATATATTTAGAGGGCGGATGGGCCCATCACCCCTTAGTTCTCAATTTTTGAGATTTGGGTTATGGCTAGCCTTCAGCCATGCTGGACTCCAGGGTAGACACATGGGCCAAGCCTGTGCCAATCACGGTAGCTCGTCCTTCTGTTCCTGGTAATGGGTTTATGGATGGACAAATGGTGCAGGTAAAACCAATCTGCATCAATTCGAGGGCTCGTGCTGAAGAGTTTAAGGGAGAGGATTGTTCCTCCTGCCTGGGTAGAGAGAGGACAGAATGAAGGCCAGGAGCTGCTGAAAGCTGTCTGCCCCGCTGGTGGGGAGCCTGCGAATAGAGCCAACAGTGAAAAGAAAAGCACATGAGATGGGGCCAGCATGACTGCCTCCTGAGGACCACCTGATACAGCCATGCCTGAAACAGGCCCTGCTCTGAACATGTGTCAGTTACATAACATATGCATTGTACAAAATATGCCCTCTGATTTTTTTCCCTCAAGCATGTTTCAGTTGGGTTTTACATCTCTTGCTACAAAATAACCTCGTATTTTAACTGACACTACTGCAGAAAAATCCAGCATCTAGCTGCCGTAGGAAACGGCCTCCACCTTCCAAAGCTCATGCCAATGCATATAATTGGTGGAACCTGGGGAGTCTGGGAAAGCTATAATTGCTAGCTTTCCATCCTCAATAGCACCGGAAGGTGCTCTAGAAGAAATTTGGGATGAATTCTAGGTGCCAGGTTATCACATATATCTCTGGGCGATTGTGAAGAAGCCAAGAAGACATGATAAGAAAGCAACTGGATAGATGTACTGTGACTCATCACTGAATGCATGCATAGGGCTGATGCCAAGGCCAAACATCTGAACTGTTTCTGTAATTGAGTTAACATCCTATCCCGCTGGCGCTATGTCAGTGATCCATGCTTCAGGAGAGCAATGGCAGAAACAACCTTAAGTTAAAATGAGGAGACTGCGTCTAAGCTTGTTACTGAGTAGCCCTGTGAATCTGACCTCTCTCCTCCCCCAGGCAAGGTGTAGTGCTTTTCCCAGTGCAGCCAGAGGAGGAGCATTTCTCTATGTGGGTGAATCTCAAAAGCCTCTTTCAGCCACAGAACTTATGAGAGGCCCTTGCTCCCTTGCACCATATGACTCACCTTCCCCTTCCAGGGTCTCTTTGCTGAGTGCACACTTCCCAGCAGGTAGAAGGGCTTATTCACTTGACACTTGGCAATTAAAGCAAGGAAGGTGCCCCACAGGCTGGCTAGGTGGTCCTGCTTCCAGTTTTCCTGAGCCTCAGCTGGATCCCTAGCCCTGGGGTCCCTCCTTTCTATTTCCCATTTTACTGCTCCTGCCTACACATACCCACTCCCATTCTGCCCTGGACCTGGTCTCAATCTGGGGCCAATTACAGGCCATAATCCAATCATCCTACAAGAGCAGCTTAATGGCTGGGATTTCAGTAAACCTCTAAATCCACCCATTATGGATGTGGTGGTTACTCAGGGACCAGCCAGATGGTTGGTAAAGTGTTTGGGAGCCACAGAGCTTTGCCCTTAGAGTTCTTCTGTGTCACAAAGGGATCTACAGCGGAGGTAACTATGATGGAAAAGAGAAGCCCTGGTCAGTGGCTCAGTGGGATTGGGTGTTGTCCCATGCACTGAGAGGTCACTGGTTCAATTCCCAGTCAGGGCACATGCCAGGGTTGCAGGCTCCATCACCATAGGGCCGTGGTCGGCAAACTGCGGCTCTCGAGCCACATGCGGCACTTTGGCCCCTTGAGTGTGGCTCTTCCACAAAATACCACAGCCTGGGTGAGTCTATTTTGAAGAAGTGGCATTAGAAGAAGTTTAAGTTTAAAAAATTTGGCTCTCAAAAAAATTTTCAATCGTTGTACTGTGGATATTTGGCCCTGTTGACTAATGAGTTTGCCTACCACTACCGTAGGGGGTATGCAGGAGGCAGCTGATCGATGCTTCTATCTCTCTCCCTTCCTCTTTCTCTAAAATCAATATAAACATATTTTTTTTAAAAAAGGAATTCCATGCATGACTGTATAACAATGCTTATTTGTTTTGTTTTTGAAATATTTTGACAATGGAATTTTGACATCATTCCTTGGTACTCCTTTGTGTTTTATTTTATGCATTTAAGGGCTTTGCTCTGAGGATGGTCCACAGACTGCACCAGATGCCAATGGGACCCATGACACAGAAAAGAGGAAGAGACTGTGTCTTGAAGGAAGTCTGGCCCCAGTCGGGGAGAACTGCTTCAGGAAAAATGTAGCAATGGGTGACTCCAGAAACAAACTGAGCCAGAACAGAAGGCAGTCAAGAAGTAAGATACTACACACAAGAAGAACAGAGCTAAGTGAACTGCTCCTCAGAAAAGCAAGAAAACATCAAGCAGAACTCTAAATAGTGTAGCTCTCCATACCTAGAAAGAGTTTTGAATAATCTGAGGCAGAAGAGCCCAAGCAGCATTTTCATGGTAAAGGTTAAAAAAGACAACAGTGCAGGTGACAGATTATTACATTAACTAGAGGCCCTGTGCACAAAATTCATGTGTGGGTAAGGTTGCTAGACCTGGCCGGCGATCAGAGCCAATCTGTAGGGTGACCAGCAGGGTGACCAGGGGCCCCCACTGGCACCATCTTGCCAGCCTGGGGCCTGTGGGCTAGGGGCAGCTCCTGCATTGAGTGTCTGCCCCCTGGTGGTCAGTGTGCATCACAGCAACTGGTCATTCCACCATTCAGTCAATTTGCATATTAGGCTTTTATTATATAGGACTAGAGGCTCAGCGCATGAAATTTGTGCAAGGGGGGGGGGGTCCCTCAGCCTGGCCTGCACCCTTTCCAATCCAGGACCATAAGGATAAGGCCTAAACCAGTAGTCAGACATCCCTCTCATAATCCAGGATTGCTGGCTCCCAACTACCCTCCTCTGCAGGCCTAGGTCCCCTGCAACTGCCATCCTCTGCTGGCCTGGTCACCCTTAACTTCCCACAACTGCCCTCCCCTACAGGCCATTTTGTGGTGGCCATCTTGTGTCCATATGGGGGCAGCCATCTTGTGTCATGGAGTGACAGTCAATTTGCATATTACTCTTTTATTAGATAAGATGGTTTGCAATATAGGAATGCAAGATGGCAAGTAAAAATATTGGGTAACCAGTTACATTTTAATTTCAGATAGGCAAAGAATACAACTTTAGTATAAGCATGTCCCAAATATTGCATAGAACATGCTTATACTAAAAAGATCAATAGCATGAGTATTTTTAATGATTTTCACATGGGATAGGCTTATACTAAAATAAAAATTGTTCTTTATTTCTTTTCCATTCAAATTCAACTAGTTGTCATTGCAACCCTACCAATCACCCATGCCTCCCGGCTGCCACATTTCTGCATGGACTCTGGTCATATGACTTGCTTTGGCCAATGAGATGTCAGCAAATATACCACAAACCAAGGCTTGCTGAAGGCTTGTGCAATGAGCCTCTTGGAATGCTGCTGCCACCCTGAGGTGTAGCCTTCTTAAGGATGAAACACACCATGGGGAGAGAAGTCCAGCAACCTATCCCCCTTCTGACATTCCAGCTACATGCAATCTCCTGAGGGACCCAGGTGAGCCCAAAGCCACCCAGGATGCCAGAACACACAATTGGGTTGAAAAATAACAATTCATTGCTTTTCAGAGGCAGTTTGTTATGTAGCAACAGATAACTGATAGAGTACATCTTATGGTCATTCACTTCGTGAAGATTTCTGTAGAACCTACTACATGTAAGTCACTAAAATAGGCAGATGAGCTACACTACAATCACTCAGATTGTCTGTTACAAATCCATACTCACAGACCAGCCCCATTGAATCAGGAGCTTTGGAGGCAGGAATGAGTAACATGCCTTTTTGACAAGCCTAACCTGGTGATTTTTTTAAATCCTCCATGGAGTTTGAAGATTACTTCAATAAAGAGGCACCAAAAATGGTAGACTCTGTTCTGCCCTGAAGCTATCCAGCCTGAGAGAGGAGACAGAGGGGTACCCAGCATCCTGTAATACAAGGCCAAAGGAAATGACTGCCCCAAATTAACCACAAGAAACCAACCCTTAGGAGCCACAGATAAATGAGAGATTAACTGAGGAGGAAGGTTCAGAAGGCTTCCAGCAGAGAAAGCTTTAGAGCTAGACATTATCAAGTGAGTATGGATTAGTTCAGGGTATGAGAAAAGTGCCAAACCAATATGAAGGCAGCCTCACATCAGGGTTTTGGTGTCAGCTAATAATAGCCACCATTTGTTGTGCGACTACTATTTGTAAGGAATGATCTTTTGAATCTTCACCTAAAAACTGCAGGACAGGCACTATGGTCCCATTTTAAAAGTCTCAGAGAGGAGATGTCACTTGCCCCAGGACACAGAGCCAGGAGTTGGTAAAGTGAGGATTTAATACCCATCTGCCCGACTCTACGAATCTGGTACTTTCTACCCTGTCCCATCCCCACTGTCAAGGGGCCAGCTCACCCTACTCAGCCTCCATTTCCTCATCTATGAGGGGGAAAGATCAGATGAAGAGGCACACAAGATAATTTCTGAGGCCCCATTATTGGGGCCTATTCGACTCCACTTTAGATAATAGTTGTACTTGCTTGGGGGGGGGGGGGTTACAGCAACTGAAGGAGTGGACCTCAGTCCTTGGGGATCATTGTTAAGGTCCTGTCAGCTTGGGTTGCTATAGCAAAATATCATAAAATGGGTGGCCTATGAACAATAAAAATTTACTTCTCACAGTTCTGGAGGCTGAAAGTCCAAGATCAAGATGTACCATGTTCAGGTTCTGGTGAGAGCCCTCTTCCAGTTGCAGACTGGCAAGTTCCTGCTGTACCCTCACCTGGTAGACAGGGGAAAGAAGCAAACTCTCTGGTCATTCTGAATAAGGCACTGATCCTATCCTGGATGCTCTACCCTCATGACCTCATCTAACCCAAAGGCTCCACTTCCTAATACCAGCACATTGGGGAGCAGGGTTTCAACATGTGAATTT
Source organism: Antrozous pallidus (assembly GCA_027563665.1). Classification (NCBI taxonomy): domain Eukaryota; kingdom Metazoa; phylum Chordata; class Mammalia; order Chiroptera; family Vespertilionidae; genus Antrozous; species Antrozous pallidus. The sequence continues at coordinate 110,044,341 of CM050513.1, read as the reverse complement.
GGGGGGCAGGACACAAATATTCAGTCCATACCAGAACCAACCCAGATATACGCATCACCAACCATCTACCTATCACTTTCAATAACTGCAGCTTTAAAAACTCTATTTGCCTCCTTCTTGAGGAAGGAAATGAGGGGGGGAATCAGATGAAGGGAAGGAAGCAGGTTAGGGAATAATTGAATAATTATTTGTGAATATGTGAATGACTGAATGAATGATAGCATGAGTAATAAGTCAATCTATATATATATAAAAGCCTAAGAGACCATCAAACCATTAGACCATCTGACTGGTAGCTATAACTCACAATGACCACCAAGAGGCAGATGCTCTGACTGGTAGCTATGATGCACACTGACCACCAGGGGACAGATGTTCAACGCAGGAGCTGCCAAGTTGCGATGACTTGGGAACTGTGGTTCTTGGGTGACGTACCCAGTACCAGAGAAGAGGGAGCCCGATTCTGGGGTGTGTCACCTGAGGCCAGTTCTCTCGCAATCCGGAACCCCTAGAAAGATGTTGGAGAGCCAGTTTCAGCCTGATCCTGCAGGCTGGGCTGCACCAGTGCATGAATCTGTGCACTGAGCCTCTAGTGAATGAATAATAGAGAACCATATGATTGAGGAGAGTCTGATCAAATGGCCTCCAATTCCTCAGTTAAATTTAGAGGAATATCAAATATTTGAGGACAAGGCTGAGTGTGGAAACATGTGCTCTAGAGACAAGCAAAGACACACATGGACTAAGGCCAGAATTAGCAAGGTGGGAATTGTGAACAGATTGCTTGCAAGCTTTGGCCTTTTTCGACCCAGGAGAAAGGCTGGAGGCTCAGGGAGGACCCAGCCATAGGGGAAAGTGGTGCAGAGCCCTAGACAGTGACAGAGCCCACACCAGCTCACCATGGGAAAAGCTGGGTATAATCTTGTAACACTCCCTGCACAAAATTCTTCCTAAATGAGAAGCTTCTCACTGGTGATGAAGTAAACGGGAAGCTTTCACTGCTCAAGGTCAGCGAGGGCTGCTGCTAGGGAATCCTGAAATTCTGAAGCCTACAGGTTAATATGATGGTCAAGGACATCAGCCTATGTGGAGAGCGCTTCATTCTGCACTAAATTAAGTCCATTCAGATGACTTAATTAACTCTTCTGAAGTTTTCTCACTTTGAAGAGGAAAAAAAAATCACTTCTGTTTTACTCTCATTTCTTAGAATTAGACTAGGCTCTAAGATGGTGCATATAAGCACTTTAAAAATTATAGAGTGTTTTTAAAATGCAAGAGATCACTTTGCTAAGCAAGGAGATCTGCCTGGGAGAGAAGAAAGTGAACCAATATTGATATGCCAAGCATCCTACTGGGCACTTACTTCATCGTCATCAAATCATGCAATCAGCACAACAACCTAAAAGCTGTCTTGCCTCCATTTTGCAGATGGGGAAACTGAGCCCAGCAGTATCCAGCCAAGGAGAGATGGAGCCGGGATCCAGGGCCTGGCAGGGAGCTTGCCTCCGGGATTGAGAGTTATTGTTCCACACCCCCTTTCACGGTGCAATCCAGAGAACTCACCTCTTCATGTACTTGCCACTCCAATGTACCCTCTCCATTGGCAACACCCATCCTATTCATTAAATTTGGGAATCCAGACTAAGACCTCGCTTTTCATTCCTATTTAATATTATAGCTTCTTTCTAGTTAAAAGGGTAAGAGTGAGAGCTGTTATATCCAACTATGCCCCTAATTGAGGTAATAAATTGTATCCTATCTAATAGAGAGGGAATGTGCAAATTGACCATTACACTATCACAAAGATGGAGGTGCCCATAGCCACAAGATTGTAGCTCCCAGTCCCTTCAGCTCCACCAGAGTCCCACAGTCCTTTCAGCCCAGCTAGAGGGGCAGCAGACACACAGTGAGGCTGGACCCTCCCTCAGCCTCCAGCCACCCAGGGCCACCCAAGATTCAGGTAACCAAGGCCAGCCAAGGCTTGTGCTGCCAGCAGTGGCAGCAGCAGCAATGTGATGGGGGCATCACCTTCCCCTGATTTCTGGGTCACCTCCCGCCCTGAGGGCTCCTGGACTATGAGAGGGGGCAAGCTGAGCTGAGGGACCCCCCCTCCAGTGTATGAATTTTCATGCACTGGGCCTCTAGGTTGCATATAATGTGACAAAATCCCAGACATCTCACATTGCTACATTCAACACAAAAGCCCTGGTTCTTCCCTTTGCCCTTCTTTCCCCTCTAAATGTCACTTGCTCAGATCTTATGGTTCGGAGGCATTTTTGTTTTTCTTTCTTTCCACCCCTCCTTGTTTCCCATCCAACCCCGAATCCCAAATTCTTTCATGTTCTCCATTCTTACTGCCAGTAACACATCCCACCATCTCTCACTTAATTCACTGCCAAGGCTTTCTAACTGGTCCTCCATTTCCAGTCTCACCCCACTCTGATTCATTCCCACATGCAGCCTGAACCGTCTTCTTAAAACATATAAGTCATTTCCCTGCTTAGATTGGATAAATGGTCTAATGGAACTCTCTGTATTATCTTCGCAACTCTAAATCTAAAATTATTTCAAAATTTTAAAAAATTAACTTCTAGAGACTTCCTTTTGACTTGGCAGTTCTTGTCACCCTCTCTGGCTCCCCCTGCTCCATTCACAGTGGCTTTCTCTCCATTCCCAGAAAACAGCAAGCTTCAGAGTCCCTCCTGACCTTGGGGACTTGGCACATGCACCTTTTCCTCTGGGAGCTTCTTCTGTTCTCCATGTTGCTTCTCTGAGTCCTCAACTCTCATTGCCCTGAGGTGCTTTCGTGACTCCCATCCTCAGCGGTTCCCTGTCCGGCCCTGCTTGCCTTTGACTGCGGCTTTCCCGGGGTCAGAGACCTTGTCTGTCTCATCACCCTCTCATTCCCAGCCTCTAGCTCGTTACCTGGTTCAGGAAACATACCCAGTATGAGTTCTCCCCTCCCTCATCTTTCAAGGTAATTGCAGATAAATGGTTGGTGTGCATTAAGCTCTCTACTTCATTGCAGAATTTCCTTCACAGGAGCATAGCCCATGGGACCTCAACAAACTGTGTTCCCTGTGGTATCATGAAAAAATAGCAAATCTTAGAATTTATATTCCTACCCTACAAGAGAATAGACAGTTTGAACAAGGTTAATAAGAAAAACAAGAAAAACCCTTTCCTGCACATTGTCCGTTTTGTGGTCCCATTTCAATCCTCCCTCATCACAGCCTATAAGAAGGATATAGAAAACATGATATTGAGAAATGAAAGAAAGCAGCCTGCCATGGAGACCTTCACCCCTAATGCAGGTAAGCATGTTTTAAGAGACAATTCTTCTGTCATTCCCTTGAAAGCTTTTGATGTCATGTGACCCTCTCTGCTCAGCATTTCAGTGCCTGGATTCCCCATACTCCTTACCCCATATCCTAGCTCAATGCATCAGGCAAATATCAGAGTTGGGGTTTTTGGTACATATTTGATATGTACAAAGATGTCACATATCACCATGGGCAAGAGGCAGTCTTAAAAACAGAGTGCACTTCACAGCTCCGTTGAGTGAATAAGAAAATGTGATAAAAATGGCTGTCATTGTTGAGCACTGTACTGCATACCAGGCACGAAGTGTTTGGGTGGGAAGGGTTTGTCTTATCTCATTTGATTGTCCGTATTGTTTTGTTCAATCATGTTGCCCACAGGCCTAGTTTAGACACTAAGTGGTTTACATAGTTTCCTAGAAACGAAAGAACAATCCGGACAGATACTGTACATATCCCCATTTTATAGATGAAGATCCAAAGGCTTGGAGAAACTGATTTCTTCAACATGACACAGCAGAAAGTGGGGAATCTGGATCGAACCCATGTCTAGTCTGAGCTTCCCCTGTGCTTTCCAACTAGAACAGCTCATCATTGCAACCCCCTATTCCAGCCCAAAAGTTACTTGGTTACAAGTGCATACTATTGCTTAACTCCAAAGCACAAATGCTGACTAGCCCCCAAATCTAAGGACATTGTCCCATCCAGTGCCTCTCTCCTGGCTTTCTAGATGATTGGATGTGCATGCTGTTCTGAATGAAAGAACAAAGAAACCTTTTTCAAAGTGACATTTGCCCTTTAAATGTGAAAGTCGTCTGACACTGTGTTTCTTTCATTAGGTCGGGGTTGCCGAATTTCCACTTACTTTTTCAGGCAGGAGATGCACAGGGAATACACTGGGTTAGCCGGTCCAGCTCAGCTTTGCTGATGGAAACACGGGTTCTGATTGGTGTCCTGGCCAGGCTGCTGGGTGGAATGCAGGAGTGTGGAGTCTTACTTAAATAGCTCTGCCATTTCCTGAGGCTTCCAATCTTCCTATGGGAAACAAGAAGCCACACGGGACAAAACCTGGGCAAGAAGGTAAAATGGGAGAGTCAGAGCCCTTGATAAAAACAATGATGATAAGTTCTATGTATTGCAATCTCTCACAATTAATTTTCACAACAAACCTTTGTATAAACAGTATAATTCTGTTGAATTTCCAATGAGAAAAGTGAGGCTCAGAGAGTTTAATCATCTTTCCCAAAGTCACACAGCTGCTACATGAAAGAATAATTTTACCAATTGCTGTGAAAATCAGCAGGAATATGGGGAAGTCCTGTACATTGGGGTGAGGGAGGGTGTCCCCTGTAGGTCACTTTTCTCTGTCTCCCACTTTTATTTTTAGTCTGTAAGGTAAAGTAGAGTTAGATACTCTGGGAGTTTCTGTCTAGCTCCAATATTTTTTATTTGGAATTAAATATCTTCATGATAATATCTGGAGCACCAGAAGGTGTGTCTTATTAAATGTACTTATAATAATGAATGTGTCCATCGCTTACCTAGGTGAGTTATCTAATTAGGATAGCTTTTCTCCTAATTTTGACATCTTATTTTAGTTACTAAATTCCCTTGATCTAAACCCAGCCCTGCCAGCTACTAGCTATGGAGCCTTGAACATAGCCTTACTCCATAAATCCATTTGGGTTTTTTTTTCAGAAGCTATCTGATAGAATAAACAAATGTGTCTGTTAAAGGTGATAAAACAGGACATGGTTCCTGGGCTAGCCTTCGGTTCTTTTCAACTCTCTCTTCAATCTGCTCTCCTGTTCTTAGAGCTAGAAGGGCTTTGGTCTTCATTTTGAAATAAGATAAATAGAAGGTCTTCGTTTTCCTAGCACCAACGTTCCCCTTGGAAGCTTGGGGTTGGTTTGGAAGATACTCAAGACTTAGCAAGCACTCTCCCTTGCCACCTTTCTGTACCCACAGTAGGACTCCAGAAACCATGGGACTTTCATCTACCATAACCTGAAACCATGATCATTACTAATTTTGCAAACATCATATTTACATTTTCAAATCTGATCCACTACAATTTTCAATCCCCCTGGAGGGCAAACCCAATCTTCTACCATTTTTCTTAACTACAAATCAAGTTACTACACTACCTTCTTCAAACCACCTGAAAGCCCACCACAAACATCCTTCTAATCAAGTCATGCTATAAAGCTAAAACCTTATGTTTTCACCAACCAATGCGAGACCACTTCCCAAATCTACAAAAATGGTAGGCAGACAAAATAATGAACCTTATAAATGGACCAAGTCCAGGGGGGAGAGAGAGAGAGAGAATAAAAGATCATTGCTCCTACAGCACCATTGTCCCAGGGACTCAGACTAGGGTAAGAAGTGCAGAAAATCATGGGTTCTGCTATTCAGAGCTCATATGAATGCAGAAAGATAAGGCCAAAGGAACTCAATAATTAGTATATAAAAAGGTACAAAGAAAAAGAATGTGAAATCAACCATGTACATCAAAGTCCTTTTTTTTGTTTGTTCGTTACCTTCCAGTTTCCAAATAAAGTCCATGGCAATGATGACAGCCAACACATTGCATAATAGTGTCAGACACCTCTACAGGTGTTAAATAGACATACCAAAGGCACTAAAAAGGAGCAGAAAATAGAAGTTCTTCCTCATTATCTTCTCCAAACATCATCAAATCAACAGACCACAAAAGAAAGGTTGGTTTTTTGTGTGTTTTTTAACAGCCCACTAAGGTTCTGGCATTAACCCTTTGTGTTCTGGAAGCTACGGAAGCACTGAGCAATCTTTCAAAGGGAAGGTGGGCTGGCTAGGAACACTGGCTTGGCCAGGGTTAATCTCCAATGTCAGACATGATAGTATCTCCCATGTTGGGGGAATGAAGTCTGAGATGGCTCTAGAGGGCCATCTGTCTTCCAAGAACCCCAGGATATACTTCCTACAAAAAGAAATGTGTGTCATACCTGAAAGAAGACTGAAATGGTTCCTCACTTTGGGAATGGGAAGGTTTGGAAGATGTAGGATTCTGATTTATCAAGATCTGATCCTGTTAGTGAGGACTTTTGACTACACTTCTCTGACTGCTCCCTGATAAGTCATTTCACGAATGCTTTCCCCTGACTCTGGTATCTCCTCAATCGTCACTGCTTCCTCTACAAGCCCAGTTCCATGTGAAACCAGGGTCCATTAGGAGAGATTGATATTAGTAAAAAGGCTTGTTCCAATAAGCATAAACTGAAACTGAAGAGGAAAAATCCTGGCATCATTAAAAGCACCTGCTTTGGGGATCATAGTCAGCAGCAATATGACCTTGACCAAAGGACTTGACCTTACAGAAACTGGTTTTCATCACCTATAGAATGGAAATGAAAATACTAACGTGAAGGGGAAATGTGAGTCTCAGGTAATGTGATGTCTGGAAAGCTCTCAGCATGAGATAAGCAAACACTGAGTGAAAGTTACTCTTGGACGTGAGCCATGAGGGATAGAAATAGAAGGAAGTAGGACTCAGAAACTGGGCAGAACACCAGCCCTGTAGATCCTCTAGATCTGGCACAAGACCGGCGCTGTGAACACCTCGACGTGAAGAAGAAAACCAAAGTGGTTTTCTGTTAGATCTTCCATGATCTGCAGAAGAAGAACCCCCCCTTATTTCTGCACATAAATGCCCAGGGGCACAGACTTTGGCACATGGAAGATGCTTAATGAATGTTTGAATGAATACATGAATGAGTCAACTCAAAAACAACAAAGTTAAATCATAATAACAATAATATCAAACACCTCTATGGTGTTTACTAAACACCAGGTCTACATAGCACAGACTTTTAAACAGATTAGCTCATTTAATCCTCACATCAGCTCTACCAGGGACATCCTGCTAGCATGCTTATCTTAGAGATGATGAAAATAAGACACCGAAGAGGATACTGGGTTCCCCAATTCCACGCCTAACATTGGCAGAGCTGAACTTTGAACCCAGGCAGCCTGGCTTTGGATTCCATGCACTCAAACCTTGATGTATCGCCTACCTCAAAAAAGAAATTTGCTCATTTAAAACACCCAACAATTCACGCTTATGTTGGGAAAACTGAATGTACAGAATATTAATATTTTGCCTTACTTCCTTCTAGGCTTTTTTTCTATCCTTATCTGAGTAGATTTGACCATAGCTTCCCCACAAAGTTAACAGGGGGTGGGGGGAAGGAAGGGGGGCTGCTTTTCAAAGGGACTGGTTGCTTAATTAACTCAGCTACACATCACTTTGTAAAGAATTTTTGCAAATCAAGAGTCAAAAACGTATCTATTAGTTGCAACCAATGGGTGCCCAATCTAAAAATAATGGAGTCCCTTCCAGCCTGTGGGCATGGGGACTCTTGACAGAGCTCCCTTCCCTGCTTTTGCATCTGGAATGTGGAAGCTGCTGATGCTAATGCCTCCCCTGACTATCTATGCTCAAGAACAGGCCACTTCCCCCTTACCCCCCATCTCCAGCATGACTGTCCCTTCTACAATCTGCTCAGTATATTCTCCCCGCAGCCCTACCCCCGACACACACCTCCCAATGAGGAGTCTATTTGGACAAAGGCTATTAAACACAGCAAGGGACAGTAGGTACTGGTTTTTGTTCCCTTTGAGCTCTTGCTAGTTTATTCCTCTGGAGCCTATGAGTTACAATCTATGGAAAGTATTAACTGTGCTTTTCAAGAGCAGTTAATAAAGTGTTACACCTGGACCCCAACATGCTCTGCCCATTGCTGCTATCTACACACAGCGTTTATTCAGCCTTCCCACATGCTGAAAAGAATATACCAAGTGTGAGAGCTGGAAGCCTTTATTTCCCCTTGATATCGACCTGCAATACCCAAGTCAGTCCCCTTATTTCACAGCGTGACTTCCCCTAGGAATGTACAGGCTTTGGTTTGAATACAAATTCGTGAACTTTCCCTTTCCCTACTAGACTGCAATTTCTGAGGGTAGGACCCACGATGTTCTGTTTCTAAAAGGCTTTTCAAATATATCTGATGGTCAATCATGTTGGGAATCAGTGTACTAAGTCAGGGTAAACTCAAAAAATATGGAGAACTACATTTCAATAGAAGTTTTAGCTTTCTTACTGGTATATGAATAAAGATACAACTCAATAATAAAAAGACAAATTACCCAATTAAAAATGGGCAAAGGTCCCGGCCTGTGTTTCTCAATGGTCAGAGCATCACTCCTCACACAGAAGGGTCAAGAATTCAATTCCCAGTTGAGAGCACATACCTGGGTTGCAGGTTAGAGCCCTGGTCCTGGTCTGGACACAGATGGGAGGCAACCATTTGATGTGTTTCTCTCACACCTATGTTTCTCTCTCTCTCTCCCTCCCTTCCATTCTCTATAAAAATAATCAATGGAAAACATATCCTCAGGTGATGATTAATAACAATAACAAGAATGGGCAAAGGATCTGAACAGACATTTCTACAAAGATTATATACAAACTAGAGGCCTGGTGCACAAAATTCGTGCACGGGGGCGGGAGATGTCCCTCAGCCCAGCCTGCACCCTCTCCAATCTGGGACTCCTTGAGGGATGTCTGACTGCCTGTTTAGGCCCAATCCTGATAGGGCAATCGGATATCCTTTTCACAATCCAGGACTGCTGGCTCCAAACTGTTCACCTGCCTGCCTCCCTGATTGCCCCTAACTGCTTCTGCCTGCCAGCCTAATCACCCACTAACCACTACCCTGGCAGCCTAATTGGTGTCTAATTGCTCCCCTGCCAGCCTGTTTGCTCCCAACTTCTCTCCTCTGCCAGCTTGGTCACCCCTAACTGCCCTCCCCTGCAAGCTTGATCACCCCCAACTGCCCTCCCTTGCAGGCCTGGTTCCTCCCAACTGCCCTCCCCTGCTGGCCTGATCATCCACTACTGCCCTCCCTTGTAGGGCCTGGAACCTCCCAAAGGCCCTCCCCTGCAGGCCATCTTGTGGTGGCCGTCTTGTGTCCACATCAGGAAAGGATCTTTGACCACATAGGAGTAGCCCTCTTGTGTGTTGAAGTGATGGTCAATTTGCAAATTACTCTTTTATTTGATAAGATGGAGGCTTGGTGCATGGTGGGGGCTTGGTTTGCCCTGAAGGGTGTCCCAGATAAGGGTGGGGGTTCCCTTGGGGTGAGGGGTGGCTGGGTGAGGGGCCTGTGGAGGTTTTCAGGCTGGCCACACCCCCCAGTGATCCAAGTGGAGGCCCTGGTATCTGGGATTAATCTATGTCTACAATTGAAACTTTGCAGCCTGAAGCAGAGCCAAGCCTTCTGCTTGCTACATGGTGGCAGCCATTTCTGTTTGAAACTTTGTAGCCTAGAGTGGAGGCCTAGGCCAGCGATGGCAAGCTAAAAGCTTGGCTTCCTCTGTTGCCAGGAAAACCCAAGCCTCTGTTCTCTTCAGTTCAGTGGCTGCCGCCATTTCTGTATCTTTTATAATTGAAACTTTGTAACAATGAGTGGAGGCCTAGGCAGGCAAAGGCAGGCGGAAAGCTTGGCTTCCTCTGTTGCCGGGCAAACCCAAGCCTTCCTTCTGCTCTCAGTGGCGGTAGCCATCTTGGTTGGGGTTTATTTGCATAATCTGCTCCTGATTGGCTGGTGGGCATGGCTGTGGGCATGGCTTGTAGGTGTGGCAAAGGTACGGTCAAATTTGCATGTTACTCTTTTATTAGATAGGATGGGCACAATAAAAACATGAAAAAGTGTCAACATCTTTAGGGGGTCAAAGAATTGCAAATTAGAATTACAATAAGATACCATTTCATATCCATTTGGATGACTATACTGTAAGTAAAAAGACAGATAATAGCAAACGATAAGAATTTGGGGAAATTAGAGACCTCATATACTGCTAATGGGAATTAAAAATGGTGCAGCCATTGTGGGAGACAGTGTGGAAGTTCTCAAAGATTAAACAGAGTTCTAATATGACCAAACAAGTTCACTCTTAGGAACATACACACAAAAAATGAAAGCATATGTCCACACAAATACTTTTACACAAATGGTCATGACAGGATTTATCATACTATCCTCAAAGTGAAAATAATCCAAATGCCTATCATCTGATGGATGGATAAAGAAAACACAGTATATCCACATATTGAAATATTATTTGGTAGTAAAAAGAAATGAAGTACTAATAGATGCTACAACATGGATGAACCTTTGAAAACATACTAAGTGAAAAAAGCCAGTCACAAAAGATGACATAGAATTCCATTGATATGATCCTATATAATAAAAGTCTAATATGCTAAATGTCTGGTCATTCGTTCAACCAATCAAAATGTAATATGCTAGTGATATGCTAAGGCCGCTCAACTGCTCACTGTGATATGTGCACTGACCATCCAGGGGCAGACAGTCAATCGGGTCTGGCCAAATGGGACTGAGTGAGATGAACTGGGCACACCCTGGGCACAGCCTTCCTGCCATCCTTCCCCTGCTGGCCAACCTTCCATGGTCCTTCCCAGCTCTGATCGTGCACTGGTAGAGTCCCCCGACCTGGCCTGCACCCTCACGCAATCCGGGACCCCTCGGGGGATATCAGAGTGTCAGTTTTGGCTAAACGCAGGAGCTGCCCCCTGGTGGTCAATGTGCTCCCATAGGGGGAGCACCACTCAGCCAGAAGCCCTCCTCAGTGGACGAATTTTGTGTACCAGGCCTCTAGAATTTTTATAACAGGCAATTCTATACAGATAGGAAGTACATTAGTGATTGCCTAAGGCTTCTGAGGATCTACAAAAATATTTTAAGATTGATTTGATAGTGAATATACAACTTTGAATACATTAAAAACCATTGTATTATACACTTTAAGTGGATGAATTGTATGGTATCTAAATTATATCTCAACAAAGCTGTTTTTCTGACCCAATCAAGAGAATTAGCTGCTAGACAACTGTCACTTCATTACTAAGACAGTCAGACAAAAAGAAAAACACAGCCGAGACTGGTGTGGCTCAGTGGATAGAGCATTGGACTGCGGACTGAAGGGTCCCGGGTTCGATTACGGCAAGGGCATGTACCTTGGCTGCGGGCACGTCCCCAGTGGGGGGCATGCAAGAGGCAGCTGATCTATCTCTCTCTCTCATCGATGTTTCTGACTTTCTATCCCTCTCCCTTCTGCTCTGTAAAAAATCAATAGAATATATTTTTTAAAAAAGAAAAATACAAAAAACAAAAAGAATTTTTAAAAAAAGATAGACACACCAAACATATACAGTCTTTTCCTTTGCCTATATATGGTAAATATCCCCAAATGCAGTGTCTTACAATGGCAAAACATTTCTCTAGCTCAAAAATCTGTGGATCTACTGGCTGATGCTACTGTGTTGAGCTGAGCTGGACTTGGCTGATCTTGGCAGGGCTCATTCAAAAGTTATAGCCAGCTGGCCATCAGACTGGGAGTTTATTAGTCTGGGATGGTCTCAGAATCTCTCCTTGCACAATGGGCTAGCCCAGCTTTGTTCACATGGAGATACTGGGGTTCTTAGATAATAAATGGAATCCTGCCAGACCTTCTGAGCCCTAGGCTGATATTGGCACACAGACACTGCCACCATGTTTAATTGTCCAAAGCAGGTTATAAAAGCCAGCTGAGATTCTAGGAGGGGAGGAGGTCACTGGAAAGTCACGTTGCAAAAAGACAAGATTATGCGGCTGTAAAAAAAGAATTTCTTACCCTTTGTGTCAGCACAAATGGACTTGGAGAGTATTATGCTGAGTGAAATAAGCCAATCAGAGAAAGACAAATATCACATGAGCTCACTTATAAGTGGAATCTAATGAACATAATAAACTAACAAACAAAATAGGTCCAGAGACATGGAACAAACCAGCATATCTCAGAGGAAAGTGGGGGGAGACGGGAAGAGATTAACCAAAGAACTCATATATACATATATCCATAAACCATGGACATACACAATAGGGTGGTGAAGGCCTGTGGTAGGGCAGAGCTGGGAGGAGGGGGGTAAAGAGGGAGAAATTGGGGGAACATCCATAATACTGTCAACAATAAAATAAAATACATTTTTAAAGACAAGTCTACACAAAGCAGTAAAGAATTGAGGCAATTTTATAACCAATTTATCCCACAGTCTTTGGAACAATAAATCTTGCTTTTCATTTCATATTAATTACTCATTCCTCAGGTTGCTTTAGGCACATTTATTGCTTCATCTTGCAAAAGAGAGGCATACTTGACCTTCAATCAGATTTCAGAGATGAAATCAGATTTTAAACTTCTTTAGGCTACTTATTTCAAGAAAAAAATTAAGGTTAAATACAAAGAGGGTATTCCATAGTTATTAGCAGCACGCATCTTACGATCCGTGGATATAAATTAGGCAGAGTTTAAACTACCACACACTGGAGAGACCTGAGAATTAAAAACCTATTTAGGTAATACTTTCCATGGAATGGAAGCAGAATGTAGGAAATGCCCTCATATCCAGGGAGATCCACCCATTCTAACCCAGGAGATTTTTTGTGACCCTGTGTAAGACACTATCACTCCTTCTAGCAGCAGGTTGAGGTAAAAATAGGAAGAGAGATGTAGCCTCTTTAGATCCTAGAACACAGTATATGAGAGAATTTCAAGGAGGAGAGCTAGTGAGTTCTGAGATCATTAGAATGACAATGGGAAGGGTTCATTGCATTTGACAGAGTTCCTTCCTTCTGCAGATATTAGTTGAGAAGGTACAAAAGGCTAGACTCTATAGAAGACTAGGACACAGAATAAGGCTTTTTGGTCTCCAAAAACAGACTAGTGGGAAATAACAGACATCAGAAAGAACAATTCAGTATGGGAAAAGTTTTGATGGAGGTAACTGGTCTCCTTATAGGCTGCGCTTTCTGTGGGAAGAAAAGGCAAAAGGGAGATGGCTGGATAATGAGTGAAAGAGAAAGAAATGAGGAAACCAGAGAGCACCTGAGGGAAAGGCTAAGTTCTGGAAAGTTTTTGGCCTGTTTTGTATTATTATTATTATTATTATTATTATTATTATTATTATTACTAGAAGCCCAGGGGATGGGGTGGTCACTCAGCCCAGCCTGCAGCCTCTCCAATCTGAGACCTCTCAAAAGATGTCTGACTGCCCGTTTAGGCCCGATCCCAGGGAGATCGGGTCTGAGACTCCTCAAAAGATAACTGACTGCCCTCTCACAATCCAGGACTCCTGGCTCGCAACTCCTCACCCGCCTTCCTTCCTGATTACCCCTAATGGCTTCTACCAGTCAGCCTGATCACCCCCTAACCACTCCCCTGACAGCCTGTTTGCCCCTAACTGCCCTCCCCTGCAGGCCTGGTCACCCCTAACTGCCCTCCCCTACAGGCTTGATTGCCCCCAACTGCCCTCCCTTGCAAGCCTGGTCCCTCCCAACTCCCCTCTCCTGCTGGCCATCTTGTGGTGGCCATCTTGTGTCCACATGTGGGCAGCCATCTTGTGTGTTGGAGTGATGGTCAATCTGCATATTACTCTTTTATTAGATAGGATTACTAGAGGCCCATTGCAGGAAGATCCCTGCAAGAACAAAACAGAAGGGAGTGGCCTGAGCAAAACAGAAGGGAGTGAAGCCCTTGGAGGCAGGCTTCCCTCCCTCCACCACTGCTTCCCCATGCTTTCACTGCCCTCGCCCTGCTTTCTGCTTTCCCTCCCTCTTCCTTATACACTGTCTTCAGTCTTCACTCCTCACCTGGGTATGCAAATCAACCACTATCTTTGTTGGGTTAATTTGCATACTCACTCTGATTGTTTGGTGGGCGTAGCAGAGTGATGGTTAATTTGCATGTTTCTCTTTTATCAGTGTAGATTGTTGACAGTATTACAGATGTCCCTCATTTTTCTAGTCTTTGCCCCCCTCCACTCAGTCCCAATCCCATCTCAGGTCTTCACCACACTATTGTTTGTGTCCATGGGTAATGCATATATGCCCATAAGTTCTTTGGTTAATTACTTCCCACCCACCCCCGGCCCTCTGAGAGCTGTCAGTCTGTTCCCTGCATCCATGTCTCTGGACCCATTTTGTGTGTCAATTTATTCTGTTCATTAGATTCCACCTATAAGTGAAATAGCCTTTGTTTTTATTTTCATATGGAGACCATTGAAGTAGCTTGAAGGTGACTAGAAGAACCCCATAGAAAAGAGGAACTTGAAGATGGGGTGGGGAGAGGAGAAAGCAATAGCATTGGCCCCTAAAAGAAGATGAGATGCAGGACGCCAGAGAGGACTTGTTTGGGGAGGGAGTGGGGGCCACTTCCTCCTCTGAGCATGAAGGAAAGCAGTAAGCTTGGGCAAGTGCTCTAATTTTTTTTAAAACCAAATATCTGAACACAGAAACGTCTGTGTCACTTGAGGGTCAAAGAGAGGCAATCTAGGGAGATTTACTTCAGATTCAAACATAGTGGCATCTCCAGGTGTTTATAAGGTTCCCAGGGAAAACAGCTGCAAGCTAATTGCCACTGGGAGTACCCAGGAAAGCTGTGGCATGTGCTGGCCTGGCTATCCCTTTTGCAGATGCACAGGCGGGAACTTGAGAGAAATCGGAGCAGCAGATCTCATTTTCTTGGTGGGGTTAGAATAAGATCGTCTGTTGAGAGGGAAGCATGGGACTTTGAGAGAGGACAGGACTTGGACCAATCGCCACAAAGACGGGAAAGGGTGCCAAGCAGGAGTCATCCCCCAAGTTACTGGGAGCTGCCGCGGAGGGGTTACACACTCTGGGAGAGATGCTGAGGAGGTCATGCTGGTTTATGGGAAGCCTAATTAAGAAAGTTAATCAGATGCTAAATTATCCCAATGAATTCCACGCGTCCCAACGCTAAAGAGTTATGTATAGAAGGCTGCCTGCTGCTTTGACTCTTGTACGCTGCCAGCTCTCCTCTATTACTGCAGATAATGGTGTCAGCTCCATAGCGTGTCCCTGTAGATAAATGTGCAGGGCGTGTCACATGTCCCCTGGGTGCCACTCGTCCCTAGGCCTGCTCATTGCCTTTAAAACAGTAACAGTTGTGGTCGTGCCTCTTAGGACAGCAAAGCCAGACATGAAGGCTACAAGCCCTGGATGGCGTGAGGGAAGTGTGTGTGCCATCCTAACTCCTGACAGTGCATATTCTCCATCCCCCAAACATCAGCTCCGTTACCTCTCATTAAAATACACTTTCTTGTTTGCTAGGAGCCCAAATAGTTGAAGTAGTTGACACTTCCAAATTTTTCTTTCTTAACAGTATAATTTACAATAACTATGCTGCAAGAGAATTGCTGACTACTTGTAATCATTATCTTGAGGTAGTAAAAAGAAAAAAATCCCAGCCAGGTTTTGGAGTTAAGACAGTTTTGGAACAGAAAATCAGCTCTGTGAGCTGAGTCCCATAGGTTCTCTGAGCCTCTGTTTTGTTCTCCATATCATTGTGCTAACTATATACACAAATGTGTGTGCAGAGGGCAAGGACAGATAGACATTAGAAGATAGATGATTGATAGAAATTGGCAGAGAGGCAGATATGTAATAGAGATGCTGATGATGATAGATGATAGATAAGTAGATAGAGAATGAAAGAGAGGAAAAGAAAACATTACATGTTATTCAAGGCATTCTATATAATAAAAGCCTAATATGTACATTGTCCCCTCAAGCAGGGGTTCGACCAGGAGTTTGACCAGGGGGCAGGGCCAGCAAGCAGCAGGCGGAAGCCACTGCAGGCAGCCAGGGGAAGGGAGGCACCCACTGCTGGCAGCCACTAGGGACCCTATCCATGCACACATTTCATGCACTAGGCCTCTAGTACTAAATAAGATCAGAGGCTTTGGAGTGAGACTACCTAAATTAAATCCAAGATGTTTCAGTTACTAGCTATTGTAATTTGGACAAGGTCTGCCTCATAGGATGGTTGTGGGGATTAAATTCAATAATCCGATGGTTGGCTGGTGTGGCTCAGTGGCTGAGCATCAACCCATGAGCCAAGAGATTGTGGTTCAATTTCTGGTCAGGGCATAAGTCCTGTTCTCCGTCTTGTTCCACAGTAGGGGGTGTGTAGGAGGCAGCCAATCAATGATTCTCTCTCATCATTGAGAGAGAGAATCAATCAAAAAGTCAATCTCTAAAATCAATAAAAACATATTTAAAATAATAATAATCCTATAAAATCCCTACCACATAGCCACATTAATAACCAATAGTTATTGCATGTTTATCATATGTCACCTACCATGCTAAGTAATTGCTGCTCAGTAACCTCCTTAGCTCTCCCATCACCATGAGGAGGTTTTGGCTTCTCAGATGGCAGGATGCATTGCCGAATCCTGGGGCTACCATCCACAAGGACTCAATGGGGCTGGGCTGTAGGGAAATTAATTAATTTGCCCAAGGTTATATGAGAAGTAATAGATCAATTACTTAAATCCAGGTTTGCTTGACATCTAAATATGTGCTTCTAATCCCTAAACACACTCTACCATAAGTACTTAGGTTACCCAAATCAAGCTGGCTGAAAATCAGTTTTGTGTTTAGATGGGCAGAGGAAGTGGGAGGGTGTGGGGAATGAGTTGGAAAGATTATCTTGAGATGTCTCTGTTTCTTCTCTGACCCTCAGTCTCGGGCACTGCACAAATCCCATCACCAAGCCTAGAGAGCCAGCTTACACGGGACTTAAAATCTTTCCGCACTTGATTTCTTGTGGTCCCCTACTCTCAGTTGACTGGGTTTGGCTTGTCTTTTTCTCATCCATTTGCAAATGCCTCTTATTTCCCAACCGCAGCTGTTAGACACTCTTGCCTCTTTGTTCGTTCATGTTTGTTGAGGGGGTGGGAAGCCAATTTAAGTCGTAGCCCTAGAAAATTTTAATCGGGAAATCTTCCTCCCCGCGCGGACGCAGTCTCAGCACAGTGACAGGACAGTGAGACGCCTCTCAGCATTTAGGAAGCCTAACCTAGAATACACAGTGGAGGCACCAGCACACCTTCAGGCTCCAGCTCACCCGAGATGTGCCCACATCTCCTCCCAGCCTTCTCGTTCATCAGTGACTTCAGCCCACCTTCCCCTCCCTCCTAGTGTCATCCCCAGATTGGGCTGGCAACCAAAGTTTAAGAGCAGTATGGCTTGCCTGGCCAGCATGGCTCAGTGGTTGAGCATTGACCTATGAACCAAGAGGTCAGGGTTCAATTCCCTGACAGGGCACATGCCTGGGTTTCGGGTTCAATTCCCAGTGTGGAGTGTGCAGGAGGCAGCCAATCAATGACTCTCTCTCATCACTGATGTTTGTCTCTCCCTCTCCCTTCTTCTCTGAAATCAATATATTTTTTAAAAGAGCAGCATGGCTCAAACATCTGAGTAATGCTTTTGTCCAGGGTCCTGAAAACTTGATGACTTGGAAGCACCCTTCTTTTTTTTCTTTTAATACCACTGACTCTCCTGTCCTAGCTCTGAATGAAGAATCAGGTGCCTTGATTTCTCTGTCTTGCAAATATTTCTGATAAGGCATTGGTCTTCTCTGTTAAGAATGCAATATTTTGACCTATCCCTGACAATATTTATATAAGGTATTCCTAAATAAATTATTCCTTTATGTTTTTAATATTTCATGGTGAGTTTAAAATTGCTAGATCTCAATGGATACATTGACATCACAATGTGGCCATTTTATTTTTAAATGTCAATGTTTACAATTTACTAAAAACTACATCCATGGCAATTATTTAAACTTCAGATAACAATTTAAGATGTCCATTCAAAAACTTCTGAGGGAGCATATGATTTCAAAATTATGTTTAGATGTAATAAGAAAAAAAGACACTTGAGGGACAAGACTTTTAAAGAACAATTTTTTAAGTCTATGTTTAGTTTTCGGTATCTGCCCATCTCCAGCTATTGTGGCAAACCCTCAGGCAGCAGCAGAAATAGATAAAGCGACGCAGAACCCCACCCTGGAAAGCAAGATCGCAAGCATGGTGTCTCCATGCAGACATGACAACTTATAGTTAAGATATTTTGTTTAAAATGCACTCTATTGAAAGGACAAGGGAAGGGACTTTTTGAAAGCTGGAGGACAAATGAATAAGTGACAAGTGACTTATCAGATCTGAAAAACCAATTCATCTGCTAGAAGTAGGGAAATATGAGGACCAATCTGACTTGAATAAGAGAACCCTCAGAAAGATCCGAAATTGGTGGCATCAGATAGATACTTTACAAGTAGGAGACAAGGAGATCAAAGAAAGAAATATTGTAAAAATCCTGCTTAAGTTTTCAGATGTACAGAACCCACTCCACACAGTTGAGTGATTGCCCTCCATGTCAAAAAAAAGACAAAAGGTCCATTTCTCTAGAGAGGGCCAGAGAGAGGATCTCTGGTCTTAGAGATATCAGATCCCCCTGAGGACAGGATTGCGAAAACGGATATCAGAAAAAATGAAACATGATCACATCTTCTGTGTTCTATGGCCACAGAAAGTCACAAAACCAGCCCAACTTTGACATCTAAGGAGACAGAGCTGGGAGGAGCCGAGAAGCCATACTATTAAGGGTATAGACACAGGGAAGGATGGAGAATTGGGAGTTTTTCTGCCATCACTCTCCCATGAGGAGTTTTCAGACACAACTTTGGCTGAAGCAAAACAATACCTTTACCAGCAGTGATCAAGAGAGGGATTTGCTTGATGATTACAGATACTGATAATGGTGATGATGACAAAGATGATGATGATGATGATGATGATGATGAAAGTAACACTATGACGAGTGTTCTTCACAATAAATCGATGAGGTAGATATTCTTGTAATCTTCATTTTACAAATATGAAAATGTAGTCTTCAACTGGAGAAGTCATCTACTGTGGTATTAAGTAACAAACTTAGAAACACAAAGAGTTACTACATGGAGTGCTGGCCACAGGCGGGGGGCCCAGCTGTAGGGACCAGAAGGTCCCTCCATGGCTAGGAGCTGTGGGAGACTTCTTTGTATCCAGGGCTCCTTTGCCTAGTGCATCTTTTCTTTCATTCCTCTTGATGATCCCTATTTCTGTTAAGACTATTTTTTTTCAGATTGAATTCATAAGGTTTGATAATAGAAGACTTCTTCCACTGTTTTATGGAGACATAGAGAGGATTAACAGATAATTTAATGTTTGCAAGCCGCCTTGAGCACCATGGAATTAAGTATGTCCTGTGTAAATAAGGAAATAAAGGCTTTGGAGCTTAGAGACATTGGTCTTCTCTGAATTACATGCTTGGATTGTCTAAATGAATGCATGCCCACAGCCAGACGAAAATCTGCTGATCCCACTGGACAGAGACCAGGCAGCCCTCAGGTCTGTTTTTTCACACGTGGTGTTAGAAAGAAGAGGTGCATGCCAAAATTCCATCACCCGCCACATTTTTCTATACACTGAGTGGCCAGATTATTATGATCTCTGAATGCATAATAATCTGGGCACTGAGTATTTGTGTGTGTATGTGTGTGTGTGTGTGTATTAGAGGCCCGGTGTATGAAATCATGCATAGATGGGGTCCAGCCAACCTGGTCAGGGGAGGGGACATGGGCAGTTGGCCAACCTGCCTGCTGGTCAAACTCCTAGTTGAGTGGACAATTTGCATATTAGCCTTTCTGAAAGACTTTCAGAAATGAAAAGATAAAATAGATTAAAGCCTCACTAACTGAGCCAATGGATTTTTTTTTAAAAAACAAACAAACAAACAAAAAACACAAATGCTGAACATTTCATGAAAGCCCCAAATTCTGCTTTTCTGGATTTTCCTGCTATACAAGCCTGAGCTGGTTAAAGTAGATTTATAAGGGTGGAAAGTGATCACAATAATTGGTCTGGGTAGAGCAAAGTAAGCAATAAATTAGCTTGAACCTGACCTTCCAGGAGCGGCCTTCTATTTTGTGCCTCTTCTCTGGCCCTGAATTGTCACTTGTTAATTGGTAGTTTGTTCTCCAGTCGGGCTGCCTGTCTCTGACACCGGGTAATGCATTATGAGATAATCTTTCTGTGACTTCACGCCGTTCCCATGGCAACCATCAATGCCATTTCCCTGCAGCAGGGCTGCCCCATTTGCTCCAAATGTGTTGCAGGAATGTAAACATCTTCGATAAAAATGTCCAGTAAGATGACAGCCCAAGCCACGAATGACATTTATATAATTACAAAAGGGAAACAATCTAGAATTATTCCAACTTCTTTCCTCCGATTTAAAAAAAGAAAGGTGTCAGGACTTCTTGTTTTGTTGAAACTTTTGTGTTTGGGGGAGGGAGAGTAAGGAAAAGGTTTGCTTAATGAGACCTCATTGAGGAGACACAACACCTCTCTGAAAACACCTTGTCATGAAAGCTGTGGTTCATCAGAGCCAAGGCAACACCACACCCATGGACCCGATTCCACAAATACAAAGCCAGTGCTCACTCACAGCATCACCCCGGTGGCCCAGACATCCTGATATTTACAACTAATAATCCAAGATTCTCTTGGTCTAAGGAGAGAGCTCGTTCTTCTGAATTCTTGCTGGCTAATAGCTGTATCCTGAAAGTAGCTCCTGAGGAAATGTACCTAATCAATACTTCAAGATACAATCCCCAAGGAAACAAAGTCAGCATCTGGGTCCTTTTATTTTTATTTTTTATTTTTGTTGTTGTTTTAACTTTGTTGATGGGTTAATATACAAAATCGGCACATATTTAATGGCTACAGTTTGATGAGTTTGGACATAGCATATGGATCCTGAGAACATTTGTGCAATGCTCTTTACGCATGCTGTTCCCTCTGTCTTGCATGCTGTTCCTACGTTCTAGGTCAGCTCATTCCACTTGTCCTTTGAAATGAAGGTCAAGTGTCACTTCCTCTAGTGGGCTGCAGGAGGCAGTATTCCAAGATGGTTCCACTGGTGTATGCACCTTGTATCAACTCCTGCCCTTGAGAGTGAGGGATTCCTGTGAATACAATGCAATTTCTCTCCTGGGATTTGATTAGTCATCCTAAGGGAGCCCAACCTAATCAGCCTCAACATGTGAAGAATCTGGGAAATTGTCATTTCCATCCTTACACTAAGAAAAAATTAGATAGCCTGAAAAATCAGTGCATTTGGGGGGCCCGTGAGTGAACTGAAGATGCCACCCTAAAATCTGAAGAGAGTCTTGTCCAGACACACACAGCTGAGATCTGTTTGCTGGAGAAGAAATATCTGGGATCATACGCGGGCAGGAAGAACGAAATGGTAACTTTGATAAAGGGAGGCTCAGGGTAAACTAGCATGAGAATGAGAAACTGGGTGGGCCACAGTCTTAGGAGGACCCCCACACTTTTAGGGACTGTTCCTCCAGGACCAGGGTCACATGGTAAAGCTCCAAGAAAGAGCCCTTAGTGTCTTGGGCAGCAGAAGAGGAAGAGAAAAGGTTTGGTTTTGAGTAATGATATCATATAGGTATAATTATAGTAATTATAATGATAATGTCACATGGATGCGAGGGAGGAGTTGGGACTACTCTGGTAGGAAGTACCCACACAACCTTTGATGTAGTATTATTTGAAAACAAACTTAGATTATTTCCAAATGTGTACTGCAAACTATACATGGAATGTTATATCCTAAATGGGATATCAGAACCGAAAAGGATATTAAAAAGAGGGGGGGAAAAACAGAAAAGGATATTAGAAAAATGTGAGGAATATAAATAAAATATGGGTTTTAGTTAGTGGTTCATGAACTAATAATCATTGTATCATATTAATGTGAGGTGTTAATGATAGGAGAAGGTAGGTGTGGGATACAGAAAACTCTCTATACTATCTTGTGATGGTTTTATAAATCTGAAACTATTCTAAAGTTAAAGAAAAAAAGTAATGTTGAGAAAAATTATTCTGCTAGTGGCAAGGAAGGAAGCAAACCAAGCTGCCCATGGAAAAGGGCAGTATCTAGGGGCTCAGAGCCTCAGTCCTACAACCACAAGTAATGAATTCTGCCAGCAACCAATATGAGTTTGGACGAGGACCCCACACTCCAACTGAGAACCATAGTGTGGTCAATAGTAGAGGGTACATCTGAGCTGTGCCTGGATTCCTGATCCACAGAAAAACTATGACATAATTAACTCACATTGTTTTAAGCTACCACATGTGTGATAACCTGTTATGCATAAACTAAAGGCCTGATGCACGAAGATTCATGCAAGAATGGGCCTTCTTTCCCCTGGCTGCCGGCACCACCTTTGCTCTGGCTGAAGCTGCCTTTCCACTCTGACCAGGAGCTGCCTTTCCGCCTTCCCATGCTGCCCAGAGGCCCGGAGCAGTTGGGGTGGTGCAGCACGCACTTGTGCATGCAAATTAACCCACCATATTTGTGGGGTTAATTTGCATACTCACTCCTGATTGACTGGTGGGCATCATGAAGGTAGGGTCAATTCGCATATTACTTTTTTATTAGGTAGATAGAAAATAAAGATGCAAGCCTTCCTTGACTTTTCTAACCTGGGGATACTCATTCCTTTTATACATTTTTCCAACTTAGATCCATGAAGACCTTCTATGTGCCACACTGTGATGGACAATGAATAGAGAGTGGTGCGTGAAGTACAATTCTTACCTTCTTGGAGTGTGGTGGGAGACAAGCAAATACCATGGTCTTAGGCTTACAGCAGCAGTTCTCAACCTGCGGGTTGTGACCATCAGAAAACACAGATATTTACATTACGATTCATGACAGTAGCAAAATTACAGTTATGAAGTAGCAACAAAAATAACTTTTTAAATATGGTGTATTGATTTTTTACAGAGAGGAAGGAAGAAGGAAAGTCAGAAACATCGATGAGAGAGAAACATCAATCAGCTGCCTCTTGCACACCCCCTACTGGGGATTTGCCTGCAACCAAGGTACATGCCCTTGACCAGAATCGAACCTGGGACCTTTCAGTCCACAGGCTGATGCTCTTTCCATTGAGCCAAACCGGTTTCGGCAACAAAGATAATTTTATGTTTGGGGGTCACCACAACATGAGGAACTATATTAAAAGGGTCTCAGCATTAGAAAGATTGGGAACCACTGATATAGATGCTTAATTTACAAATTGTGGTAAGTTCTACAAAGGGGAAAAAAAACAACAAAGTATAATAGGAGATTTTTAAATACTGGAAGGTCAAAGAAGACTTCTTAGAGGACATTTCAATTAAGCTGAGACCTGAAGGATTTATGTGAATTGACCAGCAAGTGATGGCAGAGAAGATAGCATGTGCTAAGGTCCTGAGAAAGGAATTCACTGGAAGGTGTTGAGGCCTTGAAAACCACCAACGTGACAGAAACCAAAGGCAAAGGGGAAATCTTGACAGAAGCCAGAGAGAAAGGGGAAATCTTGACAGAAGCCAGTGGCTCACAGAGGCCACTGTGAGCAGAAGCTGTTCACATGGGTATCAACGCCAGGAGTTTATGTTGAGCGCTGGGAAGCCTGGAAGGGTGTAAGCAGGGGCGTGCTGACTGCTGTTAGCAAGCCACTCTGGGTGATGGAAACAGTCAGGTGGGGGCAAGATGGGGCTTGGGCAGAATAGCGAGGGGTTGATTCCAGAAGTGCAGATTGGAGACTAGCTGAGCAAGAAGGATTGCCATAGATGTGCAAAGCAGAGGAAGGCCTGAGAGCAGCTCAGGAGATGGATGGAGAGGGTCTGAAAGGAGCAGCAGTAAGGAGGACTCCAGGGGTTCCAGCATCCTGGATGAGAAGCATCACTTGCCAAGGTGAGGAAGACTGAGGGGCAGGGGAGGTGCCCGCTGTTCTCTCTGTATTGCTGCTCTGCCTCCCGCACACTCCCGAATCTTAGCCTAGACAGCTCCTACTCTACGTTTCCCCGAAAGTAAGACATCCCCCGAAAATAAGACCTATTTTCAGTTTGTCCCTCTCTGTAATATAAGGCATCCCCCCGAAAATAAGACCTCCACAATAAAATTTTTATTCTTGAAACTGAAAAAGCATGGGCCACAGAAGCAGTTATAAGGAAGTGGGTCGATTTAATGCTGCCGCTTGTTATTTGAGGAAGCCAAAGAGGTCTGTTAGCCTGGGATGCAGCCAGCACTCACTGCGCTAAAGACATGAATAAATTTCTTCACAATAGAAAATTACATCAAATAATGATTCCTGCAGGAATGACGGCCTATCTCCGGACTCTTGATATTGCAATAAACAAGCCATTCAAGGACAATTTGCACATGGAAATTAATGACTACACTGAAAATAGAATGGAGATAAATCAGCGTGGAAACTTTGTGAAACCTAAACTGCAAGAGGTTGTGACTTGGGTGAAGAATTCATGGGAGAAAATCACTGACAGTTGCATTGCAAATGCACTACGAGCAGGCTACCTTGACAAGAAGTACTCATTTAAGGACAGTGCTATTGCTAAACATGAGAGATTTGGTCCACTGATACTGAAAGAAATGGAGTCACAAGAAATTCACCAGGAAATTCAGGGTTTGGATTGTTATGATGATGTTCCAGAAGATGATGACATGACTGTTATTGAATAAATCTTACTTTGTGTTCATTCCGGTAAATATCAGTATCAGTAAATGTACCACAGGTTGTTGTACATGGAAATAATGGTTCTAACAAGAAATTCTTGATACCGTAGGATTCACAGTTTGTCTGGTTATATTGGCTTGTGAGGACAACTACTACTGTACCGTATACAGGTAATAAATTTCCTTTTTTGTTGTTGTTGTTCAACAATAAATGTGTACCGTATTCTTCTTCATGGAAAAATAAGACATCCCCTGAAAATAAGACCTAGTGCATCTTTGAGAGCAAAAATTAATATAAGACACTGTCTTAATTTTGGGAAAACAGGGTACCACCAGAACCTGGCTCAAGTGCCACTCCCTCTGGGAAGTGTCCCCTGACCACCTGGGGCTCTTCCTCTTGTCCCCGGGCATCTGGACACCACTCTCCCAGCCCACAGTGCCCCTGGCCCCACAAAACCAGGTGCTCCTTGGGGAAATGTTCTCCTTTGAAACTATTTCCAACTAGAACATTATTTGGCACAAATAAAGGTTTTTTGCAGGAGCAAATGGAGTCAAAATGTAAGGCTGACTCAAGGTTGGGAACCACCGGCCCTCAGCATACAGCCTGAATGTGAGGAATAAAAACAAGTCCTCTGAAACACAGATACCTTTGAAGGCAGGCAGTGAAGGTCACACTGTATTCTGAGGCAGGACACCTCAGCCAAGCGGAGAGCCAGCCCCCTGCAGACGCACTTGGAAGGAACTGGATGTGCCTGGTTTCTTAGTCAAGAGCAGAAGAGATGAAATTTGCAAAAGTTGCCACCCTGACCATATGAGCTCAGAGTAGGAAGAGAAAATGCACTTGACTCTGGAAATGGGGGCATCTTGCTAAGTCACAGCAAATGGGTGTCCCATCTGCAGGCTGTAGCAGCCTACTGGCAGGAGATTGTTAAAAGGCACTTGTAATCATGGTACCTGCATTGCATTGTCTACACACTAGGGTCATTCCACCTTCTTAGCAAATGTAGCTTAGACATTAAAAAGCTTGCTTGCAAGGAATGTTTAAAGCTCAGGAGGTAATGAGGGGTGAGGGATGACACTGAGTACAGGGTGATGAGGGGGGAAATATGAGATGGAAGGGGATTCACAGGGGTCTTCAGAGGTATCGGGAACAGTTTGGGCAATAGCACACGAGTGCTTGCCAATGCTCCTTGGTGCCTGATGCCTGTGCTCTCCATCTGTATTTGCATGTGGGGACGTACACCACCACAATGTTAAGACATGGATCACTTGCCTGGGGTTACAAAATTAGCCTGTGGCAGAGCTCCTGGCACCTCCATTCAGATGTTGTGATTCTAAATCGGGTGCCACTCCCACTGCTGACGTCATTGCTGAATAGCAAGTGTCACCGTGAGCTGTGTCACGCTGCACCCAAGCCAACATCTCCGTGTCACCGTGGTCTCCAGGGAGAAGATACGAGCATCTTCCTTGGTTAATACCACCAAGTTGAATTGTAATAATGCCATGGGTGTGCATCGCTCTTTGCTATGTCTTATGTTATATATTGAATAATCACTCAATTGCAACCGATCCTGTTCAACAGACTCCTAGTGGCAAACTGCTAAGTAATAAGACTAATGTTTATACAGCAACATGAGCTTCCTGTATAGATAGATGCACTTTGAATTCTCACAACAACCCTGTAAGAACTATCGTTACGCCCATTTCACTAATGAGAAAAGTGAGGCACAGCAAGGTTAATGAGCCCCCTGGATCACACCGCTCGTCAGCGATGGCGCTGGGGTTTGAACACTGACAGGCCACTAGGGACGCAGAAAGGAAATGCATTCTGCCAACAACCCATGAGCTTGGAAGAGGACCTCAAGTCTCATCTGAGAAGTACAGTCCCGGCCAACAACTCACCCTGGCCAGTGTTGCACAGTGATTAGAGCATCTGCCTGTGAACCAAAGGGCCGTGGATTCGATTCCCAGACAAGGGCATGTGCTGGGTTGCAGGTGCAATCTCCACCTGGTGAGGGCGTGCGTGGGAAGTGACCAAATCATTGTGTCTTTCTCACATCCATTTCTCTCTGTCTCTCTCTAAAAATCAGTGGGAGAAAAATCCTCAGGTGAGGATTAACAAAAAAAGAAAACATAAGAGTGATACAGCTTCACAGATGCAAACACCAAGCATGGCCGGGAAAGTCCGTGGGCTTTGGAGCCATGAGGACCTGGTTCGAGTTTTGTCTGCCCCTCTCCACCTGAGTATATTTCCAGAGTAATATGACAGCAACAAGGACAATTTGATTAAGTGCCTACTGTGTGCCAGGCACAATGCTCAGCGCCATCATTGCAATGACTGATTCTCATGAATCTGAACAGTATGCTCTTTATTTTATAGATGAGGCCATACAGCTCAGGAGAGATAAACAATCTGCCCCACATGATCAGCTTAATGATGAAGGAGGTGAGATGTCCAGGCTGGTTCAACTCCTCAACCTAGACTCTGAGGTTCAATGCCTTCATTCATAAGATAACTTGAATAATCCGGACTTCGTGGGATTGCATGGAGAAATGAGGCAGTGTCTATAAAGAGCCCGGCCAAGGGCGCTCAGGGCCACAGGAGTGCCAGCAGGCTTCCTGGAGGAGGTGTGCCTCAGGAAGGATGGGTTAGACTCACAGACCATTTCAAGTTCAAAGTCTTTAAAGCCACCTCTGGTTTGTCTCTACAGCCAGGGGCTTGGGCACCAAGCACAGAAGAGAGCACGCTGCCTGCTTAATCAGAGCAACGCCTCCTCTTCCTCCAGCAGGTAACGGAAGCAGACAAAGGCACCTGTGCTTCTGCTCTCGGTGCAAAATGCTCAGCGCTGGGCACAAACCGGGTACCCAATTCTGCTTTGGTAAACAGTCTCCGAAGGAGACAACAGTGACTTCTTGAGAAGTTACAGGCTCTTTTCCATTTGAACTGACAGAGAAATATTTATTCAGGTTGTAAAAATTCTCCAGGAGGGCATTACATGGAAGAGAGAGAGAGAGAGAGAGAGAGAGAGAGAGAGAGAGAGAGAGAGAGAGAGAGAGAGAGAATAAGAAAAAGAAATTCCGTGCTATATTGAAGCAGCAGCGCTTCCCTTTTGACATTTCATAAGGCAGGAATGTGATAGCAACAGAAGCCCCAGAGACTCGCCGTTAGCTCACTGCAGGTGCAGGCGCTGCCAGGAGCCTGGGGGTGGTGGCAGGAGGGACAGGGGGTGTGTGTGCTG
Source organism: Antrozous pallidus (assembly GCA_027563665.1). Taxonomy (NCBI): domain Eukaryota; kingdom Metazoa; phylum Chordata; class Mammalia; order Chiroptera; family Vespertilionidae; genus Antrozous; species Antrozous pallidus. The sequence goes on along the minus strand of CM050513.1, from coordinate 110,016,234 downwards.
TGTCCTTGCCTCTGTCATCCTGGGCACACTCTTGTCTACAGTGACTCTGGCATCTGTCTTCCCTCCCAAGGTGAACTCACCAGGGGCTCCAGCTTCCAGTTTACTCTCTTAAAATGCACGGTTGGCACCTGGCTGCCCTCGCGGAGCTGGGCACACCAGCATCCCTAGCTGGCCGGCAGGGTGAGTTTATGAGAAGCAGCAGGAGCGGACGCTGCCCTCTTGGCCTGGGTCGAGGGAGGCAGAGAGGGCTGGGGGGCCAGGCCGAGCTGAGTCAGAGCCTGGTTGCTCTGAGATGAGAGAGGCTCTCGGTCGGGCCAGGTCGATGCAAAACATCTGCTTAAAGTAAAGAGCAAAATGATGATAATGTGATATTTAAACACGGGCGTCCACACTGCTTATCAGCTGTGCAGGCTTGTAGCGAGAAGGCCGAAACAACAGGAGTCATGCGCACTCTCGCCCTCAAAGGGGAATACTGAGACAGGAACAGGCAGGTTTGCTCAAAAATGTGGTCCCTGGGCCACTGGCCACACAGCCACCTGGGAGCTTATTTATCATTCAGATTTCTATCCAAATCCCCCCAAATTTACTGATTCAAAACCCTGAGAGGGAGGGCTTGTGAGATGCATGCAATACTAATATACAAGCTGCTATAGCAAATCTGAGAATTGCCAGAATCTTGCTGCCTTTAGTCCACATAGTTTTGTAGTAGGTGTGTCTATTATAAGTAATAATAATAAAAAACAAAAAACAATAATTCACACTGTTCCCTGAGAAATTTCTATCTGCCCAGGAGTGATTCAGGGACTTCACATATAACTACTTCTATCTTCACAAAAATTCTATTTTAGCCCTGTTACTGTCACCACGTTACAGATGGGGAAACTGAGGCACATACTTTGGTGACTTGCCCAAGTTTTGCTCAGGGATGCAGCCAAGATTCAAACTCAGACCTGTGGGCCACCTAAGAAAGAGGCCAACTTTTTGTAAAGACAAAAGCAAATAAAATCAAGATGCTGATGGCTACTTTGTGGTGGTGGGAATACTGAGGATTTGTGCCTATGTGCCCTCCTGATTTTCCTACATGAAACCATGTATGTATTTGCCAGTGAAAATAGCCCTGAGTTCATATTTGTTATTCTGCACTCATTTGCTGTATTCAGGTAAAGATCTTAATCTCAGTGAAGTTCAAGGTTCTCATTTAAAATGGGTTATTGTCAGATTGAATTAAGATGGTTTATACTAAATGTGTTGCTCAATTTAGTTTTCAGTTTACAGATATGAAAACTGAATCTTGGTCCTAGCCGGTTTGGCTCAGTGGACAGAGCGTTGGCCTGTGGACTGCAGAGTCCCGGGTTTGATTCCAGTCAAGGGCACAGGCTCAGGTTGCGGCTTGATCCCCAGTAGGAGGTGTGCAGGAGGCAGCCAATCAATGATTCTCTCACCAGTCGCAATGCCTGGTGATACACCATATCAGGTCCTTTCCTTTCTGCTTTTTCCCTCCTCCTCCCCCCAACCTCACCCCGCCCTCAACCCCCTAAAAGGCATTATTGTTTTACCTGTCACTAGGGCCTGGAGCTGGAGCTGCAGGCTGAACTCTAGTCTTCCCGCCTGGAGCTTGGACCTAGATTCCACAAAATACCACAGGCCTGGGCGAGTCTATTTTGAAGAAGTGGCATTAGAAGAAGTTTAAGTTTAAAAAACTTGGCTCTCCAAAAAAATTTCAATCATTGTACTGTTGCTATTTGGCTCTGTTGACTAAAGAGTTTGCCGACCACTGCCCTAGACCAACTGCATCTGCTTCCCAGGTGAGCATGCTCAACTCAGGCCCCACCCAGACCTACTGGGTCAGAATAATACGGGTCTTAAGATCCGCAGGTGATGCTCCTGGAACCTCGGGCTGGGAGACTCCTCTCCCAAAGGGGGGAGTGTTACAGGGGAATGAACACAATGGCCGCCTTGGTACAGGGAGAAATAGCAGAACTTCTACCAGATATTTATATTTAATCTCCTTTCTTCATGTCTGACATCTGTGTGTGTTCCACGATGTGTTTAGTGGGTGAGTAGCGAGTACACACGTATAAGTGAACATTGTCCTGAAGGAGGAGGCACTCAGACTTCCTCCCACACAGATAACTTTGACCCTTTGTGCCCTACAAGCCACCCCGCACCGACGTCCCCACTCCCGCTGTTTCTGTACTTCGGGCAAAGGACTCTCCATGGTGGCAATCCTTCCGTTTCTGTCCTTCCTGGGAAGGGAAGAGTGATTTCACCCCTGGATAAATGGATGGCCCAGACCCTTTCTCATCCATCTCCCGGAGAGAATGAATTTCACTGGGGCCTCCCGTGATGTGCATTTTAAATAGGCCACTCTGTCCCAGTGGGGGCCCCAGAGTCACTCCCAAGCACATTCCATCAAGTCTCTTGCCTGCCCTTTCCCCATTATACTTACCTACATATCTGGCAAAACCCACATATTGCTTTTACTTCAGAAGCAGCCTGCTCGGCGCCTGCCCCAGGGACGTGCACGTAGCTGGGAGGCGGAAACCACACGCCGGCAGCATTCTCCTAAATTCATGTCCATAAACCGCAGATAGACTCTTAATCTGGTCCCCTCCTCCCGCCAAGTTCTCCTGTGTCAGTTTCTCTCCCACGCTTCACATTTTGAGCCGATGCCTGCCCTTTTCTTGGCCCAGGGCTGGTCTCGCCTCGATTTTGAATTTAGATATTTCAATCCTCTGGAATCAAGTCTGAGCATCTCTAATTCTGTGTTCTTTCCCAAACACACAGCACCGCTGGCTCTGGGTCAGTGCTGAACCCAAACACTACGGTTTTAGAAACTGCCCTTTCCACGCACCTGATTAATCCTCAAAGCACCTGGGAGCTTTGAAAGCCGGTGCTGCCAGCGGCGTGTGAGGTGCGGGGCAGGCTGTGACGCGCACTCCCCATGTGGTGGACCAGGAAAACTGGGACAGCAGTTGAGTTCCTGGCCCAGCCTCACGCTGCCAGGTGAGTCCCAGTCCGGAGGGTTTCATTTCCTTCCTAAAACCCACTGCCTCTTTGGGAGGATAGCACAGGTATTCTGTCCAAAAGGAATCAAAAGTTACAAAATGCAAAGACTCTGTTGCCCCAGAATGAGTATGAATAATGCTGCCTGGAAGATGTCTACAAATGTAGGCTGGTTTCAAGGCACAGAACCCAGGATGGGAGCTACTGGGAGAAGTTAGTGTTTTTATCTAATGAGACCTTTTTAAAAAATGTATTATTATTATTTATACCAGAGAGGAAGGGAGAGGGAGAGAGAGAGAAACATCAATGATGAGAGGGAATCATTGATTGGCTGCCTCCTGCACACCCCACACTGGGGGATAGAGTCCGCCACCGGGCATGTGCCCTGACTGGCGATCGACCCTCCCGACCCCCTGGTTCATAGGTCAGTGCTCAAGCACTGAGCCATGCCAGCTGGGCAAGAGACCTTTTAAATTATCAAGAACGCCCCTGACCTGTGCTTCCTGCAAAGGGCTTTCAAATCTCCTGGTGGCTCTCAGTTGCCAGGCAGGCGAAGGATGGGCTTTGCAGAATCACCCAAGCTTATTAAAAATACATATTTCTTGGCCCTCCCCTAGACCTATGGAATCACAATCTCCAGGGCCAGCTCAGACAATCTTTATTTTTAACACACCTCTCAGCTGCTCCTGATGCACAGTTTCAGATTTAGGAACCCTTGAATCCTGGCCATTATGCATCTATTTACAACCTGAAATGGCCAAGCTGGCAGATGCTTAGAGGTAAGTTAGGACAACGCCTCATTTTACAGATATGAAAACTGAATCTTGGTCCTAGCCGGTTTGGCTCAGTGGACAGAGCGTTGGCCTGTGGACTGCAGAGTCCCGGGTTTGATTCCAGTCAAGGGCACAGGCTCAGGTTGCAGGCTTGATCCCCAGTAGGAGGTGTGCAGGAGGCAGCCAATCAATGATTCTCTCATCATTGATGTTTCTCTCTCTCTTTCTCCCTCTCCCTTCCTCTCTGAAATAAATATATTTAAATTAAAGAGAGAGAGAGAGATAAAACCGAGTCTTGGAGAGAGGTGGCCCATCTAAGTTCCTAGACCCAGGGTGAGTTAGCTGGGGCCCATTTAATTTGCAGTTTCAGCCCCAGATCTAATTCAGGATCAAATGGCACCTCTGCAATACAGGTGGTTTTGAAACCAGGTCTCTGACTAGCTTATAGGGATCCCAGGAATGTCCCGCTCACCATCTTTCATTGTCCCACTCAGTTGGATGGATGCCTGTGATGACCAGGGCACTGCCTCGGTTAGATCCTCAGTGTCATTCACCTGCAACTAACAAAATGCATTCTTCCTGTGCTTTCTCCCTGTGACAGGTTTGCAAACAGAGGTAGCACACACCGGTGACATAAAAGACAAACAAACAAAAAGTGCCTGGCCAGTGTGACTCGGTGGTGGTTGAGTACTGACCTATGAACAAGGAGGTCATGGTTCAATTTCCGGTCAGGGCCCAGGCCTGGATTGAGGGTTCAATCCCCAATGCGGGGCATAGAGGAGGTAGCCAATCAATGATCTTCTCTCATTGATGTTTCTATCTCTCTCTCCTTCTCCTTTCCTCTCTTTTTTATTAAATGTATTTTCTTAAAAAATAGTATGTTCCCCTAGCCCAGGGAACAGTCAGCTCTCATCTCCAAAGCCCATAACTGGTAGAATATATTTGAAAAAGAGGACATGTATAATAGGGATGTCAGTCAATAAAGGACAAGCGAATCTGAGAAATACCTGAGAAACTGAAGGCAAATTGACCCAGATGGGGAAAGAAGACATGGCCTAAAACACCTGGAGGGCTTCCCAGGTTCTGGGAAGGCTCCAAGATTAGAGACAGTGCATACCTGGAATTGCAGGAAGGGCTAGGGAGCAAACACCAAGTTGATTGGTTGGAGAGCCCGTATTTTAAGCATCCAGGCACTTTAGCCCCTTCTGTATCCTGTTATGGCAAGAAGTGGGCAGTGGAGATTCCTGTCCCACACATTCAGGCTGGAGTTGTGAGTGGGTGGGTGCTTTGGCTAAAGAACCAAGATGATGCCCAAAGATGTTTGGTAAATGTAGAAAGAATGGGGAGCCCCCATATATTAAGGGGAAAATATTGACAGGCCATTGTTGGGATCACATCCTGTTGCTTTCCCACAGCTATTAGAGACACAAACAGAGAAGCCGCAGACAGGAAAGTAAGGAGTCTCACATACAAAACAGGCATCCAACCTAGAACCACCGACCATCTGGGGAAAAGCAACACCCTGTCATATGCTACAACCCATAGAAAATTTGAGAACGTTGTGGTAAGTAAAATAAGCCACCCACAGAAGGACAGAGGCTGAATAACTCCACTTACAGGAGGTGACTATGGTAGTCAGACTCATAGAAACAGGATGTAGAACGTGGTTGCCAGGAGCTAGGGGAAGAGGAAATGGCTCCATGCATAGAGTTTCAGTCATGTGAGATGAAAGAGTCCTGTACATCAGCTATAAAACAATGTACATATAGTTAATGACAGTGAACTATACACTTAAAATTGGTTGAGAGTAGATCTCATGTCATGTGGATTTTTTGTTGTTGTTTTTTTTTTTTTTACCACAATAGAAGGAAGGAAGTATGGGTAGTTTGGTTCTTCTCTAGACCCTTTAGAGGGAGAATGGTTCTACCAAAACCTTGATTTCAGACATCAAACCTCCAGAATTTGAGAGAATACATTCCTGTTGCTGTAAAGCACCCAGTTTGTAGCCATTTGTAACAGCTGACCTAGAAAATGAATATAAGACAGAAACAGTGCCCGGCTTGCGTGGCTCAAGCTATAAACCAGGAGGTCACAGTTTGATTCTCGGTCAGGGCACATGCCCACGTTGTGGGGTCAATCCCCAGTATGGGGCGTGCAGGAGGCAGCCCATCAATGATTCTCTCTCATCATTGATGTTTCTATCTCACAGTCCCTCCCTCTCTGAAATCAATAAAAATACATTAAAAAAAGAAAAACAGCAAGCTCAACAAATGGAAAACTTATGCCCGAGGAAACCTGAGAGCAGGAATAAAAAGTTTAAAAGAAAGAAAAGTACAAGTTGTCACAGGAACAGGGGAAGATATTCATGAAATAAAAATAGGCTCTTAAGAGATAAGGCCAATCAGCCATCATAGACAATACAATCCTACATGTCAAAACAAATCTGGAAGCCTGAAGAGCAGAGAAGACAGAAATGGAGAGGAGCATGGACATTTGGAAGACCACGCCCAGAAATTCTCCTAGAATGTTGTGCGAAAGAAAAAAAAAAGGTAGGCAATAAGAGAGGAAATTAAGATAGTAACATCTTCAATGCACTCTAGGAGAATGGAGAAAATATATGGGGAAGTTAATAAAACAAATGAGAAGATATTTTCTAACATTAAAGACACAAGATTTCAGTCTCAACGGCCCCAAGAATACTGAGTAGTTTGAATGAAAAAAGACAATATTTTTATGTTATAAATATGGGTACCTAGCACCTGAGGTGCTCAGAGGTAATTAATTGGGTTCCCCACAGTTACCCCCAACGCTTATACAAGGATATCACTACGTGGTGGCAATCTTCTTTCGCTCTTATTTTCAATGCAACATCTCCATTACCTGAAATGCAATTTAAAAAAACATCCATTCAGAATTCATGCTGGATTCTGGGCCAATATTCGTGGTGCATGGAATAGGAAATGCCCATTTCAGAAGAGGCCTGTGGTGTAATTAGCGTTTATTAGTCTCGGTAGTGTGTGTTCATCAGAAGTTCACGCAGTTTGACACAGTCTTGGCCTGTGACAGACTAATGCTTTAATCCTGCCAAATTAGAGAGGAAATCAAGATAACCATCTCTGAGATCCTTTATTGCATATAAAGAAAAAATTCTCAAATAGCAATCTATTTGGACAATATTTAAATGTACATATTAGAGATGTTGACATTTAAGGGAGAAAATGATTGTTTATCAAGTGAAGGGGACTGGGGATTATAAGAATCTCTGACAAGATAAAAATAAAGACCTACATAAACCAATCAATTTTAAAAATTAAAACAGCATTAACCTGCGTTGTGAGATATTGATTTTGTAAGCATGGTTCAGGAGTGCTACTGGTTGAGGTCCAATATCTCTTGAAGATTACTTTGTTAATTAATTCTTAGGAGACAGAATTGGACAAAAACATTTCACTTAGTAAGTGAAACATTTAATTTGGTGTCTGATTCTGTGTCAGTCATTAGAGGAACCTATATCAAGACTTACAACAGCAGCTCTCCATCAATAACTGTTTGACAGTTACTATGCTACTGGGTGTACCTTTCCAATATATAATTAGGAAGACTTGGCAGATGAGACATATTGATCAATAACATAGTCAATTATGTATTATGGAAACATATTTCCATTGTAAAACATTTATTTCAGTACCTCAGAACAACACTATTTCCAGCAAGAAGGTAACTAAGAGGAGGTATAAATGTTAGACAAATTATAGTAGGTACTTACCAGTCCTTTCAACTGTACTCCATTTTCAATATCCCTAGAAGATGTCAAGTTTGCTTGACAACTTCCCTGGAAAACATTTGCTCTCAGATATCTGCTTGGGTCAAGAGAACTGGATACAAGATTGATCTTTCTATTCATCTGACCAGGATCACTATTGTGGGAGATGCAGTCGGCATTGGTGGAGGTGTGCCACAAAAGAATACAGACCAGAGCATAGATGTAGCAAGCAGACAGATCTGGGCATGAAGCTTGGCCTTGAACTTGAACACATTGCTGACTCTCTTAAAACCTTAGATTCCTCACCTATAACTTGGAATCAACTAGATATACATTAACATCCTTTCCCTTCAACTTGCTTACTAGGTAGGTAAACTTATACATGTCACTAGACCTCTCTTAGCCTTGCTTCCCTCAATGGACTCTTGTGAGAGCAAAACAAAATGGTGTATGTAAATATCACAGCACAAAAGGCCACAAAGTGTAGTTTCTTTCCCCTTCCCATGATATGTTATATGGGTAATGTACAAGCAATGCACCAGAGCATAGAAATTTAAGATCTGGATGAACAAATTGCTCAGATCTTTTTTATATAGCTTCCTCTAAAGGTAAATTTATACCTAAATGTGAAACCATATTAATATACCAGCTTGCTTCATTAGTGGCTTATGGCATCTAGTTGATCATCAATTTTGAATATTTGTGGAGAAGGAATACACAAGCCATGACAGTGAATGGGAAGAGGACCATGTCATGACTTCCAAGATCAAGATCAAGGTTAAATCTAGTTGGGAAGTCTCCATTCAATCTGAGGACAAACCTAGTCATGACAATGGAACTAATGTCTCTTAGGGTTAAGGGGACCAGACTGTCAGGATGTTAGGCATTCACACTGGTACCTTAACTTCTGCTGAAATATACCAGAGAACATTGTACCTAGAGAAGTCTTCTGGCCAACTAGAAATCTAGCCAGCTTGAGAAGGAGATGATGATGTAGCCTTGCTGTAACTGCTGACAGTCTCGTCATCTCCATAGCCCACCTCAAGTGGAGATATTGTCTGCTCTCTCTATTACAGCACTTGTTATTGAAGGATGTTCAGAATCAGAATAGAGTTTGGCAACTTTCTTGAGACGTGGTTCTTGGAAACCATCTTTAGATGGTCAAGGATGGTCAGTGATATAAGGAAGAATAAGAAAGGAAAAGGTATGCTTGTTTGGGAAGGGTGGGAGAATGGAGAGTCAAGAACTCCATTTTGGGCATAAATTTTCATTGGAGATGTCAAGGAGAATGTTAGATATACAAATAAGGAACTCAAAGGAGATGTCTGAAATAGTGCACTGGTGTTCTAAATTGATTGAGGAAGCATTATTACACAAAGGTTAGTAAAATCATGGAATTACTATAGATTATCCAGGAAAAGAGTGTAGAGACAGAAAAGTAAGAAATCTAGTGGAAGGCCTTCTGGACAAAGGGCTTTGAAGGATCTATCAGATTTGGATAGATGAAGAGAGAGAAATTCCCCTAGGTAGGTTCAAGCATATAAACCAAGACCTTGCATGTCTGGTTTGGCAGCTAATGAAGATATTGCTAACTGGATTTTCAACCCCAAGGAACCTCTGGATTCCCCAACCCTTTCAGGACTGCCACTTGGGGTCCAAAGGAAGGTCTACCATGTGGGTCTTTAATCCTCTCAGATTGAAATCAGATGCCATGCTGTGAGAAGGCTATGCTCCTGGGAGAGGCTACATATAGGGGCTCGGATGGGTCATCCCAGCCCAGCTAAAGACAATACCTCCAAACCATCCCAGCTCTCAGGTGCCATTTGCATCTCCCCAAGCAAAGCCCCAGACACTGTGGAACAGAGACATGACAGTCCTTTTGCTCACTGCCTGAATTCCTGACCTATAAGAGGGTCATCGTTTTGTGCCACTCAGTGTGGGGTGGTTTGCTACCCAGCATTAGCCACTGGGACACTCCCCATGCTTATAACAGGTAAGGGCACACACACACTCATCTGTGGTAGGAAGTGGGGTGGATATTAAAGAGGAAAGGCCAGCTCATGAATTCATGAATTTTCTCTGCAAATGCCCCACTTTCCCCGCCTGTCAGGTGATAGGGAGGTGAGACTGGGTGCTCCCCAAGGCCCTCCCAGATCCAAGATTCTGCTTCTGTGATCTTCCCTGCCTCCCCCTCCATTAAAGGCCAGCCTGAAATCCTTCAATTTCTCTGAGGGATACATGACTGACAGCTTCCCCACAGCGGTTACATTTTTAGACAGCATCAAAGCCTAAAGGAAAAGGAATAAAGCTTTGATGGTGGAATTTTGGAACCAGTAGTTTTGGGGGGGTTGTTTTATAGGGGATGAGGGAGAAGGAGTTATCTTAAGTTTTGAAAATATAATAGTACTTGTGTATCATCATTATACAAATGAGTTACACAATTCATGGAGTTATACATGGAGTGTTACCATGTGATGGGGCTCACCTTGTCCTGAGCATTCTTCTAGGCACGGGGCATGTGTACCCTGTTTAACCCAACAGCAGGAAATTCTCCCACCCCCTCATGAAGGAGACCTGCCTGACACCATGTGAGAAAACACACAGAAATCTGTCACATGGGAGATGAGCACACCTGAGAACTCTACACTAAAGGCTGCTCTCTCCAGCTCAGAGGTTTGCCAATCTGGTGGCAGTGAAACATTTACATTTTAGACTATCTGATCAAGGTGTTCCGCTGGTAAAATTGAATATGTTATTTTCTTCATTTGCATGATAAATATGCTAATGAAGAGGGTTTTTCATTTTCTTTGCTGTTTTGTTTTTTAAATGTTGTCGTTCACCACCATTTGCTGGCTAGAAAAATCAGTCCTAGCTCAAAGGAGAGGAAAACATTGGAGTAATTCTGAGCATGGGCTCTAGAGTTAGACTTGGGTTCAAAAAATAGATAACACTGACCAGCCACTTACTGCTATGTGACTTTGAGCAGGTCACTGTTCTAGATGCTTAGTCCTGGCTCGGCTGTGGAAGCTCAGTGGACTGAGCGTCATCCCATAGACCAAGAGGTCCTGGGTTCAATTCCTAATCAGGGTTCATGTCCAGGTTTCAGACTTGATCTCCAGTAGGGGGCATGCAGGAGACACCCAAGCAATTACTAGTATTCTCTCTTATCATTAATGTTTCTATCTTTCCCTTCCTCTCTGAAAGCAATAAAAAAAATGCTTAATCTTATAATTTGTAATGTAGGGGAAACTACAGATTTCTCTCTCATAGGGTTGTGTTGGGATTAAAGGAATAATGCATTAGCTACAGTGCCTTAAACATATAAATAATTAATAAAAGCTTGCTGCCTTTATTAATAAACCATCCCTATGTCGTTACAGGCAAATGCAAAATAGAAGGCAATTCTGAGGCATTTTAACCTGCCAAAGAAAGTCTTAGAAAAAAAGGTAAGTTTTGTGTGTAGATGCACACACATTGAGTTTTGCAAACTAGATAACTTTTTATAATAAAATTTCCAGATTGGTTGTTTAATTTTCCACTCTTCTTTTCTGATATAAAAATCCCTAGAGAAAAATAATATACTGAAGCAAGAAAATCCTTTAGAGCAGAATAAAAATGGGTTCTAATCCTGGACTAGTTGACTATCTCTAAACCTTGTTGCAGACGTGTATTAAGTGCTCAATAAATATTTGCGAAACAAAATTCTAAATTTTTTTTCTTTTTTGGGATTAATTTAGATATAGAGTGAAAGTCCCTATAGCTCATAGTTGTCCATTAGCAAATGTTTGTTTTCTTTATCTTCATTATTTTTTTAAGTCCTGGAGTTTAATTTACTAAGAAATGCTAAGTTTGATCAGTTCATTCTTATGAATTTCAATGGCTCTTTTTTGATGAATTTCAATGTCTCTTTTGATTACATAGATAACACTCTTTTAGCTACTGAACGGGTTTTACTAAACATACTCACTATTCTATTCTAGAGATGCTCTAACCATGTGCGGATAAAGTAATGGCGCTTCTCAGAAAAACTCAGCAAGCTGCCCGTATTTTACCCTTCATCCTTGTGAAAACAGTAGGAAACATCACTTTGCAATGACTTAAAAGATAGCTGAGTTTGCTTTATCATGGACACACACACACATACACATACACACACACACACACACACACACACACACACACACACACACACTCATTCACTCACTCACTCACTCACTCACTTTGAATACAGTGTCTCTTTATAACCATGAAGTCTGAGGTGAGATGACCATGGACTCATTAGACCCCTTCCCAGGAAGGTAAATTTAGAGCTCCATGACTTCCTGGAAGAGGATCATTTGTTTCATCTTTAAAATTAAGGAGTAGTTGGGAAGGTTCCGGCGATTCTTTTTTAATGCTCAGCAATTTCTACTCTCCCACTTAGAAGCAACTAAATTCACATCACATGACTCACCTTCCTGCCATCCATCTGGTGATCAATCTAAAAGCCCCCATCTGCCAGCCATTTCCTAGGTAACCAACCCCAAGTGACTGTAATGGGCAGCCCATCACAGATAGGAACCAGCAAGAGAAAGGAAAAACCTGCCGTTTGGTACTTTTCTTCTCAATATGTTTAAATAATTAAAAACACCATCAAGACACTAATCCATAGATAAGAGGATATGTAAAATTTGCTTGCATAGTGCTTGTCAACCTGCATTGATTCACTCTGAGGAGGAAGAAGCATTTACTCATGGCTTTACTTGTCCTAAAAGACATTGCTCCCAACCTGTGAAATGAAGTCAAAACTATCCGACCAGATCTTGTTAAGTTAGATGAGCTACAAATCGGCATGAGCGAAATATTTGCAGCAGTAATGACCTCAAAGTTTCCTTTTAACCTGAAAATATCATAAACTGACTTTTTTGGTGAATGTGCACATTGTATTAAATTTAGTAATTCTAGGAAGCTTAAAGGTTGAAGTACCCAATTGGGAGTTGGTCCTCAGTGAAGCCTGGATCCCACATCTAGCAGCGCATGACCATCAGCGCATGACCTTTAGAAAGGGTACATCATCTTCCTGAGCCCCTATTTATTCATTTGTAAAATGAGGGTAATGGGAATAAATTGTATTTCATCATGTTATTTGGATGCTTACATCAGATAACACCTAGTGATTAATAAAGGTTAGAAGTAAATGAATCATCTCTTATATGTAAAGGCTTTTCGAGTATCAGGCACCAGGTTAAGGTATTAAACACATAAAAACAGCAGAGCAATAAAGAATTAAATGGCTCTTGAGTTGACAGAAAGAAAACCATTTACTGAGATACCATCAGCGGCATCACAGACAGCAAACATGTATTGAGCACCTCTGTGTGCAAAACAGAGTAGTAGATGGAGAGAACATGGGCTTAAAATCAGACAGAAGCATGTTCAAATCCTGTTACTCCCCCATTAGCTGTGAGTCCACAGAACAACAACCTTCCCTCTCATGTTCAAAATGGTAAGTCCATCAGAGCTCCTGGTTGCAATCAACACCAACGGACCCAGCAATCCTACCCAAAAGAGAAATTCATTGAAGTACTTGGGATACAGAGTCAATGAGAGACTGGGAGACCAGTTTGGGAAATGGTAAACTTCTAGGCAGAGAGGACCACGGGAGACCAGTGGTCTGGCTCAAGGTCAGTGCTGCTGGCACGAATAGGACCTTCCATCGGCCCATGCCATTGGGTCATCAGCGCAAGATTTAAAGTCCTTTCTTGTGACTGCTGCATCACTCACATATGGCTGTGGCTCTGCCAGGATAAGAAAGGACTCTTTAGCCTTTATCATATGACTATACATATTGAACTATTGCAAAAAAAAAAAAAGGCAATTGGGCACCAAAACAGTAAGTGCCTTCCTCAGAATAAGGACACAAAATATTGCAAACTTGTTGTGAGGATGAAGGAACTGAAGTCTTTAAAATGTCCATCACACTGGTGGGTGTGGCTCAAGGGATTGAGCTTCATAGTTGGATTAACAGTCAGAGCACAGGCCCAGGTTGCGGGCTCGATTCCCAGTAGGAGGTGTACAGGAGGCAGCCGATGGATGATTCTCTCTCATCACTGATGTTTCTATCTCTTTCTCCCTCTTCCTCTCTGAAATCAATAAAAATATAACAAATAAGTAAATGCACATTGCAATGCCTGGCATGTAGCTGGCACTCAATAACTGGAAGCAATTGCTATTAAACAGTCCACGTACAGCCTCTGGAATAAAACAAATTCAAATTGCCTACCTATTCTGTGGCTGGCCCTGTGCTAGGCTGAGAAGAGACTAGTGCTAACACAGGCTAATACAGCTTTGCCTTTGTTCATAATAAGATTACAGAGTAATGGGGAAGGCAGAGAAATCAAACATGGTAACAGTGATTTGCGACAGCCATGACAAGGACCGCCTGCTTTGAGTGAGAATACAGTGTTCTGGCTTCTCAAAGGAGGAACCAGCAACTCTGTCTTAGTTGGCTGGAGAAAATGGAAAGAAAAAGGAATTCCCGCTGAAATGGTGGAATCTGAGTCTCAAAGATATTCTCCTTCCATCTACCCTGTTCTTCAAGATACTCTTCTAATGGAATAGCCTTGCTACCGAATCCAAAGTGCAGATTGCAAGGTGTGACTAAGAAGAAGTTCTGGAATGAAGTCTTCCAGATAGGCAAAACATTGTCAGTCAAAGGTGTTCTCCCCTCCTCCTCCTCCTCCTCCTCCTCTTCTCCTTCTTCTTCTTCTTCTCCTTCTCCTCCTCCTCCTCCTCCTCCTCCTCCTCCTTCTTCTTCTTCTTCTTCTTCTTCTTCTTCTTCTTCTTCTTCTTCTTCTTCTTCTTCTTCTTCTTCTTCTTTCTTCTCCTTCTTCTTCTTCTTCTTCTTCTTCTTCTTCTTCTTCTTCTTCTTCTTCTTCTTCTTCTTCTTCTCCTCCTCCTCCTCCTCCTCCTCTTCCTCCTCTACTACTACTTCTTCTTCTTCTTCTTCTTCTTCTTCTTCTTCTTCTTCTTCTTCTTCTTCTTCTTCCTTTTCTCCTCCTCCTCCTCCTCCTCCTCCTCCTCCTCCTCCTCCTCCTCCTCCTCCTCCTCCTCCTCCTTCTTCTTCTTCTTCTTCTTCTTCTTCTTCTTCTTCTTCTTCTTCTTCTTCTTCTTCTTCTTCTTCTTCCTCTTTCATTATTTACCACTTGGCACCCTGGTATCAGCCCAAGAAGGACACTTTCCTCCCTTAACTAATGGTCTGACTCAAATCAAAGTCTTTTCTCTCATTGACTCATTCTTGATTTCCATAGATGGCCAATGTGTATTGAGGAGGTGACATAGGTGGTACTTCTCAGTAATTAAGCACTGGAGTTATGAAATCAAACAGATCTGAATAGAGATCATACCTCGTCCCTTACTCTGCAGGTGACCTTAGGCAATTCACTGGTTAGCCCTGTGTAAACCAGGGGGGAAGTCAGTAAACTTGATTCTCAGAGCTGTGACATTACACATGAATACCTCTGCAGGAGGCTAGTTGTTCAGCAAAAGCTAGCTGATTATTTCTGTAAGTGAAATGTGTGAGACATGCTTTCCATTAGCAAAGAGAAGACAGGCTGGAGTTTTCCTAGACAACAGGAAGGAAATTTTTAAAAATTCTAGACTTATCAGGGTGAACACAAGTTATATAACTATCTAATCACTATGTTATATACCTGAAATTAATATAGTAGGTTGTATGTCAACTACAATTTAAATTCTTTTTAATTTAAGAGAATGTTATAACATTCTTATATTTAAAATAATTTTTCTTGAAATAAAAAGTCCCCATTTGAAACAAATGAAAATAAAATAAAAATAGAGTATTAATAAAGTACATGTAGCGATTTCTCTAAACACCTTTGAAAACAAAACAAAAAAAGAATTACAGTAGTTTGACATAATCAAGAACATGCTTGTGATTTTTTCCATTGTTTTTTTTGTTTGTTTGTTTGAAGTATTACAAATAGTAGTACATGTTTCTTTTTTTTCCCCATTGACCTCTTCCCACTACCCCCCAGCACATGCCCTCACCTGCTCTTCTCCCCCTCCCCCAGTGTCTTGTATTCATTGGTTATGCTTATATGCATGCATAAAAGTCCTTCGGTTAATCTCTTACAGCCCCCTCACAACCTCTCCTGCCTTCCCGCTGTAGTTTGTCAGTTTGTTCACTGCTTCTTTGCCTCTGTATCTATTTTTTCCCGTTTCTTTTCTTTAAAAAATCTTGCATCTGCATACTAGATATAAACATGTAAGAACAAAAAATGTTTGAGTCTCAATTTTAATGTCCAACCGTTCTGAGTCCCAGTTTCAATGTCAAATAGTTCCTTATGTGTACATGTCAGCAACGATATCTGGATGGTGGACAAATGGTGGCAATGCAGGTCCCACCCTCTCTGGTTTGGTCCTGGGCAATGATTTTTTCCATTGTTAGCCTATTCCATTCCACGGCCTGTTCAGAACCTACCATAGTGGATGGCACCAAGAGGATGCTGTGTGAACAGTGAGTGAATTATCCCATTCCTGGTGTGTTTAATTCACCAGTGAGGCTGAGCGCAGGACCATCACCTTGCACAGCTCCAGGAGATACCACTGCCATGTGACAGATCCAGATGACATCCTGCTTCAGAGCAGTAGTTCTCAAACTAGGCTGGACTCTGGAATCAACCGAGAACCCTTCAAAATATACTGATGCCTGAGCCCCCCATTGAGTGTGTGATCTGGGCATCAGTATTTGCTAAAACTCCTGAGTATCACATGCTACAAAATGTGAGACCCAGTTCTCCCAGGGGCCATTGTATTCTGTGTGATTTTTCATCCCTGCATGGTGCAACAGGGTAGTCCTATTGTTACAAGTTCAAGACCCATGTTTTCTAAGATGTAAAGTGTGTGTGTGTGGGGGGGGGGGCTGTTAAAGGGCAGGTCTACCAACACGGGTAGTTTACTGTGGTGAGAGAGTAGAGAATGGAGGTCAGGTAGACCTGGGTTTAAGTCTAGGCCAGCCAATTACTGAACTGTGTAACCTTGGGCAACCTACATTGGAGGCCTCCAATTTCAATTCAGAGAGTGTCTGGCAGAAGGGTCCGCCCTCAATAGAAGGTTATAATGGAGGCTTCTCTGACTATCAACAGTGATCACTTCTTCTGCAGCCTTCTCTCACATTTAACCTAAATGAGGGGTTAGCAGGCTACAACCAATGGATCAAAAACAGAGGGCCGCTTGTGTCTGTGAATAAAATTTTTTTTGTTTTTGTTTTAATATATTTTTATTGATTTCAGAGAGGAAAGGAGAAGGAGAGAGAGATAGAAACATCAATGATGACAGATGATCATTGATTGACTGCCTCCTGCAAGCCCCACACTGGGGATCGAGTTCGAAACCTGGGCATGTGCTCTGACCAGGAATTGAACCGTGACCTCCTGGTTCATAGCTTGATGTTCAACCACCGAGCCATGCCGGCTGGACTGTAAATAAAGTTTTATTGGGACACAGCCACGCTCATTCCCTCACTTTATCCTCTAGGATTGCTTTCACGCTACAATAGCTGAGTTGGTAGCTACAATTCAAGAAAGCACGGCTCACAAAGCCCAAAATATTTACCATCTGGTCCTTTATAGAGTAAGTTTGCCTGCCCCTGGTGGAATCACCAATTACATACATTTACATGCTGTTTATGATAACGAGGATCTTTTGCTATTTGCAAACCCTCTACCCCACATTAAGATGTTCAGTTCTTTGAAGCTGGACCACCTCATGTCGTTTTTCCTCTAATAACAATACTATTCCACTTTCACTTCTTACTCGCCAAAGAGCTTTGCTGTGTGAACTATCATTTCCCACAGAGTCTAGTATAGTGTTGGGCAAACAGAAGACACTTGAAAACTATTTGACTGATCGATTGCCTTTCTCTGATTTATTTCAAGCTCTAAGCAATTGGGCCAAAGGCTATTTTTGTCATGGATGTGATAGGTCATGAAGACCATCACAAATCCCTCTATCAAATGGGGACGGAACATTTCAAACCATTGTGTGAAATGGCTTTTTTGTCACATTTCTGATTGTCACCAGTTTCCATCCAAATCCTTTGTAAGCATTATGTCGTTCTTCCCACAAGAGACAGTACAGTTTCTGCAGAGAACAATGTTTAGTCAGACTCGAGCTAAAACCCCAGTTTGGCCACTTCCTAGCTTTGAGGCCTCAGCCATATGGCCCAGCCTTCAGTATCATTTAGAATCTAGACAAGTCAGAATCATGTTCTTCCTTTCGCTCATATGTCTAAGTCTCCCTTTTCAGCTCCATGGAAACAATGGTTTAGATTTTGCCAGTGACTGAAAAGCCGTATTGGTGGATTGTCTTTTACACTTGTAGACAGGGCACAGAGCAACCTACAGTCAGGTAAATTCACTGAGGCAAAAACAATGACAAGAAGCAAAAGTTCAAGGCAGAAGAGACATCATGAAACACGCATGCCTATCTGTGAAGCTTTGGAGTGATGTGACATTTCTTGTCATTGACTTGACCTACTTACAGATCTCCTATGTAGTAAAAGGTAAAGCACTCACTATTATTAAATATTCTATTTCTATACAGTGTATAGTTAATTGTAATGATGCTTTCTAGTTATTTTATGTGTGTTATCATATAAGCCAAGAGGACTTCTCTCTCTCTCTCTCTCTCTCTCTCTCTCTCTCTCTCTCTCTCTCTCTTAATAATTGAATTTACCAGGAGATTTCATTATAATAACAAGCTGAACATGATCCAACTACTTAATATTGTGGCTACATGTAAACCTGATGTTGAAGTTTTTAAATGGGAGACTGTGTGAGTATTTTTAGTTAATTCTCTCTTTATTCCAGGTTTTGGGTGCTTCTTTGTTAGGATCTTATATTTATTTCTGCAAGGGATTGAGTAGCTGGAAACAAGACCAAGTGTGGAAGGGATGTTTTCAAGTATATGAGAAGATGGCATAGTCACTAGCAGTTTTGCACATTATTGCAGGCATGAATTATCTTCTCTACAATCATGTAGCAGTAAATGATTTTTATATTTATACTAGAGGCCCGGTGCATGAAATTGGTGCACTCGGGGGGGGGGGGGTGATCCCTCAACCCAACCTGCCCTCTCTCACATACTGGGAGCCCTAGGGGATGTCCAACTGATGGCTCACCCCCAGCCTGCCCTTGGGTATCCAGCCATCGCCCTGCTCAGCTCAGCCCCGGCTGCCTGCGACTACCCAGCTCCAGGGAGTGGGTGCTCGCCACCACCTCTGCTCACAGCGCCCGGGGGCTGGGCACTCACCAGTACCACCATTTCATCTCCACCCCCTGGGCCCGGTGCTCGCACCACTTGGCCCTGCCCCTGCTCCTGATTGGCCAGTAGCATATCCAATCAGGAGTGAAGGTATGGTCAAATTTGCATGTTCCTCTTTTATTATATAGGATGTGAATATGGAAGAATACTATATTATGAGGATTCACTTCAAATTAAATAATGAACAATGAAGACTTAGCTGGAGCACTCTTCACAACTTTGATAATGATAAATCTTAGCTGATAAATAACAATAACTTCTCCATGGCACTTATCTCATTTGATCATCACAATGATCCTACAAGGTAGGCATGACAGGCATTGAAATTCCTATTTTATAAAAAGAAAGAGAGTCTCCGGGAAAGCAAGAACTTTCCCCATGCATTCAACTGGGATTTAAAACCATATATGACTTCAAATCCTTTGGGGTTCCCAGTCCTTTATAGATGAGCCATCCTCTGCTCCCCAGGAGAGGGACAAGCCAGGTCCTAACAACTGTCCTGTGTTTTCCCTCCTTACTCCATTCTACAATCTATCCATCTTCTGATTATTTTCTCTAGTTTTCTCTCTCAGCTTTTGACTACACCCTGCCATTGGGAACCATTAAAAATTTAACTTCCCTCTTGATGGACAGCCTTCTGCCTCCTTATCTTTTTAGGGTGACTGTCCAACCCTATTCAATCCTGCTGCTAGATCTGAATCTATTGTTCTCTACCCTTGACAGATCGTGCCTGATCTAATAAGGACTTTGGGCTGGAAAAGAGTCTCTGCACTCCATTTACTCTGGGAGCTTCTGGTCAGAGACTAGTGGTGGAGACTATTGTTCTGTCTGAGAGTCAGAGATAGAAAATTTGATGAAGACTATGAAAGATTTTCTCCATCTGACTGGCCACTGGAGCCAGTTTTGGTCCCTCTGGCTAGAGGAATAAGACAGATGGGATTGTTTTCATGAGAAACGGTATGAGGCTTTGATCAAAATCCAAACTGTTTTAGATCCTAGCATCATCATGTAATGGCGAATGAATACGCTATCCTATATAATAATCCTATATAATAATAGAGGAATATGCAAATTGTCCATTACACTATAACATCACGACCCATCACAGGAGGCTGCCTGTGCATGTGTAGCAGGGCGTTGTTCTAGAGACAGGGCAGAAGCAAGGAGGCACCCAGAGAGGCAGGACCATCCCATAGGTGGGAAGGGAAATAATGAGAGCCAGTAGTGACCCCCCACCCCACAAGTCCTTCACCACCCACCGCTCATATGCAGAGCATCCCACCACCCATCTGCCAGGGGAAGGAGCACAGTGCAGCAGGCAGGAGGCTTCCACGCTCTCCTCCAGAGCCATGATGGAGTGGAGTGGGGAGGCACCTAGAGAAGGCAGGACCAGTTTGAGGCAACTTAAGGAACTGAGGGCAGGGCTTGAAGTGGCTAGAGAAAGCCAGAGAGGTCAGGGGCTGGGCCAGGTGCACTGGAGCTCTGTGTGGAGAGTTCAGGTGTCAAGCAGGGCGGGGCCACACAATTTCTTGCACTGGGATCCTAGTACTTACATAAAGCTACCCATATTAATCTTAGCAAATGTTAAGCTCAGCTGCAGGTTAGTTGCTCTAACCTGATATTGTTCTCTAGAAACTAGAGTTTACATTTAAAAGTTTCTTTTCACCCTAGCTGGTTTGGATAGAGTGGATAGAGTGTTGGCCTGTGGATTAAAGGGTCCTGGATTCAATTCTGGTCAAGGGCACATGCCTGGGTTTCGCATTCAATCCTCATTAGGTGGCATGCAGGAGGCAGCCAATCAATGATTCATTCTCATCATTGATGTTTCTCTTTCTCTCTCTCCCTCTCCCTCCACTTCCTTTCTGAAATCAATAACAAATATATAAATTTTTTTTAAGTTGCTTTCCTAAGTATATTTCACTAGAATGAGCAGTTTCAGTTCCTGTGTGAACCTAAGGAACAGTGTGACCTTAAGGGCTCTGGTTAACACTGACTGCCCAGACATAGGAATTCATTGATAAGATGGCCAACAAAGATCAATATTGGGACCAGCCTGCATATCTACAGCCCCTCCCCATATTTTTTAAAATATATTTTTATTGATTTCAGAGAAGAAGTGAGAGGGAGAGAGAGATAGAAACATCAATGATGAGAGAGAATCATTGATCGGCTGCCTCCTGCAAGCCCTCTACTGAGGATCAAGCCTGCAACCCAGGCATGTGCCCTGACTGGAGCACTTTAGTCTGCAGGCCAATACTCTATCCACTGAGCCAAACTGGCCAGAACCCCTCCCCTGATTTATTTGTTCTGCTTTCCATCATCCTCCTGCACTGAGATGTTGAGATGGGCTTTAGTATGAGAGTTCCCAAACTCTCAGGTTGTTGGCAGTTGAATAAACCTCTTTCCTTCTCATTAGCACCTGTCCCAGGAGTTTGGCTTTTGTTGCACCAGGCAGCTGAAACTGGATTTGGTTCCAGTCATTTATTTAACAAATATTTAATGAGAAACTACTGTGTACCAGACACAGTTAATAGACACTGAAAATACATCAGAGAATGAAATGGGAAAAATTCCTTTTCTCAAAGAGCTTACATTTTAGAGGGAGACTCAGCCAATAAACATATAAACAAAAATGCAATAGTCCTTTCTTATTCATAGTTTCACTTTCTGCAGTCTCACTTACCCACAGTCAACCATGGTACAGAAATATTAAATGGGAAGTTTTAGAAATAAACAATTTATGAATTTTAAATCACATGTCATTCTGAGTAATATGATAAAATCTTACACCATGCAGCTCTGTCCTGCCCAAAATGTGAATCTCCCCTTTGTACAGAGTCTCCACATATATTCCCTCCCCACCCATTAGTCACTTAGCGTTGCCTAGGTCAAGTGGTCGGCAAACTGTGGCTCAGAAGCCACATACAGCTCTTTGGCCCCTCTTTGGCTCTGCCACAAAATACCATGTGTGGACATGCACGTACAGTACAATTGAAACTTCGTGGCCATGCCCAAAAGTCAGTTTTCAGTTCTCAAAAGAAATTTCAGTCGTATTGTTGATATTTGGCTCTGTTGACTAATAAGTTTGCCAACCTCTGGCCTAGGTTATCAGATCAAGTGTCAGGATATTGCAGTGCTTCTATATAAATAACACTTATTTTACTTAATAATGGTCCAATACATGGAGTGGTGATGGTGACAATTTGGATATGCTAAAGAGAAGCAATTAAGTGTATGTATATATAGGAAAAAGCATAGTTTACATAGGGTTCAGTATTATCCAGGGTATCAGACATCCACTGGGGGTTTTAGATAGTATATATATATATATATATATATATATATATATATATATATATATTCTAATCTTCCAATCCTTAAACTTGGTATATATTTCTATTTGTTTCTGTCAGCAATATTTTGTAAATTTTAGTGTTCAGATGTTGACTTTTGTTATATTAAATTCTATGTATTTTATGTTTTATAAAGCCATTACATATAAAATTATTAAATTTCATTTTCCAATTGATTCTTATTAATATACACAACACAGCTGATTTTTTATATTAACCTTACACCATGAAATCTTATTAAATTCACTTACTATTCCTAGTAGTTGCTTTGTGGATTTCTTAGACTTTTCTATGTAAATAATCATGACATCTGCAAGTAGATAAATTTTTATTCCTTCCCAATCCTTATGCCATTTATTTCTTTATCTTGCCTTATTGCAAAAGCTAAGATGTCCAATACAACATTAAAAATAAAGTGTCCTAACCAGTTTGGCTCAGTGGATAGAGCATCAGCCTACAGACTCAAGGGTCCCAGGTTTGATTCTGGTTCAGGGCATGTATCTTGGTTGCGAGCACATCCCCCCTAGGAGGTGTGCAGGAGACAGCTGATCTATGTTTCTCTCCCATCGATGTTTCTAACTCTCTATTCCTCTCCCTTCCTCTCTGTAAAAAAAAATCAATTATATATATATATATATATATATATTAATAAATATAGAGTGGTGACAGTGGACATTCTTGCCTTATATGTGAATAGGAAAAATTTCTGTATTTCACTATTAATTTTAATGTTATTTTAAGTTCTTTTATAGATGTTATTTAACCAATTGAAGAAGTTTCCTTCTATTTCTAGTTTGCAGGGAGATTTTATCATGACTGCGTTCACTTTTGTCAAATGTTTTTGCACCTAATGAAATGTTCATAGGGCTTTTGTTTATTCTGTTACTATTATGAGCTACACTAAATTTTTAAACACAGATATATTAAAAAGTAGTGGAATAGCCCTAACTTGTTTGGCTCAGTGGATAGAGCATCAGCCTGTGGACTGAAGGGTCCTGGATTCAATTCCAGTCAAGGGCACATGCCTGGGTTGTGGGCATGCAGGAGGCAGTCTATCAATGATTCTCTCTCATCATTGATGTTTCTCTCTCTCTCTCCCTCACCCTTCCTCTCTGAAATCAATAAAAATGTATTTTTTAAAGTTGCAGAATAAATACTATAGAGAACAATAAACACATTAAAGAGGATAAGAATGATGGGAACTGCCGTGTCAAACAGAGGAGCCAAGGCAGGCCTCTCTGGGGAAACCCCATATGAGTAAAGCCCTAAATAAAGTCTGTGCAGGAGTATGAGGAAATACAAGTGGTTGATAAGATAACCAGGATCTGATCATATAAGCCCTTGGAGGCCACTGTAAGGAGTTTGGGATTTTGTTCCAAGTTCCCTGGGGAATCATTGTGCTTTAACAAAAAGGCACCACGAACTGATCTATGGTTTTTAAAGATCCTTCCAGCTACTGTGTGGAGGGCTGAATGTAGGTGGCAAGCGTAGAAAGGGGAAATCAATCTGAAGGCGGTCCTAATTCCTACGAGGGCTTATAGCATCCTGGTTAGAATGGGAACAGATGCGGTCATGGAAAGTTTTACAGTTGCTGTTGTGTTGGGTCTAGGGTTAAGGGAAAGGGAGGATTTAAGGAGAACTCTGAGGGTTTGGGGCCTGAGAAATTGGGTGACGGTGACACTTAGTGATGGGAGCGAAGAGGACTGGAGATAGAATCGAGAGATCTGTTCTTGCCAGTTAGACATTTACCGCTTTAGGTGAACACACAAAAAAAGTAGCTGGCTGGATGTTCAATTCTGGAGCTCAGAGAAGAGGTGAGAGTCCAGGGAAAAGACTGGAAGTCTAAAGAATGTAGCCAATACTTAATCCCCAGAACTAGCTGAGTTCAAAGAGGAAGGGAGAATAAAGAGAACTGAGTACATGAGAGTCAGGAAGAGAAGGGAAGGGCGGCAAAGGTTATTGAGAAGGAGCAGCCAATGGGGTGAGAGGAAGATGGGAGGAGTGGAATGACTCAGGAGCCAAGTGAAGGAGGGATTTGGGAAAAGGGCACTATGTCCAATGCTCTTCTACCCTGGTGACCCTTGAAAAGGGAGAACCACAACCCGCTCTTGATTGGGTTACAGGGAGTTGGTGCTCTCAGCGGTGTCACAGTGATGAGAGGAGGGGACACACAGAGAGGCAGTGACAGATGTAGATTTTTTTAAACGCAGAGGATAGAGTCAAAGGAATGGGTGTGAAGTGAGGTCAAGTTGGAAGATGTGCAGGACAATTTGTGGATGCATCTCAGGGTTCCAGGCAGGTTTGGCAGTGTGGTGGTGACTGAGTGACAAGGAATGGAAGACATAGTGGCATCAGTCCCTAGGGCGGAGGGTGGTGGTGGTAAGGGAAGGTGAGCTATCAATTTTCATTCTAGACACCCTTTAGGAATTAGCCTAGTGATTAGTTAGTTGTAGGGAGATAAGACTGTGATGGTCTTACCAAGAACACACAGTTTTCTGCGGCCCCCCTTAAATTCTCTGGTGAGTTCCAACGTGATATGTCTTTCCCCACACCCCAAGTCCTGGCAACTGGGAGAGGATTGGGTCACTCCCCCCCCTTGTGTAGATCTCATACTGGACATGTGGATCAGTGACAGCTGCAAGGATCCTTAAAGCAGACCCTGGAGTGGCAGAGGTGAATTATGGGAAGGAAGTGACCCTCTTAAGTGTTCCCCCCACACATGAGAAAACAGGGGTGGAAGGCTACAGAATCCCTGCCATTCGGGCATGAGAGTGGAGGGAAGCCATCCCAAAGTCACAAATGGAGGAGGACAGAGGACAGAGAAGTCACTGGCAACTGTTCCAATATCCAGCCTATTTGCAAGACCTTTCCCTATATAACACAGTTCTTACTTCCTCTTTTTAAAACAAAACAAAACAAAAAACACTAATGTACATTTTGCCTTTTTTTCTAAGAAGCTTCCCTAGAGCACAGGTGGTGCTTACGCATTTAGATTTCAAAGGCTATCTCAGTTGGCAGAGCTATCCAAAGATGAGATGTCAACAGAGTATGTTAGAAAGTGGGGGTCATGACTGTCACATCTGGTTGTGCAAGGATGCACCAGGACTTCAGAGCAAGGACCATCATTGACTAATTGAGCAAAGGCACCGTGTAGGCCATTGGCAGTCCTGGTCAGTGCACCTGAGAGCAAAACCAGAGCATGTGTCCAAGAGACAACAGGGCCTGTTCCCCTGTGTGTGGTGGGAAGAGAGATTCAGGTGAAACATGGAGAAAGAGACCCAGCGATTTGAATGGTTGTAAGGATTCTTAGAGAACAGCTTTCCAAAAAAAAGGCAATGTGCGATATTTCATCTTTGGTCCTGTGTGACCAGAGGGTCTCTCAGCATCTCTTCTAGTAATACACCTGCTCTTGTGTCTCCCTCCCTTTCTGAGCATTGGGATCATAGGCCAAGCACGGCTACTCAGAATATGCGCGTTGATCTAACTGTACAACATTATATTTGCAAATAACGTGACGTTTCAATTCAAAATTCTGAGCTCAGATTTTTGATAACACAGGGTCAGAGTGCATACTAAAAATAAGTACTTTTTATTGGTAGTGCTGTCTGAATTATATTAGTTAATCCTCACAGCATCGTCCATAAGATAGATAATATTAATACCTCCCTTTTACAAATTATAAGAATGATATATATACATAGCGGTATTTGCAGTGAACTGTTCTAATCATTTTTTATTGTAGTAACTGACTCCTCCTCCTAATGCACCTTTGAGGTAGGCACTGTCATATCCCGTGTTAGTGCCAGCAAAACGAAGTTGTAGGAAACACATTTAGTAAGTAGCAGAGCTTGGAACTTCTCTGGTTCCAGGGCCGATGTAATTAACCAAAAAATTATTTTATCTCCCCAGATTCTCTGGCCAAAATAATCCACATTTCAGGACCTTTTAGGACATCTATATTGATCTCATCCCCAAACCAATGTCATTCTGAACTCTGAATCCGAAAGATTCTGTGTTCTTAGGGGAGGGGAGCGGAGCAAGAAGTGGGAAAGCGAGTCTTGAAATGTGTTTACTCCCAACAAAGTGTCGATGGGAGGGAAAAAATCAGGAATTCAGAAATGTTCTTTCAAAGCCTGACAGCCCCCTTTCAACGATCCGATCCGGGTACCACCCTCACAGTAAGTGGCTGGAGTATAGATTTCCCATTGGTCATAAACACCCATTATCTCGCCCCCTCCACACACACACGCACCAAATTTACTTTTAACTGCTCTCAGCACCGAGACGGAAGGGGGGCAGGATAATGAGTCTGCACAATGTATAATTATTATAAATGAGCAGAGATAAACTACACCTGTCAAAATAAATGATCAGCCTCCTAAATCGCTGGGTTCTCCACGCACTGTTTTGTAAACTCGAGTTATTCACCCTTGCTAATTTCTCCCACTGCTGCTCCCCAGACTTTCTCCCCTTCCCGCCCCCCAGATCTGAGCTCCTGCCGTTCACTCAGAGGTGCTTATTGCCCCTAAATTCTTCTGAGTGTTAGAGAAAAGCTTGCAGTAAATGGTTCCTGCAGGAGATGAATTACTAAATAGCTAGAGTTCCCTGGAAGGATGTCAGACATGGGCTGGCTCATTGTGGCTCCGTCCATCATCATTCAGCCTTTCAATGAAACCCCTTTTTTGTTCTTTTCTGAAGGTTCTGCCGAAGTGACAGACAGACAATGGCAGCATGGCATCGATGTCAAGCTCATTTTATGTGTATTTAAGGCATAAGTAACGTATTTAAGGAATGTTCAGCCGACAGGATTTTGAATGCAGAAACACTTATGTTCAGTCTCTGAAGTTCAAATCCAACAAACAAAGCTATTGACTGGTTTTGAGGTTCTGAGTCTGTGTCTACAGCAGGGAAAAATAATTGTCTATGTGGCTTCTAATGATCATACACTTATGTCTTTTTCCCTGTGAATTTTTTTTTCTTTCTATTGGGTGGATTGGCCAGGATTCTCAGGATGTAAGCAACAGAAACAAGGAAGGCAGTTTTGTTAGACGGACAATGAGGTCACTCAGCCCATCGCAGATAGACATGAAGAACCAGACAGGAAGCCCGTGCTCCTCAGCAGGAGTGTGTCGGGAACAGGGACTCAGTACTTTCTCAGGGATGAAATCCGTCATTCTAGCAACTCCCATGCCTTTGAGGGAAGATCTGATTGATATTGATAGAGCCATGTGTTCAAATATAAGGGTGGGTGAGCAGGATACTGTGAAAAGTGAGCTCATAGCAAGAAGGGAAAAGAAGAACAAAACCTCCAAAAATGTAGCTCCCACACTGTGTTTTGCTTTGTTACTCCACACAAAAAACCCTCAGCCTTCCAGACTTCAGCCCCTGTTCCAACACACTCTCGGACACAAGATACAAATCTGTTTCCCTTGGGGTTCTTGGGTGACAAGCAGCTCTAAGAAAAGAAGGGTAAGCGGTGGCTAGTTCATGCGACTGTTTAGACCTGTGGAGTTTGGTGCTGACTCCTGGTAACTAGTGTCAGAATCGAGTTGAATTGAATTTCTAGACACCCTGTCTCATCTCGCACACCCATGACTTGGGATTTGGGGATTAGGCCTAAGAACTCATAAGAAACAGTAACACATTTCAGTATTTCATGAAAATAACCCCCAAAGAAATGAAACAACGACAATGGTAAGAGCCCCACTTTCTTCTCCCTAACTCATTCTCTGGGAAATGGAGCAGCGAGCAATGGGCAGGAAAAAGAGAGGGTGAATCTTTTTTTTTTTAAACATATTTTATTGATTTTTTACAGAGAGGAAGGGAGAGGGAGAGAGAGTTAGAAACATCAATGAGAGAGAAACATCGATCAGCTGCCTCCTGCACACACACACCCCTCCCCCACTGGGGATGTGCCCCCACAACCAAAGTACATGCCCTGGACCAGAATTGAACCTGGGACTCTTCAGTCTGCAGGTTGATGCTCTATCCACTGAGCCAAACCAGTTAGGGTGAGAGGGTGAATCTTGAAGGTGGTCCCAAAAGGCAGGAAGGGCAAGGAGAGGACTGTGGAGCTAGAGACTCATGACTACCCATCTGACCTACCCCTTTGAGAAGCCCAGGTAATAATGCATCTCCTGCTCGGGGCAGCTACAAGAGAGCATCTTGTTGGCTGGCGTCTGGACTATCTATGTTCAGGGAGCTTATCACTTGGCTCAACAGTTGTTTTTCTATTGTGATTCCTAAGTCAGGGTCTTGTTGACAACTTAAGCCATATCTCCTCCTTAAACAATGATTTTTTTTTTAATACTTTCAGATCAACCATGACTTTTCTGAGTCCATTTGCTTATGTTAACTAATTAAGTAACTAAGCATACATCCTTAACAGAAAAAATAAAATGCAATGTGATTTTAAATAATATATGTTTACAAATATATTTTGCTTTGAAGTCTTAAGCAAAATGATTTTTGACATGTTAAGTAGAATTTCTGGATGTTAGAGCTAAAGGTAGGCCTGTTTATACCATCCAAGCCAAAAGCCTGCAGCCCACGTCAGTGGTCGCACTAGCTGTTTCTGGAGAGCCCTGGAACCTCAGGTTTCAAAGAAAAGAAGGGCCATTCAATGTTGTTAACATCACAAACTGACAGAGAGGAACAAGAAAACTTCTAGAGAGAGATGACTTTAAGAGATGCCAGGACTGTTCCAGAACAGACTACACATAATTGCACTCGATAGAAAGAGATGTAAGGGCTTTTGATGTTAATAAAATCATAAAGGTTGTTAAGAAAAACAGCAGTCCCTACCAGCCTCGTGCTGTGAATACTTATGTCATGCAGGCTTTGAGCTGTAAACAAAAGAAGCCATTTGTGGTGAAGAGGAGCAGAAAAGAATATTCTGGGAAGAAAATAAGGTGGTGTGTCATGTGGTTGAGAGTGCTGGTGAGCTTTCAGTGAAAACCGGTGAGCTAAAGGGGGCTTCGGAGGCTGAGAGCACGGGCAGGGGCATGTTTCAGGATGAGTCTGATTAGGACAGCTGAACTTCTGAACAACTGCACCTGTCTCCCTAGGTGCTGCAGCTACTAACTGATCAACCTGGGTCATGTGACCACATCTCAGCTGCTAGAGAGAGGCAACATCTCCTAACAGTTTGCTTATTGGGGATGGGAAGTATCCCAGCAAGACCCTTATAATGGGAAATTTCACCAAATAGAAAGGCTGTTCAGGTTCCAGATAGGCTCCCCACAAAGAAAATAAGGTAGATAAATTAAATCAACTACCCCTTTGGCACCCAAAAGCCTCATAACCCTCTTCTTATATTAAAAAATACTAGTGGCCCAGTGCACAAAATTCATGCACATTAAAAGGGAATTAATTAGAGGAAATATTTAATATTGCCATTTGCCCTTTCTTTATCATAGAAGTGTCAGAGATGAAAGAAAAGTATTAAAATGTATATAAAAATCTCCCTCCTGTCAGAGTCAGGGGTGTGCCATGGGACCCAGAGTCAAGCCCCTGCCCACCATCTGCACGCACTTCAAAAACGCAGGAGACCCAGACCCAGCCAGCCCCACCCCCATTGGGTGAGACCCAGAACCGGCTGGCCCCACCCCCATCAAGCCCCACCTGGTGTGGGGTGCAACCTCAAGTTCCTTAGTGCAGTTTCAGGTGCCTCAACCCAGTGCTGGGGTAGGGGGGGTGCAGCCTCGGGTCCCCAGGACCGGTGCTGGGGTGAAGGACGTGGCCTGAGGTCCTTTGCCAGGAGCCATGCAGCCTCAGGTCCCTGCTCTTCAGTCATTATGTTATAGCATCCCAGCCAATTTGCATATTCCTCTATTATTAGTATAGATAAGAGTGCTTCCCACTAATAGTACCAATTCAACTGTCCCTTACACAACTGAGAATGGTCTGTGAATGTCCTGGTCATAGCCCTGTCCCTGGTAGGATTGTCTTCCTTCACCTGCCTATACCACCACCTATGAGTGCCACCCACAGGGACAGTTCTGGCTGATGCACACAGTGCAGACCCACCATTGGCCAAAAAAATTGTTTCCTCCTCCGTTACTGGAAAACCCTATGATGTCATAGATGTAGAATGAGAGAAGAGCAGCAATGTAAAAGGAGGAAGTACACTTGGAATTTGGGCAAGTGTTAATGTAATTTATCTGTGCCTTTAAGACCATCTGGGGGTCTCTCCCTCCCTCTCTCTCTCTCTTTCTCTATCTCTCTCTCTCCCTCCCTCCCTCCCTCTCTCCATTTCAGCCAACCAACCAAGCCATTATTAGAACTAATCCCAGTTGTCTGAGTTAATTCCGAGTTTCCAGCACAAAAACCCATATAAAATAATTCTTTTGTGACCAATCTTTTTCCACCAAGACTTCGGTTTTTAATTGGACTCCCAGCTCAAGGAATACTGGGGAACGAGACTATTTATAGGAATGGAATCTGTGCACGGAACTAGCTTCTCCTTAAAAGATAATGCCTTTAGACAAGAACATTACCTTCAAGCGTCAACCATGAGGAGGGAGGGTTGCTTTTCTGGGGATCAGTAGGAGAATTACTGAGCTTTGGGAGTCCCCAGTGCTCCAAATCTTTCCACATATCCTCATCACAACTCCTGAAGGCCCACTGTTTCCTTAAGAGTAGCCTAGCAGCTAGGTCCTAGCTTATACAAAAGACATTTGGTGACGCTGTAAATTCAACAAACATCACATTGGCCATCCACAGGATCAAGATTTGCTTTTGGTTTTCAGCTGCAATGGAAAACGGCAGTCACTGAAAGTCCCTGGTTTCTTAGTTTTGAGCCAAAACTTTAGAGATCTGAGGATGTCATTCTATTTCCTTACAATAGCACCCATAGTCCATGAATTCCTCATGTGACATGTTGATACAGTAACTGTATAAATTTTTTTTCTGGCCCTTTTCTTTTCCATATTGTAAGCTTTAAGCTTCTCAGTCTATTTTTTCCTCCCTTGCTACTAACTGATGTGATTTTGTTACTTAGCTCAAATGCAGACCCTTCTAACCTCTGATGAAAGAAATCTCAAAAAGAAAAGCTATGGTTTTGTGTAATGATGCTGTACATGCAAATATATTGTCTTAACAAGTGTCTTTAAAATACTGACTGGAGAGGGTTTTAGCCACCAGGGTAACTCACTTTTCACGTCTAAAGGAGCTGCAATTGTCTTTGTTATTTTAATTAGCTGCGGCCTTTGTATAATATATACAGTAACATCCTCACTTTTGTAAAGGCTACAAATACTTGCAGGCTCTTTGACAAACCAGGTTTTTATTGGCACTTCCCTCTTTATCCTACATGCATGGAAGTTAAAACAAACAAGCAAATAAAACTTCTGACTCTGTTGCTTTCATTTAAACAAAGTACCCCCGAGGACTTCCATAGCAGCCTGTTATTCCCTGTTCTGTGACTGCCAACCCTCACTCTGCCTTCAATGGGCATTGCATTTGGCGCGACCTCATACGTTAACTGTATGACTACCTGCCTGTGATATTGTGACTTACAATAAGAGTAAATATTTGCTCTTTGTCCTTGTTTCTAGCAGAGATGAAAAAATCCCTGGAATTAGGATGTCAGCCCGAAAACTCTCTTCTGCTATGTTAATGAAGTGACCTTTGAACCTCTCCTGAGAATGGGGGCTGGTTGCCAGAAGACTGAACCATCTGGTTAGGCTGGAATTTTCAGTTCCTCTTTGACCTCATGGGAGGGGAGACAGGCTGGAGATTTGATGGTCAGTGATTTAATCAGCCATGCGCAAGCAGTTGTTAGAGGCAAAAGTAGAATATTGGGGACTAAGCTAGTTATCCTAAATAATAGAAACCTAATTGCTATGTGTCTAACCATTGGTTCCACTGTTCCACTAGTTGCTATGATGTGCACTGACCATCAGGGGGCAGATGTTTCGACCAGTAGGTTAGCTTGCTGCTGGGGTTTGGCCTATCAGGACTGGGGGAGACGGCCCTGATTGCCTGATCAGCCCTGATTGAGACTGGGCAAGATGGGCTAGACACGCACTGGACAAATCTGTGCACTGGGCTGATTTTGGCCCGATCCCCACAGGCCAGGCCAAGGTACCCACCAGTACACGAATGCACTGGTCCTCTAGTAAGAAATATTAACCATGATTGCCTTGATCTGATTTTTAAAAGGGACACCGTAACCAGACTGGGAGTTGTATGACCCCAGGACCTGGGAGTGAACCTTGGGAATTCAGTTCCATTCTCATTCAAGAACTGCCTATTATCATGGAAAGATCAGCATCCTTGTTGCCCAAACAATGGAGTCCCACCCCAGCCCACAGAGCCTACTTCCCTATACCTGTAATTCCTACTTCCCCAAGTAATCCTTATCCTACCCATTGTAAGAGCAGATTTTTGTGGATGGCCTACTGCTCTCTCATACTGCTGGCATCAATAGAACCAGTGCTCATATATGATTCAACCCTGTCTCTGCTTAATTGGCTCAAGAAGTGACAGGCAGCTGGAGCCCATTGGGTGTTCAGTTTCATATTGAATCCTCCATGAAAGGGCAGGGTTCAGGAGGCTTCCAGGTTGGTGAGCTCATGGAGATGCAGGGATAGTGGTGCCCTGAAGAGGTATGGGAGCTCTGGGGCCTTCCCCACACCTTGCCCTGTGCATCTCCATCTGGGTGTTCCTGAGTCATATCCTTTAGAACAAACTGGTCTTCTAGTGAGTACAGTGCTCCTGAGAGAGAGGGGGGGGGGAGAGAGAGAGAGAGAGAGAGAGAGAGAGAGAGAGAGAGAGAGAGAATGAGAAGAAGAAGAAGAAGAAGAAGAAGAAGAAGAAGAAGAAGAAGAAGAAGAAGAAGAACAACAACAACAACAACAACAACAACAGCAGCAGCATTCTCAATGCTCACAATCATCTCTAAGTTTGCTATTACTGTCCCCATTTTAGAAATGCAATAAAAAAATGCTCAGAGTTAAAGCCACTTATGTGAAGTCACACAAGCAAGTCCCTGGAAGAGCTGCAACTAAACCTATTGAGTCTGACTCCCAGCCAGCATTCCAAGCCAGAACTTTCTAATCTTGAACTCTGTTATTTTCCACCATGACACCTTTTCATTAACAGAAAGTGAAACCACACAACCAAAGTACAAAAGCCAATGACACAAACCCTCCCCTCCTAGCAGTACATGTTGAGAGATTTTTCTGAAAGGGGCATTCTATAGGATGATTCTGTAGGGTGACAGCACCCTCACCAAGAGTTTAGCAGAAAACCCAGAGGTGGGATTCGCTTGGCTTATGCTTGAGGCAGAACACTGTCATGTGTCATATTTTCCCATTTATAGAGACGCCTCCATGTATAAGACGCCCCACACTTTCCCAATCAAAAATTAAGAAATCAATATTTTAAACATAAAACAGAACACATTTTTATTTAGTAACTAGAGGCCCGGTGCACAAAATTTGTGCACAGGGGTGTGTGTCTCTCAGCCCAGCCTGTACCCTCTTTAATCTGGGATCCCTCAAGAAATGTCTGACTTCCATTTAGGCCCAATCCAAGTAGGATAGGGCCTAAACGGCAGTCAAACATCCCTCTCACAATCCAGGACTGCCTGATTGACCCTAACCCTTTCTGCCTGCCAGTCTGATCATGCTCTAACCACTCCCCTGACAGCCTTATTGCCACTAACTGCCTTCCTTTGAAGGCCTGATTCTCCCCCCCCCCCCCAACTGCCCTTCCCTGCCAGCCTGGTTGCCTCCAACTTCTCTCTTTGCTAGCCTGGTCACCCCTAACTGCCCTCCCCTGCAGGCTTGATTGCCACAAACTGCCCTCCCTTGCAGGCCTGGTCCCTCCCAACTGCCCTCCCATGCTGGCCTAATTGCCCACAACTGCCCTCCCTTGCAGGCCTGGTCCCTCCCAACTACCCTTCCCTGTTGGACATCTTGTCACGGCTATCTTATGTCCACATGGGGGCAACCATCTTGTGTGTTTGAGTGATGGTCAATTTGCATATTGCTCTTTTATTAGATGGGATTACCGCAGGTTATGTTTACATACCAGTACTATGATTTATGCA
Source organism: Antrozous pallidus (assembly GCA_027563665.1). NCBI lineage: Eukaryota > Metazoa > Chordata > Mammalia > Chiroptera > Vespertilionidae > Antrozous > Antrozous pallidus. Next base: position 109,981,956 of record CM050513.1, on the reverse strand, counting down.
ACATATCACTTTATTCAGCCTCTGTTGCATCACTTCTCTCTTCTTCATCTCTATTAGTTCCAGACATATCAATTTCTTCAACTTCTATTGTATCACTCCTGTCTTCTGATATATGTGAGATCATCCTCATAAACTGGTGGCATTTTCTCAGCTAACTCTGTTCATGTTCTCATGGCCAACCCTTCTCTTCTCATGAAACTGAAGCACCATTTTGCCTTTCCTATAAAATCAACAATGTTCTTTTCACTTGCAAACATTCTTGCCTGACATTGAATAAGCTTGGTTGTCACACATAAGCCACTCTGGTGCTGCTCCATAATCCAAGTCTCAAGCCTCTGCTCCAAGTTTGCCCATTTTGCTTGTTTCCCTCTTAAGGCCTTCTTCTTTTTTTTTGGCATCTTAAGGAGTTGTTCTTCCTGTTTTCTCCACTGTCTAATCGTACATTCAGTGGGATGAGGTCCAAGTTGTCTCTCTGCTGCTCTATTTCCATGCTCTTTTGCATAGCTGATTACATTCACTTTGAATTTTGCAGAGTAAGACAATCACTTACCAGTATTTATCTTTTTATTTTTTGACATTTTTATGAGCTCAGAACGCTCTGGTCCCTGTTGCATCTGCACACTCTCTACCTGCACCTCCAATTATGACATCAGCTGATGTCAGTAACAATGAAGCCCCTGACTGGAGGAAGCCTGTTTGACAAGATATGGGCATCTACACACCCTCACAACTTCTTTTTCCTCCTCTGCTGACTTCCATCTCTAAGATGCCCCTCTATTTTCAGGCTGGCTTTCATGTATAAAATGCCCCTCTATTTTCAGTCTAACAATTTTAGAAAAAAAAATAGCATCTTATACACAGAAAAATATGGTATATTTAAACACACAGGGTCGAAAGCCATACATACCTGGCTTTGAACTCTGCCCCTGACACTGGAGCTGCTGTGGCATCCTGGGCATGCCCCTTAACCTCTCTGAGCTTCGTGGTAGTCATTGGAGTCAGGAGGATAATACTAGAACCATCCTCTCTGTCCTGAGGTTGAAGGATATAGTGCAGCTAACACCCTTAGGGAGCATAGTGCCTGACACATTAAATGCTCAACAAAGACTGGCTATTATTATCCTTGGGTGACCTTTGATGAAAGGCTCAGGTATTCCATGGAGGAGCAGGTCAGCTAAGGATTCCAAGAGTGACTGACTGCAGTGACGTGGAGAAGCCTCCTGTTGGTTCAACTTGCACCTGAACTTCCATCAGAGTGAATCCAGAGTTTTGTTTATTTTCCCCCCAGGGAGATAATACAGCCACCCTCCCTAATTCAGAGTCATTAAGCAGACAAAATAAGGTAGTGTATGGGCAGAAAAAGCACTGGGAAGAGAGTTAAGTGCTATATAGTTGCAAGCTATGGTTTTTGTGGCTGCGTTTGTTTCTGGAAAGCTTTTACCCAGGTAAATAAGAAGACATGCCCTGGAAAGACCTTTTAGTAAGTAAAGTCTAAACATGTGGCCACACACAAAAAAAGTTAAAGGATTTAAATTAGCTTGGCAAAAGAAAGGCTGAGCAGGGGGATTTAATTATTTGTTGTAACTTGAATATTGCCTCCACAGGCAGGGTTGTGACCAAATTGTCTAGCTCCTACCAAGGTCTAAACAATAGGAAATGAGTTTCAAGTGCAACTGGGAGAGATCAGGTTCATCCTAAGAAACACATGCAGAGGTCCTATTGGAAGGACGATATGTACATTCTGTTGGTATAACAGCTGAGGCTTTCCAGGATGAGGAGTCCAGGAGGATGTTTTGGACCCCAAAAGAACAAGTTTTTCATAAAATAAGACCACGGCCTTGACTCGAAAGGGAAGCTAGGATGGGGCATGAATTCCTCAAAAGGGAAGCTCAGAGCCAAGGGTCTTATTGGAAGCACAATTATTGAAAGTCCATCCCATTTGGGAGGGAGAGGGGAGGGGATGGGATTAGAGAGAATATCACAAACCAACTCAATTCAGAGTCAAGGATGCATTTATGGTTTCCAAATAATTCCCCTTCTAGGATAGGGCCTTCCCAAAATATGGTTTAAGAATAGGCTACCTAAGGGAGCTATGTAGGTCTTCCCCGTGGATTAGAGAAATGCAGGGATAAGGGGGCCAGGCAGACCATTATGAAGGGGAAAGCTGGGTTTATCTAAATCTCATTAACAGATACCCAACCTAAAGACAGAGTGATGGAATTTTGTTGGAGAAAGTCCCAGAACTGTGCTGGCTTGGATCAGCATTAATTCATGCTGAGTTCAAAGGACCACACTGCCACTTGGCAGTCCATTGATACATCTCTTGTGGATTCCCCTAAATGCCTTCAACAGCTGTTCCTGTCCTATTCTCCTCTTCAAGACTTTCTCTTCTACTTACTAAGCTCCAGCCAGCTACACAGGCCTTCTTTGCAGCCCTCACACATGCCATATCCTCCAGCCTCATCAATTACCCGCCCCTTCAGATCTCAGCCTAAATGTCCCTTGGAAAGATCATCCTAAACTCTAACTGTGGTCCTTTTTCCATATATCTCCTTCTTTTCCTCAGTACCATTTCCCCAATTAACAATTATGTATATACTAAAACTGGGTGCATGAAATTCATGCACTGTGGGTGGGGTCCCTCAGCCCAGCCTGCACCCTGTCATTGTCTGGGACCCCTCAGTGGATGTCCACCTGCGGTCAGTCAGACACCCCTCTCACAGTCTGGGGCTCTCATAGTCTGGAACCCCTCACTCCTTACCGCCTGCCTGCAACTGTGGCAGGAGAGGCTTCTGCCACCACCACTGTGCTCACCAGCCATGAGCTCTGCTTCTGGCTGAGTAGTGCTCCCCTGTGGGAGCACACTGACCACCAGGGGGCAGCTCCTGGGTTGAGCATCTGCCTCTGATGGTCAGTGCGCATCATAGTGACCAGTTGTTCCACCATTTGGTTGATTTGCATATTAAGGTTTTATTATATAGGAGGATTTGTGTTTGTTTGTTTCATGTTTATCTCTCCAATTAGACTATACCTTCCATGGGAGAAAGAACAGGTCTGTTCTATTCAGTTTTGGCACCAGGCTAGAAGAGGAAGCCCTCAAAAAATCCCGGTTGATCTTCGTCAGTGTGGTTCAGTGGTTGAGTTTTGACTTATGAACCAGGAGGTCACCTGTTCAATTCCTGGTCAGGGCATATGCTTGGCTTGTGGACTTGATCCCCAGTAGAGGGTGTGCATGAGGCAGCTGATTGATGTTTCTCTCTCATTGATGTTTCTAACTCTCTATCCCTCTTTTTGTCTCTCTAAAATCAATAAAAAGTATATTTTTTTAAAAAATCCTGGTTGAACACATGAATGTTAAAATAAACCTAATGTCTCTATTAGAGACATTTCTACCACTTTTAGCATGTACTCTATCCATACTGGGAAAGAAAAGGTTAACCTAATACCATGTTAGTCTCAATGGGAGGGTGAATCCAGTGCAACAACTTGGTCCTGCTAGTCTGTCCACTGACCATGTCTTCTCAGTGCTCAGGTGGAGTGGATGATTGTTCCCTAGAGAATGAGCAGTACCAGAATCACCCACTTTTTCTCATGGAACTGTAGCCTGCCTCCATTGGAAAGTGGGAGACAACCCTTTTCATTAAAATTATAGCATCGAGCGAGTCCTTCCAAGGTGATATCACACACAAAGGCCTCATAACCAGGCACAGGAAAGTAATAAGCTGTGACCTTCTCCCTCATGGGCATGAAATAGCTGGTTGATCGCACATTGCCTTTCGCTACTTCTTACAACATTAACACACGGAAAAGTGGGCCTGTTAATTGAGTTGTTATTTCCACCAACTACATGACTGCTGGTGGGCATGGAGATGCTCACAATCATGGGACACCTTTATTAAGCCAACGGAAGCAGCAAAAGCTTGAAATTCATAGACTTTTTTTGGGGGGGGGCAGGGGTGTATAAGAATGAGTCTTTATTACAGGTTAAGTGGCCATTGCTAACAAGGAGCTATCTGACAAAACAGTTCTTCACAACAGTCCCATACGGACAGCCGCACACTGGTTGGTTAACAAATACATCTTTTGCACAAAACAGCAGCAGCCTCTGTGCCTACAGTTGTTATCAGAGCAGCCACCTGCTGCCTCCAGACCCATTGCCTCACATAACAGCAGCATCTGAGCTCTCTAACCTCAGTGACACACTTTTCAATGTAACTCCCACCACCATCCTGTTGGAGAAACTCTAGGTCTCACCTAGCCAGAGTCTGAAAGGTATAGTCCTACTGGTAAAGTGACATCTGGAAGCACAGGGGGAGGAAGAACTTGAAATTGTAGTAGTTTTTACACTCTTCTATGGTTCAGAGTGTCAGAGAGCCATGTGGCAGGAAAAGAAAAGATTCATTCTCAACCCAGCAAGCCACACACGATGCAAGTCGGTCACAGAGGGGACATTGGGCAGGAGCAATTTGTGCGTATTAATCTCTGTCCAGTTCTATGGATCTGGAAAATGGTGCGAAGCGACCGCTCTGAGAACTGAGCTAAGGGTAACCTATCACAGTGTACTGGTAAAGGCCCAGTGCAGATGGATTTGCTCTTATTTGAGGATGAATGAGCCAGAAACAACCACCATCTGAAGCCCATGAAAAACACTGTCCAACAAGGAAAAGGGTAGAACACCCTAAAGACATAAGGAGAGAGAAGTTCTCTACAAATGACTTATAGGAAATACAGTAATACTTTAGAATCTGCTTGACATCAATAAAACTGGAGCAGAAAGGCTAAGATGTCAAGACAAATAAAATTAAATTAAAAGGTAGACAGGTGACATAAATAAGAATTGTAAGGAGAACAAAAAGTGAAATATATACTGAGTGGCAAGATTATTATGATCTCTGAATGATAATAATCTGGCCACTCAGTGTATATTCTATATAACAAAAGGCTAATATCCAAATTGTCCCCTTGACCAGGAGTTCAACCAGCAGGCCGGCCGGCCAACCGCCCATGTCCCCTCCTCCTGGCCAGGCTGGCCAGACCCCATCCATGCACAAATTCATGCACCGGGCCTATATAAACACACTGAGTGACCAGCTTATTATGCATTCAGAGATCATAATAATCTGGCCACTCAGTGTAAATAGACATTTAAACCCAATGAAGCAGTGAAGAGAATTGAACATATGGAACTGATGTGGTAAGGGTTGGGTAGTAATCAGGGTAGTCCTCTCAGATGGTACATGTCAATGATTAGGGATTAAGGCAATGGGGTGGTGAATGATATCAACAGTAGATGGTACACATGGACAGTGGAGGACGCTAACCTGCATCTCTATCCACTCCCTCCCCAGCCATCAGTCAAGGATGTGAACAGCCTTTGAAAAGCTCCTGCAGCTTTGTCCTGGCAGCTCAGAGAGGCACCTCCAAATTCATCTCTCAGTCTTTGTTATGATCCCCTTAATGTGCTCTAGTGCTTACATTTTACAGAGGCAATATCGCGTGGTGGCTAAGAGCACAGACTCGAGAAACAAACTGCCTATTTGGGATCCAGTCCTGTTACTAGCAGTGTGATTGTTGTTAAGTTATCTGATGTCTTTATACTTTCTTTAATGTCATTCTTTAATCCTCACCCGAGGATATGTTTGCTTGGTTTTGGAGAGATGAAGGAGAGAGAGATTCTCATACATGACCTGCAACCTTTTGGTACATGGGACAATGCTCCAACCAACTGAGCCACCTGTCCAGGGTGACTTGTTTTATTTTAAAATTATTGAGATACACTTGACCTCTAACATTCGATGAGTTTCATGTATACACGTAATGATTGGATATTGTGAAATGATCAGCACAATAAGCCTAATAAATCCATCATCTCAGAGAACTGCAAAGTATGACTTCTTTATGTCCTAGTTATCGCATCTGTAAACTGGCCATAATGTGATAGTAACCGCCTCATAGAGTTTCATCTGGCTAAATGAGCTCATGCATGAAAGTGTTCTAGCGGATTGCAAAGCCATGGAAAATCATTATTCATAATTTTTTGTGTGTTGTCTCTTTTTTTTCTTTTCTACTCAAACCCAATCAATATTTTAGGATTTATATTTCATGTGAGGCCTTCAGCAGCAGCTCTGGACTCATTTTGAGAGCCCCTGCAGAAAACCTGTCCTTACCTTGTGGATACTCCCAACCCCAGTCTGAGGCTGGTATCCCAGATCTGCACAAAGGGGAGTCAAGCTAAAATTATAGATATTTTTGGAAAGGAACTGGAATAAATAAGACAGAAGTAAAACATAAATTAGAAAGGCATATGCTGAGGTTCACTTTGCGCAGATAATTTGGTTAGTATGTAGGAATGAGGAAAGACTTAAAGATAGTCACATGGGTTTTTGCTGGTGAGAAATAAAGTTCTGAGCCAAGGCAGTAATCACTGGAATGAAGCAGAGAGAATTGGTCTGGAGGATGTTTTGAGGATAAGAGAAACAGGGATTGGTGACCGAGGAAAACCAGTGGATGAAGTCAGTGGCAAGTTAAGAATTCAACCTATCACCTCGTAATGCTTCCCCCTGCCTCCTTCGTCCACTGGCTGTCAGTCAATAAAATAATTGACTGATTTTTTTAATTGAATTTAAAAAGAGACGGAAGGAGATGGAGAGAAACCAACTGGCTGCCTCCTGCATGTCCCATACTAGTGATTAAGCCTGCAGTCCTGGCATGAGCCCTGACCAGGAATGGAACAGGTAACCTCTAGTTGCTTGGGACAACACCCAACCAATGTGCCACACCAGCCAGGGCAGACTGTCTTTATTTTTAGTGAAACTCTCAATGGTAAACTGACACATAGTGGGAATGCAGATACTCTTTATCAAATAATTCTGGACCCAAAACAGCTTTCTAGTCCCTAGTCTCTTAAATAAATGTGTCACCTTAATCAATCACGCTCTGTTTACATCTTTGTTGTTTTTCAAAGGTTGAACCCCCTTCTCTTTACATTTGGCCAGATCTTCTAAATCTTCAAAGCCCTACAAGAACCTTCTGCTTTTAGAAGTCTTTCAAAGACAAGATGGACCCTGGGAAACACTCTGCCAAATTCATACTTGTCCTTACTGCATCTTTCAAGAATATTCAAGGACAACTCTTTGTAGTTATCTAATTTTTGCAGTCATTTAACACCTCAAAGTAAATGCTTTGTGTCCTAAGTTGGGTTTGAAGATTCTCAAATATAGAATCCACAACTACATTTCTTTCACTCCATTCTCCCAAAAACCTCCATCCCATAGGATACATAGCACAGTAGTTATATGTGAATGGTAGCTATCCAAAGAACCATGGGCCACATGATTCTAAACACTCAGGTTACATTTTGTATCTTCTCAAGTATAAATTAAAAATATATATATTGTTTAAGATGAGCAATTTCTGACTTTCTAACAGGACTGGGTAAAACTCATTCAGGAACAGCCCTTCCTTAGCTTCCAGGCATGCCATGATCTCCCATTGGAGAGGATACTAATTTGAAGCTTGGGTTTAAGAATTTAACTGGGACACAGTGATTTGCCCCTTCCTCACAGAGATCATCAATCCAAACCCCCACATTCTGTGACCACAGCACACTTAAGTTCAGATGCAAGGAAATAAAGGTTCAATTGCCCTGGTGGAGAAAGGAGCTGTTACAGGAACACTGAGTTACCAGCAGTTCTCCTTTTGAAATGTAGATCAGCAAAGGTTAAAACAAAGGTTCTGGAGGCATGCTCCAGCCCCTATGATAGAAATACTGGCAGAAACTATAGGGTTAAGGAACCAACCAAGCATATGGGGGTCTCAGGATTTGACTTGATTCAGCATGGGGGTTGGAAAGCTAAATAGCTCCTTGGGCAAAGGAAAGCTGTAGCTGGGCAGACCAACCATATGTGATGGTGTTGGGTGGAGTCTTGGAGCTGAAGGTTGATGCTCATGGGGTAGGTAGGTCTCTGTTCAGACTAAGCATAAAACAGCAAATGATTTCCAAATGCCATTTCAGTCTCTGGAGGAGGGAGCAATTCAAATCCTTCCAGGACCTTTCAATTCTTGGAAAATGCAGTAAGGATAAGCAGTATTATGAATCTGGCAGAGAGAGATTCCCATGGCCCATCTAATCTTTGGGAAACTTCTAAAAAGCAGAAGGTTCTTGCTGGACTTTGATGATTTGGCCATATGGAAAGCGAAGCTTTGAGAAACAACGAAGATGTGCCTAGGAGGGAGGGTGAGAATTGCTGAATCTGAGTGTTTACTTGTGTTGTTTAGGATGTTTGTTGGGTGCGTGTAAAGAAACCCCAACTAAAACGTGCACAACTGGTGACTTTATTGGCTCACATAAAGGAGGAGCTCAGAGTTAGGATAAGTTTCAGGATGGGTCTTTTCAATGACTCAATGGTGGAAGGCTCCTACACCAGGCACTTTTAGTGGGTACCCAAGAGCCACTTCCTCTCCTTCTTCTTGGCCAACAAAACCTTACACTGTTCCATCTCCAGAAGGCGAATTCACCTAAATCAAGCTGAAGGGAGGAATCTAGTAAAAGTGAAAACACCTTCTGCCTGCCTTTTTTCTTTCTGCTGTGGATGCTAGTTTGAGAACATGATGTCTGGAGCTATTGCAACCATGTTGAGATCACGAGGCAACACATAAAGCCAATATGTGGAGGATGGCAGAGCAGCAGACTAGATAGAAAGATTTTGGGTCTTTGATGAAACTATGGAGCTGCTTTACCAAACCTGGACTTGCCTACCTTAAGATTTCTTGAGATTATTATTTAAGATCCCATTACCTGGGAATGCTATACATGGTGCTCAAAGCAATCCTGGCACAGATTGGGTTTTCTATCGCTCTGTTCCTGCTGGTCTCAATGTCAGTCTTATCTTCCGGGGCAGCGACATGGCTGCAGTAGGGCCCAGAAGTGAAAGAATATGTTTGGTATTCTAGCACCCCAAACAAGAGTCCTGAGAGCCATCGGGATCGAACCAGCCTAGGTTACCTACTCAGTCTTGCAGTAATGACAGCAGTCAGTGATATGGAATGCATTGATTAGCTTTTGCTACTCAGGGTCTGTTCCAGTAGTACACTGGGCATGGGTCAAAATAAAATTGGGATTCTTTTAGCAAAAGCTGTCAGTATCCCCTGGATCCATCTTGATCATCAACTCTACCTCTGACGGGCACTTTGCGCACACACTGGAGGTTTCCTACTTTATGTTACCCATATTTCTCTGCTGTGGGAATTCTCTGGCCAGGATAGCATGGGAGTGCTAGGAACTGACCAATTCCCAAGAGCAAGCCTCAGTGACTGAAGGATGATGGTGGACAAATAAGGCAGGTTTCTTGACCCTTAGTGGGACAATTATGTTCTACATCTGCACTGTCCACAACACAGTCGCTAGTAGCCAGGTGTGGCTTTTAGGGTACATTAACATTAGATAAAAACATTCGGTTCCTGAGTAATGCCAGCATTATTTCAAGTATGCAATAGTCACATGTGGCTGGTGGCTACCATATTGGACAATGCGAATATGTAACATTCCCATCACATGGAAGTCTTTTGGACAATGTTATTCTACACAGTCTCTCAGACGGTGATGACACATACCTTTTGGTGCTTTTTAGCAGCAACCCTGTTTCAATGGCAGTCATAGCTGTGTGGGCATGTTTTATCAGTTCCTGCTTTTTCCTTCTCTATGGAAGAGACCCATAGGACATCTTTATCAGAACTGAGTACCCATTGACCTTTTATAAACTCACTCCTTATTGACCTTCCCCCCTTCCCTCTCTCATTTCCTCATCCCCCATTGTGCTTCCTGGAAGCACTTCGCAAGCCAGCATCTGGCCTCCAAATCCTTGTTTTGGGTTTACTCTTTGAAGAACCCTACTCACACCATACTCTTAGGACTAGAAAACAGAGAACAGGATGTTGTTGACTATCAAATGTCTTCTATATCCTTACTATTCAAAGGATGATGTTTCATAGACAAGAAGTTGTTCAAGAAGCAGAATCTCAGCCCCCACCACATCCCACCCCACCCCACGACTACTGATTCAGTATCTGCATTTTAACAAGATCCCCATGTAATTGTACATACCTGAAGGTGAAAGATGTCCTATGGGTCTCTTCCATAGAGAAGAAGGGAAAAGCAGGAACTGATAAAACATGCCCACACAGCTATGACTGCCATTGAAACAGGGTTGCTGCTAAAAAGCACCAAAAGGTATATGTCATCACCTTTGATTTCAGGACTCTGATGACTTTAACAGTGCTGAATATTCTCACCCCCGCCCCCTCCCCTGCCTCATGTTGTCTTGAAGCCCTTGTGGTCCACTCAGCTTGAGGTTCCCTGTTCTTCATGGGGTACGTTTAAATTGACCTCTTTGGCACTGATTTTCCATTCTGTCTTCAGAAGGCCTTGGGTCCCCATTAAGCATTTTATCACAGCTGACCAGAGAGCTAGCCACCTGACAAGATTTTACTCTGATGGACTTGCACAGTCAGTGAGTGAATAAACCCTCTCTCCTAAGGACAAAGGGATTCTCCATCTACAGCCAAATTTGCTCTAATTAGCTGGCTCTGAGGTTTGCAGTGGCAGGTCTTCTGAAGGCTAATAACGCTAGCGTGAGGAACACCTGTATCTTGCCCGCTTCTTGAATATGACGATGGAAACAAACTACTTTTCATTCCACCAAGAAAGACTTTATCCCCATACCTTCTCTCATGTCTAAATCTAGACTCACTTTGTTTTTATTTAAATTATGCTCGAAGCGCACTTCTATTAGCGTTAATTTGGTAGCATTTGCAATGTTCTTTAATTCTCCAGCTAGCAAGCAGCTTCTTCCCGCTAAGCCCTGATGGCAGCTGTTTGTTTTGCTCAGGAATGTCTTGATTATTGGCCTGAATGACAGAGGACTGTTTCGAAATGTGTCTGCACAGCCCATGTTTTGCAGATATTCTTCCAGCATTGGTTGAAGGATAATTAGGCTTCTATCTGTGTAACCTGAGAGCTCTTTGATTCTTGACCCTCATGTAAAGGACATCTTAACCTTATTTACGGGTGAAATGTGGGAGAGATATGTGACTGCGAAGGATTTGGAAGCCCTAAAACTTTAATGGCTAGATATTAAAGTCTAAAAAAGATGTTGGACAGACTGATATGTGCTCAGGCCTGATATTCAAGTGTTTTTGACAAATATAACATTATTTATTAAAATACTAGAGGCCTGTACATAAAATGCGTGCATTGGGGGGGTGAGGGGGAGTATGTCCCTCAGCCTGGCCTGTGCCCTCTCACAGTCTGGGACCCCTCACTCCTTACCGCCCACCTGCTCACTGCTCCTTACTTTTTGGCTTGCTGCTCCTTGGCGCTGCTGTGGATGCAGGAGAGGCTCCGCCACCATCCCTGTGCTCGCCAGCTGTGAGCCCAGCTTCTGGCTGAGCGGCACTTCCCCTGTGGGAGCGCTCTGACCACCAGGGGGCAGCTCCCGTGTTGAGCATCTGCCCCTGGTGGTCAGTGTGCATCATAGCAACTGGTTGTTCTGGTTGTTCGGCCATAATGATTGCTTAGGCTTTTATTATATAGATCGAAATCCTTCATTCTGGCTGGTTAAGTATTCCCTGCACTAAGCTCCCCTTCCCCCACCACCGCTCCAGCTACACCTACCCTCCTGCCCCCCCACCCCCACCCCCAGGAACCACCCTGTCCTCACACCACCATTTCACCAGAACCCAGTACTAAAGAATTAATATGTAGCCTACCAGGTGTGCTAGTGCCCCATGGCTGGCTTGAATTCCCATAAAGTGGTTGGTGGGTGACCTGCTGTATAGGTTGCTATATATTTTTCATGTCATCCCTAAGGGTTCATCTTCTCACACAGCCCTTGAAGAATGTTCAAAACAGCTGGGGGGGAAAAAAAAAAAAGCCCTAGGATCTTAGAAAGAGCCTGGCTCAATGGTTGAGTGTTGACCTATGAACCAGGAGTTCAGGGTTCAATTCCTGGTCAGAACCCACGCCCAAGTTGTGGGCTCAATCCCCAGTGGGCGCTGTGCAGGAGGCAGCCAAGCGAGGAGTCTTCCCCTTCCTCCTACAAAGAGAGGCTCTATCTGTAATAGTGAAAACACTTGGGTTGACGTTAAGGTGGTAGAACTATCAGGCCACCTTCATCTCAGTGAGGGCAGTATTCCCTTTGTGTTGTGTGGGCTTGGTTTTGTTTGTTTGGCATTTTTTTTCTGAGACAAGGAAAGAAGTGGGAAACCACATTCTTGACTCATGAGTCAAAATGGGCCTCTGGTCTTTTTGAAACCTCAAAGCCTGACGTGCCTCCAAACTCTGCACCACACTCTTGAAGTGTCTTGAAGATTTCAGTTCCATGAGGGGCACAGAAAATGAGACCAGAAAAGCGAGGTGAGCACTTTTTTTTTTTTCTTCCCCGGGCTCTCTCTTTGAGATGCCTTTAGGGCCCCCTAGTGGCTACTTTAAGACAGGTTTCTTAGACTTGTCTCCTTGACCCGGATTAAAGAGACCTTTCCGAGTCTGTCCAGTGACAGGTACGGTAACTGTAGAGAGATAAATAGAGAACAGTTCCTTGAGAGGTCTCAGTATGTTTTCACTTCTCAGTTCTTAGCAAAAGCAATTCAGGTTTTTTAGAAGTAGCAGATATATCACCTTACATATTTTATTCTGCATCCCTCATACTATATTATGTCACAGCTTAAATCCTTTCTAAGACATTTATATCCTGGTTTGTTGTCAAAGGGCTCTAATTCATAGGCAAGTGCATCCTACGTTAGGTTTGGTGGGACAAAGGAATTCTTTAAGTGCGGGGCATGGGCGGGGCTTGACATATTAACATTGCAAGCCGGACAGCATTCCTCTCATTTAGAACATTAGGCTTTCCGATGACTATAATACTTTAACATTGAATGGATAGAACAAAGTTTTTACACATTTAAGGTGCTTTTGAACTGGCACAAGTAATTTTCGTGAAATGCTCAAATGATGAAATAAATGTTTTAACGTTACTTTACTGACCAGAATGAATATTGCTCCCTTCTCCACGATGGCTGTTTTTCTTTCTAAAATCCGGTCTAGAGATGCACTACACTTAGGTAGTTAAAATGGGTATATCTTCCCCCCCCCCCCCAAAGGTTTATCTTTTAGTTTCTGATGTTATTGCATTCTTTCTCTTAGCTTGTAAATTGCAGGTCTCCCTCTTCTTCCTCAGTCACCTTACCCTTATTCATATGCTAATATGTTGTAATAATGCATTTTGCACCATCAATGAAGTGTATAGCAAAGCAATGAGTAAAAAGAAAGCCCACATTCCTGCTTTAACTTGACCCTGTTCTGGGGCCGGGTGTTGGCCTGGGGGGGGGGGGGGGGGGAAGTGAGTAGGCAGGCTGGGCAGTCCGGCTACAAAAAAATAAAAATGATCCCCTTGTTTTCAGCGTTTTCTAGAGCCCGGCTGCACGTCAGAGGAAGAACGAGCAGCACTCCGGCTAAAAGACTTCGGCATTAAACTTTGACACTCTAATGGTCTCTAGGATATTAGACAATATTTTATCATATAATGTGCTTCTTCGACACTGTAATGGCATCAAAACCAGATAGCATCTCCTATCCCTGCAAACGTGCGGGGTGAGACTTATTCCCGCAGCGATAAGAGAGCTGGACCCCAGCTTCGCAGTTAACTTATCCCAAAGCTTCAAAGCAAACGTGTGTGTGTGTGTGTGTGTGTGTGTGTGTGTGCGCGTGTGTGTTTTTTACTTCTTCACCGGAGAAGCTGCTGTGCAACCGCAACCTTCTTTTCGCAGTATCCCTGGCTCGTCGGCGGCTGAGATTAGGTAAACAGCGCTCCAGAGCTGGGGGACAGCGGGGGTTGGTGGTGGTGGAAAGGGGCGGGGGTCTTTGCTTAAAGAGCTGGAGGGAAGGAAGGGGGTTGGGGAAGGGTCCCGGCTGGGTCCAGCTTAAGGGGCCAGGTGACCTAGGTAGGGAGCAAGGTCCGGAGCGTGCTAAGCGGCCGAACCTCCGAAGCCTGACCTCTGAGGACTGGGGTCCGCGCGGCAGGCCCAGCGGGGCGCCCTTTTCTGACGCACGCCCCCCTCCCCTCCACCTTTGCACTTTATCTCAGCTTTGGCTTCCTTCCCCCTGCCCCTTCCTAACACTGGGGTGGGTTCCTCTGAGTCTCAGGGCTAAGAGAGGGGTGCTTGGAGGCCAGGTTGAGACCCAGCGGGTCCCGCTCGGCTCGGGAGAGATGGAGACCCCAGGGTAGAGGACCCCAGAAGCATTGGGACCGAGCAGAGGAAAAACACGGGAGCTGGATCGCATGCCGGAGCTCCGGTCTCCGGGTCGGAGTTGTCCGTCCCTCCGCGTCCTCTTTCTTTCTCTACCTCTCTGCTTTCTCTTCCTCGGGGTTTTCTTTCCAGCCCCCGCCCCTCTGCCCAGCCAATGGCACCCACTCGTTCCACGGCCCGAAAGGACTCTGGGTGCCCCACTCTCGGCTTTTGGAAGGGGAGACTGGCGGTGCAGACGCGCGGGGTTCTCATGCCGGGAGGGAAGGAGCTGGAATAAAATCTAAATGGGGAGGGGGTGCGCTGCGCGTGCATGGTGTAAACGGAGGCGGGGGGGCAAATAAGTGCAGTTTCCCCGAAAGAATATGGAACCTCTGGCCGGATTCTTGGATACAGAGCCCAAAAGGACGCTGTCAAAGCCCCTCAATGTGGTCCCTCGCAGTCTCAGGCTGCCCCATAAAGAGAAGGGAAGACCCGAGTAGAAGATGGAGGCGGGGAAACTTACTATTTCCCAGGACCGCCGCTTTGTGCAAGGGAGAGCGGACAGACAGCACGGCCCTTCCAGCCGGCTCGCGTCCCCAGGGCGGCAGCTGAGGACCCACCCCACTTCCCTTCCCCCTCGTTCCGAGAGGCTCGCCAAGCCCGGAGCGGCCCCGAGTGGCCTGGAGCAGTCGGGCTGGGGGAAGAAGGAAGGGGAGCTCCTGGCTGGCACCCTTTTATCTTCACCCGGGCCGGGATCCCGGATCCGGGTGTTGCTTCCGTCTGCTGGCGAGCTGGCCGAAGAACTAGGGGGCGGAGCCTTTCCAGGGGGCGGAGTCTCGGCGGGGGCGGTCTCTCCGTTCGCGCGGCTGCGGCACCTGCCATTGGCCAGCCGCGCCGTCACGGGGTGGGGGCGGGGCCCGAGGCGGGCGCAGGCCCCGCCCCCGCTCGGAGCGCGGCCCAGGTTCGTGGTCTCCCCCAGCTGCACAGACATGACACAGACACACAGTCACTGCAGCTGCTGAGAGAGCCCAGCGTTCTGGGCACGCGGCGGCGGAGCCAGCCCGGAGCCCGGACCCCAGCGCCCGCCCGCCCGCCCCCGACAGCACCCGCGCGGCGGCCCCCGCCTGGCCCGAGCGCGGAAGGCGGGGATCGCGCGCCGGCTCCGGCTTAGTGGCGCCCGGCTGCCGGCGGCGGCTGCAGCTGCGGCCGCCCAGCTCCGAGCGCCGGGGCGCTTGAGAAGCAGGCGCGTCTCGGAAACGGCGGCGGCCGAGGCCAGCGATCGCTCCCGGCGGCAGCGCGGGGCCACCTTCTTCGGTTCCCTGCACCCACCGCGCTGCGCTCCGCCTCCGCTCCGGTGACCTTCCCGGGGCGCCTCCCCCGGCCCCGCGCCCCCAGCCCCGCGCCCCAGGCCAGGGCGAGGCCCGCTCCAGCGCCTCTTTCCCGCGGAGCCGCGGGCGGGCGGCGCAGGCCCGGGGGGAGGGGGCGCCGCGGCCGTCTGCAGCCCCCCCCACTCGCCGCCGCGCCCGGCCGACTGGACTGTCGCTGCCCCGCCGCCGCCGCCGCCGCACGGGACCCCGGGCGCCTGAAGCTGGGGGCGCGGCTGCACTCGCCTCTCCCGGCCGGGAGTGAACAGGCCCTGCCCTGAAGGGGCGAAGCGGCGGGGAGCGCGGGAGGTGGAGCCAGCCCTGGCGGCCACCCCGGGTCTCAACCCAGCGCCCCCTTCCCGGACCCAGCCCGAGGCGCACAGAGGCCTCAGCCCGTGCGGGGCGCCCCCGGCTCGGAAGAGTCCCCGAGGCAGGGAGCAACTCCAGACAGCAGCACCGGAGGCAGAGGAAGAAGGGAGAGTGCTTGGCTTGGGCGGTCCGGACCCTCCCCGCCCCGTTCGGAGCCTGGGATCGCCCCGAAGGGTGCGCTCGGCACCGGCACCGCCGTTCGGACCAGGGCAGCGCCTGCTGGAACCCCGACCCGGAGCCCCTGCGCCTCCTAGGCGGCGCCGCCGCGCCACACAGCTCTTTCGCGGTCTCTCTCTGCCGGGCAGCGGGCACGGCCAAGGTAAGTGCCCGGGGTGCCCGAGAGCCGCCACGGGGCGCCCGGTGAGCAGCGCTGGACAAGTTCTCCAAACCTGTAGCTGGCACCCCCTGTACTGGCGTGGAGAGAGGGCGTGTGGTCACACCCTCCGCTGCCTGGGCCCAGAGCCTTGCAGAGGTTGCAAATGAAGTCCCAGACTTAGACTCTTGTCCCCAGGGCCCGTCCCAGGGCTGCCAGTCTTCGCACACGTTCTATTAACAGGGAGCCGAGAAAATTTCCCGTTAACCACAGGAGGGGACGTGTCTGCACCCCTCACCCCTCACCCCCAGCACCTGTGCTTTGGGGGGAACCTTCTGTGTTTGGAGTGATCCCTTCTGGATGATCCCCACCTGCCTTTTCCTGAGGCTGGGAAGAACTTTCCGTTGCTCCTTGTTGCAGGGAGTGGAGGCGGATTTGGGGCGAGCAGCCACAGCTAGCGAGTCCCTCTGCAGGACAGAGTGGTTGGGTGGCAGCGATGTCTGTAGAGAGGAAGCCCAACCAGAGTGTCACTCCTACAGACAAGGCTGCTTGTGATGGGTGACCGGTCTGTAGCGATCCAGGCGGGGTGGTGGTGGTGGGGGTGTCACTGCTTCTGAAGGCTGGCTGACTGGCTCCCAAGTGTGCGTCCTTAAGTTATATTCTCCATTGGCTTCTTACCTTCTTTTCATGCGCTCTTTAAGGAGCATCAGTTCTGCAAAGCCTGTCTTGCCTGTTTGAAATTTGTTAAACCTATGAGCTCCCCTCCCAACCACCCCCCACCCCAGAGCAGTCTGATTTTAAATGGGCCACCTCGGAGGAACAGCTTGTCTCTCTGACATTGAATCTATCCCTCACTTCCCCCCAGTGACCCTGTTTAATGGGGGTAGATTTTTTTTTCTGTCCCTGAGCTGATGATGGACCTCAGTGATCTACTGAATTCCCAAGCCGTGGTTTTTGTCACTCGATCCATTAAAATGATCTGGGGGGAGGGGGGGGGAAGCAAAGTAGCCGCTTACATTTTCTGTGAATGACACAGGAAGTTTTACAGGGGCTTATGTAAGTGCCCCAAGAGAGAGCACAGGCTCTGGCTTCCTTTATGGGGGCTGGGGGTGGCGGGGGGGTGGGGGTGTGTGTGTGGCAGATGGGGCTCCCACTTCACCTACTGCTGATGCCGGCTCTGACACAGGTGGGACCCCAGGGCGCTTATTCACTTGTAGAGGCTGTCACCTCGGGTTAATTTTCCTCGCCTCTCCTGTCTTCCCACCGCAGGAGTTTGCTTTCTTAGGCTTAAGGGCTGGTTCTAAATTAGGAAAGGGACAAGGGGTGGCTTTCTTGCCTCACCTCGCCCAGGTGGGTGACATGAATGAATTACTCACAGGCACGCGGAGCCCTCCCCGGCTGCACGGTCTGGCGCGTCTCTTGGTGAACCTTTCTGCTTCAAGAGCACTCCACTCCGGTGGAAATTGCTTTGAGGAGAACACACCTTTAAAGCCGTACCGGAAAGAAAACTAACTGGGTTAGCGAGGCACAAAGCCGCCAAGATTGAGATCTTATGATCTTAGTGGGTTTTCAAGAGTGCGGAGGAAAGGATCTACTCGCCCCCCCCCAAGGATAGAGAGGTTTTCAAACATCGATCCCTCTCCCC
Organism: Antrozous pallidus; assembly: GCA_027563665.1. NCBI lineage: Eukaryota > Metazoa > Chordata > Mammalia > Chiroptera > Vespertilionidae > Antrozous > Antrozous pallidus. Next base: position 109,963,985 of record CM050513.1, on the reverse strand, counting down.
TTAGCTAATAACAAGGGTGGGCCGCCTTCCCTTAGCGAAGTAGGCCGGGTTGTGGGTTAACTTTTTGGTGTGAGAGGATGCAGATTCCTTTGCCTTTTCAACCGTAACTAGCAGGGTCTCCGCAGTGAAATAACAGCTTTTCGCCTCACCGCAGGTCCTGGGGACGGCAGTGGAGGTTTGTTCTGGGTTCCTGAGCTTGTGCTGTACACTGGATGCAGCTGTGACGGGGTGTCTCCCATCGGAAGCCACCTCCGGCGGCAGGACACTAGGGGGACCCGTTTTCTGTTCTACCACCAGTGATGGAAACCCGAGGAAGGGCCCACGTTGCAAAGAGCTGTGCTTTACCTTTAGGGCTCGTGCAGTGGTGTTTGGGCGCCCAGCGCATGCTTGCACTGATGAGTGGCTTCCCAGTGCTTAGCGACGGGCCTGCTCGCCTTGAAAGTGTCCTTTGGGCGACGCAGAACAGGGGAACTGCCAAGTGTGGTTGTGTTGTGTGAGACTGGAGAACTTAGTTATGGTCTGTAAGTATGTGAGCATTATACAATTAAAAAATATTTTTTTATTGATTTCAGAGAGGAAGGAGGAGGAAGAGATAGAAACATTGGTGATGGGAATCATTGATCGACTGCCTCCTGCACACCCCCTACTGGGGATCGAGCCCGTAACCTGGGAATCAGAACACCACCTCCTGGTTCACAGGTTGACTCTCAACCACTGAGTCACACCGGCCAGGCAGTGAGCACTATACATTTTGGGGAGACAGACCCTCCTGCAAACTCTGTTCTTTGGGCACTAGACCATGCTACCTTGCAGTTTCCTAAGAGGTGGTAACCAGAAGTCTCCTTTTTGGATTTTTGGACCGCACATCTCAGAAGGTTTCATAGAAACAGGTTTCCTCCGTTATAGATGGTGTCCAGATTCGACCCCACTAAAAGTGAGCTTTCTCACTAGCATCCTCTTAGCAATGCGGTCTTATATTTACAGCTGGCGCTTGAACAACGGGGTTTGGACTGGGTGGATGCCCCAATGGGCACATTTATTTTCGGGAAATGCATTCGGCATTTCCTATTTCAATGAATTCTGGGGATTCATCAAACCCCGATGAAAAACAGTATCGTCACATTCGCAACCACAGATTCCCCAACAGAGGATCAAAAATAACTGTTTTCCATCTGCCATTGGTGGAATCTGCGGATGCGAACCGCCCACTGTCAAGTCAAAAGTTACGTGATTTTTCCACTGTGGGTGGGTGGGTTTCGCTAAACCCGGCGTGGCTTCCAAGTGTCAGCTGTCTACAGATGTCCCTTGACACTCGAAAACGCGTTTACACTGCTAATGGCATGAAATGGTTAATGTCCAGGTTTGCGTGGTCAACACTATGACTTCATTAATGTCTAGCGTTCCTCCTGCAGAATTGGAAGATAATTCGATTTTGCTGAAGAACCAAGTCCCGTTGCCCAGGCCCACCTTATCCTCAGTGGCCAGGGCTCATCAAAGCTGACTCCAGAGGTGGGCAGACAGGACAGGTAAGAGGTAGAGTCCAAGAAGAGACGACCCAGTTTAGAAGACTGGCACGAAAAAGGGCAGATGTTGCCAAGATCTAGGTCTTAGTGGAGTTTGAAGACCCAGCCAAGCTCGTGGACATGTGGAATGAGACTCAGCATCTGGAGCCTGTGAACCTGCATGAGTTATTCTATCTCCCTGAACTCTGGGGCCTGCTCTACGGTGGTTTTGGTCATTTGCCCCTGTGTTTAGTGCATATTTAGGTGGTTTGCGGGGAGCAGTTGTTGAGGCCTAGGGAAAATGGTCAGCATAAAGCTTTATTTCTGCTATTAAGGCTTTATAGATTGATTCTCACAGGTGCAGTCTAGCCGAGGGGTAAGAGATTGGAACAGGAAAACACTATTAAATTTGCCATTGAGCATCGACTAGTGAAAACTGGTGTTGGAGAGGAGATATACTGTGGTCCTAAGGCATGATGAAGTCTTGTGAATTTCAGGGAAGCCAGATGGCAGAGGTAGAGGGAGACTTGAGGGAGGAGGCTGGCCTTGAGGACACACCTCTGAATTTACAGCCACCACACAGGACCCACTAGTGTTGACCAGGCTTGACTGCTCCACCCCAGAGCATTTGGCATTGAGTGGCCTCGGTTCTCCTCTGACCATTCTAATATTTGGAGAGCCGTAGGCTGCAGCCAGTAAAGTTAAGGCGCCCTGAAATGTATTTTAGAGGACTTTTTTTTTTTTCTTTTAACTCAACAAATAATCATGATCCCGCGCTCTGTGTGGAGGCTCAGAGGTTCCACGTTTAGTTTACAGTCTTCCAGGGAGGCAGGCATTGAGCCGTCACTATGAGCTGAGGGCTATTGTGCAGGTTTGTTCAAAGGGTGGGTTTGATAGTGCCAGGTTGGTAGAGAGGAAAAGGCATCCTGGGCAGGAGGAACGGCAGGGAAACCTTTAGGTGTGTTGTGTGAATGGAGGATAGGAGGAGTAGTTAGTGTGGCTGGAAGATGGGATGTTTGGGAGGGAAGCAAGCTTGATGTCAGAGGGAAATCGTTTAAAAGGATGCCACGCTGAGTGCTGTACCTTAGCTGCATGCTCTGTCTATTCAAATGGTGGCGAGAACAGTAGACGGATACATCTAAGAGTACTCCATCCCACTTTGTTATTCAAAACAGAAAAAGAAAACTTCTTTTTTTTTTTTGGTCCTTTATCCGTCTATCTGTACCATTCTGCCTGTTCTTTAACAAACTGTTAGCAATGCGAATAAAGAAAAAAGGTCCCTTAAGCGCCATCAGTCTGCCCTCTTGTGTACACGGGTTTCATCTGGGGTGTCCATTCTGTGATTATGCAGCAGTGGGAGAAATGACAGTGTTACTGGCAAATGATATATCGTCGGGGAAGAATCCTCCGTGAGAACAAATTCCATCTTGTCAGATGTGCTTCTGGGTAGAGTTATGGTCATATTTAACACTCGAACAAGGTTCCTGTATTTGAATCACTTTGGTTCTGGCCTCAACTTTTTTTTTTTTTTGCTTTTGAAAAAGGAAGAGGTTTATAATTTTGAGGATGAGTATGTGTGTGCATGTGTTTTGTGGAATGAGGAAACTGTGTAGGGAGGAAGAAAATCAACAGCGTAACCGCCAGAGGGTATTAGAGAGAATGGAAAATCCCCGTTGCAGCAGCAATCTCCAGGGCCAAGTATATTTAGGTTTTCAGAAACAGGAGCCAGGACTGGGGGAGAAAGAAGCCTGCGTGTGTGTGTGTGTGTGTGTGTGTGTGTGTGTGTGTGCTTTATCATTGTTCCTTGTGTTGAGTGAGAGGTAAAGGTGTATTGCCTCATTCTTTGCTAACTTACTGTGTGGCCTTAGATTACTTCTTGACCTTTCTGGGTTTAAGCTTATCTACATTAAGTGATTTTTATTTTTTTTATTTATTATTTATTTATTTTTTTTGTCTGGTAACTAGGAATTTAGAGGCCCAGAGAGGGAAAGGTCTTGCTTAAGCTACTGAGGGGCAAAGCTTGGACTAATCCAAGCTTTCTAGCTGTGTAATGGGAAGCCGTCTGGCCAGCTGAAAGGCGCTGTGTACCTTGAAACATAAAATATTGTAAGGATGCAGTGCTGAAGCGAAGAATCTCCAAGGGGAAGAGTCTGTATAATGCCGACAGCGTCAGAGCCTCTCTGTTGTATAAGGTCATTCACATCTAAAAGCAGCTAGATTTCGTGCACTGTGCAAACCTGTTGGTTCTGGAATGTTACATTGTTCCTTGAGAACCACTTGAGAGGTAAATGCTTTGTGATAAAAAGCTTGCTAACAATTGTAATTTCCCCCCCCCCCAAATTAAGTTGATAAAAGCTGTCTTGACCTTTTGAGATTTTGTAAAGCCTGGACTCTACCATGAGAAGGGGGGAACCCTTCCATTTGTCCTGGGAGCTTAGCTTAGTAAGGGAGCTTTTGGGCGAGGATGTAGGGAAGGATGTTTGGAAGAAGCATAGACACAGAAAAGCAATCCCTGTAGAAGCACAAGTCAGAAGGAATGCAAACGGATGTAATTCCATGCCTCCCAATATACCCAAGTTGCTAAAAAGAAGGCTACTCCCTCTTGGGCCTCCTAGAAAGAGGAGATTCGAAGTAAGTACAATGTAAATTTAAGGTTTGTTACATTATTATTTTAAGATTGGAGCTAAGTACAAGAGTGCCCTATTTTAGGAGAGCTTGGCATATAAAATCTGATCTTAAAAGCAAAGCAAATCATTTAAAGTAAGTAATTGTTTGGGGTACATGAGATTTTTATTTAACAGAAGAGATTTAGAGCCAGCCTTCTCGAAAAGGCTAGTTGCATTTCAAGTTACTGGATGAACACAATCATGATGGATGCTTTTTGGAGCCTCACTGATGACATTAAAACCAAGGAGAAACGTTTTCAAATGTTTTAGCAAATAACTCACTAGGTCCACATGCCCAGGGACCTACTATCTGAAACACAGAAACAAGTGCGGTAATGCCAGATTCTGGGTGGCCGCTGGCCCACCACATCATGTCGCTTACGTACTTGGGTCAGATTGCTCACTTAACTACCGTTCTTCCCGGAGACAGCACTCCTAACCACTCTCCTGTGTGAGTTCCCTAACCACCCTCACATTCTCCTAAAACTATATCCAGGCCAAGGGTGGTTCGTTCCCAGGATTCCGAGCCTTCGTAATTGCAGAGACATGGGGTTAATTTTGTTCTTCCTAAAGTTATAGTAGAGGTGATATGCATGAGACCTTAAGAAAAACACACAAACAACGAAAAGAATCCCTCAAGATCATGCTTGCCTACTGGCTCTTCCCCGCAGCTGAAATATCTCGGGCCTTTTGGTGTTTTGTTCTTTTATCTCTTAGGAAAGTTTCCAAAAAAGAATTTGTTCTAGGAATGAAATAAAATGTAAGGCAGTTAAGGCTGCAGAGGTAATTTTGGGCAACCTGGAGTTGTAGATAATCACAGGCCGCAGCCAGAATGGAAAGTGCAGTCTCACCCATAATTTTAGCCTCTCCTGTCACATTAAGGGGCCGTGATTTGGACCGGCAGATGGAGATGGAGCCTCGATTGCCGGGGAAGGTTTTGCTCTTAGCATAGCTTTTTCTTCCTGAAGGACCAAGGCCAATTGGAAAGAGAGAGCATGCTGATCTTTCTAGCTCTCCATGGTAGCATTCAGATTTAGGAGGACTTACCGCAGAACATGGGCATGTGGGGATTTCATCCTTCCTTTTTTCCTTTTTTTTTTAAAATTTAAATTCAGCAGGGAATCATGGGCTCTGCAGAGTTATTCTGTAGTTGGGATTGCCTTGGCATTGAACACATTGGTTACGATTGAGGAAGGTTCACCTTTCTGTGGGAACCATCCCTCCCCACCACATAGATCCTTCATAAGACAACCCTGTTTGTGTACCAGCCTCCCGGACTGACGTCAGCTCTCCTCTGGGAATGGCATTTCGTGGTCGCTCCAGAAGCCAGCGGAGGAGGCCCGGGCAGAGTGAGAAGCAGGTGGCCCTTGTCCCACCTCCAGGCGGGGTGTCTGTGCCTAGTGGGTCCACTCTTCCTAAGTTCGTGTGTCCATGTGGGATGGCTTGTTTCACGAATGAATACTGAGTGGTCGTGTCTTCAGGGTGATGGGGGAGGGAGAGGTGAGTGAATTCCTGTGGGTGTACAGACTTGGACTCCTGGAGGCCTGTGCAGGAAGCTGTCATGTTAAAAATGTGAAGGATATGTCAGATCTGCAAAGGAGTTCTCTGAGGGGCCATTGTTGTGTTTCAGACACGGAAGGCTTTGTAAAAAGGCGAGGGAAGTACAACACCGGAATGTCTTATGTGCCTCTTCCCTCTGCATTTGTAGGGATTTGGACCTCTCTGGCTTGAGAGGAGGAGTCTACACCAGTGGTCGGCCAACTCTTTAGTCAACAGAGCGGCAAACCGCAGTTTGCCGACCACTGGTCTAAACCGTCTTCAAGTGCACCTGCCAGGTTGTTGTGAAAGTGACTTGAGCTCGGCCCGTGTGGCTCAGTGGCTGATGTCGACCCAGGAACCAAGAGATCTTGGTTCCATTTAAGGTCAGGGCGCATTGCCGGCTTGTGGGCTTGATCCCCAGAAGGGGGCATGCAGGAGGCAGCCGATGGATGATTCCCTCTCATCATGGATGTTTCAATCTCTCTAACCCTCTCTCCTCTCCCTCTCTCTCAATTGCAGCAAAAAGAAATAAAAAAAGAGAAGAAAGTGACTTGAAAAGCATTTGAAATGCAACCGAGCTTAGGATGGATGGTTAATGATAGCATTTCAGAGCTGGCGGTGACAGTTACGAGCCGATGTGGATGCAGATGCAGGCGAGAGGCGTGGCGCGCGTGTCAGGAGGATGAAGTGCAACTGGAGTCGAGGGAGGGAGGAAGGGAGGGAGGGACACGGGTGCCCTGACCCCAGGAGGAAGAGCTGCCTTCTGCCATCTGGGTGTCTTCTCCCCTTTCGCTGTTGGTGTGAATCCTTCCCATCTGGGCTTTTCACTATTGTAAATGCTCACTGATGCCTTCTGGGTAAGGCAGAGCTGAGACACCACCAGGGCTCGGGGACAGGGGTTGGGGGAGCATGGAGCCCCACGAGACCAACAGCTTTGGTTCACAGCTATGGAGACTGAGGCCGGGGAGGTCAAGAGAATGACCCAGGTGGGAGGGGGGCCAGAACCCAGGCTTCCTGTGCACTTTGGGCAGCATGGCTGTGCCTTCTCACACCCCATCACTTTCAGGGGTCCATCCTCTGCCCCTCCCCTTACCTCTCACACACCCTGCTCCGGTCTGTTCCGCCCCAAAGGCACAGTTCTCAGCTGCGTCCTTGGGGCCAGCTGAGCACTGTGTATGCATTTCATCTTCACAGCGGCCCGTGGACGTGGCTGGTCTCCCACTCGCACTCTGCAGAGGTGGCAGCCGAGGCTTGCCCAGGTCACACAGCCGTGAAGTGTGGAGCTGGGACTCGCCACGTAGCCTGCTGTCTGGGCGCTGCCCTCGCCCCTGCTTCCTCCCGTCTCTGTATGGATGTCCCGGGACCCCTCAGAAGGTCTTCTCTGCCTCTAGCTGATTGGCTGTTTCCCCAGTGGGGCTTGTGACTGCTGTCCCTTTGCTGAACCGGACTCCCCATCCTCTCACCTGTCCTGCTGGGTCGGAACCTCTCCTTCCTGCCATGGGCTCTGTACACTCTGTCTCTTTGGTGGAGCCACTGTTCACTAAACTGCTCTGTGCAGGTCCCTGCTTGACATCAGAAACACACAGGTGACGACAGCACCTGCCATCCATCTGGCCGCCCTGTCTGGGCGAGCGAATGGAACGCTAAGGGAGAGCATTGGGCATCGGGTGGCGGGTAGCATCACGTTTGAGGGGGTCAGAGGAGAGCGTAGACCTGTGCCTTGGTGGCTAGGTGTTGGAAGAACAGGGTGAGAGGAGGAATTACCCCAAGTACCCCAAGGGCTGTGCCTGCCACCTTGCATGTGGTACTGCCAATATCTCCATCCTTATTCCCTCAATCACCTGTCAGCTGCTTAAGAACCGTGACTGGGTGACGCCCATCCTCGTATCTATGGGAGCATCCTGCCATGTTCGCTTCTAACACGGAGGAATCCTTTAATAAACATTTATTAAATTGCATTGAAAGCCATCTGTCCTTGCCCACACAGTTGCAGAGATTGTAGAAGATGGTGTGATAAGTTAAGCAACAATAGAAGACTCAAATGAACAGCTCAGAGCAACAATGGAAACGATGAGGCAGTGCAATTAATGGTTGTGGACTGTCGGAGCCGAAATTTGATGGGAAATCAGGGGTGGGAGCTTATTTTAGCTGTTTAAACTCAAGGGAGGTAGGCTTTGCGTTGAGGCTTTGGACACGGGATAATTAAAATTTGAATGGGAGAATTACAGAGGTAGCGCGGCCAGGTTTGATCGACAGTGCACGAGTGTGTGTTTCTGGGTTGTGGAATAAGCCGGCTTGGGTTTCTGCTAGCAAGGAGTTGGGAATGCACTTGACTCACTACTAGGTTGGGGCTGTGTGTGTGGGCTTTGAGGGCAGGGTGACGTGGTCAGGAGGATGGTGTGTTTGCTACGGAAAGCTCTTGTTTTAGGAAGACGGTCCTCATAACAGTTTCGGGGGCACATTGGGGTGAGGAGAGCTGGACGCTGGGAGGTCACTGAACAGGGTTTGGTGTGAGTCCATATGTGAAGTTTTGAAGGCCCCTGGGCTAGAGCTGTCCAGCGGGGTGGAAGCTGACGGGGGTTCCCAAATTCTCCTCCCATCAGTCACTGGTATGGAAGGCCCCCTGAATATCGAACTCCTTAGAATCAAGTCTGAGTGGGACCAGCGGCCAATCTGAAAATAGCGCTCTCTGCCTTGGCTTGGCCGGGCCCGGGGATGGTGCTTGGGTGGAAATAGACTCTCTGGAGCCTCTCTTACTGGGAGTGCATTCACGTGCACCCAGGGCTATAGAACAACTGTTTGCCTCGTCTTGGGTGACTCTCAATGAGGGATGGAGTGGAGAACATTCTTTTTTTACTCCTGAGTGGTTCCCAAAGCAGCTGTGGGGTGCTCAGAGCAAACCAGCTGGGGCTTCAACATCTGGGCTCCGAGACACCTTAAAAGCTCAGCCTGTGTGGGCATCCCTGGCGGGCGTGTTTCTCTGCCCTCCGACGGCCTTGCCGAGAGATTACAGAATACACTTTTTGGAATCGGAGAGTAAGCCATTCTGGATAACAAAATTTTTCAAATTGGACGGCCCAATCCCTTGCAGATAGTCTTTATGTTTTTTAATCTTTAAAGAACGAGGGCTTTTCTAGAATGTTCTGTATGTTTACCCTCACCGGCTTACTATCGGCCACTGGAAAATATTCAGCCTTCTTATCAGAGCTCTTGAAGCGTGTGATGAGCTGGGCCCTGCCTTTGGCTGCAGCCTCATCTTCTCTCACCCCTCACCCTCACCTGTTTCGTGTGTCACCAATCGCTAACTCATTATTTTTCTCCCTTCCTGGTTATTTTCCCCCAAGCCTGCCAAGCTGTGCACCTGGTCTCTCCTGCCTGATAAGCTCTTTTCCTCTTTAACTGCCTGAGACACTTCTGTTTTTCCTTCAAAACCCAGCTCAGGTGGCCCTTTCTCCAAGCTCTTCCTGATGCTGGGTTTCAGATTGCATCGGTTCCTTGTTCTGACTCTGCTGCTGCCCGCTCTGCACCAGATGCCTGGTTCTCCCAGGCGGCTGTCGTGGCAGAGTGTGGGAGCCTTTCAGTGAAGACCGCATCTGGTGTCTCTGGGGAATCTTCAGGGTTTTACCATGTGCTTGGAACATGCTGTCTACCCAATGCATGGTGGTGGTGGTGATGGAGGTGGTGATGGGGATGGGGATGGAGATAGTGGTGATGCTGACAGTGGTGGTGCTGATAGTGGAGGTGATTTTAGATTTCATTGAATTTGTTGTCCAGGCATAATATAACCCTTTCCTGCTGAACCTAAGTACTACACTGTGCTGCAGGGGTACATGGTGGGACGTGAATAAGTTTCTGAAGGTATTTTGGAACCTAAAGAATGTATGCCCCTTCGCCAATGACCGGAATGGTGGTGGGCCTTCCCTCAGGCACAGTGATGCCTTCAAGGAATGTGGTGGAGGTGGAAGTGGTGATGATGGTGGAGATAGTGATGATGTGGAGGTGGAGGTGGTGATGATGATGGTGGAGATGTGATGATGTGGAGCTGGAGATGGTGGTGGAGATGGAGGTGATCTGGAGGTGGAGGTGGAAATGGAGGTGATCTGCAGGTTGAGATGGAAGTAGAGATGGAGGTGATCTGGAGGTGGTGGTGGAGATGGAGGTGATCTGGAGATGGTGGTGGAGATGGAGGAGATCTGGAGGTGGTGGAGATGGAGGTGATCTGGAGGTGGAGGTGGAGATGGAGGAGATCTGGAGGTGGTGGAGATGGAGGAGATCTGGAGGTGGTGGAGATGGAGGTGATCTGGAGGTGGAGATGGAGGTGGTGGTGGAGATGGAGGTAATCTGGAGGTGGAGGTGGTGGTGGAGGTGGAGGTGGAGGTGGTGGTGGAGAAGGAGGTGATATGGAGGTGGTGGTGGAGATGGAGGTGATATGGAGGTGGTGGTGGAGATGGAGGTGATATGGAGGTGGTGGTGGAGATGGAGGTGATCTGCAGGTGGAGATGGAGGTGGTAGTGGAGATGGAGGTAATCGAGGTAGAGGTGGTGGTGGAGGTGGAGGTGGAGGTGGAGATGGTGGTGGAGATGGAGGTGATATGGAGGTGGTGGTGGAGATGGAGGTGATCTGGAGGTGGTAGTGGAGATGGAGGTAATCGAGGTAGAGGTGGTGGTGGAGGTGGAGGTGGAGGTGGAGATGGTGGTGGAGATGGAGGTGATATGGAGGTGGTGGTGGAGATGGAGGTGATCTGGAGGTGGTGGTGGAGATGGAGGTGATCTGGAGGTGGAGATGGAGGTGATCTGGAGGAGGAGGTGGTGGTAGAGATGGAGGTAATCTGGAGGTAGAGGTGGTGGTAGAAATGGAGGAGGAGGAGGAGCTCTTGCCTTCTTTCCAAACCAAGAAATAATGTCTTTATACAAATTCTGAAGGCTGAATATTGAAGGGGGAGGAGAAACTTGAAGACCCCTTTTTTCCCTGTCACTACCCCTTCTCTTGGTCTGTACAATCTCAACTACTCTGTTGTCTCCACCCTCACATCTCCCTCTCTCCTATTTGCAGTCTTCACCCTGTTCTCCTCTCTGTTTTTCTCATTTTCTCAGATCTTCGGCCTCTTCTTCCTTCTCTTCTTAGACTTTTAAAAGCCCGATGAAGAAAATCAATCCTTGGCAGTCATCATCAGACAATCCGAAGCATACCTCTCTTTCAGGGCCTATCCTCAAGTGTTTGATTCATTCTGGCTACACTGCAGATTCCTATATGGTGATGGAAACTTTGGCCATGGTTTCTGTTGACTAGGCTTAATACCATGCTCCATTCTTTAGGGAACCTGGTATAGAATGGCAGTTCTAATTGATTGAGAAATTATCAGACAGGATGAGGAGTGGCTAGGGAGAACTGGATAAATTTGTGCAGAAGCTCGGCAGCAGTGCCCAGAGACTCAGCTCTGGATAGCCATGTGTTTATGTTGGAATATTTCATCCTGCCTCTAGTGTTTGTGAGGACCATTTGGGTTTTTATTACACTGCCCTTGCATGCCAGACATTGATGCTGCATGATTGGTTTGCTTAATGAATCACGGAGGAGTGAAGATGAACCCTGGGCAGAGTTTGTGTGATTCGGGCACTGGCAAAACTTTATGAACTTGTACTTGGCATGGGCATTGGTTACATGGTTCAGGAAGCCCTACTGCTTTTCCAGCGGTGGTCCGACTTCATACACACGGAGGGATGCGTTCTCTGGGTCTTAGTTTTTGACATTTTCCTTTTTCTTCTGCTTGCGTTTATCCATAACTTCTCATTGAAACAGCCTTTTTTGAGCTCATTAAATCTGTTAATGTGTGTGTAATGCTTAGAACAGTGCTGACACTCGGAAAGCACTCAAATGTGTTAGCTATCGTAATTGTTGTCATTATTTAGAGTTTCTCTATTTTTTTCTCCCCTCTCCCCCACAACCTGCTCTTCACCCCTGAGGATGGTGGTTGTGCTTGCTAAAGCAAGACCACAGATGATACCTGGGGTTGAGAGGGAGCCTCCGTCTTTCACTTTTCAGCATTGTCTGGAGATCGCAGAAAGTTTGCTTGCTCACTCATCCCCTGAGGCTGTTCTCCATGAGCTTTCTGTCTCCTCTGCTCCTTTTTCTCATTGGAAGTTTGGGCTCTGATGGGTAAGGGCGATGAGAGCCAGTGAATGACATAGGAAAGGACTCTTTCTTGGCAAGTTGTGATTAAGAGTATTTAAAATAACAAGTCACAGCCGAACCAGTTTGGCTCAGTGGATAGAGCCTAGGCCTGCGGACAGAAAGGTCTCAGGTTCGATTCCGGTGAAGGGCATCTATCTTGGCTGTGGGCACAACCCCAGTTGGAGGTGTGCAAGAGGCAGCTGATCGATGTTTCTCTCCCATCGATGTTTCTGACTTTCTATCCCTCTCCCTTCCTCTCTGTAAAAAATCAATAAAATGCATTTAAAAAATAAATAAAAAAAATAAAGTAAAGGTCACAGCAGTCATGGTGGTAACGGTGACGGCTCCCATGGGCTGGATGTCTCTGTGGGATCCTGAGACGTGCTCTATAGGAACGATGCTTTCAGGCCTCCCTGCAGCCCTCTGCGCGGAGCAGTCCCATTTCATCGGTGAGGAAACCCGTTCAGTGACATGGGTATCTTGCTCAAGTGACAAAGCCACAGAGTGGAACCCACCTCTGTGTCCAGACTGTTTTCTCTTAATCTCTGTCCCCTAATCTACTCTGTCCCAGGTCACTTGACACTGGAATATGCAAACCCCTGGGAGAAGGGAAGACTTTCCACAGAGTATGCTGGTACAGAAAATTCTAAGGGAATCGATTTCCAGATTTCCAACCTCACATAGGGACCCATCCCTGAAACTGATTGGCCCGAGACCAACCCCACCAAGTCCACAGTTCCAACTTCCACCTCCCTTTTCACAGTCACCCCTTCCCCATCTTATAGAGTCACATGTCTTCCCCGACACTGATCTTACTCCCTGGTACGTTGCTCTGGGTATAAAAACCTCAAGGAACACCAGTCAAAAGGAACTGTTTGAAATTGGTGTGTGGGAACCTTCTGAGGAGGGCACCCCAGGCTGCCTCTGTCCACACTCCCTTTTCCTGGTTAGACTTGGTGCTAGAACCTGGGCGTTTGCGCCCCTTTCTCCTGGCAAGGAACCGTCTAACATTTCCAGAGTTTAAAAAAAAAATAACTTGCTCTTGAATTTTAAAAATGAATGATGAGTATCAGATTCCTATCTCCCATTTAAAAATATGATGTGAAATTTTATTTTAAAATGTTAATGTTTACGATATGCTGAAAATTACATCTGTAGAAATGATTTAGTTTATGATGAAAAAAACGTTAGATGTCGGCCTAAAAATAAGCAAGGTAAGAAAGCAATTGTACAAGTTCTTCAAATTTCAGAATTCAAAGAAAGCTTGAGGATCATTATACTGCACATCCTCCTGAGACCCTGCAGTTTGGAGAGAGTAATTGCTCAGTGGTTTTCTGCCCAGACCCTTGTGCACCTAAATATATATAACTTTTTTTTTCATAGAATTCGGTGGCATCAATACATTACACTTTGATTAAGCACTCTTCTTCTTATAAGGACACAGTCAGATTGGATTGGGGCGCACCATAATAACCTCGTTTTACCCTGATCACCTCTTTATAAATCCCATCTCCAAATACAGTCACACTCTGGGGTATTGGGCCTTATGGCTTCAACCTCTGAATTTGGGGGAGACACAACTCAGCCCATGGTAACACTATGCTGCTTGAATGCCGTGAATGGGTTATAGTTTGAAAAGTGATACTAATGTACAAACCTCATTTGCAGTACAAATTACTAACGGATTCATTCACCTATGACCACTTCAGGGATGGTAAGTTTGCTATCTGGGGGTACCCTTTTCCCTTTAATAGGAGCAGAGAGGAGACAAAGTGTAGAGATACAAACAGGTTGTGAGTTGACCAAAAATGCCTGGGAATTGAGAGTGGAAATCTGGGCCTTTTGCCTCTCTACGCTCAGCGTTGCTCCCATGGTGGCAGTAACAGCTTCCCTGAAATACCCTGACTTAGGTTGTGAAATGGGTGTTATGACTTTCTGGGGGTGAGTTGGGGGCTGTTGGTCACACCAGCAGCTTGTCTTAGAGATCTGGGCTCTCTCCTCGTCCCGGGGCTCGCCATTCTGAGTTTTATGTCTTGGGGACCAGGTTTGCAAGTGTTGGGTTTTTTGAGTCAGTTTGACCCAAGTCCCTCCAAAGGCCGTTGTGATGTCGGAAGTCCCTCTCCATTCAGACCCAGCCCTCTTGAAGCAGATGAGAAGCCCAGCTGTAATTCTGTCTGCTAAGCAGCTGTCATTGTTCTCCTGGGTTGTCATTGTTTTAATCTGGCTGAGTGCTCATTGTCTGGTCTGTGGATGCTTGTAATGGAGTCACATCACAGCAGAAAAGAGCTGGGGAGGAGTTGATCAAATTGTAGTCTTTTCATGTCAAAAATGAGCCCCTCCCCACCTCCAAATTGTGCTTACCTGCAACTCAGAAATGTTCATTACCTAATGTTTCAGAGAGTTTCTTATTCTTACTGCAGGACCTGTGGCTACACATATGTTACCTGGGACGAGGATGAAGTTCTAAAAATCCATCCACCCCCTCTTCATATGCCAGTGTGGATTGTGTATGCGATTAAAAGCTGGCCACAGTGTCTGAGTGAACAGGGCCCAGGAGGTAGCAGGTTTTTTTGTTTGTTTGTTTTTAAAAATATATTTTATTGATTTTTTTTTACAGAGAGGAAGGGAGAGGGATAGAGAGTTAGAGAGTTAGAAACATTTATCATTTGCCTCCTGCACACTCCCCACTGGGATGTGCCCACAACCAAGGTACATGCCCTTGGTCAGAATCGAACCTGGGACCCTTCAGTCCACAGGCCGACGCTCTATCGACTGAGCCAAACCGGTCAGGGCGAGGGGGGTAGTGGTTTGGATGGAGCAGGGTTAATTGCTATTTGCCTGTTTCTGCCAGCCCACCTTGGGTAAGCTGCTTACCTTCTCTTTCTAGTTTCCTGTGGCCACTGTAACCAAACACCACAGAGCTGGTGGCTGAAACAAGTGTACGGTTTCCAGTTCTGAGGCTGGAAGTCCTCCTCAGGCGTCTGGGGTGTCAGCAGGGCCGGGTGCTCTGGGGAGCGTCCTTCCTCGCCCCTTCTAGCTTCTGGTGTTGGCTGGCAGTCCTTGGCCATCCTTGTTTTAGAGGGGCCTCACTTTAGCCACATGGCCACCTTCTCACTGTGTACACTCCCACTGTCTCCCCTGTATACGGGTCTCCATGCCCAAATTTCCCCTTTTTCTAAGTGTACCATCATCATACTGGATTAGGGCCCGCCAGCCGACTGACCTCACTTTACCTTGAATCCTCTGAAAAGACCCTATTTCTATAGAGGGTCACACTCTGAGGTCCTCCTAGGGGGATAGGACTCCAACATGTCTTTCTTGGGGGGGGGGGGACACAATTCAACCCATCACTCACTTCCTGAGCTGTACCTTTCCACCTCCCAGGTCCATCACCTGTTCCCACCCTCAACCTATGGGTCACACCCACTCACACTGAGAAGGCACTTCAGCGACATACATCCCCCCCCCCCCCCCCCCCCCCCAATGTCAGATGCCCCGGGGTGACAGGTGTCTCTTATTCCCAGTACATGGTTTGGAATGAGCATGTGGACCTGATGCGTGACATGTCCTATGTGATTTTTCAATTAGAAGCCCTTTGGGAAGTGTGTTTGACCTGAGTTCCAGGTTCCCTGGAAACAAGGAGCAAGTTGACCGCAGACGCGCGCAGGGCGCGCCACCCCGAGGGTGTCTGACTCTGTTCTGACTTGCTGGCCACTCACTCTGCCCTGCGGGTACCGCGTGGAGGCAAATCCTGAGAGATCTTTCCCAGCTCTTGAATCTTTCATGGAGAGCGTGGCACTGTGTGGTCGTTTTATTGGTTTGTTTTCATGAGTTGTGTTTTGATATTCAAAAGAGGTTCCCTGGGACAGAGGTTAAGGATGTTTTCAGAATGCCTTCTCCTTAACAACTTGCAGTGGAAAGAAAGATACAGAACAAACGGAAACAACCCTCGTCTAAAGGATTTGGGGTCTCCAGCTTCCTTTTGCACAAAGCGTAGTATATGTCGCTTCAGAATGCGTGTGTGGCTGCGGGTTTTCTTTTGAGATGCTCCAGGCTCTGCGGAATTCTCTCTTTGTTACCTAGACCTTATCCCCATCCTCTGGATCTGTTTCCAGGGATGCATGTCTTCCAGGGATGCCCTGTTTCCTTCCTTCTTTCACCTGTTAAACCATCACCCAGCCCTAACCAGTTTGCCTCAGTGGATAGAGCATCGGCCTGCGGATTGAAGGGTCCCAGGTTTGATAGCGGTCAAGGGCATGTACCTTGGTTGCGGGCATATGCCCAGTAGGGATTGTGCAGAAGGCAGCTGATCAATGTTTCTCTCTCTCATTGATGTTTCTAACTCTCTATCCCTCCCCTCTCCTCCTGTAAAAAAATCAATAAAATATATTAAAAAACAAAACAATAACCATCCAGTTGTTGCTTGTCGGTACTGCGATGGGCACTGGCGCTCCCAGCAGGATGGCCTGGCTTATTGCCACCTGGTTGGGTTGTCTCCCAGCTCGCTCTCTATCCTGTCTGCAGGCAAAGCTACCTTCTTTGCAACTGCCTCCTGCAACAACAACAATAACATTGTTACTATTGCAACAACAACAATAACATTGTTATTATTGCAACAACAACAATAACATTGTTATTATTGCAACAACAACAATAACATTGTTATTGCAACAATTGTTTCAGCCACAGGCTCTGTGGTGTTTGGTTACAGCGGGCCACAGGAAACCAATCAGAAAAGGTAAGTGTCTTACCCCAAGGTGACCTGGCAGAAACATGCAAGTAGCAAGCAACCGTGTTCGAACCCCAGCTGTCTCCCCGACTTCTCGCCTCTGGCCGTCTCCCTGAAACCAGCCCTGTTCTAACCGTGCTGGGTATTGGTTGGGTTGTTACACCGGATTTGCACAGCCAGCGGAACTGCGTGGCGAGAAGGAACCCTCTTTGTGCCGCTCCCGGGGGCTGCACCACACGCAGGCTTTGATGATCTGTAAAACCCAGCTTCGTTTTTAACACGGGAGATATTGCCACTTTATTTTTTCCTTTTTGGAATTGAGTCTTTCAGTAGAGTATTTGGAAAGTTGGGCGGCTTTGGGCGGTTTTATGTCGGGGCCTCTCAGGTAGGCCATGAAGTTGTGGGATCAGCTTGCTCTGTGGCTGCCTTACCAGGGGCTGTGCTGGAAGCTGGGAGCGTTGCATCGCCCCGAGGGCTCTTTTCGCCTCGACGTTGCCCTGTGGCGGTTGGACCAGCTTCGGAAAGAAAGGTTGACGTCCCCGCGCTGCAGGCAGGAGTCTGCATCTGAGACGCGCATCTCAGCGAAGGGGATTCGAGGCCTGTTCGCTTCCGGTGGGGACGCTGTGGCGCTGTGGCCCGGCACGTTCTGTCCCTCCGTGCCCATCTTTCCTCCGCTTCCTGGCGGATGAGATTGGGAGCAGACTTGTTCACAGTATTTGCAATGAGCTGCCCTGGGGAACAACCTCTCGGGGAATGAGGGGCGGAGGAGACGCCCGCCGGTGGGCGGGCGATGTCTTGGCCGGTTGCCTTACGATGCATTTTGTAAGGATCTTGTTGAGAAAGAGGAGGAAGTAAGGTGTAAGGTTCTTCACTGTCCCTCTGCACCTCATAAAAGTGCAGAATCGTGAGGCCTCCAAAGAGGCAGGTGGAGATACTTCCGCCCTAAAGGTCAGAGGACCTGACCAAGGTCATACCAACGTCATGGCGAAACCCAGGCCCCTGCCTTCCTGTTTCTTGCTGTCTCCCTCCAGCCCAGTCTGCCTTCCACGTGATTCAGTGGCTCTTTAACCAGGACTAAAGCTGTCACTGGGTATCTGGGTGTTTCTACCCCCCCCCCCCCCAAGAAGCAGGCTGGCTGTCCTGGTAAATGGGTGGGCACCTTCTGGGTTGCTACAGGCCGTGGCCACATGGATGCTGCCAGCGATGACAGGGCCGGGCCCTGTTTTGAAGCAGGGCCTCTTGGCTACGATTACTGAATGTATCTCTTAAAGATGAATATAAAACAGCTACCCTCCCAAGCAAATCATAAAACAAATTATGCCCTTGCCACCCAGAACTACAGAGAAACAGCAGGCTCTTCGAGGCACCGAGAGTAATGGCTGCAATATTAAAACAACGGTGGGGAGACCAGGCTCCAGTCGCTGAAAGGCTGGGAGGCAGGCAGTCCCGTAATCCCCCGGGGATAATGGGTCTCCGAGACAGGGCCCCGTGATTTATTGTGCTTAATGTACTTATTTTTATTTGTTCCCTTCAACACGGCGCTTTGTCACTGAAGAGATTTGATAATGGCCCGTTTGCAGTCACTTAGGCTCCGTAATAAAGCGCCGCATCTTGGGCTGTCTGGGGACCCGCGGCTTCATCGGCATCCCCCTCCGATGTCACCTTCGCTGGTGGATGGCATGGACGGAGATAAAGGCTTCTTCCCGCTCTTGAGAATTCCCATCGCACCACCCGTCCTTCTCCTGCCGCCGGGAGCCAGGCTCACCGGGTGGGTGGC
Organism: Antrozous pallidus; assembly: GCA_027563665.1. NCBI lineage: Eukaryota > Metazoa > Chordata > Mammalia > Chiroptera > Vespertilionidae > Antrozous > Antrozous pallidus. The sequence continues at coordinate 109,945,601 of CM050513.1, read as the reverse complement.
TGGCTGGCTGGCTGGCTGGCTGTCCGGACCGGGCCAGCCCCCCAATCTTGGCTCCTGCTACTTTGGGATAGCAGGAAGGAACCTCCTGTTCTGTTGGGGAATATTCCATCCGTAATAATAGGCCCCCGGGACTTTGTTTTCACAAACCACCCATGAGCCTGTGCCGCGTGCAGCTTTCCGGGTAAGCAAAAATGAGAGCCGAGGATGTGGGTGTGGAGGGTTCCTGAAGAATGGGCTTGATTTGCAGGCTGCGGCGTGTGTGTGCTGATGCCGGGGACCAGCTGCGCCCAGAAGAAGGGTGTGTCTCATTCAACAGTTGCCAGTGGGTCAACCTGGGTTCTTCAGTTCAGCTTCTCGGTGGGTTTCGGGGGGCAGGGAGCTCTTCCAAGGACGGGCCTCCTTCCTGCAAAATGGTCCCTGACTTGCTAAGTAAGGCGGGGGGCCTTGGCTGGGAGAGAGGCTCCCAGTCTCTCCTGACAGCCAGTTTCCCCGTCTCTGAGGACCGGTTCTGCCAGCAGGTGTGGTCGGAGGGGATGGTGCTCCGCTCTGTGGCATCCACAGCCGGGCGGCCCCCACGGCAGTGCTGGGGACACTGTCACTTTCTCTGGTCACCAAGAGAGACCAGGTGAGTGTCTATTTACGGGAAACTCCCGCAGCCCACCAGGAAAAGACTCCTGGAAAGTGCAGAAGGAGCAGGGAAGTCGGGGGCAAACTCAGGGTGGGGATGGGGAGCGGTTGGCATCCCTGGTCCTGGAACGAGGGGCTGCCAACACTGTCATCGATGTATTCTAGCAAGGTGACCGCATCCTTGAGGGCGGCGCGTGCTGCCGACGTCACTGTGTCCGGGTACTCAGCACCCTTGACTCCCCCTCCACCCCTCAAAAGTCTCAAAAGGCTCCCGAGCCACTCTGCCCAGGATGGGTACCCGTGGGCCTCGCAGTGTTCGTGGTGCCATGCCATCCAGCAGCTCCGCTTCTGGGAGCAGAAGCCGGGCCCGAGTGGTGTTTGTCCACCCATGCCCACAGCAGCCAAGGTGAAAGCAGCTGTCACGTCCATCAGTGCAGGAGTGGGGTCACAGACTCCCCAGGGGATGAGCATACGCAGCCAAGAGTCAGGAACAGTGGATGGAGGATGTCCTTAGGGCTGGAGGTTGGGCAGGAAGCAGACAAGACGGAGGCTGAGGAGCGGGGCGTGGTCCCTAGCAGCACCATAACCCCCATTCCATTTAGAGGCTCACGCTGTTTGCTTCTAGCCTCAGACGGGTATAGGGTCCAGGCCCGGGGCACTGGCCACCAGCAGCCCCGTTTGGCGTGTCCGTGCTTGCTTTCCTCTGGATTCCGTAGACCTCTGCATCTGCAGGGTGCCCACCCACTTCCTCCTCAACACACAGCTGAGAGGTGGAGGGTTGGGACCCACACCCAAAGGACTAGAGTGAACGACATGATGATTTTCCTGTCGTAGGTGCTTCGAGTAAATTCCTTACGGCGATATGTTTTAAAAGCTTCTGAGAGTTGAAGCATAGAGACCTAAGGTGGTCCCGTAGGGATGTGAATACCCTGGGCGATTTTCGCTCTCTCTAAATCCGTGACTTAACTCCACCCACCGCCTCCTTTACCCCCTGCTCTGTGTTTTCCCCCGCAGCTTCGCTGTTTGCTCACAGGGTGTGTGACTTACTGAAAGGTGTGCTGAGGACGGCAGGGGTTTCTGCCTTGTACGCTGGAGGATCGGTGCTTGTGGAGAGAATGGATGCGGCCTGTAGCTGGTGCCAGTGGGGTCCGGAGGGGAAAAGGGACGAATCGAAGACTTTTGTCTTTGATGAGCTGCAGGTTTTCCTGAGCGGGAGGGATGGAGAGCTACGAGTTAATTTTATTTTATCTACCCTCTTGGAGCTTGTCTTCTTCGGCAATTAAAATGAAATTTTTTTTTTTTTTTGAGCGGTTGCCTTGTAATGGAAAAGACACTTCTGCAGGCTTTTTAGTCTTTTATGTCTTCCAAACCGAGCCCTTTCCCCTGCTGTGGCTTCAATAATGCATCATTTCATAAGTTCACGGACTGTAATGTGCTTCTGCTGAACCTCTGGTCTCAGCTAGGTAGTTAAATGAAAATTAACCACCAGGATGGAGTCAAAGCTACCTCTTCACCTTCTCCCCTTCCCCCCCCACCCTCCCCCCACGTGTACAAAATAGTGTCTCGCTGGCCTTGTAGTGAGAGGTGGTGGTGTGCCGTGTGCACATGGGCGCCAGGTGTGGGTGGGTGTACTGATTTATTTCACAATCAGAGACCCTTGGAAAAATAACAGTGTGTACTTACCAGTTTAGGGACCTGAAGGAAACCAATGTTAAATGTTACTGTTGGGTCAGATTTGGGATTTGCAAGGGCTGCTGGTCAGTGGTCATGTGTTCTGACAAAGCTCTGGAATATACTCATCATTCATTCATTCATTCATTCAGCGCCTGCGGATTATTTCATATGTATGAGGCACCTGGATGTTGGGTGTGAAAGGCTTTTTGCGTTAACGGCCCCAATTCTCCACGCCTCCCTGACTTCCTACACAAAAATCAAAGTGCGTTCCTGCCACTTGTGAGTTTGAGCTCCACCGCATGCCTGACTTTGACGTGACGGATGAGTCAGAGGGGGTGGCGTGTGAGGTGTGAGTCTAGGCCTTAGGGGCGGCCCGTGTTGCTGCTGCTTCCCCCCCGCCTCCTGGCCTCTGCTTCGAGAACAACGCCACCTTTAGCCTGTGAGACTGTTGTGCGAGCGGGAGTAGGATGAGAGACGCTTGGAGCAGAGCCACCCAGCCAACCCAGAGGCCTTTAGAGAGAGGCCAGGCCCACGCTCCGTCAGCCCAGCCGACCTGCAGATACCTGAGCGAAAACGAATAACCCGCCCCGCGGCCCCGAGTTTGATGGCTTGTTACGCAGCACTGTTTCACAACAGATGGCGGTGCAGCGGGATGCTGGTATCAGATGTGGATCCTGTTGGACAGACGGATCCCGTTGGACAGACGTCTTGGAGGTTGGCGATGCTGGTGGGAGGGCCAGGCCGAGATCATTAGCTCACACAGCGCAGAGAGAATGCCAGGTGCCCTGAGAAGGGCCGGGAGGGGGTGCTGTAGGAGGGAGGGTCTGCTGGGGGCGCCATCAGAGCAAACCTCCTCGAGGGGGTGGCCTTGGGAATAGGTGTTTTGAGACCTTGCAGGATAGAGGAGCATTGTTTCTGAGTTTAAAATACGTGATGTTTCAAAATTGATTTCTCACCAAAGCCAACTGCATCGATGCCAACTTCCCATTACATTGCTGGTGACTTTGCTTTCACTGGTCCAGAGGAAGGCTCAGTGAGCAACATCGCCCTTCGCTAAACAGCCAGTGTGGACAATGCTTATCACGAAGAATTACCCCAGGACACCAAGGGCCTACCTGCTAGTGCCAGGGGTGTGGCTGCCCAGCACATCATAGGCATGACCTCAGGCGACCTCGTCACCACCTTAGGAAATAGTCGTAGCTACTAATGGTGACCTGTGTTTGCCAGCAGTTCATCCCCTGAGACTGCACGCTTCCCCAGGAGTGGGTCGTGTCCCTTCTCTGGGACACTGTATTTCCGGTCCCTTTCCTACACGGAGCGCCCGGTGACTACGGAATGAATGAATGGATGCCTGCTCACTTCTCTCCTCCCGTCTTCCCATCACTGGAGTCAGGTCTTCACCGGAGACCCCGTTCGAGAGCAGCTGACTCAGCCAGCAGCTTGAGCCCGTCTGTCCCGCTGGCCTTTTACGCAGCTGCCTCTGTGAGGTCCCCTTCCTGAGGCCCGGCCCCTGGGGCACCCCAGCAAACACCACGGCGCAGAGCCCACCTCCCCACCTGGATGCTCTCTGTCAGAGGTGTTGACGTGAGTGCATCGAACAGAGACCCTATTTGAGAAGAGTCTGACTTCTGCTAGAACCGTGGTCGGCAAACTGCGGCTCGCAAGCCACATGCAGCTCTTCGGCCCCTTGAGTGTGGCTCTTCCACAAAATACCACGGCCTGGGCGAGTCTATTTTGAAGAAGTGGCGTTAGAAGAAGTTTAAGTTTAAACAGTTTGGCTCTCCAAAGAAATTTCAGTCGTTGCACTGTTGATATTTGGCTCTGTGGACTGATGAGTTTGCCGACCACTGCCTAGAACTTCGGAGGGGGCCGAGAAAAAAAAGGATGAGGGAAGCCATTTTGCAGAGTTTCCAAATATGTTATTCGAGCTCCAGAAATCTCCAGCTTGTGGAGCGGATGGGCTCCAGAGGATGCGCTTTCTTTTCTCTGGTTGAACAAGATGTCACGCGTGGCCCGGGCACGTGCTGGTTGCACGCAGAAGTCGGCCCGGCCCAGGAGGGAGCGAGCTTCCTGGGCCTCCGCCACGCAATTGTCAGACAGCCACCCTGGCAAACTCGACAGTTAGAATCGGAAGATGGTACAATTGAGTAAGAGTCTTTTTCGTTTCTATTGAATGAGGAGGCTTGAGGGGAAAGCGCGTTTAATTAAAAGGGAACCAAGGCTTCAGAAGGGAGCCGTGTAGGGATTTCAGAGGCAGAGGGCCCCTGCGGTTCACCGTGCCAAGTTCTGCTCCAGCGTCATGGTTTCCTTGGCAGAGATGAGGTGGGGTGCTGGATGGAGCTCGAGGACAGGGTCAGGCAGACTTCCACATTTAAATCGGGCGCTTGACTCAGTGTGGACTGACGTTTAAGTCAGCTGCCGAAAACACCACGGTTTTCTCATCCCTTTCGTGCCCGAGATGTGTTATGAGACGGTTGTGCGTAATGTGTGAGGTTGCATTTGATGGAGCTTCGTGGGTAGGAGGGGCTCGGTGAGGGTCAGCCTTTTCACCCCATCTGTGACCCGGGAACTCTGCATTGCAAGCAGCATTATTCCACTCCCCCACTATACACACAGCAGGTGCTGCGATTGCAAGGAAAACGGAGAGGCAGTTGAGAATGGAGCAGGGAGGGGTTTCTTTGTAGATTCTGGAAGATTTTGACGGAGGGAAGAAAAGAACATTCCGCCTCTAGGAGTCTATTTCTCAAACAGTGTTCCTTGGCGGGCTTGCAGGTGTTCTCTGAGACTTTCTGTTTAGATTGAATACATTTCATCAAATTTTTAAAAAATGTATTTTTTTATTGATTTTAGAGAGGAAGGGAGAAGGAGGGAGAATGAGAGAGAGATAGAAACATCAATGATGAGAGAGAATCATTGATCGGTTGCCTCCTGCACACCCCCCGAACTGGGGATGGAGCCTGTAACACATGCACGTGCCCTGACCAGGAATCGAGCCGTGACTTCCTGGTTCATAGGTCAATGCTCAACTACTGAGCCTCGTTGGTAGAACTCATTCAGAAACATTTTTAATGACATTTTGATGTCGTCTGAAATGAACACGACTATCTTCTGGGTCATTGGCATGACCCCTCCTAACCAGGTCTGGCCCTGCATTAGCACCAGGAGTCACGGCTTTGGCACCAAATGGCACCTCTGCAATTGAGGAAGCTCCTGAAGGGGGGGCAGGTGGCCTCCTGTGTGAAGAAGGCCCGGGCTCGGGGCACCGCCCTCAGAGCAGCCTGGCTGACCAATCGCAGCGAGCCTCTGTCCCCGGGACAGTGGGGGTTTAGGTTCCATGTCGACTGTCCTGTGACGTTTATCTCAACTTGTCCTGATGTTGAACTTTTTAAAGAAGGAACCGTGTAGGTGTGTGTTTTGCTCTCAGGATTGTTGAGCCAGGAGTCCGTGCCACATGCCCTCCGGTGATGCTCATGGGCTCTTTGCCAGGCATTCGGTTTTCCTCCCCCCTCGCCCCTCCTGGGTGACTCTGGCTTCACTCAGTGTATTCACCACTTCACTGGTAATGGTCACTTGGCCATCTAAAGGTGCCTTCGCTCAGCACCTTGCCCACGTGAACATTGACCTGTGTTTTTAAAGATTTTGAAGGCACTTTTCCCAGCTGACTTGGACAGCTTCTGTGGGATGTTTTGGTTAATTTCTTTCTTTGGTTAATCGCTGGACCTGAAGCTTCTCACCCCCTTACTCTACAGTGATTAGCACAGTGCCTGGCGCTTACCACGCAGTAAATATTTGTTGTTTATTAATTATCATTTTTTTAGAAAGCATTTTTTATTTTTATTACATTTTTGTCTTCACCCAAGGATATTTTTCCATTGATTTTTTTTTTTTAGAGACAGTGGAAGGGAGAGGGAGAGACAGAGAAACATCGATGTGAAAGAATTGGCTGCCTTACAACCAAGGCAACAAACATGCCCTTGACCAGAATCAAACCCAGAACTTTTGAGTCCGAGGGCCTGAGGCTTGATCCACTGAGCCAAACCGGCTAGGGCTAACTCTTTGTTATTTAGATTATTTTTTTATTTTATTGCTTAAGTAACATTTGAATAAATACTAAGCTAAAACTTGGGTTCTTGCTAACTTCTGTTCTATACCTGTGGCCCTGGTTACTCCAGTTCAAGTTGTGTAAGAGGAATTGACAAAGGGGGACAGGACAGCCCTGCTCTGAGGGGAAGGGAAGCAGGAAGTAGGCATGTATTGGTTTCAGGTGTCCTCGCTGGGCTGCCAGGGCCAGGATCCCAGCTTACAACTCACCTTGGCCATTTGCTTACCTGAGATGCTGAAGGGAGGCCCTTGTAATTTAGGGCCACCGTTTCTGGCTTTGGTGTCACCTGAAAGATCCATCCCTGTCTTCTTGACCAGTTTGGCTCTGTGGATAGAGCATCGGCCTGTGGACGGAAGGGTCCCAGGTTCGATTCCGGTCAAGGGCATGTACCTTGGTTGTGGGCACATCCCCAGTGGGAGGTGTGCAGGAGGCAGCTGATCGATGTTTCTCTCTCATCGATGTTTCTGACTCTCTAACCCTCTCCCATTCTATAAAAAATCAATAAAATATATTTAAAAACAAAATATTTGGAGAGACGGGGGCTGGAGGGGAAGGTGAGCAGGAGATTGTAGCTCAGGTGCAACCACACCCACCCCTTGGGGAAGCTGAGCTGCTTATATACCTGTAGCTCAGTCTCCTAATAGGCATTGCTCACTAGATTTTATCATAATTTACCTTAAGAGCCATTCACAAGCAACAAAGTTAGGATAACAGGATAACATTGCTCTGTCGATATCACAGGCTCTTCCTGCAGCCCTGTGTTGTCAGTGGGAGGCGAACCATCCCATTCTGCGGATGAATAACAGACCAAGGCTTAGAGGGCATTGATTTGAACTTGGGGCTTCGGACTTCCGTCCTGTTACCTCCTGGTCATGGTCACTTGGTCATCTAAAGGAAGGGTGTCTGCCTCCCGCTGGGCTCCTGGGGTCGCCGAGGATACCAGCAGCAATCCAGTGGCTGATCAGTAGCAGCTTAATCGTATTTCCAGCAACTTACAAACAGAGAGATTCTGGCCCCACTGGCGTGGCTCACTAGTTGAGTGCTGACCTTGTGAGCCAGAAGGTCGAGGTTTGATTCCCGGTCAGACTCAATCCCTGGTGGAGGGCGTGCAGGAGGCAGCTGGTCAATGATGAATGATTCTCTCTCATCACTCATGTTTCTATCGCTCCCCTTCCTCTCTGAAATCAATAAAAATATGTAAAAAGGGGAGGAGGGGATGGTTCTGCTCGCGTCTGTGGAAGGCACCGTGGCCTGTGGAATACTACCCTGGTGCCAAACAGAACTGGGTTTGAGCGCAAACTCTGTCCCGTTCCAGCTGGAGTGAATTACTTCTCACCATCCGAGCCTTGGTTTCCACCTGGGTAAAGGACTTAGGGCAGTGGTCGGCAAACTCATTAGTCCACAGAGCCAAATATCAACAGTACAACGATTGAAATTTCTTTTGGGAGCCACTTTTTTTCAACTAACACCACTTCTTCAAAATAGACGTGCCCAGGCCGTGGTATCTTGTGGAAGAGCCACAAGGGGCCAAAGAGCCGCCTGTGACTCACGAGCCGCAGTTTGCCGACTACGGATTAGGGCGTTAGCATAAAGGGGGCATCACGTGACCACGGCCTCGCTCGGCTCTCACATCTGTTCCGGTGAATGTTCTTCGTGCCCAGGTTCTCACTGTCCTATGAACTGATTCTTCTCGGTGGTGGGAAGCCTCATGAAGGTGCGAGCTGTAAGTGACGCCACCGGCTCATGTTTGGGGGGTGCTCGGGGCGGGGGGGGGGGGGTAAGCTACCTTCATGCTTGGCAGGTGCTGGAGAAGCCTCAGGGAGCTCAGGCTTCGGAGCAGAGCAGCGGGTGGGCCTGATCCATCGGGAAACCTAGAGGTGCTCCTGTCATTGTCCCCTTGAGTCACAGCTTTTTGAGTCACAGTGCGTGGTTGGTGGGAGGCGGGAGGCCCCCCTTCCCTGGGTGGACGGATTAAAGGCGGGGTTGCCAACCCTCGGCTGGCCTTGTGAGCGGTGACCTCCCGAATCTGGCGGCTCGGCGGGGTGGTGGCATCTAGCCTGTCAGGGCCTCCCCCATATGGCCCGGCCTGGTCTCCCACGGGTTTGTTCCGTGCTTAGTCGTGACACTCCGGCCAAACTCAACAGTTGCTCGGATGTGGCAGGTGCTTTCCCACGTCGGGCCCTTCGCTTGGGCCGGCACCGTGGTTGGTGCTGCCAGAGAAATGCGGGGCGTGATGAGTTGGCAGTTCCCCCCGGGCTGACTCACTCTGAACCGAGGCTGTGTGGGGGGACCGCTGTCGTCAGTGCCACCCGAGGAAGGCGGTCCCGTACGGTGACCCGGGATGATCTCTGCAAATAGACACGTGCTTTATCCTGCAGTGTTCCCAGCAGCCTGGAGGGTCGGCTCCGAAGGACCAGCAGATGGAGGACCGCGGGGCTGAGAGGCCCCCACCGTGTGGCTCCGCTCTGCCCTCACGGAGCTCACGCTGTAGTGGAGGATGAGCTGGTGTTTGGGGTGGAGAGCAGAGACCACCTTATGTTGAACCTGCATTCAGATCTTCATTTTGTTTTAATCATCATGCAAATATTTATGGAGCATGACTGCATATGGGGGGCTCTGCTCTGGGGGCAGCGGGTCTGTTAATAAACCCAGTGGTAAAAGTCTCTGTCTTTGTCGAAGCCAGTTTGGCTCAGTGGATGGAGCCTCGGCCTGCAGACTGGGGGGTCCTGGGTTCGATTCCAGTCCAGGGCGTGTACCTTGGTTGCAGGCACATCCCCAGTGGGGGGATGTGCAGGAAGCAGCTGATCAATGTTTCTCATTGATGTTTCTGACTTTCCCTCTCCCTTCCTCTCTGTAAAAAGTCAATAAAATATATTAAAAAAAAGAAAGTCTCTGTCCTCAAGGACCTTGTGTTCTACTTGAGGGAGACAGACTAAGAAACAAAGAAACTGCCATATACCGAGTCTCTTGTGGAATCACAAGTACCATGGAGTGCAAGAAGCATGGGTGGGAGGGCGGAAGGCATGTTGGGGATGAGTGGGGAGGGAGAGTCTGCGGGTTTAGCTTGGTCAGGGAGGGCTTCTCAGAAGAGGGTTTGCACAAACACTTGAAAACAGGAGTCCTGGGGGTATCTGGGGAAAGAGCAGAGGCTGAGGTCAGCGCAAAGGCCCTGGGGCCACTTCTCAGTTGCTAATTGAGAGACTCTAGAAGAGTCAGTGGCTAGAAGGGAGGGTATGGAGGAAAATTGAACGGGGATGGGGTCAGTGAGAAATGGAGGTCCCGTTGTTCAGGGTCTGGTGGGCGAGCTGGGGGCCATTGGAGGAGGGGCATGAGCCCACTCATTTATCAGGGTCACAAGGCCACTGCCAGGTAGTAGCCAAGTACTGGCCTGGCTCTGAGGGGCACTTTCCTGCATGGCCCCTTCCATCATCCCACAGGAAAGGGTCTTAAACTGCCAAGACCGAAACATTAGGATAACAGCCACCTCCCGGGGCACCCGCCCTTCCCGTGCTGCTGCTAAGGAGATCTTTAGAGATGCTCTGACCCAACCTTCTTGTGTTAATGATTCAGAAACGGGGGCCCCCCCGAGTAACGAGTTTTCCCATTTTCAGCATAACTCATCCAGCCTTCGTGTCATGCCTCACGACCCCTGTGGATTTGTGAAGAGGCCGGGGTGATTTGTGGTCCAACGTGAGGAAGATTGGATTATGGAGCGATAAATTAAAGGAGTGCTCCATCAGCCTGCTGAAATCTCTGTAATTTTGGGCCCTTGGAGTCCAAGGTAACATTAACAGAGAAAGTAGAAGAACCAGGGGAGAAAATGAACATTTCTGCTCAGTTACGCGCCCCTGTTGTTGCAAGATAGGATCTTGGGAGCTCATGGGACAGGCTTAGCGAGGTAATTAAGTGCATTTTATTGCCCTGTGGGATGTATGGAACTTTCACTTGCAAAGCGCATTCGTTACTATCTTTAGTTATTTTCTGTGACAAAGGTCAGCCTTGCTGTTGTGGCATCGCTTGCCTGGGTGAATGACATCTCTGGTGTTTTTCCTAAGCTTGAACAGCGCCCCCTGCTGGAGGTCCCCTGGTGGGTTGTGCTTCAGTCACCAGCTCCCTTTATGACTGCTGGGGGTGGAGGTGGCAGCCACTTGGCAGGACATGGATGGACGTTCCATGGGCTTTAGCCACAGGCCTTTCATTTGCACCAGGTCACTGTCCTCCCTCCTGAAGCAGAGGACGGGCAGTCCTGCTGGTGCCAGGAGGATGTGAGCAGCCACGCCCACATGTGTTGTGGGAAGTGCTGCTGCTGGTGGTGCCCCAAGGGCGAGGCTGGGGGAGGGGGAGAGCGTTGTGCTGCACTGGCCTGGTGTCCTGGAGAAGGAGCCTTCGTGTCAGTATTGACACGATTACACAAGGGGAGGGAACGGGCCACCACTTCAGGTTTGCTACTTCCTGAGCTGCTCCCTATAAGCTCATTCCCCTGACCCTCACGCTTAACCTTGGCAGATTAGATGCATTTTTCCCAAGTTGGAATCTGCGGGGCTACAGTCTGTATGCTGATTCGACAGCACTTTAAAAATTGGGGGGTTATACCTTGATGATACACTGAGAACAAACACAACAACTTTGCCATGTTTCTTCGCTGTGATCGTTGGCAATTCAAACGTGTTTTCTTAGCTCAGACTTGTGCTTTGTAACCAGCGTCCCGTCCCCGTCCCTTTGGAAAGGCTCAGTTTATTACCTTCTGCTTACAGTCCTAATTGTTTGCCTTTCATGTCTCAATTCCTGTCAAGCCTCTGATCAGCATTTCCCTCATTCCAGGAGCTGCAGGTGACCTTGCCTGGCAGCTCAGCATGGGGCCCAGACGGTGGAAGGGGGGTGGTGTTGGGCGGGGGGCTCCTGGGCCCCAGGCCGGCTGCGAGCAGTTCTGCTCAGTCAGCAGGACAGTAGGCCTTGTCTTGTGCACGGAACTCCTTTCCCAGCCCCAGGGGGCTCGTCACGGTGCCTTTGGAGGCCTGGTACTTGCCCTGCGAGGCATCCGGAATGCTACAGGCCCTCCATATGGGAGCCTGTCCGGGAATGTCATTGCGAGCCAGCGGCCGTGCCATCTTTATTGCACCTGTAAACAAGCAAACAACAAACAAACCTGCTTATAGAGGAGAAGGGGACAGTTTGGAAGGAGAACACTTATTCTTTGCAATCAGGAGCCTGACAAATTTATCAACATAGAAAATAAAACCTTTCTCTTTTCTCCTGCCCCTTTGCCTCTGTGCTTACTGCCTACGTTGTGAGCAGAACAGGCAGAGGGAACGAAAGTTTTTCCAGAAATTTTCCAGAATTTCAAAGCAAGATCTAGCCGAGGGCTCAGAGGAAAAGGCCTTGACCGGCTCTTGTCTCGAAGGTTTGCTAAAGCTTTTGCGGAGGGAAGGAAACTTCCATCGCCTCGGGCAGCTCCATCTTGCTGGAGAGGCCAGACTGTGGCTGGCAGGTGTGGGAGGGTGAGCCAGGCCACCAGGAAGAGGTGGGGTGTGATCTGCAGGTCCTGGGTAGCGGGGACCAGGCGTGATGTGGGCAGTGTGAGGGGAAGCAGGTGTGCATCTTAGCTCTGTGGTCTAGCTCGATAAACCCTTGGCAGGGCTGTAGGCTGTTTTTCAGCCGAACCTCAGTTTCCTTATCTGGAAGCTGGCCTCTTACAGTGATTGCAGGACCTCGAGCGGCTCCAAGGAGGAAGTACAACGAAGTTCATTCGCACACCCATCTGCTGCGCAGGCGCCGTGCATGGCTCCGATTTCGGTCAAGACTACTCTTCCATCTGCTCTGCCATAGGCCCAGATGAACGTGGAACGTGGAACGTGGCAGCTGTTCTGGGTCCAAAAAGGCTGTGAGGTTCTGTTTTTTCCTTCCGCTTGAACCTGCTTTTCTGGCTCTCCAGAAATGCTCTCCTGTTAGCTTGGTTTGGCACAATTTAAAGTGCTTGATTAACCCCGCAATTAATAAAAGTGGAGAGGTGACAATTGGTGTTACCAAGCTGCAGTCGAAAGCAATGCATTTGGCCTCGCTCCATGCAAACAGATTGGTGGAGAAGCCGCCCCGTGGGGAGGAACATCGGGACACAGAGAAGGGAAGCTCGTTGGGAAAAGGTACTCAGAACAAAAGCCAGAGTGTCAAGAGGGTTGGTTGGTTGGTTGATTATTTCATTCAACTAACAGATATTTTTTTTTAGTGCTTCCTACGCGCCGGATACTGGGCCAGGAACTGGAGATACGTATACAGACAAGTCATAGTTCTCCTGTGAAGAGGCCAGACTGGGGGTGGAGGTAACAGACACATAAGCGGTGCATTGAACCTTTGGTGGTGGGTGCAGGAGAGATGGTGTTTCAAGTTCATGGGTGATGAGAAGAGAGGGAGCAGTACTGGCTTTCCCGGAAGGGTGGTGAGAGCCAGACGTTGCAGGTGAACCGGGTATTTCAGCGCACGGGACACAGGAACAAAGGCGGAGGCCACTTACTCCTGAGTGATGGGGCAAATCTTGGAGCCTTCCTGGGAGTTGATTTTCTCATCTGTGAAATGGGTATTAAAACAATCCATGTCCCAATGGGTAGCGGTAAGATTCCTTCTTAGGTCATGTAAGGCACAGTGTGTTTGGCTCCTGGTGACCACTCCTGTAGCAATTAGATATCATACCTCATGATTTCATCTCTGCAGAAGGTCACCCACACTCCGTGTGTGCCATGTCTCCCCTCAAGGTATCAAACAGTCTCACCCTTTAAAACGCAGCCACCCATTGGTGACCCTGGTGGAAAGTAATTGAATGCCCGATCTTCATTCTTTCCCTGGGTGAAGGCACGGAGAGGAATAGACTCAGCAATATGGGTGAGTTGGTGTGTCCAGAACTGGGGAGAACTCAGTCTCTCTTTACAGCTGGAGTCAAGATTCTGGCTCCACCCTTTCTTTGTTGGTCACATGACTTTCGACAAGTCACTTCCATCACTCCCAGTTCCTGCATCCATGGAATTTTGTCCAGAATGTATTATGTGTCAAGGTGAAACATTTATCTTTAGAACTGGGATGACGGTGCTTGGAAGGGGAGGGAGCTACCTTGGTAGGAAAAGACCTCAATTAGCTGCTCTCTTGACTTCCGACCTATAGACTGACTGCCTCCGTGTGCCTTCGCTTTCCAGCAGTCCCAACAATTGGGGTTTTGGGGGCCCAGCTGTTTCAGTGCTGCACCCCTGATGGTCTCCGGAGTTGGGGTTCTATCTACCCTGGTTCTTGTGTCCATGGCACCAATGAGAAGCAGGCTCATAGAAGTCGTGCAACTTGCCCAGGTCTCATGGCTTGAGAATGGATGAGTGGTTCACACCAGAGCCACGGTGCTCCTTGGCAGCCCACGTATTTGCTTCCATGACCTTTTGTCTAAAATCCCAAGGTTGAGGTTGATTGCTGGACTGAGCAATATCTGGCGGTGCTGCTATGATGCTGCGGAGGAGGGACCAGCCATCCCACCTCAGAGTCCAGTTTTGGGATGTATCCTAAGGCACCTCCCAAGCCCAGGGGGACGGCCGGCCACACCTGAGCTGCTGGTGATGTGGCCGCCAGAGCCCACCCAGATGGAGCTGCAGGAGGCTCTGGACTCGGGCAGGCAGGGTCCTCATTGTCATCTGACCCCACCTCCGCTTGCTGCTGACAAGTATGCTCAGATTCTGGCAAAGGATGTTCGCAATTAAATAGAGTCAACCAGCTCCCTTCCCCCAGAGGGAGAACCCAGCTGCTGCCACGTGTGAGCTGCCTTCACCGTCTAATGGCGGTGGTCTTGATCCAGCATTCAGAAGGGTTCAGCACTCTGGAGAAGGCTCTGTGCGTAAATTAATCAAGAGTCCAGAGATGAAACATAATTTTGGAAGGCATTATAGGGAGTCAGAGATGACTTAGCTAAAGGAACTAAGTTCTGCTTGTCTCAGGACCCCTTGCTATTTATTAACACAAATTGTCCTAAGGCAAGGTGGAGATATACACATCAAAGGGTAGGATTTCATACAGAATCCGTTGTCAGATTATTAGGTTTTGGAGAAATTGCTTTTGGCGTGTTCAGGTGTTTGGCCAGTAGGAGGCAATAACATGTAGATTAAGATGCCCTGAGCTATCTGGCAGTAAACAGTCATCTTTTTCAGGATTGGGGAAATGCCTTTAGCCATTCCCAACAGGTGATAACATGTGACTCAGCCCTTGCTGAGTCCCCAAGTTCCATCAGCCTTTTCGATGAAACTCTTGCAATTCTCCTGCTCTGGGGTCTAGCCGGGCCCCTGCCTGGGAGCACTTTGGATGTTAGCGCAGTCAATGCTCAGTGGATGAAGCTGGAGTGACGGGTGCGCAGGGCTGGCCTTGCCCAGCCTGGGGCCGCTTGGAAGTGTGTGGAGGTGGGCATGTGGATCCCAGGCTTTGCTCTCTCTGTGGCATGGCCCTCTGCCCCCACCATTCCTCAGTCAAATGGGACAGGTGGTGGCTGTCATTCTGCAGTTGGCCCTGGCCACAGAGAGATTTGCCTACTGTTCTGGAATGGAGATAACCCCCAGCCTCCTTGGCTCAGAGAATGCCGCTTGACCCATCAGGCTCCATGCAGGCTGTTCCTCAGCCTGGCTCTCTCTCTAGTTTGAGGGGAGTAGACAGCAGGCAGAGAGAGAAGCTATTACACTGGGTTCAGTTCCCCTACCCTGGACTGAAATTTAATTCCAAAAGGCAAAAGAAAATCGCCCTTCTGGGTAGTTGTTCTTATAAAAATAAAGCCAACATTATGATAATAGTGCTGGCAAATGCATCGCTGAACAGTTTACTCTTTGCTGACCACCGGGCCTGGCATCAGAGATCAGAAGGTATAACTCCAGAGCTAGGGTATCTAGGGATGAATCCAGCATTCTCTGCTCAGCTGTGTGACCTTGGGCCAGTTACTCACCGTCTCTGTGCATCTGTAAAAACAGATCACAACAGCCATTGCCTCTTAGGGTTGCGTTAATATAAAGCACTCAGATGGCTGTCTGGAGTGTTATCAAGTCCCAGTAAACATTCATATGATGATGATGGTGATGATGATGATGATGATGGACATGGAGTCCACTGTGGGCTCTGAGCAATCTGGTGTGTACGAGATAGGTTAGTATTCCTAGTTTACAAACAAGGGAAGGGAGGCACGCCCAGGGTCAGTTCCTGGCCCACCGTTTCATATCATTAAGTAGCTGAGGTGGACTTTGAACCCAGAGCTGCCCTACTATTGGCTTACCCTTGATGTCTCCCCTGAGGATTAAACTTATTTCAGAAAAAGCACCGCCACACACACACACACACACACACACACACACACACACACAGTCATTCCAGTGCAAACAGGATGGACTTAGTTGATTTTCCGTTTAAAGACATGAACATAGCTAGTATTGAGTGAACTGCGCCCCATCTGTTGCTATGTTTCCTTTGTCTTGGCTGTGTCCCGAGACCTTCCTGGAAGAATGCTGAGGTGGGATCACAGTGGAGGTGTGTTCCCCTCTTGTCATGGCTGACTCGCTCCTGAAAGACCCGTGGGTGAGAGGACATTGACCTTGGAGACCCACTCTGACCTCGGTTTCCGAGTCCTTAATGGGAGGTGTGCCCGAATCTCCCCCCCCCCCCACCCTTCTGATCTTTATCCCCTTTTATGGCTCATCCTCTGGATCCTTGCAAAGGTTTGGTTTTGACAAAGGTAGCACAGTTTGAGTGACTAATTTCCCACTTTTTCATTTAGGTTCTCTGAGTGGAGGCAGGAAGATAGAGGCCAGTGAGGCATGAAGGAGGAGGGAGAGAGAAAAAGGGGTGGGGAGGGGAATGTCAGAGTGGAGGTGAGAGGGCAAGGAGATGGGCAGCGGCGGAGGAGGGAGAGGTGAAACTGGGGGCTTGCACTGGGATGTTTGTGCTGTGAGAAGGGCAGGCAGGCCTGGAGGGGGAGGCAGACCCCAGCCTGGAGGGAGGGTTGGAGGAGGAATGGGAGATGCAGGCAGCAGAAGGGTAAAGAATGGCATGCAGCCGAAACCGGTTTGGCTCAGTGGATAGAGCATCAGCCTATGGACTGAAAGGTCCCGAGTTCGATTCTGGTCAAGGGCATGTACCTTGGTTGCAGGCACATCCCCAGTGGGGGATGTGCAGGAGGCAGCTGATGGATGTTTCTCTCTCATCAATGTTTCTAACTCTATTCTTCTCCCTTCCTCTCTGTAAAAGATCAATAAAATATATTAAAAAAAAAAAAAAGAATGGCATGCAGGTATGAACAGGGGTCCTGTCGGCTTTAGCGCCAGGCTTGATTACGGGTACCTGATGAGTGCCCGGCCTGGCCAGCCGAGGCCCACTGTCGGCCTCACAGCTGACCCCTGGCAGAGCTCATAGCCTCCTGATCCAGGGCTTCGGGGCGGAGCCACGTCACCTCCCAAGGTGTAGGTGGGGGCCGGGACGTGGAGGGAGACAGCTCGCTGACCCGATCGGCTCAGTGGTTTGCATGGGGCGACTGGTCAGGCCCCAGAGACACCGTTCAGAAGAGACCACACCAGCTCCTCGCTGTGGCTCATCCGCCCGGGCACAGCTCGAGCTAATCAAGGCGTCCTCCGTCGGGCACTGGTCGTGCCAAGGGGGTTAAAAAAAGAACCACGTCCTCACGCCTGATCCAAGGGCTGTTTGTGGGCAGTGCAGAAATAATCCACCCAAACACAGGCCGTTCTTTCCAGCAGCGAGGTGGTGCGCCCAGCGGGGCCGGAGCCCGCCAGCTCGAAGCCGGCCTTGCGGTGCCGGGTGGCCGCTTCCACCCCGTCCTCCAGGGCCACCCCCGTACCGGGCAGAGGTGAGTGGGCATGTTTCCTTGTCAGCAGATCTGGTTTCCATGTAAAAGGCTTGCATGTCTGTGTTCCCAGCTGGGTCAGTCCCGTGAGTCTTTACCAGGGCCCCACGCTCTCCCCAGGAGGACCAGTGCCCGCCAGGGAGCCCGGCTGGCCTCACACTGCCCGGCGCTCAGCGTCCGGCCCATCGTCACACGGGAACTTGCTTCACAGACGTGGACATCGGGTCCAGGGACTGAGGGACTTGCTCAGAGAGTGTACGACAGCTTCGGTGATGGTGATGGTGACGGAGAAGGCCGGCTGCGCTCTGCCCAGGCCCCAGGATAAATTCTGGTGAGGACGGTGTTAGTAACACACAGCTGATGTTTACTGGATGTCTTCTCTGTGACACACAGGGTTGCACTTGACCTGGGAAGGACTCTGTAGGCAGACCTGCGGTTCCTTTTCCAGGGTGAGTGACAGGAAGGGTCACGTGAGAGCTGCATTCTTTCTCCCGGGCCACACGCCGCCCAGTGCCGGGGCCAGCTTGCTGCGTGTGGAGTGACCCTGTCAGGGGTGGATGGCTGGCGGGAAGGTGGGTGCCAGGACACCTCTATTCTAGGTCCTTCTTCCTTGGCTCCCAGCCTTCCTTTCCCTATCTACCCCTGCCCCATCCCTTTTCCAGTGCTGTTTTCTCCTCATTCGTTGATATTAGAAATAGTCTATTTCTGTATCAACAAATGAGGGGGAGTTTAGCCGAGTTAACCCTAATAACAAATGACTAGTTACCTATTAATTTCAGTGTTGCGAGGCTCTGGCCCTGAAAACATTTTTGTTTCAGGTGAATAATGAGCTCCATTCCCTTCATTCTGAGTGATCAGTTATGCACATTGAATATGGTTGAAGACCCTGTACGTCACCAGTGTGGTTCCTGTTATGAAAAACCTCGTATTTCAGGGAAAAGTTGCAGAGAAAAAGAAACGAGGGAGGGAAGAAGGGGGTGTGTGAGTGTGTCTGTATTTGGGTGTATGGGTGTGCAGGGGTGGGGTTTGGCTTAGCCTTCAGATGAGAATGGACTTGAACTTGAAGATGCAGTTCATATGTCCCCTGCTCTGGGCAGACCTGGGTACCTGTCCTCTCCTCCAATGCCACCTCCATTCTGACCTCAGTGGTAGAACAGAATGGCCAGGAAATATGGCAGCTTGGCCACGTCCATGCCCTTCCTGGGCTGGGGGCTCTCTCTTTTGTACTCCCGTTCCCTGACAGAGTGCTGGCACACAGTAGGTGCTCATGTAGTGTTTACTGAAATGACTTAATACACAAAAGCTTTGTGAGAGAAGGAGCTTGATGTCACTCTGTGTGCTTAGTGCTCTAAGTAGCCCAGTTACTCTTGTCCTGATTTCGGTTGCCTGTGTGGACCTGGGTCCGTTTTAACTGCCAAAATGAACTAATTTGAATTTAGTTTGAACTAATGGGATGGATGGATGTAAGTCACTGCCCATTTCATTAATTGGTTTGTATCATCAAATAAGCATTTTAAGGGCCACTAAGTGCAGCGCATTCTATTTGGCAGTTGGAGTACAAAGTTGAGAGAGAAGCGAAGGATGTGGGCTTTGAAACCAGACCACACCGGCATTCCAGTCGCTTCTGGCTTTAGCTGGTTGTAGCTAGTAAGAGCACAGATTCTGGACCCAAGTTTGGATCCTGGCTCCATCACTGACAAGCTGTGTGACTTGAGGCAAATTACGTAACCTTTCTGTGCCTTCCTTTCTTCTTTAAAATGGGATGGATAGCTTCATGCGGTTGTTGTAGGGTTAGAGTCTTTTTGGGATTAAACAGGTTAATGGATGGAAAGCACTTGGTAGCATGTTGATATTTGTTACTGCTGTTGTGTGCTGTTGATTAAACTTGATGCCCTCCTATGTCAGACCTGACAGATTTGGTACCTAAGGCAGACCTGTCGGCTTCATAGAATTGTGATTCAGATTGCATTAGTTTCTGATGACTGCTGTAAGGAAATACTATAGATCAGGTGGCTCAAAAGAAGAGGAATTTGTTGTCTGAAGTTCTGAAGTCCAGAGGCTGAAGTCAAGGTGTGTGAGCAAGGCTGTGTGCCCTGTGACCTGTCGGGGAATCTTTGCCTCCTTTTAGCCCCGTGTTTGCTGGCAATCGTCGCTGTCCTTGGCTTGTAGCTGCATCACGCCAGCCCTCTGTCACCGTATGGTATTGTCTCTGCCTCTCTGTCTTCACATGGCCATCTTCTTTTTTTTAATCCTCATCTGAGCTTATTTTTCCCATTGATTTTATGTGTTGTTTTTAAGAGAGCGGAAGGGAGGGAGGCAGAGAGAGAATGGGAAAGATAGAGAGAGAAACATGGATGTGGGAGAGACACATTGATCAGTTGCCTCTTCCATGTGCCCCAACTGGGGCCCAGGATCAAACCTGCAACCCAGGTATATGCCCTGGACCGGGGATCAAACCCGTGACCCTTCTGTGTGCAGACCGACACCCTAACCATTGAACTGCACAGGCCAGAGTGACATGGCCATCTTCTCATAAGGACACCAGTCACACTGGATCAAGGGCCCAACCTCCTCTGGATGATCTCATCTTAATTATATCTGCAGTGACTCTTTCCAAATAAGGGCACGTTCTGAGTAATTAGGGGTTGGGACTGCATCGTGCCTTTTTTAGGAGGATGGGATAAGAGATTCCAAGAGAAACCGGGAGCCGAGGACAAAGCGGTAAACATTAGCTGTGCCTGTTGGCACTGTTACTCGTCTTCACCGGACTGCCCTTGGCTGGGTGGTTGTCTGGACCTTGAACCTCATGTTTGTTAGTTATTTTATAATTTTTTTTTTTTACTGACTAACATTTTACATATGTCTCCTTTTCCCCCAATTGACACCCCTCCGTCCAGCCATTCCCACCCCGGGCAAGCCCCCACTGCCCCAGTGTCTGTGCCCATTGGTTATGCTCATATGCATGCCTACAAGTCCTTTGGTTGCTCTCTAACCCCCTCCCCTGCCATTTGTCTCTGGATCGATTCTTGTTCATCCCATTACGTTGATCATTATATGCCACATATGAATGAGATCATATGTGATGTTTATCTTTCTCTGACTGGCTGATCTCGCTTAGCATAATGCTCTCCAGTTCACTTCCATGCTGTTGCAAATGGTAAAAGTTCCTTCTTTTTTAGAGCGGCTCATGTTTTAATTGTGTATTAAAATGGGAGGTTTCCTTGTATCAACTGTGAATGGTGTGGCCCATCGCACAGCTTCTGAACCTTCCCCTGGTCTGCAGACTCTGAGACGGGAGGAAGCAGGCCCGCCTCCCGGAGGGACCCCCTCCCAGGAAGAAGTGAGGGTGAGTGTGGACTGCAGGCTCAGACCTGATGCTTCTCATGCTGCTGCTTCATAGCTCAGCCGGACACGCCCCCACACTGCCCCTGCTCAGCCTGAGAAGCCTCCTCGTTGCCCTCCCCTGGGGTCAGCAGGCTCAGAGGCACGTCCGGACCTGAGCCAGCTTGTATTTCCCAGACCCTGTTGACTTACAGTCAGAATGGAAAAAACAACAACCACTTCTTTTTTTTTTTTTTAATTCCACTTGGGAACTGAACAGATTTGCTGCAGAGACGTATAGATATCTATGGAAACAGTCCTAATTTTAGCCTTGCCACACTTAATGCCAACTTGGACAGTGCAATATTGGGTCAGGGCCCAGGGAATGGGGAAGGTGAGCCGGCCGTAGGGGTCAGAACAAGCACGGGGTAGCCAATGGGAGGGTGTAATCCAAATCTAAGCAGTTGGCTTAACTCTGAAGGGCCTGGAGAGATGAGCACAGTTCAACATCCAGCTGGTGTTTTGAATGAGGGGATCTCCCTCCACCCTCCCAGCCCCTGTCTGAATTATGTTCATTTGCCAGCTCAGTTCTCGACCTTTATTTCCACTCCCTCACCTGTGGAATCAGCCACTCCCGCCCTGAGTTTCCATCATCTTTACAATTCTGTTGAAGCACTTAAACAGCTCGTTTCATTTTGAGGTTAATCCACATCCCCCCATTTGTTTCTGAGCCCCTCAAGGTCAGCGTCAGCCACAGCCACTGTTGAGTCTGTAAGCTGAGTTGCCATGGAGCAGCCATGCAGAAAATGAGCAACCAGTGGCATTGGACATGATGGGTGATGTTCGGTGTACCAGACCAGGGCCTGGGCAGCTACTAGAAAGGGATATTTAACGACTATTAGAAAGTCTACAGAAACACTTTAGATGGAAAGAATCTACTTGGGTGGGAGTGGAAATTGCCTTAATTTGATTGAGGACGTGCTGGAGGAGGCCGTGGCTGGTATGGTGGGAGGAAACGGATGGAGGTCATTTCAGGTAACACAGGAGCGTCACTTGCATCATGGCAACCCCGTCCTGCTGGCTGGGTCAGCTCCTAGTAGAAATCCTTGCAGAATATCAAACACAGGACAAACCTTAGACCTTATCTAGTCCTCTGTGCTTTTAAATGCGATATTCAAGACAAGCATTTATTGCAAATACTTGCTGATTTATTTTAATATCCATATATTAACCATATGCATCTAGCCTCCCAGAGCTGTCATTTCTCAGGTATTACCACGTGGGATGTGGCAGGTCATGGTATGTCCCTCCCCTAGAGACCTTGAGGATTCCAGGGTGGAGCTCCCATTGGTTGACTGCCTCCTGCACACTCCCCACTGGGGATCGAGCCCGCAACCCAGACAAGTGCCCTGACTGGGAATTGAACGGTCACCTCTTGGTTCCCGGGTCTGTGCTCAGCTACTGAGACACACCACCAGGCTCTGGTGTGAATTTTTATAGTGAATTTCCCCCAGGCCTTGTATTCTTTTCAACAGGATAAAAAGCAACACGGTTTGGTAACTTTGGGAAGGTTGTGTGCAAGGGATTGCAGGTGGCCGGTAGGGATCCATTTCAGCCCCCTTCTGTGAATGATGCATAGGTCGACCAGATGGCCATTAATGAGAGCACTTGGGGCTGAACCCCATCTCTTCCTCCTGTCTACCCATCTTGACCTACTAGATAGAATGCAAACTCGTTCCTACCGAACACTTGGGCACTTAAAGTTACCTCATTCAATTCCACTAACATCGTTGTGCAGCAAACACTGTCGTCTTTACTACACAGCCAGGGGAGCCCGACACCGAAGAATTGAAAATAACCCGCTGAGGCCTTTCCTGCTGCTGAGATGGAGGCCCAGGGCTTCAGCATTGCCCCTCCCACGGCTCTGAACTGTCAGGAGCTGCAAACCCACCAAAATGAACTTTTAGGTTTTGGAAACAAACACACTAAGAGATATGGTGCCATTTGTCTCCTCCTGGGAAGGCTGTGCCCCATGACTAGTAGAACCAGGGCCAGAGTGCAGGTTGCTCAAGCCAGCAGGCAGGTCTGAGAGCTGGGCAAGTGTGTTCTGGACAGGGGTATGCCTCTGTCTTGGGTGGCTCTCTTTGTCCAGGACCAGCGGAAGGCTGTTTGCAGGTGGGAGAGGGGAGTGCTGGGTCCCCATGGGCTGGGTTTGCTCTGGGTGCTGCAGAGGGAGTGAGCAGCCCCAGCTGACAGGGTGAGTCAGAGCGGAGCCCAGAATAGAAGCTGGAGGGCACGTATGTGAATGCCGTCTCTATCCCAGTCCTTCTGGTTGGAGATGATTAAGCGTTTATGCATAACACTGTGCAAGACTGCTTTAGGATCATTTATTAGTGTCGCCAGGCAACTGATTTCTGAGTTAGCCACACCCACCCAAGAGTCATTAACTGGATCACCCTGGGCCCAGTTCACTGCATTATCAAGTGTCCTCCCAACTTTCATTCGTTCGTTT
Source organism: Antrozous pallidus (assembly GCA_027563665.1). NCBI lineage: Eukaryota > Metazoa > Chordata > Mammalia > Chiroptera > Vespertilionidae > Antrozous > Antrozous pallidus. Next base: position 109,922,513 of record CM050513.1, on the reverse strand, counting down.
GTTCATTCGAGGACTTTTATTAGGATCCCGTTTGGACATAGCTTCATATTTAGCAGCATTTCCTTTTCATTGCTGGGCGCACTAAATATGTGGTAAAAATGGAAATGGTGGTGTTGCTGTTTGCATCAGAATAGCCCCCATTTTTATTGAGACTGTGAGCTTGTATAATTTTGCTAACCAGTGTCACCCACAATTTACTGCCCCGAAAAGTCCAGAAGCCCCTTTTCTGTGTCTTGTCAGTTCTCCACAGGTGAATACTAGAACAGCCTTTCCTCCTCACTGCTTCTATGGGGGTCTTCTCCTTTCTCTGAAGCCCCCACACCCTGCCACTTAAAACTTAATTAACTGTGTGCACTTTCCCCCCATTAATATGTCTTCTGCCCCCTCATTTCAGAAGCCCGGCTTCTGAATCTAAGAGGGTAGAGGAAACTCCCTCCTATTATAGTTCCATCTACTAAGCCAGTGATGGGCAACCTTTTGAGCTTGGTGTGTCAAAATTCACCAAAAAACCGAGCATAACTCGGGTGGTGTGTCACTTCGAGAAAAAACAAAAACAAAATTTTGCGATATTTATAGTTTAAATAACAAAAATGTATAATTGTAAAATATAACTGTATTTAATAAACCAAAAACTAATTATTTATCTTACCTGTTTAATGACTTATTTGTTCATCTGTTGGTCGATTTCTTTTTTTTTTTTTTTTTAATTTTTTTATTGTTCAGTTTATTAATTAAATTGTTTCCCCTTTTTTATCCCCCTATATCTTCCCTCCACCCTGTACCTATCCCACCCTCCGCCCTCACCTCCCCCTCCCCAATGTCCTCTCCCATTGTTGCAAGATTTTTGTCCAATCTCTTGCTGTACTTCCAACACTTTTCTCCCCAAGAATTGTCAGTCCATTCCCTCTCTATGTCCATGTTTCTGTTATAGTCACCAGTTTATCTTGTTCATCAGCCTATCAGTTCACTTGATTTTTATGTTCATTTGTTGATAGATGTGTATTTGTTGTTCATAATTTATATTTTTACCTTTTTCTTCTTCCTCTTCTTAAAGAATATCTTTCAGCATTTCATATAATACTGGTTTGATGGTGATGAACTGCTTTAGCTTTTTCTTATCTGCGAAGCACTTTATCTGATCCTCAATTCTGAATGATAGCTTTGCTGGATAGAGTAATCTTGGTTGTAGATTCTTGCTCTTCATTATTTTGAATATTTCTTGCCACTCGCGTCTGGCCTGCATCGTTTCTGTTGAGAAATCCGCTGACAATCGGATGGGTGCTCCCCTGTAGGTAACCAACTGTTTTTCTCTTGCTGCTTTTAATATTCTCTCTTTATCTTTTGCTCTTGGCATTTTAATTATGATATGTCTTGGTGTGGTCCTCTTTAGATTCCTATATTTTGGGGTTCTGTGTACTTCTTGGGCTTTTAAGTCAGTTTCTTTCACCAGGTGGGGAAAGTTTTCAGTCACTATTTCTTCAAGTAGGTTTTCATTAACTTGCTCTCTCTCTTTTTCTGGCACCCCAATAATTCGGATGTTGCCTTGCTTGAGGTTGTCCCAGAGGCCCCTTACGCTATCTTCAATTATCTGAATTCTTTTTGTTTCTTGCTTTTCCAGCTGAGTGGATTTTGGTTCTTTGTATTTCAAATCTTTGACTTGGTTCTTGTGGCCCTCTGGACTGCTTTTAGGACTTTGTGTAATATTTTTTATTTCAGTCTGTGTATGCTTGATTTCTAGTTGGTCCTTTTTTTTATCTGTGAGGGTCTGGTTCGTATCCTCAGAGGTCTTGTACATTTCCCTGAGGGTCTCATTCATTTCTTTGTAAGTAGCATTCATCTCCTTGTAAGTCTCATTCATCTCCTTATAATTCTCATTCATTTGCTGGTTGGTCTTGTTTATTTCCTGGTAATTCTCATTAAGTTGATCAGCCTTTTGTAGGAGCCTCTTGAAAAGCCTTATAACCGTGGTTTTGAACTCTATGTCTTGTCGTCTTTTCTCCTCCATTTCTTTCACACCTGATTTCTTTCCATGTCTCCGCATGGTGGCTGCTTTATGTGGTGGATATCCTCAAAGGGTCAGTGGCTCAGTCTCCCCAGTTACCTGAGGTGGGTACTCTTACTGCAGTCCTTTATGGGTTGTATTCAGTGTTTTTGAATTTAAACCCAGCTTGTTGTTGTTAGCCCTAGGAGGGTTTGACCTCCAGGCCAATTGTCTGTGAAGCTCAGCTGTGCTCAGGTTGGATGGGCGGAGTCTCCGGGGCAAGCAGACAGCGTTAGCTCCGCCCTATGCAGCCCCAGGGGCTCTGTGCCGGGGGCAATGGCTGCCAGCACCTCTGAGAGAGAGCCGCTGTGGAGCTCCACCGGCTGCCTGGGAATTCAGACTGTCCCCAAATGACTTTGCATGCGCAATGTCTCACCCAGGGTCGTAAAACAAAGCAGACTGACGGTTTTCCGAATGAGAGACAAGTCGCAGAGCGCTCTCTGCGCCGTCACGCAGCCGAGCTGTTCGCGCGAGAGCTGCCTTCTCCACAAGCCGGCAGACCCGGCAGCACCCGAGCTTCGGCGTGCCCTCCCACTGTCCAGTTTTCACCCCGTGTGATAGTGGGTTCTCTGGACTTCGCCCAGAGCTGGAGAATCTGTCCAGTGAGACGCCCCTGTCTCCCCGTTCCAGAAAACTGGCCGGTTTTCAGCCGCCCGCCCTCTCCGCGGCGCGCGCTCCAAACCTCTCTCCGTGTGAATCTTTCAACGCTGTCCGCCGCCGCTCCTCCGGGTCACAGTGTCTTATCTTTACTTTTATTTGTGGAATTTTCACTCGGCGAGCGTTCTGGTGATTCTGGAAGGTGTTTGTTCCTTCGTTAAGTTGTAGTATTAAAATTGCTGATTATGACGGCAAGATAGGTGTTTCATCTTTGCCGCCATCTTAGTTCCTTGTTGGTCGATTTCTTTTGTTGGTCTTAATATTATTTAACTTGGATGGGGTGTCGTGAGCTAAGATAAGTGAGGGAGAGGGAGAATTCTTTAAATAAACTGCCTATTAGTGACTTTTTTTGTTGCTGAATTTCATTGGCTAAACCTTTAATTGAAGGTTAGTATTTTGTACACTTCAAGGCCAAGTAAGCGCTACTAACTTCATCTGTCAATCTGTTTCTTTTGTTGGTTTTGATATTATTTAACGCTGAGAATAAGGTCTCACAAAAGTATGAGAGGGAAAAATTGTGAGTAAAGCCATTGCTATATTTTTCAGGGTGCTAAAAGTGTCTGGTAATCGGTTCCAGGCACTCCAAATTTCCTGTTCGTAGTGGCACTCCTCATGATTCTCCAAAGGGCACCTTTCCAGATTCTCAAGCTTTGACCTCAAGTCAACAAACACCTGAGCCCAGATGCTGTCTTGAAATTCTTCAAGTTGCATCTCCAAATCATCAATGTGCATCCATTGGAAACCATTTAATTCCAAACTACTGTGACTACAGGATACTTAATTATTTTTATGGTCTGTTCTAGGCTTCTAAATTGATTAAATCTATCACTGAACTGGTCAAGTCACGAGTCTAAAACATGCTGGTACTTTATATGCAAGGGTTCCATTTCCTTTTTGTATAGCTGCACTGGCCTTCTTAAAATACTTTGTTACTCGAGGAAAATACTTAAGTTTTAGTGTATATATCTCACTTGAAAATTTTGTTTACTTTCAAAAGCTTTTATGTATCCAAACATAATGTCAATATTTTTGCCAAAACCTTGTAACTTTAAGTTCAGTTCATTAATATGAACAGAGAGATCTGTAAAAAATATCAGGGTGTTGATCCACTTATCATTGAGCTGAGAAAAGTTTCCCAGATCCTTATCCTCAAGAAATACTTTAATTTCTTCAAAGCACTCCACAAAGCACTCAAGAACTTTGCCTCTGCTCAAACATCTTATATTATTGTACATCAGCAGTCCACTATAGGTGGAATCAACCTCCAGTAAAAGTGCAGAAAATTCTCGCTTGTGAAAGGGGCGAGCAGCTATTAAATTAACTATTTTTATAACAACTGACATTAAGTTGTTTAAGTCAGTGAATCCTGCCTTGGCATATAAAACCTCCTGATGGATAATACAATGAAAAGGCACAATTGGATGTCCAATAGCTTCCCTAAACAATTGACAAATCCGACTTTTTCCCCCACCATGTTTGATGCCCCATCTGTCGTCACTGACACAACTTTAGAGATATCAATGCTTAGGTCACGGAATATTTGTATAAAAACCTTACATATTTTGCTTTCTGATGTACTCGTTGGCACTGATACTAACTTTATCAACTCTTCTCTCATTGTTAAACCATCAGAATATCGACCAATAATGGCCAACTGAGCATGTGATGTGACATCAGTAGTTTCATCAAGAGAGATCGAAAAATATTTATGTCTCTCTTTAATTGCTGTTGTACATTTGTGTTCAGTCTCATTATTTGGTCTTTTATGATATTTCTACTGAGTGGTAACTCAGATATTCTCTTAATAATTGCATCGTTATTCTGCATATCATGAAATAGAGCTGGTGCACATCTTAGGAGAGTTTCTTTAATATATTCTTCCTCACTGAGTGCTTTTCCATGTTGAGCTATGGATTGAGTTATGCTCAAACTTGCAGATGTTAAATTTGGAGAGCCTTTTATAAATTTAAGGATGGAATTAGATTGGCTCTTATAAAGGTGTAGCTGCCTGGAAATGTATTCCTTCCTTTCATCCTCACTTTTTTTCAAGAGCTGGGAATGATTAGTTCCAAAATGTCTATTTATATGCCACTTTCTGCTTACTACCGTTTCAGTACATAGAACGCAAAATGACCTGCCATTTTTTTCTATAATGCCATATGTCTCAGTTGGTCCATGTCTCTTGAAAGGGTGGGCTACTGCTACTACCACTTCCTTTACTTAATCTTGGTTTTTTATTTTTTGGGTTCTCCATCAGTGGAACAGTGACAGAAGATAGAATTATAGATAGCCTGTTAGCCCTGCAGGCAAGTAGGGGTTAACTAGCCTAACTGACCACAAGATGGCACATGTAACTGTCTTTTAGGAAAGGGCAGGGTTAATAAGCAGAAATAGGGGTTAATAAGGATGCACAACAGTAATAGTGGTGAAATGGAGTCTGCACTATGCTGCAAAATGACGTTCTTTATATAAATTAAGATGGCTGCCGCTATTTCTAATGGCGGGAAACGGCACCCATAGCACAGGCCCTCGCCTCTCCTAGCCTCCCCCTCACTTATCTCAGTAATGATGATCATTTAGAAATCCACAGCACCCCAGAACAGTAGATTGGATGATGGTTGCTGTGGTTATGTGGTTGCTGGTAATGGCGATCACAGGGCCCCAGAGATGTGTCCCTCAGGGCATTGTGCTGCTCCCTGCTCCGCCGGCTGGAAGTGAGGTCAAAGATCCCCTAACGGCCTAACCAGAAATCCCAGAACTGGATGCTCTGTGCCGGAGTTCTGTTGTTTTGGCCTACAAACCTCGGGCACAGAATGTCTACACTATACGACAGCAAATGTTTCATCCTCGGCATGCGGCCCCATACTTCTCTGTATGCGACCGCATGCGGCCGTGTGTCATCAAAAATGGCTACGCGTGTCAGTGCTGACACATGTGTCATAGGTTTGCTATCATGACACTTAGCGCTTGCCCTGTGCAGTCAGGCCATCTCTGAAGCACTTCCCTCATTCAGTGACCCTGAGGGGCAGGTCCAGCCATTAGCCTCATTCCGCCAAGGCATGAGGCTCTGAACACTGGAGTCCCTTGTTCAACGTCACAGCGTTGGCAGGAGGCAGTTTATTTTCAAACCCGGATGCATGTTTCCTTAGCTGTAACTGTTTTTGCAAAACACTACACACCAATGTAATGTTTACAGGTGTGTGTGTGTGTGTGTGTGTGTGTGTGTGTGTATACAATCCCTAATAAGATCTGTGAGGCCTAAGTAAGTATGTCTAAGGATGCAGTAAGGATGCCTCCCACCCCACATAAAAGGAGCTGAAACAAGCTTAGTGTCAGAAGCATGGTCACACGGACGGGACTTTGTTGTCTTCTGCATCCTCAGAGCCCGCCTTGGGGTGGGAAGTAAGTAATCACTGGGTGGAAGGATGGAAGCAAACTTCCTTCTGCTCTTTGCTCTCACCACTCTACACACCTCCCTCCCCGCAAATAACTCTTGGCTCAGCTTAGGACAAGAGGAAATAAGTGTGGAAGTGAACCTGCTCTCAGCACATCCCCAGCTGAGTCCCAATCCACTAGGCAGGGAGGGGCCAGCTGGGTGCCGGACCCAGCCTACCAAACACCCATTTAGATGCTGAGTTTGCCTCTTGGTGGTTAAAGTCGTCTAACAAGATGCTCTAAAATTGACTATGAAATCCCTTTGTATCAAATAAGCAAAATAGACATCACACTTCAATAAGTAGGTAACATACAGACATCGTTGGTAAAAGCAATGATTAATGTCATTAAAAAGTTGAAAGAAATTTGCCCGGGGCTTAGATGACAAGCCATAAGCACTTGGTCAGGAAGCTTTGTCAAATAAAAAACAAATTCAAAAACAGACGTGGTTAGTAATTACTTTAGCAGTTGCTGGCAACAGCAGCAGCAAAACTCTTATCCCCGGAACATCAGTTTCTGTTTCTCAGCGTGAAGGCCCCTGTTTGTTGCTCAAGAGCTGACCTTTTACCCATCTGCTCACATCAGCCCTCTCCCCGATCCTCCTTAATTTTGAAAAAACCCACAGTAAACTCCCCAGTGCTCTAATCAAGCAGCCTTCCTCGTGTGAAGGGTGACCTTCGCGGAAAAGAGGCCACTTTGTAAATTCCAGGAAAGTAAAAATAAAACATAATGGAAAAGATAGTCTAATCATCAAGGCTAATTATAAAGAACATAAACTGCTTTTTCCTCCCTAAGTGTCTCTGGTTGATTTAAAAAAAAAAAAAGATCAATCTAGCAAAATTGGCCTTTGTTACTACAGGTCTGAGAAAGAAGAGAAAGAATCTCAGGGGAGACAGTTGTGACTTGTACTACATATAAAACCAAAGACATTAGATTTTTATTTTTTTAATGTTATAATGCACATGTTTACTATATTTTCCGGCGTATAAGATGACTTTTTAACCCAGGAAAATCTTCTCAAAAGTCGGGGGTTGTCTTATACGCCGGGTGTAAAAATACTGCAGCTTGCAGTTATGATGGGCGTTGGTGACTGTCCAGGGACTTGCCCGGCACTTGCTCTCTCTATTGTTTGTTATCTTCCTCCTATCATCATCAGTTCCAGTCATCTTGTACACCGGAAAATACATACTAGCTTTTTAAAAAATAAATCTTTATTGAAAATAATACATATGCTCTCCTATGCCCCCATTGACCCCCTCCAGCCTGCCCCAGCCCCCACCCCAAGTTGTCAGCACCCTACTGTATGTGTCCATGGGTGATGCATATACCAGTATGTATACAAGACCCTTGGTTGATTAGCTCCCACCACCCACCCATCTTCCCCCCCGCCTTCCCTCCGAGATTCCAAATTCTGCTCCATGCTTTCAGGTCTCAGGATCCACTATGTTCATCAGTTTATTTTATTTAGATTCCACATATGAGTGAGATCATGTGATACTTGTCTTTCTCTGACTGACTTATTTCACTTCGCATGATACTCTCCAGGTCTCTCCATGCTGTCGCATAGGGAATGTTACCGCTGCATAGTATTCCATGGTGTAGATGTGCCACAGCTTTTTTATCCACTCATCTATGGATGGGCCCTTGGGCTGTTTCCAGATCTTAGCTATTGTAAATTTGCTGCTATGAACATGGGTGTGCATACATTCTTTCTGATTGGTGCCTCAGGTTTCTTAGGATATATTCCTAGAAGTGGGATCACTGGGTCAAATGGGAGTTCCATATTTAGTTTTTTTGAGGACACGCATACTGTTCTCTGCAGTGGCTGCACCAGCCTGCATTCCCACCAGCCGTGTATGAGGGTTCCCTTTTCTCCACATCCTCGCCAACACTTGTCCTTTGTTGATTTGTTGATGGTCGCCATCTTGTAGGTGTGAGGTGATACCTCGTTGTCATTTTAATTTGCATCGCTAGATGATCAGTGACTCTGAGCATTTTTTCATATGTCCTTTTTGGAGAAGTTTCTATTTAGGTCCTTTGCCCATTTTTAAATTGGATTGTTTGTCTTTCTTGTGTTAAGTTATATGATTTCCTTATATATTTTGGACATTAACCCTTTATTTATTTGCCGAATATATTCTCTCATACAGTTGGCTCCCTTTTCGTTTTGTTGATGGGTTCTTTTGCTGTGCGGAAGCTTTTATTTTGCTGTAATTCCATTTATTTTCTCATTAGTTTCCTTTGCCCTAGGAAATGTAACTGTAAACATATTGCTATGAGAGATGTCTGAGATTTTGCTGCCTATGGCTTCTAGGATTTTTATGGTTTCACTAGGGGCCTGATGCACAAAGATTCATGCAGAAATAGACCTTCCTTCTCTGGCTGCTGGCACCGCCTTTGCTCAGGCCCAGAGCACCCTTTCCACCTTCGCTCTGGCCAGAGCCACCTTCCACCTCTTGCCTTGTCGGGTCAATTTGCATATTCCCTCCTTATTGGCTGTAGGCATTGACATTTTGTCATGGAGTTTCGGTCAGTTTGTATAGTCTATCTTTATTAGATAGGATGACCTACATTTAAGTTATTTTTTTTCCTCATTTTGATTTTATTCTTGTGTATGGCATAAGTTGGTGGTTTGGTTTCATTTTTTTGCATGTATCTGTGCAATGTTCCCAATGTTATTTATTGAAGAGACTGTCTTGATTCCATTATATACTCTTGCCTCCTTTGTCAACTTTAATTGAGCATAATAGCTTGGGTCCATTTCTGGATCTCTGTTCTGTTCCAATGGTCTGTATGCCTGTTCTTGTGCCAGTACCAGGCTATTTTGATTCTGGTGGCTTTGTAGTACCAGGTTTACCAGTTAATAATGGAGATTTTGTAATCAAAGACAACATGATAATTTCAAGAGAAACATCAAAAGTGCTTTATTCAAAGTAATGTCCATTGCTAGCTACACATTTCCCCATCTTTCAGGTAATTTGTGGATACCATCCCAATAGAACTTTTCTTGTTCTGAGGCAAACTATTCAGAGACCCAATTTTCCATTTCTTCATACGTTTTGAAGTGCTGCTCAGAAAGTATAGGTGCCATTGATTAGAACAAGTGGTCATCTGAAGGAGCAAGGTCTGGTGAATATGGCAGGTGGGTTAATACTTCCCAGACAAGATCTTTTTACATGTGTTTAACTGATTTGAAGTGTGTGATGGTACAGTATCATGAAGCAAAATTACTTTGCCATGTCTTCTGGCCCATCCTGGTTGTTTTATGATAAAAGTGTGGTACACAGTGATTATTTGTTATTGGTAGTGATTAGTATTAATGGTTTCATCTGGTTTTAGAAGCTCATAATACACCACACCTTCCTGAACCCACCAAATGCAGAGTATTGTCTTCTTTCTGAAGCAATTTGGCCTTGCAGTCAATGTTGATGTTTGACCTAGATCAACCCGTGATTTTGTGCATTTGGGATTATCAAAATAAATCCACTTTTCATTGCCAGTCACAATTCGATGCAAAAAAGACTTTCTTTCATGCTGTTGAAGCAACATATTACCAATGACTTTTTGACCTTCCATTTGTCTTTCACTCAGTTGATGTGGCACCCATTTTTCTTCCCTTAAAATCTTTCCCATTGCTTGTAAATGATTGGAAATTGTGTGCTGAGCAATGTCTAATCTTTCTGCAAGTTGCTTTTGCGTTTGACATGCATCTTCATCCAATAATGCTTATAATTGTTGGTCTTCAAACTTTTTCAGTTTGACCTGGATGCTCTTTTCTTTCCCATAGAAATAATCATTTTTAAAGCAATTAATCCAGTGTTACACAAGTATCTTGAGATGGAGCATGTTCACCCTAAGCTGCCCAAAGTATATGATAACTTTCAGCAGCACTTTTCTTTGAAATAAAGTACTGAATTAAAACTTCTCTCAAATGCTCTTTTTTTGGCATGACATTCGCCATTTTAAGCGTAAAAATATCTATGTTAACACCTTCAGAAAATTTTACATATGAAGTTTTTAAGCTTGTTGTCAATACAACAAAGTAGCATACATATCAAGTTGCATATATATCAACATATGTGTAACTCCATCCATTGAAAAAAATCCGCATTATTAACCTGTATACTTTTTATAACTTGAAATCTGGTTTGTGGTTCCTCAGTTGGCAGAACCCCTCTGCTCAGAGCTCCCTAGCCTGCAAACACCTGGCTTAGAGCCTGCCTTTACTTGCTTCACAAACACATGCACACAAAACTGGACAAAACTTCGAGCTCCCTGAGGTTAGGGATGATACTTCATTTATCACGTTATCCCCAGTACCACAAAGAAAGAGAAGACACAAGTGATGGATGGATGGGCGGATGGGCCGGATGGATGGATGGATGGATGGATGGATGGATGGATGGATGAATGAATGGGCGGATGGATGGATAGGCCAGTGGTTGGCAAACTCATTAGTCAACAGAACGCAAACCATGGCTCGCTAACTGCATGTGGCTCGAGAGTCGCAGTTTGCCGACCACTGGGATAGGTGGATGGATGGATAGGTGGGTGAGTGGGTAGATGAATGAATGGAGGAATGGGTGGCTGGGTGAATGCATGGATAGGTGGGTGTGTGGATGGGTGGATGGATGGATAGACAAATAGAGAGATGGAGCTGGTTCGGGAAGATGCATGACTGCCTTGAGATAGCAACAGGAAGATGAATGTGGAATTAACAGGCCAATCAAAACCCTCAGAACAGTGCTTTCTCCAGAGGCTAATGGCCACATTTTTTGCTGTTCCCATTCTCAGAACCCAAAGCGACCCTGGCCTGGCCTGGCCTGTGTCCCTGTATTTCACAATCACTCCCTGTAGCAGGTCTGTGGTCCTGATAAAGTCCCACCCCTCAGACCCCCCCTCCCCTTCCCATGTGTGTCTCCCAATCACCTTTACCCCTGCTCTGCTCATCACCTCGATTCCCGGCCCTGCCTCCAGATTGGTTCATAGTTTTTAGATGAGACATAGATGGCAGCCCCAGCCTCAAATGCAGAACACATTCTGACAAATTTTAATCACCAAGTACAGCTGACCTCCACTGTGGAACAACATTTAGTGCCCTCTGCTTTCTTTCCTATCACCCACCCTGACACAGAGCCCATTTTCCTGCACGGATCTTCGAGGAGAGAGGGGACAGCCAGGAGCAGTCACATCTGGTCACTTGTCTATCGGTGGCCGCCACATGCCCCGCCCAGCACGAGAAGGCTGCAGGTCATTGCCACTTGTTTTCCTTCCCAGCCAGACCTTGAGATAGGATCACCATTCCACTAAGAAGTAGGTTTTGTTGGGGCTGTGCGTCTTCATTAGAGAATACCCTGGTTCTTTAGGAAGCGGGTTGGCATCCTTTTCAGAGTGACACCGACACACTCCACTTCCAATAAATGAATGTTTACAGCCTAAATGAGTCAATGGGTGGGAATGGTGAGTGCACACGCCTGCAGATGGGCTGAGCCCTTTCAGAAGAAGCGAGTGGGCAGGGTTGTATTTGAGGCTAAGAAATGTAAAATAATGAGATCTTGTTTTCATGGCGATAGTCACTGCTGTACACATGGAAAACAGGGAGGAAAGCAGAGAAATTGTTTAAATTTCTGGGGTCAGGCAGAGTTCTTTCTCCCTGGGGAAGAATCCAGTTACACCACTTCCTTTTTTTTCCTTTACTGTATTTATTAGAGCAGGTAAATATATGGGTGGCTGTGTGTGTGTGTGTGTGTGTGTGTGTGTGTGTGTGTGTGTGTTTAGCAAGATGTGTTTATGCAGATTCTTCTGTGTGATTTCCATCTCTGATGATTAGGTTGTCCCGTTCCCCCCCACCTCCTCCCTGCCCCAGCCCTGGTATGGGAGGAAGGCGCCTTTGGGGGTGGAGGGTAGGGACTGGGAGGGAAGGGGCAGAAATCTCTGCCCCTGCTTTGAGGGACCAGGAAGTGAGAGAAGAAGCAGAGTCCTCCTGCATCTGCTTTTTCACAGTGCCTCCACTCCAGGTAGACCCTCTGCCGAGTGGGTCATTTCGGGGTGGCGTATTCTGCTCCCTACAGTAGGGAACACAGCGGGCTGCAAACCTGGAGGGGGCGGGAGAAAGCAGAGGCTCTCCCGAGCTTCAGAGCTCACACAGTGGCATGTAAGTCTGGGGTCCGACCTGCACCAGGGTGACCTTTGGTCCAGGCTGTGTTGGAAAGGCAGCTAATGGAGAAGAATCTGGAGACCCCTGGGCTCCCTGCTGCCACCATGTGATCGCTGGGCAGTCACGTGACCTCTCCAAGTTGCTCTTTTCTCATTTCCAAACTGGGACAAGGATGCTGATTTCTCTTTGGATGGATGGCCCTGTGAGGGTCACCTCCTTCGCTTCCTGTCGGTCTGTGCTCACACTTGTGATATCACTGCTGTTCCCAATCTCCTTTGCTCTGCATTTTCTCTGTTTTCACAGCCCTTACCACTTTCTGACATTGGATAGGATGGATATTTGCAGTGTATTATGTTTATTTTTCATGAGCTCTTTCCCCCATTGGAACGCAACCTCATTAAGGGTTGGGATCATTATTTACTTTGCATTTAGTCCTCCCTGAAATTCCCCGGGTGTTGTGAAGAGCTGGACACATCCCCAAGCAAAGAAAACAGAGCCACCCCCTTCCGGCTGCTGTGGGCTGGGCGCCGGCCAGGCTCTGAGAGCCGCATGTGAAGAATTTCACAGCACACTGACCTGTGGCAGGGTCACCGTGTGATGGTGATAGAACAAGACAAAAACAAGGCGGCTCCGTAATCAAGAGTGAGCCCAGAGGAAAGCCAGCACACCGCCGTGCACAGAGATTGCAATCATGCCCTCTCAGCCCCCACAGACGCCAGCGATTACCGCTCAGGCCTGCTCTATGCCTCCTGCCTTGTGGGTGAACATCCTAAGGACCCCTGGCCACAGATTTCCTGCTATATGGCAGCACCCACCTCCTGGAACCCTCCCCCAAATCACCGAAGAAGCCCAGACTGTATGATGAGCACCCCCTGACACACTCTTACCGAGACCCCTGTGAGTCTTGGTGGCATCGTAACCTCAACTTGGTTTGACCTCGTGATGTTGCCCTGGAGGCATCAGTGTCTCATGTCATGGTGAATAAAACATCGTAATGAGGCATCATTACACAAATGCGTAGGTTATTATTACTAGCCGAACGGTATTGAACAGATGTGTTATCTGCTGGGCCTGAATTTTCTAATCTGCCAAATGAGAGGGTTGACCAGATGACTCACTAGGTTTCCATACAGTTGGCACGTTCAGTAATTTCGGCGTATTACTAAGCCCTTGCTGTGGGGGAGACATTGCGGAGACTGTAAAGGAAGTAGATGGGGGAGATGGCGTCTTGGAATTCCCTCCTGGGCTGTCGCACTGACTTGCTGTGTGGTGCTGGGCAAAATGTTGGGCCCCACACTTGTTTTTATTAACCATAAAAATGCGATGATGTTGATGAACAGTAGGGATTGCAATATTAATGACAGCAATAGCATTACGTTTTCCAGAGCTTACAGTGTTACCTGAGTCACGCTCTCCTTCATTCTCATAATAGTCCAATGAGATATCTGCTGTTTCTCACAGAGAAGTTAAGTAACTTTCCTAAGACTACACAGCTCAGCAGCATTGGACCTGGGATTCAAGCTTAGGTCTTTGTCATATTAAGTCACCTAGGATTATATCGTGACTTCCATGCTCAAAGTCCTCATCATGACACTTCTGTGATCTAATTGTGTACTGAGGCGATTGCTCCTTGAGAGATGTCCCGCCGTGTTCAGCATGAGCCCTGCTTTAAAGGGTGGCATTTCCTTGGCGCACTTAGTCTCTCTCTCTCTCTCTCTCTCTCTCTCTCTCTCTCTCCCTCCCTCCCTCCCTCCCTCCCTCCCTCCCTCTCTCTCTCTCTCTAGTTCAAACCAATCCAGATGTGGTAGAATAAAAATGCAGGGGTTGGGTGCACATGCTTGAAGGCATGGAAGCTGAGAGAGGGGAGAGCCGGGTGGGCTGGGTGGATAGAGAGCAGGTGCGACTCCGAGACGTAGGCCAGGGGACCCAAGGTATTAGTTATCCTGGCTTTTTCTTACAGAGGAGCACTTAACTCTGGTTGTTAGAGTCTTCATTTTTTTTTTAAATGGAGTCTAATCTCTCCTCCTTATTTCACACAGTTGGTCCCACTTGGGGAAGCCCTTGAGGGATGGTCATGGTCACGTGCTGTGGAAATGCGAGGCCTCCCTGTAACTGTAGGAGGAAGTCACGGGCAGTCTTTAAGGCATTTCGTCACACATAAGCCAGGTGCTAAGTGACCCCTCTGCCGTCCCTACACAAACTTTAGAAAGGAAGGTGCCGTAGGAACTTTGACACGATCATCCAGCAGATGTAGACTTGTTTGGGGGAATGTTTTTTTTAAAGACCTTTTAGGTTCCATGCAGGATCTTAGGAGCAGGGGTGTGGTGAGAGGGGCTTGCTGGGCTGAGCTTTCATAGGTGACTTATACTGTCAGAGGACTTAAAAAATGTACAGAGGACTTAAAGAAATGTATGGAGGACTTAAAGAAATGTATGGAGGACTTAAAGAAATGTACGGAGGACTTTAAAAAATCCGTGTTGCCTGATTTCATTTTGGATTGCTCACATTTCTGGCTTCTCTCATGAGACGGCGAACTGACTGAGAGAGTGGTTGCTTTTCAGCACAGGAAGTTCCTAGTACGAAGCAGAATACCAGCATTGGTCATTTGGGGGCATGAAGACTCTGCCACATAGAAACAGGCTGTTAATTTGGTGACCCTCGGTGAGCATTTGCAGGGGCAGCAGGAATTGCTGGTTCGATTATTGATGGCGGTGGGGGAGGGCAGCGGCTTATACTTAGACGATTTAGGGGAGGAGAAAACTGATGAGTTGGGAATTTTTAGAAGACTGTCACACAGTACATCGGATGCAGCCTGTGTGCAGGTCATTGATGGTATGCACACAGGTATTTTTACACACACACACACACACACACATATATATATATATATATATATATATATATATTTTTTTTTTTTTTCTTTTTTACAGAGAGGAAGGGAGAGGGATAGAAAGTCAGAAACATCGATGAGAGAGAAACATCGATCAGCTGCCTCTTGCATACTCCCTACTGGGGATGTGCCCACAACCAAGGTACATGCCCTTGACCGGAATTGAACCTGGGACCTTTCAGTCCGTAGGCCTACGCTCTATCCACTGAGCCAAACCGGTTTTGGCCACACAGGTTTTTCTTAGATGACAACTTGACTTAGCAATATTTCTTATTTATTCAGCAAGTAGTTATCGTCGCCTACATGTAAAAGCCCTATTCTGGACAAATCCCAGAATATAAACTGTGAATTGTTGGAATTTAATCTATCTTCAATATTGTTCATGTGTTAAATGTGTCTTATTGGACTCTCATTTAAAAAACTATTAATTTCATGTTGAGTGAAAAACGTCAGAATAGTCGGGTTGGATGTAATTTGGGTAAAATGAAAAAGAGATATCACTATATATGTGTGTGTGTGTGAAGCATTTTTGAATATATGTAAGAAACTGAGCAATCATCAGTCTAATACAGAAAGCAGCCATCCTTGTCTACCGGCAGTGTTCACAGAGAAACAACAGGCGTTATGTGCCCCCTGATGATCTAGAGATGGGGTCACTGGGAACGTGGAGGGCAGAGGTACATGTTAAATGACCATCAGTGATAACCATGGAATTCCAGGCAGTGGGAAACCAGAGAAAAGCGACTCAGTTCTTCATCAAATTAATCGTAAGGAGGAAAAAAGGAGGGAGCAGGCACTGTAGATGTCAGATGATGGTAAGGAATTAATGTGTTGTTTTTTTAACCTTTAGTCTGAAACACAAAGCTCTTTTTAATTTCAGTATAGATGACACGCAATATTACATTCGTTTCAGGTGTACAGCATAGTGGTTTGACGTTTACGTACCTTACGAAGTGGTCACCATAGAAGTCTATATGGAACCTGTGAAGCTAAACAAATGAGCAAACACAACACAACAAACAGACTCATAGATGCAGACAACAAGCCGATAGTGGCCAGAGGGTTGGGCAGTGGGGGATGGGGAAAGTGTGGACAAACTTACAGGAAAAATGAGTCACAGAGATGTAAAATACAGCCAAGTAGGGATTAATGTTGCTTTTCTTAGT
Organism: Antrozous pallidus; assembly: GCA_027563665.1. NCBI lineage: Eukaryota > Metazoa > Chordata > Mammalia > Chiroptera > Vespertilionidae > Antrozous > Antrozous pallidus. Next base: position 109,906,167 of record CM050513.1, on the reverse strand, counting down.
GTAGTACTGACACTGACTAGATTGTTTTATATTGGGGATTTGCTTCAAAATAATCCCAGGGGTACGGGGATGGGTAGGGTAGAGATGAACCATGGCTGACCCTGACTTGGTAATTGTTGAGGCTGGAACAGAGGTGTGATGAATATGTTTGACATTTTTCATAATACAAATTTCAAATAATCAATCTGGTCTATTTCTGATCCATTTCATATAGAGAGGAATCAGAAGGTCTATTGTAAGCAACACCCTGAAATGCTACTGCTTGATGTGATCTTGGAGAGTTGATCTGGTTTGTAACCCTGCTCCCTGAGTTCCTAGTGTTCTGGGTTTCCTAGGATCTGGGATAGTGGGAGGCAGGCTCACATAGGTGGGGCTTCATGCTCCCCACAAATGTACTCCTGTCTCAGCTGTTCTGCTCGCCTCTTTTACATTTTGGAGTCCCCTCAGAGGCTTCTTTTGGGGCAGACAGGTGCTTTGCCTCTGGGAGGGGGCGGGAAGTTTGGAAACCATCCCTTTAATTTTGTAAACAAGGAAATTGAAGCCCCAAGAGGGAAGGTGATTTGCCCAAGTTCACATAGTAGGCAGATTTCAGAGCCCCAGCCCTTTGTTGAATGGTCCTTGTACCTCTCAGTCATGCTCCTAGTTATTGTTTAACCTTCCTGCACAAACCCCGAGAGGATAGGCCCCTGGAGTTCCTGTTTCCAGAGCTGCTTTCCCGGAAGTGGAAGCTGGGCTGAACTCCTTCTTTTCTTGCATGTAAAGCACCTGCTGTGCGCTCCAGGCTCCCAGGCATGCAAAGCACCTGCTGTGCGCTCCAGGCTCCCAGGCATGCAAAGCACCTGCTGTGCGCTCCAGGCTCCCAGGCATGCAAAGCACCTGCTGTGCGCTCCAGGCTCCCAGGCATGCAAAGCACCTGCTGTGCGCTCCAGGCTCCCAGGCATGCAAAGCACCTGCTGTGCGCTCCAGGCTCCCAGGCATGCAAAGCACCTGCTGTGCGCTCCAGGCTCCCTGGCTTGCAAAGCACCTGCTGTGCGCTCCAGGCTCCCCTCTTGCTCTTTCAGTCACCTCCTGGCTGAGTGCCTGGGCCAGGGAGCCTTGTAGCAGGAGGATAACATTGAATTTGGGAAATAAACAGTCTCATTGGGACTCTGCACGGGCTGGGAAACCTGTATACCGAACACTTAATCATTCTTAATGCTGTTTTCACCTGCTGCTCATCTTTATTTGCCTTCAGTGAAACCCAGGGCCACTGAGGGCCTCTGGAGGTGCCCCCTCCTTCAGGGCAGGTGCTCAGGGCCAGGACACCTAGAATGCAGGCTTGTAGCACTATTTCTGTCTATTAAAGGGTTTCTTCCCCTTCCCCCCCTCTCCTTATCCAGATACCCACCTATGTATGACAAGAGGGGAGTGGATAAACGAGAAGGATGAGGGAGAGAGGCAGGAACAGATAGGCTTAGAGTTGCTTAACTGTATCTCTCACGTTGATGTTAGACCAATGTCCCCTAAACTTTTGTTACTGTCCCCCAAACTTGCAGGACAGGGGTTATTTCCACCAGGAACATTTTGGTAGAGTTTTGGCTAGGTTGGGGCTGCCTGGGGGAGTAACGGGACATACAGAGTGGGCGGCAGTGAATTTGGGTGTCGTTTGAATAAGCCCCATACATATCTTGCATCCTATTTGTGTTGAGGCACTGTTTTTATAGTGTCTTGGTTTAACATTTAGAACAAGGCTGGTTAGTCTCCTGGAGAATACTCAGAAATGAGCTCAGGACCGGTATCCACCCCCTGGAGGCATCAGTAATCACTTTCATCTTTAACAAGTGCCTGCCGTCTGCTGACGCTGAGTTAGAGGGATGGCTAGACCCAGGGCACACTCAGAGGTGCGCAGTCTAATAATTTAATGGAAAACAAAGTACAGGACCTCAGTGTTACTGTCTTTGCCCCTTGCCAGGCCCTAGGCTAATATTTTACCTCCATTGGGTCACAGAGCCCTTGCAACAACCTTAAAGGATAGTTACCGTCAATCATCCCCATTTACAGACGGGTCACCCAGCCAGTGCTGGCCGGGCGTTTGAGGTGACGGAGCTGGGAGTAAGTGCTAGGAGCAGGATCTGACACGAGGCAGCCAGCTGTCTCCAGGACACCCACTCCCTAGAGTTGGCCACCAAGCTCTTGTGCTGTCACAGGCTCCCCACCTGTTGCCATGTGACGAGCACGTCCACAGAAGCAGCCCTATGCACAGAGGTGCCGGAGGGGCAGCGTTGACCCACTCTCATCAGGGGGCGGGGGGAGGAGCAAAGGGAAAATCCAGGAGGGCTTCCCAGAGGAGGTGAAACCTGCGCTGGGTTTTGTGCATGAGAAGGAATCTCGCAGGCAGGCTAGGAGGCCAGGGGCACACACAGATGCCCTGTCTGGAGAACAGCAGGTGGCTGGTGTGTGCTCGTGTGGGAAACGCAGGACATGCTGGAGAAATTCTCTTGAGGGTGACATCTGCGCTGCCCTCCAATTCAGTAACCGCTGGCCACCTGTGGCTACTTTAATTAAAAGAAAATAAAAAGTCCCGTTTCTCAGCTCGAGAGCCCCATGCGGCGAGGCTGCCCCATTGGCTGGCACAAACGCAGGGCATGCACGTCATCACGGAAAAATGCGGTTGGACCCGGTGCTGAGCTCCATCATTTGTCTTCCTTGGCGCACACCTGTCGAGCTGCACCTGGCGTTCCGCGTCACCTGCACGTGGGGGTTTCAGAGGGTTTGTGTTGCGTTGGTGGGGGTGGGGGTGGGGAGCTGTGTGGGCAGCCCTGGTGCACCGTGGAGGAGTGGGGGTGGGTGGGTGGGGGGAGTATGGCTAGGGGAGAAGCGGTGTACAATTTCCCAGGAGGTGACTAGTATTGGTAACTTTTTGTTTGGCCCCGCTCAAATCAATATATTAAAAATCCCAAGAAATATGTCATTTCCCCTCTAAGCCGGCAGAGCTCCTCGTTTTCATTAAAAAGGCAATGCGAATCTATTTTTAATTTTATTTTTTATTAAAAAACACCCTACTGCTTGAGATCCTAATCTGCCGTTGAATAATAGGTGTCATTTCGGAGTTGCAAATAGGCAGAGCAATAGCGTTCATTGCAGGGACTTAATAAACAGCCAGTTCGGCGCTTTACATTGGAGCCGGGACAGAACTGGGTCAAAAAGCTTCCCCCTGCCACGTTGGAGCGCAGCGGCCCGGCTCTCCAGATGGCGAGGAGCCGTGTAGAGCCGTACCGGGATTTTGATTTAGATAATGGTCACCTTGTTTAATTTTACACAGTTCCTATTTTGTGAGAGGAACTTGGCTTCCTTTGAAGTGCTGCAGGCAGTCGATCGGTGCTTCCGAGCGCCGGGACCCGGAGATTGGGTGTGGAGGGCTTGCTGTGACGTGTTCCGTGTGTTTTCAAAAGGTTTGCCGCTGTTGTTGGAGTTCTTGGTGTCCGGGAAGCTTGGAATGGGCGCTCATTTTGTCTTTTAGTCCCTGTGGGACGCTGGGTGAGTCCTGTGGCCTGTGGCGGGTGCCTCTTGGTTTTCCAAAGCAGCATTCATTCATCCCGAGCAGCTTTTCTCTGGAAATCCACCCTTCCGCCTGTGAACTTCGGGGGACATAATGTGGTTGACTTCATGGAGAGTCCTATGCCTCAGGTTACCCCTGGCCATGGTGATTTGGGGGGGGGGGGGCACATGGCCGAGGCAGAGCCAATAAGGTGCGGGGATGGTTAAAGGACTGTGTGTTTGTTTCCAATGGCCTTGAATTGGACCTCGGGGGACAGTGCCGTGCACATTCTCGCTCCGTCCTCCCTGACAGCTGTCTCTCCACAGCATGGCATCTGGGAATATGGATAAGAGCAGAGAGCTGAGCCCAAACCCGTTTGGCTCAGTGGATAGAGTGTCCGCCTGTGGACTGAAAGGTCCTAGGTTCGATTCAGGTCAAGGGCATGTACCTTGGTTGCAGGAACATCCCCAGTAGGAGTGTGCAGGAGGCAGCTTGATCGATGTTTCTCTCTCATCGATGTTTCTAACTCTCTATCTCTCTCCCTTCCTCTCTGTAAAAAAATCAATAAAATAGATTTTTGTTAAAAAAAGAGCAGAGAGCTGAGAAATGGAGAGAGACTGGGGCATCCCTTGGACCTAGATCAAACCTTGCCTGTCTATCTGCCGACTTTGTAGAGTATAAGCCATTAAATTCCCTGCTTCATTTAGAGTAATTAGTTTTCCATTGCTTGCAACTGGTCCCTGTACTTCTCATTCATGCTTCTAGTTATTGTTTAACTGTCCTGCACAGGCCCCAAAAGATAGGCCCTGGAGAGTATCAGGGGTTAAATTTCTTGCTTCATTTAGAATAAATGAAGCCTTATCTATCTGTGTGTGTGTTTTTTTTTTTTTTAACATATTTGTAAAAGGGGACAAAAATGAAGGAAAGTAACATATTCAAAGCATTTATTTAAAATTTTTAATATTTGATTTGAGAGAGAGGAAGAGAGGTATATATATATATATATGGAGAGAGAGAGAGAGAGAGGAATATTGATGTGAGAGAATCATTGATTGGTTGGTTGCCTCCCCCATGTGCCCGACAGTGATTGAACCCACAACCTGGGTATGTGCCCTTGGTATACTACGGGCCAGTGCTCCTACCAACTAAGCCACATCGGCCAGGGCTGCAAAAGCATTTCAAAGTGCTGAAAACCATGCCAGGTATTAGATATTTGCAAAGGAAAATATGCTAGAACCTTTTGAACCAAATTTTGACTTTGTTCCCATCAGACAAGGAGCAGCAACTTCATTTCAGGGATCAGAGCTGGCCTAAGAGCCGGGACCACACTGTAACATGTTCAGTACTGTCCCAAAGTGAGCTTGTTTCCAGAATCGTTATAACTGACTATATGTAAAAGCAGTTCTTAGGGACTGTGGGTAAAACCTCAAAAGCCGTCTTTATTTTTAGGACCATGTTTGTTTTTCTGAACTACATCCATTTTTTGAGTGTATGTAGCCTCCATTAATTTCCCCAGATTTTTAAGTAAGGACTGCCCATTTTTTTTGGGGGGGGGGGCACTTATTAAATTGAATGTTTTTGTATTTAAGAGTGAAGTAGGGTGGGATCCTAAACACCATGTGATGTGTGTTTCCTCACATTATCTAGTTTCCTCCGTTGGTTTGCATCGTTTCTCACCTTCTGCAATTCAGAGGCATTGCATAGGCGTCTTCTCTAGTGATCTGGCCTGTGGGTCATTTTATAACGATTTTGTAATCCATCAGTGACTGCAATGACATTTTTCTGTCAGAGGCAGCCGAGAGGGAATGGGCTTTAAGGTTGGAAGGAGCTGAGTTTAAAGCCCGGAGCCCTACTCCCTCAGTCTGGGTAGCCTCATCTGAGGAAATGAAGGATCTTGGTTCTCTATATGTGCATGTTGTGAGGATTAAATGAGGTGATGGGGCTCAGCCGGTGTGGTTCAGTGGTTCGTTGTCATCCCATGGACCAAGAGGTCACTGGTCAGGGCACAGGCTGGGTTACAGGCTCGACCCCCCCATAGGGGGCGTGTAGGAGACCGCCAAACAATGTCTCTCTCATCTGTGTTTGTAGCTCTGTATTCCTCTTCCTTCCTCTTTTTCTAAAACCAGTAAAATAAAATAATAATCATACATTTTTGAAAATCCGGCTGTGTGTGTGTGTGTGTGTGTGTGTGTGTGAAGGTGCCTCCCACCTCGTGGGTGGTAATCAATAATAACTTTTTTAATTCATGTAAATGAGACATTTTAAGGATGGCGGGCTAGATCTGGGGAATTAAGGATCTCGTTAAGAATCCATGGGTCCCTGTAGCATTCCTCTTTTAATTCGGTAGGCGGCCAAATCTTAATTCTCACCGCGTGGTCTGTTGTTGTGATTGGGACAAGTTTTGGTAGAATGATGAGAATGTTCTCTGTCCCTGAACGCTAAAAAGATGTTTATTGGTTCATCATTTATTTGTTCATTCAACCAGTGTACCATGGGGACTTTCCCAGGTTTTGAGGAAACATCTTTTTTTCTCCCTTAGAGGAGCATGCTGGACACCACACTGGTCCTTGGCAACCTTGCCTGGGTGTGGGTCCCTTTAAGGGGCTGTTACAATGTGGTCTCTTCCCCAGAAGTACTCCTTTATGCTCATGTGTGTGCCCGTGTGCGCACACACACACACACACACACACACACACACACAAACACTGAAGGTCTTGACGGACTTCTTCCTAGGGGTCCGGAACTCTGCTCCTGACCTGCCATGTCCGCTGGATCAGCGCTCACACAGCTGGGAGGATGAGAGTAATGGAGTGATTCCTGACCACTGGCCTCGCCTGCGTCTTTCTTCCCCATCAGCGGTGACCTTGGTCATCTACGTAGCATCACGCGAGTGCCTAGTAGGTGTCAGGTCTAGGCAGCCAGAGCTTACATGCTTGATCCCATTTCCCTGCCCTCTAATCCTCTGTTGTGGACACTGTCATTTCCTCTCTTTTCAGGGGGTAGCACAAAGCTGGGAGCTGGAGGGATTGATCCATGCCAATGAGCTGCCCAGCCTGGATTCTAACGGATTAGAATCTCGGAATTACAGTCTCAGTTGCATAGTCCAACTGCAGTGAGAGCCGGTGCGTCTCCACATGAGTAAATGAGTCCCTTGCCGGGTCCTCAGATGTCATTGCTCACCTGCCTCTGGTAGCAGCTCAGAATCCATGAGCCTGGGGAGCACTATTGGATTTCCGGTTCTGCCTCGAATGCCATCCGATGCATTAATTAATGTGACTGTGAACACCCCCCCCCCCCCCCCCCCGCCCCAGGGAGGGTCGCAGGTGTGAAGTCCTGGCAGCCTCTTGCCTTGGGCAGCAGGGGCGGTCAGTCCATGCCGAATCAGCCCAGGTGGCCCCAGGGGTTGACAGTCAGAGGGGTTTGCACAGTCGTGCCTGCTGTTCCCGACCCCAACATGCGGCACTGGAAAGGAGGGAAATGCTTAAAAGATGCCACATAGTGACTAAATACTCCCCTAGCAATCCAGTGTTTTAACAACGTGAAACCCTTGTAAACATGTTACAATTTAAGTTTAAGCAGCAGCGAGAGAGCGAGGTGGAACTCCATCCAGCTCTGCCAGAATTCTCTCTGGTGCTGAGTGGGCCCGTGTAATTGAGGTGGACATGGTGGGAATTCTCATCTGGGTGAAGAGCGAAACACACCTCCCTGAGGGTGATGATTTTTTCAAAGAGCTTTGGCCCCAGACGTTAGAGGGAAATTTTGATGCTGACCTTCTGCAACCTTTTGCAGCGAGGATTCCGGATCTGGAGAAGGGGCCGTGCACAAATGAATGCACTAGACAAGAAATATGAATTTAGAAGGCATAGGGTGGGGGTGGGGGTGAGAGGCTCCCTGACTTCTGGGTCCCATTTTTTTAGTGTATTCACTTGAATACACATTTGCCCTTTAGGAATACATCCAGGCATGTCAAAGATAAAGTTTGGTAAACAGGAAAAGGATTATCAGGTTAGGGCAGTGGTTCACAAACTGCGGCTCGATAGCCACATGTGGCTTTTTGGCCCCTTGAGTGTGGCTCTTCCACAAAATATCACATGTGGGCGCGCACGTACAGTGCGATTGAAACTTTGTGGCCCATGCGCAGAAGTCGGTTTTTGGCTCTCAAAAGAAATGTCAGTTGCTGTACTGTTGATATTTGGCTCTGTTGACTAATGACTTTGCTGACCACTGGGTTAGGGGATTGCCTTGAGCCACTTGGCCAACAGCAGGGCAACATTATACTGATTTTTTAGCCCTGCTGAATATCGCATTGATATGCTAACTATTGTTGGTCTTTGCCTCAGGCACTCACCCTTATTAACATGGTAGAAACTTTTACTCGGGACCTGTGACTCCCTGCCTGATTTTTTTCATTTTTTAAATGAAGAGTGAAATGAATGAATAATACTCTACCCTCCACCCCCCCACCCCCGGAACTTTCCCTTTGAATATTCACTTTTAGGATTTAATTTTTTTTTAAAGAAATCTTTCATTGTTTGGCTGAAATGTTTGTACTAAAAATTATAGGCTAGAATGAGGAAAAAAAATTGCTTATATTCCCGACCTTCTCCAGTTGTTTCTAAAGGTTGATATTTATTTATATTTATTTGACGGTGGTTATGTTTATCTTCATGACAAAAGGGACTTCTGGATCACTGTAGTATCCTTCGAGCCTTACAAAGATCTGAGTTCCTACAAGATGCTCAATAAATATTCCTGAGTAAGTGTCAGATCCTTGGGCAATGGTGAGGGGAGCCAGGCTTCATGCTCTGGAATCCCAGCTTGACCACTTGCTGGCTGAGTGACTCAGGCAGGGCTGAGACTTCTGCTGTTCTTGGGCTAACAGGATAGTAACCCTGCATCTGGACTGCCCTCAGGGGCTGTGCTGATTAGTTAGGGCCGCTGTTACCAGCTACCACAGCCTGGGTGGCTTCAAAAAAAAAATTCATTTTCTCAAAGCCCCAGAGCCTGGGAGTAGATCAGGGTATCTGCAGGCCTCTCTCCCCGTCTTGTAGACAGCCGGCCACCTTCTCCCCGTGTCTTCACATGGTCCCCTCTGCGCGTGTCTCTGTGCTGGTCTCCTCTTCGCATAACGACACAGTCATATTGGAGCACCCTGGTGACATCATTTTACTTTAATTACTTCTTTAAAGGCCCTGTCTTCAAATACTGTGGCATTCTGAGCTACTGGCAGTTAGGGCTTCGACATACGACTTTTCCAAGGGATGGGGAGGGAGTGGGGAATGGGAGACACAATTAGCCCGTAACATGGGGTTCCTGATTTGATTATACTTTGTAATTGGTGAAGTGCTGTTCAGATGTTTAGCTGTTACTGAGGAGCTTGGAATTAATTGAGGAGATAATATAATTAAACAACACAGAAGTCAGCTCTGTGGGCTGGTGCTGTCTAAGCTCCTTGGGGAGCAGGTGCTTTGGGTTCTGGAGGAGACCTCGTCCCACCCTTGCAGCAGGACACAGCGGGGAGTTCTCCGGGCTGTGAAACACAGTTGAAGAGGCCCTGGGGCTTGTTGAGTCACTGTGGGCTTGTCCCGGGGGCTTGTTGAGTCACTGTGGGCTTGTCCCGGGGGCTTGTTGAGTCACTGTGGGCTTGTCCCGGGGGCTTGTTGAGTCACTATGGGCTTGTCCCTGGGGCTTGTCGAATCACTGTGGCCTGAGTTACCTCACTGTGGGCAGGGCCTTGCCTAGGACACTGGTGCCTGCCTGGGCCTGGGCTGCCCCAACATCTGTGGTCTAACGCAGCACTTTCCGTCCGCTGGGCAGTTAGTTCCAAGTGGACCCCGATCCAGGGTTTCTGTCAACTCCCCCAGGAATCACACGGCACTTGCTGGAGTCTAGATTTGGAGCTCAGGAGTCTGTTCTAGGCTCTGTGCTCATCATTATCAGCATCACCACCCCATCACCATCACCACCATCACCACCATTATCATCATCACCACCATCATTCTAACTTACCATCATCATCATTATCACTATCACCCTCAATCATAATTCACCATCATTATCACCATCACCACCATCATCATAATTCACCAACATCACTATCACCATCATTATCACCATCACCATCATTATTATCATTATTATCACTATCACCACCCTCATATTAATTCACCATCACTATCACCATCACCACCATCATTATCACTATCACCACCCTCATTATAATTCACCATCATTATCACCATCACCACTGTCATTATCATTCACCACCATCACTATCACCATCATTATCACCATCACCCCTGTCATTATCATTCACCACCATCACTATCACCATCACCACCATCATTGTCGCTATCACCACCCTCATTATAATTCACCATCATTATCACCATCACCACTGTCATTATCATTCACCACCATCACTATCACCATCATTATCACCATCACCCCTCTCATTATCATTCACCACCATCACTATCACCATCACCACCATCATTGTCACTATCACCACCATCATTCTACTTCACCATCATTATCACCACCATCAGTATCATTGTCACCACCCTCATTTTAATTCACCATCACTATCACCATCATTATCACCATCACCCCTGTCATTATCATTCACCACCATCACTATCACCATCATTATCACCATCTCCCCTGTCATTGTCATTCACCACCATCACTATCACCATCATTATCACCATCACCCCTGTCATTATCATTCACCACCATCACTATCACCATCATTATCACCATCACCCCTGTCATTGTCATTCACCACCATCACTATCACCGTCACCACCATCGTTATCACTATCACCACCATCATTCTACTTCACCATCATCATTATAATTCACCATCATTATCACCCTCACTATCACCATTATCATCTCATCATCTCTGACCTCTAGAATGCTTGTTTCCTGCTTGACATAAGTGAACACATGTAACTCTCTGGTAGTTATTTGTTGCAATCTTCATTTTGTCTTAACTGAGGCGTGGAAATGTTCAGTAAGTCATTCAAGAGGCAGGGGTGGGACTCAAAACTAGGCCGCGTGGGACTGGATCACATCCTTGCCTCTCACTGAGGAAATGTGTCCGTGACCGTTCCTTCACTCGAAGGCTGGACAGGAGGAGGTCGTGTTCGGCAGCCATTGCCCTTGCCTGGCATCTGCCTGGCGGTGCTTTCCTCTTCCCTCTGGAACTTCCCTAAGTTTTAATTTTCTAATCAAGGGTGGCCAGCACTTGCTCATGGAAACTGCTTACGCTGGACACTTCTTTCTGGAAACTTCAGCGATGGAAAGACCCTTGAAGACCCAGTGGCCGTTGTTCTCAGGCCTGGAGTCTCGGGCCTTGAGGGTAGATGCGTACACCAGCGCTTTAATAAATGAGCTGAAAGCATAGTTGGCTCCCAGCCCAAAGGACCTTATTGACTGATAGGCAGTTGGTCCGTCCCATCTGTCATCGACATAGCCTTCCTCCCCTCCCCACCCACCGCCAGCATCTTGCCTGGGCTCTTTTGCTCGGAGCTCCTCCATCTCAGCCCTTCCTGGGACAGGTCCTCCGCCATCACTCCAGCAGGGACCTTGCCCGCCGCCTGCCTCCAGCCTCGGGAGGGGCGGCTCCTTCTCTAGGCTGGAAAGAGTTAAGTCCAGCCGGGCTGCCTCCTGGGAACCTGTCCCCCTGGATCACTGTTGGTTTTCATCTTCATTATCTCGAATGACAATGCTGTCAGCACCCGGGAGGGGTCCTTGAACAGCCAGATGGTGGCTGGATTTTTCTGCCAGTCATCAGTTTTCATCTGATTGCAGCGCAGGAGCGGGCTTCCACCATTCCCGCGGATTTCTCCAGGAGCCCTCGCAGGGACCGTTAAGGCTGGGAGAATTCCGTGGAGGTACGGTCGTGGATTTATTCACCTAATAAACATTTACTGAGCATCTACTATGGACCGGGAACTTCAGTAGGCCCTAGGCATACAGGAGTGAGCAAGGAAAGCTTCTGCTCCTGTGGTTCTCCTATTCCAGGAAACAAACCAAGAAGCTTGAAATATGTTGCGTGCGGGAGGTGCTGAGATACGAACGTAAGACAGGTTAACAGTGTGAGGGGCAGATGGCAGCTGGGCTGTGTGTGAGGGGTGGGTGTTGCTTTAGAAAGAGATTACTAACAGCTTCTTGGAGAAGGTAGCAAGGGACCACAGCATGGAATGAAGCCAGGACGCACGCTGTCTAGATAAGCGGGAAGAGCATGGCAGAAAGAGGGACTAGCAGTGCGAGGGCCCCGAGGGGAAAGCACGATTAGCAAGGAGGCGCTGGTGTTTGTGTGAAGGGTAGGGATGGTCTCACCAACTTTATGTGCAAAGAATCATTTCCTTCTTTTTTGTCCCCAGTGAATTCTTGTACTGTTAAGTGGGAGCAGATGAGTATTTCCAGCTTTATCACTCTGGTTAGCAATTCCTCTGTCCGTGGGGAGAAGAAGAAAGTGTTGGAATAAGGTGGGTAGAGTGGCAGCTGTGTTTTCTATGTTTGGGTTAAGTTTCAAAAGAGATGTTTTTCAAGTAGAAATGCTAGAATTTGCTTAGTGTAAGCATCAGAAGTCTGAAGGTCCCAGGGGAACCACCTGCCTTGGTGTTTGACCCTCTTTTCCGTTTGTTTTCCTGTATTGATTTCATAAAATTCTTATATGCGTTATTTGATTCATTATATAATGGATGGGAATTCCTTCTCTCATTCTAGCATCATTCAATTTCATGCATGCATTCATTCACTCATTCGCCTCGTAATCCTTCACTAAGGATGACATTGGTGTCGGGTACTACTCGAGGGATTGGGGATTTGGAAGCAAGTTTGCTCCTTTTGAGGGAGCCCTTGGGATGCTGGGTGCTGACATTGAAGGCGCCTCGGAGTTGTTATCAGTTTGTTTTACTGATTCCTGGGACAGTGGGCCATCCCACATCACTCCTCTTTCCTAGCTTGTCCATCTCTTCCTTTAGTCGGCTCTTTTACCTCTAGAGCAGCGGTTCTCAACCTTCCTAATACCGTGACCCTTTAATACAGCTCCTCATGTTGTGGTCACCCCCAACCATAAAATTACTTTCGTTGCTACTTCACAACTGTAATTTTCTTACTGTTAAAGAATCATTACGTAAATATCTGTGTTTTCCGATGGTCTTAGGCAACCCTGCTAGCGGTTCTCAGCCTGTGAGTGGCGACCTGCTGTAGAGCCTAAGACCATCGGAAAACACAGATATTTACATTACAGTTCATAACAGTGACAACATCACAGTGATGAAGTAGCAACGAAAATAATTTTATGGTTGGGGGTCACCCCCACATGAAGAACTGAGTTAAAGGGTCGCAGCGTTAGAAAGGCTGAGAACCACGGCTCTACAGAGAGTGGCCCCTCACTGCTGAGATTTGAAGCCCGTCCTTCCTCAGCCCGGCTTCCTTCCGCGTTCTCCATCCCCAGGTTTCAAGAACAGCCTGTGGCAGGGCTTTCGTTTCCCAGCTTGACCATCAGAATCTGGCCTTTGTCCCCCAGGCTATGTCTCATTGGTGACCTGGTTGCCAGGTCTAAACACCTCTGTTCCGTCCTTGTCCTTCCTGAATTCGGCAGCAGGTTCCAGCCACGGCCCACCTTCAGCAGAGCCCCCTTCCCCATATTTTCTGGAAGGCGATTCTCAGGACACACCTAGCTCTTGAGCACACCCATCCGGTCCCCGCATGGACACCTCCTGTCCTTCAGAGGCAGGTCCCCTCAGGTTCTGTGTCTTCTCAGGGGTGCATTCACCTGCTTTGTGTGTATCTATTCCCACCCGTCCTGTGGCAACTTGAAACTGTGTCCCATGCAGAATTCTTCATCTTTCCTCCCTCAGAGTTCCCTCATCACACTCTTCCTGTGGGTACAACCTTGTCCCTTTCTGCCACCCCGTTTCCTCCCATCAACCAAAATGTTAGGAATTCTCCCAGTACTCTCTGCTACCCATCCCTTTTGTTTCATTTCCACAGCTTCTCTTCCCCCCTCCTCACCGCCCTGTGTCCAGGTCCTCCAGAGAACAGTGGCTTTCCAAGTGTTGCTCCTAGACCCGTGGTCGGCAAACTGCGGCTCGCGAGCCACATGTGGCTCTTTGGCCCCTTGAGTGTGGCTCTTCAAAATACCACAGCCTGGGCGAGTCTGTTTTGAAGAAGTGGCGTTAGAAGAAGTTTAAGTTTAAAAAATGTGGCTCTCAAAAAGAAATTTCAATCGTTGTACTGTTGATACTTGGCTCTGTTGACTAATGAGTTTGCCGACCACTGTCCTAGACCAGCAGCTCCCCAGCACCTGGGAATTCATTAGAGATGCATGTCTTGCCAAAACCGGTCTAGCTCAGCGGATAGGGCATCGGCCTGTGTACTAAAAGGTCCCAGGTTCGATTCCTGTCAAGGGCATGTACCTTGGTTGCGGGCACATCCCCAGTGGGGGATGTGCAAGAGGCAGCTGATTGATGTTTCTGACTTTCCCTCTCCGTTCCTCTCTGTAAAAAATCAATAAAATATATTTTTTTTAAAAAGAAAAGAAATGCTTGTCCTTGGGCCCACCCACACCCTGCAGAATCTGAACCTTCCGGGCTGGGCCCAGAGTCTGTGCTTTTACAGTGGCTTCCCGGTGATTCCGAGGCTCCCTGCAGTAGGAGAACCACGGAGGTGGACCCCTGAATCCTCTTGCCTCCGGTTTCCATGATTCATCCATCTCTGCTCCTCTCCGCTGTGCACCGGTTGCCAGCTTTAGCTTCCTCGAGAGCAGCCCCGATCCATCCCTCCGCCTCCCACACCTCCCGTGGCTCCTGGGAGGGCCACCTGGGGACAGGACTGGCTTCTCACTGAGCGGGCGTGAGCCCAGGCCAGAATTCGTGCACTTTTTATTTTTAGTCTGCTGGGCTGACTCAGATGTTGCTTTTTATGTCAGTTCTATCTCTTCGGAGAGATATGGCTCATGGTATGCAGGAGATGTGCCAAAATTTTATTTTGGGGGGTGTGGGAGGCTAATGCACTATTCTTTTCAGTGACCTCATTGAATGTCCCAGCAGAAGTCACGGGTTGAAGGAGCTTTTGTTTGCTAGGCTGGGCCTTCTGGGTCATCCTGTACATGGCACTCAGCCTTGACCTCCTCTTTTTAGATGAAAGAGACTGGAATGAGCTTGTTCCCAAGGCTGACCCCAGCCTGGGCAGTCCAGACCTGTGACTCTTACTCATTGCTTTGAAAGGTTAAATATTTCTCGATTTTCCTTAAAAATAAGGTAAAAAAGAAAAAAAAAAGTGGAAAAACGTTTCCCAAAGATACCAGGTCTTAACCCCTTGATTTGAAAGATCTCCTGCAGGTGGGATCAAGTGGATGGTTTTAGGACGAGGGGAGAGTTCTGGTGCATCAGGGAGTAGCCCAAATGCAATGAGGGGTGTCCTTAGAAGAGGGAGGCACAGGAGGCGGCTCCACTCACAGAAGAGAAGGTGATGTCCTTGTGGAGGCAGAGATGGGAGTCAGGAGGCCACAGGTCCAGGACTGTGGGCAGCTCCAGGAGCTGGAGGAGACAAGGGAAGGATTCTGCCCCGGAGCCCCGGGAGGGAGCACAGCCTCGCGGCGCCTGCGTTTCGGGCCGCCTGGCCTCCAGAGCTCTGAGGGAGTAAGTTTAAATTGCTTTAAGCCACCAAGTTTGTGTTTCAGCACTTGGGGAACTTGACCACAATCTAAAGCAAACCCCTGTGGTTCATGGACACAGACATTAGGGTGCTGAAGGCCTGGGGTGGGGGCTGGGGTTGGCTGGGAGAGGTCAATGGGGGAAAAGGGAGATTATATAGTACTTTCAGCATTCAAGAGTAAAAAAAAAAAGTAAAAGAAAACCACTGTCATTAAAAAAAAATAGATATCTGTAAGTCTGAAATGTATCCTGGATGGCGGGTGTGCCTGGCCTTGGCACCAGGTTAGTGGGTGCGGGCTGGTGGGGTTCACGCCCTCAGCATTGTGCCTCCCCAGCTCTGTTCCCATGGTGTTCGGAGCTTGCGTTCCCACATTTCCAGCCGCTTCCTCCCCTCGTGACGCCCGCCCACATCCGCACCTGCCGTTTTGTTCTCGCTAATTGTGCAGTATTCAGTCCCTGGTGGCGTGGGATGGAGGGTGGTGGGAAAAACCAGGTGGGCTCGGTTGCTCTGTGTCTGTCACCGTCCCCTGTTGGAGGCCCGATACATATCTCTATTCTGAAATGAAGACACTCCTCTGGAACGTTCCTTTATGAAGCCTTTCCTTCGAGGAGGCCCAGTTGTGTGGGGCTCTGCACATTTTTTTAAAGCGACGGCTCATGTGCTCTGCAGAGCAGATCTGGGGAATCGGCGGGATGCTTCGTCATGAAAGCTGCTCATTTGTTGATCAGCCACTGGAAACACACATCAGAACAGTTAAGGCTGGTTCCTGGAGGTGACCTCCTCCATTTGTTCTCATCTTGTGTTCAAACAAAGGCCCACCGTGTTGTGTCTGCGGTGAGTGGTAGTAGAATGTGATGTTAAACTTAGTCCTCCTGGCCCACCTGCCTTCATTCTCCGCACCCCAAAGAACTGTGCTAAAATGTATCGGTGGACACTCTCATTTAATTTAATTTTATAAACAGAACATTTATTGAGGTTATATTATGTTCCAGGAATTGACATTAGCTCTTGCTATATTAACTCATTCAACTCCCATTATAACCCTACAAGTTAAATTCTGTTATCAGTAGAAAGTGTTTAGACTTGATAACTGGTCACATGATTCAATTCTGAAAATATCATTTGCCAGTTCAATCTAAACCATGTAAGATGGGGAAAGTAGTGCCTCAATACCTGTTTGTTAGGTAAAGGGAAGAAGTGGATGAATAGGTAAGTCATGACTCAGAAAAGTGCATGGGATTAAGAAATACCCGTCAGTAAAGGGTGAACAAAATCCAGGGGCCTATGTGTTGAACTTGGGCATGTGACCTGAACCTTGTGGTTCTGTCATTCTCTCATTTGTAAGATGAAGGTAATAATATCTACCTTAGAGGATTGGATGCAGGGTTAGAGGGGGTTACTTAAGTGAAATGCCTAACCCCATGCATAGCGTAACGGGGGAGGTTAGTGAGCCCTCCCTGCATGGCTGCAGTGTTGGTTAGCTATTACTAGTCTGTATGTATCAGGGCAAATGAGGAATGTGTTGTCCTTGGGTGATAGGATGCTTTGGGGACAACATGAAGTTCTGTACCAAGATCTGCCTGTTAAACATGACAAGCAGCCTGAAGTACAGCTGACTCAGTTGGAACAGGGATATCTGGCCCTGAAGGTTCAGAAGAACAGGCTTTATTCACCAATAAGCTTGATCGGAACGTTCGTCACATTCTGAGGGCAGACACTGCAGAAGGAACTATTGACTGTGTGCTCATACGTCGGTCCAGAGTAACTCTGTCCATGGTATGAGGCTTGGCTCTGTCCTCAGGTGTCCTGGCAAGGGCAGGGAACACACCTAGTCATTGGACCTAACTGATAGGTTGGGTGGAGCTAACTTACAGAGTGGGTGGAGCTAACTGATTGATAGGGTGGTGGGAGCTCTGCTTTACAAGGATGGCAAGGCCTGATTCCTTTGCCAGTTACAAGTTGCATGTGAATTTGGGCAAGCAATTGTAAGTATTTTTTCCTTACTGATATCTAGCAAGATGGTTAGCATAGATAAATATGCGATGACCTCTACTCTGTACCAGGCGCTGTATTAGGTTCTGGAAAAACGGGAGGAAAGACTTGGTGTCTGTCCTTGGGCAGCTTACAGATCTTGTGGGTTCCACTGCCAGGAAGCCACACTGACAGTGCACCTGGCACACTGGACGTGTTTACACACACTCACACACATATGCACACCCATCAGCACAGTCTTGGGGCAGCCACAGTCTGTGTCATGGTCTGAATATAAGCCTATGATTTCTCTCTTTGGATGGCCTCATGACAGTTGACTTGTGAACTTGTTATTCTCCTTAGTATACTATTTATATTCATCAGAGTGGCTTAGGTTGTGCTGTTTATACCAACAACCCCTAAAATTTCTGTGGTTTCAATAACAGATTTATTTCTTATTCATGTAACACATGCACCATCTGTGGTTGGCATGTGTATGTGGAGGGAGGGGTCCTGCCCATGTTACTCTGACTCTCGGACCCAGGCGTGTCCCACTGCCTGGAATGCCATCGAGCACCGTGGCCAGAGGAAGCTGGAACCTGGGGGATTATGTTCTGGCTTTTAAAGGCTTTTGCTCACAGTTCATTGGCCAGAAGTCATCACAGGGTCACGTTCACTTCCAGGAGCTGTGATGGGGAGGAGAGGAACCAGAGGACTCCCAAAGTCTTAAGAACCTCCACATCGTCGTGACCAGCTACTCATGTGCATTCCTAAGCTAGAGGGTATCGTACAACAGAACATTTAAAAGAGGAGCGTGAAAAACTGCCCAGAACCATGAGTGAGAAGAGACAGTCCGACCTCTAGGAGAATCTAGCAGAGCCGTGTCTACCCCACAAGCTGCCGTAGATCAACTATGTGCGGCTGGTTGCCTGGACACCCGGGAAGCTCCCCAGGGCACACATAATGCTGTTGCAGCCCTGGCAAATTTAGTGTGCTACACGGTGCCTTTGCCAGGCGCTGTGCCAGGATTGGGAACACATAATTAACCGGAACCATTAAGAACAATTTAGAATTTATTTACGATATGGACTATAAGACCAGGGACGACGTGTCTTTTCACTTAGTTAAAACTAAATGTTTTAGCAATAAAAAAACTGTAAGATTTCTGTTACTTAAAAAAGTCACTTAAATGAAACCTGGGCAGTTGAGGCCCTGTTGTGTATAGCTTTTCATCTGCTGCCTGTGCGGTGTGTAAGCGCTTGGTCATCTCAGTAGACTCCAGTCTAGTTCTCTTGTGCTTTTTTTTTTTTCCTTTCTCGTTCCTCAAGCTCATTCATGATTGTTCAGCATTTCCAGTGATGTATGGAAATTTGAGCTACTTTGATGTTTGCATATATGTGTATGTACACCCACATGTGCGTATGCAAATATCTGTCTTTCTGCTACAAGGGATACGGGCTTTAGCAAGCTGTGCATTGGCTGGGGTCAGGAGGGGGCATGTCAGATTTGGGAGTGGCTTTGCCTGTTACCCGTGCTCTGTGCGCCTCAGCATGGCCTTAGACATCCTTGCATGCAGGTGGCTGGAAGAAAGCGTCTTTCACTTTCCTGGAGATTTGACCACCTAACCAACCAAATAAGCATTTATCAGACCTGATTCATGTCCCCCCAGGCAGAGTGGGGAGAGAAAGAAGGGTAAGATCCAACCTCCCACACTCTTGGTGTTTGCAACTTTGAGATGGGGAGATCAACTCGTATTTGCCTATTGTGCGCCAGGCACTATTCCAAGGCTTTTTTGGTTATATCATCTCATTTAACCCTCGGATAGCCTTTCATAGCTGCCCGTTTTATCTACTGTACAATGAAGAGTTGAGACTCAGAGAAGAGAGCTAACTTTGTCATGCTTTCCTAGTAAGTGGCAGATTTTGTATACTAAGCTAGGATTCTCTTCGAACTCTAGTCTGTGCTCTTGCTACAACTAACATCTGCCAGACAACACGAAGCAACCAGAGACCCTCACCCAGAGGAGCATCCCAGGAGGGCAGGGATTTTTGTTGTCTTCACTGCTGTGTTCTTGGCGACCCAAGGAGAGCCTGGCAGACATGCAGCCATCTTTGAGAAAAGCTGCTGCCCCCAGGGGGTATACTGCTCAGAGCGGTGAAACTGTCAGTAATATTTTCATGTCCCCTCTGGGGGCCAGGTACCATGGACAGCAGCACAGAGGCGGGGCATCCTATGCCATTCAAGAAGAGCCCGGTCAGATTTTCATCAAGGGTGGACTTTGTTGGGTTTCAGACAGAATGCATCTCTCTCTCTGTTTTTGTTTGTTTGTTTGTTTAATATATTTGTATTGATTCAGAAAGGAAGGAAGAGGGAGAGATAGAAACATCAATGATGAAAAAGAATCATTGATCAGTTGCCTCCTGCATACCCCACACTGGGGATCAAGCCCACAACCCAGGCGTGTGCCCTGACTGGGAATCCAACTGTGACCTCCTGGTTTGTAAGTCCATGCTTAACGACTGAGCCACGCCAGCGGGGCCAGAATACATCTCTTCTGCAGCGGTGGGGTAAGAGCTGGCAGGGACAGGTGTGGAGGTCGCAAGCCCGTCAAGATGCGGTAGGAATGAGAAGTCGCCGAGGTCAGACAGGATCAGCGGGATGGAGACACGTTCTTGGCGTTAGGGGTGTTAGTCATGGGGAGTAAAGGAGAGGGGAGAGTCTGGTAGGACGTGCATACTCATGGCTTGGCAACCAGTGGTGGGCTGGGAGGAGGGCCAGGTTTGAGCAGGAGCATCCTGTTTTGGAAAGGATGAGAACATTACCTTTGTAGTCAAGTCCTGGTTCTGTGCTAGCTTTTCCACCGTGGGCAGCATACTTAGCCCACCCTGAGTCTTAGATTCCTGTGATATGGGAATCCTAATTGCACCTCCCTGATGGGGTGATTGTAAGGAGGAACTAAAATAGTGCACAGGAAGAACACTTAACATTTGATACGCAAATACTGTCTATTGATAACTATTAATATCTAATGATGAATATGGATAAAGTATAGCTTAGTGCAGTGGGGAAGTTAATGGCTGGTAACCTCTCTATTTTCTTGTTAATGAATTGGGGCAAAAATGCTATAGGAGAAAATACAGGGAGGAGGAAAAGTTAATTAAAGTACCTTCTATTGCCAGGCCCTATGCCTGGTCCTACCTATACTAGGTATTTTGCAAATTTTCATTATTTAATTATGATAACCTCCCAGTTGGGCTGAAAAAATGGTATGTTCGTTAGAGCAGGCTGAATAGACCAAGAATGTATGTTTATTTCTCAACCTCAGGATGTTTGTTTCTCACTCTCTGAATGAATGGGTATGTTTGTGAGAATGAAGGGGTGGTGGGGTGTCTCTGCTCCATGCAGTGACTCAGGCTGAAGGAAACTGTGTTTGTGACTACATGGGGTTTCTACGCTCCCCACACTGAAGTCCAGCCAGCAGAGGGCAGGAGGGTGGGAACACATCACTGCTGCTCATGTCCCACTAGTTAGATAGAGCTCAGTCACATGGTCTCACCTCACTGCCCGGAGGCTGGGCAATCTCTCACCCTGTGGCCAGCGTTGGTAAACAGCTGCCACTCTCCACAAATGGCCTGGTTTAGAGGTGAAAAAGCATAGTTTCTGAGAAACTAGTAAAATTCCTTAAGGGCATATAACTTTTTTATAGGGAAGGCAAGAATCACATTCGGGCCAATCTTTCCCCTGTATGGGAAATGTGGCTCAGCCGGTGTTGGTCAGTGGGTGGGTGTTGACCCACGAACCAAGGGTTCACTGGTCTGGTTTCTGGTTGGGGCACATGCCTGGATTGTGGGCTCAGGAGGCAGCTGATCCATGTTCCTATCTCTCTATCCCTCTCCTTCCCCACTCTCTAAAATCAATAAAAGACATTTAAAAAAATGACAGTATTGATTAAAATAAAGAAATGTGAAAGGGTGATTAAGTTTGTGGGTCAAACGAAGTAGATTTAATAGGGCTAAGTAATAAAGCTAATTAAGTAAGTCATTAATAAAGGAGGACTATTTGAGGTTGGGATTGGTGAGTCAGCTCTTCGATGATGTCCAGGGCTGGCAGGTGGCCCTAAGCACATGTGGTGGCAGAGACTGCTGGCATCAGGAAAATGAAGGACTTGGTGAACCAGTGTTGGGGACGAATAGCTCCTGGCTCCTGCTAGTGCTTCCTGTGTAATTGGAAAGGAGGAAGGAAACCTGAGATTTGTTTGAGGACAGCAGAGGGATGATCCCGAGTTTGTGGCCAGGGGGCCTAATCTTGGGAAAATGTCACCCAGAGCATTTAGACAGGGGGCATAACTCATTTTTTAGCCCTGTCCTCCACATTGTAGGATATTAGACTGATGGGGAGCTTTAAGCTCACATACCCCTGGGGGAAGATAAAATGAGATGTGATGATGAAACGGACAGGAATTGGCTGTTGGGATCGATCCTTTCGGATTACAAAGGCCACGGGAGGCCGTGTGAACTCTGAAGTTGTTTGACATCTGGGATCAGGCTGCGGTGAAATCAATGAGTCCAGTTCTCTTCACACTGGTGGTGTCTGAAGTTGCTTTTTAACATGCAGATTAATCAATCAATCAACGTGTGTTTATTGAACATGTACCATGTGCCCAAATATTTATGGCACCGGTTCCTAGGATGGCAGTGGGAAATAGGGAGGAGTTATAACTTGCACACTCAGCCAGAATCTGGATGTGGAGAGGGGGCACTCTTAGGGGAGGTTCAGCCTCCCCAGGGAGATGGCGGTCACAGGCACCAAGCCCTGGCAGTTGGGACAACCTGGATCTCACCTGCTGATTTGCACAAGATTTAGACGAGTCCCTGGGCTCAATGGTCCTTGGATGTCTCGTGTTTAGAAACCAAAAAGCATGGGCAAGCCTTCTTTGTCGTCATCATTCAATAAATATTTGCTACATATGATCTGGTCAGGTCCATGGGGACAGAGGGGTAGGACACAGCCACTGCCCTCAGGATGCGGAAGGAACCAGAGGTATTGGTGCTGAGGGAAGCTGGGCCATTCGGGCTGTGGACAGATACTTACCAGAACCTCCCTGTTCAAGGTTCTCCTCTTGGCCATGGCAGTGGGAACCTGCCACCTCCTGCCTGCTCTCAAGTCAGTCACAGTCTAGTGCAGCCATCCCTAGCTTTCACTCCACATCTTATCTCTCACTCTCTCCTCCCCTTCCCCCCTTGGTTCATTCAGAAATGTTTATTGAACACCTGCTGCTTTGGAGAGACCGCTATGGGTGAGATGATGAGGTCCCTGTCCCCCTGGGATGAACATTCCCTGTGGAGTAACGGACAGTTATCATATCAACAAGCAGACAAATAGGACGATTTCTGATTTGAATATCCATGCCCTAAATAAATTATGGGGGAGAGCGACTTGCAGGGTCCTGCTGGATGAGAAGGTGTGTGCAGGCCTCTCTGAGGGGTGGCGGCAAGCTGAAGCCCATGGAGGCCGCCCTGGGACTCCGGGGACCAGCGTCTGACACGAGGGTGGAGGCTGAGCCAGCCTGAGCGGAGCAGGCCCCGAGGAGGCCGGGGTGGGTGTCTCCACACCCAGGGAGGTGCCGTGGGCAGAGGACTTGGATGCTGAGAAGCATGTGAGAAGGTCAGACCTTTCTTCACTGGCACCTGCGCAGAAGAGGTGCTCAGAAAGTATCTGGGAGCCAGTGAGTGCGCTTACATCCACCACCTGTTTCCACCTCCTGACTCAACTGACTCCTCCAACCTTTTTCCTGCATTTCCTCAACCGCAAAACACTTTACCGGAAGACCTTCATTCACTCTTTGCATTAAAATGCCCTGGTTCTATAGGGGATGTTGGTCCATACACAAGAAGAAAATCCTATAACTGGCTCTCTGACCCTGCACCTGGCCCTCTGACCCTGCACGCTGCACTGAGTCCCAGGATCTCCAGGTTAGAACCTTGAACCTCCCCCTCCCCCCTGCCTCTGTGCACCTGCAGCTGGAAGGAAATGCCATCTATTCACCTGTGAGGAACTGGCCCCTGTGTTGGGTGACTTTCATGTTTGTGCGACTGTGAGTGAGTACAGTAGTGTTCTGCTTGAGGACTTCTCTTGCTCCCACCACCCTGCGCTGTCCTGTCCTCCCTCCCTCCCTGCCTCAGCACCCCCCTCCCCATCTGTCTCAGGAGGGAGTGCCTTTGTCCGACCTTGCGGCTGACCCCTGGATGATACTGACCCTGTGGGAAATTGGGAGACGTAACTAATAAAAATGACAACGGAGCATGTTGCCAGAGGAAGGTGTGCTCCTGAATGCGAATCCTCCGAGGGGCCTGCTGGTGGTGGGAGGCCGGTGTATTCGGCAGTTGTGTAGCAGTCAGGTTCTTCCTGCTCCCGGCTGGACTAGGAAGCCGTGTCTGGCTTCAGCAGCTCCATCCTCTGGACTTGGGCTCCAGTACTTTCTCGTGGTCTCCCCATGTGCGGACGTGGGGACCCAACTTAAAAGCCCCTTTGTGCTGTGAACTGGGTTTGGCAGTCCAAAGATGGTGCGTGCGGTGCTGGGTGTCTGTCAGGTCCGCCCCAAGGATGCTTTTTTTTTTTTTTTTTAAATCCTCATTCTGGGATATTTTTTCCATTGACATTTAGAAAGCAGGAGGTAGGGAGAAGGAGGTGGCGGGGAGGGAGAGAAAGGCGAGGGGGACATTGACATGAGAGAGATCTATATATTGGTTGTCTCCTGCACACACTCTGATGGGGTGCGGGGGATGAACCTGCAACCGAGGTGCTTGCCTTTGACTGGGAATTGAACCCTTGACCCTTTAGTCTGTTGGCTGATGCTCTAACCCCTGAACAACCGCCTGGGACCAAGGGTGTTTTTGGTGGGAGAGAAGGGGCAGATGAGTCACAGAGCAAGTGTAACAAGCAGCGGTGCAGCCTGGGAAGGGCACCTGCACACACAGGGCTGAGGGGCTCCTTGGCTGTGGAATGGACCAGGCACAGGCATCCAGGTGCTCAGTGCTTTTCTCTCCTCATTTCTTTCCTGCACAAACCGCAGGGCGTGCTCGCCAGGTCGGGTCTTGATTTCCTTCACTTGGACCCTTTCTGATTGTGAAAGCAGTGCAACCTCCACACCCTGGGCCATGTCTTTGTGGGCTCATTTAATGAGAAAATTGAATGCAAACGAGGACACCTGTGGCAATAATTGGGCTCCAGAGAGTTGCCTGTTTTTTCATTTTTGTCTTTTTTGGAGGTGATGAGGAATTGATAGTCTCATAAGAAGTGCTTATGAGGATCTGCAAGTGGTTCCGAAGCTGAGTTTCTTGGTTCTCAAGAGCCTTTCCCCGAGGCGTTGCTCACAGGGAGAAGCGCTGCCCCCTGCCGGTGTGTGTGTGTGTGTGTGTGTGTGTGTGTGTGTGTGTGTGTGTGTGTGTGTGAGGCTGAGCCTCGCGGGGCATCTGTGCGGATGTGCAGAGAAGGTGTTCGGGTCCTCGCTGCAGATCCAGTCTCTCTCCTGAGCTGCAGGTCCATCTGTGGGAGTCGCTGGGTTCTGTCGGCGGACAGGTACCTGCAAGATGCGTTCTGCTAAGTTCCCCAGAACGGGGCTCGGAGGCAAAGAGCTCTCTCTCTTGGTTGCAGAAGCCGCTGTCGAAAGCCGATCGATCACTCACCCACTTGTCGTGGAACAGAGGACGGCAGCTCAGTGCTTTTTCTCCGGTGGCCGATTCTCCCGGCATGAGGACAGCTACATAATTGGGAAATGGGCGATATTCACAGAGCAATTACTGTGTCCGTTAATGAGGTTCGCACGAAGGCTTCCAGAGAATTAATGAAGAACAACGATGTTGGCATTCGTGTCGAACAGCTGGACAGCTTGATAAGGGAGCAGACGAGGGCGGCCCAGGGCCCAGCCAAGGTGATAGGGACCCAGGCAAATTTTCGCCTCGGCCTGCCCCCTCCTTAGCGCCGTCCTGACCTCCTTATGTCCTGCCAGGAACTGAACATGCGAGGCTCAGGGCTGCTGGACTGTGCTTCCTCCGCAGAGAGGGAGCGGAACCCGGAACCCATCTGCCTATGCTGTGGGCCCCCACCTTCCTTGGGCTGTGCTCAAAATGTAGCCAGAGGCAAATCGTTGAATCTCCTCATTTCCTCGTGAATTCCCATTAAGGTTGGCCATGACTTTGGGGGACAGCGTGCTCTGGGAAGGCAGCGTGTACCATTTGCATATGCAGGCCTGAGTGTAAGTCGTGGCTCTGTCCCTTAGTGTTCCTTACGTAGCTCTGGGGACCTGCAGTTTCCTCATCTGTTGAAAACAAGTCCTACCTGGGTGAACTGATGCGGGGATCCAATGAAATAGTTCACATGAAATAGGTTACGTATGTGCATCGCCGTATCAGTCAGCATTCCCCAGAGAAAGGGAACCAACAGGAGATGTAGATTCACATTGTTTCTTTCTTTTCTTTTTTAAAATATATGTTTTATTGATTATAGAGAGGAAGAGAATGGAGGAGAGAGAGAGAGAGAGAGAGAGAGAGAGAGAGAGAGAGAGAGAGAGAGAAACATCAATGATGAGAGAGGGGCGGTGATAGCCTGCCTCCTGCACACCCCCAACTGGGGATCGAGCCCTGAGCAGGAAGCAAACTGTGACCTCCTGGTTTGATGCTCAGCCATTGAGCCGCCACGCTGGTGGGGCTGTCGTTTCTTTTAGTGTCATTTTGTGATCGTGTTGATGAGATACCGGAGGAGGAACTGAACTCTTGTTTCTGTCAATGAGCCTATGATACGATTGATCTATGTCATTTCTCTTAAAAGTCACAGAACCTATGGATGATCTTCAGTGAGGACTTCTGAGACAGATGTAGATGTACATATGCCTGGAAGCTCTGTTTTAAGGGACTGGCTCACGTGATTTTGGGGGCTGCAAGTTTGAAATCTGTAAGGTGAGCCGGCAGGCCGCAGCCTCAGGCAGGAGCTCATGCTGCCGTCTTGAGGCAGGATTTCTTCAACTGACTGGCTGAGGCCCGCTCACATGACTGAGGGTCATCTTGACTGAATCGGTTTATGGTAGATGGTAACCACATCTACAGATTCTTCACAGCAGCACTGAAACCAGCATTTGATTAAATACCTGGGAACAGTTGGTGAGCCGAGCTGACGCATAAAACTCACTATCACGGCCATTATCGTGGCAATTGATGTGCCAAGAACCGAATACCGCTGGCTCTCGAGCAATGCAGATTTGAATGCCTACTCGGACATCTTGTAAACAGTCCAGGTAAACGTACAGTGTTAATGAACACAGCACTGTAACTGTGTTTTTACTTCCTTATGATTCTTTTGATAATATCTTCTATAATTTATTGTAAGCATATAGTTTACAATACACATCACTGTTATTGATAAGGCTTCTTCTGGTCAACAGGAGACTATTAACAGTTTAGTTTGGGGGAGTCAAGTTATATGCTGATTTTCGACAGCTTGGCAGTTGGCATACTAACCTCCACGTAGTCTAGGGGTCATCTGTACTGCATTTGATGCCCTTGGGGGCTATTGGAAAAGCATCATTTGCTGGCCCGACAACCCCCTCTACCCCTCGACGCACACACAGTCCGAGCTGTAGGACAGATCGTGTGGTGGGGAGGTCAGGTTGAGGAGCGTGGCATGAGTGATAGAGGTGCTTACAGGAAGGTGACAGCCCATCAGAATGGCCTGTCCAGGGGAACATTCCAGAATCAGATGATTGAGTGACAGTGAGCACCGTGTCCTGGAGAGGGTATTAATTTTGAAGGTCAGACAGACCTGACTGAGAATCATGGCCTCCACATAGCTGCCTCCCTGCAACCCACACTGTAATAAGTCACTTCACCTCAGCGATATTCCTTTTTCGCCTTTTCCTTTCAAATGGGGAAAATAATACATATCAGTCAGGCTTATTGCAGGAGTGTGGAATATATCTCCTGTGGTTTAAACACTCAGCAAGGAGTTGTTTCTCTCCTTGTCTCTCTGTCCAGTGTCCATGGAGTCGTTTTAACATCACATTTGTTTTAATTTAAATACTTTCCTGTAAGGAGTGTAACACCAATAGCATTGCAGAATGCAAGTGAGTTAGCTACGCCGGAACCCCCGGCAAGATGGAAAGAGTGTGGCGTTCAGGTGCCTGGGTAGCTTGTATGGACAGTAACCGTGCATTTCACCGGGAGCTTGTTGATGAGAAATGGCGGAGTACTGGATTCAGACCTGTGTCATCTGAGCTGAGAGCTGAGGTCCTGCCCAGCACAAGTGGAGTGTTGTTTCCCAGTAGTCGTGCCCCAATGGGACTGTCACACATCACTCTTTCTCAAGACAAGCGGTCCCCATTCTCAACTCTGTCCCCTGTGTCTCCTGGTCGGTTGGACAGAGGGCATCCTAAATGCTGGGCACACCTGTCTTGCCCAAGATGTTTGTGTGGGACGGTGTTAGACCCCGTTTTCTTTCTGGTCCTGGGGTGCCTGGCTCTCTGACAATGAACAAAAGAACCCGTGTGGTTCTGGTGTATTTCCACAAGCGTGGCGTCCTTATCTGAGGGGGGCTTGTTGCTTTTGTTTCTCGGAATGGAACGTCTCATGCCATTGATGTATTTAATGGCACTGCTGCTGTAGACGAGTCTGTGTCCCCTTCGCTTCATGTTCAAATCTTAAACCCAATGTGATGGTATCAGGAGAGGGGGCTTCTGGGAGGTCATTATAGTTAAACTAGAGGTCTGGTGCATGAAAGTCATGCATGGGTTGGGGGGGCGTCAGTCCCCTCAGGCCAGCCTGCGCCCTTTCCAATCTGGGACCCCTCGGGATGTCCAACTGTTAAACTGGCAGTTAGACATCCCTCTCACAATCCAGGACCACTGGCTCCTAACTACTCACCTGCCTGCCTGCCTGATCGCCCCTAACTGCTTCCCTCCCCTGCTACCCTGGTCATCCCCAATTGCCTCCCCCCCCACTCCAGCCTGGTCACACCTCACTGCCCCCCTCTGCCAGTCTGGTCACCCCCAAATGCGCCCCCACCCCTTGCTGACCTGGTCACCCATGCAGCCTGCTGCTCAGTCATTTGTCTGCTCTCACTAAACCCTCTGCCTACCTGGTCACCCCACACAGCCTGTTCAGTGTCATTCGTTTGGTTGCAATGGTTGCTTAGGCTTTTATATACATAGGTGAGGATTAGTGCCCTCACAAGAGTTACCTCTACTGCTCTACCCCTTGTGAGGATATCAGAAGGTAAGCAGTCCGAAACCCAGAAGGAGAGTCATTAGACCCTGACCATGCTGGCACCCTGACCTCAGACGTCTGGCCTCCAGAATACGAGAAATAAATTGCTGTTGCTTATACGTCACCTCGTCTACGGTACTTGGTTATAGCAGCTGGAAATGAGTAGGATATCCCCTTAAACCAGTACTAAAATACTACTCTGTATCTGTGTTCTAATTACATACCACCTAGTGGGGGAAAATCAAGCAGGGAGGACCCGTCGCATTAACTATTCCTGAATTTTATTTACCTTTTCTTTTCGTTGTCCGCCTGAGGGGTCGGTGAACTCCCTGAAGGACAGATGGTTTTCTTTTTGTCTCTGAGCTTCATTGTCTGGCACAGGGCCGGGCATGTGGTTGGGATGCCGTACCTGTTGGGACGAGTGAAGGGGTGGTGTTGTGCTGCTGACCCAGGCAGCTGTTGAGGCTTGACTGTGCTTATGGCATGAAGCACTCTCCACAGAGGGAAACTCGGCATGGACCACTGTCCCGAGAGGAACATCCCAGAGGGTCCAATAGATGGAAGGGACAGCCCGAGAGGCCTGCACATCTGTGCCTCCAACCCGATGGCTCAGAGACTGAGTGAGACTCACCACAGCCCACTCACCCTGGCTGGACAGTGCACCCTGGGAGTCTCTGGTTGGAACCCCAGTTTCCCAGGGAGATTGGAGCGGATAGAAATGGCAGAGCTGTCCCTGGGTGCCCTTCCGGGGGAAGTCACGATGAAGAGTAGATGACACTTGCCCAAGAGAGCCTTGTCCCAAAGCAGAACTGCCTGTGGCTTGTTCTGGGCACACGAGTTTCTCTGCTGGAATCTTAGGCAGGCAGGGGGGCGGGGGAGGGCAGGCACAATTCTCAGTCCGTTTCAGAGTATGGTGGAGCCTCGCTTAGCCTTGCCCTCATGGCCCAGCCCTCTGCTCCTGCAGCGGCAGACATTGAGTGCCCTTGAGTGGGGAGAGAAAGGAGCTTTCAACACCTCTGTTCCTTGTTTTCTGCATTTTCCCGTCCGTCACAGTCACTTCTAAACGTCTCGTAAGGACACGATCCCAAGGTTGACATCTCAGTCTTCCTTCCTTAGGCACTTTCTCTGTCTGGTTTCCCCTGCGCGTGTTCCTCTCTCTCAGGTCATCCAGTGAGTGCGGAGCTCAGCCCGTTTCCTCCCGATGTCTTCAGTGGGTGTTTTCATCCCCATCTGTCACGTCCTGGGTGGGGTTCCCATCACCCCGGGCACTAGCTGCAGCCTGGTCCCCTCCCTACAACGTCTCCGAGGCCATCATTCTCACTCTGCCAGAGTATTTTTTTTTAAATCTCAGAGCGGCTCATGGCTGACCCTGCTTAAGCCTCTCTGATGACTCCTCATTGCCTCTAGAAAGCGTCCAAACAATGTAATATGATGTACAAAGCTGTGCCCAGTTATCCCCTCCCCCCTCGCCTTGCTGGCCTTGGGCTCTCCCTCTGTATACCGAGTCTCCACTTGACCGCGCTCTGAGTCTAGCACAGTTTTCCATGTTTCCAAGATTTGGGAGTTGTTTTTTTCCCTGAGGAAGCCTATTAACTTTTTCTGCCTGTCAGACTTCTACTTATCCTTCCAGACTCAGGTTTTGGTGGCTGAACGGAATCGCATGCCAGCGATGACTAAGGAGGCGCTGCGGCTGGCAGCCTAGATTTCTCCGGAATGCGGGGCTTTCGTTTCATGGACATTCTCCTTCCCCGCCAACTGCCAGAGCCCCACAAGGGAGCCTCATTTGTTCGTGTCTCGACTCGCTCGGCTAAATAGTGTTTTATTAATGCGTGTGATTGTCCTGATGTTCGGGCTACTGTGCTAATGACTGATAATTGCCTTAATGAGCTATTTGTAAGAAATACAGTAATACCAGTAGGAATGAAACCAGACCCCAGCACAGGGGTGTGTAGGTGGGGGGGTGTAATAGTCCTTACACTGACTTCAAGGAGGGGCAAGCAGCCTGCAGGATCCCGCCAGTCAGAATAAGGAAGAGCTCTGAGTTACCTGCTCTTTCTTGAACACCAAATTTACCCATCTCCACCGGCAGGGTAACCATGCACATGTCAGTGAGGAGGCCTGGGCATGCTGGGTAACAAATTTCAGTGACCTGTGATGATAGCTTCCCCCCAAACTGCACGCCCACCAGAGGCCAGCCACTGGGCTCTCCTGTACTTCATGCTGTCTTTTATTTATTTATTTATTTTTATAGATTTTATTTAAAAAAATGTTTTATTGGTTTTTGTTTTTTGTTTTTGTTACAGAGGAAGGGGGAGGGATAGAGAGTTAGAAACATTGATGAGAGAGAAACATCGATCAGCTGCCTCTTGCACACTCCCTACTGGGGATGTGCCCGCAGCCAAGGTACATGCCCTTGACCGGAATCGAAATTAGGACCTTTCAGTCCGCAGGCTGACTCTCTATGCACTGAGCCAAACTGGTTTCAGCCCCATGCTGTTTTTTTTAAAAAGACAACAACACATGTTTTTATTGATTTCAGAGGGGAAGGGAGAAGGAGAGAGAGAGAAAAACTTCAGAGATGAGAGAGAATCATTGAACGATTATCTGCTATACATCACCTCCTCCCCCACACGGGGAATCGAGCCTATAACTCGGGAATCACACTGTGATCTGCTGGCTCATAGGTCGGTGCTCAACCACTGGGCCACACTGGTTGGGCTTGCTGCTGTCTTCCCTCTGGGATCCCGGGAGGTGAGGCAGCCTCTAGCAGGACCATAGCTGGTCTTCTCGGCAGAGAGCCAGAGACACACAACTGCTTCGTAAAGCTCTCTCTGGATCACTCCTGTTCTTACTTCATGGCTTGGGTAAGGCACCTGGCCATGCCTGGTAGAGAAATTCTGTCTGATATGCTCAGAGCTGGAGGACTGACACTTGTCGGCAGCCCGAGGTCCACCATGTCATTCAATGTCACGTGCATCTGCCATCGACATACTTAAACTGTCTCAGCCCCCCGCCACCTCCCCCCCCCCCCCCATTTCTTCATCTGTGACACGAACACAGCAAAGCCTATTGCATAGGATTGTTCATGATTAACTGAGATCATGGGCTGGAAAGCAGCTATAATTTTGACACTCACTCAGAGTGTGGGGTGTGTGTCTGCTGGGTGCAGATGGCTGAGGTTATGTCTGTGCCCCCCCACCCCTGCCATGGAAACCACTGCCCCAAGTGTCAGTGGCACTCGGCAAATGTGGCCAGTGTGATGGAGGACTTGGTCTTCAGATTTTAGTTAATTTTAATAGCTTGAATTTTAAAACAGAAGGCACGTGGAGTATTTCCCCTTTAAATATAAGCTTAGTGTTTTGGAAGGACTTCATTTCACTTGAATCATTGAAAATGAAGCATCGGAATTGAGATGCACTTTAAGTGGAAAATATGCATTTGATTTAGCATTTAGTATGGAAAAAATAATGTACCTCATTTTCATATATATGTACATATGTATGTATATATTTTAATCCTCACCTGAGGATATTTTTCCATTGATTTTTAGAGAGAGTGGAAAGGAGAAGGAGAGACAGAAAGAAACATCGATGTGAGAGAGACACATCGATTGGTTGCCTGCAATCAATGTACATGCCCTTGACCGGAATCGAACCCGGAACCCTTCAGTCCATAGGCCGATGCTCTATCCACTGAGCCAAACTGGCTAGGCTCTTTTCATATTGTTTACTCTTTGAAATGATAATATTTTGGATATATTGGGCTTAATAAGCTATATTATTAATATTATCTTTTCCTGTTAGTTTTCAGGTTTTTTTTTTTTTGTTTTTTTTTTCATGTGGCTAGTAGGAAGCTCAAAATTGCCTATGTGGCTAGCATTCTTTCCCTATTGGGCAGCGCTGATTCAGAGACACAGCGAAGACAAGGAGGTCCCTGCTTCCCTAGGATTTCAGTTTGACCATCCATCTGTCCCAGCGCACGCCTCACTTTGCGGACCTGGTCCACTGCCCACAGCAGGTCCTGAGCATCCTCAGGACGGGGGAATGCTGGGTCTTATTTATGTTTGTGATCCCAGAGCTGTGCAAGTGCCTCACCATTCGTAAGACTCAACCACTATTGGTTGATTAAATGTATGCGTCACCGAGGAAGGTTTGTTACCTGGGTTACCCCACTTACTTGTGTATGTACCTCTGTGATGGGGGGGTGGGGGGGATGGGTGTTGCTGACTCCGCCCAGCACTGTGAGAAGGCTTCAGCCTTCTCTTTCTAGATAAGGCGGTGGAGGAACTTAAAAAGTAAAGATCTGGGTATGCTAGCCAGTGGTTGGCAAACTGCGGCTCTCAAGCCACGTGCAGCTCTTTGGCCCCTTGAGTTTTTCTTTTTTTTTCTTTTCTTTTCTTTCTTTTTTTTTTTTAGCAAAGGCCAGCTTAGGAATACCCTAACTAAGTTAATAACAATGTACCTACCTATATAGTTTAAGTCCAAAAACTTGGCTCTGAAAAGAAATATCTATCGTTGTCCTGTTGATATTTGGCTCTGTTGACTAATGAGTTTGCAGACCACTGTAGCTAGCCAGTGCTTATTCAGCGCTAATTGGATGCTGGTTCCTACTCGAAGCACTTCCTGTGAACTAACTCATTTAATCCCCAATAGTCCTATGGATCAGGTACCATGCCTGGCATCCGGATTTTGCAGATGTTGACACTCAGCACAGAGGGGTTGAGACATTCGCCCAGGGTCACACAGCTTGCAAGTGGCTGAGCTGGGGTTTTTATCCAGGCTGCTGCCTCCCAAGGCTTGACTCTTAAGGACTCTCTGTAGTCCTACCTCCTGCACCAAACTGCCTATTAAACTATGGAAGTCACATGGTTGGACCGTCATGCAAGGAAGAGGGTTTGAAATCAGGACTCGGACGCGTTGTCTCCCTCCAGGCTGGGCAGCTCGCCGAGGACCTTCAGAGGCCTGAACCTGGCGGTGGGGCTGGAACGTGGAGGTGAAGAAGCTGTGTTCCCTTTGCAAGGAGCTAGTGGCTAGGGAGGGATGTCGCATTACAGATGATTTCAATATAATAACATAGCCAGTTCCTGGAAAGTGTTCAGTATCTATTTGTCCTCTCCAAGTACATGATTATGTAAAGAGGTGTTTTCTGCCGAAGGTCCCGTAAGCCCTGCGTCTTGGAAATGCGCCAGTTCACGTATAAAGCTCTGGGCTGTGCCGGGGCCAGACGCATGGACTGTGCCGATCTATCGAGAGTCCAGCTGGGTTAGCGCAGCCGCCCTGGCCTGGGTTCCACAGTCCTGTCTCACCCGGGAGACCTTACAGGAATGTGCTGCAGCTTCCTCTTTCCTTCTGCTGCTGATGGGCAGGGTACCTTCATTCACCCTTTACTCATCTACTGGTCCACTCATTCACTCACAGAGCAAATGCTTTTTTAAAAAAAATATATTTTACTGATTTTTTACAGAGAGGAAGGGAGAGGGATAGAGAGTTAGAAACATCGATGAGAGGGAAACATCGATCACCTGCCTCCTGCACACCCCCTACTGGGGTTATGTCCAAAACCAAGGTACATGCCCTTGACTGGAATCGAACCTGGGACCTTTCAGTCCACAGGCCGCCGCTCTATCCACTGAGCCAAACCGGTTAGGGCACAAATGCTTATTTTTAAGTAAAAATTTTTTTTTTAAACTTTTCTTGTTAGGCAGTTTCCCAGGCATAGGAAACACATCGGTGAGTAAAACAAAGACTGTGGCCATGAACTTATATTGTAGTGAGGGGCAGGGAGGGAAGTCAGACACTCTGAAGGCCACATGTTGGATGATTCCGTTTCCAGGAGCCGTCCACAGAGGCAGAAAACGGATCCCTCTTTACGCGGGCCTTGGGGAGCGAGGATGGGGAGAAACCACCCAGGGGGCAGAGACTGGTATTTTGGGGGTGGGTGGGGATGATTTGGAGCCAGACAGAGACGGGGTTGCACATCATTGCCGATATGACATGGATGGGTTGTTCACACTCCAAATAGTCAGGTTGATGGTGCATTACATTTTACTTTCATACATTTTTAGAAAGAGTAGACAGCATTCTGGAGAGGGCAGGTAGACATTAAAGTAGTTCATAGTGGGAATTTCAGAAAGGGAAGTGGGCATGCCCGGTGGGATGACAGTTGTCATTTCAGACAGGGGTGGGCACGGAGATGACAGAGGGGCTGAGGCAGGGAGGGCCAGCAGGTCCCAGGCAGCGGGCACGGCAAGGCAGAGGTTAGAGGAGAGCTGAGCCAGGGCAGCTCGGCTCTGGCTGAGACAGGGCTGCTGGCCCCCCGTGCCGGCGTGCAGATTGGAAAAGACACCCCTCGGCAGCATAGCCCGTGATGCAGGGCTCACATGAGGGAGGGACTGGATTTCAGCCCTGTCTGTGCGGCCACCCGGTTCAGGCACACCATACAGGTGTCACGTGGTGGCCCCGCTAAGAGCTGAGGTCCAGCAGGGAGAATCACAATTGGGATGTTCCCTCCAAATGACAGGGAGCCCTCAGAGGGGTCCCAGCACTGGAGGGACAGCCTGACTTGCTTTTCAAAGGGAGCCCTCTGGCTCAGCCAGCAGGTCACGGTTCAGTTCCCAGTCAGGGCACATGCCTGGGTTGGGGGCACGCTCCCCAGTAGCAAGTGTGCTACTGGGCAGCTGGTCAATGATTCTCTTTCATCCTTGCTGTTTCTCTCTCTTTCTCTTCCTCTCTGAAATCAATACAAACATATATTTTTAAAAGGAGCCCTCCTGCGACTATGTCCAGGAGAGACTGAGGATAAGAGTAAAAGTGGGGAGACCCAGGCAGTCGGGAGACCAGGGCAGTAATTCAGGCAAGAGATGTGGTGGCCCGGACCAGAGTTAGGAAGTGACAGTGGTGGGCAGTCATCAGAAGCTGGTTGTGTTTCCAACGTCAGCTCTGCGGGCATTGCTGGCCGCCTGGGTGTGGAGATGGACAGAAGGAGAGGAGTCCGTGGTCAGTCTTGCTTCTATTGTGAGCAGCTGAGGGATGGGGGGAAGGGCACCTCCCTTTGCTCTAAGGAGAGTGCTCTCAGCACTCACCAGTGGGGGAGAGGGTAGTGTTCAGTTTTAGTCTCTCTGAGTAAGTGGTGCTCTCAGATATCCGAGCAAAGATACTGGCGGGGCCGTTGGATATGAGGCCGGGGTTCTAGAGCAGGTGGGGATCAGATGCAGGTCGGGAGTTGCCAGCATTTAGGTGACATCTAAGGCCGAGGGTCTGGCCGAGGTCAGCTGAGTTATGAGAGCAGTCGGAGGAGAAGATTGAACTTGGCTGTGCTCTCTAAGCTCTGGGCTGCACTGCACACCGGGGACACTTGGGATGGGTTAGCCATTTTTACAAACAGATGGTTTTCTTTGTTTTGTTTTGTTTTTAAGCCAAGAGTTGCAGTCTTGCTCCCAGAGGAATAAGAAGTAGGTTGCTCGAGGTATCAAACCACACGGATAAGCAGCTGGCGCTCTGCAGCGCGTTCTGTGGGAAGAGGTACCAGGTGTGAGCGTGTAAATGTTTGCTGTGCCGAGCAGCCCTGAGCTTGGCCGTGGCCCCTTGCAACCTTCTTGTTCATACGAGCGCCCCCAGCAGCCACGGAGTTACCCAGCTTCAGAAGGTGCCAAATACATGTCTGTGTGGTGAGTGGCTGGGTGGTCCTTGTCCTCGGTGCTTGTAGACTCAGGGAGAAAGATCCCGTTTCACATTTTGTGGTTAGCTCATGGTTTGAAGCCAAGAGACTTACATACGCACCTCGATGGTTGGGGATAAAGTCCACCTTTGTGGGTTGAAGATTCGCCACCATTTGCAGGTAAGGCTATAAGGTGATTTCTGAGAAGAAATTCCAAACTTGCTGTGAACACAGGCCGTGTTATTGGAATCAACGAATGAGTTCCTACCAGCACTCCTCTGGCCCACATCCCTTTCGCTGTATCCCTCTGTGCACAAGAGAGTTAAAGAAGCAGACCCACTGCTGCCCACAGAACAGCCTGCTTGCAAAGTTGGCACTTGACTCTCTCTGAGAACTTGAATTTAAGGAGGGTTCCCGCCACTCCCAGCGCCGATGTGGGTGGCTCCCTGGGCCTGAACGTTGTGCAAACAGTATAGTTCATGCCAAACCCTGTTTTGCTTCTGGGCATGTGGGATTTGGGTACATGTTAGGCTCAGGATGCCTAGCTGACCACTCCCTAGGAAAAACCCAGGTGGAGTCTTTAAGAAGCTTCCCTGGTATGCCGCCTGTTACTGTGTTGTTATAGTTCATTGTCGGGAGCATCAGGTGCCTCCTGGGGTGACTCCACTGGGAGAGGACTCTCAAAGCTGGTGCCAGGTTTCCCCCAGACTTTGTCCCTTTGCAGAGTTTGCTTGGTGTCCTTCTGCTGTAAGAGTCATAGCCATGAATCCCTGTGAGCGTATGCCATGAAACCTGGGCCTGGTCATTGGGACCCACTCTCTTTTGTGGTTTGCCTTATTAAACAATTAGCCCTATCACCTCACTGACCCTTGAATCACATTTGCTTTTGCCGGGTCCCAGATATGCACATGTCGCATCCATCAACTATCCTGCTTTCCGGGCTACTTCGTCTTCAGAAACCAACAAAAAGCTCCCTCGAGGGACTTGGTCCCCGGATTTCCACACACAGGGCAGCGTGTAAACTACAGGGGTGACTGAGGCATGGACAGAAGTCTCCATTTCCGAGAGAAAATGTAACTGCAGTAAAAGCAGGACCCCCCTAGAACGTTGAGGAAATAAATGCTCTGCCACTTCCAGGATGTAAGGGTGACTTTTAACAAGGAGAGGGTTGCCTGGATGGCGTGGCTCAGTGGTTTGAGCCAGGAGGGTGAGATTGAATCCCAGTCAGAGCACATGCCTGGGTTGTGGAGCTTGATCCCCAGTGGGGAGTGTGCAGGAGGCAGCCGATCAATGATTCTCTCTCATCATTGATATTTCTATCTCTCCCTCTCCCTGCCTCTCAGAAATCATTATACAAAGGTACTTTATTTTATTTTTTTATTTTTAAGAGAGAATCTTTTCTTTTTAAAACATATTTTATTGATTTTTCACAGAGAGGAAGGGAGAGGGACAGAGAGAAACACCAATCAGCTGCCTCCTGCACACCTCCTCCTGGGGATGTGCCCTTGACTGGAATCGAACCTGGGACCTTTCAGTCCACAGGCCGGTGCTCTATCCACTGAGCCAAACCAGTTAGGGCAATACAAATGTACTTTAAAGAATAAGAAGAGGGTTATGACTGTTGTCTTGAGGAGTTAAGGATGTGGCTCTAAGGCATTGGTAGAGTTTAGTGATTTGCAGGAAGAATAGTTTGCTCTTCACTTCTTTAAGAGTAAGTATCCCTTACTTTTCTTTTAGTTTTCATCAGTTCGTCCATCCATCCATCCATTCATCCATCCACCCTCTTGTCCATCCAATTATCTGCCTGTCTACCACTCACCCTCCCATGTATCCAGTGTTGCCAGGCAGCATGCTACCTTACTGAGTGTACATGTCAGGGGTACAGGAAGGAGCTGAGTGGGGGGTCTGGTCTAGGGAGAGATCCAGGGAAACAAATACTTTCGGGTGGAAAGTAATCTCTCTCTAAGGCCACACAGGAGCATGTGCTTGACTCATCCTGGTGGGGGCAGTGGTGGGCGATGAGTGAGGTCCAAGGAGATTTGGGAAGGGAAGGACCAGTGCCGGGATGCCCTCTGTCCCTGCCTTCATGGCCATTTAAGGAAAAAGGGAAGAAAGCCACCTCTCACCCAGTCCCCAGAGGGTAGCTGGTAACTGAAAACATCCTTTTCATTTGGTGGTGAGATGAGTCAGAGCCACTTTTAGTGCAAGCGGGGGACATAGCCGTTCCCCACGGCCCAAGGCAGGAACCCTCCGTGCCCTGCAGTGGGAATCAGTGATTCTCTGTTATCATTGATATTTCTCTCTCTCCCTCTCCCTGCCTCTCAGAAATCAATACAAATGTACTTTATTTTTTATTTTTTATTTTTAAGAGAGAATCTTCTGAAAACAGATTGTATTGATTTTTTTACAGAGAGGAAGGGAGAGGGACAGAGAGTCAGAAACATCGATGAGAGAGAAACATTGATGAGAGAGAAACATTAATCAGCTGCCCCCTGCACACCCCCTCCTGGGGTTGGCCTGGGACATGCAGCAGGGTCTAAGAACTCTTGTCTAAGTGCTGCTGGGTCCGGACCCACTCCCTGAGCCGGGTTCTTTGCTGTCCGAGCCATTGGTAGTGGATCAATTGGCAATAGCTGTGCCTTGAAAAAGCCAAGTTATTGCTTTTATTTTTGGCTTTTCCTGGGGTCAGAATTCCTTTTGTTTCTGATTTAGCTTTTGTTTGAGAAGCGGGGCCTCATTTCTGCTCAGAGCCTCCTCCAGGCATCCCATCTCCCAGGTGTTCCCGCACACAGATGCGTCCACCTGCATTTTCAGATTAATTGCTGCTCAGGACGTCCTCAGGTGGTCCCAGGGAAGGAAGGGATTCTTTTCATGAGTGAGCAACAATGATAACTACAGCAAACATCGTGTATTTTAAGGGCTGTGTATAGTTGAACTCTTAATTCTCAACATTACTCATGAAGCCGGTGCTATACCCTCTCCATTTTACATATGAGGAGATCTAGGCATAGGAGGGTTAAGGAATTTGCTCAAGTGCCTCCACTAATGTTGGATTTTTTAAAAGTGGGACATGACACCACAATCCAGGAAACCAACGTTCCTCTCCCTGAGTCTCTGTGGCTTCACCGATGAGCAGGGTGGAAAGCCCTCGCGGAGAATTGCTTCTGGTGAAGGGTTTAGGGCGGGTGCCATGGTACCTGCATTTGTCACCTTTTATTTATTTATTTTTTTGCATCTCTCTCCAGTGTACAAGCGCTTGGAGGGGCAGGGTCTGCATGAGTATGTCCTCCCTTCCAGGTTAGACCCTTGAAAAGTGCATCAGGATCCTGCATCTGGCCTTTGGAGCAACAGTTACCTGTGTGCGAATGTTCCCGAAGCAAAAAAGCTGTGTGTTGTGTTTGTGTGTGTGTGCTGTGTTTGTGTGTGTGTGTGTGTGCTGTGTTTGTGTGTGTGTGTGTATGTGTGTGTGTGCTGTGTTTGTTTGTGTGTGTGTGTGTGTGTGTGTGTGTGTAAGGAATGGAGAAAGGGATTGCCATGTGTTGGCACTTCCAGTGGTTGATCCTTCCTCCCCACCCCTTTTTTTGGGGGGAGGGTGTGTTCATCACCAGAGGCTGTTTTCTCCATTGCTTTTCAGAGAGCTGGAAGGGAGAGACAGAGAGAGAGAGAAACATAGTGACCAGAGACACACCGACTGGTTGGTTGCCGCCCTTATGTGCCCCAACATAGCTGGGGATCCAATCTTCAACCCAGGTACACGTGCTTGACCGGAATTGAATCTGCGACTATTTAGTGCTCATGCTGATGTTCTAACCACTGAACACCCTGGCTAGGGTCATCCCCCCACCTCCTCACCTCTTTTGGCTCTCCCTTTTAACCCTGTGGTGTACCATAGGCTTCACCTATGCCTTTCCTACGCCTTCACTGCATTCCTTTCCTCTGATATTTTTTATTTTACATGTTCACTTGGAAAGATAAATGTAGTGTGTGTGTGTGTGTCCATGTATGTAAAACACCTATAGTCACCATATGTCAGACCACTGGGTACTCTACATTTGTTGCCTTTTATAATTCATACAACCTCCCCCCCCCCCCCCCCCCCACCCCCCCCCCCACACACACACACGTTAGGATTACTATTCCCATTTTTCGGATGGGCAACATACAGTGAGGGCAGGCACCGGGAGGCATGTTCAGGAGCCGTTCCCATGGTTACAGTTGTAAATGGCCTCAGGGCAGTTTCTCTTCAGCACTGGTGTTCTCAGGGCACAGTTTCCCTTCAGACTATTTCAGACTCAAAGGAGGAGCCCGGAACTCGAGGTCCCTGTATCAGTTAGGGTGGCTTTGGTTGTGAGGACCAGATCTGCGAACTGGCTGGGCAGTTCAAGGAATGCACTGGAGGTTCCCGGTAAGCGGCCGTCCTGGACGTAAGGCTGACTCCCAGGGATGCTGTGTCCTCTCCCCGCAGCTCCCAATCCGTCGCCACTGTGGGCTCTTCCACAGGAACCGTTTTTGCTATATTCATTTTTCTAGTTTATTTTGTCTTCTTCCCATGCATGATAATTTTACAAGGAAAATAATGTTCCTGACACGTCTCCTCCCTTGACTTATTATTTTTAAGATTTCGGTTGTGTTTCTCATTCAAATTTTGGGTTACTTTGGAGGTTTCTCCCCCTCATCCCGAGAGATGGAGCCAAAGATGGTGGTCTCTTCAACCCCTTTGCTGGGCGTCCCCACAGTCCAAGGGCGTCAGAATGTTGGTTTGTCCCTTTCTGATGTTTCAGAGTCTTACTGTAGCTGTTTGTTCTTTATTCCTCAATGAAACAGGCTCTTAGAAAAGGTTCCAACCGCAGGTTAAATTGAATTACATGATGCATGCATTTATATATGTATTCCCTGCATAATAGTTGAGTACTTACCGTGTTTCAAGCATTATATACATATTGACTAATTTAAACATCACAGAATCTCCATGAAGTAGGTGCAGTTTTTTAAAATCACATTTTATATCTAAAGAAACTGTGTCCCAGAGACATCAGTTGACATTCAGTGCCTGTGCTAGCTAGCACGTAATAGGCACTTATAAGCCACACAAATATTTCCTTTTTTCTTTAGCCACAAATAAGACTTCTAGAATTTTCCTAGGAAGAGAGTGGTCGTTGGTAATAATGACAGTAGTACTTAGTATTAGCAGTACTAGTACTGTGGTAATAGTAGCAATGACCCTTTAGTTTAGCTTCCGTAGGAGAGCCATAAACCTGTCATATTACTACATAGAAAAATAATATGCTGCTAATACAATCCTATCTAATAAATTAACATGCAAATGTGACCGTACCTTGGCTCCCGATTGGCTATGCTACCAGCCAATCAGGAGCAGGGGGCGGGGCTGAGCAGAGTGAGGGCTGGGCCCAGGGAGTGGAGATGAAGCAGTAGTGGTACGAGTGCCAGGGTGCTCTGGCCGCCCAAGCTGTGTGCAAAGGCAGCTGGGCAGGGGCGGCAGCTGGGAGCACCCCGCTGTCCCCGTGCACTGCACGGGGAAGCGGCAGGGCCCGGCCCCCGGGCGTTGCACGTGGAAGTGGCAGTGAGCACCCAGTCCCTGGGGCTGGGTGGTCACAGGCAGCTAAGACTGAGCTGAGCAGGGAGATGGCTGGGTGCCCAAGGCCAACTTTAGGCCTTGGGCGGGCTGGGGGTGAGCCATCAGTTGGACATCCTCTAAGGGCTCCCACTATGTGAGAGGGGCAGGTTGGGCTGAGGGACCACCTACCCTCAGTACACGGATTTCGTGCACAGGGCCACTAGTATATTAATAACTATTATTTTTTGAAGTATTGATTTTGGAGAGAAAAAGGGAGAGGGAAAGAGGGATAGAAACATCAGTGATGAGAAAGATTCATTGATGGGCTGCTTCCTGCACATCCTCTCCCCCCCTTTCCCCTTCAAACTGGGGATCGAGAATGCAACCTGGGCATGTGCCCTGACTGGAAATTGAACCGCAACCTCCTGGTTCATAGGTTGACTTTCAACCACTGAACCACACCAACTGGGCTATTATTTATTGATTATGCTGTCAACATATTCATATTAGTAGCATATTTTGCTCATAAGAATATGTTAGAAACTGCCCCTCAGCAGGATTATTCCAACACAAATGTATCCACACAGTGCCCCGTAGCCTAATGATAAGGCGCTGGGAGCAATCATTGGTCCTTCCAGGTGCATTTCCAAGTGAAAGGATGCTTTCCCCTTCAAGCAGCAAAATTTCCACAACCAAAACAACACAAACAACGCAGGAGGAGGTTGTGGGAAATGGTCCAAACTTGTGTGTTTCTCCTTTCCCAGACAGAGAGACTTACTTACACTTATTTTTATAAAGTGGCTCCACCCACCAGCCTGTCCCCCGTGGGCCTGCAGAGGCGGAAGAATGCTTGCCCCGCTGCCAGTGGCCCCGCCGCCATGCGTGTCCTTCCTTGCTGGCTTCGTGTTCTTTCTCCACCTTGCAGTGAGCTGTCAGACCGTCCTTGCCGCACCTCAGCTGCTCGGTCAAGTTTGAAGGTGACTGCAGCTGTTTAGTACAGAGCACGTCAACTTTAAAAAAAATATATTTCTATTGATTTCAGAGAGGAAGGAAGAGGGAGAGAGATATAGAAACATCAGTGAGGAAGGAGAATCATTGATCTGTTGCCTTCTGCACGCCCCCAACCGTGGATCGAGCACACAGCCTGGGCATGTGCCCTGACTGGGAATCGAACTGTGACCTCCTGGTTCATAGGCTGATGCTCAACTACTAGTTCTGAGTCATGCTGGTCAAGTGACCTTTTCTTTTTTAATCATCACCTAAGATCTTTTCCATTCTTTTTTTTTTGGGGGGGGGGAGAGAATGAGAGGGAATGTGGGGGAGGAGAGAGACACAAACATTGATGTAAGAGACACATTGATTGGTTGCCTCCTGCATGGACTAGAACTAGGCCAGGGATCCAGCCTGCAACTGAGGTACATGCCCTTGGCCAGAATCGAACCGGAGACCCTTCAGTCTGAGGGCCAACGCTCTAACCCATGAGCCAAACTGGCCAAGGTAGAGCACGTTGACTTCTTAATTGGACCTCTGTCTCATCACTCAGTAGCTTCTCTCATCTACTTCTAAAAAAGTGGCTTCTTTCTTCCTTTTAAAGCCTTGTCTTTCTAGCTCATTCAAGCTACAAAACAGAGTCCTTTCCTCAGGGTGTCCTGAGGGAAGTTGGTGGTATTGTAAAGAAAGTCATCGCTATGGTTTTTGGTAGAGTTTGTAGCTGATATTCACCTTGAAGGGCGATGTGCCCGTGGAAGTTGGAAAGCAAAACAAGGAAAAAAGAACATCTGAAGTCATCTAAATAAATATTCTGCTTAGGTATTGCTGCAAAAAAAAAGCTCCTAACAGCTTCTGGAAATGCCTGTCAATTACATCTCCCATTTCACTGAACTCTGGAAGCTGGCGTGTCAGAATAGTGGGTTGGCACTCAGGATGTGGAGTTTTTCGGCCTTTGTGATGGGCAGGCAGGGTGAATTTAAACCTCCGTCAGCTTTCAGCACGGCATCACTTCGTCTTTCATCATAATTTTGAAGCTGGAAAGATAGCTGGGAATCATTTTCAAGTATTTCTGTTGAGTGGCAAAAACCTCAAGAGAAACAACAATCTTTGCTTATTTTATTTATTTATTTTTATTCCTTTAACTGTAGAGGGCCCCCTGAGAAGGCACATGGGCATTCTTTAATTATTGTCAGCTGAACCCAGTGGCGTTGGCAAAGCCACACCCTGGGAACACGCCTTGCCAAAAGAGCAAGGGTGTTGTCAGCTTGACCTTCATTTCAGCCTATGGTGTGGGGAAGTGGGTTTGATATCTAAATCCAGCCTAGCACCAGGAATACTCAGGGCCTACTCAAGAATGCAAATAATCTCCTCTTGTCTTGACCTTTTGGTGAAACTTCCTGATATTTGGGGGTATAAAATAAACACGCTGCCTGGGCTCTGGGTCACTGTCTCTCTAGCAGAAGAGGGCAGTGGTCCACCTGGCCCCAGCTTTTCTTCCTGTCTTTGTGTCTTGTCTCTTTCTTTTATTTCTCCATCCCCAGCTGACTCTGCTCAGGAATTAGACCTGCTCTCTAGCGGTGCTGGATGTGGAAAAGAGAGAAAATAGTTATACTTAACAAATATTAATTACCACGGGGGCAGTTTGGTATAGAGCAAACCTGTCAAACTCTCAGCCGAAATAAACGACGCATGTGGCCCACTGGGTGCGAGTCTGACATGCTTGGTATGGAGTTTCAAGGTTGAACGTATTTTGGACTTAGAGTAGGGAGATGTGGTTTAAATTCCTGCTGTGTCGTTACAGGGTTCCGTTTACGTCCCTGCATCTCGGTTCCCTCCCACAAGTAGTTATGGAGGCAGTGTTCAGGTGCCACGCCAAGTGCATGGGCACGGCCCAGCCCCTGCTGGACACGGGGCCTCTGCCCTTGTGGAGTTTACACCTGGGATGGGCTTC
The DNA here is from genome assembly GCA_027563665.1 of Antrozous pallidus. Lineage (NCBI taxonomy): Eukaryota > Metazoa > Chordata > Mammalia > Chiroptera > Vespertilionidae > Antrozous > Antrozous pallidus. The sequence continues at coordinate 109,861,579 of CM050513.1, read as the reverse complement.
TTAGGCACTGTCATTCCCATCTTCCTGTCCCACATCTGTCTCCTCTTCCTAAGACATGGTTACTTACATAAGTACGTTTATGGAGTTGAGAAATCGATACCACTCTCGAGTGGCCAGGGACCTGAGGAACCAAACTACGCTGACCTCTGGCTCCTGCGCAAAGTGGGGTTCCCAGTTCCCCCATCAGGTGTTCGAGGATGTGAGCATGTGCCAGTGTCCTCATGGGGGTGAAAAGGAGGGAGTAACTCTCTCACCATGTCCTTCTGAACTCAGATGTGAAGGTTTTCAAACACTGATTTTCTTTCCCTTTTTCAAAAAAATATATTTCGATAGAATTTTAGAGAGACAGGAAGGACAGGGAGAGAGTGCTAGAAACATCGATGAGAGAGAGAGATTGATCAGCTGCCTCCTACACGCCCTTTACTGGGAATCGAGCCCACAACTTGGGCATGCGCCCTGACCTAGAATCGAACCAGTGACCTCTGAGCAACACTGGCCGGGCAGCGCAGATTTCCTCAGTCTGATGGAGCTGAGTTCCGCCTGTTGGGGAAGGCTTCCTGGAGGAGGTGATGGCTGAGTGTGGTCTGGAAGGAGGAGGAGTTCATTGGAGGAAGGGCATTCCAAAAGGCCAGTCATAAAATGGCTTTTGTTTGGTTTTGAAATGGACATTGTTTTATATCTGGTCTCGAATTCTAGAAATGAAAAGACATTTCAGAGGAATGGGGAGACTTCACCATAAAGACCTGCCCTTTCAGAGGACCATCAAACACACACACACACACACACACACACACACAAACACACAAACACACACACACAAACAAACATACACACACACTCACACACACACACATACACACACAGACACATACACACAAACACACACACACAAACACACACACACTAACTCACACACAAACACACACATACACACACATACACACGAGCACCTCTCGAACTCTCCACTTGCTCTCCTTTCTTGCTGACGATGAACAAAGTCACCTCTTGGATTTAAGTCACCAGCCTCCCTCTTGCCCCTTATCCTGAAACTACCCTTTCTGGTGCCGCCCCCAGGTTTGGATTAACCTGTGAGTCAGGTTTCAGAAGTCTTCTCTAGTCCTTATTTAAAATGGGGTAAAAAAATCTCATCCCTGAGTTGACAGTAAAGTGTGCCATTCACTGCACTTCGGAAGAAGCAAGCCCCTGTCTGCAGGGGGCTCACCAACCCCCACCCCCACCCCCACCCCCACAAGAAAGATGCCAATACAATCACCTTGCACCTTAACAGGTGGAAGGACAGGAAGTGATGCCTGAAGGGAGTGTTCGGGCACAAAGGAGAGAAGGATCTAGAAGGCGGAGAATGCCCAGAGCCCTCTGGAGGGAGTGGAGAGAGTTACGCTCCCAACCCCTGTCCCTGGTGCCTCTTTGTAAGGTCAGAATATTTCATACCATCTCCCGGAAGGAGCCCACCTCCCCCCGGTGACCTCTCCCAGCTTTGGAGCGTCTGAAATGGAATTCCAGAGGCTGTGACTGTGACCGAATGTGACCAATTCCTCAACAGAGAATGCCCTTTGGCTACGGAGTAGCAATATTGAACCTGGCCTTGATAGCTCATGGTGGAGCAATTTGGAGAGAAATGTATTGGGGATGCTTCATTATTCCAGTTAACACACTTGAATGAGGACCGTGGAGTTCCTTTGCATTCTATAATAGATGTGTTGGTGAAAAGCCAGGCTCCCTCCTAACGAGGGCCTTGTTAGAAGACACCTTCCTCATTTCCCCCTGGCGTCTGGATAGTGCGTCCTGCTCTGCCCAGGAATTGCTCATTTCCTAATGACGCCGAGTTTTAATTTAAAAGTGTGTCTTTGGTGCCTCCTGGATTAAAAGCAATAAACTAAAGGAGGCTGTGAGAGTTGGTCTCCGGGCGATGGGAAGCTGCCGTGGCGGCCAGCCCCGGGCATATCCCTGTGCCCTGCCATCCTGCCTTGGTTGTGGCGGCTTCATGCAGCGGGTCTGGACCTTGACCTGCTCCGTGCTGTCAAGGACATTGTGCACAGGCGAGACCAGATAGCACTTCCTTTCTCTCCCGGCAGCTTGTTTTCCGAGGGGCTTTGACAAGAGTCAGGGCCAGATTATTAAACCACCGGGGCGACCCTTTCTGTTCGCCAGCTGCTTATGAACTTGGGATCTCGCCTGGCAGATAAGCTCATTTGGTTTGACAAACAGCTTAAAGCTAGTTGTAAATAAGAACAAATTGCGGTAATTTTTTTTTTTTGCCCTCCGGTTGGTCCTGTGGTTGGCATGTATGGGTTTTAGAGGGTTGTGTGTTCTTTGCTTTTTTTTTTTTTTTTTTTATCCTTAAACATCTCAGGTTTGTAGCAATAAGGTCATGGATTTCTTCATGTTTCGTTACTTCCGGTTGTGTCGTTGTCAGCCTGGGGGTGACCTGGCACACAGCAGCCGTTCTGGAAATTAGTGGTGCCGTGCATTAGAAAGGACGCTGCAAGGTGTGCCTGTGGGATAGGGGTTGAGCAGTGCCTCATCAGGTGACTTTATTAACATCTTTGTTCCCCACTTTCCTAAGCCACAAGATGGACAAGGAAGTTAAAGTAATGAATAGCCTATATAATAAAAGGATAATAGGCATAGTGACTGCGAATGACCAGTCCTGATGATGCGCACTGACCACCAGGGGGCAGGCGCTCAATGCAGGAGCTGCCCCCTGGTGGTCAGTGGGCTCCCATAGGGGGAGCTCTGCTCAACCACAAGCCAGGCTGATGGCAGCGAGTGCAGTGGCGGTGGAGGAGCCTCTCCCGCCTCCTCAGCAGCGCTAAAGATGTCTGACTAATGGGTGGTGGGCCTAAGCCATCAGTTGGACATCCACTGAAGGCTCCTAGGCTGCCAGAGGGATGTCTGACTGCCAGCTTAGGCCTGATTCCCCAGGGAGCAGGCCTAAGCCAGCAGGTGGACATCTCCCGAGGGGTCCTGGCCTGTGAGAGGGCACAGGCCGGACTGAGGGACCCCCTTGAGTGCATGGATTTTTGTGTACTGGGCCTCTAGTATGTAGTATATGTGTACTGTATATAGCATATATATAATTTGTATAAATAGAAACTATATATATATACACACACACACACTAATAAAAGAGTGATATGCTAATTAGACTGGAAGACCTTCTGGACAAAGCTGTGGTGGTGGGGCTGAGGCAAAAGCAGGTAGGGGCTATCAGGCTGGTGGGGGTTGGGGTCAGTTAAGGGCTATCAGGCCAGCATAGGGGGAAGTTGGGGGTGAGCAGGCCTGCAGGGGGGCACTTGGGGGCAAGCAGGCTAGCAGGGGTAGCAGTTAGGGGTGATCAGGCCAGCAGGGGGGCAGTTAGGGGCGATCAGGCTGGCACTCGCATGAGCAGTTAGGAGCCAGCGGTCCTGGATTGCGAGAGGGATGTCTGACTGCCGGTTTAAGGTCAGACATCCCCCTAGGAATCCCAGATTGGAGAGGGTGCAGGCTGGGCTGAGGGACACCACACTCCAGTGCACAGATTTCGTGCTCTGGGCCACTAGTGTGTGTGTGTGTGTGTGTGTGTGTGTGTGTGTATGCGCCTAAGTGACAGTTACTACTGGACAACTGATGGATGACCAGCCGGTAACTATGATGTACACTGACCACCAACAGGGGGCAGACACTCAATGTAGGAACTGCCTCCTGGTGGTCAGTGCACTCCCACAGCCAACCTCTCGTTACTGGCCAACCTCCCCCCAGCTGGCCAACCTCCTGTGGTTTCTCCCCCTGGCCGATTGGCCTGATTGGGACTGGGCAAGATGGCCCTGATTGTCGGCCAGGTCGAGGAACCCCACCCGTGCATGTATTCATGCACTGGGCCTCTAGTATATTTATGTATATACTGGTGTGTCTCGGTTGGAGCATTGTCCCATGCATGGAAAGGCAGTGAATTCAATTCCCAGTCAGGGCACATATCCAGATCGTGGTTCAGTCCCTGGTCTGGGTGCATACAGAAGGCAACAGATCAATGTTTCTCTCACACATCAATGAATGCTTCTCTCTCTCCCTTACTCTCTCTCTTAAAATCAATTATTTTGATTGCAGCTAATCTGCATTATTAAGCCCTGTCTGTTATGATGTTACTGGTTTTTATTTAATTGAGGTATAATTCACATACCATAAATTTCACCCTTTGAAAGTATACAATTCAATGGTTTTAATAATCACTGGTTTTATCTATTTAGCATATTCATACGACTGTGTTATAGTCACTACTGTTTAATTCTAGCACATTTATTTTCATTATCCCAAAAGAAATTAGCAGTCACTTCCCATCCTCCTCTTCCTTGAGTTCCAGGTAAACACTTTCTCTTTCCCTGGATTTGGACCAGGAGGTTCTTGAAGGGTTTCTCTCCCTCCCATCTTGAATGCTTCAAAACCATGAATCTTTTGGTGTTTAGATCTGTTAAACATTTTATAAAATCCTAGAGGCCCGGTGCATGAAATTCATGCACAGGCAGGATCCCTGGGCCTAGGTGGCAATCAGGAATGATCAGGGCTTTTGCTTGCACCCACCTTGGCTGGCCTGGCACTGCCCACTCACCGGCCCTGCCCCTGCCACCGTTTGCTTCCCTCTGAGGGGTGGTCAGGGGGGCCCCTGCTTGCACCCATCTTGGCTGGCCTGGTGCCGCCTGCTCACCGGCCCCACCCCTCACAACCACAGCTGGTTGGGGCCTGTAGGTTGGAGGCAGCTCCTGCATTGAGCGTCTGCCCCCTGGTGGTCAGTGTGTGTAATAGCGACCAGTCATTCTGCTGGTCGTTATGCCATTTGGTGGATTTGCATATTAGGGTTTTATATAGATAGATGTGTTGATTTGATGATGATGAAAAAGAAAATAAAACTGAAGCAGCAGGGCAAGAAGATAAGAACTCAGAGTGTAGACTTAACTTTGGTCTTTGCTTTCTGGATGACTCTGGACACATCATTCCCTTGCTTCAGCCTCAGTTTCCTCTTTCGCATCCTTTGTGTTGGATTCGAGACCTGTTCCCTCCCCAGTCTTTTTTGGAGTCTGTATGTATATATTTGCTTCCACTGGGCTTGTTCTGTAAGTTCCTTGCTTCCTCTTATCCACAAAATCAGAATGGCTTTCTTTGATCAGTGTCCATGTTCTCCATGAAATAAATGTAATGTGTCTATTTATTTGTGTGTGCGTATAAAACAGTGACATTTTTGCTGAAACCAGTTTTGCTCAGTGGTTAGAGAGTCAGCCTGCGGACTGAAAGGTCTTGGGTTTGATTCTGGGCAAGGACATGTACCTTGGTTGCGGGCACATCTCCCGTAGGGAGTGTGCAGGAGGCAGCTGTTCGATGTTTCTCTCTCACGGATGTTTCTAACTTTCTATCCCTCTCCCTTCCTCTCTGTAAAAAATCAATAAGATATATTAAAAAAAAATAACAGTGACATTTTTTCAGGCAGCTGTCTTGTGAGGACGAATGAGGTAGTTCCTATAAATTACCCAGCACAGGCTTCAGCACTTAGTGTTGGATACAAATTCTTTGGTAAGTGAGTGATGAGGGATGATCCCAGGTAGATCCGTTGACATTTGCCATGTGAAACCCATGACACTGGTCGTCCCCCTCGACCCCAGCTGGAGACTTTCTCAGTGTTGGGGACAGGGCCTCTGCTTTCTTTCCCGCATCGCCTTCGCCGGTGTGCGGAACCTGTCAGTGTAAAATTACAGATTTGGAAAAACAAATGCTTTGAGAGGAGCGATTCACCTTACCCGGCTCTCGACAAGTGGCATGGGAAATGAAAAACGTCCGGACGAAGACAAATTTATTCTATACCAAAACCACCAGGCGATTGATTCTCCAAGCCAGACAGCCAGGTTATGAATTGGGTGATAAAAATGGAAAGCATTTAGCCTGACTTCTAAGACGGGGACGGCTTTGTGTGTGATCACAGCTATGGGGCTCCTGACAGCCCCACGACTAATGAACTCGCACTTATTAACTGGGCTGTTTGCTTGATGCGCGGCCGCCGTCTGCTGTGTTGTGCGGGAGGACAGCGCTGAACTGTCTGATGTTTCTCACACACGTCTGGATGCTGGAAATGTTACCTGCGGCCGTTGCAGGTGGCAGGCCCGTTCACGGACAGTTCCCACCCGGAGGTTGTTAGAAGCCGGGGACAGCAGTCCGCGTCCCTGCAGGGGCGGGGCTTGTATCTCCCGGTGGGTTTGAAACTGATGAGCAGACGCCCTGGTCTGGGCGTTGGAGATCCGTCAGGGAGCCCACACTTACTTTGATCGGATGCTGAGGCCAGAGAAGGTGAGTGTCTGCTCCGGTCGCACAGTGAGCGGCTGGCTGAGCGGGACCAGCCCGCTTTCATGCTCCTTCTCCCACACCGGTGGGATGAGGAGACCTGTGCCAGCGCCAGGCCATCCTGTCCGTCTCCCGGGGCCCAGGCACTCCTGCTGACCTTTGACAGGTGGCCTCTGGGGCCTGGGCATCCCGGGCCCCATAGAACTGAAATGCCCCCTCCTCACTCTGCCTCATGCTGCTTTCCTTTCTCGACTTTTGCACGATGGTGAAGGTCCTGGAGATAAGCTGAAGTTCTTTTATTTTTTCAAATCCTCACCTGAGGATGTTTTTTCCGTTGATTTTTATAGAGAGTGGGAAGGAGAGGGAGAGACAGAGAAAGATCGATGTGAAAGAAACACATGGGTCGTTTGCCTCCTGCACTAGTCCTGACTAGGGCCCCAGGCCGGGGAGGAACCTGCATCCAAAGTGCATGCCCTTGATGGGAATTGAACCCAGAGCCCTTCAGTCTGCAGGCCGACGCTCTGTCCACTGAGCCAAACCGGCGAGGGCCATAAGCTGAAGTTCTAGCCCCCAGCACCTTAGAACATGTTCATATTTGGAAATCCAGTTGTAGCAGCTGTCATGAGCGAACATTAGATCATCCTGGATTAGGTTGGACCCTCACCCACTAGGACCGATTGCCCTTGCAGAAGGGAGATCTGGACTCCGATGCGAACATAAGCAGAGTGCCCTGTGGGGACTGGAGTGGTACCGCCACCTCGGAGTGGGGAGAGAGCCTTGCTCACACCCTGATCTCAGAGTTCAGCCTCCAGACTACGGGGCAGCCCGAGTCCTGCGGAAGCCGCCCTGCGTGTGGCCTTGGTTGCAGCAGCCCCGGGAAGCCAGAGCAATATCCCACTGGGCTTTCTGTGCCAAGACGTGCAGTCGGCACGAGACGGGTAAAGTAAAGGGCCGACTGTACCTCCTTACCCCCCACCAGGTCCTCAGTGTCTTCATTATCAAACTGTCACTGCATACTTGATTAATTAATTCATCATCATCGTATAGCTGCTCTGTGCCAGATAACATGCCGGGCACCTTGCCACTGTGTTTAATTATTTTTTTAAGTCCTCACCCGAGGATATGTTTAATGACTCGAGAGAGGAAAGGATAGAGAGAGGGAGGAACGTCGATGTGAGGAAGCAACACCAATTGGTTGCCTCCCGTAGGCACCCAAACCAAGGATGGAACCCACAACTTTTTCTGGTGTACAGGACGATGCTCCGACTACTGAGCCACTCGGCCAGGGCCTCCACGTTTAATTCCGATTCTCCTCTTTATGTACTGCGTGTGTAATGTGTGGTGTGTGTTTAACCTAGGTTGAGCTGTGGTTGTCTCTCTGTGGGAGAATCGTGCACTGTATCAGGAGTCTCGAGAAGGTAAACTGAGATCTGTTGTCAGCTGCCCAGCAGAGAGCCAGGCGCGGACTGTTGCCACGGTTGCGACAATCGCTACTGTCGCTTAGGCTCCTCAGGTGCCAGGTTCTCCACATTTAAAACCACCATTCAAGGTCAGCTCTTACATGCCTAGAGCGGGGGGGGAGGGGGGGGGTGTAGCTAACCTTCAGAAAAGCCGTCCTCCTAAAATGAGCACTTGTATGTACACAAGGGTTCATAGAAGCACACTACTCACAGAAGCCAAAAGGTGGGACTCACCCGAATGCCCATCAGCTGGGGAATGAATAAATAAAAGTGTTCTGTCAATTCAGTGGCATATTACCCAGCCAGGAAAAGGAATGGCATTGGGCGACAGGCTAGAACATGGTGGAACCTCAACAACATCGTGGGAAGTGAGAGAAGCTGGACACAAAAGGCCATCTGCTACAGGATTCCACGTAGAGGAAATATTTACAATTGGTGAATCCAGAGAGATGGGGAGCAAATTGGTGCTTGCCAGGGGCTGCGGGTCGGGAGTGGAATTTTCTTTGGGAGAGGTGAACATCTTTTGGAATTTGACAAGACGGTGGTTGCAAAACATGAATGCACTAAGTTCCACTGAATAGTACATGGTCAAATGGTTAGTACTGGGTTCTGTGAATTTCACCCGAGTAAAAAGGAAAAGCCGTTCTTGGTTAATCCTGAGGATGTTTGTGTGGCCTCAGTGAGGAGGACATTGAACAGGGTTAAATCTGTGACGGCTGAGAGCCGTCACACACTATAATCCAAATCAGGAGGCCCTTAGTGTGTATTCTGTGATATTAGAGACCTTTTCTGTGACCCGAGGCAAATCATGTTTCTGTCTGTCTACAAGGGGCATTTCCTTCCTGACACCCCCGTCTGTGGCTTTGGGGTGACACTGGGCCTTTTCCTTCCACTGCAGCTTGTGACCAGGCCCCGGCCATGCCCCATCCCCAAACCAGCTCCTGGCAAAGGAGGACGGCGTTGCTCTCACAGAACAGCTGCACCCCATCCTCTGTGGCTGGAGGCCCATCCTCAGCACCCTGCGGCCTCACTGCCCTGGTCTCTTCGGGCTGCAGACCAGAACACTGAAGGCTGGGTGGCTTATCAACAACACATTTATTCCTCACAGCTCTCAGCCTGCAGATCTGAGACCAGGGCTGGGTTCTGGTGAGGACCCTGTTCTGGCTCAGGAAGTGCCAGCTTCTCCTTTGTCCTCACAGGGCAGAAAGAGTCCCTTTCATAAGGGCACTAACCCCATTCCTGGGGGCCCCACCCTCATGCCCCAACTACATCCCAAAGACCCCACCTCCTAACACCATCAAATTGGGGATTAGGATTTCGACATTTGGGGGACACTCAAACATTCAGTCCATTGAACCCACCTCTAGATCAAAAAACAGCATTGTGGCAACAAGAAATACCCCCCAAAACAAGGACCAATATTGCATCTGGGATGGCTCCCAGCTGTGTCTGCCACCCGAATCATTAGGGGTGGCCTCTGGGCTGTGCTTTCCCTCCAGCTTCAGCCCCTCGCAGAGTTGTTACTTTTCTTAAACATGTGGGCTGTGATTCCTGCTCAGAAATCTTCAGTAGTTGTCCAGGGTCAGTGGAATGAAGTTCAAATTCTCCGTCACTTGGCATTTGAGGTCATCCTGGTCTTGTTCCCCTCTATCCATCAATCTCCTAATCTGACTCTGGACAGAGTGGCCGGCGGCTGTTCAATGGGGCCAGGCCTGCCTTTGCGTTTTTCCTAGTAGTTCCCTCCACCACCCTCCTTGGCTCAGCTCCGATGTTTTCTTCTGAGAAGCATATCTTCCCCAGTCCCGCCTTTGTGGGCATGGTCACAGTGCCCAGGTCTGTCTGTCTGTCCGTGCTTGCAGTCTCACAAGGCTCTGCAAGGGCAGGTGGCACCTCTGTGTACCCCGCCCCAAGCTCTGTGCCTGGAATAGGGGATGAGCCTGGGGAGCACGTGCCGTGTGGAAAGGGGTGAACGGCAAGGAGAGAAAAGGGAAGGACGTCACTGCCTTCTCTTTGCCGTGTGCTGCCAAGGCCGTGGGATGTGGGGGAAGAACAGACTCGGCGAGTTAGATGCATGGGGAGGGCGGGAGTGTGGGGCGGACTGGTGTGCGTGTTGCAGCGGCCGCCCTCGTTAAATGCTTACTGAGTGTTTGCTTAAGCAGAATGGAAATGTGCGGCGTGCCTGCTGAAGTCATCCTTTTCCAGAATGAAAATCCAAAGAACAGGGACCAAAACCCTCCCCGCGGTGGCTTCCCGGGCCGCCGCGTGGATGTGATGAGGAGCTGGTTTAGCATTCCGGAGAAAACCGTGACAGTCAGCCTTCCGGAGCCGAAGGCCGACCCCGGAACGCTGCACATCCTCGGGAAAGATCCATTTGCATTAAAGATCTGTGTGGCGAGGCATAGTCAAAGAGGTTAATGCTGTAAGTGGGAATTTTTGATTGCTCCTCCATCTCTTTGCCCTTTTTGCTTCTGCACCTGTGTCACCCCCCAAAGAGGGCTCCGCGCTGCACGTGACATTCGCCCTGCCCGCCTGTTGACAGCTCTATCAAACTGGCGCTCCTGCCCTTCAAAAGCAGCACCTGGGCCCGGCCGGCGTGGCTCCGTGGGTGAGCGTTGGCCTGTGAATCCAGGAGCTCCCGGTTGGATTCCCGGTCGGGGCACATGCCTGGGTTGTGGGCTCAGCTCCTAGTGTGGGGCATGCAGGAGGCAGCCAATCAGTGATTCTCATCATGGATGTTTCTCTCTCTCCTTCTCTTTTCCTCTCTGAAATCAATGGAAATGTCTATTAAGGAAACAAAGCAGGACCTGGGTTGTATGGTGGACGATAAGGGGTGGGAAGTAAGGGAAGGACCTGGGATATAGGTCCGTGCCTTCTACTTCTCCAGGCCAATGGCGGCGGCTTTGGAGGAAATGCCTCCCAGGGAAGCTGCTGTCCTTTTGGGCATGTGTCCCCGTGGAAACATGTCCGTGCCTTTAATGCGGGCCGGTGGTGCCGTAGCCTGGTTTCTCAGCCTGAGCCCGTCAGCATTTGGAGCTTGATAACCATTTGCAGTGGGGGGCTGTCCTTGGAAGATATTTATCAGCATCCCTGACCTTTACCTACTGATGCTCATAGCACCCCATGCTTCCCAGTCTTGATCGTTAAAATTTGCTAGACATCGCCACGTGTCCCTGGGGTGGGAGGCAAACTCCCCCCACTTGAGGTCCACTGCCTTAGAGGCTCAGCGTGTAGGTAAGTAGGGGCTAGTCCAGGAGGAAGTGGAGGCAGGCAGGTGGGAAGTCAGGGAGGTGTGGACGTGGCGTCCTTTATTTAGGGGGTGGTCCAGCATTGGAGCTGGGAGGGGCGAGGTCCTCGGGGAGGCAGGTGTTGGAGGTCTGTGATGCCACACCCAGGAGGTCAGAAGTCTTGGGTTGATCCCTGGGTCCTGCTTCCCAGCTGTGTGACCCAAGTCACGTGGCCTTTGGAGCCTCGGTGCCCCTGTCTGTCAAGTGGAGACGCACAGACTGTTTGCCGAGCCTGAGTGAATGAAGATCGCCTGGAGATGCCAGTGTGGTACCTGGTACTCCTGTTGCCCGATTAATGGGGTCTGCTTTCCTGAGTGCTCTGGGTCCAGTTACACCCAGGTCCCTGGGCCCCAGCAGCTCAGGTGCTATTCATCCAGCCACCCAGGTTCTCCGCTCCAATTCCATGTTCATTTTCAAGGCCAAACTGACTTCCGTAAGTGGGATGCTCTGAAGCTCAAAAGATACTGGAACATGCATTGTTCATCACTGTGACCTTGAGCACTTGAGATGGGCAGGGCTGTCTCCCTATATCCTGTGTCTTCTCCCCCGCCCCGCCCCCCTCAGACCACCCCGCTCCTATCTTCTTTCCGAGTGTTCTTTCCTAAGCTCCAAGGGCCCTTCTTTTGCTTCTAACTTGTTTCCTGTGCCCATTTCCTTTATTGCTTACTTGGTATTAGGGGTGGGGCCTTTGGCAGGTGATTATGTTATGAGGATGGGGCCCTCCCAAGTAGTATTAGTGCTCTTATATAAAAGAGGCCTGAAAGAGTTTCCTCACCTTTTCTGCCTGAGGACACAGCAAAAAGATTGAACCAGGAAGCGGAGTCCTTGCTGGTATCTTAATCTTGGGTTCCCCAGCCTCCAGAATTGTGAGACCTAAAAATTTGTTGTTTAAAAACCACCCAGTCTATGGTATTTTTGCTATAGAAGCCCACATGGAGCAAGATGCCCTTTGATCCGCTTTGTGGACATCACAGCAAGGGGGGCAGTTGTGTCTGTGCTATCCATAAAATTTGATTGGTAGAGCAGCTCAAATTCAGCTGATTTATTTTAATGTTGTTATGGCTAGTACAGCATCTTAAGTTGCTGTGTAATCATATATTGGATTTCATTTGATCTCCCTCAACTCTTACAGCAACTCTTTGTGCTAGATATTGCCACGAGCTTTCCTGAAAAAAGATGACTTGTGTAGCTGCTCCACCGACATGCAGACCCCAGATCCTGACGCCCCGTCTCTGTACGTGCTGAGAGGCCACGTGAAGTGCAGGCATGCCTTGGAGTTTGCTTGTAGCATAACAGAAATGAGGTGGGCAAAACCTCAGGCCGCAGGTAGCGTGTCCCCCGCCAGAGCTGTTTGAAATGGGGGGTTGACTAGACTAGAGACTCTGGTGAGGCCTCTGCCCCTTGATATGGGACAGCCCAGTGGTTCCAGGGACAGAAGGACCAGTTTCCCCACAGCCAGAGGACCTGATGTCGTAGTGGGATCGAGACAAACTAAGGTGACAGGAATATGATGATTTTTCAAAATTATTTATTTATTTATTTATTTATCTTTATTTTTAATCTTTATTGTTCAGTTTATTAATTACATTGTTCCCCTCCCCCCCCATAGTTCCCCTCCACCTGGTACCCATCCCACCCTCTGCCCTCACCCCCCTCCACTGTCCTCTCCCATAGTTGCATGATTTTTGTCCAGTCTCTTGCTGCACTTCCCACACCCCCTTTCTCCCCAAGAGTTGTCAGTCCATTCCCTCTCTATGTCCGTGATTCTGTTACATTCACCAGTATATCCTGCTCATCAGCTTATTAATTCACTTCATTTTTAGATTCATTTGTTGATAGATGTGTATTTGTTGTTCCTAATTTACACTTTTATCTTTTTCTTCTTCCTCTTCTTAAAGAATATCTTTCAGCATTTCATATAATATTGGTTTGGTGGTGATGAACTCCTTTAGCCATTTCTTATCTGTGAAGCACTTAATCTGACCTTCAATTCTGAATGATAGCTTTGCTGGATAGAGTAATCTTGGTTGTAGATTCTTGCTGTTCATCACTTTGAATATTTCTTGCCACTCCCGTCTGGCCTGCATCGTTTCTGTTGAGAAATCCTCTGACAATCGTATGGGTGCTCCCTTATAGGTAACCAACTGTTTCTCTCTTGCTGCTTTTAATATTCTCTCTTTGTCTTTTGCTCTTGGCATTTTAATTATGATGTGCCTTGGTGTGGTCCTCATAGGGTTCCTATATATTGGGGGTCGGTGCGCTTCTTGGACTCCTAAGTCAATTTCTTTCACCAGGTGTGGGAAGTTTTTGGTCACTATTTCTTCAAATAGGTTTTCATTGTCTTGCTCTCTCTCTTTTTCTGGCACCCCTATAATTCGGATGTTGGTATGCTTGAGGTTGTCCCAGAGGCCCCTTACACTATCTTCAATTTTTTGGATTCTTTTGGTTTCTTGGTTTTTCAGCTGAGTGGATTTTACCTCTTTGTATTTCAAATGTTTAACTTGGTTCTTGGGGTGCTCCAGAGCACTTTTAGGTCTTTGTATAATATTTTTTATTTCAGTTAATATATGCTTAATTTCTGGTTGGTCCTTTTTCATATCCTTGAGAGTCTCCTTTATATCCTTGAAGGTCTCCTTCCTTTCCTTGTAGGACTCATTCATTTCCACGTTGGTGTTGATCATTTCCTTTGTTGTCCTGCTTATTTCCTTATAGGCCTCGACCTTTTTTTGGAGCCTCTTGAGAAGCCCTATAACCGTGGTTTTGAATTCCATGTCCAGTCGTTTTTATTCCTTCATTTCTTTCACATCTGATTTCTTTCCATGTCTCTGCATGGTGGCTGCTTCCCTGAGTTGGTCAATTAGCTTTGTGTGGTAGACTTCCTACTAGGGACAGTGGCTCAGCCTCCCCAATTACCTGAGGTGGATATGGGTTACACAGTCTTGCTGAAGTTAAGCTCAGGTTAATCGTTGTTAGCACTTGGAGGGGTTGACCTCCAGGCCAATTGCCTGTGAAGTTTAGCTGTGCCCAGCTTGGATGGGCGTAGTCTCTGGGCCAAGCAGGCCGCGTTAGCTCCACCCTATGCAGCCCCAGGGACTCTGTGCCGGGGGCAATGGCTGCCAGCACCTCTGAGAGAGAGCCTCTGCCTGAGCTCCACCGGCTGTCGGGGAATTCAGACTCTCCCCAAATGAGTCTGCACACCCAACGTCTCACCCAGGGTCGTAAAACAAAGCAGTCTGACGGTTTTCCAAATGAGAGAGCAAGTCGCAGAGTGCTCTCTGCGTGGTCATACAGCCGAGCTGTTCACGCAAGCTGCCTTCTCCACAAGCCGGGAGACCCCTGCAGCACCCGAGCTTCGGCGTGCCCTCCCACTGTCCAGTTTTCACCCCGTATGATAGTGGGTTCCCTGGACTTCGCCCAGAGCTGGAGAATCAGTCCAGTGGGACGTCTTTGTGTCCCCGTTTGAGAAAACTGGCCGGTTTTCAGCCGCCCGCCCTCTCCGCTGGCGCGTGCTCCAAACCTCTCTCAGCGGGAATCTTCAACGCTGTCCGCCGCCGCTCCTCCGAGTCACAGTGTCTTATCTTCAGTTTTATTTGTGGAATTTTCACTTGGCCAGGTTTCTGGTGATTCTGGAAGGTGTTTGTTCTTTCGTTAAGTTGTAGTATTAAAATTGCTGAGCATGACAGCAAGATAGGTGTTTTACCTATGCCGCCATGTTGGTTCTATCGATTTTTCAAAATAATTTAAAATATATCTTCATTGATTTCAGAGAGGTGTGTTGGTGGGGGGGAGAGAGAGAGAGAGAGAGAGAGAGAGAGAGAGAGAGAATGAATCATTGATCCATTGCCTCCCGTACGCCCCCTCCTGGGGATCGAGCCTGCAACCAAGGGCATTTGCTCATCTAAGAATTGAACTGTGACCCTCCTGGTTCATAGGCTGATGCACATCCACTGAGTGACCACTGCCAGGCGTGAATTTTTAGACAGAGCCTCCAGGCCCAGAGAGAGGCCACATGCCTCTTGTGTGTTTCTCCTTGTGGAGCAGAGAGGGGGGAGGAAGGAAATGCCGTGAACCAGCACGTGACCTCACACATAACAGAGCATGTCTGGGGGCACACCGTTGCCACAGGGACCTGCTTAAGGTGAGGTGAGGAGTTTGTTCCTGTATTACACAAGTCATACAGTCAGACAGCTGGCAGGCTTTCGTTTAAAGGGGACTTACTGAAACAATGCAGTGAGGAAGTTGGGTCATGGCAGCCAGAAGGTGCACGGCTGGGGCTGAGCAGGGGTTGGGGATTACGTTTGAAATTTGAGGTTGTATTGTTTGTGAGGACACCAGGTGCTAGAAGCTGAACCTGGTCCCTGGTCCATGTGAAGGGACAGATGCTTTGAAGTGGTCATTTTTTGTCATGGAATTTTGGTGGAGAGGCAGAGGAGTGTGTGGTGGGAGCTCCCGTCTTCAGGGAATGAGAGGAGCTGCCCAACGACAGTGGCAAGGACAGAGAGGAAGGGAGCCACCGGAGCAGGAGGGTCCTTCCTACGTAAAGGGGCAACCCCTAGAGATGGCGGGAAGCCGGGCACAGAGCCACATCCTGGGCCTCGGGCGCACGCCGTGAGGAGTGGGAGGAAGGGGAAGCGGGATCCTGGCAGCAGCTGGCCTTCCACACAAGTGCAGGAGGTCGGATGAAGTGGGAGGAAGTTGTGGATAAAGGGGGATTTGCTGATCACACAGGGGGAGTTCCACAGTTGTGCTTGGGAGGAAGGAGTGGGCTGAGCTGGGGTGACAAGGTAGTGTGTCCAGTGATGAATGTCCAAGGAGGCTGCTGGTTGAGACTCAGATAGTCATAGAGCCGCTCGGTACACACTTAGTGATGGTCTCTTATGGGCCAGGTCTGTGCCAGCCACACACAGAGCTGTGATGGCCACAGCAGGCAGGCTGCCTGCCCTTGAGTCTGATTGGATAGTGATTGGGCAGATACAGGCTGGGTATCAGTGTGTGTGTGTGTGTGTGTGTGTGTGTGTGTGTGTGTATGTATGTTTTCAGGAAACACTAGCATTTGAGTCCCAGCATTTCCAACAACGAAATCAATGTTGTTAACCTCTCGGTCTCGGTTTTCCTTTTTACAAGAGGGAGAGAATGATGCCTCCGTGGATGGTTCAGTCATTATTCAAACCTGTGAGGAGTGGTTTTGATGGGAAGGGGGCCGTCATCAAAGCCACCTCTAGTCCAGAAGATGCTTTTGTGTAATTAGAAAAAGGCACCTTTCCTTCTGGAAACTCTGTTTCCATCTGCTAAGAGAACTGTTATAATAAACACACCATCCTGGAGGGGAATGGCTCTCCAGAGGCACTGGCCAGTCCCTCGTTGGGGTGGGGGGAGGAGAGGAGAGGAGAGGAGAGGAGGAGGCCCACTCTGTGTATTAACCCGCTGTGTACTGGGTGCTTTAGCAAGTCATGTGCCGCTTAGTGATGGGGACAGTGAGAAATGCGTTCTTAGGCGATCAATACAACAACCATGGAATAGCCTGTTACACACCTAGGCCAGCGATCGGCAAACTCATTAGTCAATAGAGCCAAATATCAACAGTGCAATGATTGAAATTTCTTTTGAGATCCAAATTTCTTAAACTCCTTCTAAACTTCTTCTTAAACCTTCTTCAAAATAGACTCACCCAGGCCATAGTATTTTGTGGAAGAGCCACACTCAAGGGGCCAAAGAGCCAGTTTGCTGACCACGGACCTAGGCTATGTGGAATGCCATGGATGTGTGCTCCGTGGTTGATGGGAATGCCCTTATGCATGCATGACTGGACAGCCCTCTACCTGCCGGTGTGCACTCGAATCACCTGGGATTTTGCTCAGAGGCAGAGAGTGATGGAGTGGGGCCGGTGCAGGGCCCCTTTCTGCTGCCAATTCCACTGGGTCCCGGACCACACACTGGATGGCAATGGTTGAGTATCAGCCTTTGTCCTAGATGCTGGGCTCATGGAGAATTGTAAAACCTGATCCTCAGCCCTTCGGGGGTTTTAGTCTCATGAAGAGAGATTAATGCTCAGGACATGGTGAGACCACAGCTGAGTGTCAGGAATGTGTGACTGTGGGAGTTCAGACCGGAGGGGAAGGAAGCTTCGGGTCTGGACTTGAAACGGTGAGACTTGAAATTCCTCCCCGGTCCCAGCGGAGGAGAAAGGGCGTTGTAGGAGTGTGGGTGAGCGGACGGCTTGGGTTTAGCCACGAGCTGGCCATCTACTAGCAATGGCGCACATAACGATAACAGCAGAGCCAGCATGAGGGTCCGACTGCTGTAGGACCTATTTTATGAGCTCAGTCCAGTGCTCTGCACTCTTAGGAACCTGGAGAGCACCTTGCAAGAATGGGTCACTGGAAGGAGATGGGGGTGACCATAGGTGACTGACAGGATTCAGCCGATCTAGTTAAAATCCATGGCCCAAATCTGTTTCAGTGCTCATAGGATCTGTTTGGGATCCTAAGTGATTCTGAAGTGTTTCTTAGACTTTTTTTGGGGGGGGGGCGGGGGGTAGGAGAGGATATGTAGACGTTTAGTCTCTTTTCATGTGCAATGTTTCTAGACAACCCACACATCTTGAACACTCTTGAAAAATCCTCTGCACATCCTCCATGCTAATTAAAAGATAGCCTGGGGTGTGGATCGGGGAGGTGTGGCGCTGTGTTGGGAGTGTAGGCTTCTGACTGGAGTCTTTCAAGTGGTAACCAGCCCTGCCTAACTAGCCACGCCTGCAGGCTGTGCATTCCCAATTAGAGTCCCTGGGATGCTAACTCACCGCACCTAGCCTGGCAAGTAAAACTCACACACGTGTTCTATGAGGGCATTTTGAATCACAAAACAGTGTAGCAGGAAGGCGTGATGATATCAAGCTTTTACATATTTTTAAATTATACAAGCCACGCATACTCCTTGTGTAAAATTAGGAAAGAATATAATCACAGGATTGAAATGACTCTCGTTCTACCCATAGAGAGAACTCTCAGTACTCATACCTTTTCCATATCTGTGGTTATGGAGATACTTAAACATGTACGTACAGTTTCTCCCACTGGGCTGAAGGATACGTGCAGTCATAGTTTGTGTTCAGCTTTGAATCCTCCTTTTGTGGCTTAAAGAGGGCGTGATCATTTTTCCGGCTCATGCGTTGTTCTCTATAAATGTGACCTTTGTTGGTTCAGACATGGGAGGAGACAGGTGGAGGAGATGCTTAGGAGGAGAAATCGACCAGCTAGGTCAAGAAGTTTTGTGTTGGATTTGAGGGGGGCTTGGTTAGTGATGAGTTTTAAACCCCTGGGTTAATGGCCGGGTGGGCAGTCTTCCTTCCGCCAGGTAAGGCAAGGTAGAGACTGGTGTTCCTTCGGTCATTTGCACACGTGTGGGATGCAATTTCCAACCTTCCAGTTCCTTCCTTCCTTTCTTCTTCTTGTGTTGGTGCCTGTATTGACTTCCTGGAGAAACTTCTGATAAATATGGAGGTTTCTCTTAAAAATGTGTCTTTAGAGCACAGAGGTGTCATTTAAAAGTCAAATCCATGAAGGAGTATTTTTCCACCTGCTGAGTTTAATTTCAGGTGCCCGCGTTATCATAAAATGCAAGCCGACCTTGACTCTGTTTTAAAACTTTACATAAATTGTGCGAGTTGAAACGAACGGGTGCAGATGGAGAGAGGAAGAGGAGGGAAAGAAGTGTTTTAAGGAGTCTTTGAAAATGTTATTTAAATATCAGGGCCACTTGAGTTCAGTTTTTGGTATACCCCTACTTTCCCCTGAAGTGCACATTCCTCTATCGCTCTCTGATTGCACTTCTATCTATTCTACTTTATTGTCCCTTGGAACAGGAGCAAACACTGGTGATGTATTTGACTCTGGGGAAGGAAATATTCATAAGATGCAATATAAAGGATTGAGGTTAGATCAAAAGGCAGATGCCCCTTGAAGGGGTCAGTTTCTTAGGGGAAACAGAGCCGTTTCTCCCTCCCCCTCTGTATAACCTTTGGCCCATTAATGAATCTTTTTGGTCTTAGGTTTCCTATCCATAAAATAGGGATAAAAAATACGTTATTTTGAGAACTAAACAAATAAAAAAAAAACTAGAAAAATGCTTTATACACCATAAATGCCATTACTGCTCGTCATCTGTATTCTTATACGTGAATTGTTTAAAAACAAACAAACAAACAAAAAACCCATGTGATTTTAATGGGCGATAACTCCTGAAGGAGAATTGGGTAGGTAAGTTTTTCAGGTAAAATCACTTGGCTTGTCAGGCAGTGCCTACTTGCTGAAATCTGTTTTCTGCCAAACCCTGTCTCGGGGAGCATGGGAGAGGGAGGGAGAAAAGCATAAAGTACCCTGTTTTCCCAAAAGTAAGACATCCCCCGAAAATAAGACCTACTTGCTGTAATATAAGGCATCCCCCCGAAAATAAGATCTAGCAAGAATTAATTTAAGACACTGTCTTATTTTCGGGGAAACAGGGTAAGACTGCTGTTAGGTTCTTAGGAAGACCGGGTTACCCTGCCAAGCGCTTGATGGGGCTTTGCTAGTCGCTCGAGGGATTTCTTATTTCAGCCTCATACCCACCCGCCCAGACTGAGGGTGTCCCTCTGCTGTGCAGGTGGATGAAGCAAAGCTTACGTGGGGCCAGGTCCTAGTGTGGCCGGATTCCCCCTGCCTTCCGCCCCCAAACACTCCCTCCCCTGAGATCACCAGCGTTTCCCTTTGCTCATTCTTAGTGAAGATGCTCATTCTTAGTGACCAGTGAGGTTTGTTTGTGGGGTGTCTCCTTCCCGGGGGGCACTTTTCTGAAGTCCACATTCTTGGTTTAAAGGGATTTTGCTTCTATCGTCTTTCCTGTTTTGTGCTCACCCCCTAGCCCAGTGGCCTTTCATCTGTTTTAAACATTTAGAGAAGCGCCCGAGGGGTGGCGAAGACAGCCCAGCCTGTCATGTGGAGATGGGCTCCGTGGGGTGTTTATTGCTGCACACAAACTCCTGAAGCTTGGGAGGGCCGCCTCTGGTTAGAATCGGATTCCATTTATTCGTTCAGCAGACCTGAAAGAGACGGCGGGACGTGGAGGCTTAGGGACGCCGGTGAATCCGACGGGGTTTGAGCGTTTTTCTGGAAACACCACGGCTGGTGGGGAAGGGAGACATTGTCACATGGGGTGTGAGGGTCCTGGCAGAGGGAAGGACCTGTGGGGGTAGCTGAGGGACACCATTCCTTGGGAACTGAAGCCTTACGTGGGAGCTGCCTGCAGCCGTGGCCTCTGCTCCGGCAGGAGTTTCCCTGGGGACCTCGCTCGCGCTCCACCTGCAGCCCATGTGACTCTGTGAGGAGGTGACAGAGATGGGAGTTCATGGTCTGGCGGGTTTTTAATTCCTTTGTAAGTTGCATGAGTTTCTGGTTATAGACTCAGGCGAGAGGTCGTGTCCTCTGCTCCATCTGTGTAGGCCTTGGCCCTCCTCTGTTCTTCGCATCCTCTGCGTGGCCTAAGGATTGTCCCTCTGCAGACGGCTGTGGGCTGTCTCCATGTCCCTCCCCACTCTCTGCACATCTTCACTGTGGTCCATGCTTTTCTGGGCTCTCCTTCTGTGTTAAAGATGAGTG
Source organism: Antrozous pallidus (assembly GCA_027563665.1). Lineage (NCBI taxonomy): Eukaryota > Metazoa > Chordata > Mammalia > Chiroptera > Vespertilionidae > Antrozous > Antrozous pallidus. The sequence continues at coordinate 109,840,882 of CM050513.1, read as the reverse complement.
TGTGTAGGCTTTCCAAGGCAATGGAGATCTCGTGCCTCGTGTGTGTGTGTGTGTGTGTATGTGTGTGTGTGTGTGTGTGTGTGTGTGTGTGTGGTGTCAGCCCTGCGTGCCTTCCCCTGGGCTCTCTGCAGGGAACACGGGAACTGTTTCACCCCCCTGGCCGCACACGGGAGCCATCAGCAACTTCCTCATCCTTCCCTGGAGCTGCCTGTTCCCAGCCGCACAGTCTCAGTGTCTGTGCACATTTTATGCCGGCCTCTCCCGTTACATTGTGCTCTTTGACGCCAACCCTCATTCCGCTTTTTCAAAACACAGCACCTGCCTAGTACTTGGCATGTACAAGGTGCTCACGAAACACTCCTGTAATGAGCGTGTTCGTTCAGGCTTCACAGGCAACCCATAGTAGAAATGCATGTGGCGTTTAAGTGTGCGCATTAGAGGGGGGGGGGGGGGGAAGCCAGCGCCCTTATCCTTTATTTGTTTATTTGCTGAGGAACTGTTTCCGCTTTGATAGATGGCAGGGTGCAGCAGCATCCCTCGGGGATAAGGGTTCGCAGGAAGCTGTAGCCGAGTCAGCCTCCTCGCGGGAGCCACAGCGTGTTCTCTCCGCAATCTGCATCCACTTACAGCCCTGCCCCTCTGCTCTTCCTTCACAGGGAGTATTATGAGGGAGGCCGAGGACGCCACGCTCCGGGCAGAGAAGCGGCTCTGGGATTAGGGATTGCCACTTCCGAGAGGATGCTGGGCATCTGCAGGGGGAGACGGAAATTCCTGGCTGCCTCGTTGACTCTTCTCTGCATCCCAGCCATCACCTGGCTTTACCTGTTTGCCGGGAGCTTCGAAGGTAAGAAGGAAGCTTTCGTGCAGCGAGAGGGACCCGGGGCGGGGTGGGGGAAGAACGCCGGCTGTCCCAGCGTCCCGGGGAGAGCCTCCGAGCCGTCTGATCTCAGCTGGGCGTTTTGTAGAAGCGAATCCCCATGCCCCGTCACGGGGAAAGGCTTGGCTAGCTTCTCACAGGTCGATGGGGGGGGGGGGGGGGGTCTGGAATGTGAGGAGAAAAAGACACAAACGCCAGATCAGGTGCGCCTCGACGCAGGGGCGTGGAGGAGGTGGCGAGTTGGATCGCTGTGTTGGTGACAGGCAAGGCTGGGCCCTGGAGGGATGACTTAGCTATTCCTGGAGGCAGATGTTGTAGTCTTTCTTCCATCTCTTCATTCACGTAGTCCCATATTCAACGTGTGTTATTGCTGTTGCCGCCGCCGCGGTTTACATCTCCGCTAAACCAGGTGCTGGACGTGCGGTGATGCCACACCTGGGCCTTCACAGCTCAGTGCGGGAGGCGGACAGGTGAACACTCACCTGATGGCTGCACAGGCTGTGCGTGGTGTGAGGAGGCGAGCGTCGGAGCTGTGGCCGGGCTTGGTGAAGGCTCATCAGTCCTCCCTGGCCCAGTACAGGAACGCAACAGAAGTCAGACCCTCCCCAAACCAATGGAAACGAACGCTAATCCCTGCCACTTCTCAGAAATCATCAGCAAAGACAAGACTTGCCATTCTCGCAGCCAGCAGTTCCAAACACTGTGCGCTGTGTATCAGAGGTGGTTTTCTGAGCCTGGGGAGGAAGGCGTGGCGGTGTTGGCAAGCACAGCTTTCTCCTCTCTACCCCCACCCTTGAATTAAAAGGGAAAAATGAACTCAAAGGAAAGTCTGATTCAAGGAAGTCAGTACTGTGTTTTTAAACATGTTCTTTATGCATAATTTTATTGACAGCTCAAGGCTACCTTTTAATTAGGAGTTGCACTTCACTTTCCAAGATTTGCCCTGAGGGAGCCAGACTGAATATAAAGGAGGCGGAACTGAGTGTGGGCATGTCAGGGAAGGCCCCTGAGCCACACCTCTGCCCCTCCCCTGCCCCAGCAGCCCCTGCAGATGGAGGGCTGGAGAGCAGGAATGATGCCAGGGCAGTGTGCATGGATAATTTTCCGTAAAAGGATCGGAGGGAGGAAGGTGAGCTGGTGATAAGCCTAGGAGAGATATAAGGAAACTAGGGGCCCGGTGCACAAAATTCGTGCACTGGGGGTCGGTGATCCCTCAGCCCAACCTGGGAGCCTCACACATATTGGGAGCCTCAGGGAATGTCCTACTGACCACTCACCCCCAGCCTGCCCAAGGCCTAAAGCCTCTGGCCAAAGCTTAAGGCCTTGGGCACCCAGCCATCGCCCTGCAATGGGGCTGATGGCTGGCTCTACCTCAGCCCCCCAACCCCAACCTGGCCCAGGTCTTCGCCCCAGCTCATGCCTGGCTAGCCCGGGTTTCAGCCTTGCACCCCCAGCCCAGGCCCTCTCCCTGACCAGCGTGCAGCCCTGGCTGCCTCTGTCCCACCCCCCCACCCCTAGCCCTGCCCTTCGCCCCAGCCCCGCCCATTGGCCCTGGCCACCTCAGTCCTGCCCACCCCCCCAGCCCTGGTCACCTCAGCCCCACCCCCTCCAGTCCTGGATGCCTCGGCCCCACCCCCCACAGCCCTGGCCTCCTCAGCCCCACTCCCCGGTCTAGGCTGCATGCTTGCTGGCTGGCTCCGTCCCAGCTCCTGATTGGCTGGTGGCCATGGCTTGATGGGGTATAGTGAAGGTACGGTCAATTTGCATATTACTCTTTTATTAGATAGGATGTTTTTCTAGGGATGATGGAGGAGCCCTGATAAAACAAGGCTATGAGGGGCTGGGGCTTGACTCGGTTTAATGCATTAAAACATTGAGTTTCATAGTATAACTGCTAATAATAATACTATAACAATAATGAGGATGACAGTATTAGCTATTTGTGGGGGGGTTTTTTTTTGGTGTTTTTTTAAAATATATATTTTTATTTATTTCAGAGAGGAAGGAAGAAGGAGAGAGAGATAGAAACATCAATGATGAGAGAGAATCATTGATTGGTTCTGGGACTCAAGCCCACAACCCTGGCATGTGCCCTTGACCGGAATCGAACCTGGGACCCTTCAGTCCACAGGCTGACACTCTATCCACTGAGCCAAACCAGCTAGGGCAAGCTATTAGTTTTTTGAGCATTTCTACCTGCCAGGCATTGTTGTTAGGACTTGACGCATTTGGATTTTTTTCACAAGAATCCTGTGTAATAGGTAGGGATGAGAAGGCAGGGCAGGTAAACTTTAGGGATCCGCCCAAGGCCCCAAAGGCAGTCAAGATGGGGCCTGGACTATTGGATTCAAGAGCTGGGGATTTTCACTATAAAACCGTGTTATAGTCAGGGCCTCAGTGAGGCAGCAGACTTTGGCGAGGGGTTTGACAGAGTGTCACATGACGCTTCTGGTGCTGTGAGGGAAATTGCAGAATTTTCATTTGCACTCATTGCTAGAAACGCAACCTTAAAGGTTTGGGCAAAAAGGGGATTTGGGGGCTAACAAAACCTGTAAGTTCGAAGTGGCTTCAGGTATAGTTGGATCCAGGGGCTCAAGTGATATCTGTGTAGCTCAGTCTCTCTTCATCCCTTTGCTCTGCTTTTCTCTTCTGTGGTTTTTTTTTTTTCAGGGTAGTTTTTCCTACATGGAAAAAGCTTTAGTTTATGACTTATCCTCCCCAGACCCTATAGAAAGAGTTCTCCCTCCCCCAAGTCTCCATGCTTGCCTCTGAGTGGATTGCTTCTAGTTGCTTGTCCAGAGACCAGTCACTGAGTGGGAGGCTGGGGATGGCAGCCCCGAGCTCTGTGCCTGTTTCTGGTCATGGGGTAGAGAGGAGTTCCCCTGAAACAAGGGTGACATCGGGGGAGGGGTGGCCCCAAAGGTAAATGGAGGAGAGAATCGACGGTGATCGGCGTTGGAGCGTTCATTCGTGGCTGTGCTTTGCAATGTGTTGATGTCCACCTGAAGACTCTCTCCAGCATCACACTGTCTTCCCCACCCTGGCTGATGGGGTGACTGTGATCCTGGACTCTGAGTGATTTTATTAGATTGGCAGGTAGGTTACAGGAAACAGGGAGGATTGAGGAAGTACTCTGCAACCACGCACAGACTGGGGTAGGTTCTATACCTAGAACTGTGAAGCTTAACAAGAAATTCTACCTTTGGGACCAAATCGGAAACCGCTTTCAGTTGGGGGTGGGTAATTGGGCACAGCCATATTCCAGCTAGAATGGTAAAGCTGACAGCTTTCTTTTCCTGGGTAGCAGTCCACAGCGGGGCGCGGCATTTGTTTCCAGGACTGACTAGATACGGCCGCACACTAAGGAGAATCCAGGTGAATGATGGCACCGATCCAAGCTTGGTTCCACGAGACACGGTGGGAAGAACTGAGACTGTTTACCCTGGAGAAGCGGAGGCTCCAGGTGGATGCGTCAGCTTCAGCAAACAGTCAAAGGGCTGTCACCTGGCAGAGGTCAGGATGACTCTGATGGCCCCAAATCCACCGAGGGCTGTGACAGGGGGCCCAGAGTCCAGCTTGTCTCAATGAGGATCATTCTGTTCGGTGCGGGCCTGAGCTGCCCTGGGAGGAGGGAAATGCATGCCGTGAGGTGTGTGCAAACACGAGGCAGCACACGGGAGGGAGTGATCATGGGGGACACTAGGACAGGGTGACCTGGGGGAGGGAGTGAGCATGGGGACACTAGGACAGGGTGACCTGAGGGGAGGGAGTAAGCATGGGGACACTAGGACAGGGTGACCTGGGGGAGGGAGTGAGCAGTGTGGACAGTAGGACAGGATGAACTGGGGGAGGGAGTTGAGCAGTGTGGACAGTAGGACAGGATGACCTGGGGGAGGGAGTTGAGCAGTGTGGACAGTAGGACAGGATGAACTGGGGGAGGGAGTTGAGCAGTGTGGACAGTAGGACAGGATGAACTGGGGGAGGGAGTAAGCAGTGTGGACAGTAGGACAGGATGACCTGGGGGAGGGAGTTGAGCAGTGTGGACAGTAGGACAGGATGAACTGGGGGAGGGAGTTGAGCAGTGTGGACAGGATGAACTGGGGGAGGGAGTTGAGCAGTGTGGACAGTAGGACAGGATGAACTGGGGGAGGGAGTTGAGCAGTGTGGACAATAGGACAGGATGAACTGGAGGAGGGAGTGAACAGTGTGGACAGTAGGACAGGATGACCTGGGGGAGGGAGTGAGCAGTGTGGACAGTAGGACAGGATGACCTGGGGGAGGGAGTTGAGCAGTGTGGACAATAGGACAGGATGAACTGGAGGAGGGAGTGAACAGTGTGGACAGTAGGACAGGATGACCTGGGGGAGGGAGTGAGCAGTGTGGACAATAGGACAGGATGAACTGGGGGAGGGAGTGAACAGTGTGGACAGTAGGACAGGATGACCTGGGGGAGGGAGTGAGCAGTGTGGACAGTAGGACAGGATGAACTGGGGGAAGGAGTTGAACAGTGTGGACAATAGGACAGGATGACCTGCGACCTCTGACCCAGATATCCTGAGGCTATTAAAGGCTGAGTGTTTGTGGGGTCATGTAGGCTAGGTGGAGCTCCAGCCGTTGCTGCAGACAGGGGTGCACTCCCAGCTGGTTCTCGGAGACATCCTGTCTGGGTAAACACTACCTTGCCATCTATTTATTGCCACCCTTGAGTTTTCTGCTTCAAGGCTGGTGGGGCCATAAATAAGGCACAGAGATGCCGTCTGCACTCGCGGCAGCGCTCTTCATTCTTAATGGGGGTTTATTTATTTCCCAGCCCTGTTTAATTTCAGGGGAACTCCCGAGAGCAGAGCCTAGAACGCTCCCTGGAATGGGGACAATCTGAGCGTCAAATTCACAGCGAGATGACAGGCAGCTGCAGGATGGATTGAGGGAGCCCGGCCTGGGTGGGCCTCTCAGGCCCTGGCATCAGCCAGAGTTGCTGGGGGTAGGGACCCCACCCTTCCTCTTTCTCGAGCTGCATCTCCCCCGATGGGAGATGATATAGAAATGAAGCACTCCCCGTGAGCGGTTAACACTCTACGAGGTTATGCTTCCAAATATTTCGCGTGAGTTAGAAAGGGCCCGTCTTGCCCAGGCAGTGTGGCTCCGTGGTCGAGTGTCCACAGGTGAACGAGATCACGCTTCAGTTCCCGGTCAGGGCACATGCCCGAGTTGTGGGCTCCATCCTCAGTAGGGGGCGTGCAGGAGGCAGCCCATCAATGGTTCTCTCTCCTCATTGATGTTTCTAACTTTCTCTCTGAAATAAAAATATACTTTTAAAGGTTATTTAAATAACTAGTGGTATATTTATCTAGTGAAGTAATTCGGAACAGTGAGTGTGGATATACTCCCAGATAGTGTTGAGCAGAAGACAGAGGCAACCCGAGTGGGCATGGCTCCGCGGATAGAGCGTCGGCCTGCGGACTGAAGGGTCCCATGTTCGATTCTGGTCAAGGGCACATGCCTGGGTTGCGGACTCAGGCCCAGTGGGGGGCGTGCAGGAGACAGCCCATCAATGATTCTCTCTCTCTCTCTTCCTCTCCCTTCCTTTCTGAAATCAATTTTAAAAAAAGAAAGACAGATACAGAAGAGTACATAACGTAGGACTGCAATTATATAAATACAAAAATAGTCAAAAATTAATCTGGGGATAGAGACCAGGGCAGGGCATAAGGAAGACTTAGGGATGTTGGTAATAATTTATTTTTTAACCTGTGTGATAATTATTACTTTTTAACCTGTGTTCATTTTCTGACTTTATAATGTTCTTCATTTATGATTTGTTCACTTTTCTGTGTGTTATGCTATTTAAAAAATATATGCAACCTTAATAGTTCAATAAGTATCTGAATTTGAAGAGATTTTTGTGGGTTTTGCCTTCTGTTCGGATGAGAGGAATTTTCTGAGCCTTTGGGTATTTCGAATCTATGTCGCTGTTGAACTTTGAAATTCAAATGCTTTTCTAAGCATGAAACTTTCCTTTTGGGGTAGATGTTGATCATTTTTATTTAACCACACTTGCTGTCTTCCTTCCCCATGGGCTTCACCCTCTGCACACAGATTCCCACCAGGAGGGTCTGATCACAGCACTGACTTCAAGGTCTGAAATTCGCTCAGAGAACCAACCCTAATTCTGAAAGGGGGTTCCTGTCAGTTTGAAGCAAGACCAGGACATGTTGCGAGTTCTGTGGCAGACCACCCACCCCGGTAAAGCGAGTGTTACAGGAAAGGGAGACATGATCTTTTTGCTGCTGGAGGATCCTGCCTTTGTTTGTTTAAAAAAGGAAACAACAACAACTATAACAAAATGCAACATCGTGAAAGAAACACAATACAATGAGGTATATAGGGTATGCCTGTATTCCTTCCAGAACTCTGGCAAAGATGTAGCTCTGATTAATATTAAAACAATATGCCCTAGCTCAGTGGTTAGCAAACTCATTAGTCAACAGAGCCAAATATCAACAGTACAACGATTGAAATTTCTTTTGAGAGCCAAATGTTTTAAACTTAAACTTCTTCTAACGCCACTTCTTCAAAATAGACTCGCCCAGGCCGTGGTGTTTTGTGGACGAGCCACACCCAAGGGGGATGTGGCTCTCAAACCCCAGTTAGCCGATTTGGCTCTGTAGATAGAGCTTTGGCCTGTAGACTTTCAGTCTTGGGTTTCATTCCAGTCCAGGACATGCACCCATGTTGCGGGCTCGGTCCCCAGTAGGGGGCGCGCAAGAGGCAGCCGATCAATGATTCTCTCATCATTGATGTTTCTACATCTCTCCCTTTCCCTTCCTCTCTGAAATCAATAAAAACATATTTTAAAAAGTTAAAGCAATATTACTTCTTCACCTGGACATCAAGCCACATTAGACAAATGTTTCTATGTGCCTTCATCAACAAATTTGCACCTTTCTAAACTCCAGAAGCCTGGAAAAGACAGCATTTATGTTGTCACTTTTGGCGATGTGGAAGCACAAAGCGGAAATGCAGGTGGGGCAGAGAAGGTTTCCAGTTGCTCGAATGGAAAATAATACAGTAACTAATAAATAAAATAGAATAAAGAATAAACTCTGTGCTTCAAATACTTGCAACCGTTAGTTAACCTAGGTTTTCCTTCTCTGTATACTGTTCAGCAGTAGCTTCTATTTGTAGCTCGTTAAACAGAGATGGGCTGCACCTGGCATGCATTTGTGTTGGGTTTGGCCTGCCCACTGCTTTTTGCCATTTTTGAATTTATGTGAATAGTTAAAAATGGGAGCTGGCACAAAAAAAAATCATGATTTCTGGCTTTCCATACAGAAATGGGGCGGTCTAGCAAACCCCACCCTTGCTCCATCCCAACAGCGATTGGCTGAGCTGAGCAGTCCCTGTCCCTTTGCCGGGGGCATGTCCGTTCACTCAGGCTTGTCACAGTCCCTGCTTCCCTGCTTGGTCATCTCTCTGTACAGAGCTGAAGTGAGAAGAAAGAACTGGCGTTTGCTTATGTTGCATATTGATCCCGTCTCACTCAGTTAGACTTTGGTTTTAGACCTTTTAACTTACTCCCTGCCATGGGCTGGGCTAGGGATTTTTATTTTTAAACAGATGTTTTTATTGATTTCTGAGAGGGAGAGAGAGACATCAATGATGAGAAGGAATCATTGATCGGCTGCCTCTCCTGCATGCCTCCTACTGGGGCTCAAGCCCGAAACCCAGCATGTGTCATTGACCGGCATCGAACTCCGGACCCTTCAGTCCACAGTCTGATGCTCTATCCACTGAGCCAAAGCAGCGAGGGCTGAGCTGGGGGTTTTACATACATTATCTCATTTACTCCTCCAGAGAGCTTCACACTTGTTCTGTTTTGGAGATAAGACTCGGGGCTGTTGAGGTCTTTGCCAAGGTCACCCAGCCAGTACCTAAGGGAGGCAGTATGCACACCAGGCCCCGCCTGCCGTGGCCCAGAGCGCGCTGTCTCCACCACTTGTGTATATAGAAACAACTGGTGGATGACATTTCAAAGTCAACACGCGCAGGCTCCAGATAAGGACCCGACACATCCAGGCATGAGGGAACGAGGCCATCTTGGACGAGAAGGCACACCATGTTCCGTAGCTGGGGGATTACTATAAGCCAATAGAAGCAGAAAATTCGATTAGTCCTTTAATGCAATTTGCATTTTGCTTCTGCCAGAGACTCATGCAATTAAGAGCAGGCATGGACCTTCGGAATCATCTAGGCAGGCTGAAGCCTCAGCAGTTGAAACCTTTGAAAACGACACAAGGACTTTAGGACAGGGGCTGATGGTGGGCGCACGTGTCTGTCCCTCAGTGGTGGGGGGTGCTATTTAAGTGACAGTAGACAAGTTACTTAGCATCCCTGCAGGTCCATGTCTTCTCATGAAAAGTGGACTAGAATACGCAGCTTGCGCACTTGTTAGGAAGGCTATAAAGTCCTGATTACAGTAGCAGTCATTCAATAAATGTTCGATTTCTTTTCCTGTTTCTGAGAATGTCGGAAGGTCTTCCTGGGAGGGATGCAAAAGGTCACCCACCTGGCCCTAACTGGTTTGGCTGAGTGGATAGAGCATCGGCCTGCAGATTCAAGGGTCCCAGGTTGATTCTGGTCAAGGGCATGTACCTTGGTTTCGGGCAAATCCCCAGTAGGGGGTGGGTGTGCAAGAGGCAGCTGATCAATGCTTCTCTTTCATCGATGTTTCTATCTCTCTATCCCTCTCCCTTCCTACCTGTAAAAAAAAATCACTAAAATATACCTTTAAATATATATATTTATTTTATTTTATTTTTTTTGTCCAAACAAGGAAACCGAGGCCTGGAGAACTGACCAAACTAGGCTCGGGCCCCAGGCAGTGATGTCATTGGAACCGCCACCCAGATAATCTGTGTCACCAATGTGTTCGCTGCTGGTCGCTGTTCATCACTACTTTTCGTAAAGACAGGAGACACATGTCACATTGGTTCATTTCTGTCATCTTTTTTGCAGTCATCGGCAGTCTGCCTTTAGGTGTGCGGGAGGCAGGGGTGGGAGGAGGGGACTCTCAGATACACCATAGCCACAGTCACACTCACCTGCAGCTCCCCGGGCCCAGCGGCCGTGTTTGGGAAAAGTTAAACCCCACCTGGATGACCCTTGGTGAGGACGTCCAAGAGGAATGAAGAGGTCCGCCCTCTGACGCAGAGTTCAGTCGCTTCTCTCACAGCAGCTTTGTCTGATGGGACCGTGGCCGAGTCAGCCCAATGGCTCTTATTCCCCAACCTCCCCTTAAATGCTGTGTGTCCTTCGCTGAGTAACTTAACCTCGCTGAGCCCACGTTGCTCCTCAGGAGTGGGGGGTGCTGTTCCCTGTCGCACAGGGTCTTTGTGCAGATGAGGAGGAGTCCACAGTGCCTAGCATAGCGAAGGTCCACGGACTTTCTTTTTTTTTAATATGTTTTTATTGATTTTAGAGGAAGGGAGAGGGAGCTAGAGATAGAAACATCAATGAGATTAATGGATCGACTGCCTCCTGCACGCCCCCTACAGGGGATCAAGCCTGAATCCGGGGCACATGCCCAGACCACGAATCCAACCATGACCTGGTTCATGGGTCGACGCTCAACCACTGAGCCACACCGGCCGGGCAGGGGTCAGCTGCATTTCCCATGCTGCCTGGGCTCCGGAGCACAGTCAGTCGCTCACGCAGGGACTCCCTGGAAGAGACCTGAGGATGCAGGGTCCTTGGTGGGTATTTGTCATCAGCGCTCCAGCAGAGGGCACTCTGTGCCCCTTGTCCTGCAGTCTCCAGTTCTCTGGATGGGGTGCCTGCAGGGACGCTCCGGGCAGGGAGCCTCTCCATGGCACCCCTCCGTAGCAGCTCTGAGTAGGTAGCCCGGTGCTATCGAACACAGGCTTTCTCATGCACATTGGATCCTCCCTCAGCCCCTGGAGGGACGGAGGGTATGCCATTTGCTTGTCCCCTTCTCATGGAGGTCAATTCCTGGGGGACAGAGAAGATTAGCCAGGTACAGTGGGGGTGGTGATATGTGCCACAGAGAAATAGAGCCTCCTGAGCTGACAGTGCAAGTGGCAGGGGTGAGGCTCGGTGAGGGATGGGGCGGACACCGGCTGGACCGGCCTCTCTGAGCCGGGCGGAGGGCGGGAGGAAGGGCGTTTCAGGCGGGAAGTGGAGAGCACTTGGTGCCTTTGCAGAAGGCCAGGAGAAGTTGGGCTGGAGGAGGGGGCCGTGGCAGCTGGAGGCCGGCAAGGTGGGCAGGGTTCCTCCCACAGGACCCAGGGGTGGTCTGGAACATGCTCTCAGACTTCATCCCTGCGGATGGACTTGCCTTCGGCTGCTAAGCTTGAGAGGCACCTGAGCGAGTATTTTCTCCCCCTGCCTGTAAAGAGGTCACCTAGATCCGTGGTCTGCAAACCGCGGTTCATGAGCCACATGCGGGCGGCTCTTTGGCCCCTTGAATGTGGCTCTTCCACAAAATACCACGGCCTGGGCTAGTCTATTTTGAAGAAGTGGCATTAGAAGAAGTTTAAGTTTAAAAAACTTGGCCCTCGAAAGGAATTTCAACCGTTGTTCTGTTGGTATTTGGCTCTGTTGACCAATGAGTTTGCCGACCACTGACCTAGATCTCTGGCTTAAGAATCACCTGTCCGGTTTGGCTCAGTGGATGGAGTGTCAGCCTGAGGACTGAAGGTTCCCTGGTTCGATTCTGGTCAAGGGCACATGCCTGGGTTGCAGGCTTGATCCCATTGTGGGATGTGGATTCTCTTTCATCATTGATGTTTCTCTCTCTCCTTCCCTCTCTCTTCCTCTCTAAAATAAACATATATATATATATATATAAACATATATATATATATATATATATATGTTTTTTGTGTTGTTGTTTTTTTGTTTTTTTTTAAGAATCACCTGGGGCAGTTAATAGACTCCCAGCCCACCCTGGGGCCTTAGGAAAAACCCACTTCCAGGGCCTGGCCCAGGTGCGCCAAAGGACATTGTGCAGGCGAGGTGTGCAGGGGTCTGCATTTTACGAAGCACCTCAGGTGACCCTTCATATTCTGGCAAATTTGGGAAGTTTGATGGGAGCAAGTGAAGCATCTGGGGGCCTGGACTTGGCCTCAGTAATGAGCAGGTTGGGAAGACTGCACTGACTGAGCGCCTACTGCTGTCTCACAAGGCAGCCTGCCCTTGGACTTCGTCTCCTTTGACACTTAAATGTTGGGAAATATTACCCTCGGCCAAAATGCTGTGCGCACTTCTGCGAATCACTTCTTGTGTTAACTGCACCTGTTACCTAACGTCCCTCTTTGTCAGAGTTGTCGCGTAGACTGAAATAGTGGTGTGCTTTGCTTAGAGAAGTGCTAGATAAATTATTAATATTTACCGTTTTCCACACCCTTCCCATGGTGAGGTCTCACCTTTTTGTAGTCACCTCTGAATCCTTATTCTTTAAAAAAAATTTTTATTATAGTGGACACAGTATTCTCTTAGTATCAGGTATGCAGCACAGTGATTCAACATTTACAAACGTTATGATGTGATCACCGCAGTGAGTTAGTACCTATACTAGAATGTCACCACGCAAGGCGTTGGCAACATTCTTGATTGTATTCCCTGTGCTCTACATTACATCCCTATGCCTTATTTATCTTATAACTGGAAGTTTGTGCCTTTTATTCTCCTGTACTTTTTCTACCTATGTGAGATCTATATCACATCTTTATTTGTCTGTCGATGGACACTTAGGTTGCTTCCCGATTTGGGTTATTGTGAAGTATGCTGCAGTGAACGTAGGGACGCGCGTGTCTTTTCAAATGAGTGTCTTCGTAAGCTTCGTTGGCTGCTGGGTATGGAGCATTTAAACCCCGAATCACTTCCTTTGCTCCTCACGCCTATCAGGTGCTTCCTGATAGTCCCTTTGAGCAAATGAGGAAACTGAGGCACAAGCAATTTTCAGATTGTGCTCAGGGTGTCAGAGCCAGCAAGTGGCGGAGCTGAGATGCAGTTCAGGCAGCCCTGTTCTCCTGACCCCTCCAAGGTTTGGTCCACCTGGTCAGCTGACTTCATTCTAGGTCTTTCTCTTTTCTTTTTGCTTTTCTTTTTAATATACTTTATTGATTTTTCACAGAGAGGAGAAAGGAGAGGGACAGAAAGTCAGAAACATCGATGAGAGAGAAACATCGATCAGCTGCCTCCTGCACATCCCCCATTGGGGATGTGCCTGCACCAAGGTACATGCCCCTGACCGGAATCGAACCAGGGACCCTTTAGTCCAGAGGCCTATGCTCTATCCACTGAGCCAAACCGGTTTCGGCAGGTCTTTCTCTTTTCTATGGAAGGCCCTGTCACCGTAAGCAACAGTCCACACCTGGGGCAAATTTTTGTGAGTTTATTTGAGCCAGATAATGATGACAGCTGCTGACCTCAAATGCTCGGAGAGGAACAACAGCTTTGCAGTTTCTTTTATGCGTGTGAACTTAAGGAGGGAATGGAAGGAAGATTGCATGGAAGTGGGAGAAAGCGAGGTGGGGATTGGATTACAGGATAATTAACAGAATTATGTGTTCTCTTGAGGATGCTCACGCCTTCCAGGGGCACTTCTTCCAGCCTTTCAAAGGTGTGTTAACCCCGATGCACAAGACCCACGGACAGCGCTGGCTTAAAACCTGTCAGGAAAGAGGTTACAGGCCTGGGGTGTGGCTCCACGTCATGATCCGCCAGCTGGGAGTCTGATTTCTGACAGCACCCTTTGTTGTCCACAGTGCCTTCGCTCTCCGTGGAGATTGGGAAAAGCTGGTCATTACTGTGTATGAACAACCCTTCCCATATACCTGGAGAATGTACTAGATCCGTGGTTGGCAAACTCGTTAGTCAACAGAGCCAAATGCCAACAGTACGATTGAAATTTCTTTTGAGAGCCGAAAACCGACTTCTGTGCATGGGCCACGAAGTTTCAATCACACGTGGTATTTTGTGGAAGAGCCACACTTCAGGGTCCAAAGAGCCACATGTGGCTCGCGAGCCGCAGTTTGCCGACCACTGCACTAGATCAGCCCTTCGCCAGACTCACATGTGTTCATCTTGCTTTCTTTTCACACCCGGCGTTTCCCTTGCTTGCCCCCTGGCTTACCTGCCAGTTGCCCCTGCTGATGGTTGCGCCCAGCCTGCAGGGGTGGACAGGGTCAGCCTGTTCTGAGAAGTAGAGGTGACTGCCCTCCCTGCCTGTCCTTTCCCAGAAGCTGTCCCCATGATTGATGTTTCCCAGAAGGCTGTGCCTGCCTCGTTCCAGCAAGACTTGAGGCACTTTGGACCCTGAACTCCCTAAACCCGTAGCCGGCAAACTGCGGCTCGCGAGCCACATGCGGCTCTTTGGCCCCTTGAGTGTGGCTCTTCCACAAAATACCACGGCCTGGGTGAGTCTATTTTGAAGAAGTGGCGTTAGAAGAAGTTTAAGTGTAAAAAATGTGGCTCTCCAAAGACATTTCAGTCGTTGTACTGTTGATATTTGGCTCTGTTGACTGATGAGTTTGCTGGCCACTGCCCTAAACCAGAGTTCCAGAAATGACCCCCTGCCCATAGGGCAGGCCCTACTCCATGCCCAGTCAGGGGGTCGTGAGGGAGTCCATCCTAAGAGTGATACTGCTCAGGGGGAGAAAAGCATACCCCTCCCCCAGCTGCTTAATTTCATGTGGGGAGTGAACACTCCGAGGTGAGTGGCGCGACGGGGCGGACCGGTAAGGATCTCTGGGATTTGAGTATTTACACAATGTTTATCTTTGCTCTCACCAGCCTCTGTTAGTAGCATCCTGTCCAGGCCTCTGTTTTCCCTGTGGTTTCCACCTTGGTCCCAGATGGGCTCTGCAGCGCCTCCCAGAGGCGCCTGGAGCAGGTGGGAGCAGTGAGACCCTGGAAGGGCGGATTGGACAGTCCCTGCAGCCAGCCCTCCCTCGGGATGAGGAAGGTGATCTCGGGGAGCGTTCGCCTCCTGCCCTGTTCTGAGTGCTCATATTTTCCTCTCAAGACAGGTGGGGTCCCATCATCATCTCCCTTTCATCATCCAGGCGAAGAGGCTGAGAACTTGTCCCAGGTCCCAGCCCGAGTGCAGAGCCACCCGGCCTGTCTGGCTTAGAGCCCACAGGCCTCCTGTTCCCCTCCTCCCCTGTCGTTACAATCAGTAGCATGTATGTAGGGAACAGAGATGAGTAGGCATTTCCCTGGATGTAGGGATGACATAGGACTACACAAGTCCCAGTGTGTTGTGGGCACTATGGTGACACAGCACACGAGGCCATGGGTCCCTGCGGGGGCCAGAGGAAGGAGAAGGGCTTCGTGGGGAAGGAGGGCCTGAGGTTGGGCAGGGCAGTGAGAGTGTCCTGAGCCCATGAGGGGGCATTTCGTCATTGGCGAAGGCACAGAGGAGTGTGAGCAAGCCTGGGCAGAAGGGAGCTAGCAAGGCTTCCCACGTGAGCTGAGCATTGCCACGGCTCATCTGAGAGGGACGGCCGTCGCCTGAGAGGGAGGACGGCGAGCCGGGGCTCTGCAGGCAGGACGCTCTGGGCCGGACGCCCGCCTGTGCCCATGGCTGGGAGACCGCGGCACACCTCACTTGTTCTAAGCCTCCGTCTTCTCGCGCAGAAGTGGGATGCACGGTGCCCTCCGTATCGGTTTATCCCGAGGCCCGAGGTGATGTACGCGGCAGCGGACGCGTACCGGGCTCTCAGCCCGTCGCAGCTAGCTGTTTGTCGGTTTTATTTTTGATGAGTCGCTTATCGATACGCCTCAGGTGTGTAGCTGCAAACGAAATGTGGGATAAAGAATCCCTTCTGGCACGTCGTTGTTGTCCAGTACACAGAAAGCAGAGGCCTCCCTGCGGGCGGCTGGACGGGACCGGCTGCCAGCAGGGCATCGTGGACAAGGGCACAGAATGAGACGGAGCGCGCTCTTTCCCCCTCCCGGCTGCGTGTTCAGGTGCCCTGGTTGCGCCGCCCTCCGCACCCCCTCCTGCAGGGTCTGTCCCGCCCCTGACTTAATGAGGAGGCTCCGTCTTGGGTGTGGGGGGGTGGGGTATTGGTGCAATAGCCAGAATCTTGCTGCTTGAAGACTCAGCCCAGCAGGGTTGGTGTGATGCGGGCTCAGCACTCCTGCCCTTCGCTCAGGCACACCTGTCCCGCCAGGCCAGCCTCCATTCCCCTGGAGATGTTTGCTGCTAACCCCAGGCGACTCACATGGCATCTTTCACCTGCTAGTTTTTTGCAGATGTTTCCATTCCTGTGGGCATGAAAGGGCCTCGATGGTTCAGAGGGGCGTTGGGGGCTCTTTAAATGCCCTACTGTGCATTGCCCACAGTGGGGATGACAGCGTCACGTTGTAAATGTGTCTTCTTTAACCCACCTAGGAGGCATGTGATTACATGATGAATCACCTTTTTGTTTCTAAGTGTAGGTGAGCTCTGGTATTGTCGAAACTGTAGTCTAGAGAGGAGCTGGGCACAGGGGCCTCCATGGGGCCTGCGCTGCCACAGGGTTTATGGCACGTGCGCGCGCACTCTATGTCCCGTGCGCTGGTGGTTATACACACAGCAGGTGCATTGGTTCATCAGACATATTTTCACGGTGGTTTGTCTTCTTGAACGAATGCCAAGTGAGTGCCCTTCACATTGGGAGATTTTCTTCTACCTAATGAGATGGTTCGGGTTCTTTCTGTGAAACTCTGGGGTGACTGCTGTCTGTCCAGGGCCACCCTCCTGGGGTTCTCCAGGCCAGTTTCCCGTTTCCCCGGCCCTCCAGCCTAGAGGTCAGATGGTGTGGGATCTGGGGAGTCAGAAATCCTGAGCTTATCTCAGATGAAAAGTCACCCAGAGTTCAAGTGAGTGAGGATTAGTAGGCAGTGGGGTACAGAGGTACCCCTTTTGCTTCTTTTTTTTAAATATGACCTTCCCCTTGAGAAAGGTCCCGCTACTTTGAGCAGGTAAGGCCTGTGCAGGTAGGACCTGTGTCGTCCGCGATGTGTTTGCACTTTTCCTCCTGGATGCTGAGGCCTCCTCGGCAGCAGCCAACCTGACCTTGAGCCTCCATTTCTTGTGAGATGTTGGAGCAGATATGGATTAAGTACCCAGTATGTGCTTGGTATTGGACTAGAGTGTGAGGAAGACTCCAGTAGGTGAAGCCATCATGGTTCCTGCTCTCAAGACAAATCGTTCTCTTGTTGGTCTTGGGTGATACTGACCTTCCCCCGTGTGGACACTGGCTGGGAATGATGGGTCTTCGGAGGAAACATATCAGGTGGTGGAGACATTGCTTAATGGGTAAGCGATGTTTCAGGATGATAAACAAGAATTTAAGTCTAAGAGTAGCAGGCTCTTCTTGGGGCGATGACTCCAATTGCAATCCCAGGCGATGACTGTACTAGAAGTGGGCATGCCCGCCTTTGGGACCTGAAAAGGAAGGATGGGTAACTAACTACCTGGGGATGTCAGGAAAGCTTCCCAAAGAAGCGCCTCCTCGGCTGGGTCTTGAAGGTTATGGCGAGCAGAGTTGGAAGCCCACACCTGAGCTGTTGTGCTTGGAATCACGGGATTGCACAGGGGTGGTGGTCAGTCTATCCATGGAGATCACCCGTCTGTGGTCTCTGAGATCAGCCTGCTCAACCAAGTAGGTCCAGGGGTCTTAGCAGGAAAAGCAGGAGGAACCTCTGAACTCGGCCAGCAGTGCCTGCGCTAACTCTCCAGTCTTCAGAAACCCCTTCTTTGTGCGTCGGATGTCTGCGCATCCTTGTAGCTTCGGCACAGTATTCTCATCCCGGCCCCCACCTCCCTCCACGCCCCCATCTTTGGCCCTCGGTGATTTTGTATTAATAGCAGCGATTAGGCTGCTTCATCAGGGAGGAGATATTAATCTTCATCAGGCCCAGGGAGGCACTGGATGTTTTTCTGCTCTTCCCGCCCTTCCTTCTCTTTCTCCCCACCCGAGTTGCCCTCGGTGAGCCAGGAGCTGATCCAGTGTCTGAGAGAAGCTCCTTCATCTGCTTTTCTGGGTGCATTTTTGGGGATCAATTCTCTGCCTGCTTCCCTTAGCTTCTCTGCGCCCTAGCTTCACAGGCTGTCATTGAAGACCCCTGCCAGGAAAAGGAGGAGGGGGCGCGGCTCCATCAGATGGAAGCTCCCAGCTTCATTGTCCTGCTGCTGCTGAGAATCTCAGAGCAGGGCGGCTTGGGCTCTTGGGTTTAGGAGATGCTGTTCAGTCCTCGGAGAAGTGCCCCCTTACCCAGGTGCTGCCTTCGTGCTATGTCTCTGTGATTAGCAGTGAGCAGAGGATGCTAGTGCCAGGGGCAGGAGGCGGATCAGGCTCAGAATTAGGATGGGAAGCAGGCTTTTCTCAAAGCGCGGCACCCCGGGCTGTTCTGCCAAGTGAATTGACTGCTAATAATAGCTTATCGTGCATGTGCCTGCAGACTCTATTATTCACCAGACTGGAGCGCAGTAGAGAAGGAAGGAGGATGCTGTTGGAGGTCCTGCTGGGGCAGCGGGCGTCAGTGGGGCTGGTCCGTGGTCCCCGAGAAGCCTGACTCTAGCCGGAGGAGAGGGATGCTTCCGTGGTCCTTTTGAAAGCAGAGATGGCATGACAAATATGGTCCTCTCTTCCCCATTTCCTCCCCTTTACCTCCCCTCCCAGGGTCAGCTGAGGCCCTGGGAGCCCTGCTGGCTGTCATATGCCAGCTGTGGGAGGACATGATCGGTCTCTCTCCGAAATGAAGAATCTCAGACAACCACTACCCCTCTTGACTGGCACACGGCCCTCACATCCACACCACCTCCCAGGGTCCTCTTACCGCCCTGTGCTCAGGGGGAGTGGCCTTTTCTCAACCTCCCTGCACACCTGGGTTGGGGAACTGGTTGGCATCTCACC
This sequence comes from Antrozous pallidus, assembly GCA_027563665.1. Taxonomy (NCBI): domain Eukaryota; kingdom Metazoa; phylum Chordata; class Mammalia; order Chiroptera; family Vespertilionidae; genus Antrozous; species Antrozous pallidus. The sequence continues at coordinate 109,822,075 of CM050513.1, read as the reverse complement.
AACAGTCTTCTCACTCTGAGGGACTCCCAGGGCATGAAATGAGCAGAAGCCTTGGCTGGTTTGCTCAGGGGATCGTTCGTTGGCCCGAAGACACGTTCTGTTCCAGTCAAGGGCACGAACCTCGGTTGTAGGCTCCATCCCCAGCCCGGTCAGGGAAGGCAGCTGACGGATGTGACTCTCACATCATCTCTCTGTCTCTCCCGCTCCCTTCCACTCTCTTAAAATCAATGAAAAAACATCTACCTGTGGGGATGAACAACAGAAAAACAATAATAAAAGAAATTAGCAGAACATGATGGCACTGAGAACCGAACTGGATTGCCTGACATACAAGTATGTATTGTAAGGAATCAAGTCACATCGTCTTGGCCTCCCAGAATCGAGTCCACCATGCCTGGAACTCACCGTGTGGCCGGGGGCAAATTGCCCCTCCTTTCTCCAGTCTGTAAAATAAGGTGGGCTGGTGTTGGGAGAGTTCAACAGATTTTAGGTGGCTTGCCATCGCCTCAAAAGGTTAAAACTGAAAATCAACTCAAAATGGATCGGAAAGGTGAAAGTCTGTGGTGCTCGGGCAGGCTAAAGAGCCATCTCAGATGGTGATGAAAGGAAATTGAGTTTATTGAAGGAAAAGGGGAAGCCAGATGGGGATATCCAAAGGGAAGGGTTACACAGAGAAAAGGGGGCCTCGGAGACAGGTTCAGGGGGTTAGCTGCCGCCCACTGCTCTTGTGGTTGCAAGTCTCGTGGGGTCCCTTAGAGGTTGGGGGATACCTGCCTGTGGGAGGATGGCCTGGGCGTGCTCCTTGGAGGGAGAGCGCTCACCGGTCCGTGGTCCTGAGCTTGTTTATCTCTTTTCTGCAGGTGGAGATCTTAGGGGAGGTTGCGGAGGGTCTCCATAGACTATCAGCTTTCCAGGCGTGCTCTTTCAGGGTCGTGGTCTCCCCGGATTGTGCATGGTCATTAGTCAGTGTAGCTGGTCCTGAGGTAACCAGGTGTCGTATGTCTGGTTTTGCTGGTTTTTTGTTTTGTTTTGTTTTTTTTTTTCCTGGGCCTACAGCTGAAATACCACTGAGGCCCAGATGTTGTCTTCAGGAGGAAAAAGTCAGGAGGTCCAAACTGCCTGGCCAGTGATATGAAAGATCGGGGGTCCAAACCCCATGACTAGTGATATGCCAGGGAGGGAGGTTACCCTGGGGGTGAGGTTCGTGTTTGCCCAGTTTTGCCTCATGCCGGGCATCAGGGCTTTCTGCCCGGGTGAGTTTCTGTACTTGGGCCATCGTCCTCACTCTGGGGGTCTAACAGGATCCCAGACCTCAAATAAACAAGAGTTAACAGTGTAAGACTCTTTGTTGGAAAAAAAAGAAGAGTACATTTTTGTAACTTTGGGTTAGGTGACAATGTCTTAGATATGACGCCAAAAGGGATAGGGGGCAGAAATAGAATATTGGGGATCAGCTGTAATCATTATAGCTGAAATATTAATTATGCTCTATTAACCGTGACTGTTTAGTTTGGATTCAAGAAGGTGCATTCTAACTTGCCTGGGAGTTACCCGAGTGGGACCTGGGAACTCACCCGGAAATGCAGTCCATCCTCCTCATCAGAGAGCTGTCTATTATCATGGAGAGATTAACAACCTAGTTGGAGAAACCAGAGCCTCCAGGCCTTTGAAGAGCCCCAGCCCTTTGCATATCATTAGCCCTTTGAAGACTTCTACACTCCCTAATTGGGTTACCCTTTGCCTACTTCCCCAAGTCATCTTTGTCCTCCCACCCAGTGTAAACAGCTGGCTTATGGGAAGAGGCAGAGCAGACTTTTGTGGAGGACCTGCCTCTCCATGCTGCAGACACTATTGGAACAAACGCTCATGTATGATTCAACCCCGTCTCTGCTTGATTGGCTCACGTAGTGACAGGCAACGCGGACCCATGGATTGTCTGGTTACAAAAGCACAAGCAAAAACTGAAAAAAGGCCCTCACCAGTTTGGCTCAGTGCATAGGGCATCGGCCTGTGGACTCAAGGGTCCCAGATTCGATTCCGGTCAAGGGCATGTACCTTGGTTGCGGACACATCCCCAGTGGGGGGTGTGCAGGAGGCAGCTGATGGATGTTTCTCTCTCTCATCGATGTTTCTAACTCTCTGTCCCTCTCCCTTCCTCTCTGTAAAAAAATCAATAAAATTCATTAAAAAAAAAAACAAAAACGCCTGAAAAAAGTCAGGATACCAACAAGCAAGTGAAAGGACAGCCTCAAACATAGGAGAAAATATTTGCCATCATACATCTGATAAGGGACTTGTATTCAGAGTAGATAAAGCATTCCAGCAGTTTAATGATGACAAGACACATGGCCCAGTTAAAAAAATGTACAAATGAGATACACAAATGGCCAATAAACACTTGAAAAGACACTCACTGTGGGAGTGTAAGTCAGAACCACATGAGAAACCACTTCACGTGAACTGGGTGGCGATTATAAATAAGATAGAAAATAAGAAAATAGCAAGTGTTGGAGAGGCTGTCGAGAAATGGGAACCTATACATTACTGGGGGAGGTGGGCTGTAAAATGGCACAGCCACTTTAGAAAGCTGTTTGGGAGTTCCTAAAAAAATTAAATGTAAAATTAGCATATGCCGCAGGAATACAACTCTTAGATATATGTCAAGAGAATCGATAACGGTGCTCAAACAAAAAAACGTGTCCACAAGTGTTCATAGCAGCACAATCAGAATAATCAAAAAGTGGCAGCTTCCCAGATAGATGCCTGTGAACTGATGAATGAGTAAACCAAGTGTGGTCAGTCCATAACAGGGACTGAAGTGTTGATAGGTGCAACAGCATGATTAAATCTTGAACAAAACATGAAGTGGAAGAATGCAGACACAAAGGCCATCGGCAATGTGTAATTCTGTTCGTGTGAAATGGCAAAATAGGCCAGGCCATGGAGACAGCAAGGGGATGAGTGGTTTCCAAGGGTTGGGGGAGTGACTGAATGGATACAGGATTTCTCTTTGGGGTTCTGGAATTGTTCTGGAATTAGCGAGTTGTGATGGTTGTGCAACTCTGAGGATATGCTGAACATTGATTTGTATACTTTTAAAAGGTAAATTTTATGGTAGATGAACTATATCATTAAAGGTTTTATTTTAACACTAGGGGCCTGGTGCATGAAATCCGTGCATTGGGAGTAGGTGAGCCCTCAGCTCAACCTGCTCCCTCAATGGGGCCAATGTCTGGCTCTGCCCCGGCCGCCTCGGCCCTGCCCCTCGTCTCGTGTGCCCTTTTTTCTGCCCCCCCGCCTCCCTCGCACCTCGGCCCCCTCCTACCTCGTGTGCACCTCGGCCCAACCCCCCCCCCCCCCACTCCTCATTGGGTGGTTGGCATGGCTGGTGGCTGTAGCGAAGGTACAGTCAAATTTGCATATTCTCTTTTATTAGATAGAATGTTGCTGTTTAAGGTAGAGCAGGACGAGGAGGCATGGCTCGCCTCATCTGTCCTTTCTTCTAACCTCCCCCACATGCTGTTCCTGAGATGCCCTCACTGTTCAGGGTACACGGGGAGGGCCTTTGTGGTCCCTCTGGGTTGGCCAGCAGCTATGACTAGAAAACTGACTTGAGAGCTCACATGACCTGGATATGTTACTGTTTCCGTCTGCCCTTGACCCGTGACTATGAGGGGCTGTGAACACCAGCCGCCCCTTCTGAACAGAAGCGAGAGGTCATTGTGACTTGGCCCTTTGCTTACAGATCCATCTTATGCCAGAGCGGTGGAGGCAGGGGTAACCAGGAAAGAAAAACATGAGCCCAAACATGAACCCTTCCGCCTTGAAATGTGGAGGTTGAAGGGCCTCCTGGCCAGTTCTTAGGACTAAGGGAACCAAAAGACAGAAGTATCTTGCAAATGCTCTGAAGAGTCTTTTGATTTTTATGCTTAATGGATTACTTTGTGCTTACTTCTGTTTGTCTGTCTTTCTAAAGAGGGGTTATCTCTTTGCATTCCTGAGTGGTGGGCATGTCATTGGAAAGAAGGAAGAATGGGTGGATGGATGGATGGATGGATGGATGCACGGACAGATGAGTAGGTGTATGAGTGAATGGGTCAAAAAAATCAGTCAATCTCTCTTGATTTCCTGATTCCAAAAGAGGAAAGCCAACTTCTCTGTACCAAAGCTCAATGTTTGAAATCCAAACTAACATTGAAAAGCTGGGTCCGCCATCTCTGCTCGAGTCTCGGCGCGCAGTCCACAGGCATGCGTTTCACATGTAAATAACTCCGAATGTGCTAAAAAGTTCGCCAGTGTTTCCTTTCATTACATTGTTGTTTTGAGTGCGTTGCAGGCTATAAATGGACGCATTTCTGAAAGTCTGTAGCCTTTTCATCTTCAGGAACCCAGGCAATATGAAAAATGGAAGGGTTGCCTTATACCGAGGAATCTAGGCGGGGAATTCAGTGGCTGGGGCCTGCAGGGAGTGCCGTGTGGAGTCTGCTTCTCCCTCCCTTCAGGCACTCCACTGAACTGGACTGCAGACTCTCTGGGTAGTGCCGGGCCTACCTTTCCCTGCTTGACCTGGAAGCAATTCAGTCCTGGTTATGAGCCCACCTGGGCCTACAGATGAGGGCTTGAAGGGCAAGGTTGTGGGGTCCTGGCCCACAGCCCATGGTCACACCTTGACCCCACAGCATCGTCGGCCTCTTCAGGAAAGGCCTGTCATGCTCGTGTTTGATGCCCTTTGTCCTAGGACTCTTCCTCACTCTCTGCTTTGCTCGGTGCGCTTTCTTCTCACCCTTCCCTCCTCTGCATGCAGACTTTTTCGGATAGAAAACTTGCATTGTCACTTCTCTGACGGCTTCATTTCCACCTGGCATCGTCACTGTGGCACGCTCTGCTGGCCCACGCACCTCTTGCTCCCCAGGCTGTCTCCCCGCTTTGGTCACTGTCGTCAGTACTCCTCCTGCCTTCTTGTCCCCCTCACCCCGTCCCCCCATGCTGTGCCTGGGGGCTCCTCCCTGGTTCACACTCTCTCCACTGAGCCTCCTTCGCCCTTCCTTGCGGATCGCACAGCTGATGTGTTGGCTTCATTCCATTTTGAGGCAGAGAACTGGATTGTTCAGCCTTCACCCCACGTTTTCCTGCTGGTATGTCCAGACTCCCTCATTTTCTTCCCATCAAGGGCCGGGCTCAGTGATGAATCCCGGTTGCACTGGTGTCCGGGGCCGGGCTCTGCTCAGGCTGAAGGTGGTGTTGGGAGCTGTGGATATGAGCAGGGTGCCCCAAAGGCACCCAAATGCATGGGCATGGGAGAAAATGAGGAGCTCCGAATGCCTCTATGGCCGGCCGGGTATTTCCTTCTAAGCCCACCACACGTACCTTCTTCAAACAATGTCTTTGTCCTTCTCCAAATTCCAAACCCCCTTTCCCCTTTATCAGGATTCCTTGGTTACACCTCACACACTACCCTTTACCCATATTTGCCTGGCATCATAGCTGTGTCTGCGTGTCAGAGTCTTGGAATGCCTACTTCATTCTTATTTCAACCTCCATACCTTACAGAACATTGCACATAGTAGGACTTCCAAAATTGTCTGTAGAAATGAACCGGTTGGTGGCAGAAAGGTGGCATGGGGGTGGTAGTCTCTAGGATTCCTTTGCACGTAACCCAGGTCCTGAAGTGATTACATGAGAGATTCAGGGATAGCGGGCCTCCCTCTTCCCTGGGCCTCGGGGGCTCTTCTTCTTTCTCCAGGGTGTGCACTGCTCCCGCAACTCCTACAAAAGAATTTAAAAAGGCCCTGATAGGCAGTATCTGCCCATTTCTGTGGTATCAGTTCTCCCAACAGGAGGAGCCACCAGCACTCCAATGGAGCCCAGCTGCCTGGAATGCCCTTCTCTCCTCACTTTCCCCAGCTGATTCTTGGTTGTTGCAGGGATTTAGCTTAGAGGTTGCTTCTCCCAGGATGGCGTTCTTGACCAGCGCCCACTTGGCCCCTGCTGGCAGGAGCTCTGCTTCACATGCCTCCTTGTTAACGTTGGTTATAAATAGCACTTCCCAGACCGAATCCTAATGGGGTGGCCTTGGACAGCTCCCTTCTGCTCTGCATGCTGTGGGTGGGCACCAGCTGGGCTTTGATTCATCCCTTGAACCGGCCCTAAGTACAAGGTCAAAGACGGGGAAGATGTTCAGCACGTGTGTTGGATGCAGGCCTGTTTGGACTCGAAAGGGCAGTAACCGTTGTACTTAGCTCAGGAGGAGTGCTTCGTGGTGGTGTCCGTTCTGTTCCTGCCTGTTTCAGTTGCCACTCACACAGCCCTGCTCAGGTTTGAAAAGAGGGGTGGTTGGGTTAGTGATGAGACACAGGTACATGCCCCAAACCCGGGAGCAGGAAGTCACGTGCAGCATTTGCCTGGCATGTTGGAAATCAAGGCTTTTCATCAGGGATATAGGAAGCCACAAGGGTCTCTCTAGCTCTCTGTCTCCTTGTCTCTGTCTCTCCATCTTTTCCCTCTGACTTTCTCCCAATCTTTCTCTCTTGTTCCCCAATACATATGCTGCCCTCTTCCCCTTTCTTCGTTCATAGCTGAGTTCTCCTCTCTGTCCTCTTCCTGTCTGGCTCCCTGTGTTCTTTCCTTCTTTGTACAACCCAGTGTGGTCCCTCAGCCCCAGCTCTGTATGTCACCAGCTTAGGCACCTCCTGTCGTTAATAGCTTCTCTCGGTGTGTTTCTTATTTAAAATTAGAGGCCCGGTGCATGAAATTTGTGTACTTGGGGTGGGGGTTCCCTTAGCCCAGATTTCAAGAGGGCACAGGCCAGGCTGAGGGACCCCACCTGTGCATGATTAGGGCTGGGATGGATGCAGGAGATTGGCCAGCTGGGGAGGGACTGTGGAGGGCTCCAGGATGTGTCTGGCCCATCTCACTCAGTCCTGATCTGCCAGACCCCAGCAGCAAGCTAACCTGGTCAGAACATCTACCCCCTAGTGGTCAGTGCATGTCACAGTGGTTGAGCAGCCTTAGCATATCATTAGCATATTATTAACACTTTGGTAGATTGAATGGCCTACTGGGCGACCCGGCACTTAGCATATTAGGCTGTTATTATATAGGATTCCCCCGAGAATGTGTATGATGGGCTCACCACTGCTAGGTGAAGCTCCCAGAGGCCATTATGGATCAGGGACCCTTTGCTGATATAACCTGTGGAGGGAAGGACAGTGTCAGGGTGGGACACAGCTATGGACTTAGGGCTGGGGTAGGGTCGCCACTTCGTCCTCCGGAAAATAATGGCAGGTCAGGATGGACAGAGCCCAGGCTGTCGGCCATGTGTCCCACCGGCTCTTATGTTGGTTCCACCCAATAGGAACTGCAGTCTATTAAAAGTACTCAGGCTTCAGCTTCTGGGATCGCCTCTGGGAGTCCAGTCAGCATGTTAATTAATTATCCTCCGAGTGAGCAGATTTCCTGTAAAAAGCCTCCCGTCTGTTTATTTTTTTAGCCTCATCCTGAGCCTTTCCGTGTGTCCAGCCCCCATCCCAGTGATCAATTGGTCACTGTCTTGGCTTTCTCCCCAGCATCTGGTTTGTCTCTGCAGAGAGCGGTGGTGGGCTGGGCCGGCTGTGGTTCGGACGGACCACACTTAGCAGGAGTCCCCAGAGGAGGAGGGTGGGTCTCGGCTGTGGTCTGTCTCATTAATTGATACCTGAAGGTACTGACATGTTTGGGCATTTGCTCTCTGGACACCGTTAGTCAGTGTGCTAATAGGCGACCGTGAACTGACAGTAAATAATAGCACATTTGACTCGACGCAGGGAAAGTATAGCTAGTGCCTAGGATTGTCCGCAGTGAGTGGGAAAAGGTTGCCCACACTGCAGTATTATGACTGAGCCTCTGTATTTTTTGTTTGTGAGCCTCTTCTTCAATGGTGTATATCACGAGGTGTTGCAGGAAGCTAGCAGTGCCCAAGAGAAAAACTTTAGAGCTAAGGTGGCAGGAATAAAAGCAGAGTGATGACAAAGAAGAGGCTCTCGCAGGGATGTGGTGGAATGGTGAATGCAGCGCGAGGGGTTGAAATGGGGTGGGACACCCTGGCTCTTGGAGACTTGACTTTGGAGGACCATGCTGGGAAAAATGTTAGGGCGTGATTGGTTATGTGGTGCCACGTGAGGTTTTGGTCATCTTTGTCCTTCATTGTTTCCTTCTCTATTTGTTGTATCGGAGAGAGAAGTAAATGCCAGTGAAGTGTGTGCTGGGTAAACAGCTCTCAGAGAACCTGTGGCTAAGAGCACTCCTGTCCCATTGTGGGAACTTGCGTGTCCTGGAGTGGATTTATGGACCCTCAAGGGCTCTGTGGCTTTTTTGGAATTTCTGGGGTGTTGTCACCTGACCTTAAGCAAGTTCTGAGGAGGTGAGAACTGGGCCAGCAGTGGGGCTGGGGCCTTACCAGACCGGGAAGGAAGGAAGCCTGTATCCCGGTGGAGCTGAGAGACCTACAGAGTACCTTCCTCAAGGGGTTCTGATGGGAAGCAGTGATGACTGGCTCCCCAAGAGCCAGAGGCACTAATTGTGCCGCCTTCCTGCAGGTCTAGAGCAGTAGTCGGCAAATCGCGGCTCGCGAGCCACATACGGCTCTTTGGCCCCTTGAGTGTGGCTCTTCCACAGAATACCACATGCTGGCACACATGGACAGTGCGACTGAAACTTCGTGGCCCCTGCACAGAGGTCGGTGTTCGGCCTGGGCGAGTCTATTTTGAAGAAGTGGCGTTAGAACACTCGAGGGGCCAAAGAGCCGCATGTGGCTCGTGAGCCGCGGTTTTCAGACCACTCGTCTAGAGTCTAGCACCTTCGAATAGGATGCATATGTAAATGGTGCACTGTGGTGGTGGGTGAGCGGGTAGATGGAGGGTTGGATGGATGGATAGGAGGGAGGGAGGGAAGGAGGGACACACGTTGGCCTCCTGGGAGAGGCCGCATGTGAGACCGTGGCTAAGAGCAGTGTGTGCTGTGTATCAGTTGGGAATCACTTGGATTCTAGTAACGGAGGGACCAGCTAACCGTGGCTTACATAGGCACATATTTGTCTCACCATCTGAGGTCTTGGAGGTCGGTGGTGCAGCCATCGGTTCTATGGCTCAGTCCCGTCGCTGCTCTGGCTGGGCATCTCGGTCCCTCATATTTGCGATCCGGTTGCAGGAACTCCATGCATAAGCAAACATTCAAAGGCATCTTCTCCCCAATGGCTAGTTTTTAAATATATCCCTTCTACCCCTGCTTATCTGGCTTGTATTACTAGCAGGTAACACCTAGTAGAGATTCTCTCTCTATTTTTGAATGAGTACACAGGTGTAGCAGCGTTACCAGATAAAATACAAGGTCCTGTTCATTACAGTTTCAGATAACACATCTTACAATTTTCACTGTAAGTTTATCTCAAGTATTGCATGGGGCGTACTTGGGCTAACATAGAGTCATTCGGTTCATCTGAAATGCTAATCTGACTGCTGTTCTGTATTTTATTTCCTAAATCTGGAAGCTCTGGGACCGAGGAGTGACTCCATGGACATTGATGTGAAGGGTTGCCCCCGTTTCACAAAGCGAAGGCTACCCGTTTTCATGCTCTGGAAGCACAGGGGGTGAGGTGGAAATTTTCAGTGTTGATTGTGCCAAGAGTTGAAACAACGCATCTAGAGGGAAACATGAACTTGGAATTAGGAGTCAGTGATGAAGAATTGATTCAAAATTAAATACATTGTGGATGCTTTGTAGCTCCTGAGAGAGGTTTTCTAGGAGAGCCCGCTGTCAGCGGGGATCCTCAGTGTGAGCTCCAGCCCTTGGCTCGGTGCCATCTGTCTGCGATCGCAGGGAGATCGGAGCTGTGCGTCCCACCTCAGCCCAGCGCACATGCGTGATGTGGCCGGAGTGGTCGATGGGCTCAGAATTGCCGTCCTGGCTGGCCACGTGTCACTGAATTGGGAAAATTGAGGAGAGAGGATTTCTGACCGGGGACTTGTTTGGAATGCACATTCCCGGGCTCCGCGCCAGGCTCACACCTCGGGTGCCCGGGGATGCGCAGCCCAGGGCACTTATGCCTCAGCCAGCCCCCAAGGTGGCTCCGATGCCCACTTACGTCTGGGAGCCACCGCTCTACACAGCGGAGGAGCCGGGGCAGAACGTCTGCCGTGCAGTTCAGGAAAAGGGCTGCCCAGCCGAAACTGGTTTGGCTCAGTGGATAGAGCATTGGCCTTCGGACTGAAAGGTCCCAGGTTCGATTCCAGTCAAAGGCATGTACCGTGGTTGCGGGCACATCCCAGTAGGGGAAGTGCAGGAGGCAGCTGATCAGTGTTTCTGACTCTCTATCCCTCTCCTTTCCTCTCGTAAACAATCGATAAAAATATATATATATATATATATATATATATATGTGTGTGTGTGTGTGTGTGTGTGTGTGTATATATATATATATATATATATATATATATATATTTTTTTTTTTTTAAAGAAAAAGGGCTGCCTGCAGGGTGGACAGTGTGAGCACAGCTGGCCGAGGGAGGTGTTACCTCAATACCCAGTTAGCACCCTGCCCCGAGGGACATTAACTCAGAGAAGCAGGGTGGCAGGGACCTGCTGTGCCTCAATGGAGGGCTCAGTGGGCCTAGAAGAAAGGGACCTGTTGGTGGTGAGCTGTCGCATGTGGATGTTAAGACCCGAGGAAAGTCCTGAGTTCTGTCCTGAGCTGGCCAAGAAGTGGCCGAGTGACCCATCCAACTGCTAACTTTGTTCTCTGGACCTCAGTTTCTGATTGTGGGCAGTGAGGATTTGGGGGAACAGCCCTCATTGGGACTCTCTCTGCCTGAAGTTTGTCACGTACAGAGCTGACGAGGGCAGTGGTGATGAGGTAACGGTGCTCAGAAAGAACCGCCCCCCCCCATTCTCCTCTCCTCCCACTCCTCAGTGCACATGGAATAGCACCCAGCATCATCCTGCCAGAACCTGAGATCGGGGTTGGAAGTTGGGGTGCCGAACAGGCCAGAGTGTGGTTTGGTGGGTCAGAGGTCAGTGTGTGGTTGTTTTTGTGGAAGTAGCGGGATGAGCGAGGCCACAGGACAGCAGGCCTATGTGAGGGCTGGTTGGATAGCAATAGGAGACGATATTACTGTCCCGTTACCTGGACGTTGCAGATGACCCTGCCATTTTCTTTTGGTTTTCACGTCTTCGGTTGGTTTGTGACTCGGGTCAGTTTATATGAGCGTTCTTAGTTTAGTTTTCATAGGATCAAACCAGTTTTTGCTGGTCTTTGGCTCCAGCGTACTGTGTGGTGTCTTTTGTCTCAGTGTGGACCGTGGTCATTTAATCCTAAGAAGCGGGCAACATTCTTTTCCTCCGTTGACAGAGGAGGGAGGGGAAGGGACGTGCCCAGCGCTGCCCAGACAAACCGGCCAGGATTCGAACCAGTTTTGTCGGACTCCTGAGCCCGCCCTTCCCTTTTTCCAGAGGAAGGTCGGCTTTCATTTCTTTGCGGTCATGTGATCATGTGGAGGATGAGGGAGACCGTCTCTGACCTCGGGTCACCTCCAGGGCAGGATGGAGCCGACCTCCTCTGTAGTATCCACCTCCATGGGAAAGCAGGAGCCGGTCCCCCACTGCTCAGACCACCAGTGCTGACCGAGGGGGGCTCATTGCTCAATGCTGATTGTCAAAGGAGAAGAGGAAGCAGATATTTAGACTGGATATTTATGACTCAAGGAAAGAAAGAAGTCTATAAGGCTTTTTTATAACTAGATAATTAAGGGATTGTGAGAGTAATTAGACTGTCAGCCTGGGTCCGGCAGGGTGTGCTGGCCGGTGCGTTTAAACGTGAGCCACCCGTTACCGCAGTGATGAGCGATTGTTACTTCATTGCTTCTGGCAGCCAGAGCTGGGCTCTGCCTTTCTGTCCCAGGGGCAGCAGAGGTGGGAGGGGCTGAGCGAGGGGCTGTTTGGGAGACACTTGAACGCGGGTCCAGAAGTGGAAATAGCCCCTCCCGTTTTGTTGTAGCTGATTTGGCGGATGCAGGGGGAGCTGGAACCTTTTTGAAAACCAACTCCATTCGTTTCTTTAATGATCTTCTGAACAGCTAAACCTTCTGGGGCTATTATGTATAATCGTTCTCGAAGCTGTATCCATTTCCCCTGGTCTGCGCCTCTGTCTTCCCCCCTCCTCCTTTTTAAATAAAACGGATTGATTATAAGAAAACAGGTATGAAATGGAGCTCTGGTCGTCCTGGCCTTTCTCAGCCCTCAAGCGATGGGATTGCGCTCTCACGATGGAGCGGTCCCTCAGGAGGATTTCTGCAGCCGGGGCTCTGGCGCCAGGACCACAGCTTAAACCTTTCTCCCCCTGCAACTGCCGAGCTGGGGCCAAGGTGGCTGGCTCTCCTTCCTCTGTGCTGCCTCTACTTCCTCTTTTGAAAGACTGCTATGTTAGCAGCTTTTCACGTTGGCCAAGTAGAATGCATGGTACCAACATGTACCTGTTCTCACTCTTCTCCCCCTCCCTCTTCCCTCCCTCTCTCTCTCCCTTTACCCTCCTCACTCTTCACCCTCTCTCCATCCCTCCCTCAATTGCTGTGACTCTCACCTCTTGGTTTCCTCCGTTGTTCTACCTAAATTTTTCTATGTCTTCGCCCCACTTGGAGCCAAGGTGAGACTTCCTGATGGTTTTCCATGGATGATGGAGTGGCGTGTGTGGCTCCCTTGTTGCCCAGTTCCTGGGCTGTCCTTCTGTCCCGCCTCGCAGCCCGTGATCCCTGGCCTCAGCGAACATTCTCCTCTTGAGTGTTTATCCTCCTGAAGGCCTGTGGCCCTGCCCGCCTCAAGACTGCCTGTGCTCAGGGAGGGCGTCCTCCGAGGAGCCCAAGGCCATTCGGTTCAGTGTTGGGCCTGGCATCCAGGTTTTCCGGCTTCCCAGCTTCCCAGCTTCCCCACCCAGGTTTCTCCATCGCCCTCATCTCTCCATCGCCCATCTCTCCATCCCTCATTTCTCCATCCCCCCATCCCCATCTCTCCATCCTTCCATCCCCTTATTCCTTCATACCTTGTTGAATAGAGTCATGGCAGAGCGTAAAGTTCTCTATGTCAGACTTCCTGGGGTCGAATCTATTCGCTTCTATCAGCTGTGTGATTTGGGACAAATTAACTCCACTTTCCTGGACCTCAATGTCCTCATCCGTCAAACGGCGCACCTCGAAATGGACAGCAACAGTGAGCTCTCATGTTTATTTTCGGAAAGCTGGAAGCAGCAGCTTCTATTTAAAATGGACATTTCTACGTTCTGGTCCCTGCTCCCTGCTCTCCTCTCTCTGTCCAGTCTCCGGTGTTTCTGCTCATGTCACTGGCTCTGTAGGCAGTACTTGCTTTTCCTGAACAGAGGCGTGTGAATGCCTCTGCTGTGGATCACTCTCCTCAGTTTTCTATTTTTTTAAATATATTTTTATTGATTTCAGAGAGGAAGGGAGAGAGAAAAAGAGATAGAAACATCAGTGATGAGAGAGAGTCACTGATTGGCTGCCTCCTGGGCATGTGCCCCGCCCTCCTGGTTCACAGGTGGATGCCCAACCACTGAGCCACGCTGGCTGGGCTCACCCCACTTTTCTCAGGAAAACGATCAGCCCCTGTTTCTGGTTTCCAGAGCACACTTCCATTCCATTCAGTATTTTTGGACACATTTCAATGGGAGTGGGAAGAGTTCTGGATTGGGGCTGGGCGTAGCAGAGGATTGTAGTCCAGAGATTAGAGCCCTTGAAAAAGGATAAGTCCAGTCTGTTCTTAGAGTGCCGGGTTCTGCCCTACCACCTCTCTTACTGCAGCCCCATCTGGAACTGTCCATTCCTTCCTCCCTCCATCCTCATTCTTCCATCCCCTCATTCCCTCATCCTCCATCCCTCCAACCTTCCATCACCTCATCTTCCCATCCTCCTGTCCCTCCATCCCTCATCTCTCTATCGCCCCATTTCTTCATCCCTCATCTCTCCATCCCCTCATTCCTTCATTCTTCCATCCCCCATCCCCAACTCTCCATCCCTCCATCCCCCATTCCTTCATACCTCCATCCCCCTATCCCCTACTCTCCATCCCCCATCCCTCCATCTCTCCATTCTCTATCCCCCCACCCCCCATCCTTCCATCCTCCCATCCCTCCATCGCCCATCCCTCCCATCCCTCCATTCCTCATCCCCCCATCTCCCTATTCCCCCATCCTCCCATCCCCCCATTCCTTGGCTCCCACAGTTTACAAAACACAAGAGCCAAAGGGTCACGCCCTGTCCTGGCACAGTTCTGCTTTAGCAGGGACCCCGCTCCCTCTCCAGCCTCCGTCCCCTGGTCACCGGTGAAACTGCTGCACCCGTGAGGAATCCAGTTGGAGCCCGGTGGCTCTCACCCCATTGCCTCTCTGACAACCCCTGCCACAGCACCTCATACGCAGGGGGGCTGAGTAGATGAAGATGAATGATTTTCTAACTTGAGGGTTTGGCACAGTTTGCTGTCAAAGGTCTTTTCCAGTTCTGTGATTTGTTGCTTTGGAAATGTCTGGAAATTTTAACTGGCCTTGGAGAAAAATGTTACACAACATTTATATTCCGTGCTGATACCCCGTTGCTGAGACAGCGGCCTCCTGTCCACACGCACTCTGGTTTTCAAGGACATCGCTGTCCCCTCTGGAGTACACTAGTAGGATCCCGGGGCCTGGTACCAGGGCCACTCTTTTGATTCATTGGACTCCAATGAAAGCCGTGCATTGGGGTGCTATTAATTCCCCAGAAACCACTCGCATCGCCGTATTCCTCAGCTCAGGACGTTGAGTGGGTGTCTGGGGCACGTTGTATCCAGGCTGAATGCTTCCTCCCCAGCTCCTCGCTGTCCCTTTCCCATCACACGTGGCACAGCTTCCGAGTCTTTCCTGGACACCATCGCTCTTCCTAATCTGCTCAACATCCTGGCTGATCCCCGCCCATGGTCATGTGTGAGCCGCAGACCTCGCTGTTTTTCAGGGCCAAGGCCAAGGTTTCCGCTTTTGTCTCTCCTTGATTCACCACAAGCCTTTATCCTGTAAAATCCTAGCCCTACCCTGGTGACTGGGTATTCTGCAAAGGCTTAACACATGTTCATACACTCTGTATTAGTAACATTATTCTGCATTCTTGAATGTTCTCTATCTCCTTGAATTGCTGGCAAATGCCATGCTGTCGCGAGCTGTGGTCTTCTGCTTCTTTAGCACCTGCCTGTGGTCGTTTTGCTCATGGAGCCCCTCACACAGACATTTGCTGAATGACAGTGGTATTTTCCTAATAGGAGTCCATCCACACAGCAGGGGCAGTGGAGTTCAATAATGACATTGAACTTTTCCATTTTTTTTTTTTCCTCTCTCTCTTTCCACCTAGCAAGGATCTAGTGAGAGAGGGAAGTACATCACAGCCAAGTTGAGATTAATTCTACGGGAAAAGTGTCGTTGGTCTCAGGGCTTTCCATCTTTCTATACCTGGGCAAAGGCCGTTACTCTCAGTGGCCATGTCTTAGCACTGCATTGTGTCACTGGGTGATGCAGCTTGACACACTGGCTGGCTGGGAGGAAGGTACTCAGTGGAGAAAAAAGTTCTGCTTGGGGTCCGATGCGGCCATCAGCCTTTCTAGAGTGGAATCATGGAGCTTAAAACGGGGATGGTCTTTTGAGGTTACCTTGACCACGTCATCCATTCATCAATGCGCTCACTCATGCATTCAGGAGATATTTATCAGGAAACTGCTGTGCGCAAGGCTTTTCCTGAGGCACCAACGTGAGGGTCCTAGGAAGCATGAAATCCAATTTGGAGAGTGGACACCCATCAAATGGGGGGCAGGGGAGGGTTGCTGTGACCCCACAGTAGAGTGGCGTACATGGAAATCTTGTTAAAATGGGTGCATTGCCATGAAGAGCAGGTAGATAGGCACAACCAGGTGTCCGGACAACCTTGAATAGACAAGAATGAGTTATGCTGACAGGAAGCCTCCACAAAAAGCAGTGTGAATCCTAGAGCGGTCTTGGCATTCTCAATGCCATTGGCGACATGGGATAGAGTTAGATGGGCCCTGGGACCCAGGCCCTGTGTCACTCTTTTGAGATCTCTGTCCCTCTAGCAAACCACTGAGACTTCCTGTGTGCCTCATGCTCATCGGTGGTATGAAGCTGGCAATGACTGTTACATGTGAACCCCTCTAAATGTGTAGATTGAAATCCTAGCCCTCGGCACCTCAGAAGGCGTCTGTTTGTGGAGACAGGGCCTTGAAAGACACAAGTGAGCAAAATTAGATCACTTGGGTGGGCCTTAATCCAGTGTGACTGGTGTCCCTATAGGAAGAGGACATTAGGGGACACACACACACACACGACGGCCATCTGTACACCAAGGACAAAGGGATCAGAAGAAACAAATCCACCCAGCCGGCGTGGCCCAGTGACTGAGTGCCGACTTATGAACCAGGAGGCCACAGTGTGATTCCCGGTCAGGGCACGTGCCCGGGTTGTGGGTTCGATCCCCAGTGTGGGACGTGCAGGAGGCAGCCAATCAGTGATTCTTTCATCATTGATGTTTTTATCTCCCTCGCCCTCTCCCTTCTTCTCTGAAATCAATAAAAATATATTAAAAAGAAGAAGAAGAAACAAACTCTGAGGACACCCCGGTCTTGGACTTCCAGCCTCCTAGCACCATGAGCACATACATTCCATTGCTCAGGCCACGCAAACTGTGGAACTTTATGGCAGCCCTAGCAGCCAAATCCCGTGGCATTCACCTGAAGAGAGACGTTCACCAGAAGGCAGGCGATGTAATGGAGGTGACGGTGTGTGGCACGTGGGGGGAGTCCTGTGAGGCCAGGTAAGGCAGGTACAGGCTGAGCCTCGGCCAGGTCTCTGCACACACATTGACCTGCACCACCACGGTCCGTGGCGCTCCTCCCGATAGACAGACTCACCGCCAGGAGATGGACTCGCTGCCGGGCCCACAGTAAGTGGATTCCTGTGCCAATGGCAGGTCCACCGGGGTCAGCCACTTCTCTTCGACCTGTGTAGGCCGTTCATGAGAAGGCACGGGGCTCAGCTGAAAGCATTTTTCCTCCTGCAGACCGTGTGCTTGATTCATCCCAGCAAATGACCACACAGGAGTTTATGCTGAGGGTCCTAACAGGGTCGAATGTGCAGCTCTGTCTGTCTGAACACCGCAGGTTTCATGAGCCTGGTCCAGCGTCTGTGCCCCTCTCAGATCCGATTAGTCCCTTGAGATCCACTCAGTCCCTCTAAGACCTGCTTAGTCCCTCTGAGGCCTGCTCAGCCCCTCTGATGTCTGCTCAGTCCTTTTAGGATCCCCTTAGTCCCTCTCAGAACCCCTCAGTCCCTCTGAGACCTTCTCTGTCCTACTAAGACCCACTCAAGTCCTTCTGAGGCCCCATCAGTCCTTCTGAGACCCCCCTCAGTCCCTCTAGGGCCTACTCTGTCCTGCTAAGACCGGCTCAACACCTCTGAGACCTGCTCCGTCCTGCTAAGACCTGCCCAGCCCCTCTGAGGCCCACTCAGTCCCTTTCAGACCCCCTCAGTCCCTCTGAGACCTGCTTGACCTGCTAAGACTCACTGAAGTCCCTCTCAGACCCCCTCAGTCCCTCTGAGACCCACTCAGTCCTTCTAGGACCCGCTTCATCCTGCAAAGACCCGCTCAGCCCTCTGAGGCTCACTCAGGCTCGCTGACAGGTGTGCACACCTGTGCATTTGAGTGGTCTCTGCTTGGTGGTTCTGCAGATCGTCCCAGAGCTAAGTACATGCTGGTTTCCTGGTTTCCGTCTGTCTTTCTCCGATGCCCTCCGTGCTGTGGTTTTCCTAGGGGCACTGGTCCCAGGGTCTGCAGGACGCCAGCCCCTTGGGCGGGTGGGTAGCAGCCCCATCTGGAAACTAAAAAGAGAAACAGAATCCTCTTCTCTCACTTCTCCAGACTCTTCTGTGTCTGCTCAGGTAGACAAGGCCAAGTGGGGAATTTATGAATCGACACTTTTATTCCCAAAACAGCTTTTTTTTTTGTTTGTTTGTTTTTTTTTTTTTTAGAAACGTTCTTTTTGATTCCAAAGAACTGGGAGCAGGGAGTGAGCTTGGCTGGGAAGCCAGAGCAGTTGGTGAGAGGAAGGGGGGTGATGCACGGTGCCTGGCCTCCCTGTGCACCTGGAAAATCTCCGCTGTGCACTGTGAACGTGGCCCTGGACCCCAGAAGGAGGAACCCCAGAACCGTGTCCTGCGGGAACACGGGAGACGTGCCGTCTAAGTGACAGTGCGGAGTGTCTCCAGTCCAGCCTGGCTGTGTGAGTTCCCTCATAAGGTGCTGGATGCTTCTCCTTCTCACCTGGCACTCCTGCATTTCCCCGGGGGGCACGCAGCAAAGCGATGGGGCGCCTGGGCAGAGGGCAGGTGTGCTCCCAGGAGGTCCCTCTTTAGCGCTTGGCAGAAGCATGGCCCGGAGCAGGCACAGCAGCCAGTGTCAGCACATTGAGGAAGGGAAGTGGCACATAAGGTGGCCTTTCCCGTTTTCCCTCCTTTTATTTTGTTTTGTTTTTGTTTTGTTTTCGTTTTGTTAATCCTTACCCAAGGATATTTTCCCATTGATTTTTAGACAGATTGGAAGGGATGGAAGAGACAGAGGAGAGGAACATCGATGTGAGAGACATTGATTGGTTGCCTCCTGCATGCGCCCACACTGGGGCCAGGGATCATTCCTGCAACTGAGGTACGTGCTCTTGACCGGAATCGAACCCGCAACCCTTCAATTCACAGGCTGGTGCTCTATCTACTGAGGCAACCAAGCCAGGGCCATTTCTCTGTGTGGCATGACATCATTCAGCTGGACTGGGGCTGGTGAGCCTGCTCGGGATTCCTGATGATGACAGCGTTCTTATTGGAGGCCATGCTTGCTTTCTCAGGCCGCTTTGAGTCAGCAGGAGTCCCAGCAGGCCGGCTGGTGTGGGGCTGGAAACATCTGAGGTGGTAGCCGCCTCGGGCCAAGGCTCAGGGCGCAAGGCCAGGAAAAGAACAATGTGGTAGGCTAGTTGTGCGAAAACCTGGGACCTGGCTATCCCGACTTGTTTTGCTGAATCATTTCCTCCCTTTAAAGCTATGCAGTCTTTACTAGACTCTCCCTTGCCTCCTCCAGGGGGGCATCTAAAATCACATCAAGTTATTTGTTTAATAATTTATCCACTGTGGTGAGGCCAGGACTGGCTTTCGCAGGTCACACACTGAGCTGTTGGCAGGGATGGGACTTGAACCTGAAACTCCTTTCCCCTTATTTGGACCGGACCTCTGCTTTCTCGTTGGCTCACCTCTTTGCACTGCACAGGGTGCCCCTGAGAGGGAGCCATCCCTTCCTTCCCAGGCTGGGATGAGAAAGCCCTTCTGAGCCTCGGGAGGCGTCTGCCTGGAGGGATCGCGCTGGGGGGCAGCTGATCCTGTGATCCACGTTTGCTGTCACGGGAAGCAGCCCTCAGAAGAGAAAGGCGTGCATTTGTATGCAGCCCGCCCCACGGCGTGGAGATAAACCCAGCACTGCTCCAGCTGCACCCGCCAGCACAGCGCCTGGATGGCAGACCCACAAAGAATGCTGATTTCCTCACCGGCTTCTTTAGAAATCCCCCCTCCCGCCGCCCACCTGGCTCTGTCAGCGTCAGGGGCAGTCTAGCCCTGCAGTGAGGTGCTTCGGTTCTGGAGGCAGCCCTGTGCTCAATCCATGTATCGATGGACGCATTTTCCATTTGTGATCCGCGGCGCTGTTGGGGGAAGTCACTTTCACGAGCTTCATTCCTTTCATCTGTGAACTGCGTACTGGTGTCTGCTGCATGGACTTTTCTGAGTTAATCCGGAACGTAAAGCCCTTCGCTCAGTGGCTGGTGCGTATGAAGCACTCAGTGGCAGCGTCAGCAGCAGCATCCTCACTGTGGGTGTCTTGCTGACTTGGATGGATGTGGGAATGTATGAAATAAAATGCCCGGTCCAGAACCTGGCCTATGGTTATCTTTATTTATTTATTTATTTTGTTAATGCTCACCCGCGGATATTTCTCCATTGATTTTTAGAGAGAGGGGAAAGGAGGGGGAGAGACAGAGAGAAAGAAACATTGATGTCAGAGAAACACATCGGGGATGGGGATGGAGCCTGCAATGAGGTACACACCCTTGACCAGAATTGAACCAGGGATCCTTCAGCCCACAGGCTGATGCTCTATCTATCCACTGGGCAAAAACCTGCTAGGGTATTTTCATGTACCCTATCTAATAAATTAATATGCAAATTGACCATCACTCCCAACACACAAGATGGCCACCCCATGTGGTCAAAGATGGCTGTACCATGTGGACACAAGATGGCCGGCAGGGGAGGGCAGTTGCAGGGGACCAGGGAGGACAGTTGGGGAAGACCAGGCTGGCAGGGAAGGGCAATTGGGGGTGACTGGGCTTGCAGGGGAGGGCAGTTGGGGACAATCGGCCAGCAGGGGATCAATTAGGTGTCAATCAGGCTGGCAGGGAGTGGTTAGGGGGTCATAAGGATGGCAGGCAGAAGTGGTTAAGGGCAATCAGGCAGGCAGGCAAGGGATTGGGAGCCAGCAGTCCTGGATTGTGAGAGGGATGTCTGACTGCCCTTTAGGCCTGACATTCCTCGATGGGTCCCAGATTGGAGAGGGTGCAGGCTGGGCTGAGGGACACACCCCCGTGCACAAATTTTATGCATCAGGGCTCTATGTATATAAAAGCCTAAGCGACCATCTGACTGGTAGCTATGATGTGCAATGACCATCAGAGGGCAGATGCTCCAACCAGTAGTTATGGCACGCATTGACCACCAGGGGGCAGACACTCAATGCAGGAGCTGTCAAGCTGTGGTGACTTGGCAGCTGTAGTTCTCAGGTGATGCACCCAGAACCAGAGAGGAGGGAGTCTGATTCCAGAGGGCATCACCCGAGAACCGCCCTCTCGCAATCCAGGACCTCTCAGGGGATGTCGGAGAGCTGTTTTGGCCCAATCCCTGTAGGCCAGGCTGAGGAACTCCATTGGTACATGAATCTGTGCACCATGCCTCTAGTATTTAGTAAACAAAGCTGTTGCTGTGGATGGGATAACTCAAAGATCAGAGCAATCCAACAGAAACACCAGAATTTGGAGAGACCGGGCCTCAAATTCTTTTTCCTGCCCTGTCTCAAAGTCACCATCTTGCCTTGGCTGAGTCGCTTTGCTTGACATAACATCACTCTCCTCATCTGTGCAGTGGGGCTGATGGAGCATTGCGTGGTGCCGAAGGGAGACCACAGAAAGTCTCTGTTCAGTAAATGGCGGGTGGATCCGCATTGTGGGTGACACTGATGCCACTTGTCCTGGGGAATAAACTGCCTGTTGTACATCTTACCCTTTAACTCTGTGATTCTAGTTTTAGGAATGTGTTGTTTCCAAATACAGACTCCCAAAGGAAAGGGGAGAGTGAGGCCTGTGGGAGTGGTTCATTAGCAGTGCTATTTAAAATAGCCCTAAAATTATATCCTCGGGTGAGGATTAATCCCCCCCAAAAAAATATAGCCCCAAATGGAGAACTGCACATGCATCCCAGGCCTTCAGGCGGTTTGGTGTTTCAGTACCATAGCGCCCCCTGTGGCCATGAGGAGCATCAGCTGCATGATGCCAGCCTATGGGAGGTCCCATCTGGGAGGTAGCTGAGTGATGGGGACAGTTTGGTGTTTTTGCACCACAGCGCCCCCTGTGGCCGTGGGGAGCGTCGGGTGCATGATGCCAGCCTGTGGGAGGTCCCATCTGGGAGGGAGCTGAGTGATGATGGGAAGGCAGCAATCCACTGTTTTCCCTGAGGCCTAGGGAGGGCTAGTGGTTTCTGAAACCAGTTCTTCATTCCACTGAGCACCCACTTCCTGCAGGTCCCCTGCTTTGGCCACAGCCAAGGCACTGCCCTGGAACCTCTGCAGTGCCTGGCCGGTGGCCTCAGGGGTCTGGTGGCTGTGCCAGAGCAAACCGGACTAGCTCAGATCCAGGGCTGCTTAAATGCCACTAAGCGATTCCTTTGGCAGCAAGTGACAGTAGGCAAAGGGCAGAGCTGGCTGAGGCCCCGGAGAGGAGATGTGTGTGTGTGTGTGTGTGTGTGTGTGTGTGTGTGTGAGGGGGTGATGTGTATGTGTGTGTGTGTGTGTGTGTGTGTGAGGGGGTGATGTGGTGTGTGTGTGTGTGTGTGTGTATGTGTGAGGGGGTGATGTGTGTGTGTGTGTGTGTGTGTATGAGGGGGTGATGTGTATGTGTGTGTGTGTGTGTGTGTGTGTGTGAGGGGGTGATGTGTATGTGTGTGTGTGTGTGTGTGTGTGTGTGTGAGGGGGTGGTGTGTGTGTGTGTGTGTGTGTGTGAGGGGGTGATGTGTATGTGTGTGTGTGTGTGCGTGTGTGTGTGTGTGTGTGTGTGTGTGTGTGTGTGTGAGGGGGTGATGTGTGTGTGTGAGGGGGTGATGTGTGTGTGTGTGGGGGGGGTGATGTGTGTGTGTGTGTGTGTGAGGGGGTGATGTGTGTGTGTGAGGGGGTGATGTGTGTGTGTGTGGGGGGGGTGATGTGTGTGTGTGTGTGTGTGAGGGGGTGATGTGTGTGTGTGAGGGGGTGATGTGTGTGTGTGTGTGTGTGAGGGGGTGATGTGTGTGTGTGAGGGGGTGATGTGTGTGTGTGGGGGGGGGGGTGATGTGTGTGTGTGTGTGTGTGAGGGGGTGATGTGTGTGTGTGAGGGGGTGATGTGTGTGTGTGTGTGTGTGAGGGGGTGATGTGTGTGTGTGAGGGGGTGATGTGTATGGCGGGTAGGAAGGGCAGGGACCTGGAAGCTGTGGCAGTGTGATATTTAAAGGCCTTTCTGTGTGTAGACAGACAGGGCAGCCACCTAGGCGCCCAGCAGTAGCTGATCTCCTCTGCCTGGGTCCCCCTCTTAGGCCCCTATGCCTTCAGGCAGCTGTGACCGGGCAATGGGGTTGGGTCCCTCGAGATGCAGAGTCCCCCTAGGACCTTGAGTTTTGCTAAGAAGGTTCTTCTTCTAAGGACCAATGGGGGTCTCAACAAGGGACTGTTCAGAGCTTTTGGCTCGGAGTGAGCGCCCAGGGAGTGTCGGCTGCCTAACCCTTCTTGGAGGTGAGGTGGGGTGGGGATGAGCGTTCATTGGAGCGTGACCCTATTAGGAACACAACAATCATCCGGCGAGGATTTGAGGGGAGAGGGGGCAGACTCCCAATTTCTAGCACAGTACAGCTGTCCACGCACGCATAGCTGTGTCTGCAAATGCAGCATCTTGGAAAACATTAGCCTGGAATGTGGAGGGCTGGAAATAGAGTTAACCCACTCTAGTAGGTTTATCCTTCTTTTCATAAAGTCATTATAGCCTGTGGTAAAAGAAATGACAGTCCATAATATTAGACATGTGGTAATTCCTAGGATTTAAGGATCTAAGGATCTGATAATTCAGTACTTTATAGGGACAGTCTTGTTCCACCATCCCTCCGCCTAATGTCCCACAGCAGCTGCCCACGCTGATGATAAAATGGGAACTCGGCCTGGTGCACACATTCTGATTTCACTCCTCCTCAGTCCATTTCATTTTTCTGGCATTTTTATTCAACATTCTTGAAGGTGAACCTCTAACAACCAATGTGTGTTAGTTTCTTATTGCTGCTATAGCCAGGTACCACAAACTAAGCTGCTTAAACTAATGCAGAAGTTATTCCTTTGCACTTGTAGAGGTCAGAAGTCCAATGTCAGTCTCTCTGAGCTGGAATCGGGGTGTTTGCAGGGCTGCCTCCTTCCTGAGGCTCCGAGAGCAGAGTCCATTTCCTTGCTTTTGTCCAATTTCAGCTGGTCGCCTGCGTTCCTTGGGATTTGGCCTCTTCCTTTATCTGCAAAAGGCATCGCTTCAATCTCTGCTTTATTCATCACACCAACTCATCCTGCGTGTCTCTTAGAAAGATCTTATGATTACGTAGGGCTCAGCCAGATCATCGTTCAAGATAATCTCCACATCTCAGGGTCTTTAGTCATGCCTACCAAGCCTCACCTGCCATTAATGGAACATTCACAAATCAGAGGAATTAGCGCCTGGGCATCTTTGGGGGCCCATTACTCAGCCTACCCCAGTGTAGTTCCCTGCTCTTTGTCCCTAACATTCTTACGGCTTGCACCTCGGAGGACTGGTTGGTAGGTGCCCAGGAAAGCCGGAGCCAGGGCAGTCACCATGGAAACATCCCAGGGAGAAGCCCTATGTGCTGATTTCCATGCAGCCTGTGGGCCTGGAATTGCATTTTCGCCTGGAAACGGAGGCCCCCGGGCTTCGGCCTGTCAGGTTCCATGTTTTCCCGTCCCTTCAGCTGTCCTCATTCCCTCTTTGTTGTGCTGTACCTGATCGTCCTAAGTGAAAGCCAACAGACAATTTCCCATTAACATTTATATTGCTTTTCCTTTCTGTTGCTTGGCGAGGCTCTGAAACCCGGGATGGCTGCGGAAAATCTTCTTCCATCTAAATGATGTCCCTGTTGGGGACTGGATCCGGCTTTTTGCTGGGCTCTGGAGAAGAGCGGGTGTGGCGGACTCATGAGCCCGGGAAAAGTTAAGGCACAGAATTCAATCCAAAAACTGCAAGTTGGATTCGGGAAACGCCGATGGAATTCCTTGTCTGCTATGCAGGATCTTCTCGGTGACCTAGTGTTTGCTAAGTGGTTATTACGTGCCAAGTGTTCTTCCAGATGCTTTGATTTTATCAACTTTTTTAAAAAATTTTATTTACAATATAACTTATATTTAATAGTAGTACATATGTTTTCCTCCCCCGCCCCCCCCCCCCCCCCATTATCAACTTTTTTGACTTCTTGGAACTGCCCTGGGAAATGTAGTTCCCATTATTTTTTTAAAAATATATATTTTATTGATTTTCTACAGAGAGGAAGGGAGAGGGATAGAAAGTTAGAAACATCGATGAGAGAGAAACATCCATCAGCTGCTTCCTGCATACCCCCTACTTGGGATGTGCCCACAACCAAGGTGCATGCCCTTGACCGAAATTGAACCTGGGACCATTCAGTCTGCAGGCCTATGCTTTATCCACTGAGCCAAACCCTTTACAGCAACAGTTCCCATTATTATTCAAGGTTTACAGAAAGAGAAACAGCCGAGGAGGAAGGGTGTTGCTTAGCACATCCAAGGCAATGAGTGGCATGGGCCCCAGAGTGGGCTGCTGTACCACTTGCTGATGGGGGAGACTCAGCATCAGCCCCCAGATGTGCATAGTCCAGCAGGAGCAGCTGACCCGGCCTGCACTGTGAGTGGGAGAGCCTCAGGGCATCAGAGGGTGTGGAGGGCATCCCAGGCAGAGGGAATGACCAAGAAATGCAAACATTTTATTCTCAGCGCCTGTTCTTAAAGTAGAACATGGACTTGCACCTCCTCCTTCGAAGAACTTAGTGCAGAGGGGAGACTTAATGTGGGGGAAAGAATGGATCTGGGTTTTGATCCCAGCTCTGTGAAAATCAGGCGTGGGACTCTACTGGAGTTCTTGTACACATGTGAGAACGCGTGAATATAAAAAGGAAAGGACGTGGCCCGTATGAGGTGCCTTACCAAATTCTAGGAGCAGCTGGAGGCGCGGGCTCTAGGCTGAGCTGCAGGGAGCAGTTTTCTGAGCCACACAGAGCCTGTCCACCCAGGAAACTGGCTGGGAAGCCACCAGGTCACCTCCACCCAGGAGGACCACATGCGTCCCTGGGAGCCAAGGCAGCGGCGGGATGGGCGCCTTATTTGATGCTCATGAAGTTCAAGGCTAGACTTGGGGATCTAAGGACAGATGCCCGGGGAGGAAACACACGCCTCTCGCGCATGCTCGCCAGGAAAGCAGAAAAGCAGCCCGAGAGCTGTTTTACCCCCTGCTGTTCATTTTGGCCTGCCATCTCACACAGGAGTGTGGGCCCGAAGGAATAGGAAGGAATAGCTTTCCCAGCAGGTGTCCTGCATGTGGAGGCATTTCGGAAATGTCTCCTGTGGCTCTCAGGTACTCGGGGGGAATATAAAACAATCCTGTTGTGAATGGGAGAGGATTGGGGATGCAGCGGTTTCTGCATTTCACTCAACTTGTTCAGGCGTCGCCCCGGTGGATTCTGCTAAGTTGTGCGGGTAGACTGCCATGTTCAGAGCAGCCACGCAAAAAGCCGTGGACAGAGCTGCCCTACAAAAGCACTCTCAGGGAATCAAAGTGGAATTCTGAAAATGGTCAAGGACCCTGTAGGAAGGCAGGGACACCCCAGTGAGAGGCCCCCACACACCCGCCCGCCAGCAGCGTGAAGTGAAGAAAACGGACAGTGACAGATGTTGGTGAGGTTGGGCGCAGCTGGAACCTCACATGGCGTTTGTATAAAGGGGCTTGTCCACCTCGCAGAGAAAGAAGCCCCACAGTTTCTTATAGAACTAAACAGACACCTGTCCTCCGACCCTTTAGTTCCAATTGTTGTCATTGTCCAGCGTTCCTCAGTAAGAGCGGTACGCACATTGTCATATATTCACACCAAGGACTGTCGCTCCCTGAGCCATAAAGAGAAACAGGTGACTGATGCCAGCTACAACATGGACGGGGCCCAGAAGTGTTATGCTGTGAAAGGCTTCCCCAAAGATTATATTCCTGTGACTCCTAACAGATGAAGTTGGGGGACAGGAAGAACCAGTTTATGACGGGAATAAATCAGAAAAATGGGAGCCTGTGGGGCGTGCAGGTGGAGAGCGACTGGGAAGGTGTTTGGGTGAATTACATCTTCACCTCAGAATATTCCTTATCTTGAAAGGGGCTATACAGAAGGTCCTCAAGTAACGTTGTTTTGTTAAAATGTTGATGAGATTAAAAAAAAAAAAAAAGATCAAGTCCTGGTCCAGGGGTACTGTCTGGATAGAGTTTGCATGTTTTCCGCATGTCTGCATGGTCTGGGACTCTATTTCCTCCCATATCCCAAAGAGGCACATGTCAGGAGAACCAACGTGTCTGAGTTGTCTCGTTCTGGATGAGTGTGTGTGTGACCCTGACATGGAAAGGCATCCTGTCCAAGGCTGGGTCCCCTCTGGTCCCCTGAGCTGCCTGGAGTGGCTCTGGCCACCTGTGACCCAGAACTGGGGTAAGCAGGTTGGAAAATACTTGTCTCATGTGCTTTTCTAACCCTTTCTTAAATGTTTGTGTAGCTCACATTTATTTCAATGCTTTATATTGAAAAATGTTTTTATCTGTATTTAGAAATTTGGGGATATTTTTGTGACCAGAAATAGGTTGTAGGAATGTAACTCTTGTTTATTATGTTAAGGCCTGGTGCACAAAATTGGTGCATGGTGGGGGTTGGTCCCTCAGCCCAGCCTACACCCTCTCCAATCTTGGACATCCCTCTTATAATCCAGGACTGCTGGTTCCCAACCACTCGCCTGCCTGATTGCCCCTAACCACTTCTGCCTGCCAGCCTGATCACCCCCAAACCACTCCCTTGCCAGCCTCATCAATGCCTAACTGCTCCCCTGCCGACCTAATTGCCCCTAGCTGTCCTCCCCTGCCAGTCTGGTCACCCATAATTGCCTTTCCCTGCTGGCCTGGTCACCCCCAACTGCCCTCCCCTGCAGGCCTGGTTCCCCCCAACTTCCCTCTCCTACAGGTCTAGTCTCCCATACCACCCCTCCCCTGCTGGCCTGGTTCCCCACAACTGCCCTGCCCTGCTGGCCCAGTCACCTCTAACTGCCCTCCCCTGCTGGCCCAGTCACCCCTAACTGCCCTCCCCTGCCAGCCATCTTGTGGTGGCCATCTTGTGTTCACATTGGGGCAGCCATCTTTGACCACATGGGGGTGGCCATCTTGTGTGTTGGAGTGATGGTCAATTTGCATATTACATCTTTATTATATAGGATGAGCCGAGGGTCAAACTGGTATCATTAGACAATGTTTCATTTAAAGTCCCTGTTTCCAAGGCCCTGGGGACCTCAGTGAGTGAGGACTTCCTGTTCAGGGGTGCCCATGTGTCAAAACTCCTAAAACGGTTTGAGGAGTTTTTTATTGTATGTACCTTTGACCTCAAGATAAAGAAAAAGGTGAATTTCATTGAACCCTAGTTCACATTAAGCATGCTGAAGTGCCCAGAGAATAATGCGCCCAGGACAGATGACAAACTTACTGTTTTGAAGTGCATTAAAAAATAAAGTGGGTCATTGGATGGATACAAGGAGAGATAGCTGTGAGAAAGGAAGTAAGATATTAATGTAGGAAGTAGGCGTGGGGATATATGTTCCCTGTAAAGTACTTTCATCTTTGTGGTATGTTTGAGAATTTTCTTAAGAAAATATTAGCACACAAAAAAATCTTCATTTTATATTATGGGATGGGTGGTCCATTCCCCTTACCCAGTGGTTGCTAAGGAAGTTGCTCTAGTTGTCCCAGGTCACTAGTATATTGGGACAAGGTGATTTCTGCTGAACCGGATGGAGAGCACAGGGAAGTCGGGTAACTGAATCAGCTGGGTCTGGGGTGTAGGCTGGAGAGAGCACCCATCCCCAGTCCATGTAGGTGCTCAATTCGTCTATTTCTCCTCCTCTCTCTTGATAGCCCCGCCCTCTGATTTCTTCAATGTCCCCATCCTGTCCCAGCCACGCAATGACACAAAGCTTAGTCGATTTTGTAGATAACAGTAGGGGCCACAAGGTTTGAGGGGGAAGAGCTAGCTTCCCACTGCCACCTCACCACATCCCCGAGTCAGTAGGTACCAGGTGAGCCAAACATCCTTCCCAGCATTTCAGTGATGTCTCTGTCTCCTGCCCTTTCCGGTGCTCCGGCCACCATCTCCCAGGCTAACGAGAGGGTGGCCTATCGCAGGGACCCTTGCTGGCACCGAGGCTCTGTTGCCGGGCAATCAGAGGTCTTTTCAGCGACTGGAAGGCAGACTGCTTTGGGACCAGCCCTCACGCGGACGTCACTGCTAAAGACGGTGATTCCAGGCCCCCCCCCCCCCCAGGTTTTCAGTCTATCTGTGAAACGGTGGACAGTACCTAACATATGTCAGCCCATCCACATGTCTTGAAAACCTGTCTCACCAATGAGAGCTCTTCCGAACATTCCCCGTACCATTGAGTAAGCTGCTATGTCGCTGAGCAAACCCCATTCCTAAATCCTCTGGATGAAGGCATTGATAACACCCCCCACCCCAACAGCAAGCTTCTGCTTTGGCCTTTTCCTCTTAGAACACCCATTGGTTTAATTGTCACAAATTATGCATAACATAAAATTCACCCCCTTAAATTAACCGCACGCCTCCGTGGCCTCAAGTACATCTCGGTGTGTGTCATCATCACACCCCATTTCCAGGATTGTTTCATCGCCTCCCATGGGAGCTGTGTTCCCCACGAACCAGGGACCCCTTCCCTACCCCATCCCAGCTCCTGCCAACCTTTCTTCTGCTTTCTGCTTTCTGCTTTTCGGAGCTTGCCCTTTCTCGGCACCTCGCAGATGTGGGGTCCTGTGATACTCGTTCTTTGGTGTCCTGTTTGTTTACACGGCAGAGTGTCTTTAAGGTTCAGCCATGTTGCAGCCTGTGTCACAGTTTCCTTCTTACACCTGAATAATGCCCCGTTGTATGTGCCGTATTTTGTTCATCTATTCATCTGTGGATAAACACTTGGGTTTTTCCGCCTTTTAGTGATTGTGGATACACGCTGCTGCCTCTTGTGGGTTTCGTTGTTTGTTTGTTCTTAATGCCAAACTTCCTAGATTGTACATATCTCAGCAGCACATTTTGGGGGTGATATTTATATAGGGGAAATTTAAACTTACCTTGCAAAAAATCAAATATAATACTTTTAACAAAGTAATGCATCGTGATCAATATTGATTTACCGACCAGATACAATAGGTAGAAAATCAGAAACAGGGCCTAGCGGGTTTGGCTCAGTGGATAGAGCATAGGCCCACAGCCCGAAGGGTCCCAGGTTCGATTCCAGTCAAGGGCATGTACCTTGGTTGCCAGCACATCCCCAGTAGGGGGTGTGCAGGAGGCAGCTAGCTGATCAATGGTTCTCTCTCATCCTTATTTCTAACTTTATCTCTCTCCCTTCCTCTCTGTATATATATAAAAAAAAATCAATAAAATATGTATATTTTTTAAAAAAAGAAATAGGGCCTAGCTGGTTTGGCTCAGTGGATAGAGCACCGGCCTGATGACTGAAGGGTTGCAAGTTCAATTCTGGTTAAGGGCACCTACCTTGGTTGCAGGATCCATCACCTGCCCTGGTCAGGATGCATGTGAGAGGCAACCAATCTCTGTGTCTCTCTCATATCCATGTTTCTCTCTGTCTCTCTCCCCCTCCCTTCCACTCTTTCTAAACAAGCAATGGGGGAACTATCCTCAGGTGAGGATTAACAACAACAACAACAACAACAACAAATGGGAATCAGGACTAGAGATGTTGCGAATCCCGCAGGCCTGGATGAGGCGGGCATGGTCCGCGGTGCTGCCGGCACTGGGATAGGCAGGCTGCTGGGTGCGCCACTGCTTGCCAGCAGCTGCTTGTCTAGTTTCCTGATCAGGAAGCGGCGCTGTGAGCGTTTTACATCCTAACGAGAGCCCTTGTCACTCCTGTGCAGGTGTTCTGTGTTTATGATGTCTTTGTTCCCTTTTCGGAAATTGATTGGGAGGAGGCAGTTGGCTTAACATGCAGTGCATTATAAGTTTTAATTATAATGTAATTATAAATTTTCCTGTTTAAAAAAAATCACGAGAAATGGGTTCTGGGCTAGCTTTCTGGCATCAAGCATTGTATTTTTAGGGATGAATTGTTGAGACAACACAGGAGATGTTTGCCTCTCCAGGTGTGTTGAGAAGATGAAATGTGGGTACCGAGGGAGGAAGGACTTGCGTGCCCCTTCACCTTCCCCCACATCTCCCCCTCCACCCCCTGTCTTCTCCCCTACCCCCTCCACCAGCCCCCTGTTCTTGGAGCTGCCTAGAGAAGAGTAAGGACCACCCCCCACCACCACCCCAGGCCATGGCTCCTGGTGCCGTAGGGGTCTCCCCATGTCTCCATGTCAGAACCATAGAAGGGATGAGCCCCAAGAGTAAGAAGAGGCTAATTGTTGATGAAAGTCTTGCCTTTGCAGATGCTTGTTAGACATCAGCGGGGATGGGCCCGGCATGCTGGGAAATCAGGAGAGAGGAATAAGACTTAGCCCATGTTCATGTCCACGTCTGTATGGAGACGTATGGACGTGAGCTGGAAGGCATGTTTGTTGCTTGCTGCTAACGGACCTCCTCTGGGCCCATGAAGAGCCATCTCCCAGTCTTAGGCTCATAAGTCTTCTTACTGCGCCCTCAGTTACCGCTGGTGAGAAATGAGGCCCCGGCACCACTTCGTCCCAGACTCAGTCACGGGGTTCTCTCTGCGATCATGTCATGTGCGTGGCCTATAGTGTCAGGGTGACAACATATCTATTTTCAATCCCCTACTTCCACCTTTTATTTTAAAATATATGTTTTATTGAGTTCAGAGAGGAAGGGAGAGGGAGAGGGAGAGAGAGAAAAACATCAGTGATGAGAGAGAATCATTGATTGGCTGCCTCCTGCATGCCTCACACTGGGGATCGAGCATCGAGCCTGCAACCGGGATATGTGCCTTGACCGGGAATTGAACCGTGACCTCCTGGTTCGTAGGTTGACACTCAACCACGGAGCCACACTGGTTGGCCCTTCCTCCCACCTTTTAGAAAAGGGTGAGATCAGACTTCCTGGCCCGCACCCTCTCCTCCACCTCCTCCCTCCTATGTCCATTGGATTCACACTGTGGGGGGTGGCTGCCTCCACATCTCTTCAGCCTGGGCTCTGGAAAGCCATGGCTCAGGACCTCCCTGTTGATGTTGGAACGGGGGCGGGGGGGAGGGTGCGGGGGGGGATTCTTTGAACCATCGCCATAGCAAATGTCCTCTGCTTTCAAGCCAAAGGGAGGTTCGTGCAACTGTCGGGCCTGCACCCTCAACCTGGGTGTTCCTGAGGCTGGGGGTCAGGGGACTTATGCCTCACTCACACCCCTGCAGCTTCTCAAACTTGGAAGTAACCCTCATGCTTTTTGAGGAGCCTCTCAGTCAGGGTCCACGGGAGCTCTCTTTCGCGAAGCAGCCATGGCTCTGGGGTGCAGGGCACGCCCAGGACAAGGAGAGAGGGAGAGAGGGAGGGATGGGCGCTATGGGGGAGGACCAGCCAGATGGACTGGGGGGAGGTGGGACACTGCCTAGTCCTGGCCTCACTGGCCTCCAACTCCATTGTCTTTGTCACAAAGGTCTAAGGCCTGGCTGGGTGGCTCAATGGTTGGGCATCAACCTATGAACCAGGAGGTCCTGGTTCTGTTGCCAGTCAAGGCACATGTCCGGGTTGCAAGCTCCATCCTCAGTGTGGGGCATGCAGGAGGCAGCTGATCAGTGACTCTTTCTCATCATTGATGTTTCCATCTCTCTCTTCCTCTCCCTTCCTCTCTGATATATACACACTTAAAAAAATTTTTTTTTTTAAAGAAGGGTTCAGGATTTCTCTTTCCAGTCCTTCTATCTCTTCTCTATTTCTCTGCTCTGGTCTCTGCCTTTCCTCAGTCTCCCCTCTTCTCCTGCCTCCTTCCTCTCCCGGTAGTCTCCAGTAAAAGGGACATGAAGTGTGTGTGACTCACCCCCTGTGGGTTGCTGGACGTGTGCACGTGGGTGCCAGAGTCTTCCAGGTGAACTGGGGATGCAGATCCCTAAATCTGGGACTGGAGGGAGGAAGGATAATAACAGCCACCACTGCATTATTTAAAGCTCTCACATTCCTGTGGTGCTTCCTGGTTCCACATGGGTGCCCTCAGTCCCAGGGCCACCCACGTGGCGAGACTGTTATCCTCAGTTTACAGGTGAGGAAACCGAGGCCTAGAGAGACCGAAGGGCAGGGCACCAGCCTGCCGGCTCCCGGTGTCGGGGTCCCCGTGGAAGTGTCCGGTGTGTGGGGAAGTGGGGGACTAATGACCATTGAACACCTGTGGTCGGGTTCTTTAACACGCACTGCGAGACATGTGCATTATACGTATTTAAAGAGTTATTTACTCACGTTATTTCCCCATTTTAATTGTCCTTTTTGTTTTTCCTTTTTACACTAATTCTTGTTCCCTCTCTCTGGGATTTGGCCCAGCCCTCCTTTCTCTTTCTTTTGGTCTTCTCTTCTTTTGGGTGCCCCCAGGATGTACCCCCTTTTCCACTCCTATTTCCTTTCTGTCTCCCAACATCTCTCCCCCAGCCCTCTGCTCCTGCCTCCTTTTTCTTTCTTCCCCTGTTTTTTCTCTCATCTCTCTTTGCCTTTATCTGTCTTGATACTCACCAAACCAACACCCCAACTCCGGCAGGAATTCCAGTCTGTTCCCCGCCTCCCTCCCCTTCCCCCCTTCCCTGACCTACACACCCTGTGGCCTGAGTACTAGGCACCCTGTTAGGCAGGGCCCTGTCACAGGCTGTGCCCCCCATCTCCCACCCGCTTCCCCTGCTGTCTCCATACCAGGGCTGAGATTTAATCTCCTCGAAGTCTGGATAGTTCGTAGATGGGCTTTTTGCATTTCTCATAACTTAGACACACACACACACACACACACACACACACACACACTCATACACACACACACACGCACACATGCACACACTCATACACACACACGCACACGCACTCGCACACGCACACACACTCATTCACACACATACACTGAGGCAATACATTTGTCAGCCTGTACAGTAACACATGGCTCTAAATACGGACGTGGTAGGAAGAGAGATGGTTACTGTGGGAACCATAACTTTTAATTTACTGGCTTAGAGCTCTCGACCAGGGCTTGGTGCTTAATGTAGTGTTTTTACCTTTGGATATGTGATCAGGAAAGACATAAAACCTCGCAAAGCTGGGGGCCCGGGTGGGGGGAAATCTCTGAAGGAGGAGGTTGGAGGGAGCGTTGACAAATGAGGGTGGTGGAATGAGGCCGTTAATATGCCCTTAACCATGAGCAGGGACTAGGCAAGGCCTGGGCGCCCAGCTGCTCAGCACGGGAGGCGCGCTGACCCCAAGGCCGCTTCCATTGGCTTGCAGAGGAGAACAAGGTGCAGAGAGGAAGGAGAGAAGGGGGCTGGGAAGGAGGCTGAGGGAGCACCGCTGTGGGGGCCAGAGGTCTGGGCTCCAAACCGTGCAGTGCGCCAGGGACTTGGATTCCAGAAGCCTGGGCTTAAAGCAGTGGGTCCCTCCTCCTAGGTGCCAGGTCCTGCTCTCCACATGTCAGGCGGGGCTCACTCATTGAAGCGTCGGCACATGGTCTCGAGGCAGGCACGCTTGTTGATGCTTTGCAGAGGGACCTCAGGCTAGAGAGGGGCCAGGCTAGGGCTTCATTCAGACGGTCTGGCTCTAGAGTCCCTATACTTAATTTACTGCAAGTCACCCTGACGTTGTTGCTTACTAGCTGTGTTACCTTGGGTAAGTTGCCTAACGTTTCTGAGCATGGATTTCCTCCCCAGAAAGATGAAGACAGTAATACCTGGCCTGGCTGGGGAGCTCAGTGGGTCAGAGTGTTGTCCAGTACACCAACGTTGTGGGTTCCGTCCCCCTTGTATATGCAAGAATCAACCAATGCATGATTGAACAACAAATAAATGAGCGGAACAACAAACGAATGTTTCTCTCCCTCTCTCAAATCAATTTTAAAAATTACATAAAAGATAGTAATTCCTTCCCCATGTGGTCGTGGTGAATCTTGGGGGAGAAGAAGCATATGGCCACTCTTGCAGGCGTGTTTTGTTGTTTGCCATCGAGAGAGAAGCTGAGTGAGGGCCCTTGATCAAGACGGAATAGGACAAGAATTAGTATCGGGATATTTGTACTATTTAGGTGGGCAGCGCCCATGTAGGCTTCGGACCTGCCTGGCAAATAGACCATCTTCCTCTCCCCCTTCCTCCTCTTCCATCATCCTCACGTGCCCGTCTCTTCTCCTCCCATCCTGTCACACTTCCCCCAGCACACATATAACAGACCCCAACATCTGCTGCTGGGGATGGTGCGGGGGGTGGGAAACTGTCATCCCTTCTGAGGTAACTCCCTGGAGTGGAATGTGATGCCTCCTCAGACATTCATTCCAGGAATATTTATTTTGCACCTACTATGTGTCACATTGTTCTCAGTTTTAGGGCTTCATTTGCATCCTTATGAGGACTAAGAGGTAGTCTTTGTGCTCATAACACTTCCTTTCCAGGGAGAACAATGGGTAAGACATAAGTTCTGATCCCAGCTGGTTTGTCTCCTTGCTTAGAGCCGTGGTCCCCAAACTGCGGCTCGCGAGCCACATGTGGCTCTTTGGCCCCTTGAGTGTGGCTCTTCTACAAAATACCATGGCCTGGGTGAGTCTATTTTGAAGTAGCGTTAGAAGGAGTTTAAGTGTAAAAAATGTGGCTCTCCAAAGACATTTCAGTCGTTGTCCTGTTGATATTTGACTCTGTTGATTAATGCGTTTGCTGACCACTGGGTTAGAGTATCAGCCCTGGGACCAAAGGGTCATGGGTTCAATTATCGGTCAAGGGCATATATCTGATTTACAGGCTCAGTACCCAGCCCCGGGCCATGGAAGAGACAACCAATTGATGTATCTCTCTCACATCAATGTTTCTCCCACCTTCTCCCACTCCTCTCCTCCTCCCTCCCCTCCACTCTCAAAATAAAGAAATCAATGGAAAAAAGATTCTCAGATGAGGATTTGAAAAAGAAAAAAAGAGGAAAATTCTGTCAGGTGGCAATAAAAAAATGCTAAAAAAAATTAAAGAGAGAGGCTGGGTGGGGAGTGGAGTTTTAGGTCAGGGAGGCTGTCTTTGAAGATGCCATATTGGAACAGAGGCCTGAATGGAGCGAGGGGATGGAGCAAAGGTCGGCGGGAAGAACACTCCTGGTGGACGAGTGACACCATTGATGTTCTCCAGGGACAGCAAGGAGGAAGCAAGGAGGACAGAGCTGGCTCCCAGATGTTAGCAGGCAGATTGGGTTTTATCCTAAGTGCAGTGGAAGCCGTGGATACGAGGTTGCTGGATAAAGGCACAGGATGGCTGGTTACCTCTGAATTGCAGATAAACCACAGGTCATGTTTCAGTTTGGACCTAAGTGGGCATTCTCCGTTTTAATTCGCTAAGCCAGGCGGCTCTGCCTCGCTGGGCTCAGAGCAGAGCCTGCTGTGTGGAGAGTGTTGGCTGGGAGGGATGTTGTGGTCAGGGGACCAGGAAGGAGGCCCTGGGGGTCCCAGTGGAGCTGCTGAGAAATGTTGGACTCAGGCTCCAGGGTGGCGCCTACGGGACTTGGTCATGGACCGGCTATGCCAGCGAAAGCAGGGAGTCGGGCAGGGCTGGCCCTGAGCTCCAGCTCATGGAAGGAGCCTTGGTTCGGGGCCTGCTCCACTGCATTCCTGAGCTCCGATGGGTGGGGATCCGGGCGCTGGCAGGAGAGCCATGTGCACATTCTGCCACGTTCGTTCTTACACTTGGGATTTTGCATGCGCTCTGGAGCACAGACGGGTCGCTGGATGCTGTCACCGAGGAGCGCATCATCTTGTGAGTACTCATCCTGTGCCGGACCCTCCGTTAACCGCTCTCTCCCCAGATCTGTCTCCTCTCGCCAGGTGGGGTCGTGCCGGGCTCACCTGCTTCTCGGCTGAGGAATTCCAGGCTTGCGATGATGCGGAGTGCATGCTGTCTGTGTGCATGGTGTCAGGGTCCCCTCTGCTCCCTACAGTGCTGGGCCCTGCGGTCCAGACCCACACCCCGCCCCCAGCAGGGACATCGTCTAGATGAGGGACATCTCCCAAAGCTGTCCCATTCCTAAGGGACAGCAACTCAGTTCTGTCTGGTGCTTTGGCCTCCCAGCAAGGGCTGCAGGGGGTCTCCACTCCCTGTGCTGTCAGCCTGCAGGGAAGAGAGGCTGCACAGAGGTGGTTCGGGTGTCACCTCCCCCAAAGCACATCTTACGGTGATAGAGGGGCCAGAAAAGGAAAAAAGCAAAGAGTGCCCGCTGGCTGTGGGTCCACAGTTGGGCGTCAACCCAGGAACCAAGAGGTCACAGTTTGATTCTGGTCAAGGGTACATGCCTGGGTTTCAAGCCTGATCCACAGTGTGGGGTGTGCAGGAGACAGCCAATCACTGATTCTCTCTCCTCATCACTGTTTCTCCCTCCCTCTCCTTTCCTCTCTGAGACCAATAAAAATATATTTATTTTTAAAAGGCGCAAAGTGCCCCCTGTTCTACAGGAGGTTATATTATGCTATCTTATTATTTCTGTCATCGTCAGTGTCCTGTCACTCACGTAGTGGCTGGGGCTCTACTTCCTGCCATCGGCGTCCCTGGGGGCTCAGGCCTGGCCTCCTGAGTCCCAGTGAGCTCAGACCCCCTGGCATGCTGCTGTGCTTTGGGGTTGGATAACTCCGTAGCGAGCACAGTGGTGCCTGGCACACAGCAGGTGGGACGCTCGCTGGCATGGTATCACCGGGCTTCAGCTGTATGCCCCCCTGTGTCGCAGAGGCTGGGATCCAGCCAGTCCCACGGGCAAGGGCTGTGGTCTGAAACAGCCCCCTGTCTCCTGCGCACACAGATGTGGCCGGGGAGGATTTCGTTCAGAGATAGTTGCAGAATGGAAGCCTGCATGCGGGGCGGCCGAACCAGCGCGAGAAGAGCGGGCTCTGCCTGCTGGAGTCGGAAGCCTGGGTGCTGAGGGGAGGCCTGCGTGTCAGGGAGCACGTGGGATGCTCTGATGAAGGGTGGGGTGGAATTGGGGAGAGGAGAGAGGCCTGGGCCAGATCACAGCCCATTTGTTCACCATTGATTTTTAGAGGGAGTGGGAGTGGCTAGAGACAGAGAGAGAGAGACATCAATGTAAGAGAGACACATCCATTGGTTGCCTCCCACATGCCCCCCTACTGGGCTGGGGAACCTGCAACCGAGGTATGTGCCCTTGACCGGGAATCGAACCCAAGACCCTTTGGTCCATTAGCTGGTGCTCCAACCACTGGGAAAAACCAGCCAGGGCAGGTATTGTTATTATTCCTGTTTAACAGAGGAGGAAGATGAGGCACAGAAAGGTTAAGTCCTGGGCCTCAGGAAATAAGGCTGATAAACAGCATACCTGGGGTATGACCCCGGGCAGCCTGGCCCTGCACCCCTGGCTCCTAACAACCACAGGTCTGAATTGACTTTTCAACTCCTCTCCTCAGAGCTCCTTACTCAAGTAACTAATGAGCCACTCCTTCGCTCATGTTTGGGGGTGGACAGCTTATTAAAATGGAATATTCAGAGCTGGGGCTGGCCCAGCTCCGCGACACTTCCAGATATAAATCTACCTTAAAGATGTACAAGGACAGATTATGCAACCTGATTTTTAAGTGCTTTTCCAGCAAAATAAATAATGAAGTGTGTTGGAACTGGCAGGTATAGTACATTACATCGGGTGCAATTAAAACACGGTGATATTTTTAAATTAACAAGCAAAGAACAAGTGGCAAGATGAAGAAATCGGAATCTGTCTTTGCAGTCTCCGCCAGCTGACGACGGGGTGGAGAGGGGGGTGCCGAGGGTCCTGGTAACATTTATGCTGTGGTTTCCAGTGCGGTGCGAGTCCCATTTAACACAGAGAGCACTTTGATTTCGCTGCCGCCTAGCAGGCAGATGACATTTCTAACAGCAGCATCTTTTCAGCTCTCTGGAAAGCAGCTGACATGGGGGTATTCTGAGAAGCCTTCAGAATTGAAGTAATGGCGTGCCTTCTGGGTGATGTGTCAGCGAGACCTCCGAGAGGCAGGATTCTCTGTGCGAGGCACCAGACGAAGCCGCCGCTTCCAAACGCACGCGCGGGCTCTGCCCTTTCCGGAAGCCAGGAGTCTGTGCAGTGGGGACCAGGCAGCTGGCATGGCTGTTCAGATTTTTCTCGTGTCCCCCCAGAGCCTTGATGTGGATGGGCGAGAGCCACTCTCCGCGGTAAATTCTCACAAAGCCGGGTCAATATGTGTGGGTTGATCAGAGATCACCTCTGGCCTCCCTCCCGGTTCTGGAGTTCGCGAGGTCCAGGCAGGTCACCACGGGCTGATTTTGTGGTAAACACACCTGTAGCTCTGGCTTCCTCTGGATGCAATTCCCCTGGGAGTGGCCATCGCACTTACCCGTCTGCTTCTGGAGCTCCCTCTCCGTCAGTGTGCAGAGACCCCGGAGCTCCCTCTCCGTCAGTGTGCAGAGACCCCGTGGAGATCTGTTTTTGAAACTGGCTGCATGGCGCATCTAATAAGTGAGCCTTCTCCTCCCACGTCTCCAGCGGGCTCTGCATTCAGCCCTCTGCTGAGCCACCCCTTTGGGCATGTGGTTTTGTGGCTGTGGGACTCCGTGGCTGTGGGACTCCGTGGCTGTGGGACTCTTGGCTGTGGGACTCCGTGGCTGTGGAACTCCGTGGCTGTGGGACTCTGTGGTTGTGGGACTCCGTGGCTGTGGGACTCCGTGGCTGTGGGATTCCGTGGCTGTGGGACTCCGTGGCTGTGGGACTCCATGGCTGTGGGACTCCGTGGCTGTGGGATTCCGTGGCTGTGGGACTCCATGGCTGTGGAACTCCGTGGCTGTGGGACTCCATGGCTGTGGAACTCCGTGGCTTTGTGACTCCCTGGCTTTGTGACTCCGTGGCTGTGGGACTCTGTGGCTGTGGGACTCCATGGCTGTGGGACTCCGTGGCTGTGGGACTCCGTGGCTGTGGGACTCCGTGGCTGTGGGACTCCGTGGCTGTGGGACTCCATGGCTGTGTAAGACATCCTTCTCCATGGCTGGATATTAAGTATTTCTCTCTTTACTGCGACCAGCGCAGCTAGAGAGCAGACAGGATCCTGAGTAGGGGCAACAGAGGATTGAGAAAATGAAAGAGACTCACAGAGACAGTAGGGAAAGCTGGGACCAGGTGGGACAGCTGTCCTCTGATGGAGAGACAGTGACCCAGTGCAGTGTGATTATTATATACAATATAATTCCAGGAAGTTTTACTAAAGTTTAAAACAAAGGAAATGATGTGAAATCATGGTTAAAGATTAAGCTGCAATTTTTCATTCAAATTTTCATTCTTTGTAATCGTCACTCCTGGCTGAGCCAAGACAATTGCATCCGTCCCTGCGCCTGGCTGAACTTCGATAATGAAACCCACCCCCTGGCACCTGAGCTGAGGGTCAGGCTGACGCCGCACCTGTCTCTGGCTCAGCACATCTCTAGGATGTGGCTCTGCCTACACCCCTGGACTCAGCTGACAGTAATTAAGGAAATGCTCATGTGCCTTCCCAGGCGCTCTACAGCTGGAGAAGTCACTCCAAACTCAGCTCACTGGGCACGGAGGTCCTTCACTCCTTTGCTTTGTCTCCTTCCCCAGAGTGCCTCTGGGTCCTTGTTTGACTTTTGATGTCCCAAACCAGTGGCTCTCAAGGCTGACTGTGTGGCAGAATGATGGAGGGTTCTGCAGGTGGCCGAGTTCCAGAGGCAGACCTACACATGGTGAATGGGATGGAGTTTGTGGGTGAAGGCCTAGCAGATACTTCCTTCACGAAGCTCTCGGATACTTCTGCTCTTCACAGCCACTGCCCTGCAGCAATGACACTGTTCCCCCAGGAGCCAACTCTGTCATTAGAGAGCACAGGAAGGGGCTTTGATGGGATGTCACCACTCTTCCCATCACGGTGTCTCGGCCATCCCTGGGCAAAGCTACTCGAGGCGCTCCTCCCCGTGGCGATTAGGAGGGTTCTGTTGAGTAGCACATTCCGCTCCGCTTTGTGGGGGTGTCACCGAATAACCACGCTCCCCTCGGCTCTGAGCGTGTCCTGAAGCAGCGCTGAGCGATCTGGGTCAGCTCGGAGAAGCAGGCGAGAGAAGGAGCAGGGCCTGGTGCTAAAAACGGAACTTGAGCAGAGAGTTACTTTCTCGTTTCTTAAGGGCCCTTTGGACAGACAAATCAGGGGACCTAATGAGCTTCCCCAGCCTGGCATCCTGGCGCTGAAGTCTTACATAAAGCGGAGAATTCTTTGCAGTGTCAGGGATTTCTCCTCCCCTAACTGTCCTGTGTCCACAAGCAGGGGATCATTTATACTGAGTTTTTTCCGAGTTGGCTCAGAGGGTTGGTTGTATTTGTTAGCTTCCCTGGTGAGAATTCCCTGGCAACTCCTCAAGCCAACCAGGAAGCCCAGCCTGGGTGCCCTTCCCTCTCTCGCCGTCCTGGATGGGGAAGCAGAGCAGCTGCCACACCCGGTCCACAGCATCCCGCACACAGGAGAACAGTCTTCTTACAGTGGTGTTTTATAGTTTCGCATATTGGATTTGGCATCTATAAAATTAGTTTTATCGCTCTCATTTGGTGTATCCCAAGTCCTCCAGCTTCTCCCTGGCCTGGGTAAACACTCCCCTCCTTTCAGTACTCGATGGCTCTGTGCTCCTCCAGTTCCTCTGCTGTTCCCCTTGGGTTGCAAAGTCCAATCAGTCTTTCCCTTTGTTCGGATGTTCGACATGTTGGCATGTGTCTCTGAAAGAACTGGCTTTTCCTGGGTCTCTGGCATTCCTAACCCTGTGGCACCACAGACCTGCCTGGCTGTGACCCAGGAGGCTCAGTGGCTGGAGGCTGTACCGTGGCCACACCCAGCTCATCCCTGTGGTTGCTGTGAAGGGCTCCCTGCTCTATCCCCTCAGTTTGCAGAGACTCTGAGGCTAAGCTGGAGGGAGAGGGAGAGGGAGATGAAGGGAAGGGAAGAAGAAGGAGAGTGAGATGGAGGGGAAGGAGGGAGGGAGAGGGAGATGGAGGGAAGGGAAGAAGGAGAGAAGAAGGAGAGGGAGATGGAGGGGAGAGAGGAAGAGGGAGATGAAGGGAAGGGAGGAAGAGGGAGAGTGAGATGGAGGGGAGAGAAGAAGAGGGAGAGGGAGATGGAGGGGAGGGAGGAAGAGAGAGGAAGATGGAGTGGAGAGAGGAAGAGGGAGAGGGAGGGTTGGGAGGAAGAAGGAGAGGAGAGTGAGACGGAGGGGAGGGAGGAAGAGAAAGATGGAGGAGAGGGAGGAAGTGGGAGAGGGAGATGGAGGGGAGGGAGGAAGAGAGAGGGAGATGGAGGGGAGGGAGAGGGAGGTGGAGGGAAGGGAAGAAGAAGGAGAGAAGGAGAGGGAGATGGAGGGGAGAAGGAAGAGGGAGATGGAGGGGAGAGAGGAAGAGGGAGATGGAGGGGAGAGATGAAGAGGGAGATGGAAGAGAGGGAGGAAGAGGGAGAGTGAGATGGAGGGGAGAGAGGAAGAGGGAAAGGGAGATGGAGGGGAGGGAGGAAGAGAGAGGGAGATTCAGGGGAGGGAGGGAGAGGGAGATGGAGGGAAGGGAAGAAGAAGGAGAGGGAGATGGAGGGGAGAGAGGAAAAGGGAGATGGAGGGGAGGGAGGAAGAGAGAGGGAGATTCAGGGGAGGGAGGGAGAGGGAGATGGAGGGAAGGGAAGAAGAAGGAGAGGGAGATGGAGGGGAGGGAGGAAGAGGGAGAGGGAGATGGAGTGTAGGGAGGAAGAGGGAAAGGGAGGTAGATATGGAGAGATTGCTGCCTTGATTTAGATGGGTTTCCTGTTCCTACCAGTCTCAGAGTACTGTGTTCCTTTGGACTTCCCTGTGTTAATGGTCCTGTCTTTTTTCCATTCGGGCCAAATTGGTGTTTCTCTTGTCTCCTGACTCCCCGAGGAGATTGCAGAGTGAGTGCCATGTGGAGCTGTGGCATCTTGAGGACCATTTCCTGAACCGTCCCGTCCTTTTCCTTTCCCGAAGGGATCCTTTGTCCATCCCTAAGCAGTTAGCCCCATGTCAGGGCGGAGAGCCCCTGAGCACTGAGAGCCAGCACCCCTGGGTTCTCCTGGCTCTGTGGGCTCAAGTTTGGGTAGTTCAAGGTCTCAGCCTCAGCTGCTCCTTTTGGAAAATGGGGATAAAGAAGGTTTGCTTCACAGAATTAGGTTATGATGAAAATGAAAAACAACAACAACAAGAAACCCAACTTTAGGAAACAATTTAATGCGCTTCTTGGGTGATATCCAAGCACTTTACCATGGACCTGGAGGGACTTGAGAAGACTTGTTCTTGACCTTCAGGGACAGGGGTGGGCAAGTTATAGCCTGCAGGTCAACTCTGCCTCCCTGTCTGTTTCTGTGAACAAAGCAGCTTGGGAATCAGCTTCACTTATGTGCCTCCTGTGGCTGTTTCTGAGCTACAATGGCACACGTGAATCATGTCATCTGTGGCCCAGGAAGCCTTTAAAGGACATATTTTGATGCCCTCTTTAAGGATCATAGAGTCTAGATGGGAATAAAATATTCTTTGAGCCGTGGCTGGTATGGCTCAGTTGGTTGGGTGTCCTCCCATGCACCAAAAGGTTGCTGGTTTGATTCCTGGTCAGGGCACATGCCCTGATTTCAGGTTGAACTTGGGGGGCGGGGTGGGGGGAGTCATGCGGGAGGCAGCCAATCGATATTTCTCTCTCTCCCTCTCCCTAACGCTCTAAAAATCAATAAACTATTCTTTACAAAATTAAAACATTAAAAAGCATCATTCTAATATTCATGTTTGTTTGTTTTTAATTTATTTTTAACATGTCTTTTGGCTTTTCACTTATGGGCCTATGTCTTCTGTGCCGCTTCCAGTTCTCCATCACTGTCTTATAAACCGGTTTCAGCTGGCTGGCTGTTTTCTTGGGCTTTTGCCTCTGCAGCCATCCGCCGGTGGGTGGAGCCCACTCTCTGCCATGCCAAGAGCCGCGTGTGGGCAGTAACATTTCCCCGGGGACTCTCCACCTGGGCCGCCTGGCTCCTCTCCCTGGTCCCGTCCCCACAATCTGGCCTTTTGGGGGGAAGCGCGGAGGAGCGATGGCCCGATTCTCTCGGCGAGCGGAGTGAGCAGCGAATCTGCACGAGCCACTTTTTGATGTTTTATGCAAAAGCTATTTTTTGTTACCAAAATATCACCCTACAACTTATACTGCTGGTGTCTGCCATGCATGCAAACCACAGAACTGTCTTTTGGAAGGAGTACCGAAAGAAGCATTCCGAGAAACAAATCCACCCCCCCCCCCCCGGGGGTTCTCAGCAGCCATGGTTTGGTGATCATGGCCAGGCTATGGACGACAGATCTTTGTCCAAGCCTCGGTCCCGATCACGTACCCGCCGGATGACCTTGGGCCAATTGCTTGCCTTGCCTTAGCTTCCTCGCCACAGGAGAGAAGGCCTACCTCAGAGAGCCATGGGGGGATGATTTGAGATAATGCAGATGAGAAATTAGTCATCGTCCTGCATAGAATTCCTTGTCGGTTGAAGGGAGCGCTCTTGGATAGTTAGAGACCATCTGGCAAGTT
Source organism: Antrozous pallidus (assembly GCA_027563665.1). NCBI lineage: Eukaryota > Metazoa > Chordata > Mammalia > Chiroptera > Vespertilionidae > Antrozous > Antrozous pallidus. Next base: position 109,777,599 of record CM050513.1, on the reverse strand, counting down.
CCTCAAACGTAAGGCCCTGGTTACAGTACAATTTGCAGGGACTGGAGAGCCTCTGTTTGCCAAGGCCTTTTGGTCCTGCACATCAGCAGCCCTTCCCCTGGGCCCACCTGTCCACCGCTCCACCCACTGTGGCCCTTGTGCTGTCTGTTCGCTTCTTCTCCAGTTTCCCGAGTATTTCGCCCTCCTCCTCCCTCAGGCTCCCTTCTTCTCCCGTCTCCGATCTTCTGCCTCTTCCCTTTCCCCCAGAGCCATCTTCCTGTTCGTCAGTTATTGGATGCAATCTCACTTTGGTGGGCATGCCCTTTCCGAACTCGTCCAAATCAGGTCCTACTCTTGTGTTACCTTGTGAAATGACACAAAGGAACAAAAGTTCTTTTGGGCCACAGATGCTAGCAGACATTAGAATGGAAATAAAAACCGTCTAAGTTGAGGACAGTTATGCCAAGTGAAAGAAGCCGGTCAGAAAAAGACAGTTTGTATGACTCCGCTTCTACGCGGTTCCTAGAATAGGTAAAGTCACAGGGACGCAAAGTGGAGGGGGTGTCCAGGGGCCGAAGGGTGGGTGGTTCAGAACGGGAGCCAGTGGTGGAAGGTAGAGAGTTTCAGTTTTGCAAGACGAAGAGAATTCTGGGAATGGGTGTGTTGATCATTGGCAATGGTGTGTGTGAATGCCAAACTGTACATTTAACCATGACTAAGGTGTAACTTCTTACGATATGTGTATTTTAACTCAAGAGTAATTTTTATAATAGAGTGGGTCCACGTGGCTCGACTGGAAGGCACGGGAGTTTGGGGTGTGGGCTTGCAGGTGGGGGTGGAGAGACTCTGATTAACAAGAGGTGATGGGGAAGTGCAACGGCTGGGGCGTGAGCGTGATGAGGGGATGGCAGCGGTGCATCTGGGAATGAGGGAGAGCACCTGGGGTTGAAAGTGGTCCCTGGATCTCAGGCTGTTTACTGGGACTGAGAATCTTATTACAACTCTCACAGCACTTCATCCTTATCACTCGTAGAACTAAGCAATTGATTGGAGGGGTCGATTGTCCTCCTGATGAACTAGAAATAGAGACCTTATCTGCCTTCCTCCCCAGGCGTCCCCAGCACATCATAGAGGCTCCATAGGTGTCTGTGAAATGCAGAGGATTTGTGGTCTGCCAGGTCCACCTTCCTACTTACCGGCTTGATTCCTGAGTGTCTTGCTAGTGCTGAGGTTTTAGGGATCGATAACTAATACCGCTCTCTTCCGTGTCTGAGATGAGAACAGGCAGAGACGCAGGACCAGGCAGAGAGAGGAAAAGCTGTTTCTTTTTCGTTAAAACCACTTAGAGAACGTGCCTCAACCGGGTAGACAGACATATCTCCTCCCCGAAATGAGACCATCTTAGCAGCAGAGCAGACTCATTAGCCCCCTCCCAGGGGAGTGTGGCAGGCCTCTCCCCAGGCAGACAGCCCCTGGAAGGACAGGGGCAGGGCCCGGCTGAGCATGTGTGGGTCCTGGACAATCAGATATATCCACCCCTCTTCCCTGGGCAGGAATGAGTGACAGCTGGGGTGAGAGGCCAGGCACTTGCTGTGGGACACAGAGTTCCCTCCTCCTGGACCCCTGAGTAGTGAGGTGGGAAGGCTCATAAACGTAAGATCACTTTTCTGGCTGCAATTTTCAGAGCTAGAAGGTTTTCCTGGAGATATCTTGGGACTGGCCCAAGTCCCTGGTCCCCTGACAGTTTCAGTCCTATCTGTATAAGGTGGGCTCCTGGCAACTCTGCTGTGTGCTCCCGCCAGACCTGCCTTTCCAACAGCTCTTCATTCTCTTCGGAAGCCTTGCGGGGGCATGCCTGTTTCTGAGTACCCAGCCTCCTACCGCTTTCTAACTTTGGGAACTGCCAGAAACATTGGGGATGCAGCCAGTTTAGCTTTATACTGAGTGGCCAGATTCTTATGATCTCTGATCGAATAATCATCTGGCCACTCAGTGTATATCCTATATTATAAAAGGCTAATATGCAAATTGTCCCCTAGACCAGGAGTTTGACCAGCAGGCAGACTGGCCAACCGCCCATGTCCCCTCCCCCCTGCCCAGGCTGGCCGGACCTCACCCATGCATGAATTCATGCACTGAGCCTCCTACACACACACACACACACACACACACACTGAGTGGCCAGATGATTATGCATTCAGAGAATTCAGAGATCATAAGAATCTGGCCACTCAGTGTAGATTGATAAAAGCTTCTGTAAGCCCAGTCAGAAATTTTTCTTCAGCATCACACTTTAAAGAACAATCCTTCCTCATATATAAAATGTGCTAGGAGCTATGTCTTCAGTATTCTTTATTTGATTGTTAAATATAACATGCGGACAAGCATTCATAAAAAGTCAGCATTCTTGCAAACCTCAGATGGCTCTTCAGAGAAATGACAAGAAAGGTTGTGTCAGCGTGCTGAACCCGTCAGATGTTCTTGAAGGGAAACAGTCCGATTTCCCAGGAAGCTCTTTCTCTTTGTGTCTAGACGTGGTTTGGGGATCAGAGGGATGAAGGAGCATGAGCTTTGGCAATAATGTGGAAGGAGGAAGGGCCGTGTTAACAGTCTGCCTGGTGAGGGGTTGAGGCAGGACTTGAAGTCCCTGTAGTAGGGGGACTAAGTTTATTTAGAACTAGAGCCCGGTGCACAAAATTTGTGCACAGGGGGAAAGGGTGTCCCTCCACCCAGCCTGCACCCTCTCCAATCTGGGACCCCTCAAGGGATGTCTGACTGCCCAGTAGGATCGGACCTAAACAGGCAGTCAGATATCCCTCTCACAACCCAGGACTGCTGGCTCCCAACTGTGTGCCTGCCTGCCCTCCTGATTGCCCCTAACTGCTTCTGCCTGCCAGCCTGATCAACCCCTAACCACTACCCTGCCAGCCTCTTTGACCCTAACTGCCCTCCCCTGCAGGTCTGGTCACCCCTAACTGCCCTTCCCTGTAGACCTGGATCCCCCAACTGATCTCCCTTGCAGGCCTGGGTCCCCCTCCCCTCCCCAAATGCCCTTTCCTGCAGGCCCGGTTGCCCCCAACTTCCCTCCTCTGCCAGCCTGGTCACCCCTAACTGCTCTCCCCTGCAGGTTTGATTACCCCCAACAGCCCTTTCCTGCTGGCCTGATGGCCCACAACTGCTCTTCCTTGCAGGCCTGGTTTCTCCCAATGGCCCTCCCCTGCTGGCCATCTTGTGGTGGCCATCTTTGACCACATGGGAGCAGGATCTTTGACTACATGGAGGCAGCCATCTTGTGTGTTGAAGTGATGGTCAATCTGCATATTAGTCTTTTATTAGGTAGGATAGGAAATGCATGTCTCAATGCCAGACAGTGATGACTTCTGTTTGTAAAGCATTTCCCATTTTGCATCGAGCTTTCTCTTTGGTTCAGTGGGTGAGGTTCGGTGCAGAGACCTCAGGAGGGCTCTCCTGGGAACGGGCCGGACTCTGGCCCTCCCTGCTCAGTGTGGACTTGGCATGTGGCAGCCACACAAGGTTGTGCCATGCCGGCGTTCTGAGGGTCCAGGGAAGCTCCGGGGGGCGGGGGTGGTACATTTGGTGCAGCAGGGACATTGAAAACTCTTGTGTGGCTGCCACTGGCCTCACCCGGAGGCCAAGTTCTTCCATGTGCTTACGAAACCCTCGGGGATTCGCCCATCTGTCTTCCCAGCCGCTTCTCTGCTTGGGCTTCCCCTTGCCCTCGGCCAAGTGACTTAGTCATGTGAACGTATTTTATGTCCTCTGGGAGTGCTAGCCCCTCTGGCCTCTACACCTCACATGCCCCCATTTTCTCGTTTCTCGGGGCCCTGGGTGTCAGAAATTTTTTTTTTACCCGGCCCACAGGCCAAATGAAATACCTAGTTATTCCGTTGATTAATGTCCTGAAAGTGTTTATGTCATAACAGTTTAGGAGCTGTTTGGAGAAAAGTAAAGGGATTTTAATTTCACTCTTTAATAATCACAGTGATTTGTTTATGGGATATATTTACCTATTGGGCACTGCACAACTTCTCAAACCTTGGAATCAAACTGGACACCAATGCACATTGATTTCCATGTGGTGATTGCTTTTTAATCTTAGCAAGTTCTGAAAATCCAGTTTTGCAAACACACACACACACACACACACACACACTCTCTCTCTCTCTCTCTCTCTCTCTCTCTCTCTCTCTCTCTAGTGGCCTGGTGCACGAAATTTGTGTACCAGGCCACTAGTGTGTTCCTCGGCCTGGCCTGCACCCTCTCCAATCTGGGACCCCTTGAAGGACGTCCTACTGCTAGCTTACAGGGATTGAGCCTAAACTGGCAGTTGGACATCCCTCTCACAATCTGGGACTGCTGGCTCCAGCCATTCACCTGCCAGCCTGCGTGCCTGATTGCCCCAAACCACTCTGCATGCTGGCCTGCTCACCCCCAACTGCCCCCTGCTGCTGGCCTGCTTGCCCCCAAATGCCCCTTCCACCAGCCTGATCACTCTCAACTGCCCCCCCCCCCCACTGACCTGCTCAGCCCCAACTGCCCTTCTGCTGGTCTGCTCACTCCAAACTTCCCCCCCCTGCTGTCCTGATTACCTCCAACTGACCCCCACTGATGGCCTGCTCACCCTTAACTGGCCCCCCTGCTGGTCTGCTTACCCCCAATGGCCCCGCCTTCAACCAGCCTGATCATCTACAGCTGCCATCCCATCCTGGCCTGATCAACCCCACCTCCCACCCCCACCCCTTGGTGACCCCCGCTCCCAGCCCTTCCTTTTTTTTCTTTTTTTCTTTTCAGTGCCTCCTTGAGTGGAGGCCAGGGACAGCTGGAAGCAGGTATCTGGGACTTATTTATCTTCTATAATTAAAACTTTGTGGCCTTGTGCAGAGGCCAGGGCAAGTGGGGAAATTCGGCTTCCTCCATTGCCAGGGCAACCCAAGTCTCCTGGTCACTCCAGCTCCATAGCCACCACCATCTTAGTTGTGTTAATTTGCATGCTCACTCCTGATTGGTTGGTGGGTGTGGCTTGTGGGCATAGTGGAGGTACAGTCAATTTGCATGTTTCTCTTTTATTAGTGTAGATGGCCTGTAGCACTGTCTGATGATGAAACTGTGTGTGGGCTGCCTTGAGCAGGCGGGTCAGGCGGGATCTGGCAGATGCTGAGAGGCACTGTACTTCTCTGAGAACTGGAAAACATCTGGTGGATGCCCAGTGGGTTTACTAGGTTACCTGGGGGCATCTTGGCACACAGTTAGGGATCCGTGGTTCTAAGCTTTTGCCTATGCTGTTTCTTCTGCTTGAACATTTCTCCTCTCAATTCTGCTTCTAGCTGCTCATGCTCCAGCTCTCGGTGGGGATGTGATGACTCCTGGGAGTTTTTCCTGAACCTTCCAGGCTGAGCTTAGGAGGTGTGATCCTAGCCTTCCTACTCCAGCTCTTTGCACTGTGATTTCATCTTTACTTTCCTGTCTCTCGACGGGGCTTCAGGCTGCTCCATGGAAAGGGACTGTCACGTTGCAGATGCTTTGTAAATGTGAGAATGGCGGGGATGAGCGAATACCCGACTTACTGGCGCTTAGCCAGCATGAGCTTGCAGACGGGAGGAAATCAAAATCCCAGTTCCAAACAGGCAGGTTGACAGAGCAGAGCTCTTGTCATTTGTAGGACGATGTCTTTTGTAAAAGCCTGACCTTGGGGACCTGCCTTGTCTCTTGTTCCCCGTGACCTCGTCTGCTCACAGATGGCAGGCTGCCGACCCCCTGGGTCTGAGCACACAGCCTCGTGAATTATAATACAAATCACAGCAGAGGTCATTTTGGTCCTTTTGCATTTATTCATGCTGTGAGACATTGACCCATGTACACGTTCCTTTGGTTCAGACATTGTAGGTATAACTTGCTTCCAGTGTGTGTGTTCTTCCCTTCAGAGAGGGATATATTACATTGCCTGATGGCTCTGACTCCTGGCATTCAGGAAATACAGTTGTGCTGCAGTCATTCAATCTCGGGGTGATGGGGGCTTGGGGACCTGGCAGGCGTTTATCAGAGGGCGCAGGATGTGGTTTTCATGCGAGAGCAGGTGGGGAAGGGCTCTCAGGCCTCGGCCAGCAGATGGTGGGTGTCCAGGTGCCTGCACAGGGGACCTGTCTGTTCTCGGTGTCTGCTCCCGGAACTAATGCCGCACCCAAGAGCCTTCTAATGCGATGCTATCCAGGAGGAAGGCTGGGTCTTCCCTCCACCTAGTAAAATTCCTCCAGTGGCTCCTCAGAGCTCTGTGGATATCGTTTTTCTTCAGTTTTGCCTGAGCTGCATAATAGTAAGATGACAAGGCTATACTCTGCCACAGATGTCTGTGATTTAATATATATATATATATATATATATATATATATACATATATATATATATATATATACATATATTTTTTTTATTGATTTCAGGAAGAGAGTGAGTGAGGGAGAGAAACACCAATGACGAGAAAGAATAATTGATCAGTTGCCTCCGGCACACTCCATACTGGGGATCGAGCCCGCAACTCAGGCATGTGTCCTGACAGGTAATCCAACTGACTTTCTGGCTCATAGATTGACACACAACCACTGACCCACACGGGCCGGGCCAGATGCCAGTTTTTACTACTAAATTAAAGAGCATGGTGCCTGAACACATGCTAGTAACAGCAGTAATACTCACCCCACGGAAGCTCTGAGTACCTTCCCTTAGGAAGAACATCGTGTCCCATGCCTAGAAGGGTCCCTGTCTTACCTCAGCCTTTCCCATTGACGTTTAAAGATACTAATTTCACAGTAGCCCTGTGAGATGCACAGAACCCTGTTCCCTGCTGACTTGAGGCTCGGCTGTGTGAAATGACCTGCCTGCACAGCTGGCACCCCTCCCGCTGCCTCCTCTGTGGTGGCTCAGTTGCTGCAAGAGGAGACTCGCCCGCCTCACGCCTGCAACTGTGTGGGCCTTGAAGACCTCAGAAGCTTCGGGACTGGAGGTCTGTGGCAGTGTTTCCTGTGGAAGGACAAGGTCAGCAGAGGGGTCTGCGTCGATCCATCAAGGCTCCTCTCTCTCGCGACCATGCTTCGTGTCAAGGGAAGATCTGTGTCCCTGCACCCTCGCACATCACTAAGTACTTACATGCTTCCAGAGTTATGCACAGGATGAGCTACAAAATAGGCCCTAGCGCCAGTGTCGGGGACCATGAACTCACGAGAAGGAATTCTGTCCTCCTGGCCCTGCTCCCTCTGTTCCTGGAGCCCTGGATCTCACCTGCCTCGGGTGGGGTGGGCACAGTGACAATCCCTTCTCTACTTTCATCAACTCACAGGGAAGATTGATGGTAGCCCAGCCCGTGTGGCTGGGTGATTGGGTGTCGCCCTATGAACTAGGAGGTCAAGGGTTGATTTCAGGTCACGGCACATGCCCGAGTTTCCGACTTGATCCCTGGTAGGAGGCATGCAGAAGGCAGCTGATAAGATTCTCTCTTATCATTGATGTTTCTCTCTCTCTCTCCCTCCCTCTCCCTCCCTCTCTTATCTCAATAAAAACGTAAAAAGCAAAAATAATCAATGGTAGCCCATCCATAGATGCTCCACATAAGTTGTCTAGTGGTCTAGCAATGTAAAGGAGTATTCTTTCTATCAGCTAGCATCCATGGTGCACGGAAAAAGAATATTAGATAAATGTAATAAGATAAATAATGAGAACTTTGGGCAAGTCCTCATCTCACCCGTAGCGTGGGAAGCTGGCTGCCTCCTGTGCATGGTCTTGCTGATTTTCCCAGCAGCAGCACCACGAGGTAAGGGCTCAGTGGAAGATCCTTAACTCAGCTCCACAGAGCACATCCACTAACCAAGCACCCCTCCCTTCCCTCTCCGAAGTGCACGTCCATCCCACCACACATAGCATCTCCTGGGCACCGGCCTGCCTTCTAGACCTGTTTGGCCTTGTCCAGCCCACACAGTTGAGTTGTGTGCTTAGCAAAAGGCACTTTAATATTTTACCAAGCCAGTTAGGGTAGACCTTCATCATATAATGAAATGATCTAATTATTACATAAAGCAGTGAAATGTGAGTACAGGAAGAAGCATTTCTATATTAAAAAAAGAAAAAGAAAAAAAGACTGTTCGATATTTTGGAACAATGATCTAAAAAAAAGGCCCTTTGCCGTATAAACCGCTACCAAGTTCAGCGTAAGCAAGACAACTTAAAAAATGGGTAAAAGATAAAAATACGGAAGAAATGCTATAGCTGATTACTTCATAAATGTCTTCTAAAGTTTTCCCTGCATTTGAAAGATACCAAAGCTGAAAGTGTTTGGCAATGTCTTTGTGGTTTAAGCAAGGGAGGCATTGTAGGTTTTCACAGCGGGCATGTTCTTATAGAAGAGGCTTTAGCTGATTGTCAAATGAATGTATATTTATCGGTCGTAAATAGAAATAAAATCTCCATACTACCCACAATAACCCTGATGGTGCTGTGTGAGAGGAACCCCACTTCTCCCATTTTACAGATGTGGACACTGAGGCCCCAGAAGGACCACAGACGCCAGCAAGAATGAAGAGACCCAGAGTTAATCCTTTATATTGTTTTTCAGCCTATTGTCTGCTTCTGTCTGTAGAATGTCACGGGTATGATTTCATTTATTTTTTATTTTTTAAAATGTATTCTTTATTAATTTCAGAGAGAAAAGGAGAGGGAGAGAGAGATAGAAACATCAATGATGAGAGGGAATCATTGATTGATTGCCCTCTACATGCCCCTTACTGGGGATCAAGCCCACAACCCAGGCACGTGCCCTTGACCGGAATGGAACCCGAGACCCTTCAGTCCTCAGGCCGACACTCTATCCATCCACTGAGCCAAACCGGCTGGGGCAAGGGTATGATTTTGGACAGTCTGTGCATGTAGACAGCCCTGGCAGCTTCCTCCTGACAGTCGGGCTGCAGAGTCTACAGGCAACACTGGTATTTTGAAGGCCCTGGTTCTCAGCCATGCTGAGGATACCACCCTCACTATGCTCCTGGGGAGAGGGGTGACTCTCCTGTGTGCTCTCCTTACCTGTGAAAGGAGAGACACCCTCAGTAGCTCCGTCCTTCCTCCCAAGCCCAGAGAAATGTTAAGACAGAGAAGTCAGTCCTCTAGCTTCTTCAGGGCTGGGAGCATCTTCATGGACAGGGGCAAACTCCAAAGGTGTCGGGGATAAGTGAGGAGCCTAGAAGCCTTTTAATTGGAGAAACCAATAGCCAGTTCCATCGTCCAATAAAACCACCCAGGTGTGTGCACATGCCTGGGTGGGCCCCCCTGGGAATCACATTCCTTGGCGACAGGTAGCTTGGCGGAACATGTCCCTCTCAGATCTGGGGAGAGCAGTCTCCTCGCTGAGCTCTGGATTTTGACAACCGCAGTATTTTGGGCTGTGGGTATATTTAGGCTGAAAGTCTGGCTCTTTGGGTGTTGGGTGTGGGGATGCGCAGGCCCAGCAGGCTGGAGCCCAGGCCTCCCAGGCCTCCCAGGGGCTCCATCAGGAAGTGCCTCCTCCCTCCCATTGTGGCTGAAGCAGGAAGTGCGCTTTACATATGCAAATGCAGCCTGAGTTTCACTTAATAATTATCAGCTGGAGATTCTATTGATGAGCAGCTGAAGGGACTCATCCCTCATCCCTAGAGAAACTGAGTTAACCATTTTCAGCCCCCCAGATACTGCAGCTTCTGAACCACCTCAGAATGCTTGGCGATTGCAGACAGAGGTCTCTGATTCCCCCACTTTTGATTCTCCCGCTATCCCTTCTTCACTTCTCAGGGGCCGCTTTCCAGCAGCTGAGTCCTCTGACCTCTGACAGTGTCAGGGGTGCTTCTCTCCCTTGTTCTCCCCTCCTTCCTGTGCTGCAGGCTACAGAAGGCAGGGCAGATCAACCTGTATGCAGTGGAGCCAGCAATACCAGCTTCAGGCAACAGACTTGGGTGTCTAGAAGCCTATCTTAAGGTCATACTGTCAGCCCAGCCAGTGGGGCTCAGTGATTGAGTGTCGCCCGCCCTGTGAACCAGTTTGATCCCTGGTCAGGGCGCATGCCTGGGTTGTGGGCTTGATCCTCAGTGGGGGATGTGCAGGAGGCAGCTGGTCAGTGCTTTTCATCATTGTCGTTTCTATCTCTTCTTCTCCTTGCCTCTCCAAAATCCATAAAATAAAATGTGAACGTGTATTCATTTTAAAAAGTGAGCCCTGTGTTTGTGGGCAATGGGAGCAATAGTGACCCCATTTGCCCTCAGAGGGAGCAGAAGGTTTTAGAGGGAGGAGTCCAGGGCTCTCCTTCGGACTTGGGGCAGCATGTGACCCCTGAGTCGTCCTCTCTTTCCACAGTATGGCGGGCACCTAGGAGTACCCTGTGTTCTTGACACTGGGAGACCCTTGGGAAGCAAAGGGGATGCCCCACGGCCTCCGCCTTCACCTGTAGAGTGTCTCACATGAGCAGGTGTGCAGGGGATGGTAGGCACAGGGTGAAGCTGGATGCACAATCAGCTGCTGCCACCCCCAGGCCCCGGGGACAGCCAGAGGAATGGCGGGGCCCTCACCCCAGCGGAATAGAGGAGAGTTCCTAGAAGGAGTGTTCAGGGAGATAGATAGTCATGAGTCATTGGGAATTCAGCAGGTGACAGCGCCGGCAGAGGAAACAATACAGACACTTAGTTCTTATTCCAGCTGCCAGCTTGCCACCCAGGAATTGAGTACAGGGCTTGCCCCCTGTAAGGAAATGCTGGTGGCTGAGGCTCCTTGGTCCTGTGGGGTACTCTCCAGGGCCAGAAGGTGGATTTGGGAAGGCCCTGGGGAGATTCCCTCAGCAATTTCAGGAAATCCAGTCAGGCTGGAACCGGCGTTCCTCTGGACAGAGCAGCTGCCTCACCCGCCTCCCAACCCAGCCTCTGAGGCCAGTCGAAGGAGTCATGTCTCAGATGGGCCTTCGTCCTGCGAGGGGCTCTCCTCTTCGGGGCCAGAATTGGGATCTGGTCCTGGGCACCCCCCGTCCTTAAGGCGTCTCTCGCATCCTCTGTGTGGATCTGTGTTCCCTACACCTTCTTATGTCGCCCGGAAAAATCCTGGCTTTGCCTCAATGTACTCCAACTGTTAAAGGTCCTTCATTTTATTCTTTTTGCTTTCCTGATACTGTTGGAAGCACCTTATAAAAAATTGCTATCCTCCCACGAGTAGGAGTTGGGAGAAAATAACCATCTGTCAGAAGTAGAGATGGTAGGTTTTGCGTAATAGGTATCAGTACAATATTTTACCCAGACTTCGAAGTAAGGTCTTATCTTTGTCAAGTGCCCATCCTGATAAAGCCTGATCCCTGTCAAGCAGCGTTCCCGATAAAATCTCTCCCCTCCCCTTCCCAAGTCGCTCCCTCTAAAACTTGATTCTTCATTTCTGATTTTCCCCTGAGGAATAGTTTGGATTTGTCAGGAAAGGGTGAAAAGAGGATTGATAAGGGTTTTTATTTTCTCTGTGTGTGTGTGTGTGTGCACGCGCGCGTGTGTGTATTCTTCATTTCAATATAGTGATGGGAATTGGAATATAATTTAAGTCAGTCACATTGACAAAGGGGGTTGGAGGCTGTGAAGAAGGGATAAGAAGAGAGAGAAAAGGGGGCAGTTGTTTCTAGGCAGGGGGGACGCTCAGGCAGGCTTCTGCCCGTTCCCTCTTGTCTTTAATTTACAGTTGAGCTGAGATTGATAACGCTGATTTAGGTGATGCGGCAGTTTGCAGGAAAGGGATGCTATTGGAGGCAACACCCACATTGACAAAAATACTCACTTCCTCTTCTTTGTGCAAAGTGCTAGGATATTCTTTCTCCCAGCGGCTCGTGCTTCTGGTTGGGTCCCTAGTCCTTGCTAACTTGAACCAATGCAGATACTCAGCCCTCCTTGCCTTGGATAACTGTGTCTTTCTAGTGAGCTCTCTTCCAGCTCATTCCTTTCAGCAGCTCATCGGGTTCTCCCTGCAGGCCACGGCTGGGTGCTGCTGCTGACCTGATATCCCGGAGGGTCAGGCGAGCAGTGGGAGGTTGGGTGAAGGTCCGTGGCCGGTCTCAAAGCCCGGACGGGAGTGGGGAAAGGGATGTCAGCGGGCCCAGGACATGCCATGCACATCGTGTCAGTTCTCCTTGGCACCAGACCCCCTGAAACAGCAGAGGTGGGAGGAAGGGGGTTTCCTCTTTGTTGATCCTCACTCCCATGCAGCCTGAGACCTTTGCTCAGGTTTGGCAGGAGTGGAGTTTCAGGTGGGGGGCGGATAAGCGGGATGTTGCTGTCACAGGCGGACATGCCATGTGAAGACCGCTCTCCCCACTCTCCAGGCTTCTAGTCATGTTTTGCATTCAGCTTTGCTCTGTGGTCCCAGGGCATCCTCCAACAGAGAAGGGCATTGTCATCAGAGTGCTATATAGTAGCTCCGCCTCTTGGGAGAACAAAGCATCATGGGTCGTGTCCTTTGAGTCCACAGAAAGGCCCATGTATGGTGTGAGGCATTCATTTTTTTGGGTCCTTTTTAAAAGAAAAAAAATACACACACACACACACACACACACACACACACACAGCACGAAGATTCGTGCACGAATGGCCCTTCCTTCCCCGGTTTCTGGCACTGCCTTCGCTCTGGCCCAGAGCCGCCTTTCTGCCTTCCCACGCTGCCCAGAGGCCCAGAATGGCTGGGGTGGTGCAGAATGCCGGCGTCATCACCATGGCATGTACCCTTGACCAGAATTGAACCTGGGACCCATCAGCCTGTGGGCTGATGATGCTCTATCCACTGAGCAAAACTAGCCAGAACTTGGGTCCTATTTATGAGCCCCTTCCTCCTTCCCATGGGCCAGCATTTCTTTCTGATATTCCACCCCTGAAATCAGATGGTGTAGACACGAGTTTGACATGCTTGGTCTAGACCAGTGGTCAGCAAACTCAGTAGTCAACAGAGCCAAATATCAACAGTACAACGATTGAAATTTCTCTTGAGAGCCAAAAACCGACTTCTGCGCATGGGCCACAAAGTTTCAGTCACACTGTACATGCGCACCTGCATGTGGTATTTTGTGGAAGAGCCACACTCAAGGGGCCAAAGAGCTGCATGTGGCTCGCAAGCCGCAATTTGCCGAACACTGGTCTAGACGCACTTGGAGAGGATAAAGGAGCGGAATGGATAATACTCCCCATTAGAAAACAGTCACAAAAATCTCTTTTGGGTAGCGAATATGGTTACCAAAATGACAATTTGCGGTTTATTGATTCACCTATTTAGAATAGGATAGTTTTCAATATCTTCTGTGTATCAAATGCAAAATAAAATCTTAAAACCTTGCTAAAGAATCATCTCATGTGGCTCTCTTGATTTGAATAAGATTTTTAGTTTAAAAAAATTAGACCTTATTAACATTTTTTACTGAAAAATATGATTCTCCCTAGCACATATGATTTGCTACTTTGGGCCATTTTAGTTGGATTTTATAAGGGCTATGAATATTTTATACAAAATAACACAGTTATTGCTAACATTTAAAAAAAAAACTGATCGGTGGAAACATACTTATAAAATCTTTCATCTTGAGTGTTACCAGAGATACAATTAAGGAGAAATTCTGGAATATTTCTGTGTCTGATTCTTCTGTCAGGGGCCATGTTGAGGGCCCGGGTGAGTGTGCCCTGTTCATGCTTTGCAAAGGATAAAATCATCGTTCTTGTTTCACTTTAGTTTTGATGACTCTATCAGTGAAGGGTAGTGGGTCCAACTGTTGCATCTACCCTAATAAAAGAGAAAGATGCAAATTGACTGTACCTTCACGGCACCCACAAGCCAATCAGGAGTGAATATGCAAATTACCCCAACAAAGATGGTGGTTGAATTTGTATACTCAAGCACTGAGTGCCAGGGACGGGGCAAGTTATGCTAGTCTCTCCGGGCCTATGGGCAGTCTGGGAAGGAGGACGGGTTACTCTGGGGAAGGAAGGCCCATTCTTGCATGAATCTTCGTGCATCAGGCCTGTAGTGTTATAGAATATGGTGCAAGATGCTGTGCCAGGGAAATGCTGCCTTCTCAAGCTCAACTGGAGCTGGTGGCTATGCAAAAAGTGATGGGAGTTGAGCTAAAGGGGCAGAAAGTGGTCAGACATGATTGGGATGTGAATGGATTGTGCTCTTACACACTGGTTGATTCTCCAGATTTGGAGGGAATAGCTACTCATATTTTCTGGGATACATTGTGTTATTATGCACTCATAGTTTACTAAATGGCCTAGTGATCTAAAATAAGAATTCCACTCCAGTGTCCAGTTGTTCAATTATATAAAAAAATAGAGCACTGCCTTGCCGGTGTGGCTCAGTGGTTGAGCATCGACCACTGAAACAGGAGGTTGTGGTTCAATTCCCGGTCAGGGCACATGCCCAGGTTGTGGGCTTGATCCCCAGTGTGGGTCGTACAGGAGGCAGCCGATCAGTGATTCTCTCTCATCATTGATGTTTCTCTCTCTCTCTCTCCCTCTCCCTTCCTCTCTCTGAAATCAATAAAAGCATCTTTAAAAAAATAAAGCACTATATACATTATCTTCTGCTGAGTTTGTTGATGATGGGAATGCTACTAACTGAAGTCCTGCTGCCCATGCTTCGACTTCTTGGATATCTACCCACCAGAAATAGGAAAGATTCCATTACTGTATTGTGAGAACAATAGTTCAAAGACCGACTGTTTCCAACTTTCAGAACTTAGGCTATTTGGCAAAAATAATAACAGTTTGAGGCTTTGAAATCATTGAATCTTGCATTTCAAGAGGCAAAACACTGACTTCATGGCTCATCAGGGTACATTTTAGCACTTACAGCCAAAACTCAGCTAGAGTCACAGCACACTGCCACTAAGAATGTCTTCACCTGCTTGACTTAATGAACCTCTGTACGATAAGGCCCCGGAAAACAATTTAGTGGAGGGAAAAGTCAAATCCCATCTTGCCTGTTAGGAGGAAGCAAACCTCGGTGTCCTCCCTGGCCTTGTGGTTGCAGATTCTCTCTCGGAGCTTGTGAGGAACTAGCCCTCTTCTTACTGTGGTTCCGTCTTCGCCAGAAGATCTCCGAGGCCTTTGCTGGAACGCAGGGTTGCTTCCGATGCCAAAGACAACTTCCAGAAAATCCTGTTGGAGGATTTGGGGAGGAAGCGTTCCCTGGTTTCCCCCACAGCGAGCAGCCCTTGTGTGGTATCCTCGTTGCTTCCTCCCAGCAAGGCTGGCTCCAGATTCTGGGATGTAGGACAATGGCTCCACCTGGACCCTGGGCACAGCACCAGGGCTGCCTTTCCAACACGACTTCCCCTCTGTGAGGCCTGGCATTTATTATTCCGTGTGTCTTCATTGGTGATGAATGTACAGAGTTTGAGAGCAAAGTTTGGTTCAAGCCATTTGGGGTTTAAGAAGGGTCCACAGAACTGGGCACAGGCTGTTGAGAGCATTTCCCCTCCTGTATCCCAGGAATTGTAGTTGTCCAGGGACTTGGATAATTCTTCTTTATTTCTGGCTAATTATCAAAGAACTAGAGGACCAGTGCATGGTGGGGTCCCTTGGCCTGGCCTGCGAGGATCGGGCCGAAACCTGTTCTCCATCATCCCCCAAAGGGTCTGGATTGGGAGATGGAGGTTCTTGGGTGACACACCCTGGAATTGGGCTCCTTCTTCTCTGGTTCTGGTGTGTCACCGGAGAACGGCAGCTGCCAAGTCACTGCAGTCTCCACAGCTCTTGTGTTGAGCATCTGCCCCCTGGTGATCAGTGTGCGTTATAGCTACCGATTACAGCTTCTGCCCTGTGGTAGTGACCAGCTACTGGTTGGCTTGTCGCTTAGGCTTTTATATGTATACTAGAGGCCCGGTGCACGAAATTCGTGCATGGGGGTTGGGGAATGTTCCTTAGCCCAGCCTGCACCCTCTCCAATCTGGGACCTCTCCAGGGATGTCCAACTGCCTGTTTAGGCCTGATTCTGTTAGGATGAGGCCTAAACCGGCAGTCGGACATCCTTCTCACAATCCAGGACTGCTGACACCTGCCTGCCTCCCTGATTGCCCCTAACCGCTCTGCCTGCCAGCCTGATCACCTGCTAATCACTACCCTGCCAGCCTAATTGATGTCTAACTGCTCCCCTGCCAGCCTGTTTGCCCCCAACTTCCCTCCTCTGCCAGCCTGGTCACCCCTAACTGCCCTCCCCTGCAGGCCTGATGGCCCCCAACTGCCCTTCCTTGAAGGCCTGGTCCCTCCCAACTGCCCTCCCCTGCTGGCCATCTTGTGCTGGCCATCTTGTGTCCACATGGGGGCAGCCCTCTTGTGTGTTGGAGTGATGGTCAACCTGCAAATTACTCTTTTATTAGATAGGGTAGAGGCCTGGTGCATGGGTGGGAGTAAGCTGGTTTGCCCTCAAGAATGTCCCGGATCAGGGTAGGGGTTCCCTAGGGGTGAGGAGCGGCCTGGGCAAGAGGCCTGTGGAGGTTTGCAGGGCAGCCACGCCTCGCACCCCCCCCCCCCCCCCGACGACCCAAGTGGAGGCCCTGGGATCTGGGATTAATCTATGTCTACAATTGAAACTTTGTAGCCTGGAGTGGAGTCAAGCCTTCTGCTCGTTCTGGGGCTGCAGCCATTTCCACTTGAAACTTTGTAGCCAAGAGTGGAGACCTAGGCCAGCAATAGCGGATGGAAAGCTTGGCTTCCTCCATTGCCAGGGAAACCCAATCCTCTATTCTCTCCAGCTCAATGACTGCCGCCATTTCTGTATCTTTTATAATTGAAACTTTGTAACATTGAGTGGAGGCCTGGCAGGTGGAGAACTTGGCCTCCTCTGTTGCCAGGGAAACCCAAGCCTTTCCTCCTGCTCTCAGTGGCGGCAGCCATCTTGGTTGGGTTTATTTGCATAATCTCATGATTGGATGATGGGCATGGCTGTGGGTGTGGCAAAGGTGCAGTCAAATTTGCATATTACTCTTTTATTAGATAGGACTAGGGGCCCAGTGCATGAATTCGTGCACCTTGAAAGGAACTGTGTGTCATGAGGCTGTGGTAGGCACAGGGGCAGGTCTTGGCTCATTCTCTGCACCCCTACCTTGCCCCTCCTGCCACAGCCCCTAGTCCCCTGTCTGCCGGCAGTCCTGTTCCCACTGCCACCACTCCCATGCGTTGATGGCACCAACACCACTAGCACCTGCTGATGGCATGGAGCGATTGGGGCCAGCTCCAACAGCGGGTGAAAGCAACGCTGTTGCCCTGATCACCCCTCAGGCACAGAGGGAGGTGGAGAAACCCTCGGGCAATTGGGGCTTGCAGCCACTGCTCTCCCGCTGCTGCCGTGATCTGGACCAGCACCGGGCACCAGTAATGGGTGTGATCAGCAACACCAGCGTCGGCTGCGGGTGCGAGCAGGGCCAGCGGTGGCAGTGGGTATGAGCAGGTCTGGCATTGGCAGCAAGTGCGAGCGCTGGGCGGGACCTTGGCACACGGGAGCAAAGAATTTTCAGTAACTACCAGAGGCTCGCCCTGATGACAGTGACTGGTGCCCCCACTCACCTGCTCCAGCATCCCATCACAGCCAACACCCGCCATGTTCCGCACACACCCCCTGGTGGTCAGTGCACATCATAGCAGCCAGTTGTTCAGTTGTTCTGCTGTTTGGGCTATTTGCATGTTAGCATTTTATTATATAGGATAGATAATCAGAGAATTGTGCTTCCCATAAACATGTCACATGTGGGACTTTCTGGAGAGGAGTAGGGGAGGCAACGAGGCACTGTGGGAAACCTGCCTGACTTCCCTATCGCCCTCGGTGAACTCTGACCCACCTGAGGCTGAAGGCAGGACGGTGTGAGAGGAAGCTCTGTTTGCTGGCTACTCCTCCCATAGACCGCTCAGAACAACACATTGTTCAGAAAATTTACCACTTTATCATTATCAGCTCATCTCACCTGGGATACCACGACCTGCACTGGGAAGGAGTTGGAGGCATTACTTTATACCGAGTGACTCCCAGGGACAGGGCTCGGGGCTTGCACTTTGGGATCTTACTTAAGCCTTACGTCCTCCTTGTAAGCTCAGCATTTCTGCTCCCATTTCCCAGAAGGGAACGCTGACACTGGGAGCATGTAAGTAACCCCTCCAAAGAACGCACTCACAGTTCCCATTTGTCATACAGTATGTGGGCTCCCAGCGTTTATTGGGTTCCTGCCCAAAATGTTCCCCAAGACCTTGTGCCGAGAGCACCCGTACCTCTCCCTCACCTCGGATCTAATCACGCTGCACCACTGTGGGAACACGGCTTACGCTTTTAAGGTCTCAATGTCCTCGTCCGTAATGGGGTCACCAATTGCCACCTGCCTGGGCGTGATGACCTAAAACATCCTCAGCGTGAACCCCCCGGGGAGGCGCAGACACATAGCCGGCACTACGCTGCGCACTGCCAGGCTCCCCTGTCCCACCCCTGCCCCAAGGGTGGATGTCGGCTGAGAAAACACAATTGCTGTTGGCTGCTTATTCTTTTTCATTCTCAGTGGAGCTGATTTGATTTGACCAAACAGGGAGACCGGTTTCAAAAGCTGGGTCACCGCTCGTAATTGGCCAGCGCCGCAACAGTGCCACCCTCATTGACCTGTGGCTTCACGTCCCCACACACATGCCCTGGTCTTCGCTTTGTAGTGCCGGGCAGTGTCCTTCTGCACATCCTATTTGCTCCCTGTTTGGGAGAGGAGCCGGTGCTCAGGAGTTTAACCCCGAGGTGATTGGTAAGGGAAAAGGGAGCCCTGTTTGTGAAGGCCCAGAGGGACATCAAAAGGCCCTGGGCTCAGGAGGTACCACCGGGTGTGCTTGCCTCTTCCTTTGATCCTCAAGTTTTCTGAGTCACGCCGACTTCCTGGGGCAGTTTGGAAGCTCAGTGGGGCCTGAAGAGGAGGAAGAAAAACTGGAAGTATGAAAGAAGAGTGTTTTTCTGGCAGGCGGCCGAGAGAGGGTAATTGCTGGAGGCGCAGTGGTTGCTGGGGAGTCTCAGGCAGCCTTGGTGGAGCTGCATCCAGGATGTCGAGGGTGTGGGCACAGGAGCGACACCTTGCCCTGTGTCTTGTGTTGCTGCGGCTCCTGGGTAGTAGGCATGCATTGGGCCTACTGTGCACAGGGTGGTTTGCTAAGTATCTTTGGGAGATGGGGTTTTACATTAATAATGTGTGTTTTTTATTGATTTTTTTTTTTGAGATAGGGGTAGGGAAGGGGAGAGGGAGATAGAAACATCAACATCCATGAGAGAGAAACAGTGATTGGCTGCCTCCTGCAAGCCCCCTGTTGGGGATCAAGCCCCGCAACCTGAGCATGGACCCTGACCGGGAATCGAGCTGGTGACCTTTTGGTTCACGGGTCAGTGCTCCACCACGCAGCCACCCTGGCCGGGCATAACGTTACTTTTCATTAGCGGTTCTCCATCTGGCCTGGTAGGAAACTGCTCTCCCGGGGAAAGTGCACAGGCTCGGGCATCGGGAAGACCTGGTTACGCGTTCTGACATGGCTGCGTCCCGGTTGTGTGGCTTTGGAAGCCTTACTTACCTTCTCTGTGTATGATTGTTAAATGGACTGTTGCTGGCACTCTGTGGAATGGTGACTGCTTTTCTGGGAAAACTTTGAGATTGATTACAGTCCTACTTTCTTCTTCCTTGTTGACCTTAATTATTTTACTCTTGGCATGGATACATGCACCCACCCTTCCAGCATGTACTGAATCCTATATATATGCAAATTTGACCGTACCTTTGCTCCTGATTGGCTATGCTACCAGCCAATCAGGAGCAGGGGTGGGGCCAAGTGGAGTGAGCGCCAGGCCCGGGGGTGGAGATGAAACAGCAGTGGCGGTGAGTGCCCAGCCCCTGGGCGCTGTGAGGGGAAGCAGTGGTGGCAGCAGCGGTGGTGGTGGTGGTGGCAGGGAGCGCCCGGCCCCTGGGTGCTATGAGTGGAAGTGGCAGTGAGCGTCCAGCCTTGGCTGAGCTGAGCAGGGTGATGCCTGGGTGCCCAAGGCCTAAAGCCTCACCAGAGGTTGGGGTGAGCCATCAGTTGGACATCCCCTGAGGGCTCCCAGTATGTGAGAGGGGGAAGGTTGGGTTGAGGAATCACCCACCCCCAGTGCACGAATTTCGTGCACCGGGCCCCTAGTATTATGATAATGTTACCACAAAGGTAAGTAGTATAGTAAGGCCTGGTCTTTGTCCTTAGTGATTTCCTAATCTTGACAGAAAATATTTGATGAAATAATTTACCAAATACAATAGGCCAGGTACATTTTTATAGTGCTTATGTACAAAACATTTTTGGGACATGTTGAAGGATATTTTGCCTGCAATTTGAAAGTTTCCCCTGGGAAGTGATGCTTCTGAAATAGGGCTTTGAAGGATGCATAGGAGTTCACCCAGGAAGAGCTAAGTAAGCTTAATCATTATTAATATTTCTTCTCTCCCCCTCTTTCTTTTTTGTCTATTTCCACGTCCTCCTACTCCTCACCTCCCCTTTTCTTCCCATTCTCTTCCTTCTCCATTCCTCCTCTTCCTTCATATTTATAAGGCTGTATTGATAAACAAGAGTGTCTAGCTAGTAACGTGTCAAGTAGGAAAAAGAAGACAGTGCATTTAATTAGGAAAAATTATATTATGATTGTCTTCTCTAAACAGCATGTTAGTTTTTATCACCGTAATAAGTCATTCTGTTCTCAACTTTGTTCCCAGCTCCGTCTGGATGCATTTATTTGTAACCCACTTTCCATCTGTTTTCTCTTGTAAATGGGATTGTGAGAAGAACTTCGCGATGTAGTAATGCATGTCTGGGGTACGTGGAGGGGCTGGGGTGTGTTTCCCGCTGGGTTAACTCTTCCCTGGTCTCTCTGTACCCACAGATGGAAAGCCCGTGTCGCTGTCTCCCCTGGAGTCCCAGCCGCACAGTCCCCGGTACTCGGCCCCAGGCCAGCGGGAGCGCGAGAGCCTGGAGGTGCGGGTGCGGGAAGTGGAGGAGGAGAACCGAGCCCTCCGCAGGCAGCTCAGCCTGGCCCAGGGCAGGGCCCCAGGCCATCGCCGTGGCAACCACTCCAAGACCTACTCCATGGAAGAGGGTACTGGGGACAGCGAAAACCTGCGAGCCGGCATCGTGGCGGGCAACAGCTCCGAGTGTGGGCAGCAGCCAGTCGTGGAGAAGTGTGAGGTAAAGAGCACCTAGAACCCTCCAAGGCCCAACTGCCCCCACCCCTTGCAAATGCTGGCCCAGAAGCACCCCCAGATGCCTGGCCAGGGCCGGTGCTCTCGACTCAGACGCTGGTGTGAATCTGATTGGCCATTCACTCTGCTGTTGGTCTGACAAACTGTTAGCCTCTGAGCCTCAGTTTTGCCATCTGAAAAATGGGGATAAGAAAGCCTACAGCCATAGCGGGGTTCGATTCCAGTCCAGGGCACATGCTCCGGTTGCTGGCTCAATCCCCAGTAGGGGACATGCAAGGGGCAGCAATCAATGATTCTTATCATTGATGTTTCTCTCTCTCTCACTGTCTTCCTTTCTGAAATCAATAAAAATATATTTAAAAAGAAAAAAAGAAAGCCTACACTACAAAGATATCAAAAGGCACAAACTGATGGAAGCCAGCTCTCTTTCTTCGCCATTCATTTAGACCTGCTCAAGGTTTATACACCTGGTTGCCATCCGGGGGGGGGCCCTGTTACTTATTCCAGTGGTTGCCAACTTTTCGGACCTCATGGACCACTAGTGATCCACAGGCCACCGGTTGGCAACCGCTGGCTTAGACTACAGTGTGAGTGGTGTACCCAGGGTGGTGGCCCTGTTAGGCAGCTCCCTCAAGTCTCGTTCTCACTTTCGGAACAGCTTCTACAATTCAGAGCCAGACTTATTGCTCATCTAAGGCAGTGGTTTGAACTTTCATAGCTTCATATCACTTTCCCCCTTTTAGGGTGTGCTTTATTTCTTTTTTAAAAAAATATGTATCTTATTGATTTTTTTACAAAGAGGAAGGGAGAGGGATAGAGAGTTAGAAACATCATTGAGAGAGAAACATCGATCAGCTACCTGTTGCACACCCCCTACTGGGCATGTGCCCGCAACCAAGGTACATGCCTTTGACCAGAATCGAACCGGGGACCTTTCAGTCCGCAGACTAACTGATGCTCTATCCACTGAGCCAAACCGGTTTCAGCTATGCTTTATTTCTTAGTACATCTCTAGACATTTGGAAAACTTACCCTCTTCCTATCACCCCTTACCACCCTCATTCATACTGAATACACACACACACACTTTCACTCACATTCACTCATTTCTGCTGCTCCGAGTTCCCATGGACAGGAATTAGAGCGTCCCTGTTAAGGGCAAGACCGTTGGAGACACACAGAAGCCCGAGTTCATTTCCCAGCTCTGCTGGTTTCTGCTCAGAGTACTTGAGCAAGTGACCTCACCTCTCTGAACTTCAGAAGTCTCATCAGTAAATCTGAAAAATAACGCCTGCCTGTGCTGTATAGAAGTAGAGAAATTTCTATGAAATAGCCAAATGACAGAAATAGAGGCAAACCAAATTTAAGTCATATTTTTCATTTAAATTGTTTAAAGTACTGTGTAGGTCTCCAGACGCAGCGGCATGGTTCCTTGGGAATAGGTCCCAAAAATCTGAGTGTTAAAAGAATCTATTCCGGTGATTCTGAGGTAGTGGACGCTGTTTAGAAATCGCTGCTTGAAGGCACTGATGCGTGATGTGACCCTCTGTATCCCTGTGCTCTCCGCAAGGGGATGTGGGAATACAGGAATTGCACCTTGAGGTTGGTGATAGTTACGATAATGTATTTTGTAGTTTTTTGACTTGCACCTGAGAATTAGATTATATTTGTTCTCCTCTTTCTTTGTGTTAATTAGTAATGTTACTACTTACACACTTAAAAAGTGAATTTTGGCAGAATTTGTGTGTGATGAGCCCCTGGTCCTGTTCAGATCTTTCATAGATGAATCTGAAAGTCTTGATCTCCTGGCATCTTATTCCAAAGTAATCTCCTCTGGGTACATATTTACCTTGAGATGCCGGCTTCATATCCATCAGCAATACACTTCCTCTGTCTCCATGGCTTCATGTCTATACATTTTAGTGAAAAAGCCAAAGAAGCAAATAAGAATTCCAGTCAATGGAGTCAAAATAGAAGCCTGTCTTCATCTAACATGTGGTGGTTACAAGTGCTAAAGCTAGTCTTTAAAAAAAAAAAAAAAATATATATATATATATATATATATATATATTTTATTGATTTTTTACAGAGCGGAAGGGAGAGGAATAGAAAGTCAGAAACATTGATGAGAGAGAAACATCGATCAGCTGCCTCTTGCACGCCCCCTACTGGGGATGTGCCCACAGCCAAGGTACATGCCCTTGACCAGAATCGAACCCGAGACCCTTCAGTCCGCAGTCCGATGCTCTATCCACTGAGCCAAACCGGTTTCGGCAAAAATATATATATTTTTTATTGATTTCAGAGAGGAAAGAAGAGGGAGAGAGAAAGAGAGCAACATCAATGATGAGAAAGAATCTTTGATTGGCTGCCTCTTGCCCGTCCCCTATTGGGGATTAAGCCCACAACCCAGGCATGTGCCCTTGACCGGAATCGAACCTGGGACCATTCAGTACGCAGGCCCACACTCTATCCACTGAGCTGAACCGGCCAGGGCTAAGGTAACCTTGACATGCTGTCCGATGCAGGCCCATATAACCAAGGACGTACCCCTCCTCTCCTGTTGGTCTGGAACTTGTCTAGAGAAGGACAAGTGATTCTGAAAACGCCTCTTCAATGCTGCCCAGGCTGTCCGCTGAGAGTATCTGATGATGGAAACGGGGCCCTCACCAGTCCAGTGCGTCTGATCCTTTCCTAGTCATGTGGTTTGCAGCTAGCTGTCCATGTGACCCCTGCATTTCTGCTGTTTTCGGGTTCTTTGTGCCTTGAGACTTGGAGCAGAATGATTCTCTTGGATCTTCACTTGTGTCTACGTGTGTACAGATATGTATATTTATCTTACATCTCTGGTCTACTTTGGGCATGAGCTATGGAGCAGCAGAACAGTCACTGGACCCAGAGTCTGAGTTCCTGACCAGGAATCATTGCTTTGCCACTCACTTGTCATGTGGCTTTGAACAATCCCCGTGCTCCGTAGAGTCTGCTTCATCACTGTAAAAGGAGACAGTTTCCCAAGTGCGATTGTGGTAGCAGGTGAGAAACTAACTCTGTATGACTGTCCTGTATATACTTACTAGAGGCCCGGTGTACGACATTCATGCACTGGGGGGTAGGGGGCTCCTCAGCCCAGCCTGCGCCTTTTAGCAGTCCGGGAGCCCTCAGGGGAATGTCCAGCCGATGGACGGAGCAGGCCTAAGCTGCTGTCGGACATCCTTAGCGCTGCTGCAGAGGCGGGAGAGGCTCCCACCATCACCGCTGTGCTTGCAGCCGTCAGCCCGGCTGTGGCTGAGCGGCACTCCCTCTGTGGGAGCGCACTTACCACCAGGGGGCAGCTCCTGCATTGAGCATCTGCCCCCTAGTGGTCAGTGCACGTCATAGCGACAGGTCATTCTGCAGTTAGGTCAATTTGCATATTACCCTTTAATTATATAGGATGGCAGATATTGGTATTCCAGTTTCCTAGCAAATTCCCTAAAATGTAGCAGCTTCAAATACCTGTGGTTTTATTACCTCTAGTAGTTAGTGTGGTTCCAGGGCTTGTGAATTCTTTAGCTGAGCGGTTCTGGTTGGGGGCCCTTATATCCAAGTTGTTATTTTGTGGCTGGAGCTGGAATAGTGCAGGCATGGGGCTGGCTGGCTTGGTATCACTGCTTTTTTCTGCTGGAGACCCCGGCCTCTCCCCGTGGTCTTTCTGCAGGGGCTAGTTGGGCTTCCTCATACCATGGCAGCTACAGGGCAGTCGGCTGCTTTCCTGGCGGCTGAAGTACAAGCACTCCAGTGAGCAAGACAGAGCGAAGCACGTTATGACCTGGCTCGGGGGTCACCTAGTGACCACTCTGCTAGTAGTGTTGAAACATGCACAAAAGCCCACCCAGTTTCAAGGGGGCGGAAACACACACCATTCTCTAAATGTGAGTGATGTCTACACATATGTGGATATACTTTCAACAGAAATCATTAGCATTGTCGTTATAGAGAGTCAGGCGAATGGTACTGACTAATGTCAGACCGCCTTTAAGGAAGGATCTCTCTTTCCTGTTCTCTATGCTTTGAACTTGATTTGTTGGTAGCAGTGTACTGGTGATACAAGCGAACGTTAACAGGCACTGCTAAATGTTACCAGACACTACACTTGCATAACATATCTCATGTCATCCCCACAACATACTCTCTAACTTTTAAATATTAGAAAGCTAAAGGTGAACTAATTATTTCAAAATCACACTGCCAGGAGGAGGTAGAGCTGGCATTAAAGCTAAGCTATTTGCTTCCAGAATCTGTGCTGTGACCCCACAGTATTAAATGCTTGGTGCCTGATCACTCCTGGGACCAACTCTGTCCTCAGCCTCGGAGCCCCAGCCCTTGCTCTGTGCCTGGCAGGTGTCTCGCCTCAGAAGGTTTCAGGGTGACTAGTTAACGATTGGGGGGGGTCTGCTTTCACACTGGGGGCCGTAGCAGCCTCACAGGGGTTCTCCCTTCTCAGTGGGTCTAAGCAAGGGTGTGTCTGTTCCTTTTAAAGAAGATGGGTTGTTTTAAGTTGCCTTCCAGATTGCAGCTGCATTTGTTAGCTACCATTTTGGTATAGGCATTGTGTTTATAACACTTGTCACCTCTCAACTGCGTTTACTGGGCCCCTAACCAACCCACAGTATTTTGAACTGTTGGATCTAGTTCCGTGTTTTTAATCTACCTTCAAGGGTTTTTATATAATACTAGAAGCCCGATGCACGAAGATTCATGCAAGAATGGGCTTTCCTTTCCCTGACTGCCAGCACTGCCTTTCTGCTCTAGCCCCAGATCTCCTCTTTCCATTCTGGCCCCACCTTCTCAGGCTGCCCAGAGACCCTGAGCATTTGAGGTGGTGCGGAACGTTTGTGTCGTATATATATGACACTCATACAGCCTTGCCCCGGTGCAGGGTGCCTGTGTATGCAAATTAACCCATCATCATTGTTGGGGGTCAGTTTGCATACTCACTTCTGATTGGCTGGTGGGTGTTGCGAAGGTATGGCCAATTTGCATATTTCTCTCTTATTAGTGTAGATCCCAGCAGTGGAGAGGGGTGTGCCTGCAATCTTCCCATGTACCACATGACTATGGGAAGACACTGGCAGAGCCCCTGGACTAGCATTTTATTAGCTTCATGTGTCACTTTTGGGGCTCCTTCGAGGATGTAGATCCACTAAAATATCTTCCCTAAATGTCAGGCCTTGACATTAGGGAATGTTATAGATGGAGGAGCCCCGTCAGATTTCTTAGGCAGTGATTTTCAGAGAGTCCTGGCTCCCATCACATCTGAGGTGCCTCCCTGAGTCTAATAATTATTTATTGCTTCATAGCATGTTATCCCCAACACCTAACAGCTCAAACAGTAAGTGTTTATTATCTCGTGCAGCTTCTGAAAATGAGCAATCTGGGAGCAGTGTGCAGGGTTGGGACTCTAGCTCTCACACAAGGTGGCAGTGAGATGACCAGCTGGGGCTGCGGCCATCTGTGGGCTTGCATGGGGCTGGAGGCTGCACGCCCAGGACGGCACACCAGCCTGGCTGGGGCCACAGTTCCGTGGGACTCTTGCACTCACTTCTTGTGTGTTCTCTCCCCACGGCAGCTAGCTCTCCCGGTAAGTGATTCTGCGGAGCAAGGCAGGAACCACAGTGTCCCGGATGCCCTAGCCTTGGGCCTTATGTCCCACGGCTCCTGCCAAGTTCTGCTGGCCCCACACATCAGCCCCGAGAGTGCAGGAGAGTTCCCACCGGCCGTGACTACCCGCTGGCCAGGAGCTGTGAGGACAACCTGGAGGCTGGCCAGCACATGATGGCTGTAACAAGGGGCCCATCTCCAACAGCCCCCTGTCTGAGCCTCCCGAACAGGCCTGCCTTGACCTGCTCACGTAGTGCGTTCTCTTACAAAATTAGTTTTTGAGGATGTACCGACAACAAAACAGAGAAGCCGAAACTGAGGTGGAGAGCAGGAAGAGTTCTGTCCTGATTTTCCCTGGTCATCATCGTGCTCATCTCTTCATGCCGGGCCTCCTGCCCCCTCCTATGTGAAGCGGGGAAAGGCAGCACCATCATCGGACGGAGCAGAGGGGAACTGGGCAAATCTGAACACCCTCCTTTCAACTGTGGGAGAGACTGTCCCAGGTCTTCCTTGAAAGGGGTTGGGGGTGAGGCCGGAAGGGAGAAACTGAGGCCTGACTTTTGAGAACACTTAAGGCTCGAGGCCTTGAAGCTAGAGCCTTCTCATACTATAAACTCATTGATAATAACAACGAATAATAATGGCAGCTGGTGCATATCTACTACTTACAGGGTGCCTGGCTCTAAGCGCTCTACATGAATCATCTCTCTCTGTCCAACAGCCCCAGATGTTGACATATTATTACCCCTTGATTATAGGTGAGGAAGCTGAGCTTCCACCAGGTGGTATTACATCTTCCAAGACAGGAGGAGTTTGGCATCCTCCCCTGAGGGCACATTACAGAAATAAGGAGGCGTGGCTGGTCCTCCAGCTGGCTCAGAGCAGGAGGGCCATGGGAGGCGGGGCGGGCTGTGGGCAGTGACCCCAGCCACATCTGCTCTCATGCGCTGTGGGTTAGTGTTCGACACTGCACTTTACATATGTTAGCGCAGGGGAGTATGTTCACCATCCTCATTTTATCAACGGGAAGGGTTAGGCTTGTCGAGGCCACATAGCTAAAAAGCACAGACCCATGTTGGGTATCTTTTTTAGAGTATATTTTACTGATTTTTTACAGCGAGGAAGGGGGAGAGATAAAAAGCTAGAAACATTGAGAGAGAAGCATTGATCAGCTGCCTCCTGCACGCCCCCTACTGGGGATGTGCCCGCAACCAAGGTCCATGCCCTTGACCAGAATGGAACCCAAGACCCTTCAGTCCACAGGCCAATACTCTATCCACTGAACCAAACTGGTTTCGGCTCTTTTTTTTGTTTGTTTTTGATTGTGGAGCAGTGAAACCCTGTAACACGAAGTTTACCCTCGTTTCTTAAGTGCACAGCTCAAGCCATACTGAGCGTGCTCATGCTGCTGTAGGAGAGACCTTCAAAGCTTTTTCATCTTGCGAAACAGTAAGTCTTCGCCCATTAAACAGCTCTTCCTCTCCCCAGTCCCCAGCAACCACCCTTGGCTCTCTGTCTGTGAATTCGTGTACTTTAGGGAACTCATATAAGTGGGAGGGGTCATTCAGCATTTGTCCTTTTGTGAGTGGCTCATTTTACTTCGTGTAATATCATCCGTGTTCATACATGCTGTAGCATGTGACAGGATTTTCTTCCTTTGTTAAGGAAGAATAGTATTCCAGTGTGTGTGTGTGTGTGTGTGT
The DNA here is from genome assembly GCA_027563665.1 of Antrozous pallidus. Taxonomy (NCBI): domain Eukaryota; kingdom Metazoa; phylum Chordata; class Mammalia; order Chiroptera; family Vespertilionidae; genus Antrozous; species Antrozous pallidus. The sequence goes on along the minus strand of CM050513.1, from coordinate 109,749,018 downwards.
GTGTGTGTGTGTGTGTGTATGTATGTGTGTGCATGTGTGTGGGTGTGGGTGTGGGTGTGGGTGTGTATACACCACATTTTGTTTATGTCTTCATCTTACAATGGACACGTGGTTGGCTTCCATCTCTTAGCCATCATGAATAGTGCTGCTATGAACCTGGGTGTGCAAATAACTATTTGAGATCCTGCTTTCGGTTTTTTTGTAAAAGTTTTTATCAGTTTCAGAGAGGACGGGATTGGGAGAGAGAAACTTCAGTGATGAGAAAGAATCATGGATCAGCTGCCTGTTTGCCCCACCCTGGGGATCGAGCCTGCAACCTGGTCATGTGCCCTGACCAGGAATTGAACTGTGACCTCCCTGTTCATAGTTTGATGCTCAATCACTGGGCAACACTGGCTGGGTTGCTTTCAGTTCTTTTGGAGACACCTCTCTCTCTCTCTTTCTCTCTCTCTCTCTCTCTCTCTCTCTCTCTCTCTCTCTCTCTCTGTAGATGCGGATTTCTGGATTATATGGTGGTTCTATTTTTAATTTTTCTGGGAGCCACCATACCCTTTTCCGTAGCGGCTGCACCGATTTATATTCTCCACTGTAGTTCACAGGGGTCCGGTTTCTCCACATCCTCGCCACAGGCTGTAAATATTAATCTGTGACAGCCCCCTCCTCTGCAGAAGCAGGACTACACGCTGAGCACAGAGGGTTTTGAAGGCCCCGTCTCCCCTCTGCCTCCCTGACCCATGCACCTCCTGTTTGCTGTGCTGTGAAGTACCCAAGATGCACGATTCCACACGGTGTGTCCATGAGGCCGGCACCGAGGGTGCTGTGGGATAATAGGATGTGGTCGCCCCAGGAAGGGGCTGACCTCCTGGCTGACCTGCAGGTGTGACAGCTCACTGCTGCCTGGGGGCAGCCCTCCCAGCAACCCGGGCAGCACATCCCTCATCGAAGGGGCATTTGGGAAGCGCCTACCACACCTGGCTTATTGCATTCTGGACTGTTCTCTCTGCTTCCTGGCTTCCTCGATTGTTCCCCTGCCCCCATGCATGCACACACACAGAAAATCTGTTCCACTGGCATCATGAGTGAGCCTTTGAAAGAAAGAGCCAGATCAGGCCATTTCTCAGCTCTGAGCCCTCCAGTGGCTTCCCTCCTCACACACTGGGAAAGGCAAGTTCTCACAAATGACGGGGAGCGCGAAGGGGCAGCCCGTGTGCCCCCTCTGGTCTCAGCTCGCCGTCCTCACTGCCTCTCTCACAGGCAGCCCAGCTCCCCGGGTCCTGACGCACGTGCGGTCTGGATACCTAAAGGCTCATCTCCTCATTTACGTCACATTCTTGTTCCAGGCTCACCTCCAGGTGATCGCTGCACAGGCAACCCCACCTTCCCATCCACCCACACACCTCTTTCATCCCTTGCTTCCTTTTCTTTAAAATATATATATGTATATATTTTATTGATTTTTTTACAGAGAGGAAAGAAGAGGAATAGAGAGAAACATTGATGAGAGAGAGACATCGATCAGCTGCCTCCTGCACACCCCCTACTGGGGATGTGCCTGCAACCGAGGTACATGCCCTTGACCGGAATCGAACCTGGGACCCTTCAGTCCACAGGCTGACGTTCTATCCACTGAACCAAACCGGTTAGGGCGTTTGCTTCATTTTCTTCCCAGACTTCCCATCCTCCAGCATTCTATATATTTTATTTTTTTAATATATTTTATTTATTTATTACAGAGAGGAAGGGAGAGGGATGGAAAGTCAGAAACATCGATGAGAGAGAAACATCGATCAGCTGCCTCTTGCTCACCCCCCACTAGGGATGTGCCTGCAGCCAAGGTACATGCTTTGACCGGAATCGAACCTGGGACCTTTCAGTCCGCAGGCTGACGCTCTATCCACTGAGCCAAGCCGGTTCCGGCTATATTTTAATTATTTATACAGGGTATCCCATAAATGTATGCATGCTCTGAATAATTATTAATTCCAACAGGTTAAGTCTGAAAAGAAAGGAACGTCAATGGAGCTATCAGCTTTAAAGTGTGTATACTAGTACATTTGGGGGGACACCCTGTCTATTTGTTTGTCTGTTTTCTATGTCCCCCAACAAGAATGCCAGCTCCCGTGGTGGGATCAGGATGGAGTCCTTTGCTCACTGCTGTGCCCTCAGCTCCGACCATTGAGCCTGGCGCACAGTAGGTGCTCAGTCCTCATTTGCATAATGAGCGAATGTTTGGCCAATGTGTGTCAGATGTTTGGGTCAGGCTGGCCATCCAGTGGCCCCGTAGGTAGGAGCGTAGCATGTGGCTACCGCAATGGATCAGGATCAGGCGGGATTTGGACAACACGCTTGCCTGAACCTGGGTCTGCCCTCCCCATTAAACTTCTGTTGACCCCAGATTGTCTCACTCATTCACGTGCTTTCCCAGAAACGCTCGGGCTTCTGGTCCCCCGGGTCATGCTATTCTTCCTGACACCGCAGAGCAATCCTAAAATAGGCAGGGATGTGCAGGGTGGAGGAGGCCGATGGGCATTCATTCATTGGGCCTTGACTTTGGGAGAAACACTCATGGTCACCCCTGGAGGCTTGGCCCATCCTATCCCCACACGGGGCCTTGTCACCCCTGCAACTCGCCTGCCCCTTGCCGAGTCCGGATGGCTTTGGCTTCCCCTGCACTTAACAGCTGTCTCCTTCTGATGTCTATGAGGTTGAAATAGTTGTGTCTGTTGGGTCCATCATTCAGTATTTTGAGCAAATAAAATTCTATCGGTAGTTTCCCAAGGGAGGAGAGGTGCCCCGGAAGTTTGTAAGATGATTTTAAGTGCCCCATTAGTGATACTTTTTAATTTTATTTTAATCCTTACATGTGGGCTCTACTGAAGCAGGGTAGTGTGGAATTCTGAACTCGATCCATTGGCCACCAGCTACTGAGCCATGGCATCTTGGACAAGGTACTTAACTGCTCTGGGCCCCTCTTTTGTCATCTTGAATTGTGGAAAGCCTAGAAGTTCTAAGGCCTGAGGATCAGAGGCTCAGTAACTTGCCCAGGGTCACCCAGCTGGCCAGAGGCAGAGCTGGGGGGCCTTCTAGCTGTTCTGACTCCAGGGCTTTGTTATTTATACCGCAGAAGCCTCATCGCTTTGCCTTTCCCTCACCTGGGAGAGGAAGGCAAGTGGAGGATGGTGCCACCCTTACTGGTTTTGTTAAGTGATGGAGGGAAGGTATTCGGAATGGGTTCTATGAGCTCCCCTAGTACCTTCTCAACAAAACTACAGCTAACTTCTCTTGAGTTTTTACCAGAGGCATTTCTTTATTATTTTAATTTTTCTATTGATTTTTAGAGAGAGGGGTAGGAAGGGGGATGAGAGAGAGAGAGATGAAAGAGATAAACATCTATTGGATAGGCTGCCTCTTGCACGCCCCCTGCTGGGGATCTGGCCCACAACTCAGGCATGTGCCCTGACTGGAATCCAATAGGCCACCTTGGTGCTCTGGATGACGCCCAACCACACTGACAAGGGCACTCACAGTGCTTTAGACAGAGCAGTGGTTTCTAAAGTGAGGTCCCTGGGCCACCAGCATCTCCTGGATGCAGGTAACCCTCAGGCCCCCTGGCCAAGCCCCTGAATCTGGAGCTCTGGGGAGGACCCCCCCCCCCCCCCCCGCCCTCCGCTCTCTGTGCTAATACGCCTCCCAGGGTTTCTGGTGCGTGCTCCAGTTGGGGGCCAAGGGCTCCAGGTTCCTAACACACCCTTGAGGGTCAGCAGCAGGATGTCCTTGAAATACAGAAGGGCGATGAAGACCAAGGTCCCTTACGCTGCATGTGCACCCGGTAAGCTGAGTACACAGCTCACCACATGCACCTTCTTGCACCCAAGTGCCTGGTCCTCATATCAGCCCAACGGGCGCCCATTTTTACATCCATTTCGCAGATGAGCCAGTGAGGCTCAGGGACGTGAAGGGCCTGCTCCAGTCACATGGCAGCGCAGCACTGAAGTTGCAGCTCAAACATGGTTTCCTGACTCTCGCTGGTTTTCATCACTCCCTCATCCCAGCCTCGGTCCCCAGCCGTGTACTTCTCCGGCTGCCCCGTGACAGCAGTTGCCTCCCCACCTGGCCCCCTGCCCAGAGGCTGCAACTTTTCTCAGTTTTTAAACTGGTTTCCCCTCCCACTCCCACTCCTGCCGTTCCCCTGATAGGAGATGGACAGTTTTCCCTAAATTGTGCCCCCAGGCGGAATGCCCTGCAGGGTGTGCCAGGCCTTCTGGGTCACTGCGGACGGATGGTGTTGCTAGGGCAACAGGGCCGGGCAGCGTGTTGATGACTTTTGCCAGGGCCGTCGTTCGTTTGCCTCCATCCTGTAGCTTGGTCTGAATTTCTGTTGGGACAGTGCTTATTTTCCTCTACTGGCATATATGTGAAAACAGCCCTAGGGGATTTTTTTCCTGTCACATTGGAAACTCCAAAAAATGCGCTTGTCCTACCTGAGTTCTTCCTGCGGGTCCTAAAAGTGACAGTAACTGAGCAGCATCAGGAGTGAGCCTCGTGCACAGCTGCAGCTCTCCCCACTGCGTGTCTCGGTGCATGTTCATGGCATACTAGGTGGGCAGAGCTCCCTGTTGGGTGAAGGCGGGTGAGCAGGAGCCTCCATGGGCCTCCTTAGAGAGAGCCTTCTGGTCCATGTGTCTGTGGTGCTTGTTAAGCTCCTTAAACTTTATTCCTGCAATTCTCCATCCCCAGATGTGGCCAGGGGTGCCCGCCTGCTTCATTTCACCTTAGGGATGAGCACCATATCTGTGACAGTTTCAGACTCTTCCCCTCCAGCCTCCAGGACAGGGGGATGTGAGGAAAGGGCACCAGATCTGGTCAGGAAACTTGGCTCGTTCAAAAGGTGTGGAAGCCAAGCTGGTGTTGCTCAGTGGTTGAGCATCGACCTATGGACCAGGAGGTCACAGTGCGATTCCTGGTCAGGGCACATGTCCAGGTTGCAGGCTTGATCCCCTGTGAGGGGAGTGCAGGAGGCAGCTGGTCAAGGATTCTCCCTTCATTGATTTCCTTTTCTCTCTCCTTCTCTCCTTTCTACTCTCTGAAATCAATAAAAATATTGTTTTAAAAAGGCCCCGACTGGTTTGGCTCAGTGGATAGAGCCTCAGGCTGTGAACTGAAAGATCCTGGGTTTGATTCCAGTTGAGGGCATGTATCTTGGTTGCAGGCTTGATCCCCAGTGTGGGGCATGCAGGAGGCAGCTGATCGATGTTTCTCTCTTCACCAATGTTTCTAACTCTCTATCCCTCTCCCTTCTTCTCTGTAAAAAGTCAATAAAAAAAAGAATATATATATACACACACATACACACATATATATGCATATGTATATACGTATATACATACACACACACACACTCATGGAGTGAAAGGGCATGATGCAGGGCCAAAGGCATGGGCAGGGAAGAGGGAAACTGGCCAGGGGTGCCCAGCTCCCTGGAGGGAGTCACTGCATCCCCTGGGAAGAGATGGAAGGCAGGGGCCTTGTGAAACCAGCAAGAACTGAGGAGTAGGAGGGGTCCTGGCAGGAGCAGGGAATACGACCTGTCCTTGCCGCCCTTCATTGACCAAGCTCCAGAACCAGCCATTACAGGAGCCCCGTAATTGGGTCTATAAAGGCCCGACTTCCCGGCACAGAGGAAGATGGGGAGGATAGAGAGAGGTGGTCTGGAGGGGAAATAAGAACGTCGCCCCCTCCCCCCACCTATCCAGGCCTTGGCACCAATGCAGGCCAGTGTGACATCTCTTGAGTGCAGGGAGAAGGCTCCTACCCTCCTTCCTCTTCTTAAGGAGAGGGTTTCTAGCGGCATGTTGAGCGGCATCCCTACACTCACCACCACCACCACCCCACTCCACCCCACCCCCCCAACCCCGTCAGGAGAGATGAGCAGAATGACTCCAGGGACCAGGGTGTGAATGAAGCGCTGTCAAAGGCCAGAGGCTGTCAGTGGGATGGGCCTCTCCGAGACAGCAAGGAGCAGGTGTTGAGGGGATGGTGAGCCCGACGGCAGGGTTTCTGAGACAGTGAGGATCCTGACAAGGTTGAGGTCCAGCCTACGGCTCTGAGAGCAGGTGGCCCCGGGGAAGGAAGGCTATTGGGACTTAGGAGGTCGTGGACGTGGTGTTGGATGCTTCACCCCGGAGTGGTGAGGCTCCCCTTGCTGGTGTCACAGGTGGGGTGTCACTGTTCTCAGAGCCTGAGGGGGAGGGGCCAGGGTATCAGGACTGGCTTCTGCAGGGGCTGACAAGGGTGCCCAGGAGCTTGGAGGCCATGCCACGGGAGGAGGGCTGTGGGTAGTTCTGACCATGAAGAGGCACCCATGGAGCACCCTCCATTGTTGAAGTGTTGGGTGCAAAGGGAACATCCTTGTTCTGTGCTTCTCCCAGGACAGAACGAGGCTGCAGGGGCCGGGAGGCTGGTGCCCAGGCCAGGGAGGCTGTGCTTTAGAAGCGGTACCATGGAAAGGGTGAACGCTGCACCCCGGGGGCTGTTTGGAGAAAGGCTGGGTGGCTGCCTGCAGGGGGTTCCCTGGAGCAGGACTTTTCAACCTGCCTATTTTATTATAGAAAAGGCTAACTGTAGGGCACCAGGAGGGAAACAGTTGCTGGCAGCAGAGGGTGCCAAGCCGGAGGGGCCAGCCCTGCCTGGTCGCAGGAGAGCTTGAAGAGATGGGTCCTCTATCGCCTGGAGTTCATGTACAGCACACCAAGGCGCTGACACCCTGTTTGGGAAGCTTGGCGCTCAAGGACATTTGTGCTGGGACTGGAATGGGATTTGCCAAGCACTGTATTCTGCTTTTGGTGTTGTTCCTGCATGTCCTCCATGACTTTCTGCAGGACATGTTATGCCTCTGATGTGACAGGGAGTCACCTGACACTACAACATTTGCAGGGTCACTCAGGTTAAAGAACAGAGCCAGGATTCATTCATTCACGCCTGGGGGCCATGCTCATGATTTCTTAGTTGATATGGCCCATCGGGCTCCCTTCAATCCTTTCAGGCTTCGATTCTTTGAATGATATCTGGGCTGCAGTCCATACTGGCCCCTCTGCCCTTCTGCCATGTTATCAAGTTGACCCAAACCTGAGACATCTCATGGGAACATTTCACAAGCTCTCAGAGCCACCCCTTCTCGGTCTGAGATCCCCGATGGCCAGCTCATCCTTTTGGGGCGTATTTTCTTTCCTCTCTCTGGTTGCCATCTGTCATCGTCTTCAGCTTGGGGGCAGGGAGCTCACTGTTTGTCTGTTTGAGCCAATTGCCATGTCTCTCGTTCCCAAAATGTAATTGAAAAGAGCCTTAATGGTTTCCAAATGATGATAGCTCCATAAACCGATTAAAAAGGCTTAATAAAACTGTCTCAAGTTACTTTCCAGAGCTGTAGCCTGAGTTCTTTGTTTTCTGATGATCCCAACACGAAGTAAAGGCGATTTTTCTCTGTCGTGTGGTCGGAAGTCAAGGGAAGGTCCTTCTCCGTGGGTCTAACTGCTCGCCCTGTTTTTGTTTGCTTCCCAGACGATCCATGTTGCTATTGTCTGCGCGGGATACAACGCCAGCCGGGATGTCGTCACCTTGGTCAAGTCTGTCCTATTCCACAGGTGAGCACAGTGGTTCCATTCTGAAGGCGTGGTAGCCTGCCTGTGTGTGTTTCTGGGGGGAAGGGTTAAATCTGAGCACCCTTTCATCAGACATTCAAGCTGCCATGAAGATTTAACTTTTACCTGAGACTAACTATGTATATAAAAGGCTAATATGCTAAGTGTCCATCTGACCAGCAGCTATGATGTGCACTGACCACCAGGGGGCAGACACACAATGCAGGAGCTGCCAAGCTGCAGTGACTTGGCAGCAGCAGTTCTTGGATGATGCAACCCGCCTGAAACCAGAGAGGGGGAGCCTGATTCCTTGCAGGGCTGGGTGATTCCACCTGCGGCCATGGCTTATGTTGTTGCTGGGGCACTGTCGGCCCTGAATCTGGTTTACTGCACACTTGCATTTGCAACTTTGCAAAGTGCCCTCTTGCACTCTGGGACTACTCAGGGGATGTCAGACTGCTGGTTCCGGCCCAATCCTCGAAGACCAGGCTAAGGAACCTCACCTGCCAGAGGGACCCCACTCCACAGATGCCCTTTGAGCCATGGCACTGCCCTAGGTGTGGCTGGCCCCAAAGGGACTGTGGGAGATTGGCCCCAGGGCATATCCAACCTGTCTCGCCCAGTCCCGCCCACCGGCCACCTTCTAATTAATTTCCTTTCAATGTGTGTGAATCGGTGCACCGGGGCACTAGTTGTGTTAATAATGTTTAATAATAGCAATTAGGTGCTATCTAACAGTGTTTAGAATTGCAGCTTTTAGACCTGAAGGGACCTTCAAGGACACACCAAATTTAATGCTCCAATTCTGTATCAGCTTCCCTTGCCTGATAGTCACCAGACCTCTCTGTGTACACGTCCCTGTAGCCAGGTTGTGGCTTAATTGTGTGTGTCGCCCCGAAACACTTTATCTGTTGGAGTCCTAATCCCCAGTTGCTCAGAAGGTGACTGAATTTGAAGATAGGATCTTTTTTTTTTTTTTTTTTTTTAGTATATTTTATTGATTTTTTACAGAGCGGAAGGGAAAGTGATAGAAAGTCAGAAACATCTATGCGAGACATCGATCAGCTGCCTCTTGCACGCCCCCTACTGGGGATGTGCCCATGTGCCCGCAGTCAAAGTACATGCCCTTGCCGGAATTGAACCCGGAACCCTTCAGTCCCCAGTCCGACCCTCTATCCACTGAGCCAAACCGGTCTCGGCTGAAGATAGGATCTTTAAGGTGATTCAATTAAAATGAGGTCAATAGAATGGACCCTGATCCGGTATGACTGGTGCCCCTTATGGGAAGAGATTAGGTCACAGATTCACACAATATGAAAACCATGTGAGGACATGGAGAAGATAGGAGGCCTGGAAAGAAACCAGCCCTGCCGACACCTCGGTCTTGGACGTCCAACCGCCAGACTGTGGGAAATTCTTTCTATTGGTTAAGCCACTCGGTCTGTGGCATTTTGTATCTTTCTGTGGAATTTTGTTCCGGCAGCTCTAACAAACTGAAATAGGTTGCATTCAATAGCCCACCTCTGGTCATTTCTGACCATTAGAGAGGCCCTGCCTTATGTGAAAAATGCAAATTCCAACCTGAAGATGATGTCCGTGGCCCCAGGGGTTTGCATGGAACCGGCCCCTTGAAGGACAGATGCCTCTGCCTTTGGGAGGTGCCTGCCTTCCTGAGTCATCGCTTCTTTCCCTTAAATTCCAGGCGTTGGCCTCCACTTTCCCCTGGGACTTTCCTCTGTTCCTTCTCTGTGTTGATTGATATCTTGGCATACTAAGGGTCTATCCAGATCGAACCGCCAGTTCTAGCCAGTGTCTTTGGCTCTGTTCAAAGAAGCTTTCCAAGGTTCAAATGAAGTTTATCCAGAGCTTTAGCCAACAGCATACAAATGTGTCAGGTGATGGGGTCAGGATCCAGGAGGTTCTCTGCAGTAGGAATAGTCACCAAAAACTCTGCGTACAATTGATCAGAGATGAATGGAAAGTTTGATGCTAGAATCCAACTGTCAGTAGCATCAACAGACACAGGAGAAATGATGGACACCCAAGCGCTGCCAACCCTCCACATAACGGGGTTCATCTTGGTTTCAGCCCCCCCTCCTCCATCCAGCCCATCTATTATCAGTGCCTCAGGGTTCTCCCTTGAACATCTTTTTCCTCTCTACCCTTTCCTCCTCCTCCCACTGTGACTGGCCGAGTCCAGGTATGCTTAGCTTCTCTGGCACTTGTCCTTGCCATCTCCCCACAGCCAGGCTCCAAAGGCTAGGGTGGTCTTTCAGACACGCAAACCTGGCTTCTCACAGCCCAGCAGTGACTTCTCCTTGTCCAGGGGAGAGAACTGAATCTCCTCACAGTGTCACACAGACCATCCAGATCGGATGTCATTCCCAACGGCGCTCTCTCTCTCCTCCCTTTGCTGATACTTCACGCCCTGGCAATGCTGACCTGGTCGCACCCCCACCAGCTGCAGGTGTGCCCAGGTGTCCTGCCTGCTATCTGTCCTCATTCAGCTCTGTCTGCCCATTTCTCCCCTCTTCCTTCCTCTCTTCCCACCCTAACTTGCAAACTCGCCTTCCTCTTGAATACTCGGCATAAGCATAATTTCTACCAGGCAGCCCCCCCGCAGAGGTGTAGGTCTAAGTTGGGACTTTTCTCCTACCAGCCCATAGTGCCCTGTGCATCTTACTGCTCTTATTTTTATTACATCGTATTTATTCATCTATTTCTGTTGTATCTTTTAATAGTAGAGTGTGGGACTGGTGGGGACAGAATCCGTGCCTTATTTTTCTATATTTCTAGTATCTTAGCCAAATACTTAACACACATCATAGGCTCCATCAGTGTTTACTTAATTGGCAACTGAATCTAAGGGACTACATTCATAAATAACCTGAAGATATATTTATTTCAGCCGGTTAACGAATATACCCGGCTCAGACCTAGTTCAGTTTCACATGTATGCCACTGTCTCGCTGACTGATTTTTAGCAGGTCATTTGGCCTCTTTAGACCAAGCATGTCAAACTCAGAGGCTAACACGGGCCAAATAAATGAGGCGGCCGCCGTTTTGATTGCTTGCTTTAGACAGTAGCTAGTTTCTTGTCTCAGTTCGCTTTTGCTGCTGACCAACTCGCCCTAACACTTATTTGGTTGACACGAACATTTCTTTATTAGCGTGGCTCTTAGTACTGACCTCTCCTGGATGGATGGCTTTTTTGCTGTCCGTCCCCCGCCTCCCCTTTATGTGCCTGCAGTCAGGCACATAACATCCATCCCTGCCTCCTGGAGGAGGGGGTTGGGAGAAGCGAGTAGCCATGATCCTTACCCCTTCAGGGGCGGGCTCTCAGCTCCTCCTCATCGCCCTGTCCAGTTGGCCTTTGACTTCGGAGAAAGGAAGGAAGTGGGAATGGCCAGGTGGGGCTCTACTCCACATCTTCCAACCTGTGGCGGGGTGCCCTGCCCAGGCCACCCGGCCCCTGTGTGCTTTCTGAGTCTCCGAGTGGTTCTTCACCTTCCTCTGCCACTTACAACCAGGCCTTTCGGGGCCTGAGCATTGAATTCAATGAGTAGTAATCAGCCTTTGATGCATTTATTCCTTCTCCCCACTGAAGAACTCAGCTCCCTCCCTGATTAGGGGGGAAGAAAATGAAAAACCACTCTTTAGAGAAGCATGTTTGCATGACCACAGATCGTCAGTTATGTTATTTCTCAGACTTATGGCCAGTTTTCAGGTCACAGAACCTTCTGATGATCATATTGGTGTAAATATTATTGCTGTTGCTTTAGCTACAAAATCCAATAATCCTGATAGTGGTCGAAATGGTGAGAATTCTATTGCATGCAATCTTTTACTCCTATGGCTGTGGTCGGCAAACTGCAGCGCACGAGCCACCTGCGGCTCTTTGGCCCCCTGGGAGAGTCTATTTGGAAGACGTGGCGTTAGGAGAAGTTTAAGCTTAAAAAATCTGGCTCTCCAAAGAAATTTCCATCGTTCTGTTGATATTTGGCTCTGTGGACTGATGAGTTTGCTGACCACTGGCCTATGGGAACGACGCAGCACCGTGTGGAGATGTAAATGTAAAAGCAGCAGTAGGAGGCATGGAGAGTTGAGAAGAAAGCACATACTCCTGGGGTGTTACGAAAATCCTGCACCCCATGTCAATGACCAAATAACCACTTCCGCCCTCCCACCCAAGAAATTCTACCAATGAGAAGGGCTCTGCGAGTTGACAGGCAGGGGCTCGTGAGTTTGGATGTCGAGGACTTTGGAGAGGCTTTCCGCTCAGGAAGTCCAGCTATAAATAGCTTCCTTTGCCTCCACAGCCCGTTTAGGGGATTAACACACATGATGATAAAGCTCTTTGACAAACGAAGTACCTGCTAATGGAAAGAATAATATAATAACAGTGGGGCAGGATGGCTCTTTCGGCTTTCGCTGGGAATGACAGTAATTAGATTTGTTTTCCAGACGAGGTTTTCGGCAGATTTTCATCGAAGGCTTGCTTTCCGCTGAAATCAATGTTACTTCTGCAGCCTGCTCGCTGACGGCAGGCACGCTGTGTTATGGAAGGCAGGGAAAGAGTGATACAGACACTCACGCACACGGATGCCGGCGCTGAGAACGGCTGTGGCAGCTTTGTGGAGAGACATGTCAGAGTACGATGCCCACAACCATGACCCGACATGACAGCGTTAGGGGCTCTGTCTTAAAAGGCCAAGCCTAATGCAAAGCGGCTTTTGGGAAATATTACTTACAGTTAGAAAAATCCGAATAGCAGTTCTAAACAGTGAGGTGAAATAAATGGAACATCCTATGACCCTAAACCATGTACTTGCTTGGTTTTAAGAAGGACGTCATAACATAGACATGAATGATACTTTATGCTACAAAATAAGTGACAGCAGAATTCAAAAAACGTATGCATTCCCTAGTCCGTTAGGCTCAGTGGATAGAGCGCTGGCCTGTGGACTGAAGGGTACCGAGTTCGATTCTGGTCAACGGCACATACCTCCGGGGCAGGCTCCTCCCTGGCCCGGGCCCTGGTCAGAGCTCGTGCAGGAGGCAAACAATTGATTTATTTTCTTTCTCACATTGATATTTCTCTCTGTCTTTCCCTCTCTTCCACTCTCTCTAAAAACCAATGGAAAAATATCCTGGGGTGAGTATTAAAAACACAACTACAAAAAGCAACAGGGTATGCATAGTATTGTTCCACTATTTCAATGTGTCCCATGCATACAGATACACATCTACCTGGTGTAAATACAGAAAAAGAAAGACTAGCAGAAAGTAAATTTGAAAGTGTAATTTTGTGCTTGGTGGTAGTCGAGAGTGATCTTGCTTTCGTTTTCTCTTTACATATATTTTGGTCATCTCCGTATGCAGCCTCTATGGCGAAGAAAAAGCTGGGTGAGACTATAATAAATTCAAAATATAGGTGAACGTAGGCTAATCTCATAGAAAGCAGCACGATGTAAAGTCTTTGTCACCTAGCTGGAAAGATATTTAAAGAAAAATGTGGGGAAGCCTGTAACTCCAATCCCCATTGCAAATAAACTGGGAAATACAGCTGCTCTTCAAGGAAACGGAGCTTGTAGTGAGCCGGGAAAGGAAATATTTATTTAGTAACTTACATGTTTACCTCCTGGGCAGGAAAGTTGGCCAGCTTGTAAAAATTTAATATTTGCTCGCTGGGATGATCTACTTATTCTCACACTCGGCAGTCCTGTTCGCAGGAGGGAGCGTGGTGATGCCCTCACTGTGCATATCAAGCAGCTGGGTTTTTGTTCGGGGTGGTTGTGTTCTTGTTTGTTTGTTTTAATTTCACATGGGCCCCTGAAGACCGTGGAGGCTGTAACAGCATATTCGTGGCCAGTCTCTGCCTCTAACTGTCTTGTTGCTTATTCAGGCTTCAACTTATTATAGAAGCCGTTTCCAGACTGTGCAGGGAGGAACGAGGATTTGGATAAAGCCAGGAACCAGAGCTAGATGGGGATTCTGGTGTTGCCATCTGTGAGCTGGGAGCCACGAGGCAGGTCACTGTCCTTGGAGCGCTGGCTGGTCCCAAAGCTGTCACGGAGTCTGCTTTGACTACCAGAGGAGATGATCTGTCAGAAGCATCCCTGCATTTTACTTATTTAATCAATACAAATGCATCAGGCTCTGTTCGTGTTTTTCAGACGTGAGTGCATAGGTTTCTTTGAGATGGCTATTGCTGTTGTCCCCATTTTACAGATGATGAAACTGAGGACCAAGAGGTTAAGTCAATGCAGACAGGATGGGCAGGGCCAGGTTTGATCTCTGTCAACCTTGCTTCAAAGTCTGAGCTTTCATTCAGGAAAAAAAAAAAGTTACCATTTTAAGTATCATTATTTTTTTATTTTTAATTATCATTTGGGGGAGGGGGGGCCATGTGAACATTGCTATCACTATTGTGATTCTTTATAGTCATCTTCATCCTCTCAGGTGGGTATTTTTGGGGTACTGAGTATGAAATAAATGGAAGTTTTAAAGGCCTGGATGACTTAAGACAATACCATGGAATAAAGAAAAGAAAAAATGATAACTATTGGAGAGGAAAACTATGTTAATTGACTTGATTGGCATAATTGTTTCATAATGAAACCATCACCTTAAATGTTTGTACTTCATGTTTACCTTAAAATATATACAATTTTTATTTATCTATTATCTATCTATATAAAATCCTAATATGTAAATCAATGAATGGCAGAACTATCCGCAGAATGACTGGTTGGTATGGTGCGCACTGACCACCAGGGGGCCGACTCTCAACACAGGAGCTGCTGCCAGCTCATAGGCCCCTACCAGCAGCAGCAGCAGCGGGGGGTGAGGCCAGCAAGCGGGTGGTGCCAAGCTAGCTAAGGCAGATGTGAGCGGGGCTCCCAGTCACCCTGCTGGTTGCCCCGCAAATCGGCCCTGATCACCGGCCAGGCCTAGGGACCCTGCCTGTGCACAAATTTCTGGACTGGGCCTCTAGTATCTCTTTGAAGTTAAAAATAAAAAAAACGGCCAAGACCAGTTTGGCTCAGTGGATAGAGCATCGGACTGCGGGCTGAAGGGTTCCCTGGTTCGATTCCGGTCAAGGGCATGTACCTTGGCTGCGGGCACATCCCCAGTAGGGTACAAGAAGCAGCTGGTCAATGTTTCTCTCTCATCGATGTTTCTGACTTTCTATCTCTCTTCCTTTCGCTCTGTAAAAAATCAATAAAACATATTTAAAAAATACGGACAGGGTAATATCTTTAAACGGGTGAGAGAGCTTATGCTCTTTGGTTATGCACATACACATGAAATCAGAACAAATTTGTATAGGTCAGATGCCAAGCATCACATATTTTTATTTGGTCATTTTGTTAGGCCTTCATCCCAGCCCGGTCAGTAAAGGCCATTATCCCCACAAGTGGGTGAGGAAACTGAGGCATGTAGAGGTGAAAGAGCTTGTTCAAGGTCACCCATAAGGAATGCTCCTGGGACTCACACCTCCCCTCTGCAAACCCTGGAGTCCACGCTGCTCTTACTACAACGGGAAGCCTTTTGATTTTTCTGGAAAGTGGCTCTGTTCTTCTCCCATGGAGAGCTTTTCTGACATGAAACTGACTTGTCCTTGAATCATCCCATGTTATCAAGGCCACCTGTCCTTCCTCACCCTAAGACCCCTCACTGAAAAAACCTCATTCTGGCCACCGCGTTTTCCCGCGGTGAATTCTGTTAAATCTAAACGCAGCCGATTCACTGAGCGGTCAGGTTGCCATCACCCGCTCTTTCTTTTTCTCAAAATTGCAGTTTCGTTCCCAACTTAATAATTGAGGATTATTCAGCTCAGACGTCCCTGTATAGTTTAATATAAACAGACCCCGGCTTGCTTTGCAGGGGCCGTGGCACATTCCTGACAGGATAAGGAAGGAAACGCGAGGAGAAAGCTGAGGTTTAATCATCTCTGCCTCTCTGTGTTACCATATTTATTGCATCCCACTCTGGCACAGGGGAGCAGCGGGGCGGCCAGAGCATCGCTCATTACCAGCCGCGTTGCAGGCCCTGCTGAAGATGAGGTGCACACTCGCTCGCTTCTTTGTTGTAAAAGCTCAGTCTTGTTTGATGTCTGCAGCAACGTCCGTGTGTTTGAACCCAGGGAAGCTGTCTGGGCCCCACCCCGGCCTCTTCTCATGGGTTTAAAGCAACGTTCCCAAAAATGCACATATAACCGGTGATGGATATGAGAGGCAATGTCACATTATATCTATTGTGTAGATATAAAATTAGGTAGCATTGAATAAAAAAAAATGGAGAGAATTAATGTCTTTCTGATTCTTGTGAATGAGTCCCAACTGTCATTAGTGGATGAAATACATTTCGGTATAACTGTGTCCTTAGCATCTGCGGTCACATCTCCCTCAGAACAGAAGAGAACAGGATGGAGACGGGGCCTTGGACTGATCTTGGAATTTGCAGGGCCCTGTTCTTAAAACTGGGCTTACCTTGTGAGTCAGGAACCGGATGTGAGACAAGACTCAGAAGTAAAACAGGGAGAATGAAATATCACCTTTGTTGTCTTAAATGCTGGGGTGTCCTTTCAAATGTGGGCACAATCAGACTCCTGTTTTTGGCCCTAGGAATTGAGTTGACCTCTGGTCAGAGGCTAGCTGGACAGCGACAGGCCTTCCTCACCGGGACAAGCCGCGTAGGGCACAGTAGCACACCTCCCTGAGGAAGAAGTCCAGAGAGAGCCCAGCCCACCAGGCTGACTTCCGCTCCCAAACTTACCATTCGGACCAGCACTCCCCATCTCAGGCAAAGGAGGAAGTATTGGGATGTGACTCACATACTCTAAAATTCGCTTTTAAAACGTGTGCACTTGGTGGGCCTTCAGCGTAATCACCGCTGTGCAGCCATCGCTGCTATCTAATAGGAAGCCATTTTCATCATCTCACAAGCAAACCCTAATACCCAATAGCTGTTACTTCCACCTCCATCCCCTGATACCATAGATCTACGTTATCTATGGACCAGTTTATTCTGGACATTTCATAGAAATGGAATCAT
This sequence comes from Antrozous pallidus, assembly GCA_027563665.1. Taxonomy (NCBI): domain Eukaryota; kingdom Metazoa; phylum Chordata; class Mammalia; order Chiroptera; family Vespertilionidae; genus Antrozous; species Antrozous pallidus. Next base: position 109,732,321 of record CM050513.1, on the reverse strand, counting down.
ATAATATCATTTAGTCTTTTGTGGCTGGCTTTTTTGACTTAGCGTAATATTTTTAACGTCCGTCCATGTCATAGCACCAGTCAGTACTTTATTCCTTTTTCATTGCTCAATAACGTTCCATTGTATGGATAGACACGTTTTGTTTATCCATTCACCAACTGGTGGCTATTTAGGTTGTTTCTACTTCTTGACTTTTGAATAATGCCACTATGAAGATTTGTATACAAGCTTTTGACATATGTTTTTGTTTATTTAGGGGCAAAGAGAGGTTTTTTTTTTTATTATTATTAAACTTACTAGAGGCCCAGTGCACATATTCGTGCACATTGAAAGGAAATTAATTAGAAGGTGGCCGGTGTGGCAGGAGGTGGGAGCCAACCTCCTGTGGTCTTGTCCTGGCCGCTGCACCTGGAGTGGCACCGTGGCTTGAAGGGTGTCTACGGAGTGAGTGAGGTCCCTTCGGCAGGTGGGGTTCCTTGGCCTGGCCTGAGGGGATTGGGCCGAAACCAGCAGTCCAACATCCCCTGAGGGGTCTCAAAGTGCGAGACTTTATACAGCACGTATAAAGTTGCTGTAGCTTGGCAGAGTGTTTGCCCCCTGGTGGTCAGTGTGCATCATAGCTACCAGTCGACCAGTCACTAAGGCTTTTATACATTTTGATTGGAGTGACAGCCTATCTAATAAAAACAGAATATGCAAATTAACCATCACCCCACAACAAAGATGGTGATGCCCACAGCCAATAAGGAGGGAATATGCAAATTGATGCAACAAAGATGGCGGTGTTCCGCACCGCCCCAGCCTCCACAGGCCTCTGGGCAGCGTGCACACAGGTGCGGAGCAGCCAGGGTGGGGTGAGATGCCTGTTAATGTGGTGGACCCTGGGGGGTGGAGGGAACTACAGGAGGGCAGTAGGGCCAGAGCGAAGGCAAAAGGCGGTGGCTAAAGGCCCAGGTCTCAGGTGCCGGAGGGAAGCCTATTCTTGCACAAATCTTCATGCATCGGGCATCTAGTTGGTTTAAAAGAACATGTAGTTTTCAATTGTACATTACTATGACATATGGTCTCTATATTGCATTGTGTGCCCACCACCCAAAGTCAGATCATCTTGTGTCACCATATATTTGGCCTCCTTTACCCTTAACATGTTTTCATACATTTTTATACATAACTAGGAGTGGAATTGTTGAGGAACTCAGCAATAGTACCTCTAGGCTTGTGGGAGGGGACAAGAGAGGACAAAAATGAGCCCCCATGTAATATGCTAGACATTTTTCTGGGGAACTGAGATATACCCATGAGTGACAGACCCCCGTCTGTCCACATGGACAGAGATGGTCCTGAAAAAGCACTCCGCAGTTAGTCACCTGGCAGGGTCGGAGGGTTGGGATTGGGGTGTCTTGATTCTGTGGGGCCTGTGGAATATGAAGGGGAGACCATCTGGTGAGCAGTGGATTAGCAAGTTAAAGCTCAAGGGAAACTCAGTTTCCATGGATACTCAGAGAAGTGGTCTGGGCAATGATCTCAGGTGCTTTCCCGTAGCCACTGAGAGGTGTGGCGGGCAGGACCAAGTTCTCACGATGACTCAGTGTCAGCACATGTCACCTGTGCCCCCCATGTCCCGGGTTGAGCATTTTCACAGTCTTCTGAGGGAAGTGCATGAGGCACGCTGGCTCGTTGGGCTGTGCACACACTAGTCTTGCCCTAACAGTGAGCTAAGTGTCTGTGGATTTATTCTTCCTTCTGGGAAGGCAGTTGGGACCACAGGAAGGTCATGGAGGGGACACCTCATAGGAATGCTTTCAGCAGCCTCCTCTACATGCATGTTCCTCTTACCGGCACTGGTGTGTCTCCTCTGTAGCCAGGTTAACGTCCCAAATTTCAGGGGTGATCGCCGCCTGTGGAGTCCCCCGAGCCTGCCTGCCTCTCTCTCTCATAGAGATTGCAAATCACAGATCCTAGGAGGCCCATACTCTGTCCCAGCCTGCGAGAAAGACTGTGGCTCTTTTTATCCTGCCCATGCCTGGCATCAATAGGTGTTCATCACATGTCCTCGTAGGAGCCACCCAAACAAGACTCGCTGTTCCACAGGCATGCTGTGTCCTTTCCTCCCACCGGCCCTTTCCTTATTCTCTTCTATCCTGCAGGATGCCTGCCTCCATCCTCCACCTCTTCCCACCCAAAGGCCCAAGCCAGTGCCACATCTCTGGGAACTTCCTGTCTTCTCTACCAGAGAAGAAGGGTCCCATCGCTCTGTGCTCCTCCCACAGAGTGTTTCCACCTAGCTCCAGGGATGCCCTTCACTGTCTGTGTCGGTCTCTTCATGTGAGCCATTCCCCGTCTTTGCAGTTGTGTGGGGCAGGACGGCGTTGTCACATGCATGTCCTCACGGTTGTGTAGTTACCGTGATCTTTCTTCCTCGGTCCCCGCCAGATGGCTAAAATGGAGAGGACTCGTGCATGTCTCTTAACGCCTCTCCTGTGCCTGCTCCAATAGCCCTGTGGTGGATGTTTCATCATTCAGCTCATTTTGTGTGTGTGTGTGTGTGTCTAGGGATGGAGGAACTAATTGAAACACTTCCTTTGAAAAATGATGCAAAAGCATCGAGAAAATAACAGTTTCATAAGTTGATGTTGACAGTGCTTGTCTGAGTTCGTTGGGGCTGCTGTAACAAAATACCACAGCCTCAGTGGGGTGTCAACAGCAGAGCCTTGTCTCTGGCAGGTCTGGAGACTGGGAGCCCCAGGCCACGGCACCAGAGTGGTCGGGTTCAGGCAGGGGCGGGGGCCCTGCTCCCTGAGTACCGACTTCTCTCTGTGCCTTCCCATGCTGGGAGAAGTGAGGGGTGTCTCTGGAGCCTCTTTTATAGGCGCACTAATCCCTTTCAGTGGGACTCTGCCCAGAGACCTCATCAGCTCCCAAAGAGACCGACCTCCTGATACTATCATCTTAGGGTTAGCACCCAACATGTGAATTGGGCGGGGGGAGGGGGTGGCACAAATATTCAGACTATACTAATGGTCAGCACATTGAAATGTTACCATGCATCAGGCACTCCACTAAGCACTGTTTTTATACTAGAGCCCGATGCATGCAAATTCGTGCACGAGTAGGCTTTCCTTCCCTCGGCTGCTGGAACCTGGGCTGCTTCCCTCCTCCAGCCACCGGCAGGTCCCTGGCTGGCTTCCCTCTGGCCCCGGCTTCATCAGGAAGGATGTCCAGAATGACATCCACAAAACGTCTGGTCTAATTAGCATATTGTCCCTTTATTATTACAGACTAGAGTCCCAGTGCACAAATTCATGCACAGGTGGGGTCCGGCCGGTCCCAACCCAATTAGGACAGATTGGGGCCGGGCCTATCAGGAGGAGGAGATGGTGGGAGGTTGGCTGGCTGGTTCGCCCTGATTGGGACCCAATCAGGGCCAGGCTGCTTAGGGGGAGGGGACATAGGAAATTGGCCAGCTGGCCCCACCCCCAATTGGGACTGGGGTCGGAGGGGCTATTTGGGGCGGGAATGGAGATGGGGATGGGCTGTGCGCAGTGGGCCAATCAGCCCTGCTCCTGAATGGGGCTCAGGAGGGCCGTTTTGGGGTCAGCAGCTAGGGGAGGGCCGTGGGAGGTTGGCCGGCCAGCCCCACCCCTGATTGGTGTGCAGGAGACTGGTGGGGGTGGAGCTGGCTTGTGGGAGAACCTGCAGGCAGATCATGGTGGGTTAGCTGATCTGGGGTGGGGCCAGGCACAGGGAGGTGCCGCAGGAGGTTGGCCGGCAGCCCCACCCCCCCAATCAGGCCAGTTTGCTGCCTGCAGTGGGAATCATAGTGACTGGTCTTTGAGGTCCTTATGGAGTTCTGGTCCCTGGCTTTTTATATGTATATATGTTATATCACATAACAACTACCGTTGCCCAGGGTAACATTGCTCAGCATTATGGTGCCTGTTTTGAAGGTGAAGAAATTGGGGCCCAGAGCAATGATTAACCTGCTGACGGTCCCTCAGTAATTGATGCAGCCAGGGTCCCAGCCCAGAGGTTCCAGGGCAGAGCCCAAGGCCTCATCACTGATGAGGATTGTGCCATCAGCTGTGCTACCTTCACTGGCTTTCTCTTCCTGGTGCGTCAGTGTGTGTTGAGCACCCGTGGATGCCGGCCCCTCTGCGGGGCCCTGCGATCCACGGGTGCTCCTGTCCGGGGGTGTCACAGTCTGGGCAGGAGCCAGGGGTCTGAATGTGCATCATGGCACTTTTAGATGGTCCACTTGCCTTTTGTCTGTGGTCCTGAGTTGGCAGGAAAGGGACAAGGGTGTGCTCCGAGACGGATTCTAGGAGGAGACGACTTTCAGAGGGAATTTTGAAGGATGAACAGGAACTCCTGTTCAAGGAGGAGAGGGAATAGCACGAACCAGGATACAGACATTTGGCATCATCGCTCTGTGTCTGAAACGATGCCATCCCTCCATCATGGGTAAAAACGCAAGCTGGCTATTATGCAGGCTTATCTTGCAGGGGCTCGCGGGGGAGAGGGGCGTGGCTGTGCCAACACTGAGGGCTAAATGGACCATCTATCTTCCCAGGGGTTTTGACCAGATGCCCCTGACGTAGCCATCAGTTAAGCCTCTGGCCAGTGAGCAGACTTGACCCCCCTCAGGCCATTGATCCTCATTAGGCTCCTGGGAGGCCTCCTTGCAGGGAAGCTGAGGGCAGATCTGCTTCCCCCTGCTCCTCCCCCCCGCCCCCCGTCCCATGCATGGATGGTTCTGTGGAGGAATCTGCTGCTTCCAGACAATGGTTGCATGGAGGACTTCTGTCCTGCTAATTGTTTCTTCCACCCATTTTCTTCGGTGTATTACCCTAGTGCATCTGTTATGTGTATGGCAGGTTGGCCTTGGGTAAGAGTTTTCTTCCGGTCCAGGCTCACTCATCCAGCCCCTCACCCCCCCCCCCCCCCCGCCAGCTTGGCCACCATCACCTAACAGTTGGTGCTCCCAATCCCCAAATTACCACCTACATCCAGCGTGGCAACATCAGCACCTACCAGGAATCTCAGTATCCCCCTTCGGCTGCCTCTTCCTCCTTCTCCCTCTTTAGGATCCCTCCAGATTCAGCATCCTGGTCCTCTCACAGTCTTCATCAGATCCGCAGTCCACATCCATCTCATCTAATCTCTTCCATGAAGTGTCCACCTGTTACCCCTTATCTGTCCACCATCCACCACCCATCCACCCAGTCAGATCCTTTTTGAGCTCCTACCACACCCCAGACACTGGACGTGATCCTGGGAGCAATCCACTCAAACACACCTGGCGCGATCCTTGACCTCCCTGAGCTCAGCCAGGTGGGGATGTAGACCAGTAAACAGGTGATCCCCATCTGCGGAGGGGCACGTGGTGCTGAGGTGCCTGTCTACGAGGAAGGAACTGACTTAGTCTGGGTAGTCAGGGTAGGATTCAAAGAGCAAATGGCAGAGCTGAAGACTGGGGGGCAGTCCAGTGCTGCATGGGGAGTGGGTGAGGGGAGCAGAGGCCAGACCGAGACTGCTGTAAGGGCAGGGATGGCGTGTGTTTACTCACCCCATGTCCCCTGCTCCCTGCTCATTGCCAGGTAGATTGGTGTGCTCAGTCAGTATTGACTGGATAGGCAAGCGGGAGAGGGTTTCCTGCAGAGCAAGCCACATCTGGGAAGGCCAGGGTAGAAAGAGAGCATGGGGACGGGAGGCTGGGAGCCGGCCTCTGCATCTGGCACTTAGCACAGGGCTGCCCGGGAGGCTGGGAGCTCAGAGGCAGGCTGTGCCGCCCCCCAACACCATGCTGATGGAGTCCAGGCTGCTTAACTGGACGTTCATTGCTTCCTATGGACTCTCATCTCCACTTCTGTACTCTAACCTTAGAGTCCTGCTCACCACTCTCTGTCCCAGCACCCCTCTGTGAGGCCACAGTCCCTTTGTCCTCCTCTCTCCCTTCACCTCCTGTCAGTCGTCTATCTGTTAAGGTGCTGCTTCCCCCAGCTCGGTGGTCAGCAAACTGCGGCTCACGGGCCACATGTGGCTCTTTGGCCCCTTCCGTGTGGCTCTTCCACAAAATACCACGGCCTGAGCGAGTCTGTTTTGAAGTGGTTAGAAGAAGTTTTAAGTTTAAAAAATGTGGCTCTCAAAAGAGATTTCAATCGTTGTCCTGTTGGTATCTGGCTCTGTTGACTAATGAGTTTGACGACCACTGCCCCAACTCATACATGTCCTTCTGACCCGCTCAGACCTGGCCCTTCTGTTTCTTTGTTCCCAAAGCACTGTGTGCTGTGCAGTCACTGCCACATGATCACACTCCACTTCATGGTTATGGTGTTTCACTGTGGGTCGCCCGTCTCTGCAAATAAGATGAGCTCACTGAGGTCAGAGGGACCAGGTGGTTTTCCTCCGTAGGTGTTCCTGCTTCGTATTAAAACTTACGTTGTTTTTACAGCACAACAGTATTTATGTCGTTATTCTACATCGAACTATTGCTTTGTGCCTGATAGTCCCTCGAGAAGACATATCTGCTCCTTATGAATATTATGTTTATTGTTGATATGCATTATAGATGGAACTTATTTAGTCAGCACAGTGGTCTGATGAAGAAGAGATTCCAACATTTTATAGAGGAAGCAGCAAGTGTGTGGAGGTATACACGACTCAGGTGTAGGGAGGTATACATGACTCAGGTGTGGGGATGTACATGACTCAGGTGTGAGGAGATGAACATGACTCAGGTGTGGGGAGGTGTACATGACTTAGGTGTGTGGAGATATACATGACTCAGGTATGGGGAGGTATACATGACTCTTGTGGTGACATCTAACATGACACAGGTGTGGGATGTACATGACTCAGGTGTGGGGAGGTGTACATGACTCAGGTGTGGGGAGGTGTCCATGACTCAGGTGTGGGGAGGTGTCCATGACTCAGGTGTGGAGAGGTGTCCATGACTCAGGTGTGGGGAGGTGTCCATGACTCAGGTATGGGGAGGTGTACATGACTCAGGTGTGGGGAGGTGTACATGAAACAGGTGTGGGATGTACATGACTCAGGTGTGGGGAGGTGTCCATGACTCAGGTGTGGGGAGGTGTCCATGACTCAGGTGTGTGGAGGTGTCCATGACACAGGTTTGGGGAGATGTACATGACTCAGGTGTTGGGAGGTGTACATGACTCAGGTGTGGGGAGGTGTCCATGACTCAGGTGTGGGGAGGTGTCCATGACTCAGGTGTGGGGAGGTGTCCATGACTCAGGTGTGGGGAGGTGTCCATGACTCAGGTGTGGGGAGGTGTCCATGACTCAGGTGTGGGGAGGTGTCCATGACTCAGGTGTGGGGAGATGTACATGACTCAGGTGTGGGGAGGTGTACATGACTCAGGTGTGGGGAGGTGTACATGACTCAGGTGTGGGGAGGTGTCCATGACTCAGGTGTGGGGAGGTGTCCATGACTCAGGTGTGGGGAGGTGTCCATGACTCAGGTGTGGGGAGGTGTCCATGACTCAGGTGTGGGGAGGTGTCCATGACTCAGGTGTGGAGAGGTGTCCATGACTCAGGTGTGGGGAGGTGTCCATGACTCAGGTGTGGGGAGATGTCCATGACTCAGGTGTGGGGAGGTGTCCATGACTCAGGTGTGGGGAGGTGTCCATGACTCAGGTGTGGGGAGGTGTCCATGACTGAGGTGTGGGGAGGTGTCCATGACTCAGGTGTGGGGAGGTGTCCATGACTCAGGTGTGGGGAGGTGTCCATGACTCAGGTGTGGGGAGGTGTCCATGACTCAGGTGTGGGGAGGTGTCCATGACTCAGGTGTGGGGAGGTGTACATGACTCAGGTGTTGGGAGGTATACATGACTCAGGTGTGGGGAGGTGTCCATGACTCAGGTGTGGGGAGGTGTCCATGACTCAGGTGTGGGGAGGTGTCCATGACTCAGGTGTGGGGAGGTGTCCATGACTCAGGTGTGGGGAGGTGTACATGACTCAGGTGTGGAGAGGTATACATGACTCAGGTGTTGGGAGGTGTACATGACTCAGGTGTGGGGAGGTGTCCATGACTCAGGTGTGGGGAGATGAACATGACTCAGGTGTGGGAGGTATACATGAAACAGGTGTGGGATGTACATGACTCAGGTGTGGGAAGATGTACATGACTCAGGTGTTGGGAGGTGTCCATGACTCAGGTGTGGAGAGGTGTCCATGACTCAGGTGTTGGGAGGTGTCCATGACTCAGGTGTGGGGAGGTGTACATGACTCAGGTGTGGGGAGATGTACACAACTCAGGTGTGGGGAGATGTACATAGCTCAGATGTGGGGAGATGTACATAGCTCAGGTGTGGGGAGGTGTCCATGACTCAGGTGTGGGGAGGTGTACATGACTCAGGTGTGGGGAGGTGTCCATGACTCAGGTGTGGGGAGGTGTCCATGACTCAGGTGTGGGGAGGTGTCCATGACTCAGGTGTGGGGAGGTGTACATGACTCAGGTGTGGGGAGGTGTCCATGACTCAGGTGTGGGGAGGTGTCCATGACTCAGGTGTGGGGAGGTGTCCATGACTCAGGTGTGGGGAGGTGTACATGACTCAGGTGTGGGGAGGTGTCCATGACTCAGGTGTGGGGAGATGTACACAACTCAGGTGTGGGGAGATGTACATAGCTCAGGTGTGGGGAGGTGTACATGACTCAGGTGTGGGGAGGTGTCCATGACTCAGGTGTGGGGAGGTGTAGATGACTCAGGTGTGGGGAGGTGTCCATGACTCAGGTGTGGGGAGGTGTAGATGACTCAGGTGTGGGAGATGTACACGACTCAGGTGTGGGGAGATGTACATAGCTCAGGTGTGGGGAGATGTACATAGCTCAGGTGTGAGGAGGTATACCTGACGCAGGTTTGTGGAGAACACGTGACATTCAGAAGTCGGCACTGCTGAATGCCAACTCTGGGAGTGAACCCAGTTTTGCCCTGTGTCATGCTGGGTTGTGCTAGAGTGCCCCCTATGTAAGGTCTGGCTGATGGAGGTAGGATGAAGAAAAGCTGTAGAAACGTGAACAGTGAGGTACACTGATATCCAGTGATGGGCCCAGGTGACTCCTTCTGGAGTGCCTGGTTTTCTTAGGGAGAGAAGCAAGCAGAAAACAGACCAGCCGGGCTAAGGGCACCAGAAATAAGGGCCAGTCCAGATGTTACACGTGCTCCACTTAGGATCCCCGGAAACACAGGTGTCTAACTCACAAGTGCGGTGGTTGGATCGGATGACGTGTCACCAGCCATTTCACCCTCCTTGTCCTGGTTGTCACCTGAAAGGCTGAGGTTGGTGGCATGTCCTCACACCTTGTCGGCCCCGCCACCTTCGCCAGTGGGCACTGATTTGGTCACATGCCTGATTTGCTTTCTCAGTTGCTGTTGGAAACCAGCCATGGGTGAGGATGGGTGAAGGGTGAGGGTGTGCTTTTGGGGCTCGGTGCTCCCTGCTGACCCTTGTCCTGCCACTCCCACAGGCGGAACCCTCTGCACTTCCACCTCATCGCCGACTCCATCGCCGAGCAGATCCTGGCCACGCTCTTCCAGACCTGGATGGTGCCTGCCGTGCGCGTGGACTTCTACAACGCGGACGAGCTCAAGGTACTGGGGGGAGGGGTGCCTCCCGGGCTCCCTGACTGGGAGCTTTTCTTGTTTATGGTTTAGGGGACCTCCGCCAGGGCAGAAGTCTCAGCTCCCCACTGGAAATGCCTGGGGATCACTGAGGGTGCTGCCCCCCGGGTCTGCTTTTATCCTCCAAAGCCTTAAAGCAACCACTTCCTTCCAGTCTGTGGGTCTGAGCAGGTCTGGCTCCCCAGGCTCTCTGTGGAGGCTGCATGCCATGGGCCTGGTACATATAGAAAAGAGATCTAGATTATGATCTGTTCCCCCTTGAGGTAAATAAATCCTAAACTCTGCCTCCAATGGACCTGGGCTTGGATTCATGGATTGTCATTCACTGGTCATAGGACCCAAAGTGGATATCCTGTTCCTTTGCTGGGTATGTTTTCTCACCAGAAGAAAGATGCTACCATGCTAACCTCATGAGGGATTAAGAGGCTGAAACGAGAGGAAGTATGTGAATGTGCTTGAAAAGACTGCTGAATAAATATTAAGGACTAGAGGCCCGTTGCATGATATTCGTGCAAGAATAGGCCTTCCTTCCCCCGGCTTCACTCCTGGCTGCCTGGGAGCCTGTAAGTCCTCGCTCCTGGCCAGAGCACTACTCCTGTAGCTCCCTCCGACACCGCCCTCCCCTTCATAGTAGGTGTCCTGCCCCTCCTGGCCGCTCTATGCCTGTATATGCAAAATGACCTGCCATATTGGTTGAGTTGATTTGCATACTCACTCCTGATTGGCTATGAGTGTAGCGGCGATATGGTCAATTTACATGTTTGTCTATTATTATATAAAATTATGTTGGGCCAGTGGGTTTCAGCCAGATGAGATCCATTTGATCCCATCACTCCCTCGCTTAAAATCCTGTTGTGCCACTGTGCTGTGTCAACATCTGGTTAAGAAGTCCTGCATATCCTGGCTCTGGACGTTTTTGTCATTCCTGTAAATTCACTATGTTACTGGTTCTCTCTGCTGTGTTTGAGGCTTTGCTTGGGCTCTTCCTTCTGACTGACATGCCCTTCCTCTCGCCTTGTCACCACTCCTGCTCCCCCTTCGGCTCTCAGATGCATCGTCTGAGAACCTTTCCCCATTTCCCCAGAGAAGAGAACACATTTTCTCCTCGCTTGTTCGTCCGCTGCTTCAGTCTCGAACCTTCTTCATGGGAGCGGGGACGGGGCCCATCTGGTCCTTTTCTGTCATGTGCTGCATAGTCGGAACCCCGTCATGCTTGTGGGTTTAACAAATTGCTGTTGTTAGAGGAACGTGTAACTTTGCAGAAATGCGTGATGCTCTGTCTCCAGTCACCTTGGGGAGGACTAAACACCTAGGCATGAGGCGGATTCCAGCAAATTGCTTGTTCCAAACTTCATAAAGCCATTATATTTTCATCCCCGAGCCATAACGTTCTAAATAGATCGCAGAGATGCCGGCCAGAGCTGCTGATTTCCCCGTATTTCGGGCTCTGAGGTTGATGGAGTCGCTCAGAAGTCAGCATTTGGGGATTGTTGTGGTAATTTGTGTGCCATTCCAATCTATTCTGAGCTAAAATTGATTAACACTCTCAAAAAGGGAAAAACAGAATTTAGCAAATTGCTGCACTAATTAAGGTAAAAGCAAGCCACTCTGTCTCCTCGGGTGTGCGGGCCAACACCATGGGGAATGGCAGAGGAGGGGCGAGCAGTGTCTGGCACAGAAGGCTGCGTCCTCTGCCGCCTCCTCCTCCAGCGTTCTCCTGTCTTCAGACAATCCTGGGTCCTGTCCCTTGCAAGTCTGTACCCTCTATTATTTAAACACATGTCTATTTTTATTGATTTCAGAGAGGATGGGGGAGGAAGAGAGAAATAGAAACATCAATGATGAGAGGGCATCATGGGTCATCTGCCTCCCATATACTCCACACCATGGGGATGGAGCCGCCCACTGGGCACGTACCCTGACCGGGAATCGAACCGTGACCTCCTGGTTCTTAGGTCGATGCTCAACCACTGAGCCATGCTAGCTGAGCCTATACCCTCTACTTTTTAAGAAAACACAAAGTAGCAGAAAACAAAAAGCCCACATTCATCTCCTGACCTGCCTCTGATTTGGGTTCTGAGCCCCGCTTCATCAGCTGTTGGATGAGCAGGACAGCAACAGCTGCCAAGGGATCAAATAAGATGGCCCATGTGAAGGCCTGGCAGCGCCCGAAGTGCAGAAGGTCCTTAAAGATGCCCCATTCTCCTTGGCAGCCCAGGCAACAAGGGATTAAAAGGCTCCTGACTGTGTAGCCCATTGTGGAATCTGGGGAGAGTCGGGAGGCTGAGGAAGGTACCAGAACTGTAATCTATAGGAATTTCCAGGAGCAGATGGGTCTTCTCACTCTCTCCTGCCCCCTTAAGTGCAGGTAGACCTGCTGTTCATCATTTTATGTACTGAACTGTTAGCCATATGAATTGAGGGCTCCAGGCCTTAAAAAAAAAAAAAATTGAAAAAAAACTAAAAAATACAAACTTGGTGAGTTTTAAAGGATATTATGTCCAGTGTCCTGTCCTCTGGCCAATTCTGCTATTGGCTGTGGCAGGCATGTCCCCAACACCTGCATTTGATTTTCCTACCAATTACATACCTGTTTCCCACAGTTCTTTAACCCCCAAGATTGGAGTTGGGTAAGATTCCATTGAAGAGGAGAACTGGGAAGGCATTTTGAATCACATACTTTCTCCATCCTAATATATGAAAACCCTGGGTCCGTCACATCACAACAACTGGAGGCTCGGTAATGCCCAGGCTTCAGGTGCAGCAGGCTCTGGCGGGTGGGGACTTGTGGCAGCAGAGACAGGGACTGGGGAGGCGCGGCGGGCAGTCACAGTCACAAATCCACACAGGCACAGACACACACAGCACACACCAACTTTCTCTTCCTCTCTTTCTTTCCCTCTCTCCCAGCTCACTCTTGGAGCCTCTCTCAGAATGAGGAAACAAAACAGACTGGGCCTGAAAGGACTGGATGGAAGGAAGGGCAGGCCACTAGCGCCCCCACCCCCCCAGTTGGAAAAGAGGAAGAGGGAGGCCTGGAGGACTGCTAAGAAAAGCAAAGAGAGACAGAGACTGGGTGAGATCAGGCCAGCAGGGCAGGGCAGTTGGGGTGATCAGGCAGGCAGAGGAAGTTCAGGGTGTGATCAGGCTGGCAGGGGAGGGCAGTTAGGGGTGATCAGGCAGAGGCAGTTAGGGACAATCAGGTAGGTAGGCAGGTGAGCAGTTAGGATACAGCGGTCCCAGATTGCGAGAGGGATGTTCCACAGGGATCAGTCCTAAACCGGCATTCGGACGTCCCCCAAGTGGTCCCCAATTGGAGAGGGTGCAAGCTGGGTGGAGGGGAAACCCTCCCGCCCCCGTGCATGAATTTCATGCACCAGGCCACTAGTAATCCATAATGATAGCAGTGGTAATAATTTATACATAATGCTGCCCAACATTCCCAAGACCATGCTCTGCCCACTCCCCCCAGCCCAAGCCTCTCTTGGCTTCTAGTATGACCATCTCTCTACTTAGTTGTTCATCTAGAACCCATCAGCTTGTCGTTGGCTGGACCCTTTCCCTCACCCTGTGTCCAACCATGCCACATCCTGGCTTGCCTCCATCTCCCCTGCCAGCACCCTGGTCTCCGCGTTCTCCATCAGCAGCATGAGTCTGCTGTCCCAGCATTGCCAACCCCTTTCCTCCGTGTGAACCCTCCCGGGGTCTTTAGCTGAGTTGCATTTTCCTGCACCACCTGGCTCCTGCCTCCTTCAACTTCTCCCTCGGTGTTCAGATTTGCTCTGCCACTTCCCTCCACCAGGGGGCCCGGGTACAGGTTACTCTATCCCTTCACTCCTATTCCCTAGCTGGCCTTCTCTCCCAATGCGAATATGTCAATCCCACATTCTTTTGCATAAGCAGCATGTACAGGCACACCTCATCTTCCTGCACTTCATAGACGTTATGCCTTTTACAAATCAAACGCAAGACCCTCCTTCGGCAATATTGTGTTGTCCTGGAACGTGACCCACTTCTCTCCTAGGTTGGCTGCACTTGGGGAGCCCCTCCCTGCCTCTGTCATCACACAGGGGTTCCTTTGTCATATGTTGTCATAGGGTCACCAGCATTTCTCAATAAACTCATGGCGCAGCGAAACCTTTCACATCTTTGTGTGATGAGCAGGTAAATGTCTCTCTCTCCCCAGGACAGAAAGCGCCAACAGGGCCAGCGGTGTCCCGTTCGCTCCTCATCGCCCACGTATCCTTGTGCCTGGTGTGAGGCCTGGCTCATAAAAAAGATTTGCTAAATAGCCCAGCTGCGGTGACCCAGTGGTTAAGTGTAGATTTAGGAACCAGGAGGTCACAGTTCGATTCTCGGCCAGGGCACATGCCCGAGTTGTGGACTCAATTCCCAGAAGCGGGGGGCGTGCAGGAGGCAGCCAATCAATGGTTCTCTCTCATCATTGATGTTTCAGCTCTCCCTCTCCCTTCCTCTCTGAAATCAATAGTCTTCTCGCCAGAGACTACCCTTCTGGGGTTGTTTTTCTAGAATAGCAGATGGACTTGGGCTCCTGGTCCTTCTCTCCTTCTGGGTCTCGTGTTAGGCCGGAGGGCTGGCGGAGGTTAAATGCTAGGTTCACATCTGGAAAAGCTGGCATTCTCCTGTTTCCCTGAGTTGCTTTGCAGGTTCCTGGATTATCTTGGTGGTTTGTGAATAAGCAGGCTGGTTCTCTGAGGCCAGCAACCTTAGCTTTGTGTTCAGCTTTTCTCTCTGGAATAGCCGAGGCTAGGTCGGGGCACAGACGTGGAGGGAGAAAGCGTACCTTTCTGTGTTTAGCAGACTGGCCCTGGGCTTTTAAACAGGAGACACGGAAAATTGTAGACAGCCCTCCAAAATGGCCACCTGCATTAGAAAAGACTCTTTCTGTGTCTCTGGTACAGCTCACTCTATACACTGGCCAATGTTTCTTTATGTAACGGGGTGTCCTAATGAATGGGCCCTGTCCCCTTCCGAGTCATAGAATCTTAATTAGGAAGGAACTTGGCATTCATCCAGCATAACCTTTCCCTTTCTGCTGTGATGTTCTACATAAATGGCCATTACTCTTCTGCTTTTGAATACTTCCAGAGATAAGAGATCATTGCCTCCCAGAGGACCCTGTTGCACATTTTGAGACTCGACCAGAAGTAGCCACCTGGTGCTGTGCTGAAGTCTTAGCTTTCTGAGTCTCTCCATTGGTCCTGAAGCATCAATAAAGACCAAACATGAGAATATAGATCGCTGTGCATTCACTCACCTGCCAACCCCACTAGATGAGAGAACCAGGAGGGCAGCACCTATACTTTCATCTCTGTGCCCAGCTTTAGGATGAAGCCTGGTCAGTAGTGGCCCCAACAAATGCCTGGGTTCTATGTTTGGGGCTGCAAGGTAAGTGAATGGGGCAGGTGTCTGAAAACCTGGCATATCTCCTGAGCCGTCTCCTCATCCCCCAGAATCCTCTACCTGAACCCCGAGGGGCAGTGCTCAGTACCTAGTCTGACACGCACGTGTGTCTTCTGGCATATTTGTGCGACACGTGGCTTCCAGGGTGTCGCCTGCCTGGAATGTGCTCACCACTTGCCTCGGTTTCAGCCCCCCGCCGTGCTCTGTGCTTCCTGACAATGCCGCAGTTTTTCCAGATCGACGCAGGTGACGTGTCCCACCAGGAGCTGTAATTGGTCTGAGCTCAGAGACTTCAGCGCTGTTAAAGCAGTTTAAGTGGCCCCCGACCCTTCTTCCTCCCATCTCAAGCATTGACCCCTTTGCAATCGCATTGCCGTGATCTCATTGTTGGTCGTTCACCTGGATGAAGAGGAAATACCTCCGGATACCTTATCCCATTGTGTCCTCTCAGGAGTCCCATGCCAGGGAAACAGCACGCGTGCCCTTTGGTGACTAAAGCGTTTACCAGAGGGATTAGCAGAATACTGCTGGTCAGGGCTGAGTCGATGTTAAAACCTAGCTCTTCTGGCCTTCAATGCGGTGCTGTTCCCTTGTATCACAAGGCTGACCCTTCCAGAACCTGAGTTAAAAAACTTCAGTGCCTGCTTGGCGTGGCTCAGCGCCAACCCACGAGGTCAGGGCACATGCCGGAGTGTGGGCTCCATCCCCAAAGCGCGTGCAGGAGGCAGCCGATCAGTGGTTCTCTATCATCATTGATGTTTCTATCCCTTTCTCCTCTCTCCATTCTTCTCTCGGGTGAATGAATATTCACCCACGAAGAGGTCTCGTTCTAACAAAAACATATTTTTGTTAAAAGAACTTCAGTGGCTCATGGATATAGTCCTGAGGATGGATTTTGGTACATGAGCTAGACCAGAAAGTGAAAACAAGAAATGAAGACCAGAGGTATTGGATGGGTAATGAGAAGGTAATGGGTGGAGTGCCTTGGGAATTGTGGTGCGATTAGGACCTTTTTGCAGTGAGAATGGGAGTCTTTGCACAAATGTCTTGAAGAGGATAAGAGGCTGGATTTGGGGAGTGGAGTTTTATTTTATTTTTGTTTTTTTGGAGACTATATTTTATTGATTTTTTTACAGAGAGGAAGGAAGAAGGATAGGAAGTCAGAAATATCGATGAGAGAGAAACATCTATCAGCTGCCTCCTGTACACCCCCTACTAGGGATGTGCCCACAACCAAGGTACGTGCCCTTGACCAGAATCGAACCCAGGAGCCTTGAGTCCGCATGCCGACGCCAAACCGGTTTCGATGAGGGGAGTGGAGTTTTAGATGAGGCACACTTTTTGGCATGCCACCCTGGGGTGTAATAGCTGAGGTCATATGGTGAAAAGTTAATAAATATGAGGGGCCCCAGGCACTTCAAGGCCACAGTGTTAGAGGGCCCATCTGAAGAATGATATAATCTAAGAAAAGTTGACAAGAGTTGGAAAGAATCTATTCATGGAGCTCAAAAGGGGGTGGGCACAACAATCCAAGTCAGTCAGCTATAAGTTCACATCAGGGTACACACTAAAAAATGTTTGAATTATAAGGCTTAAAAAAATCCTTCCTCTAAGAATAATAATAACTCTCATTAATAAGAATTGATTATATGCCAGCGTAATAGCCTTACGTGCGTAATCTTATTTTATCCCCACCATAAGCCTTGAGGTGAGTATAATGATTTTCACTCATTTCCACATGAGGAAATGGAAGGTCATAAAGATGACTGGAAATTACTCAGCCTTGTGGAACCAAAGTAGCAATGAATCCGAGCAGTCCAACTTGTGGGCAGGGCTGTCCAAAAGGAATATCAAGATGTAATTTTGAAGCCTTGGCTGGTGTGGCTTAGTTAACGAGCATTGTGTCCCATGCTCCATTGAGGTTCCTGGTTCCGTTCCTGGTCAGAGCACATGCCCAGGTTGTGGGCTCAGTCCCCAGGAGGGGCTGTGCAGGAGGCAGTCCATTGATGTTCCTCTCTCATTGGTGTTCTCTCTCTCCCCTTCCTTTCTTTCTGGAAATCAATAAAAATATATATTTTAAAAGATGTAATTTTACATTTTCTAATAGCCACATTTACAGAAGCAAACTGAAACAAGTGAATTGCATTTTAATAATATTTACTTAATCCCGTGTATCAAAATTATTATCATTTCAGCATGGGATCAGTATTCTAAAAATTACTTACAAATGTTATGTACTTTTTTTTTGTATTTCTGGAACCAAGTGCATATTGTAAACATCTCAGTTTGGACTTGCTGCCTGTCAAGCGCTCATAGCCATGTGTGGTTGGCAGCGCCAAGGGTAGAATTTGGTGTTTAAGGCTACGCTGCAATGCGAGGGCAACCATTGGACAGAATCCTATCACCTTTGAAGAGTAGAAATTCTACGTCAGTTTTTCTACTGCGGTAACACATGTCCTAATAAAATGTCTGTTTAGTTTTGAGGGGAAAAAAAAAGACAGAGAACCGAGAATACCAGCCAAGTCCTCCCATGTATGAACACAACAGAAAAGTGTCACGCTGTGCAGGAGCCCACACAGTGTGCACCGTGTATACGTCCTAGAGAAAGCATCCAAAGGCAGCCAGCCAACCACAAAAGTGATCAAAATGAATATTCACCCACGAAGAGGTCTCGTTCTAAAGGGGCAGGCGGTTTGCACTGAAGGGAGCTACACGTGGAGTGATCTTATTCATTTGCAAAGCTGAATGCAGACGCCAAAGTCGCTCTTGAAAACATACAGAAAGCCAGCTGCTCGCATTGTCAAGCAGCCTAGGGCGGTGTGCATTGCGATTCGAAGCGAAGTTTTGTGTGTGTGTGGTTGTGTAACTCGGGTGTGATTTTGAACCCTTCGCTCCGATCATCAGTGAGAAAAAGGTCCGATGTTTCTCCAAAGCTCCAATGTGACCACTGGTAAGGCTATAAGTAGATTGGAACTACGTTATTGGAGAGGATTGTTGCAAATGAAACGAAGTCTGTGGCAATTAGGAAGGAAGCACATAAAAGGAGAAAGAGTTAATGCTTCTAGAAAGTTAGGTATCCATATGGGGTATCCACTTTACACCATTTCCAATAATTAGATTGAAATGAATTTTACACCTAAATGTGAGAGCTAAAACTATAGAACAGATGGGAAGAAAGCAGAGGGAAAAGAAATCTTAGTGACTTTAACTTAAACAAAGATTTCTTAAGTAATATGCAAAAAGCACAAATTAGAAAAGAAAAATTTGATAAGTTGGACTTCATCAAAACTGATAGTTTTGTTCCTCCAAAGATATTAATAAGAAAATAAAATGGCAAGCCACAGGATGGGAGAAAATATTAGCAGAGCACAGGTCTGATGAAAGATTTTTATCTGGAATATATAAAGAACTCTTACAACAGCAACAAGAAGACAGATGACCCGCACTTTAAGAGAGACATCACTGAAGAGGATGTAGGGACAGCTGGCAAATCCATGAAAAATGCTCACCATCATTATTCCTCAGAGGAAGTTAAACTAAGATGATCATGAGGTACAATTACACACCCAGTTTCCTGATAATCCTATCTAATAAAAGGGTAATATGCAAATGTGACTGTACCTTCACCACACCCACAAGCCACGCCCACCAGCCATGCCCACCAGCCAATCAGGAACATGAGGGCATGGCTTAGGTGGCCTGGGTCTGGGGGCATGGCCGAGGTGGCCCGGGCCTGGGAGGACCTAAGAGGGGATGTCCAAGGTGGCCCGGGCTGTGGGGGTCGTGTTTGAGGCAGCCTGGGCCTGGTGGGGCCTGGGGGGAGCATGTCTGAGGCAGCCTGGGCCTGGGCAGGCGGGGCCAAGACCCATGCTAGCCGGGCGCAAGCTGACTGGGGCTAAGGCCCTGGCCGGAGGGGTGGAGGGGGGTGGGGCTGGGATGGAGCCAGCCATCTGCCCTGTTGCAGGGCGATGGCTGGGTGCTCAAGGCCTAAAGCCTCAGCCAGAGGGCTCCCAGTATGTGTGAGGGGGCAGGTTGGGCTGAGGGATCACCCACCCCCAGTGCATGAATTTTGTTTACAGGGCCTCTAGTACATTATAATACAACTAAAGGCCTAGTGCACAAAATTCATGCACTCAGAGGGGTCCCTCAGCCTGGTCTGCACCTCTTGCAGTCCAGGAGCCCTTGAAGGGTGTCCGACTGAAACAGATGTGGGAAAGGCTTCCACCACCACAGCTGCACTCAACAGCTGTGAGCCGGGCTTCTGGCTGAGGGGTGGTCAGTGTGCATCATGACAACCAGTCAGTCCACTGTTCAGTCGATTTGCATATGAGTCTTTTATTATATAGGAAGTGTTGGTGAGAATGAAGAGCAGCCAGAACTCTCAGACATGGCTGAGGGAAGTGTAAAATGGAACAGTCATGTAGGAAACTAGTTAGTTAATTTCTTGGAAACTTAAACATACATACAAAGCATGGTCCACAATTCTAGTAAGAATTGCACAGCAGCAATTCTGCAGTTCTAATAGGTATTCATCTAACAGAAATAAAGTAGGTTTACAGTTGTTCTTATGGAAAATAATACAATAATTAATAAGTAGCAGTATAAATAAACTCACAGCTGTAAACCTACTTTTGCCCCACCCCGTAACCATTTAATCTTGAATATTCATAGAACTCAACTGTCCACCAACTGGAGATTTGGTGAACAGTGGTAGTATATCCATTCAGTGGACTGTTCAGCAGTGAAAAAGAATGAACCGATGAAACATGCAAAAGTATGAATAAAAGTCATTTTCTTTGGCATGTATCTGTCCAATTTTCCCAGCACTATTTATTAAAGACTAGAGGCCCAGTGCACAAAATTCATCCACGGGTAGGGTCCCTATACCTGGCCGATGATCAGGACCAATCTGTGGGGCAACCAGTGGGACAATCGGGGCGGGGGCCGGGGGGAGTGAGCCCAACTGGCACCTGCCTTGGTTGGCCTAGGGCCTGTGGGCTGGGGCAGCTCCTGCATTGAGTGTCTGCCCTCCGGTGGTAAGTGTGCTTCATAGCAACCAGTTGTTCTGCTGGTCATTCTGCTGTTTGGTTGATTTGCATATTAGGCTTTTATTATATAGGATACTGTCTTTACCCCCTTGTATGTTCTTGACTCCTTTGTCATGTATTAACTAACCCTCCAGGTGTGGGTTTATTTCTGTGCTTTCTGTCCTGTCCCATTCATCTATGTGTCTGGGTTTATGCCACTACCACACTGTTTTGATTACTGTGTCCTTGTACTATAGTTTGAGATCAGGTAGCATGATTCCTATAACATTGTTCTTCTTTCTCAAGATTGCGGTGGCTATTCAGGGTCTTTTGTGGTCCCATATACATTTTTGGATTATTGGTTCTAGTTCTGTGAAAAACACTATTGGTATTTTGATAGAAATTGCATTGAATCTATAGATTGCTTTGGGCATTATGAACATTTAATAGTGTTAAGTCTTATATCCATGAGTATGGCATATGTTTCCATTTATGTGTATCTTCTACAATTTCTTCAGTATCTTATAATTTTTCAAGTACAGGTTTTTTACCTCCCTGATTAAATTTATTCCTAAGGTGTCTTTTAAAATGCAATTATAAAATAGCAATAGCTTGACTGCTTATTATCTTTAAGAAACACAACTATCATAAACTATAAATTTTAAAAATAAAATTTATATTAGGATGTGTCAGACATATGAAAACACATATGCTGTGGATACATTAATTTCAGATATAAATACAACAAAATATATAAATATACTTATAGGATTTTATTTATTATACACTAAATATTATATAACATAAATAACATTATTTTAATATGTAATGAATATATGAAATATAAAATATATTTAGATTAATGATTTTGAATTGGTGCCACACATCATGTGATATTTAAAGCAAAAACTGATAAAAATATAGGATATATTAGGAGAGTTTTAGCCAATGAAAAGGCAAAACATACTGTTAATGACAAAAGCAGCTTTTAAAATATAATTGACTAGAGGCCCGGTGCACAAAATTCATGCAATGAGGTGGGAGGGTGTCCCTCAGCCCAGCCTGCACTATCTTCAATCTGGGACATCCCTTTCACAATCCGGGACTGTTAGCTCCAAACCACTAGTCTGATTGCCTCTAACAGCTTCTGCCTACCAGCCTGATCACCCCCTAACCACTCCCCTGCCAGCCTGATCGATGCCTAACTGCTCCCCTGCTGGCCTGATTGTTCCCAACTGCCCTCCCCTGCGGGCCTGATCACCCACAACTGCCCTCCCTTGCTGGCCATCTTGTAGCTGCCATCTTGTGACCACATGGGAGTGGCCATCTTGTGCAAGGGTGTGACTGTCAATTTGCATTTCACCTCTTTATTATATAGTATATCAATAAATAACAAGTTTCATGTCAATAAATTGGAATAAAAGTGGATTTCCAACTGTTCATGAAAAAAATTACATAAACTGAGGGGGCAATAAAACCTTATTAAATTTCAAACCATAAAAATTATGTAGGCCCCACTCCTAACCACAGTGCAATAAAACTACACATCAGAAGCGAGCTTTTTAATGGAGGTTCTAAATATTTGGGTATTAGGGGGTTATGAAGAATGTTCCTAAATGCTTACTTAAGCCAAAAGGAAATAAAAACTAAAATCATTACCCATTTTGAAAACAGCAGAGGTGGAACGCTTCACACTACGGTTGATGGAACGTCCCCAAAGCTGTCACTGGAGATGTCTTAATAGCCTTCAGTGCCTTCATTATTCAAAAATGAGACCATGATAAATGAGCCTCAGATTCTGCTTGGAAACTCAATAGGAACAATGGTGTGGACCTGGGGAAAGCTCACGGAAAATCAAGTGAAGGGCACAAATTCATGAGGCAAGGAAGGCACAAAACAGAAAATCAAAATTAACCCTTTGTAAGCCATACGTGTCTATCTATAGATGCTTTAAGAAATCATTTTTCGTGAGAATTTTCAACTGAAAATATTCAAGAACACCCACATTGCGAGTCATATATTTATTTTTATGATATTCATTGCAATTTGCTTTTTTAAAATTAAAATTCAAAATATCGTGGCATGTGGGGGTGGTTTCTGTTTCGGATGCGTGGCAGTTAACTGGTTAAACATTTTAAAGCTGATTCTGCCTATAAGAAACTGTGACCTGTGGGAGACTGAGTAATGAACAATGGAGAAAATATTAATAAGCTCACCAATGAATAAGATGGCTTACACTAATATGCATAAAATGCTCATAAAATAACAACTATCACCAACATTTATTGCTACTTATATACTGGATACAGTCCTAAGCATTTAATGTAGGTTATCTCATTTCACTCTCACAACCACCCTTTAAAATCAGTGCTATTATAACCCCATTTTGCAGGCACCTGTGACCAAAGATAATTTGGGCAAGACGTCTCTGATAGATAGGGTTGGACACAGGAATGAAGACCTTCAGCCTGGCCCTGGTTTAATCCCTATAAGAGAAGGCTGTGTGCCATCCATGCTGCTTTCGGAAAGCTCTGAAGTGTTTGGCTGAAATAATGTTTGCATGCAGGCGCAATGGGGAGATTTGGCGGGTTTGGTGCCAGACCACCCCAACAAAGCAAGTCATAATCTCTTTGCTGGTGGATGGCCTTGCCTACAGTTTATTTTTTTAAAAAAGCTCCGTGACTGGGAAGCAAGATAAAGTGAGGTATGCCTGTGTATTACTGCCAATTGCCTGAGGCACTGCCAGCCCTCATTATTGTGAATTAAACTCTCCTTTTGAGGTGTGTCAGCTCTAAGAGGTAGCTTGCATTCAGACCACACACCATTGCATGGTACAGCTTCCAGGTACAGGGTCTCAAGATCCCCTCCCCCACAAGGAGCCGCCTTTCCGCATCATGCTAAAGGCCAGTGTGTCTCCTGGCATTTTTTCTGCTGTGTGGTGTTTATTTCCAGGTCACCTTATGCAGAGAGTCCAGAGTTTGGGGTTTCAACTTTATGCAGTGTCTTCTCTCTAACTCCTAATTAGCCAGGCCCTGGCCTCCCCTTCTCTCCCCTGCACCCCCAACCTCAGCAATGGAAACTGCTTCCCTTAGGGCAGGGTGGGTATTGAAATGACTTGTAGTCTCATTTTCCAAGTCTGACTTGCTTGTCTTTGTAGTTTTGCTTTTATGACAGCTTAGGTTTTATATATGTAATATATATAAAGTATACAATATGTAATTACTCTATATAATAAAAGCCTAATATGCTAATTGTCTGGTCAGGCATTCAACCAATCAAAGTGTAATACGCTGCCACAGAGATAGAGAGGCTCCCGCCATCACTTCTGCACTTACCAGCCATGAGCCCAGCTTCTGGCTGAGCGGCACTCCCTCGTGGGAGTGTACTGACCACCAGAAGATAGATCCTATGTTGAGGGTCTGCCCCCTCATGGTCAGTACGCATCATAGCAACTGGTTGTTCCACCGTTTGGTCGATTTGCATATTAGCCTTTTATTATATAGGATATGCTAAGACTACTCAACTGCTTGTTGTGACATGTACTGACTACCAGGAGGAAGACAGACTGGTCAGCCAGTTGCTCTGATGTGCAGTGACTACCAGGGGGAAGACGCTCCAACTGGTATGTGAGCTTGCTGCTGGACTCCAGCCAATCAGGACTGAGCAAGATGGGGCCAGACACACCCTGGAGCCCTCCCACCGCCCATCCCTGGGTGGCCAACCTCCTGTGTCCCTCCCTGTCTCTGATCTTGCACCAGTGGGGTCCCTCAGCCTGGCCTGCATCCTCTTGCAATCCATGACCCCTTGGGGGATGTTGGAGAGCTGTTTTCCACCCGATCCCACAGGCTGACGTACCCTGCTGGTGCACAAGTTCGTGCACTGGGTCTCTAGTATTTATATAAGTGTATGTATTATATGTACATATTAAATGTATGATATACATTTTAATGTATCTCAATATATGATATGCAATATACCTAACACTTATATACTTATGTAAACTATACATATATAATAAATTATGTAATATATATTCTATAATACGGTAGATTACTGTATAATCGATTACATATGAATATATTACATGGGGGTACATATGTTATATATGATATAAAATGTATATACATGTTGTTATATAGACATCATATACATAATATATACATATTTTTATTTATTTTGCTGGGAGCACTTTTGGGCTATCTAGTTCACCATGTTGCCTAAAATAGAAGTCTTCCCTCCCCATTCCCTCCCTGTCTGCTATTTAGAGCTTAGTATAAATCAGGGAAACTGTTCCTGTCCCCCTCATTCTATTAATATTTGGGTTCCCTGCTATAAGTTGTCATGCTACTCGGTGCTTCCTTTTTATGACAATAGTCATTGTATAGTTATTTGTTAAATACTTTCCTTGCATAATTATTTTTTAAATTCTTTTGACACCTAAATATTGGTGCTAAGTCTAACTCACCCACAACAATGTGACATTCCTGTGGGTTGGCACCCTCTGCTCTTGGCCATCTCCTCCCTGTTGACATAGAGCTTGCAACGTAATTGACTCTAAGGGTGGGGAAAATGTGTATGTTCCCAAGAGAAGTGGAAAAAAAATTGTCAAAGGAAAACTTGAATAGGTTTGAATAATTAAAATGTGAACACACAAAAACAACCCAAGGGGAACATTTAGAATGTCAGTAAGCAACTAAAACAAAATTAAATGGCAAATGAAAACTTGGAAATTTATACTTGAAGCAGACACAGTGTGTCACATATAAAGAACTCTTACAAATCAATAGGAAAATTAGGCCAATGGAAAAAATGGGTAAAAGATAAGAATGAAGGATTCACAAAAGAAGAAAAGCAACTGGTTGAAAAAAAAAAAAAGGAAAGGAAAATAGTATCCACTTGGGTAGGGAAACTACTGTTTATTTCAGATTAGGTTAAAAAAGATACAAAGCTACTTCCCCCATATTTCAAGGTCTCTATATTAGTTATATAACTAGAGGCCCGATGCACAAAATTTGTGCAAGGGGCTTGACCCTTGCAGCTGAGGCAGCTTTCCTCAACCTTCACAGCCCTGGCTTCATCCAGAAGGTCGTCTGGAAGAACGTTGGGCTGTCTGGACTAATTAGCATATTACCCTTTTATTATTATAGAATAGAGGCCCAGTGCACGAAATTTGTGCACAGGGGGCAAGGGATGTCCCTTAGCCCAGTCTACACCCTCTCCAATCTGGGACCCCTTGAGAGATGTTCAATTGCCCAGATCAGGCCTAAACAGGCAATCGGACATCCTTCTCACAATCCAGGACTGCTGGCACCTGCCTGCCTCCCTGATTGCCCCTAACAGCTTCTGCCTGCCAGCCTGATCACCCACTAACCACTACCCTGCCAGCCTAATTGATCTCTAACTGCTCCCCTGCCAGCCTGTTTGCCCCCAACTTCCCTCCTCTGCCAGCCTGGTCACCCCTAACTGCCCTCCCCTGCAGGCTTGATTGCCCCAACTTCCCTCCTCTGCTGGCCTGGTCACCCCTAACTGCCCTCCCCTGCTGGCCTGATCGCCCACAATTGCCCTCCCTTTAATGACCTGGGTGGAGGAGCAGCAGAATCTCTCTCCCCAAGTTTGGGGTGGGGTCCAGCCTGCCTGCCTGAGTCCCCTTTGTCACGCCCACAGCGCTGCCCTTCCTGCGATGGCCTTGTGGGGGACAGTCTGGGTGAAAAGACCCCAAGCCCTCCCCTGCTGGCCATCTTGAGGTGGCCATCTTGTGTCCACAAGGGGACAGCCCTCTTGTGTGTTGGAGTACTGGTCAATCTGTGTATTACTCTTTTATTAGATAGTATAGAGGCCTGGTACATGGGTGGGAGCCAGCTGATTTGCCCTGAAGAGTGTCCCAGATCAGGGTGGGGTTCCCTTAGGGTGAGGGGCAGCCTGGGCTAGGGGCCTGTGGAGGTTTACAGGCTGGCCACGCCCCCCAGTGACCCAAGCGGAGGCCCTGGGATCTGGGATTAATCTATGTCTACAATTGAAACTTTGTAGCCTGGAGTGGAGTCAAGCCTTCTGCTCGCTCAGTGGCAGCAGCCATTTCTGTTTGAAACTTTGTAGCCTAGAGTGGAGGCCTAGGCCAACAACTGCAAGTGGAAATCTTGACTTCCTCCATTACCAGGGAAACCCAAGCCGCTGTTCTGTCCAGCTCAGTGGCTGCCATCATTTCTGTATCTTTTATAATTGAAACTTTGTAGCATTGAGTGGAGGCCTAGGCTGACAATGGCAGGTGGAAAGCTTGGTTCCTCTGTTGCCAGGGAAACCCACACCTTCCTCCTGCTCTCAATGGTGGCAGCCATCTTGGTCGGGGTTTATTTGCATAATCTGTTCCTGATTGGCTGGTGGGCGTGGCTGTGAGCATGACTTGTGGGTGTGGCAAAGATATGGTCAAATTTGCATGTTACTCTTTTATTAGATAGGATTATTATAAAAGGAAGAATGTATGGCAGTAGGTTCTCTCTGGATATAGGGATTCTACTGGAATTTTCTTTTTATTTCATTTTACAAAATATCCACAGTAGTGCAGTTTTTTAAAAATGTTTTTTCTTCTGAAGGAAGGGAAGGAAGGTGGGAAGGCCGAGAAAAAAGAGAAAACAGGAAGAGAAACCTTGCTGTTTTCCAGTGATGGGCGGCAATATTCATGGGTGTGAGAGCAGACGCCCACTGTTGGGTCCAGCCCGCCTGCCTGAGTCCCCTTTGTCACGCCCACAGCGCTGCCCTTCCTGCGATGGCCTTGTGGGGGACAGTCTGGGTGAAAAGACCCCAAGCACTCCATGGAGGCTTCGTGCGCATTAGCGTGCCCACTCTTTTTCACCTACTGGCAGATCTGATCTGGGTGTCCTTGTAGGACAGGTCCCAGAGCAGAGCGTTGGGGACCAACATCGGTAAGGGCCCTTGCACACTGCCTCGGGGACTGCATTCTTTGTGTGCTCAGAACAGGATCCATAGTCCGTTTCAGACTCACCCTCTTGGTTTTTGACAGTTCGCAGGGAGAAGCTGTGAAATGTTTGCTTTGCTGCAAGTAAAACAAAGAACCAGTAAAGGTGGCTTAAACCAGCTATACATTTTCTCACACAGCAAGCAGCCCGCAGGCTGGCAGTTCCCATCCTTGGGAATTCCCTGGTGTTCCTCATGGTCAGAGCAAGTTTGGTCATCTTCTCCCAAGACAGTAGAGAGGAAAGTCAAAGCCTTCTCCCTCTCCCTCTCCCTCTCCCTCTCCCTCTCCCTCTCCCTCTCCCTCTCCCTCTCCCTCTCCCTCTCCCTCTCCCTCTCCCTCTCCCTCTCCCTCTCCCTGTCCCTCTCCCTCTCCCTCCCTCCTCCTCTCCCTCTCTCCCTCTCTCCCTCTCTCCCTCTCCCTCTCCCTCTCCCTCTCTCCCTCTCCCTCTCCCTCTCCCTCTCTCTCTGTCTCTTCCCAAATCCCCCGTTGGCACTGGCTTGGGGTGCGTGTGTCAGGTCTTATCTGCGGCGGGTAAGGGTAGGGGTGTGGAGAGAACTGGGCAGGAGAGCTGTGTGTGTTGCGCGTGCCTCTGCGTGCAGTTGCTCAGCAGAGAAGGGGAAGAGCAGCTCTGGGTGGAGGAGCAGCAGAATCTCTCTCCCCTGCAGGCCTGTGGTGAGAAGAGACGGCAGATGGAGGAAGCAGGGTGCTCAGGATAGTTGTCCCTGTGGCCCTCCCTGGCCTTCCCTTTGGAACCTGGCGTCTGAGTTCACTAGCTTGGGATTGGGCTTGGACCACGTTGTTGGGATTTGCCAAAGCGCTTCCTCCGTCCAGACATGGGGATGTCCCCAGCCCCACCGAGATCCAAGTGGCCGGGCTGCCGGTACTTTCCATTTCCTCGGTCGCCCAGGGAAACTGGCTGTCTGGGCAAACCTCACTCAAATGAACAGAGAGCGGAATCCTCCCCTAATTAAGAGGCAGCAGCTCAGGTCTGTGCCGTGCTGGAGATCAATCGGTAGGTAAGGGTTCGCACCATGCGTGCGATTCCGGGAGAATTCAGATGTGGGCAAGTCTTGTCTCCTCCAAGGAAAACGAATGAACTGGACCAGTGCAGCTGTTGTAGAGTGGGAATTTTTGAGCACTACTGAGGCCGTGGGCTATGCCCCAGATAGAGTTGTCAGTGCTGACACCAGGCCAGGCCTTGAGATACAGTCTCATGGCCCCTTCCCAGCACGTAGGCCTTTTTTCACAGAACACTGTCAGCTTTCTGAAGAACAGGATGACCCTGTGAATAGCATGGTCATCAATGGCATGACTCTGACGTTGCTTGGAAAAAACTTTTATCTTGGGTTGCTTGTTGTGCAAAAACAGGATGTGGTTAATGTACTTAAAAGTGGTCCTGCACAAAGGGTCGGGGCTACTCTCTGATCTCCCTGCATGGAGGATGGCAGAGCAGTCCCTGGGCTGGCTAATAAAGGCTCCCTCAATTTTAATTTGGTCTGGGCTCCAGTGGTCTTTCACTCGCCTCCGCTCCACAACACAGCGTCAGTCAGTACCTGCTGGGCCATCAGCGGTAGCTTCCCCTGGAGATGGTGCTGAGGCTTGGGCATCCTCGTGATTTCCAGAAGTGACGGGTGCCAGGGGCCCACTCCCTGGGGCAGGTGCATTGTTGTGAGGAGCTGAAGGTGGGAGGAGGGGTGTGGAGAGAGGGCGTGGAGCCTTCCCTCCTGTCTGAGAATTAATGGCAGGCTGAAGAAGAGAGTGCTGCGCCAGCTGACTCTCTGCTGAGCTGAGCGGAGCTGGGAAACGTAATGCTCTTATCATTGCACTTTTTCTGTCAGAAGAGAAAATAAATCCATTTCTTCTATCCACCCGGTCCTTCCTTTCATTTTTCACTTATAAAGGCTACGCCTTTTGATAGCAGAAGGAACTAATAAACCGGATCACTAACACTATCACCCAGGAAGCCCCGGGGAAAGAACACATGGGATTATTTTTACCTTCTGGTCTTCGGTATCTATGTAGTCAGTATGTTCCCATTTGGTTTAAAAACAAGCAAATTGAATGTCTGCTCTAAGCATAGTATCTTGGAAAGCTCTAGGGGGGGGTGGTTTTCCGAGGTAAAAGGAAAGTGGGATCTCCCCAAATGAGGCTCCTCCAGGGAGACCCGTGTGTGCCAGAGCGAGTTGCCCAGCGAGTCAACAAGGCGGGGGGGGGAGGCTGCTTTCGGGCGCAGGCGTGTGCACCTAACTGGCCTGATGTTTAGAAAACTGAACTCTCGTTGTATCGCGTGCAGAATCCATTGTCAAGTCAATGTCCCCGGCCTATTCGATGGGTTCCAGGGTGGCAGAGGGAGCTGCATGGCTTAAGCATTGTTCAGTTCCTCTCTGAGGTCCTGCTTCTCTTATTTATTGGATACTTTGCAACTGGAGTTAATGCTTTGCCCTCTGGGGCGTCGTGGAAGTGAACTGATCTGCCCGAGACCCTGCTGGCAGGGTTCTCAGGGCCAGAGACCTGGTGCCGTGTGGACCTTGGGGGCAGGATGTCTTGGTGGATGAGTAGAAAATTAAGAAAGAATGGAATTGGTTCACCTCATCTCAACTTCCCTTTTACAGGATGTCCGTTTCCCAAGGAGAAGTGCAGAGTGTGGGGTGAAGGGTTTCCCTGTAGACTGCCTTCGTCCTGCCCAGGGGCTACCTGGGAAGGCAGATTGACCTGAGCAGCCAATGTGACAGGGTTTGCACCTGATGGACGTGGCAGGCGAGGGAGAGAGAGGAATCAAGTCTGACCCTAGAATGCTGGTCCATGCTAGTGGGTGCGTGGTGCTGTCATCTGAATTGGGAGAAACTGAGGAAGGAGCAGGCTTTAGTGAGTTTTACCTGTCATCTAGACATCCACTGAGAGATGCTGGGCAGGGAGTAAAACACAGGTGCCTGGAAAGCTGTCCAGGATGGAAAAGTGCTCATACTTAGGGGGATGGTTTTCCCTTAAATAACGATGGTGTGCAGGATCAGCAGGTGCCCAGGTGTGCCATTCTCCAGGCATCCGGCGAAGAGGTGAGCCCAGGTTGGGGCACAGCTAGGCATATCCTGGGGCCGAGACCCAGCAGAAAGGACCGACTCGTCTCTTCTTGTGTGGGGCAAGTACGAGAGGGCTCTTGACCTGGTGACATTTACATTCAGGGCAGAGAAGCTTAGGTGGACATGTTTGGAGAATGAATTCTAAGCCGCAACAGCATCTATCACTGGAGCTTGAAGCCTCTGGGCCAGTGTGAGGTTGAGCATAGGGGAGGCTTGCCTGCTGGGAAGAGAACGCTCAATCTGCTGGGAAGGTGGGTCCCTCCTTCTGAGAGGGGAACAGCCTTGGGCCTGGCTAGCTCATTACTGCTAGCCAACAGAGACCGCTGGACAACCGGCCACTGGACAACTTTGCTTGTTTAAACTTTATGCTATTTCATTGATAAGCCCCATTAATTCCCTCTGTTTGTGGGGAGGTGGAGCGGTCGCTTTTTCTTTAAGTCAGGATGCAGAGGACTGGAACCCCGCCTCCTCCCTGCTCCAAGGGGCTTCCCTAACTCTGGCGAATGCAGAATTTTCCAGTAGGTCCATACTGAAGCAAATTGTCCTCTAGTGCCAGGAACAAGTGGAAGTTCTACGTGTTAGTCCATACACACCTTTTCTGAGTTGTCACTGGTACTTTCAGACAAGGTGCCTCCACTGCTGATGTTCTGGGCTAATTCTTGGTTGCGGTGCTGTCCTGTCTGAGGACCTGTGGCTGCCTCCCTGGCCTCTGCCCACTGGACGCCAGCAGTACCTTCCTCTCAGCTTGTGAGGACCAAAGACGATGTACTCCCATGTGCCCTACAGGGGGCAGAATCACCCCTGCATGAGAACGTGCATTAGGATCTACCAAAATTAAGGGGAGCTCCCCTGTTCAAGCCCTGGCTGTGATGAGGGAGAGGGTACGGGAGGGGGAATTCAGGCCACTGACACAGAGACCGGCCATATGGACTTAGGTCTTTTCTTCCCAGCCACGCAGAAGATGAGCCCGTCCAGATGCTGTCAGCACTGGCCGCGTTCCCTGTGGACCCAGCGGCGGTCACCACTCACAACCCTCCAGCCTCCTTGGAGACACCGAAGAGCCAGATTCTCTAATTGAAACATGGAAAGCAAATCAGAATTATTTCAACGATAACTTCGAATAGGAAACCTGGAAACCTGTCAAGCCCTCCTCCCTCGTTGCGCCTCGTCACCAAATTGATCTGGGGAAGAGGTGGGCCTGGGTGTCCCAATGTGAGTCTTCTGGCTCAAGCACAATACACGGTTCTTCACAGCCCATTAACTCCATCTGCTCTCCGTGATCAAGTCAGAGCGTTACGTGCGCCTCGTGAGTGGTTTTCCCGAAGGACAGAAGAAGTGAGTTGCTGCCACCCTGCCATTCACTAGCTGGGCAGCTCTGGACAGTGATGTTTCAAAAGTCTTACTTCTCCAGATGTAAAATGGAGATGCGAGTTCCTTAGTTCCTTCATTCATAGAATTATTTGACGAATCAAATGAGATCGTAGGTCTGAAACTGTTGTAAACTAGAATATGCTATATACACAGGACAGTTGGTTTCATCGCTCCTATTATCTTTTTAAAGGGTGGATGCTTCAAAAACTGACCTGTTAAATATCCATTTGTTGCCCGGGCAGCGTGGTTCCGTGGTTGAGCGTAGACCTATGAACCAGGAAGTCACAGTTTGATTCCCAGTCAGGGCACATGCTCAGGTTACAGGCTTGATCCCCAATAGGGGGCATGCAGGAGGCAGCCAATCAATGATTCCCTCTTATTTGATGTTTCTATCTCTTCCCCTTCCTTCCTTTCTGAAATCAATAAAGATATATTAAAAAGCAAACAAAAATCTTGAAAAAAATGATGCATTTGTTTACGCAATTCCCTCAGCTAAAAAACTCCTCTGACTAGGATATTTTCATTGGCCTTAACCACTTACCCAGGCGGAATTCAAGAACCCCCAGCGGGTTTTAAATCTCACTCGCATCTAAGTAATAGGTTTGAAGGGAAAATGGGAAGCGATGATCAACATCTTATTCACAGGCATAATAGCGATGCTGAAACTCCCCTTTCCCATCTCCTGTTGTCATTAATGTGGGGTTATTGCTTAATGTGCATCCTTCCCTGGGTGGGCGGGCTGCCCGAGTGTCACTCTCGCACACTGTGTGCAGGCCTTTCCTCCACTTGACATGTAAGGAAACAGTTCTGATTTCTGTGTTCAGAGCTAGCAGCGCATGATCACAGCTTTGTCAGTGTTCTCAGGTGCTTCCACATCCATTACTCATCTCAGTCCTCAGAACAAGGGTCTTTGTCTCTAGTTTACACATGTGGAATCTGAGAAGGGAACTGACTAAACTCCAACTTGTAATTTTTTCAAATATTGAGTCCAATGCTCATTCCATTATTTTTTATTGCTTCCAGGTCAAGGATACTTACATATCTCCACACTAGGGAATTTTCTAAAAATTTATACACCTGTACATACACGTATACATATATCTACACTAATAAAAGAGAAAGATGCAAATTGACTATACCTCCAAGACACCCAGCAGCCAATCAGGAGTGAGCATGCAAATTAACCCAATAAAGATGGCGGGTTAATTTGCATATGCAGGTGCAGAGTGAAGACCGAAGACTGAAGACTGATGAGGCTTGGCTTCTCTGCTGTGGCCGGGGTGGAGAAGCCAAGCCTCACTGCAGCCAGAGTGGAAAAGCCTACCCTTGAGGCTTGGCTTCTCTGCTGCAGCTGGAGCAAAGGCCTGGGTCCCGGGTGCCGGAGGAAAACCAGTGTCCACGCCAGGGAAAGGAAAAGCCTATTGCACAAATTTTCATGCAATGGGCCTCTAATACACACACACACTAGAGGCCTAGTGCATGAATTCATGCATGGGTGGGGTTCCTTGGTCTGGCCAGCAATCAGGGGCCATCAGGGCTGCAGGAGATTGGCAAGGGGTTGGGGATGGGGGGCGTGGGAGGTTCACTTGGCCAGGGGAAGGGGCCACAGGAGGTTGGCCAGCCGGCCCTATTGAGCTGACCTGCCAGGAAAGGAACTAAGGGAGGTTTGCCAGCTATTGGAGGTTGACTGTGAGAGCACTCTGACCACCATTGAGCATCTGCCTCCTGGTGGTCAGTGTGCATCTTAGCAACCAGTTGAGCAGTTGTTCAGTCGCTGGGGCTTTTATATTTAGAGATAGGAACTTGAAGATGTCTGTGCAAACAATAAAAAAGAACTAAAGTTTCAGAGATGTGCCATTGATTTGTGTCTTGATTTTTCCCAGCTAGAAGTTAGGATTGATTGGTTGGTTCTTTTTCCCAACTGTTGTGAACCTCAGGCTTGATCCTACAGAAGGTATTTGATAGGCTTTAGTAACACAGCACAACACAGAAAATGATGCTGCTAAGCCCACTCTTGATTGCACATTAGCTTCATATGTGACCTTTTCTCTTTATTTGTGAAATGTATTTCCCATTGAGGTAACACTGCTTTATAACATAATCAACATCTCTATACATTACAGCATGCTCACTATCAAAGTCTAGTTTTCACAGTCAGACCTTGAGCCCCTTTACCCTTTCCAACCTCTCCTCGCCCCTTCCCCTCGGATAACCACCAGCCTGTCGTCTGCCTCTGCAGTTTTGTTTTTCCTTTGTTTTGTTGGCTCATTTGTTTTAGCTTTCATTGTTCTGTTTATTTTTATATTCTACCGATGAGTGAAATTATTCCATATTTATCTTTTTCTGTCTGATTTAATTTACTTACCTTATTCGCTCAAGCTCCATCTGAGTTGTTGCAAATGGCAGGATTTCACTATTTTTTTATAGGGGCGCACATTCCGTTGCATGTGTACATGTGCACATCACGCCTTCTCTGTCCATTCACCAGTCAGTGGACACTTTGGTTGTTTCCAAATCTTGGCTATTGCCATAAACATAGGGGTGCAGGTATCTTTTTTAATAAATGTTTTCTTCTTCTTCCAATAAATTCCCAGAGGGATTGCTGGATAATATATATGCTCTAGTCTTAATTTTAGGAAGACTCTCCATTCTATTTTCCACAGTGGCTGTAGCTTCTGACCATTATCAAACCTGAGCAAGCATCAATGTCAGGCCCAAATGAGACATTCTAGGCTGAGCCTGGGGGTGGCCCCCGTGATTGTCATCTGCAGCCTGGGCTGGACTGTGGCTCCAGGTGCTCTTCCTTGGTGTACTAGGGAGGACATCCAGGCTACAGGCGGCCTTTGCCCTGGCCGCACAACGGCATTGTTCATACAAAGGCTGAGCATCGCAGGCTAAGCTTTTCTCTGTTATCTTTTTCTTTTTTTAATATATTTTTATTGATTTCAGAGAGGAAGGGAGAGGAAGAGAGCGATAGAAACACCAATGATGACCTAGAATCCTTGATTGGCTGCCACCTGCAAGCCCCCTACTGTGGGGACTGAGCCTGCAACCTGGGCATTTGCCCTTGACCAGACTTGAACCTGGGACCCTTTTTAGTCCACAGGCAGATGCTCTATCCACTGAGCTAAACCAGCTAGGGCTTTTGTGACATCTTAAGATGGTAAGGAACAGAAATAAGGAATCCATTCTAACAATCCTTTAGGACCTAGATGTGTTTTTCAGCTTTCCTCTCTGCTTTTCATCGTGGGGCCTCTTTCTGGTCCCATTGACTCTCTCTAGCTCCAAGGAATAGCCTCCTTCCCCTTTTCAGACTTGACCTCCTGGTCCCAGGTGCCATTGATTGCTGCATCCCAAGAGTTCTAGTAAGGCTTTATGTGTAGCTCTCACTGCTTCGTGATCATTTGAATATCTTATTTTGAGTCCATTTGCAAAATGATTAAGGTTTTTGGAATGTGCCAAATCCGATTTTCAGCCCCAGCTCCTGTAATCCTTTAAGATTGTGCGATTTCCTTGATGTGTACTTTATGGGGTCATTGTCTGACTGAAATGATAATTTTTGTAAATGGCTTATCGTGTCTGTTACATAGTGAGCACTCAACGGATGCAAAATTGTTATTTTCATAAATATAATAATACCCTTTCCCTTTTAACTACTGTCGCCTAAGAAATAGGAGCATTCTACATTTGCTAAAATAGAGTTTGGCACACAGAGTGAGTATTGAGATAAATGAGTCACTTACAGAATTAGGTGATTTTTTTTAAGGGGGATTTAGAGCATTAGGAATTCCTTTGATCAGTAACTGAATCCCCAAATGGAAGAAAGGCTTAATGGGATTATCTTGTACCACTCCCCATCTTCTACAGCTCTTTCCAGAGGTGACATTCCTCTTCCATCTGCATCTCCATGCACGATAAATTCTAAATCTAGACAAGTCAGACAGCTCTCCTCACACCTGGTCTCCTTGGCAACCCTTCATATAAATAGGAAGAGCCTGTTTGGGGGCGGGGATGTGTGAATGTCCGTCAATCCACAGTCTTAAGTCATCTGAACCAGGGCAAGGTTCACATGTTTGAAATCACAATTAGACCTTCGGCGAATGTTGGTTAGATGTGTTACAAGAGCTGAGTCCAAGCCACCATCTTTACCTCCTTCATGCCGAGCAGTGGGGGAGGGTTAAGGAAGGGGGGCTCTAATTGCAGCCTCTGTGGATGCCCTTCAGATGGTTCCCTGCAGAGAAGGTGGGGAGAGTGGAAAAGGAGGGATGGGGGTGACAAGGGGGGATGGGCACTGTGCTCCTCAAATCTCCAGATGAACCTGAGAATGGATAGCCATAATGTTTCCTGGGTGAACTGCCTTCTGATTAAATTCGGGAAGATGGGAAGAACAGCTAGATTCTGCAGGTGCTCATAACAGGACTAGGTTTTTTATTTCACTTGCCTGTTTTGTGGCTAGTAGGGTCTCCCACAATCCTACAGAGCAACATTTCTCAACCTTCTGAAACATGTCCTATCACCTTACCCCCAGGAGCCTTTTTAGATAGATCTTTTTCTAATATGCTGTCTAATTGCATCTCGCATGAGATTTTCATAGCAAATCATAGTAATATCCAGGACTTTTTTTTTTGCCCTTCAGGAAGCAGTTTTGTCCCAAGAATGAATGCATGCTGAGGAGTATATGAATAGTGACAGGCGAAGAGAAGTGCACTTCTTTCCTTCCATTTACTTACAAAATTATCATCTCCATTTTTTTGGTACTTTGACAGAGTAGAGAGTTACTTTTGGCCTGTAAAGCTGGGCCCTCCAACTCCACGTCCTGTGTTCTGTGTAGGTCACATTCTTGCTCCTCGGTCACCCGTGATGTCTTCCTGCACACACATATGAAGACTGCAGATAAATACATTGTAGGACACACACTGATCAACACCATTCCAGCTAACTTAGAATTAGAACCATGTCACCAATGCCCCCTGGATGTCATTTTCATCCCCTCACCCGCCACCACCGTCGCCACCAAGATAAACCACTGACCTGATTGCTATAATAATGCCTTTTGAAATTGTCTGCCTGTCTCCCCAAACGGTGCTAGAATGCCCTCGAAGGAGTCATCGGGTGTTTGGAGGAATAATGATGAATGAAGCAGGTTCATCAGTATATCTCCATCATAAGGAATGGTTCTCAGGGAGCATTGTCTGTATACATATATTATTTTACTTTTTCAAAATGATTGATTGGGCTCTGGCCAGTGTTGCTTAGTGGCCAGAACACCATCCCATGCACCGAAGGGTCACAGGATCGATTCCTGGTCAGAGCACATGCTCGGGTTACAGGTTCAATCCCCGGTCATGGTGGGTATATGAGGCAACCAATTGGTGTTTCTCTCTCCCTCTCCCTCCCTCTATCTGTAGAATCAATGAAAAACATCCTCAGGTGAGGGTTAAAAAGGAAAAGCACAATTCATTGGGTGCCTTCTGTGTGTCAAATACTGTGCTAAGTGTACACACATAAATATATGCTGTGCTCTGTAATATGACGAATTTCAGCTTCTAAAAATATTAAGTTCAGGCTACGCAGAAGCTAATGCAATTTTCTCCTCGGCGCATTGAAAAATCTATTAGTTGTGAAGGCGGCTACATTTCAGGAAATTAAACCACTGTAACAGCCCAGTTCACAAATCGGGACTCCCAGTGTTTTGAGACGCTCCATTTCATAACATAAAGTCCTGAGGGATGTTCCGGCAATTTGTAAATGCTCCAGTGACCAATCCCCCCAAGCGCACCAAGCTAAACGCAGGCTGCTCCTTGCCAGGCGGGAGAGAGAGAAAGGGGTTCCGTTGCCACCGATCTGAGGAGGGATGTGTGTGTAGATCCCTGATCACATTCCTCTTGATTCACTGCCTTTGTCATCATCCCAGGATGAATTTTGTGCGTGGAAGATGGCTTCTCCCTAGATTTCAGGTGGAAGCCAGCAGACTTATTTCCGACACGGCTTGTATATTCTAAATAAATGCTTATTGCTGCTCAGGATGGTTCACTGTCACCTATAAAGGCCGGCATAGGGCCTCTTACGGGGTGGTTTCCTTCCAAGTTTGCACTGTGGGAAGATGTGCAATATGGGGTGGGGCAAAAGTCGATCTACAGCCAACTATTTGGAGAATAACACAACTAACACCACGGTGCAAGAAGAAGCTCTATGTTGGCGATAACCCGCTTTTGCCCCACCCTGTATGTAGCTCAGCTCTCCTGTTGATACTGGTTCTGTAGAAGCTCACAGTTGCTGGCCTGGAGCAGCTTTTACTGAAATGAGATACCCGAGTTTAAAAAGAGGGATTGCCTGGCCAGCATGGCTCAGTGGTTGAGTGTCGACCTGCGGACCAGGAAGTCATGGTTCAATTTCTGGTCAGGGCACATGCCTGGGTTGTGGGCTTGATCCCAGTGTGGGGCATGTAGGAAGCAGCTGATCAATGATTCTCTCTCATCATTGATGTTTCTCTCTCTCTCTCCTCCCTTTCTCACTTAAAATAAGATATCCTACATAATAAAAGCCTAATGTGCAAATCGACCAAATGGTGGAATGACCGGTCACTGTGATGCACACTGACCACCAGGGGGCAGATGCTCAGCGAAGGAGCTGTCTCCGGGTGGTCAGTGTGCTCCCACAGGGGGAGCATCGCTCAGCCAGAAGGCAGGCTTACAGCTGGCGAGCACAGCAGCGGTGGCAGGAACCTCTTCCACCTCCGCAGAATGTCTAACTGCTGGCTTAGGCCTGCTCTCCACCATCAGTCCTAAGCCATCAGTTGGACATCCCCCGAGGGCTCCCAGACTGCAAGAGGGTGCAGACCTGGCTGAGGGACACCCTCCTCCATCCCCTATCCCCCTGAGTGCATGATATTCATGCACCGGGCCCCTAGTATGTGTGTGTGTGTGTGTGTGTGTGTGTGTGTGTGTGTGTGTGTGTGTAAGGAGAAACAGCCAGGAACACCTTCATGGTTCCAGTCACCCACCCACCCACCCCGGGGCACAGAGTTATCTTCAGAATTCCTGGTCTTCCATGGACACCTTCTTTTACTCATTTCTCTCCTCACGCTCCCAACCAGGTCAAGTTCGGGGTGGGGAGGCACCTCAGTTTAGGGCTGTCTTCTATCTTATTTCTGAACAGGAAGCTGGTTGGTGATCCAATGTAAATGGTTCAGTCACCAAGACCTTGAGAAATAACAGCACTTCCCGTGTCTCCTACCTTGGTGTGTCTTAATGTGTAGTCTGGGGGCATCTACCTTGGGATCATGTGGCATGCTGATTAACAATACAGATTTCTGGGCCCTGCCCAGATCAGGTGAATCATCACCTCTGGGTATATGACCCTGTAATCTGCATTTTTCCCCACATCCTCCAAGGTCTTGATGCCTCTCAGCTGCCTTCTGTTAATCCTTTTCCTTCACGGGTCACTAGGACCCATTCCAAAAATGAGATCACGGCTCTTTGCTAATGAAAACCTCTTTGTTTCTTCCCACGGTCTCTCCAGGATATTGTCCACCGCTCTTCAGAATGGCATAGAGGCTCCGCATCTGACCCCTTCCCACCTTCCCATAGCCTCCATCAGACTTCGTTATTTTACACACACACACACACACACACACACATACATACACTCAGTTCCTTATGTATATACCTGTGTTTTAAATGCTGTTACAAATACCTCTCCTTTCCTCCTAATAGGCCAGAAACCCAGTTTTCGGTACCAAATGTCCTGTGGACATCTCTAAGCGGTCACTCCCCCCGCCTTCCTCACATTCTCCCTCCGTTGTCCTCCTCCTAACTGCGGCTCTGCACATACTTGGAACTGATTGCAGTCCAGCTCAGATCATGTGATTGCAGATGTGGTTGCTGGTTTCTAAGATGGCCCAGTATTCCTCAGCCCCTCGTGTTCCCGCTCTGGACTAGTCCCTTCCCACATTGCCTAGGGCTGACCTCTCTCAGCTGATGAAATGACACTGGTGCACTTTCTGAGGCCAAGTCCTAAAAGGCACTCCAGCTCCTGTCTTGTTCTTTCTCCATCGCTCACTCTGGGAGAAGTGAGCTACTGTGTTGTGAGGACATGGAAGTGGCCCTGTGGGGTGTTTTGTGTGGCAAGAACCTGGGCTTCCTAGCAGCTGGCCTCACTGTGAGGCACGCAGAGGAGCCGTCCTGGCCGCAGATCCTATGTATTCCGGGGTCTGCAGGCCCCACAGATGTCTTGACTGCAGCCTCATGGGAAATCCCAAGCCACAGCCCCCAGCCAAGAGGCTCCCAAAGTCCCAGCACAGAAACTGTGTGATCAGAAGTCATTTTCGCCATTTGAAGCTGCTGTGTTTTGAGGTCCCTTGCTATGCAGCCATGGATAATGAATATCGCAAGACCATGAACTCCTAGAGCCTCCACGTGTTTCATTCTTCCTGGACGCTAGTCCCTACTTCAGTACCTGGCCCCTGTCACATGTTCCATAAATGCTTAGTTAAATGATCCCAACTGAGCTACACTGGAGCTTTTCCTTGCTGGCGAGGGCAAGTGCAAACGCAGATGGTGTTAGCTAGTAGATGTAACGCTTAGATTTTCTGTTGCTCCAAAGACCATCCAATATAATAAAGGCTTAATATATAAATCAACTGAATGGCAGAACGACTGGTGGAATGACCATTAGCTCTGATGTGCAATGACCATCAGGGACCAGATGCTCAATGCAGGAGCTGCCTCTAGCCCGCAGGCCCCGCCAGCCAAGGCGGATGCTAGCAGGGTCTCCCTTACCCCCTCCGACCCAGTCGTGCCGCCGGTCGCACCATAGATCTGCCCTGATTGCCGGCAAGGCCTAGGGACCCTACCTGTGCATGAATCTCACGCACCAGGCCTCTAGT
The DNA here is from genome assembly GCA_027563665.1 of Antrozous pallidus. Lineage (NCBI taxonomy): Eukaryota > Metazoa > Chordata > Mammalia > Chiroptera > Vespertilionidae > Antrozous > Antrozous pallidus. The sequence goes on along the minus strand of CM050513.1, from coordinate 109,691,926 downwards.
TAGTAAGCACGTTAAAAATTAACAATAGCTAATTCTAACAGGGATTGGCAAATGTAGGTTTACAGTTGTGAATACACAGAAACACAGAATTAATTCTTGTGTTGTTATTTATTTATTTTTTCCCTTTATTGTTCAGTTTATTAATTACATTTTCCCCCAATAGCTCCCCTCCACCCAGTACCCATCCCACTCTACGCCCTTACCTCCCCACCATCTGTCCTCTCCCATAGTTGCATGATTTTTGTCCAGTCTCTTGCTGTACTTCCCGCACCCTTTTTCTCACCAAGCATTATCAGTCCATTCCCTCTCTATGTCATGATTTTGTTCTATTCCTCATTTTATCCTGATCATCAGGTTGTTAATTCACTTGATTTTTAGATTCATTTGTTGATAGATGTGTACTTGTTGTTCATAATGTACATTTTTACCTTTTTCTTCTTCCTCTTCTTAAACAATACTTTCAGCATTTCATATAGTGTTGGTTTGGCGGTGATGAACTCCTTTAGCTTTTTCTTATCTGTGAAGCACTTTATCTGACCTTCAATTCTGAATGACAGCTTTGCTGGATAGAGCAATCTTGGTTGTAGATTCTTGCTATTCATTACTTTGAATATTTCTTGCCACTCCCGTCTGGCCTGCATCGTTTCTGTTGAGAAATCTGCTGACAATCGTATGGGTGCTCCCTTATAGGTAACTAACTGTTTTTCTCTTGCTGCTTTTAATATTCTCTCTTTGTCTTTTGCTCTTGGCATTTTAATTATGATGTGCCTTGGTGTGGTCCTCTTTAGATTCCTATATTTTGGGGCTCTGTGCACTTCTTGGGTTTTCAAGTCAATTTCTTTCGCCAGGTGGGAGAAGTTTTCAGTCACTATTTCTTCTAGTAGGTTTTCATTATCTTCTCTCTCTCTTTTTCTGGCACCCCAATAATTCTGATGTTGGTGTGCTTGAGGTTGTCCCAGAGGCCCCTTATACTATCTTCAATTTTTTGGACTCTTTTGGCTTCTTGCTTTTCCAGCTGAGTGGATTTTGCTTTTTTGTATTTCAAATCTTTGACTTGGTTTTTGCAGTCGTCTGGACTGCTTTTAGGTCTTTGTATAATATTTTTTGTTTCAGTCAGTGTATGCTTAATTTCTAGTTGGTCTTTTTTCATATCCTAGTAGGCATTGTTCATTTCTTTGTAGGTGTTATTTATTTTGGCATAGTTCTCATTAATTTTATTGGCCTTTCCTAGTAGCCTCTTCATAAACCTAATTACTGTGGTTTTGAACTCTATGTCTAGTCGTCTTTTTTCCTCCATTTCTTTCACAGCTGAGTTCTTTCCTTTTCTCTGCATTGTGGTTGCTTTCCTGAGTTGGTCCCTTAGCGGTGTGTGATAGGTATCCTCTAAGGAACAGTGGCTCAGCTTCCTTATGCAGCGCCCGGCGTCAGCCTTAGATCCGCCCTACTTGGCGCACAGTTTCAGTGTCTAATGGGCGTGCAGCGTCAGGCTTAGGTCCGCCCTTCCTGGCACACCACTTCAGGTCTATGGGGCTCGCAGCATCAGCTTATCTGTGCAGCTCACAGGGCTCGGTGTTGGGTGGCAATGTAAATCCACCGCTGGTCTCCCCATTGCCAGACAACTCTGCCTCTCCCCAAATGAGTCTGCACAGCCAAAGTCTCACTCAGGGTTGTAAAACAAAGCAGTATGATGGTCTTCGAGTAAGTGAGTCACGTTCTCTACCCACGTTCACACTCCAGTTTACTCATGCACTCTCCCCAAACACACAGACCTCAGCCGTGCCCGGGATCCTCCTTTCCCTGACCTGGGAGCTCGCCTGGAACTGGGGGGTCAGTGCTGTGGAAGGCCTCCGCCCTCCCCACTGGAGAAAACCAGCCAGGCTTGCTGTCTGCCGCCTGTCCCCCACCGCTCGCTCGCGCTCCGAACCTCAAAGCTGTGTACCGCTGCTCCTGAGTCACCGCTGCGTCCCACCTCTACTCTTATGTGTGGAATTTTCACCCAGCCAGCTCTCTGGTGATTCTGGACGTTGTTTGTTCTGTTGTTAAGTTGTAGTTTCAGAATTGTTGCGTGGACAGCTAGATAGGTGCTCACCTATGCCGCCATCTTAGTTCTTCCCTGTATTGTTATTTATTAATTCTTGTATTATTTATTTGTTTTATTTGTTGTTTTCTTATTATTGTTTTCACTGTATATTCTTACTTATGATTTATCTTTCATGTAATGATGGCTGGTAACTTAACCTAAATTTGCCCACCCCTGTGTAGCCCCAGAATTCTCACAGTCCTGTGGAATATGTGCTCTGTGTGTGCCCATTGTACAGATGAAAACGACTAATGTCCATAGAGGTTTGATCACTTGCCCAAAGCAAACCAGCCTAGTGAGCAGTGGACCCAGGATTCAAACGCAGGCAGACTCCAGAGTACATGCTCTTACCCAATTTAAAAGCTAATATTGAGCCCTTACCATGTGTAAAGCATTGTGCCAGGTGCCTTAGTTCTCCTACCTCATTTAGTGCTTTTCCAAACCTCACGGGTTACGTATTGTTCTATTTTCTGTCTTTTATGGGTGAGGAGATTGAGGCTTAGGGAGATGAGCTTGACCGGGCAGAGGTGGTGAAGTCAGGGTTTGGAATCAGACCAGTCGACACCCTAGGCTCTACTCCTTTCTTGATCCTCTCTCTGTGGCATCTCCAAGTCCTCCACCCCAGCCCCTCAGCCTCCATGTCTCAACAGTGCTGTTTTGAACACACAGGTCGGTTGTCAAGGTGACCATTCAGAAAGAACATGAAAGGCCAATGACGTTTCAAGCATGCTGCAGCTAGGATGAGTTCTTTTTTTAATTTTTAAAAATGTGTCAAGGTGATTTGTAATCCACAGGAAAATGTTGATATGGCTCAGAAGTCTATTTTGAGCAATAAATACTTCAGGATGATGGAGGAGAGCTTTCAGGCTACAGATAAAAGAACTCCCTGGGAAGGGGGCAGCACATGCTGCTATATCATCCCTATTTTACAGATGAGAAAACTAAGGCCCAGAGAGACTCGGAAGCCAAGAGTGGCCAACTCCAAGGCCTTTGTATCTGCCTGCCATTCAGTACAGGTTCTTGATGAAGGAAGATTAGGTGCGATGGAGGCGGAGGTTTGGATACAACTGTAGGTAACCTGGAGCAGTGGAAGGGAGAAGAAGAGAGAAATGCCATTTCTGAGGAGAATATCTAAGGCTGGGAAGTTGGGGGAAGTTGAAGGACTTGGCACTCATCTCCCAAACTTCAGGTACTGGGATAATAATGCTGGACCCTTAGACTAGTTTGGAGGGGTCTTAAGATATTCCCCAGAAAGCTTCTACCCTAATACTTGACATCCAGTTAGCACTCAGTCAATGCAAGATGGTGTTGTCTATTGTTACCATGACTGGGCATCCCAATGCCTCGGGAAAATAACATCTTCCAGTAGAAATGGACACCGTTACCCAATAAAATCAGCCTTTCCCCCAGTTTTTCCCTTGTCTGTGAACCATCAGAAACCTGCTTCACCATCGGGACATCAGTTTCCTTCCTGCCCTCGGTTCCAAGCAGTCACCTGTGGATCCCTGTCCTCTGTCCACCCCTGAGCCATGCTCATGTCACTACTCTGGTCAGATCTCCTGAGTAACTGTCCTATGGACGCCCCCCCCCCCATCACATGAACCCTGGCATCTCTTGCAGAACTTTATAGAACCTCCCCTCAGAGTTCACCCACCAAGAAACCCGCAGCCCTGGCAAGGCGAATTTCCCCTGACCCCCCACTTGAAACAGAAACCCTTCAACCCTGGCATGCATACTTTCCTTTAAGCGCATTAGGCAGTATTCTTGAGCACAGTTGCACTTTTGCTAATTAATTCTTAGAACATGCTGCTTAGGATTATTAACAGCCATTGCAAGGGTAAGAATATGTCCATTAAAATAAGCCTCACTTTCAGTTTTATCGCGTTTTAATTACATGGACCCTTTGGTGTGTGTATAAGGATAAAAAATCTAACTAGGATCTTGCCCTGCCAGGGCTGGTATCTCTGTAGGATCCTGGGTCGGTCTGCATGGTACCCTCCAGGTTTTCTCACCTTCCCTAAGGGGATGCTCTTCTGTCCACGGGCCCCAGACTTAGGTCCCTGGTTGGATTGAAGTTCACTGCAGGGTGAGCATGAGATCAATACCAGTGTGGGTTGTAGCAAGAGACTGTCCCATAGGTTGCCTGGGTGACCAGTCCCGCCCACATGTCCTCCTCCTAATTCACCTGGGGGTGCTCTCCCATTTGGAGATCTTACCAAAGAACGTTTCCAGTTTCCTGGTAGATCTCAGCTTGTGATCCTGTTCATCTTTATGTAGAAACTAGAGGCCTGGTGCCCGGATCCATGTACATGAAAAGGAAATTAATTAGAACATGGCCAGTGGGGCAGGACTGGGCCAGATGGGCTGGACACACCCTAGAGTCAACCTCCTGTGGTCCCTCTCCAGCTGTCCGCACTGGGGTGGTGCCTTGGCTCAAAGGGTATCTGTGGAATAAGTGAGGTTCCTCAGGCAAGTGGGGTCCCTCAGCCTGGCCTGTGGGGATCGGGCCAAAACTGGCAGTTCGACATCCCCTAAGGGGTCTGGGGTACGAGAGGACACTCTGCAAAGTTGCTATCTCTCAGCAGTTCCTGCATTGAGCACCTGCCCCCTGGTGGTCAGTGTATCTCATAACTACGAGTTGGATAGTTGAACAGTTGGATGGTTGCTTAGGCTTTTATATATATAGATAGCAGAACAGGTGATGGATGACTTACTTTCCCCACCAAAACCACCTCCATTCCCAGCCTCCCCTGTACTGCCAAAGGTACCCTAATCCATTGCTTTTTACCAAACACAAAATCCAGAATCATCTGAGCCTTATTAGTTTGGACAGAAGTTCACTGGGAGAAGAGAAATGGGCTTTACAGAGGCCTGCCGGGTCCCCTCCCGGCTTTGCAGTCCTAACAATTCAGTGAAGTGAGTGTTCTAAGCCCCCATCTTGCCGATGAGAAAACTAAGGCTCCCAGGGGCACAGTGACTTGCCTGAGGCCACACAGCTTATTCGCAGTAGAACCGGTACAAAAGCCCAGGCGGTGGGGCTTACCGAGCCGTGCCTCTGCCGTTGTACCATCCGGACCTTGGACCTGAGCAGTGACAGCTGCTTCTGCTCCTAGTGGCGGCGGACGTCGGAGGTAGCATTTAAACCCAGGCCTGGCTAACTTGCAGCCATGCACATTCATCAAACATTTTTTTGAGTAATGACTTGTTGCCACAGTAAAAATGACATCATCCTTGCCTCAAGGAGTTCCAGCCCAGAGCGAGCCAGAGAGAGACGTGGGCAATTAGACAAGGCGTGGCAGCCTGCTGTGCAGAAGGCAGGCGGACAGCTGGGTCTGGAGCCCGCACCCAGCCCGCGGCAGTGGGAAGGTGCTGGCCAGCTGGGAGGTGGTGGCCACAGCGTGGTACCAACCGGGACAGGAGGTGCCTTCTAAGTTGAGATTTGAAGGAAACGTGGAATTTGGATGAAGGTGGGGCAATGGGAGGGATGTTATTTATATGCTACTTCTAAGAGAATGAGCCATTTATAATAAATATATCTATTTCTTACCACACATTCTTTCTTCCCATACAATCCTTGGTTTTCTTTCCTAATACAAACTCATTGATGCTTCTGTTACCTCTAAGTGTACACTCTGACTTAGTGGATTATGTGATAAGTTGAGGGTCTTGGGGCGACATTCAGGTTTGGGCTCTTGTTGAGATTTACTTATTCCCAAAGTCATTCTGTTCTGCAATGCATCCAAGCACCTCGAGTGAGTGAAAGTGAATCCAGAATCGGGGCAACTTAATTAGGTGGCGTAACCACTGCACTGGGGTTCAGTCTGCACCGAGCTCTCCTGCGCTGAGGGGAACCACACGGATGAATAAGCTAATGAGAGGTCTGGTGAAATAGCTCAGCTCTGCAGCGTGGACCGAGGCTTGCTGAGCTCCAGGGCGGGCAGATTCCTATGGGAGAGAGAAACCGAGCTGAGTTATGACAGTTCTGGAGGCTGGGCTCCCAGGAGGGGTTTTCTGAAGTCTGTCGCAGGGAAGTGCTCGCAGTGAGTCGTGAAGCTAACTCCAGAGGAAGAAATATGTGGTTTGGGAAGAGATTGCAAGCCTATGGACAGCCAGGCACACCCGGACTCAGATTCCCACTGTAGCTCTGCATCTTGCTGTGGGACTGCAGACAGATCACTCACCTTGTGCTGTTCAACCATCTGTTTGTCTGTTGGTCCATCCATCCATCCATCCATCCATTCACCCATCCACCCATCCACCTATCCACCCACCCATCCTGCAGACATGCATTTTGCATCTATTCTGTATGAGGCATTATGCTTTGATCTTGCCATGATTCTGTTAATTCAATGGCCTTATTAGTTGTGTTTGATGAGTCCCTCAAGTCCTCCCTGTCCCTCCTCCACCAGGCTTTGTGCCTTCTGAGGGTTGAATCTCTGAGCTCAGTGGACTTCTCCAGTAGAGAAGGAGGAGGAGAGAGTCTGGGGTTTCTCTCCCTGCCCCATCCTGGGGGATTGTCACAGGCAGCCCATATCTCTCTGCAGAAGGTCACTCTACCTGCTGGGTGGCTTATTTACCTAGCATTCATTCTCTCTGATTCTAGCAGCTGCAGGCACAGCCCTGCAGGTCTGGGTGGTAATAGCCCCCACTCTTCCTCCCTGGTGCTGCCCAGTCCTTGACCCCCCCCCCCCCCCAGTTCTGCATATGCTTCTGTTCTTTACTGTTTCATTACCCACCCCCTCCCGCCCCATGATCCGCGTTGACCATGCTGCTTCTGCCCACACCGTGTCTGGTACAGTGCAAGCATTTAAAAATAACTGCCTTTGGTAAGTGGCAGACGCTCAGAAAGGCCAAGCAGACGTGTCCCAGTTGACCTTGCGGTGAAGTGCTAAGGCCAGGATCTGAGTCCTGGTGTGCCTGACTCCAGAACCCAAGGTTTCCTGCGGGACTGTCTTCCAGAGACCCCTCCGCCACCTCCCGTGGGAAGCAGATAAAGGAGGCGTGGCCACGTGAATACCTGAAAGGAGGGGCTTCGGGAAGAAGTTAGGGCTTTATTCACGGAGTGTCTTTCGGGTCCCAAACACTTCCGTTGGCTGTAGATTATATAGTGTGCTATCAGTTTCCCGCTGTTAAACTCAGCTGTATTTTTTAGAGCAGTGTCCGCACAGTGAATGATAAGGACAAAGGGATGAATATTTTGTGGACTCTTGAGAAGGTGGCCCCATTTATCACTGAAGAGTTGCATTACCTTCATGGAAATGAGACGTGTGCTTTGGCTTCTGAGCAGAAGGACCTGTTCCTTTGAGAGCTTTCATCACACTGGTGTTAATGTGCTATTTTTAGCCTAGACCAGTGGTCGGCAAACTGCGGCTCTCGATCCACATGCCGCTCACAAGCCATGGTTTGCCGCTCTGTTGACTAATGAGTTTTCTGACCACTGACCTAGACTCCAATAATTCCAGTAATTACAGGCTGTTATTGTTCCTTGTGATTAAGCCCCTATCCAGGGGTCTGCAAACTCATTAGTCAACAGAGTGGCAAACCACGGCTTGCAAGCCAAAAGTGGCTCACGAGCCGCAATTTGCCGACCACTGGGCTAGACTTTGGGCTCCAGGTGGTACCAAGCTGTGTGTCTTGCGTTCAGCTCTACCCACCTATAGGACATGAGTTGTTACAGCAGGTGAGGATTTCAGGGATGGCCCTCCCTCAGTGAGCTCATTGAGCACGTGTGTGTGTGTGTGTGTGTGTGTGTGTGTGTGTGTGTCTGTGTGTGTCTGTGTGTGTCTGTGTGTGTGTGTGTCTTGTTACCCCGTGAAGAGTGTTGCATCAATGATGACCAGTTTCTCTTCCTGCATTTGTGTGAAAACCAGGAGAAGGCAGCAACTTTCATTGGTTTAATTACCGCTTCAAAAAATTGATGAGAATAAGCTGTAATAATACCACTAAGTAGTAATCTTTAATGATTGAAAGAAATATGTCTACCTCAAAAAAACGAGCTACTGTGTATATTCTTATTTTCTCCCCTGAGCCTATCCAATTTCTAGAATAGCAAAAATGTTATTTTAAAAATCTGAGTATAGTGTTTCTGCCTAATACTTATTTTATAAATATTGCTTTTCCTCTCCCTTGATTCAGACACATTTTCTTCCCCCCAAAATTCCACATGCCACACTGCACATTCCATGGACAAATCTTAAAGAAAAGTGTGTATCATTTATTCCACAAACTTGTATGGGATGCTTTTTATGTACCAGGCACTATTTATAATGTTTATGCAAAGCAAATTAATGTAGTGATTTTTTTTCTTTTTCCTTCTCCCTTGCATCCCCACCCCGTGTAGTCGGAGGTTTCCTGGATCCCCAACAAACATTACTCGGGGATCTACGGCCTGATGAAGCTGGTCCTGACCAAGACGCTCCCCGCCAATCTGGAGAGGGTCATCGTCCTCGACACAGACATCACCTTCGCCACCGACATCGCCGAGCTGTGGGCCGTGTTCCACAAGTTCAAAGGTAATTAACTGCGGCCCTTTTCTCCCTTCTGTCTCTGAAGGTGTCGGCATGCCGAGAATAGTAATTGCCATTTTACGAAATGCGTGGTGCACTCTTAATGAGGTCATGTTCGTGAAATGGATAAGGAATCACAGGTTCGGTTGAGGAGTAGGTCTCTTGGCCTTTGGATTTGCATTGCATTTCTTTAGTGAATGAAGAGGGAAGGGCTGTGTTCCTGGGAAGAAACCATGGAGGTGCTTTGTATGGGATAGGTACCCATTGCGTATATTTGTATGCGGATAGTGGAGTGCTGGCCTACCTATGCGGAGATGCACCTTTATTGGGTTTCTCTCTTTGTCAGAGGAGACTTTGATTGCAGAGAAAGCCTGGGAGGTGATGGAGAAGCATATTGATTAGGGAGGGTTTGGAAATGTTCTTAGGGCCTGTGCTTTCATTCATGCTGCGGTTTGTTATTTTAAAGGGGCATGTACGTTTACGAGATGTTTCCTATTAGCGATAATGGTAGCTCTGCCATGGCCTCGGTGTATGTGAGGGTATCTGGTGGGAAATCGTGAGCTCGATAGGTGTGCCCCAGTGAGAGCAGTGTCAGGTTAGCACAGATCTCGGGCTGTTATGTTAACCTCCTTCTCCCAGATGTCTTCCTTCAATTGCCATATCTTAAAAATTCTTCTATGTGTAGACAGATACAACAAGAGGGAATTTCGACGAAGAGATTTTTCTTCTTTTTTTTTTTTTTTGAGTGTGTGTTGTTGTTGTTTTTTTTAAAAAATTGCACTCTGGCTTCTGGGTTTAACATTCCTCTTCCTGCTTCTATAACTCCCTATCCTGTGAAGGTGAGATGCCCCTTAGTGATTTTAAATGACCGCATTTTCATAAATCACCGGGTATTCCAGTTGGTTTCTCTTTCCATTCACGGAACAGAGAGGGCCATTCCTCACCTACCCTGGTCTCTGCTTGCTTTCTTCCTGTGTTTCTTAGCTCTGGGCTAACTGACAAAAAGTCCTCAGCATGTCACCTGGGCGACACTCTGACCCTCACACTCTTTCCCTTGTCAGGATCAAAACTTACTTTCCCATCCTTGTCAATAAGGACACTGATAAAGACATCATTTAGCACAAGTGCTGACGCTGAGTGTGTCTCAGCTTCCTAATCTCTTCATAGACTGCGTGGGTCTCTCTGATTTTGCAAGTAAACCGAAGCCTGGCGGAGGCCAGCTTCTGCTCAGAGTTGAGACCAGAAAGCACCTGGGTGTTGGCTTCCGAATGCAAATTCCCCAATAATTTCTGCTTGTTTTTCTGATCTAATTGAACTCCTTGGGGGCAGGTTTACGGATAATGAGATAATATTTTATTCATACTTTTATGCTGATGTTCCGTATTCAGTGATGTGTTATTCAACAGGCACTTCCTTCATCCCTGCTGGATGTGGGGCGGTGCATGGACAGTGATGGGAGTGAGAACTACCACTTCTCCTGACGGGGTCAGAGAAGGCAGCTGGGAGGACCCCACGGAGGAGGCGATGGGCCTTGGGTACCATCATGCTGGATAGGAGTAGTGATGGTGCGAGGTAGATGCCCATATTCCCCTTTGAACTGGGAGGCTCCCTGCAGATGGCCCCCAGCCATCAGCCTTGTTTGAGGGTGGCCTCAGGTGAGGAGAGTCATCTGCCTGTGGCCACGCCCCCTTCCTGGAGCACCAAGTGTCACACAAAGACTGATGATGTAGACTCTTTAAAAAAAAAACAACATATATATATATATATATATGTATATATGTATATATTATTGACTAGAGGCCTAGTGCATGAAATTCGTGCATTGGGGGTGGGTGGTCCCTCAGCCCAACCTGCCCCCTCTCACACACTAGAAGCCCTCAGGAGATATCCTACTGATGGCTCACCCCTGGCCTGTCCAAGGCCCAAGACCTTGGCCAGGGGACCCCCAGCGATCACCCTGCGATTGGGCCGATGGGTGGCTCCGCCCCAGCCCCAGCCTGCCCAAGGCCAGAAAGCCTCTGGCCAGGGCTTTCCTGCTTTGGGCAGCAGCCATCTTGGTTGGGGTTAATTTGCATATTGCTCATGATTGGCTGTTGGGCATGGCTTATGGATGTAGTAAAGTTGTAGTCAATTTGCATATTACTCTTTTATTAGATAGGATTTTTTACAGAGAGGAAGAGAGAGGGATAGAAAGTCAGAAACATCGATGAGAGAGGAACATCGATCAGCCGCCTCTTGCACACCCCCCACTGGGGTTGTGCCCGAAACCAACATACATGCCCTTGACCGGAATTGAATCTGGGACCTTTCAGTCTGCAGCCCACTGAGCCAAACCGGTTTCGGCTGATGAGTGTAGACTCTTGCAGGAGCAGCTATAGTCTCCATTGGGACTGCCCTGCGGTTGGTTTTCTCTCTCTGCCCAGCCCTGCTTTCTTCCCTTGGCTCTCATAGCACTGCTCCCAAGGGTTCTTCCTAAATTAACCTCCCACACTCGAACCCCTTGGTCAGAGTCGGCTCCCCAGAAATCCAACCCGAGTCTGCACTCACGGCTGCAAGTCTGCCTGGGAGAATAGATGTAACTTGGCAACATCACTGGTGCAGTGGTCACTGGTTACTGCTGGGAAGGCACATTTCTTCTGGCTGCTGGGCCCTGCCAGGGAGCAGTGGGTTCTGCAGCCATAACCACCCTCCTATACCCGTGGCGCTAAGTCCTGGTTTCAGCTCTGGAAGGCAAGACTCTCAAGGCTCCTGCTGCCCCCAGAGCTGGTCCAGGGTTTGGGCTCCGCGATTCAAGGCCTTTCCCCGGCAGAGCAGAGAGTGTGGGCCAAGGTCAGGACAGGGGCAGGGCTGCATTTTGCTTGTTTGTTCTTTAGGTTTATTTCCAGCATTTGCTAGGCGCCCACTGCACAGAGGAATGTATCGGATGGTGTTCTCACCTAAAACTGTCCAGCGTGGCACGTGCCTTCCGGGAGCTCACAGACAAGGCCAGCTTTGTTACAGTTTTGTCTGTCTGCAGCCAAGGAGGATAAAAACATCTGGAGTTTTCCCAGGCTCACCCTACTTTTGGGAAAACATGGAGGTGAAAAAAATGACAAGTGAGCTCTTTTTTTCTCTCCATGTGGCAGTCTTTTGTACAAATTTCTGTATGTGTGTGGGGTTTTTTGTTTTTGTTTTTTGGTTTGTTTTGTTCTTGTTTTTCTAAATCGGACCAATTAAAAGTGAGGTCATGTCCCGGAAGATTCCCTTAGGACAGACCCACAAACACAGAACTTTCCGATCCAAGACGGAGACTTCCCCTCTCGTGACGGCGATGGCCGTTATCATCCTTCACTGTAAACATGCTGAGTGACCTTGATGCAATTGGGCCGTGTTAATCCATCTTCTCTGAAGAACAACTTGCTGTCTGGACTGCAGCGCTGCTGCGTGCAGGTCACGGACACCCATGACTCCTCACCGGTGCCGTGAAACCCCCCTCTCCTGGGTCACTCTATGGAGAGTCCAGTAAGAAGCCATTTAGTTGGGGCTTACTCCCATTCTCAGCCTCTACCATGGCAGCATTGGGGTTGCCTAGAGGGGATGTCCGCATGCTCCCTGATCCTTGACTTCACCTAAGTGGCAAACGCCTCCCTCAGCAGCCTGCATGCTTAGGGAGCCAGCTCCAACCCATGGAGCTATTTCAGAGCCACTAATTCTCAGCAGAAAGATTCAGACATGCCATTGAATTCGGAGTTGCCCCTTCAGTCCTATTGACTGAGCTTACTGGTTTTCTGACTGTTAGGGATGGTGCAAGAAGAAAATAAGCCCGAAATAAAGCCAGTCAGAGAAAAACAAGTATCACGTGATCTCACTCATATGTAGGATCTAATGAACAAAATAAACCAATGAACAAAAATAGATCCAGAGACATAGAAGCATCAGACAGACTGTTGAACCTCAGAGGAAGGCAGGAGAGGATGAGTGGGTGGGAAGAGGTCAGCCAATGAACTTGTATGTATATATGCTTAACCCATGGATACAGACAATAGGGGGATGAAGGCCTGGGGCAGGGTGTGGGGGGGTATTGGCAAGCTGGCAGAGCTCAATGTGGGGGAAAGAGGACTTATGTAATACTTTCAACAATAAAGATTAAAAAATAATTTTTGAAAAAACAATAAAACAAGCCCAGTCCCTACCTCATATGAGTGTATATATGAGTGGGGAAGATACTCAACAAAACAAAGTGAAATAGTACAGTAGACAGTGACTGGTTTTTTGTTGGTGGTGATTTTAGGAAATTAGAGAAAGGAGATAAGGATGCCTGTGTGCCCATGTGTGCACACGTGTGTGTCATTTTAATGTTCAAATAGAGTGGGAATGAAAGGTCTTACAAGAGATGTAACATTTAAGCAAAAATCTTAAGAAAGTGAATATGCCAGGTGTGAAGGAAGAGTGGAATTGTGGGCTGGGCACATGCAGCAGCAGGCTGAAATTTCAGAAGTTGTGTAACCTGCTTGTTTGGGGAATAGAATGGAGGTTAGAATGGAGCAGAGGGAGCCCGGCTGCGGGCGGGATTGACTAGGTCCGATCATGGGGTCTCCTTTTTAGGGCCTGCGAGGATTTTGCCTTCCCCTTGGGTGATATGAGGAGCCATGGTATGGCTTTGAGCAGGGTCACTGATCTGTATTTTCAGTGGGTCATCCTGGCTGCCCTTTTGAGAGGAAGACGAAGCAAAAGCCATCGAAGAAACTAATCAAACAGGACAGTCGCGTTGTTGGCTGAGACCGGGTGGGTCAGCAGAGGTGAAAGAGACCATCCTGTTAGTGATGCATTCTGCAGGTTTCATCATGGGAGGTTCTGGTGATGGGATCCAGGACGAGACACTGATGGGAATCTCAGGTGACCCCCGGGGGCTAGAGTGTGCGACTGCATTTGCAGATGAAGGACAGAGAAGCATTCAGGTTATAGGGAAAGAACAGGAGTTCGGTTTTGGGCACTTCCCTGTGGAATGGCTGATCTGGAATCCACATGGCATGGTGAGCAGGCAGGCAGATAAATGAGTATTTGTGAGGCCAAGGGACAGTAACAGACATTTCTTAAGTACGTCTGTTGCAGGCACTGGGCTGGAAACTTCTCACATTTAAGAAGCAACATTTTAAAGCAGGCCCAGGAGAGGTTAAAGAACATCTCAAGCTCAGAGAACCATTGCCCAGCAGGACTGGGCCCCAAGCTGTTTGGCTTCCAAGTCTGTGCTCTTTCTGCTGCCTCCTGTTTCCCGTCCAGGCTTCCTGATGTGTGGGGAAGGTGTACCCACTGGCCTGGGAGACAGAGTCTGCATCTAGTTCCAGGGTGGCTGCTGCTGATCCTGTTCCCACATGACCTCTTAGTGCCCCCAGACTTGAAAATTATATTTGATTTTAGCCATCTGGGGAAGCTGTTGGGGAGGCAGAAATAATAAATATGCACCGAAAACTTCAAGCTTTTGGAAGAAAGCCATCCACACTAATAAAAGAGTAACATGCAAATTGACCGTACCGTCACAATACCCACCAGCCAATCAGGAGTAAGTATGCAAATTAACACAGCAACGGTGGTGGATTAATTAGCATACACAGGTGCAGAGTGGCTGCGGGGAGAGGGGGCGTGGGACCAAATACACAGGTGTGCCGAAACCGGTTTTGCTCAGTGGATAGAGCATCAGCCTGTGAACTAAAGGGTCCCAGGTTTGGTTCCGGTCAGGGGCATGTACCTTGGTTGTGGGCACATCCCCAGTGGGGGTGTGCAGGAGGCAGTTGATTGGTGTTTCTCTCTCATCGATGTTTCTGACTTTCTATCCCTCTCCCTTCCTCTCTGTAAAAAAATCAATAAAATATATATATATTTTTTAAAGACACAGGTGTTCTGCACCATCCCAGCTGCTCTGGGATCTGGGCAGAGTAGGAAGGCAGAAAGGCAGCTCTAGGCTGGAATGGAAAGGCAGCTCCCACCCGCGTGAAGGCAGCCAGGGAAAGGAAGTCTCATTCTTGTACAAATCTTCGTGCATCGGGCCTCTAGTACTACATATTCAAGATAGTATTGTTAGGTTGAAAGGCAAAGGCCTTCCTGTGGGAAGAGCATGTTGCCATAGTGGGAAGTTCTGGCCCCCAAACAGAACTATCGAGCATGGATAGGCCTTCCCCTTCTCACCCTCCCAGAGCCATGGAGGGGAGGGGTGTCACACAGTGGGTATTTGTCAGGACCTAGCAGACTCACTGTGGACTAATTTCAGCTAACATTTTTAAGTCCTTCACTCTGTGCCAGCTGCTCTGTTAAGCGTTTTATGAGTAGACTCATTTAATCCTCACAACACTGCCGAGAAGTAATTACTGGTAATGTTCCTGCTTGCAGGTTTGCTAGGCGATGCTTAGGGATGCAGCGTCGCTGGCCCTGTATCTCAGCTCTTAAGTTGCACAGCTGGGATTTGAACTCAGGGCATCCAAATCCAGTGCTCTTTCTGACACAGCAGACTACACTCCTCAGAAGAGGAGGTGGTGGAGCTTGGAGCCTCTTGGGAGAAACCAAAGTTAGATAGATGGAAGGACTCCAGTGACCATGGAAACCGGGGTGGAGAGGGTGGAGCTAAACTGACACAGGCATTCGGAAAACAGAGGCAAGATCCGAGGCAGAGAGAAGCATGGCGTTCCCAGGGTCTGAGAGATAAAACCTTGGTTTCCAGAATTGGAATATCACTGAATTTTATTCCTGGCCACCTGGGTGGGAGAGGTTTTAGTTATTTTCAGATTAATTTTGAAGTAGATCTGCCTTCTCCTAATATATTAGAAACTTAATTCAACTTCCCCAAACCTCTTTTGTTGGTTGTTATTCTATAACATGAATAATTCCCCTATAAGCTTTACTTGAGCAATAAGCCAGGAAATGGCTCTGGCCTCTGCTGAATAAATGATACTCCCCTTTCTTTTCCCCTTTCTTCTTTTTCAGCCTGAAACTCCTGAAAGTCAGGGGAACAGAAGCCTGCCTGCTTCCTTTTCTTCCCCTTCCCTGCCCCCTTAACCCCCCTTCCTTTCTGGCCTGCCTCCCTCATCCATTCACTCATTCCTTCTTTCATTAATTCAGTCTCTTTTGAGCCCCTGGGTCTGCCCTGGGGTTAAAATGCTAATAACGCTGATTTTTGTGACCTGCTCACTCCCTGTGTGTCAGGCATGGACCTGTCTCATTTAGTCTTTAACTACTTTGCTTAAGGTCAGACAGCAAGTGAGTGGATTGAAGCTGGGCTGACCCCAGGCTGACCCCAGAGCCCACTCTGTTAACCTCTAGATCCTAGGCCCTGCTGAGCACACAGTCACTTTAGAGCAAGCATGTCAAACTCTCAGCCTGCAGGCCCCAGGCAGCCCACAATGAATATTTTTGCAGCCCAGCAAATATAATGGTGTGAGCAGTTATTTACAACTAAAGGCCCAGTGCACAAAATTTGTGCACTGGTAGAGTCCCTAGAGGCTGCCAGCAGGGGCCTTCCTTCATTCCATGCCACCCCCTGATGGTCAGCACACATCATAGCAAGCGATCAAACTCCCAGTCGATCAAACTCCTGAGGGGACACTTTGCATATTAGGCTTTTATATATATAGACTAGAGGCCCGGTGCATGAAATTTGTGCACACGGGAGGGGGTGTCCCTTACCTCAGCTTGCACCCTCTCCAATCTGGGACCCCTTGAGGGATGTTCGACTGCCCATTTGGGGCCGATCCCATCTGCTGGAAATGCTCATTTCCAGATCTCTCCCCCTCTCACTGCAGTAATTCCCTTCAAGTCTTTGCTCTGATCTCAGTTTCTTGGTTGGTTTTCCCTTCCCCCTTTCATCCTGCAGCCCCAACACCATCTCATCCTGCTCGCCCTGCATTCTTGTTTTTCATATTGCTCATCACCATCTAACCTAGTTTATAAATACTTATCAAGCCAGCTGCTCTGCCGACCCGGGTACTCAGGCATGGCAGCCTTCCTTTGGTTACTGTGTGTCTTTCCTGCTGATGCCTGAACTCTGAGAAGGCAGGGATATTCACCACCTTATTCTTGATGTACTCCTGGTAGCTAGAACAGTGTCTGGCAGAGATCGGGCACTCCTTAACTATTTGCTGAATAAACAAACAAGGAAAGCAGGTGATTCCAGGTGATTTGAGCAGTGGGTATTGCAAGAGAAGTAGGGAGGGTTTTCTGAGCTATGGTTTGAGTTTTTCCCTAAAGTAATTGAAAGAGAGTTCAGAATTTCTGGTACAGAGGAGTAGGCCCAGACTTTCAGGTGTGGACCGAGACCTCGGCTGCAGGGTGGGGGATGATCGAGAGCTGAGGCCAGGAATCAGCACCTTGAAAGAAAGTGTTGGCAACCAATAGGAGGTTGCCTAATGCACAAGTCCAAGCAGGGTATGGCATTGGCCCATGTGTAGCAGGACACTGCCCTTGGGGTCCAGCAGAGGGCAGAGACTAGGACCAACTTGAAATAGAGTGGTTAGGTAGCTTTGGGTGACAAGTCCCATTTTGGACTTGCAGAGCAAGGACAGAAGGGTCTGGATCTTAAAACAGGTCTGGGCTGGAGGTATCTTTAGGTGCTGCCATTTTGGGAATGAAAGTAGAGCTTTTGGTATTAAAATAGATGTTCTCACCGGGTTATTACAGTTTTCTTTTCTGGATTTTTAGGTGTGATGCATTGTGGAGCCAGAGGTGGTAACCTGTGCTCCTGGCCCAGAAGGAAGGGCAGCTGGGCTAACTGTCTCTAGTAGATCACCAAGTGGGTGGTGCAGACTGTCACCAGCAGGTGCACAGGCTGTCCGAGGCCTGATTGGGAGCTGGTATTGGTGAGCTGTGATTGGCTGGGCCAAGCACAAAGGCTGGGCGAGGCGTGATTGGCAAGCTGTGATCGACTAGGAGGTGGAGCCAAGCGAATGCTGAGCAGGTTCATCAGAGGAAGGATCACTGCACTTACTCCCATGGTGTCAGGAGCCCCTGATTATGCAGTCCGTATCCAGGGAGACAGAGATGCCCAGGCTTTTCCTTTGGATGGACCCCCACCCGCTTACCATCTTTCTAACCTCGGCACTACTCAAATCTCTGAACTTCTGTTTCTTAACGGCAAAATGGGAACCATAGTATTCCCAGGGCACTGCTGTGATCCCAAAGGGAGAGGCTACACACATCAATGTCTTCGCACAACACCCATCTCAGAGGTCACCCCTACCGTGTTCAGCTGCAGTTGTTCCTAATCTTATAGTCATTTTGTTGCCGTCACAATAAGGCATCTATCTACCTACCGAAAAGATTCTGGATGGGTTGACCTTGAGAGTAACGGAGTCGATACTAGTCCTCCATGGATAAGGAAAGCTCCCCAACTATACACTCCATTGGGATGGAGGAGGCGGGTCTGGGAGGAGGCCCATGTGAGAGTAAGAGTCAGGGTTCTGTCCGAGTTGGAAAGAGCAGGCCTCAAATCTCAGTGGGGAGAGCACAGGCATGGAGTCTGACAGCCCCAAGAACTGTCCCATGCACCTTCCATGTGAGCTTCTCAATGGGAATAATATTTTGGAAGCAAAATATGCAGTGCACCTAATACTTTGCAGGTATTTTTATATCATCTCAGTTCTCCGAGGCAGAGTTTTCACATTGTATGGTTTCTGAAATTGATGTGATTTATAGAAGCAACTTGACAGATGGTCTTTTTCTCCTTGATATATCCAACAAAGAGTGGCCTCTCGGAATCCAGAGGAGATGCGTCATTATCTGTATTCGTATTATTTCCCTCATTGATCCTTTTATCTTGCCATGTGGGTGGAAGCTGGAGAGCCGGCCGGGCTCTAGACGGAGGAAGGAAGACCTGGATTGGGAGTCTGATTAGGTCAATGAGGAAGAATTGTAGGGCGCTCCTTGTTTACCTTTCATGGCATGACCACAGGCTCCCAGACATTTGTGCTGTTGCTACTTTTGGTAACTACATCTCTTGTTGGACAGGTGGCCACCTCCTGATGGGCCCTCCCGCTGTGGAGACCAATGTCTTATTTTCTGAAAGTGAACCTTTACTGATATTGTGGACATGGAGAGAGGGGAGGTTAAGTGGAACAGAAACATTTTAGGTTTTTAAATTTCAGGAAGAGATATTGGAGAGCTTAAGCATTAAACCCAGAACTTCAGGACGCTGCTCTGCCCAGATGTCTTCTCTTACTCATTCAGACATTAGATAAATATCTGTTGAACATCTACCATGACTTGACACAAGATATGCAAGTGATGCTCTCTAACACTCAGTCCATTAGAAATTCATGTGACTAACTCATCCTTCTTTGAGAAAATCAGAGACTTCTGGGAACATTTCAGGGTTGCTTGCCAGTGGTGTGAATTATTTAGGTAGGTTGTTTTGCCAACATTTGCTGATATCAGCTCCCTGAGTTATATAGCACTTGTGGATGCATAGAGGGGTGGATCTAGCCTACTGAATTATGAGGGAAGGGAGGGTGAGAGAGCAGGCTGGGACCAAGTAAAGGCACAGGGTACTCAGCAGGGGTTACAGTTGAGAGTCAAGTACAGAACAGATAGTGGAGGCAGGAAAGAAGCAAACACCTGTTGAATGAATTGAGGGGGACAAGGACAAAGCCCATCTTTGGAGTCATGTGCTCAGTGGAGATACTTTTTTTTTTCTTGTTTGCTCTCCAAGTGTCTTGGCTAAAAGGGCCTTACAATGCGGGTGAGTTCTATCGCGGTCTCTGGTAGCAACACGTCTAATTGGATTAATGGGCATGTGAGAACCAAGCGGTCATCTGATGGCCACGAACCACTGTGTTCTTCAAGCGGTGATTCTGAGTTGCAAGATGGAGGTTGGCGATCAGACTTAGAACCACTTGTTGGGTCTTTCCAAGTTGCAAGGGTCCACGGCCCACTCCTGTTTCCCAGGCACAGCTTGGACACCCCGAATGGCGCAAGCATCAAGGTTTTCCTGCAGATTTCTCCATGTTGGCACTATTGACACTTGGGGCGGCATCCTGTACACTGTGGAATGGTTAGCCTTGTCCCTGGTCTCTTCCCACTACCCCAGTTGTGATAACCAAAACTATGTCAGGGCATCACCATGTGACCCCTGCGGGCACAGTCCTTCCCTGTTGAGACCTCCTGTTGCCTCTGGTTAATCCATTGTGATCATCAGGCATTAGGGGTGGCATGGTGTTGGTCTTAAGTGGTTGATAATGAAATTAAATGGGGACATTCTACAGCTTGTGTGTCATTTCATAACTTGGAGCACCCTGACCACGTGCTGTCTGCATGACTTTCTGAACCAGCCCTGGGTTCAGGCTCCTATGGGGAGAGCTACTGACATTCTTACTCCTCTCGACTCTACTCCCCATTAGCCTCACTGACACTAAGACTGGGAATTTTTTCTCCTGGAGCCACAGTTGACCAGTGGTAAAGAGCCTCTTTCAGATGATAAATAAACGCATTCATTTCTCTGGACCTGGAAGCATCCATGGTCCTAAGGGAAAGCCATGATTGAGTTAACCAGGCTCAAAAGCATCCGCATCCATAGAAGGCCACGGATTCGGTTAGCACCCACTGGAACTTAAGAGCTTTCCTCCAAATGACGAGAGGGACCCACTTACTGCTCATCTGCCCTCTCCCGAAGAGAGGAGAGCGCGTGTGTCACTCTGTGACCAGCACAAGGACACCAATGTGTTCCCTCCTAAGTGCATATGCATAGATTATTAGCAGCATCTACTATATGACAAGGGCGGACGTGGCCTGTCCGGGAAGACAAATAGCTGTTCTCTCCTCCATGCAGTGCGCTGGGCTCGCCCATCTGGAAGACTGCAGTGGGCAGGGTGTGTGTGTGCAGGCTCCTTATTGAGATGGATGGGGCAGCATCAGAGGGACGCTGTCAGCCAGCCTAGGCCCGGGTGGAACACCAGCTTTCCCAGAAGCAGAAGGATGTTCTTTTAACAGGCATCTCCATTAGAGACGGAAGCTCTGGTGTCCTGTTTCCTTGTTTGCCATTTGTTGAATCTTAGGGGCAAAGAAAGCATGGCAATTTGGGGCCTTGTTTCTTTACTGCTCAGATATCAAAAGAGACCCAGGTCATATCCATGATAGCAGAAACATAAGATTAAAAAGAAGCTTCCTCAAACCTGGCCAATAATTCTCTTTAAAAAAAAAATAAATAAAGATGTGATACTATCCTGTAAGAAAAGGAGGCATCCATGAAGGGCTGAGGGGATGTGGGGGAAGGAATGGGAGGGTTGATTGGCAGGGATGGTTTAAGTTTTAAAAAGTTGGCTCTCAAAAGAAATTTCATGCCTTATACCGTTGATATTTAGCTCTGTTGACTAATGAGTTTGCCGACCACTGGTCTAGATGGAAGAGGAAGGTTTGGGACCCTATTTACTCACGAGTATAACCTAAATTAAAAATCTGACCTACAGCCCTAACTGATTTGGCTCAGTGAATAGAGCATTGTTCTGCGGACTGAAGGATCCCAGGTTCGATTCCAGTCAAGGGCATGTACCTTGGTTGTAGGCACATCCCCGGGGGTGGGGGGGTGCAGGAGGCAGCTGATCAATGTTTCTCTCTCGTGGATGTTTCAAACTATCCCTCTCCCTTCCTCTAAGAAAATCAATAAAATTTATATTTTTAAAAATATGACCTACATGAATCTCTCCTTGGCCTTCCCTCTGCACATGCCTAAATGTCTCTTCCCTGAGAACGGAGCCGCTGCTTGGGCTCTGTCCTGGACTTTTGTCCTCATTTGGCCTAATTAGCCGTACCATCCTTCAAGCTTATGAGGGGCGTGCTTTCCTGGGACGTCAATTCAAAGAGAAGTCAGTGTTTGTCACAGTAGAAGGGCACACGTTGGAAGAGAGATATTCTTCTCCGTCTGGTACAGGAGCAGCAGGAAACGAAGGAAGTTCCAGAGCAGCTTCACGGATGGGATGGATGGGCACCAGCCTACCAAAAATGACCCGGAAGGGAGCTTAGAGATGGGGAACTAGCTCAGGGCTTTTCCTGGCAGAGGTAGAGAAAGGCCCAGGAGGTCTTCGATTTGTGTGGGGTTGAGTCGCCTTCAGCAAGCCACGCTACCTTTTTGATCCAAGGATGTCTGTCCAATGACTGTTCGTTGAATGGCAGGGGAAGGAAGGAATGAGTCTGTAAAATAAAGGGCTTTGACTGGGTGGCCTCAGTGCTGCTTTCAGGTGCATGAATCCTACCCAGATTCCCACAGTCAGAGGCAGCAGCACACCCCATGGAGGAAAATCACTTTGCAACCCTCATGCCTGCATTGATCTGCTCATGAACCCTACAGATTCTGGCTCAAGGTATCCCAATCCAGACCGAGTAGATGCTAAAAATGAGTGATTAAATAAATTAAACCAGGTCTTCAGCCTCTGTGACTCTGAGTTCTCCCCCTCTCTTCTTCTCCCCTTCCTCCTGCTCCTATAACGTAGCACCTTGCAAATACCTCGGAGTCACCAAGGGGCCTTGGACACAGAGGGTAAGTCCAGGCATGAAACTAAGGCAGGAGTGGAGACAGTGGGTGACCTGCTGGCTCAGCCTGGCCAAAATCTCAAAACATAACACTCAGCTTCCAAACCAATGCAGATTCCAGCCTTGTCTCTGGAGAGAGGTGTGGAGGCCATTGCTTTGGGAGGCAGGCTTTCGAATCCCCCTTGATGCCTCCCACAGAAGCGCACAGTAGGTGCTCATCCCCAGTGTTTCTCTGACCTCAGTTTCTGAAGATGCATGGATAGCCCATCACACCTGCTCTGTTTTGTTGTGTGTTTTTTTAATTGGGGGAAAGAAAATGTTTTCTTTGCAGAACCATAAGAAGAGAATTGCAGACAGGACACGGGCAATCAGGCAGCATAAAGATGCCTCCTGGGCATTATTGTGATGGTGGCAAACTTTGTCTCCAGGCCCCGAAACAAAACTTTACCAGACCTTTCGAGCATAGACTGCCCTGCCATGGGCATCACTAAGGCCCAGGAGCCCCGTGCTACGTTGATGCGTGTGTGTGTGTGTGTGTGTGTCATGAATAAAACAACGCGTGTTCGTATCACAAAGGAGAAACAAAACTCCTGTATCTCTACTACTAGAGTTGAACGTTGTTAATATTTTAGTGAATTTCCTCTCAGGTGCTTCTTTGCGCATAGAAAATGGCTTTTTCTTTCATGTGAAATTGCGATCGTATTATGCTACTGTTTGTATATCAGGGTTTTTCTTCCTAACTACAGATGGCAACCATTTTTCCCGTGTTTGGCCCTGAGTCATTTTTATGCTTCTTAGTATTCCGTGGCATTTGGCTGCGTTATTATTTGTCTCTTCAGGCCTCTGTTTCGCAGTCTTGGGCTATTTCCAACCATTTTCGGGATTCTAAAGAATCGCAAAATGCTAGTCCTCTTCTTTGCAAGGCTGTGGCCCTGAGGCTGTAGCTGCCCCGAGCTCAGCAGTGTGGTGTCTTGGCTACAGAAAGAGTCAGATGGCCCGGCCGGCATTGCTCAGTGGTTGAGCATCCACCCATGAGGTCACCAGTTAGATTACCGGTCAGGGCACATGCCCGGGTGGCGGGCTTAATCCCCAGTAGGGGGTGTACAGGGGGCAGCCTGTTGATGATGTTTCTCTCTTACCCATGTTTCTGTGTCTCTATTCCTTTCACTTCCTCTCTCTCTAAAGAGAGAGACCTTGGATGGGCCAGTTAACTTCTCTGTACATTCCTCATACGAAGACCAGGCACCTCCCCTTCTCTGCTGTTTCCTGGAGGCTGGCCTAACGAGTGGTCCAGATTACCTACCTCGCTGTTCCCTTCACTTCTGCCAAATGCAGGTGTCTTCCAGCTAGAACCACCTGGGACTCTTTAAGAAGGATGCCCTCTGACCAACCAAGTCAGAATCTGTAGTCGAGGCCCCGGATGTCCACATTTTTACAGGCTCCGGATATAACGCCAAGGGCCGCCAGCGTCCACTCCCTCCCCGAACATCACCGAACCGGGGTCCGCTGGCGGCTGCGAGAAAAGAGGCCTCGAGTCTCGGCTGCTTTCTTCGCACGGCTGGTGGGTTGGGCAGCGTTTGGGAAGACATGTTTGCGGACAGGATTAAAATCCTGGCACTTGTGCCTCCCAAGGAAAAGTACCAACCTCTCTATTTTGTGTCAAGAGCTCAAACAGGGATCAAAAGACAACCCGGCATCACAAATACCAGAAAAGGTCAGGACCGGGCCGGTCGCAGAACAGAGCACAGGCTGCCCAGCGGCCGTTGGTGCTTGGTCAGCGCCAGCTTTGAGCTGGCAGAGGGGGACTTGGCAGGGCCCTGCCTGGCGCATGGTGCCTGCCACAGAACGGTGGCTCCTGTGGCTCTGTGGCCATTTTCTCAGCGGTCCTTCTCTGGACTCATTAGTGTAGCTAGCATGTGGTTATTTTGTAACTTGCTCCGCAAATATTCATAGGCAGGAAAGGGGACAGGACGGGGAAGCATAAATGTGTACTGAGCTCCTCTTGTGCTGAGCTCGTAAATGTGTGCTGGGCTTTCCCAGGATGGAAGGACTGGCCCCGCACCCCTGTCCCAGGGCCTATTGGTACAGCTGACAGACCTGAGGTTACAGGGCCAGCAAGTGGCAGAGATGGAAATTTTGTCCCAATCAGCAAAACTTCAAAGCCTTCATTTTTTCCTCAGGACTACACATCTTTTAAAAAAAAAAAAAAATATATATATATATATATATATATATATATATATATATATTTTATTGCTTTTTCACAGAGAGGAAAGGAGATGGATAGATAGTTAAAAACATCAATAAGAGAGAAACATCAATCAGCTGCCTCCTGCACACCCCCCACTGGGTATGTGCCCACAACCAAGGTACATCCCCTTGACCGGAATCGAACCTGGGACCCTTCAGTCCACAGGCTGACGCTCTCTCCACTGAGCCAAACCGGTTTCGGCAGGACTACACATCTTAAGAGTGCTGGGTGTTTCATTAGGCCGTTTCTGGGTAATGGGCTCTCGATTGGGACACTCAGAGGAAAATCTCATTGCAGGCTGTTTAACGGCACTTCCACAGGAGTTTGTCAGGTCAGCCCAGGTGATAGGAGACATACCTGAGCAGGTCACTTTCTTCGCTGGGCCCACCTGGGAACCCCATGGCTCCTTTAATAAAAGAGCATCCCACTCCTCAGGGGTGATAGTGGAGACAGTGTGAGATGTAGATGCCCATGGGCTGGGGAGGCCACATGCCAGGCCTCATATGAAAAGAGCTGCAGGAGTCCATTGCCAGGCTCTGCCTGGTATCTAAGTGTGGATGGAGGACCTTCTGTTCTTTTCACACCTTTTAACTGTATCCCACAGAAAAACTACCTTTTACATCACAGTCCAAAAAATAGATGCTCGTGTCTTTATGTGTGTACATCTGTACACGTATATACACACACATACATGCATCCATACACACATCTATACATATATATACATGCATCTATACACACACGTACATATATACACGCACACATGCATCTATACATGTACATACACACATACATTTACATACATATACACACATACAGTTATGCATATATGTGCATATATATATCTAGACAGACACATTGTGTCGATGTGCAACTAAATATCTTCATAAAACAATGAACCTTACTATGTTCATTGAATTTTTATATCTCTTCTAATCTAATTGGCATAATTTAATTTTTAAAATGCTTATCGAAGCCCACTAAATTATTTGCGCAGCCCTCTTATGTATTGCAAGCTCTAGTTTCAAAAACATGGGCCTGGCAGGTCTCGTAAGACGTCTTCTGACTCTGTGTTAGCATTCTCAAAATTCAGCAGAGCTGCCGGTAATCAGAGAGATGGATCATCAACTCATCTTCTAGATCCATGTGCCGGGAGGGGCCGGCTGCCCTCCCGCCCGGCACACCTCCATGTAAATGAGGTCACGTATGTGCCAGTGCCAGGCCCCATGGCTGGCACATAGTGGGGACGCCATACATCTCCTTTTCCTGTCTTCCCCGGTGGGCGTCCTGTTTTGTTCTTCTCAGTTTTCCAAGCCGTTGGTATAATGCTCAGCATGGGGCTCAGGAAATGGATGGGGGGGAGAAAATGCAAAAAAAAAACCCGTGGCTTAATCCTCACCTTGGAAGAAGATTGCAGTCCGCCTTGATGAGGCCACTCATTTATTGATTCACTATCTCCAACTCAGGAGCGTGCATCGGCCTCTGTGTGCCAGGCAAGGGTGGACATGGCAGACACGAAACAATGCTCATGGGAAGAAAGGAAATCCTGTTTCTACGGAATTCCTCTGTCAATGGAAAAGGGGGAGGAAGAAGCAGAAACAGCCGCACTGCTCTCTGGTCATTGCCTGTGCAGAGAACTTAATGGACCGAAGTGCGGCTGAGGCCTTGAGACCAGAGACCCAGTTCGGCTCAGGAAGGACAGGGAGAGATTGCGGAGGGGAGCACACGATGGGGCTTTGAAGGTTAAGTAGGAGTTTCTGAGGAGGCCAAGTAGAAGGGAATTCCAGGCTAGAGGAGCACCCTGGAGGAATGGATGGTCCTGCAGGATGGATTTGGGGCACATGATCATGGCTGCGGCCACAGCCCCATTCCTGGGGGGTGGGGGGCGCGGATGTGCAGGATGCGTAAACCTGCTTTTGCCTTGGGGCCCAAGACTCAGTCTGAATCCCAGCCCTCCTCTTTCTACCTTTGGTAGGCTGACTAATGCCCCCCCAAAGACATCTTCGTCCTAAAACTAACTAATTTCTAAGCAAGAGGGGAGGGGACCACACCTGCTGTGTTCACCACTGTCTCCCCAGTGCATAGCACCCCCGCCCCATGCTTAGCATCCTGTAATTGATTGACAGCTATGGAACGTTGTTTTTAGAGATTCTGAGTCAGGGAGGGAAAGTGAGCACACAGAAGACCGTTTGTGGAGGGAGAGATGACAGGTAGGGAGGCCGGGGTGGCCGCCGCAGCAATCCGGGGGAGAGGTGACTTGGTGTGAGATCCCTCCTGTGGCACTCTGTGCTCGTGCCCTTTAATTCTGTTCTCAGAGAGAGGGAACAGCTGCGGACTGGTCTCTTCTCTACCATTAATTTGTTCCTCAGCCCCCTCTCTCCTGGCAAAATGGCCCAAATCACTCCGGCGTTGCGTTGTTCCGAGCGGTATTTAACGCCCTGCAGATGTGGCAGGCGATGGCGGCCCAGAGGCCGGGCTTGGCTTGCACACATGCTCTTAAGGACCCACGCATCCTAGTTCTTAAAATAAAATGTAAACATGCAATTTACAAAGCATGGCAGATAGACACACCACCTTACTTCCCTGCCTTCCCAACGTCCGCTAAACGGGAAGGAAAGGGATAATAATAAAGAGACACTCACGAGGATGAAGATGATGGTGGAGCAGAACAGCAGACACAGGAGCTGGGATGCAGAGGGAGGTGCAGCAAACAGGTTGCGTGACCTGCTATACCCAGACCCGGCCAATTCCAGAGAGGCTCCAGGCCCCATCCCCCCCTCCCCCCTTGCACACACACAGGCAGAATGGAGCAGGTCTGAATATGGGCCTGGTGGCCGGTAGTCTCTATAAGAAACACCTGGAGCCCTGCCCCTTCCTGCAGCCCCCGCAGCCATGGGATCCCCTGCCTGCACAGTGCCGGGGCCTCCCCTTGCAACACTGCACCCGTGCTATTTTGGATACACACCATCGTGCACAGGTGGGGTTGGGCATCCAGAATGAAATAGGGAGATGGCCAGAAAGTCTGCGCCCTGGGCCCCCACCTCTACTTGGGGCTCAGAAGACTTGAGGCTGTTTCGTAGCTTCCAGACCAGACATTGTGCAGTGTCTGTTGGGAAACAGCTGACCCAAAAGTCTGGTTCTGACGTTGAAGCACCAGCTGTGCTCCTGTTAGATAATTCGAAGTTGTCACTCTGGGCCTCCCACCCTTCTCCCTGGGCTCTGAGTGACTGGGGCTGGGACTTGGTTCCCATTTCAGTATTGCCAGTGGCTCCTGAGAGGTTCCCCAAATAGGGTGTTGGAAAGAAACGGAGGCTGCATCGAAATTCATCGCAGGATTGTGTGCTCAGACGGCTTTCTGGATCCTCTTGGCACCCATCATGCTTCAGGCCCTTCCATGGAGTCCCTGCCTCCCAGGTGTGCAGCCTCTGCCACCTGCCTCCTCTGGGAGGGCACTCGCCTGACCAGATAGTCTTCCCTCTTCCGGGCACGTTGAGCAAACCTTGTATAAGTCTAATCTGAGGTCCATCTAACTTCCTCTCCCCGAGTTGAGTTCTGTGTCCTGAGACCCTCCTACAGAGCCAGCTGATTCCCGAGGAGCACCCTTCAGTCACTGAAGTTCCTTCCACAGCTGCCTGAGCTGCCCTCCTCCAAGCCAGACAGTCAGGAGTCCTCTAGGGGCAGGGCCCCAAGGTCACCAGAAGAGGTTCTTTGTTCATGTCCAGAAATACATTGTCACCAAAGCTGATGCCTGTTCTGCTGTTCCCTCAGCAAGCCCAGCTCTGCCTGCGAGGTGGCCAGGACCTGCGCTGGGGAGGGGCTCTGTGTCAATTAGAAACCATCCATTCTTCCCCTCTCCCTCCTGTGCCTTCTCTCTCCCTTGTGTGTTTTGTGTACATGCGTGTATTTGTGTGTGTGTGTGTGTGTGTGTGTGTGTGTGTGTGTGTGTGTTTCTTGCTGTAATAGTTTCTTTTGGCCAAGTGACTAGACAGTTCCTTTCTCTTTGGGGTGTCACCTTCCTGTAATGGGGTCAGCATCTGGGCAGATGGCAGTTCCTTCCCACAAGTTGCCAGAGACCTGAGACTGCATGGCGTTCAGAGTTAGGGTCAGGAGGTGGCGCAGGTGGTCCAGGGGCAAGTTCAATCACCTTGATGGAGAAAAACAAGAATCATGATTCCAATTGGCGCTTATCTCGGAAGGGGGTCTCTGAACTGATCTCCATCCCAGGACCACCCACCAAGAAAGAGTCACCTGGGAATATATTCCCCCTGGAAAGATGCTCCCATCGGC
The DNA here is from genome assembly GCA_027563665.1 of Antrozous pallidus. Classification (NCBI taxonomy): domain Eukaryota; kingdom Metazoa; phylum Chordata; class Mammalia; order Chiroptera; family Vespertilionidae; genus Antrozous; species Antrozous pallidus. Next base: position 109,663,320 of record CM050513.1, on the reverse strand, counting down.
CCTGGAGCTGTGCCCCCACGGCCTCACCTGCCTGGCCCTTCCCATGATGGTGTCATTGTCACTGGGCCAGTGTTTCTCAAAGGCGGGTTCCTAGGACCACAGGCATCCTCGGGACAGCGGGTTCCAGGTGTAGCTCCCTGGCCTTTCCTGGGTTTGTCCTTGGGATCTGTATCCTTTAGCAGCTTCTTTGGCGACAGGGATGGTGCCTGGGAGCAAGCCTTGCATCATCAGCTCCTTGCCTGGGGTATTTTTTTAAAGTAAGCGGTAGATTATTTGATTAATTATATACAAAGAGAACAGGTGGAAGCCCAAGAAACCAAAAGGTCTCGTTTTCTAAGAGTAAAGAAAAACAGGATCCATCAGAGTTGTCCTGCAAGGTCAGAATGGCCTGGGGTTTAAGGGTTTTCTGTGTGGGCTCCTCCCAGGGCCCCGCCTGGTGCCCCTGCTCTCCTGGGCCAAGCACCCCAAGGCTGCACTCCGGGTCTGACTCATGGTACTGAATTCTCATCTCAATCCAGACCCTTCATCTGGGCGCCTGCCTGGAATGGGAACCGATGCCCCTGCTGGATTTATCCCTCTGCCAAACACCGCCAAAGCCCCGAGTCCTCTCTGAAGTCCATCCTCCTTTCCCCAAGCAACCTCTATCTGAGAGACCTCTGTCTCTTCAGCAGAGCTCTCCAGAGGCTGTGCGTAGCACTCACTGAAAATGCCCACGTACACATTGGAGTAGGAGCTCAAAGACAGCGACCCTCTGGCCCGGGAGTCTTTCCGGCACAAATGATTGATGGAGTGGTCGGACTGTGATGTCAGCTCTGCCTCCTGGAAACTGACTTTGTCTCCCTGCCTCCGATTTTCTTGAATATTAAGAAGTGAATGTTAAGCGGTGGATCATGCTGTGAATGGAGGAGATGCTAAAAGGTGGGCGGGAGGGCCTTAGTGATCATAGTGTGTAGCATACCGAGCAATGACTTTATTAGGTCATCCTCCAAAGGTGTAAAGATTTTAGTTAACTTTGCTCTGATCCCCCTCACTCCCCCTGCAGGTGTTCATTTACTGGGCCTTTCTTTAAGTATTTTATTAGGTAAACCCATATCTTTTTTTTAATAGCAGCTTTCTTAAGAATTAATTCAGCTCTCATAAAATTTACCCTTTTAAAGTATGCAACGCAGTGATTTTTCAGTGTGTTCAAATATCCAGAGTTGAGCAGCCATCTCCCCTTTCTCATTTTAGAACATTTCATCACCCCGAAATAGATACCTCTTCCCCCTTAGCAGTCACTCTCCCTCGTCCCTGCGGCCAGCAGCTTGGGTCCACCACGAATCCTTTCTGTCTCTAGAATTTGCCTACTCTGGATGTTCTTTTGTGGCTTCCTTCACCAGGCATAAAGTTCAGGATTCACCCATGTTGTACCGTGTATCTTAATTCCTCGTTATGGCCGAGTCATATCCCGTTGTGTGGCTACGCCGTGTTTTAAACGCGTTCATCGGCTGATAGGAGTTTGGCGTGCTCCCACTTGGTTGACTGTCGCGAATGGTGCTGCTGTGACTGTTGGCATATGTGTTTCAGTTTCCCTTGGAAGTAGAATGGAGAAGTCAAAGGGCGACGCCATGCTTCACACTTTGAGCAACTGCCAAACTGTTTTCCAGAGTGACTGTACCATTGGCAAGCCCACGTCTTCGACTTAGTCGTCCGTGCTAAGCATGCCAGTACCACGTGACTTCGCTGAAAGCCAGCTAACAGGGCAGGTGAACCCAGGTGACGGATGTGGAGCAGAGAACTGCTGGGTCTTCCCACCTCAGCAGCCACTCTGGGCACAGTTCAGACCCAGTGGGTGGGTTCGGTATGCTGGGCACAGACATGGAGCAGCTGGCTCTAAGGAGTCTCTTAGGAATAGGATATCCTATATAATAAAAGACTAATATGCAAATCAACCAAACGACGTAACAACCAGTCACTATGACATCCACCGACCACCAGAGGGCAGATGCTCAATGCAGGAGCTGTCTCCTGGTGGTCAGTGTGCTCCCGACAGGAGGAGCACTGCTCAGCCAGAAGCCGGGCTCAGCGAGCGCAGCTGCGGTGGCAGGAGCCTCTCCCGCCTCCACAGCAGTGCTGAGGATGTCTAGCTGATGACTCAGGCCTGCTCCTGAGCCTAGGCCGTCATTCAGACATCCCCCGAGGGCTCCCAGACCGCAGGAGAGTGCAGGCCAAGCTGAGGGACCCCTCCATCCCCCCCAAGTGCACAAATCTTGTGCACCAGGCCGTGTGTGTGTGTGTATTTTTTTTTTTTTTTAATCCTCACCCGAGGATATTTTACCATTGATTTCTACAGAGAGTAGAAGGGAGAGAGGAGGGAGAGAGGGGAACATTGACCTGAGAAAGACACATAGATTGGTTGTCTCCCGCAGGCTCCCCTACCAGGGCTGGGGAACCTGCCACTGAGATATGTGCCCTTGACTGGGAATCGAACCCATGACCTTTGGCCTTCAAAACGACATTCTAATCACTGAGCCAAACTGGCCAGGACAGGATGATATTTAATAGATACATTTTCATGTCTAGGGCCAGCATCCTAATCACATATTCTACATCCCTTGCATTTGTTTCTCTTTATTTTCAGTGACAGGTAGCATTTTATTTGAGAGGCTCTCGCGGGCTGTGGGCAGCTTGTGTCTGTGTGTTTTGTTTTGTTTTGTTTTACTTTATATAATAGTCACAATCAAGCTCTTTAACACCACCGGTCTCTCTTGGGAGGTCACACCTTCTGTGCTGCAGGTTGTGTGGGCGCCGGGGCTCTGGGGCGGCGGCAGCATTTGCATAGGAGACGGCTTCATTGCAGATGTGTTCCTGCAGGCCTCGCTCTTCAAGAATCAGGCCAAGCACATTATAGCTGGAAGGTCAAGGGCTCCTCCGTTCTTGAGGGCAGAGGATGTAGAGACCTTCGGCAGAACGGGGTCAGGTTTGATTCTCCTCTTCTTTCCTCCCGTCCTCATTATTGTTTAGGACGACACACTGCCTAATGGGAAGGTTCTAAACAAAAGATTAAACATGTAGACCCGTGTGAAACCAGGAGATCTGTGCCCTAACTGAATAAATGCTCAGCCACCTCAGTGGTAACAAGCTTGTTGCATTTTAGACGGAATTCTGAGGAGTCTCTCTTGCCTGGTTTGTTTCTTTGCCGCAACCTCTACCAACCAGAGATAAAACAGTGGCTATTCCTGGAGAGAAAGCCCCCCTCCCCTCCCCCAGGAAACTGAGCTTCAGTCCTGGCTTCTGTTTGACTTGAGGTGTTTCTTTTTTGTTTGTATTTTGGGAGGGAGGTAATTTTTTAAAGAATATTTTTATTGATTTCAGAGAGGAAGGGAGAGGGAGAGAGAGAGAGAAATATCAATAATGAAGTAGAATCATCGGCTGCCTCCTGTACGGCCCACAGTGGGGATCCATCCCACAACCCGGGCATGTGCCCTGACCGGGGCGGGGGGGGGGGGGGGGGCGTGGGAACCGACCAAACTGTGACCTCCTGGTTCATAGGTTGACACTCAACCACTGAGGCACCTCGGCCAGGCGACTTGAGGTGTTTTGAGCTCTGCCTTGCAAGTGTGAGTAGATCAGTGACTTCAGGCAACCAGGGAGTGGGGAGGGGCTTTTTCTGACCTCCAGGGGTCACGCCATTTTCATTCTCTCATACTTTATTGGATGAGAAAGATAAGAGCTGGCTTGAAAGACCTCTGTGATGGAAGACACCTGAGGTGATTTGGAAAGGAGAGGGGGGGAAGTGCTGATGGGCCTCAGGATTGAGTCAGAAGCTTTTCCTGCTCAAGTAAGCGAAGGCTGCATCTGATTCGTACTGGTAGCCTTTGAGGAGATTCCATAAGATGACAAGAGTATGAAGAATAAACAAATGGATTAGAAAGGACAGTATTAGCAGTTGCCAGGAAGTGGAGATGATGGGGTGTGGGGGGCAGAGAGCTGCTCTGCTTATTAAGTGGGCAGCACTGGGGAGATGATCGCTGTGATGGAACAGGTCTGTATCTTTTTTTTTTTTTTAACTTTAAGTTCTTTGAAGTATTACATGTCTCCTTTTCCCCCCATTGACCTCTCCCTGGCTGCTCCCACCCCCAGCACATGCCCTCACCCCCCTACTGTCCTAATTATTGGTTATGCTTACATGCATACCGTACATACAAGTCTCTTGGTTGCTCTCTTACCCCACACACACACACTCTCCCACTTCCCACCCTCCCCTGCCTTCCCTCTGAGGTTGGATGGACTGTTCCATGCTTCTCTGTCTCTGGATTTATTTTTGTTCATCAGTTTATGTTGTTCATTAGATTCCACAAATGAGTGAGATCATGTGATATTTATCTTTTTCTGCCTGGCTTATTTCGCTTAGCGTAATGCTCTCCAGCGCCATCTGTGCTGTTGCGACAGGTCTGGATCTTTATTGCTGTGGTCGTTACATGGGTCTGCATATATGATAACGTGGTACAGAACTGTCCACACAGTGTACCCATGTCCAGTTCCTGGCTTGGCTATTGTACCGTCGTCCCTGATGGTGACATCGTTGGGGGAAACGGGATGACGCGTACACGGGGCTCCTCTGCTCTGTTTGGGAGTTTCACCTGCATCTATAATTATTTGAAAAGTGAAAGTTGGTTTGGTTTTTTTTAACCTGGGAGGGAAAAAAGGAAATAGTAATAATGCACACAGAAAAAAGTAATGACAAGGCAGACAGTGCAAATAATGGCATAGCATCTACGTAGGCGTAACCGCTAATAGGCTTCTGGCAAATGGTGACATGAAACCAGCAGGGAGGCCTGGCTGGTGCAGTCGCCCTCATCAAGATTTCCCCAGAGGAAAATGGGTGAGACTCACATCACAGACAATGGGCTGAGCTCAAAGTTATATACAAACAGCCCCTAGAAATTAATATGAGAAAGCCCAGTAGCCATGGTCAGAGAGTCTGAATACATCGTTCGCAGAGGAGGGGATGCAAATAGTTGTTAAACATCAAAAGAGACTTTTCCCTCTCAAAAAGAAAAACAGGTGTGCATATAAAGATATTTCGAGAGACCATGTTTCAGTTGTCAGCTCAGTGGACATCTGTAAGTTTGGCCACACATTCTGTTGGTGATAACTATGGGGAGGGGCCCTCCCAGGTTGGCTGTTCACAAGATGCTTGTCCCCTTTTCACACTAAGATGGTTATAGCTGTCACGTGGCTGCACGTCCCAGCCCCTCTGGCAGGCATGTGAGTACTCTCCAGTGGGATGCGAATAGATGAAAGTGCATGCATGCATGCGTGTGTGTGAGCGTGAGCATGCACGTGTGTGCATGAGTGTGCGTATGTGTATTTGCAAAAATGGCCGCAAGTTTTCTATGCCCATGACCTGCACCATGACTTTGCTGTAGCCCCTTCCAAGTGGAGAAGTCTGCTTGGCTTCTGGGATCTGGACTGCCCTTGTCGCTTCCTTTGACCAGTGGGACAGTAGCAAATATGCCACAGACAGAGACCTGAAGGTGCCTGAGCATTGGGGTTCATCCTCCTGTTGTTCTTGGAAGCCTAATGCCATGTGAGCAAGCGTGGGCCAGCCTGCCAGAGGATGACAGACCGGGGTATAAAAATAGCCATGATTTAGAGAAAAATAGGGGAAGGAATGTGTTGTTGTTTTTTTTAATTTTATTTTAGGAAGCAAAGCCCCCAGGGGAGGGCGGTGTGGAAGCCCTGAGTGCAAAGTGGCACCTGGGAGATGTGTGGGTCTGTCTCTATGATGACCCATCAGGTAACCAGTCTCAGGACCTGTAGCGTGAGGTAGGTTTAAGAGGGAACAGTGCCCCCTTCTGGGCAAAAGGTGTTTCAAGTATAACCTGCAGATCCTGAGCTGAGGGGAGCTCTTCTGTCTCTGGGGCAGAATCCATGCCCTACAGGGTCTCTTCCCGGCAGCCCTCCCCCGACCCACTGCCACGGGCAGTCTCACTTGGGATGAGCTCCCTACAGCGTTACCTATTCTCCCATACACCATCTGTTCAGGGGGCTGCGAGCCATTCCCTGGTCGCTGTGCTGGGGCGTTCTCAGTCTTGGGTTTTGCTCACTCTGGAATTTCTTCCTGCAGAACAGAGTATCCTTTGGCTGTGGTGTCCGGCTCTAGCAAGTGAACCCCTTTCTCCCCCCCGTCCTAAAGCGTTACAACTCGCTGGCTAAGTGGGGTTTTCCGTCTGTATGTCTGTGTGCTTTGCTAGGTGTCTCAGAATGTGATTTAAACCTTTATCAGTGACTGCAACACGCCCCTTTGTCTGGACCGGCCCCAGCAGGTCCCGCTGGAGAGATCTGGGCTCTTAACTACGACTGTGAAGCTCATTTCTCACACGTTGCCTCCCAGCCCAGCACCGTCTGTGTCTGTGGCCTGCTGCCCCGGGCGGGCCCTTTGGGTGTACGGGAGTCTGTGCCGGTCAACACTGCGGTGAAGGGCGTGAACGGCCCAGTCGGGCTGCCTGGACTCCGATCGGATGTGCCACTTCCTGGCTGTGTGACCTTGGGCAGGTGATTTCTGTTGTTGGGGCCTCAGTTTCCTCCTGTGTAAAATGAGGAAGGAAATAACTATGGAACACTCAAATGGGTTGACATAGTGATGCGTTTAGAACAGCCAGCAGAATACATTGCGCTGTATGTTGGCCGTTCCCCTAGCTCCGTGGTCGGCAAACTGTGGCTCTCAAGCCACATGCGGCTCTGGCCCTTTGAGTGTGGCTCTTCCACAAAATACCACGGCCTGGGCAAATCTATTTTGAAGAAGTGGCATTAGAAGAAGTTTAAGTTTGAAAAATTTGGCTCTCAAAAGAAATTTCAATCGTTGTATTGTTGATATTTGGCTCTGTTGGCTAAGGAGTTTGCCCAGCACTGCTCTAGCTCCTTAGTTTAAACGTGAACGTTGTTATTGGCTGTATTTCCTCAAGTCTCATCCTGGATCGCATTGCCTCGGGAAGAGGGAGCCCAGGTCACAGGGAGCTCCGTAGGGCTGGACTTAATCCAGAGACCGGCGTGGCTCAGTGGTTAAGGTGTCGGCCTATGAACCAGGAGGTCACGGCTGGACTCTGATCAGGGCACATGCCCAGGTTGCGGGCTTGATCCCCGGTGTGGGGCGTGCAGGAGGCAGCCAGCCAGTGCTTCTCTCTCATCATTGATATTGCTCTCTCTCTCTTTCTCTCCCTTCCTCTCTGAAATCAATAAAAATAAATCTAATTTTTTAAAAAGAAAGTGAGGAAAGAAAACTTGTGGTTTTATTTCATGTCATTGAATGACTCTGATTGCTGGGTTCCAAGTGTATGGCTCATTTCTCCAGGAAAAGCCATTAGGATTGACCCAAGTCTTCCCCTTTCTCCTTAGGGTGCCCTCATAGGGCAGGGCAGGTGCATTCATAGGGCAGGGCTGGGGATGGGTCCTCGCCATGCGCCCCCATTCCTAAGTCAGGCATTGTACTTGGGGCCCGTGGGTTAGGGTGGTTCTCAGAACCCCTCCAAAGCTGTCTACAAAGCTCTTGGTGTATCCGGTGCCTTGTTTGCATGGAACTGCTCCACAGAAGCCATAATTATTTTTAGCGGGAAACTGCCCTAGAGGTCAGAGGTTGTCCCTCATCACTGACGGTGGGGATGGCAGAGGGGAAGTTGTGGCTTTTCTAAGGAGTCCAGGATTCATCTTCCCAGGGCTCAGGTTGTAGGACCTCAGGATTATCTGTCTATAATTCTCTGCAATTCAAGGGAGTGAGTACAATGCCTGACTTAGGAATGGGGGGTGCATGGTGAGGACCCACCGCCAGCTCTGCCCTATGAGTGCACCTGCCCTGCCCTATGAGGGCACCCTAAAGAGGAAGGGGCAGATTTGGGTCAATCCTAGTGGCTTCTTCTGGAGAAATGAGCCTGTACACTTGGAACCCAGCAATCAGGGTCATTCAGGAAGTGAAAGCCACAGGCTGCCTCCCAGAGGTGGGGGTTTCCATCAGTGCCTGTGAATGAGTCACACTCCCCGCTCCCTTTACTAATGTAGATACTAAAGGGTTGGTCACACTTTGAGGCCCCGATGGATCCAGAACAAGCAGGTTTGACTTCTCTTCAAAACTTCAGTAAACCTTTAGAAAGACATCGATGGCGCCCCTGTGGCCCTCCTGTGAGATTCTGGTTATCATTCTAGCCAATGGGGTCAGTGCCCCTTAAATAGGAGGAAATGGGGTGCCTCCTGGTTACACAGGCACGTTCTGGGTGATCTCAGCCAGGTCCCCTGAATGGTGACTGTGCCAGTTGTGAGCCCAATGCAGAAGGACGTGGGGGTCCCTCTTACAAAAACGGTGATGAATTTCCAAATGATGACCATAGAGCATTAAGCCAAGGGGAGGGTCCTTATCAGCAAAGGGCCCCCTGTGACTGCCCAGCTCACCAGGCCATGAAGCCGGCCAGGGCATTGAAGCCAGAACAGGGGCCTCTCCCCATGTTCACTCCCTTCCGCCCACTGGATGCCTGGCTGCGTCTTTCTCACTCCCGATGCAGCCTGCCTCATGGCCATGCACCTGCCATTCTCAGCCTGCGAGTCTGCGTCCCAGGCCCCGCAGCTCACCGGCTTCCCTTTGGGTTTCTGCTGAGAGTCAGCTCAGCCATCCTCTTTCAAATAGCACTCCCTTCCTACTCTCCCTGCACCCTTCACAGCAAAGACAGGATTCTCCCTCTGTATTTTATTTAATATACTAGAGGCCCGGTGCACAAAATTCATGCACGGGGGCGGGGGGGATGTCCCTCAGCCCAGCCTGGACCCTCTCCAACCTGGGACCCCTCGAGGGATGTCTGACTGCCTTACTGGGATTGGGTGCAGTCAGACATCCTTCTCACAACCCAAGACTGCTGGCTCCAAACTGCTCACCTGCCTGCCTCCCTGATTGCCTCTAACCGCTTCTGCCTGCCAGCCTGATCACCCCCTAACCACTACCCTGCCAGCCTAATTGATGTCTAACTGCTCCCCTGCCATCCTGTTTGCCCCCAACTTCCCTCCTCTGCCGACCTGGTCACTCCTAACTGCCCTCCCCTGCAGGCTTGATAGTCCCCAACTGCCCTTCCTTGCAGGCCTTCTCCCTCTCAACTGCCCTCCCTTGCTGGCCTGATCACCCACAACTGCTTTCCCTTTAAGGCCTGGAACCTCCCAACAGCCCTCCCCTACTGGCCATCTTGTGGTGGCCATCTTATGTCCACATGGGGGCAGGATGTTTGACCACATGGAGATAGCCCTCTTGTGTGTTGGAGTGATGGTCAATCTGCATATTACTTTTTTATTAGATATATTTTTATTGATTTCAGAGAGGAAGGGAGAGGGAGAGAGATACAAACATCACTGATCATCTGCCTCCTGCACGCCCTACACTGGGGATCGAGCCTGCTACCCAGGCATGAGCCCTGACCAGGAATCGAACCGTGACCTCCTGGTTCATAGGTTAATGCTCACCCACTGAGCCATGCTGGCGGGGCCTCACTCTGTATTTATTTTATCGTTTGGTACCGTGCTGGCCCCGGTGACACCTCTGCTCGGAGAGGCTGGGACTCGGCTGGCCTGGCTCACCCCTGCGCTCCAGCCCAGCCCAGCCCCGGGCACACAGTCATTGCCCAGTGTTGGTGGCACACATGGGTGTGAGTGCACCCTGCCACAAAGGCAGGTGGGTGTTCAGGGCTGCCGCGGGTGGGCTCCTGATGCCGCCTGCTTACCGAGCTCTTCTCAGGCGAAGCATTTTCCTCCTCCTGGTTGCCAACGTCTGGACGCCACTGGTAGGATTCAGGTCCCTGACCACAGAAAGCGCCATGGTGTGCAGGAGGCTGGATTCATCACAGATGTGGGAGAAGGTGCTAGAGCACACCGCTTTCCAAAGCTGCTGACCAGCTGTGTGTAGGAGGGTTCTGAGGTCAGAGGGGCTGGTGGGAGTGAGGCTGACCGCTTACTGTTTCCTCGGGCAGAACCTTTTCTTGCTGCTGATCCCCAGCATCTGCGTGCCTTCCGTAAGATTCTGGACCTGGGCCGTGTCACAGTCTGAAATCAGAACCGAATGTGCTTGGCTTGCTCTGTGCTCAGGAATACTCTGATTGCACAAAGGTTAACCCAGTTAGCAAACGAGGGAGGCTCAGCCCAACTTCAGACAGGGGTAGCGTTTCCTATTACCTTGGAATTAGTCTCGATTACCCTTAAATCATTGCAGATTGACCACCATGCCAAGTGGCTTCTCCTTTCATTAATCTTACTAACTGGCTGCATTTGGTACAAATCTTTTTTCCTCTCCAGCACGAGATTTTTTTTTTTTAATTTTCTGCAGAAAGGTTCTTCTCCTGCAATGCCTTTTTTTTAAAAAATACATTTTTTACTTTTATCTGAGTAAAATTTTATCTGATTCCGAGTCACCTCGGAGCAGGCTGACAGCCGAGCCTCTACCTGACTCTCCCAGCAGAGCCATCCGGGTGCAGTGTCTGCATCTTCCGGGATGCTCAGATGGGAAGCAGCTCTTTTTTTTTTTTGCAAGATCCTTGTGCATAAGAGCGATACCACACATCTGGCTCAGGCATAGAAAAATGAGATAAAAAATAATGGTGCATGTGTTTCCTCGTTACAGAATAAAGCACGTGCGTCAGAGAACATGGGGGAGACTAGAGAAAAGTAGGAGGAGACAGAAAGCGTACCTCTCCTCTCCCCAGAGATCACCTGGTTCCGTTAGCTACTTCCAGTGTCTATTTCTCTACCTTTTAAAAGTCAGTTGACTTCCTTCCAAATGCAATTCGGATTTTTATTTTCAGGTAGCATCAGTGTTCAGAGATATCACTTTCACTGGGTGGGTAATGTCCCACCGAGTAATATATCATCATCATCTCTTGAAGACAGTCTCTTATTGGGGGCCATTCAGGATGTTTCTGATTTTATTTTTTAAGAATTAATTAAGACAGTTGCATTTCTTTGGCAGATAGCATTCCTTCTCTCAGACCCTGAACCGGGGACCCTGAATCACACGGGATGTGAAAGGGTCAAAGAATTTAAATTTTGGGGGTCAAAGAATTTAAATTTTCTTAGGATAGTCCGTCTCCATGGTCAGTTCTCTTCTTAAAAAGGCATGTGCCATTCTAGAGTGCAACCCACAGTGTCAGAGGGAGGCCTGGTGGAAGGAGGTGTCATGTTTTAGCTCATAATGAAGTTCCGCCCATGACCTTGATTTTCCTTTCATGGGGTGTTTTTTATTTAAAAGGAGAGAAGAGTGTCTTCTACAAATATATTTTAACTAGAGGCTCAGTGCACAAAATGTGTGCCTCAGCCCAACCTGAACTCTCTCCAATCTGGGATCCCTCTCATAATCCCAGAGTGCTGGCTCCTAACCGCTCATCTGCCTGCCAGCCTTATCATCCCCTAATCACTCCCCTGTCAGCCTGATTGATGCCTAACTACTCCCCTGCCGGCCCAATTGCCCCCAACTGCCCTCCCTGCCAGCCTGGTTGCCCACAGTTGCCCTCACCTGCCAGCCTGGTAACCCCCAACTGCTCTCCCCTGCTGGCCTGGTCGCCCCCAACTGCCCTCCCCTGCTGGCCTGATCTCCCACAACTACCCTCCCCTGCCAGCCATCTTGTGGTAGCCATCTTTGACCACATGGGGGTGGCCATCTTGTGCAAGGGTGTGAGGGTCAATTTACGTATTACCTCTTTATTATATACAATTGCATGGCCTGCCCACCCAGCCACAAGGAAACCGGTCCCTTTCCTGGGCCTCAGTGTGCCTGCCTGCGAACTAGAGAGCAGGCGAGATGGTGCCCTGTGGTTCATCTGCCTCTGCAGGGGCCGTGACAGTTGACAGTTTGACCAGTGACATCTCCCCAGGTGGGTTCGAAGGAAGAAACGCTGGCCACCAAGGAGAAAAATGGCATTTAGTTTCAAGGGGGAGACACCGAATGACTCCAGTTTGTCTTACCACGATAGAGTGAGCAAAAACTGCCACGTGAGGGATGTGGGAGCCATCGAGGCAGTCGGAAGGGAGAAGACACGCTCGTCATGGCAGACACATTTATTCTCCCAAGTCCTTCTCCAGAGTGAAGCCTCCCAGCCCTGCCTGGGGGCCTGCCGAATCCCGGCTCCAGGAAGTTCCTCCTCTGGGCTGCAGTCTTTCTGGCTGTGGGATTAATCTCGGTGGGGAAGCTGCTTAGGTCACCTAAATCCTCAGAGCCCTGGGACCGTGATCGCAGAGTCGGCAATGCTCTGGGCTGTAAAATGCCCAGCTGATGCCCGCCTTGCGCTCTGCAGTGGCCACATGGGTAACTTGCAGAAAACCTCTTTCTCTGCCAGGGAAACACCTCCCGTGTTGTCTGTGTCACACCCTCCAGGTCTCCTTCATACTTTAAAGGATGCTCAATCAGTGTCTCCACACAGGGTATGAAGCCCCCGGATCCCTCCACATAAAGGCATCGGGAAGTGCAGACCCAGGTTCGACTCATGCTGGTGACACTGGCAACATAGAAGTGGCCATAACAGCCGCATGGAAAGATACTGGAGTGTAGCTGCCACATGTGGCAACATCTGCCCGAAAGGGAGCCAACTCTGGCTGCTCAGATAAGACTCATTAGTCACTTCCTAGCCCGTCGCTGGAGCAGAGGAAATTCCGTTTGCCTGTGATGGATTGCTTGGCGTTACAGCACGATCCTGGCACCCACCACCCTGAGCCATGTTCGTTTGTTTTGTTCCTGCCTCCTCTTGATCGATGCCAGTCATCAGAGAGCCCATGGCATGGGGCACGGACTTCCCAGTCAGAAGCTCAGGCAGTTTCCACTTTGTTATGATGGAACAAACTGACAGCTGTCACAGGGGAGCGGAGGGAGCTGGATAAAAGAAAGTGAAGGGATTTTTAAAAAACTTATATACGTAACACATAGACACAACAATTTGTGGTGATAGCCAGAGGGAAAGGAGGTGAGGGTAGGTGGAGATGCGCGAGGGGGGACAGGGGGCGGAAAGAGACTTTGCTTCAGGCGATGGGCACACAATGCGATGGGCAGGTGATGCTTGATTGAGTTGTGCACTTGAAACATATATAGTTTTATGAACCAAGGTCACAGCAATACATTCAATTTAGAAACAAAAAGCTGAATCATTTTGCCCTGCCAGTGTGGCTCAGTAGTTGAGCAATGGCCTGTGCACCAGGAGGTGATGACTCAATTCCCAGTGAGGGCACATGCCCAGGATGTGGACTCGATACCCAGTGTGGGGTGTGCAGGAGTCAGCCCATCAATGATTCTCTCTCATCATTGATGTTTCTATATCTCTCTTCCTTCCTCTCTCTGAAATCAACTATATATATAAAGAAAGCTAAGTCATTTTGGGACCTCTGTGGGCTTTTTTTTCTTCCCCTGTTGGAACGTGGGGTCACCAATCACCAGCAGAGGCATGGAGAACACACAGCCATCATAACTTCTCTAGAGATGGGTGCAGATGTTACCTCTATCTTCTCCAGGCATGGGCAAAAGTAGGTTCCCAGTTGTGATACAAATAAATAATACAATATTAATAAATGAGAATACAAAAACAAATTGCTTCATGTCCTCACAACCATACACCTACATTTGCCCAGCCCTGTATTAGCAGTGTGTCGTCGACCAAGCTGTTTCATCTCGGTGGCTTAGTTCCCACATCTGTAAAGTTGCTAATTCACAGGTCGTTGTGGTGACTACATGGATAAGTGTGTGCAAAGTGCTTTGAGCAGACACTGTTCACTGGCTGACATCACCACCATGGCCACTCCCGCCCAAGAGCTGCAAGGTTTGGGACCGAGACCTTGATGCTGCTTGGTGTAAGGTGGGCCTTCATAAGAAGTAGTTATCACTATCATGTTTAAATTCTTTTTGAAAAAAATATTTTTTATTGATTTCAGAGAGGGAGAGAGAGATAAAAACATCAATGATGAGAAAAAAAATCATTCATTTGCTATTTCCTGCATGCCCCACACTGGCGATCAAGCCCACAACCTAGGCATGTGCCCTGACCGGTAATCAAACTGTGTCCTCCTGGTTCATAGGTTGCCCCTCAACCACTGAAGGTCAGGCCTCATGCTTATATTCTGGCCAGGCCTCATGCTTATATGCTTTACTCCCACTACGTTGCCTGCTCATGGTGGTTTTCTGACTGGAACGAGCTCATTCTGCTGGTTCATTCTCTAATCTGTTAGGTGTCCTGCAGTCTTTATTTGTTTTATTGTATTCACTCACCCATTCATGAAGACCATGGTTGGAGGAGTGCCAGCACAGGACGTTTTGAATTGCCAGGGCATCGTAGTTAGTGGCAGCCTAAGTGTCCTTCACTCTCTGTGATTCCTTCTGAAAAGCAGACTAGAGAGTAAGGTGATGGTTGTTTTTTGGGGGGGTGGGAGGTTGCACAAAGAATTAATTTATAAAATCTCCATCTTTCAGTAGTTCCCTCCTGTTAAACATGGCACCTTGCAGTGACCCAGGTGGCTCATGGCTCTCTGCGCTGCATCCATTTGGCAGATGAGGCACCTGAGGCAGCAGAGGCAGAACCGCTTTGGCTGAGGTCAGTGAGGCCGGTGGTTCTCAGCAGGTGGCCCCAGGACCAGCAGCAGCAGCATCCTTTGGGAACTTGTTAGGTATTCAGATTCTTGGACTCCATCCCAGACCTACTGAATCAGACTGTCTGGAGGTAGTGCCCAGCAGTCTGTGCTGTAATTACTCTCCAGGTAATTCTCGTGCACAGGATCATCTGAGAGCCACTGGGCGAGGCTGAGCACCTCAGGCAGATGATGCCTTTGGAAGGCCAGCTTAAGGCCCGATGTACCTGCTTCTTCTCCTCACTCCCCAGGCAAATATATACCTGTGACCACACAATCAGAGCGGTAAATTGAAGCCAATTAGCAGCTAAGTAACTGCCAGCACTTGTCAACAGGGTAGTTGTTAGTAATTAGCACTAATGACTCTAGAGAGGAAAGCGGTTGTGGTTCAAAGGCCTCCCCACCATTTGAATTCACTCTGAGTTTCCTCAGTGTTTCCCTGCCCGTTTGTCTTTTGCATGCGCACAGCATTGCAGTTGGATAGATGCTTCTCGGGGGACAAGATCACCGGAAGTCATAATGTGCGGTGTGTTTTATAATCCACGCCAGGGGGAGCCCATCCGTCTGGAGTGGGGGACGGGGGGCGGGGGGGGTGTTGTGAATCAACCTTTTGGATGCGCCTGCCCAGTTCCTATAGCGATGTCAGGGTGTGCATGGTAACTTTCTCCAGGAAGCAGAAAGTGATTTATGGGTATGACAGGATTGTTGGATGAGCTCCCCAGATGACAGTTCTCTCTGAATTGTGAGAGATTGGAACCACAGAGAAAGAGCAGAAATCGAGAAAGGATTGGGGCTCAGTGGCTGAGTATCGGTCCATGAACCAGGAGTTCACAGTTTGACTCCCGGTCAGGGCACATGCCCCGGGGTTGCAGGCTCTATCCCCAGCGTGGGGTGTGCAGAAGGTGGCTGATCAATGCTTGTCTCTCATCATCGATGTTTCTATCTCTCTCCCCTTTCCTCTCTGTGAAATCAATAAAAACATTTGGGGAAAAAAAAAGGAAAGAAAGGATCATTTTCAAATAGAAAGTTAAAAACGTTAACTTTGGTGTTGAGCTACCAAAGGTAGATTTCAGAAAACTCTTTTGAGAAATGGTGAAGGATGGAATGACCACGCCCCTCCTGTCCACTTGTCGTGGTCGTGAATACGGTGTGCGTGGGAAGAGGTGAAAAGCCGCTTTGGCCAACACGATGCTCCTGCAGGTTGGCAACGATTGTATCTTATTCCCAGTCTGTGCCCCGCATCGTGCCTGCCCGGGGTTGACTCCCCAGATGGTTGGTTGTCAGATGGCTGGATGGAGCTGAGCAGGTTGCGCTGAACGGTGTCTGATTCCGGCTGTGGAGTTCTGTTCTGCACGGAATCTGCGCCCCACCGTGATCAAAGCTCATCACTGTGACCGTCCCTGAAGCTGGCAGATGTTTGGTTGTGTGGGGTCTTGTTAATTAGGAGAGGGAGCACATTATCAAAGGAAAGACTAGCTGTTTCTGCTCTGTCTCCTTTCTCCCCTCCACCCAAAGGGATAAAATTAGAGAAGTTTATTAAAAACTTGGGGAGCTGGGGAAGATCGGGTGACGTAAGGGTCACCTCTTTCAGGAGATGACACCTTCATGGAACTACAGGATTGTCTGTAGAGGGTTCATCTGGGATGGTTTCCATGGAGGGCACAGTGGGGGTGGGTAGGGGAGGCGGGTGAGGGGGGCGGATTCCTTACCACATCCACGCAGAACAGCTGAGGTTCCCAGACTGTCATACATTAGAGCAGGGTATCTCCCCGAACACCATGCTTCCTGCTCATTTTCTTTGCTCTCTTTTTTAAATTTATATGCTGAGATATATCAGCGCATTAACCGTTTTTACGTGCACCTTTCAGAGACAGTAAGTACATTCATCCCATTGTGCGACCATCACCAGCCTCCATCACCAGAACTTCTTCATCTTCCCAAACCAAAACTCTGTACTCACTAAACAGCATCTCCCCATCACCTTCCCCCCTCCCCAGCCCCCAGCATTCTGCTCTCGATCTCTGTGAATTTGACTCTTCCAGGTACATTCTACAAGTAGAGTCATACCATAAGAGTCCTTTTGTGTCTGGGTTATTACACAAACGTCTAATACACAAATGTAGCATAATGTCTCCAGGGTTCTTCCATGTTATAGCATGTGCCACGGTTGCATCATGCCCCCGGGCGTGTACCTAAGGACCATCAGCACCCTGAGCCCTGTATTCCAGGCTCCTCTGTAGGATCCGCTCCTAACCCCAGGTGCCCCCAGACCCTGTGCTTCATCCACCCTGAATGAGGTACAGTTTCCCGAACCACACAGCTCACAGCTCTCAGGTCTCTGTGCCTTTGCAAACGCTGGTCCCTGTGCCTGGGACATCCATGCCATTAGTCTGTGTCACCATGGGCTAGGGACTCCTCACCCTCTGTGTTTCCATGGGTCACATTGCGAGGCACTGTCATCAACCTGGACTCTCCTGCCTCTTCCTGACTTCTCATTCTCCTTCCCTTTGGTCTGCGAGCATCCTGAGAGCAGACTCTTGCTCTAGCATCTCCCAAATCAGGAGTGGATGCCAGGAGCCCGGCCTGTGCTCAGTACCTGGGTTGCTCAGACAGACTGTTCTAAGAGAACAGAAATCCTACTGGAATTCTTACTAAAGAAGGAGATCTCTTTGGGGGATTCTTTACCTAGCTCTGTTACTCCCTCAGCTCCTCCCCAGTGGGATTTTGCAAGGTGGGCTCTGTGTAGAGGGGGAGGAGGAGGGGTCCTCCAGCACGTCAGTAGCTGCAGGCTTGCCATAAATTATGGAGCTGACAACGTCGCCCCGGAGCAAAGCACTCTGCTTTACCAAGCACCAGCCATTCCCCATTGGAAATAACTGGCAGGCCGTCCTCCTTTCCGGTGCTGCCCTGGTCTCTCTCCCAGGCACAGAGCCCCAAGACATCGAGAAAGAGCCTTGCTCTGGGGGTCTTGATCTCTGGCCCCAGGAGCTGAGCAGTTTCTATGCCCTATGCAGAATTGTCATTTATCGCTGGATTGAAGTGGGAAAATGGTTCCAGAAGCATTTGCAGTTCCAAGTAAGAAGAATATGTCTTCTCTGATTGAAAAGTATATCTGTTTAAGGCATCCTATGAGGCACTGTGGCTTGCAGTAAGACCCATCCCCACCCCTTTGCCCCCCCTCCTTGCTGGTCTGGGGGAGTCTAATTTCCAGGGGAGCCAGGTTAGTGCCCAGGAGATTGCATTGCAGTGAGTCTTGTGATTGAGTGGGAACAGGTGGTAATTGCAAGGCACGGGGGCTGCTGCTGCCTTGACCTGCGCATCAGCCCCTGCTAGCCTCGGGGCCCTATGCCTGGGAGAGAGGCGAGGACAGCCCTGGAGAGGAGGGTGGCCTGACAGTGATTTCCAACGTTCAGTGGCAGTGCCTGGTAAAGCAGAGTGCTCTGCCCAGGAGTGATGTTGTCAGCTCCGTAATTTATTGGTGAGAGAAGCGATGAGAAATTGATTCCAAATGACTAGATCCAAGAGGCGATGCCTAAAAACCGGCACAATCTCTGTGTGACAAGAAATCCTGAAGGCCTAGGATACCTGCTCACCTTACCCAAGTCATCAGACAGCCTGCCCCCCGCCTGCCCCCCCGCCAAGCCCCCCGCCCAATGCCGGGAAACTCACTGCCTATCACAGCAGCCCAGGGTGCCCCCAAAGATCTCTGCCCTTCGAACGTCCTTCCTATTCAGCCCCAAATCTCCTCCTATAATGCACCCCCTTGTTCTGGGTTTTATCCTCACCACGCAGCACACATCCCTCTTCCCCGCATTGCCCTTCGGGTGTCGGGAATGTCTCATGGACCTGGCGAGCCTCTTCTTCTTCCTGGAAAACCATCCCCAGCTCCTGCAGTCCTCCTCGGGGCAGGGCTGACCTTGAACTGGCAAGGGCTTAGTAGAGCTCACTGGATCCTCATATAGCCATGATAACGGTGTTAGCAACAGGTCCAGACGGAAGCCGGGGATGCCTCTGCACACCCACAGGCCACAGCGTGGCTCGGCCCAACCCCTGGATGGCCACGTGCTGCCTGGGGGGCTGCTTGCTCCTCCTTGACAGGCCCTGCCCCAAGCCCAGGCTCCTCTGTGCCTCCCAGGACACAAGAGAGGACACGGACGGGGTCCTGAAGCCGTGTGCCTGTGCAGTCCCGACAAGACTGACGGACAAAGGCGCCGTCGGAACGCTCCGTGTTCTGAGCCTGTTGAACGGCTCCTGCGAGCTGTCGGAAATGGAGCATCCCCGTCTGGTTCGGGCAGTCAGCCATTCGTTGCTCGTCACACCTGATGCCTTTGGCCACGGGTTGCCTTCTCGCCTGGGGCAGCCACCTGAGCTCTTGTCTTTGCATCAGACCAGGCTACCTGGCAACCTTCTGGGTACCGCGGCGCCCGCCTGAAAGCGTGATCGATGGCGCTTTGGCCGTTTCCGTGATCACAGCATCCACGCGAGGCCTTGGGTCTGCTGGTGGCACACGGGATGCTAACACGCCGCGTGAAGGGCTTCGTTTTGTCGTCACAGCATCCCTGCGAGCCGGGGCGATGCATCTTGCACAGATGTGGAAACCAGAGCTTGGAGAGCGCATTTCACCCGCCCTGTTTCACACGGCTTAGCGGTTAGCAGAGCCAGGATGTGGGCCCCCAGCTGTTGGACTCTAATATTTGAATCCTTAGTCACTGTTCTTTTTTCCCACACACCATCCAATTCACTCATTTGCAGTGTACAGTTCAGTGGTTTTCAGTATGTTCAGAGCTGCGTGACCTTCACCAGAATATCATTTTAGAACTCGTTCAGCACTCCAAGGAGGAAGTCCATTAGCAGCCTCACTCCACACCTCCATTCTTCCAGCCCCAAGCAGCTGCCAGCCGGCCTCTGTCTCCGCGGTTCTGCCTATCCCGATCAGGTCCTGTCCGTGGGATTGTGTGAGGCATTGCTTTCTGTGACCAGCGGCTTGACTTAGCACCTTTTTGTCAAGGTCGTCCCGTGTTCTGGCATGTATCAGCATTCCATTCCTTTTCATGGCTGCATAGCGTTCCATTGCATGGCTGTGCCCCAGTTGCTGGAGTCACCTGCCGGTGGGTGGACATTTAGGTGGTACCCATCTGACTGTTGTGAGGACTGCTGCTGTGTACCACCTGCAGGCACTGCCATTTTCCCTGGTACACGCCTTGCAGTGGGATTACATGCAGCAGCTCCACATGTAGAGGAACGGCAGAGCCCTTTTCCAAATCGGCTGCCCATCCCTCCCCCATGGCCTTGAGTGCTGTTTTGAGTGTAGAATCGTGACTTAGATGTTCTGGGTGCAGCCGCGCCACCTCATTATTCCGGCTCAGTAACTCTCCCGGCGAACCTTTCACTGCCCCGCACGGAGCAGCCTGGCCTCGAAGTCCCTGAAGCGTTCCTGATTGTGATCCCCACGTGGGGGCTCCGACCTCGGTGACCTTCCGTTTATTTCCTGGTCTTTCTCTATCCGCAAAACGAGTTGAATCAGTGAGAACGGGCAAATGGAAGGACTCCGTGAGATAGAGTGTAACAGCCTGGCACGGGGCCCGGAGCGGTGCAGGAGCTCGGCTCGCACCCTGGACTCCTGCCGCGCAGGGTAGCAGCAGCTCAGAGCCGGGAGCTACGTGGGGCGCCGTTAGCAGGGCAGACATTGTCCCTGCCCGCCTGTCTGCTCAGCTTCACGCCCCACACCCCCCTCTCTCTGGCTCACCCTGGGAAGACCCGTGTTTGTGTTTCTGGACATGCCATCCGCTCAGACTGGAACTTACTTCCCCGTGTTCCCAGGCCAGCCTCCCAAACTCTCCTGGGTGGATCCTGCCTGTTCCACCAGCCCCGGGGCTGCCATCGCTGCTGCAGGGGAGCCCCGCCTGCCCAGACTCACCTGCACGGGTCGGGTCGATGGCTCATCCCTCCCCAAGCCCCAGGCACCACCCTGCATGCCACTCACCAGGGCTGTCGATTAAGTTGCATTTGCATGATGCTCTCATTCATGTGCATATCCCCACGCTAGACTGTAAGCTCCACGAGGCTGGGGCCGGGGCCGCCTTGTTCCTGGATGTGCCCCCTGCACACAGCAGGAAGCACTGGCTATGTCACGACGGCACAGACCATCGCTTCTCTCCCTGTAAGTACGAACTGTCGAAAGCCACACGCTTCGCGCTGAAGGCAGGCGTCACCCACGCCACACCTGGGTGAGCAGAGAGCATCCTTCAGACCATCTGCCATGCTGCCAGGACCCCCGTGTTTGCATGCTGAGGGACAGCCAGGTACAAGGAGGCTGAGATGAAGGAAGACTGAGAACATCCTACGAGTAAAGAAACTCAGAGAGAGAGAGAGATCAGAAGGGAGGGCTGCCAGCGAGTGGGCGATGTTGGGAAACCAGCGCATCTTCCACTTGGTAATGAAGTTAATTAATCCTCCCTGTAATTGGCCTCCTCCGGCCCCTGGCTGAGGTCGGCTTCTGATCCTCCCAGGTGCAGGCATCCGGAATCAGGCCCCCTGGAGCCCGGGCGCCCTCCCGTCCTCTCCCCCATCAGCGTCTCCTGTTTCCTGCGCGCCTCTCCCAGGCCTCCGCTGCTCCCGGCCTTTGAAGCCCGAGTAATAAACTGGCACAGATGGCGACAAGAAAAGCCTCATTAGCCCCGTCCCTGGCGTGAGGGGCGGCTCGAACCCACCTGTCTTCCGAGGCCGGCGCTTTGATGTATCATTTCCCATCCTGTGCCTCTCAGGTACAGCCCCCGCTTCTTTGGCTTGTCACAGCTCCCCCACGCCTCCCCCTCTCTGGGTTCCTCTTCTGTTCCAGGCTAGTCACTGGAGGGTCCCGGCCAGGGCCAGAAGCCCCCCGGGGCTCCCCCAAAGGCCCCCATCTTTTTCCCTGGTCCAGCAATGATGGTCCGCCCCCTGCACTGCGCTCACCTGGGCTCGGGGCAGGTATCCCGCCCCCGTGCCTCCAGGGATGGCAATGCTGCCTCTCACTTACCTGTGAGTTTCCATTAAGCCACTTGTTTGGATCCGCTTCTGTGTGAGCCCAGCTAAAGGAGTCATTGTCATAGTATTAACATTAGTAACAATTACCCATCCCACTTACTGATAATGCCAGCCATCAGACTAAAGGGCTTCATGCATTAACCTCCCACGATCCTATAAGGAAAGATACACGATTTTATATCCTCATTTTGGGTCTGAGGACACAGACTCCGGGGGGGGGGGGGGGGGAGGGAGGGGAGTAACTTGCCCAAAGGTACGTAGCCAAGAGAGGTGCTGGAGTTAGCCATGAGGCACTCAGCCGCCCTTAAACCAGGAGGGTTAGGGTTAGGGTTAGGGTTAGGTGTGTGTGTGTGTGTGTGTGTGTGTATACATATACAGACAACTGGAACTGATGATGATAGGAGGAAGATAACAATAGAGAGCAAGTGCTGGGCAAGTCCCTGGCGAGTTAGCAACACCTATCATAACTGCAAACTACGGTATTTTTACACCCGGCGTATAAGACGACCCTCGACTTTTGAGAAGATTTTCCTGGGTTAAAAAGTCATCTTATACGTCGGGAAATACGGTAATGGTCTTTCAGGAGACGAATCTAGCCATTGGCAAAGCCGAGTGCTGAGCACCAGGGCCGATTCAAAGGTGACCGAGACGTGCTTTCTCCTGCAAGAAGCGTATGTGCGGAAGAGAGAAACATCAGCAGATTTACATATTCTCCTACGTGTATGCATTGTATGTGTATTTTGACTTACAGGTAGTATACTTATGACATAGGATTATGTATTGCATGTTTACATATCTAATATTGTCAGGAAGCACTGCTGGTACTTAGAAATTAACCAATGTGCAGACTCGGTTTCTGGGCTGAGGAGCTGAGAAAGCAAATCCCATGTGGTCCTTTACTCTGTACCTGCGTTAAACCGAGGGTGGGCGTCACCGGGCTTGGCCTTTTATTTCTTTATTTTTTATTTATTTATATTTTTTAAAATATATATTTTATTGATTTTTTTTACAGAGAGGAAGGGAGAGGGATAGAAAGTCAGAAACTCGATGAGAGAAACATTGATCAGCTGCCTCCTACACACCCCCTACTGAGGATGTGCCCACAGCCAAGGTACATGCCCTTGATCGGAATCGAACCCGGGACCTTTCAGTCTGCAGGCCGATCAGGCTTGGCCTTTTAGATACGCACTTTGAGCGACTTCTGATCCCTTTGCACAGAGAAAGTGGCTCATGACCACCACCCCGGCCCCCCAAATAGAAGATAGAGCGCCCTCGTTAGCAAGTGGGTTAGGAGAGCTTTCTCATGATGTCAAGAGAATATGCACACTGGTATTCATTAGCTGTGTACTGCCCGCATGTGGACCAAGGAGCCCAGCTACCTGGGGCCACTGGTTAAAATGAAGGCTTTGGAGTCCAATGCGGTGGACATGAATCCCAGTCCCAAGACGTCCCAGTTTGGGTCACCTTGACCTCTCTCTCCTCAGTTCCTGCATCTGCATAATGGGTGTGATATCACTGCCTACTCCAACAGATTGATGAGAGGGATTCATTGGGGGCAACCATGTAATGTCTGCGGCCGGTGCTTGGAGCTGCACTCAGAGCCAGCTGTCATCACCATAAGCGTGAGCAGACGTGTCCCCTCCACGGAGAACACAGGCAGATGTGGGCATGTGAGGACACACGCTGTCCACAGGGTGTCCACATGGGAGGAGACCGCTTTTCCCAGGAATGTAGCACAGTGAGGTTGTTTCCCAGTTTGTAGTTTGTGGGTTCACACAAGTGATCTGCCCAAGGGCCGCTGGTCTCGTCCCCCACCCAGCCTGCAAACACACGCTGGCCTTTCACAGGGCCGTCCGCTACTTGCGACGAAGCCCGGAAAATGGGGTGTAAGGGAGCAGCATGGTAGAATGTGTTGTTGTCGTTCAAGACAGGTGCACGTCGCCCTCCCCACGCTTGCCCGTCGCCCTCCCCACCCATGCCCCTCGCCCCTTGGGTACTTGCTGCTCTGCCGGGCACTGTTCCAAGCGCCAGGACAAGGACGGGAAGGACATCCTTTCATGTGGGAAGCAATTTAGAACATCACACACTACTTTTCAGTTAAAACACAAGCCAGTATGCGATGAGATAACTTTCTTAAATGGGGCACCAATGATTCAGATAAACATGGAGACTTCAGAGCCATCACTGGCTTCCTGCCAGGCCCACTGGGGCTGCGTGGTCCCTCTCCGGGGCTGTTGGGGATTCTGTGGGAGAAGGGATGTCTGTGCAGCGCTCTGGGGTGCACATCCTGTGCCTCAGACAGACCGGCCCTGAAGCCCCCCTCTGCGTCCTGCTTGCTGAGTGACCAGAGCAGGTTAAGGAGACACCCAGCCTCCTCTGCTGTAAAATCAAGGAGATGACCTGTGTAAGGTGGGGCACCGCTTTCACCCCAGTATTTTGTGCCGCACCCCTGGTTCTTCCCCTGGCGCGCAGTGATCCAGGCAGGCCCGCTCCGTCCCCCGGGCCTGGGAAGCTGCAGGCGAGTCCTCGGCTCTCTGTGCCTCTCGGCGAACGAGGCTCCATCACGGAGCCTGGAGCATTTCGATGCCTTTCCATCTCGTCTCCCTGGGTGTGATGCGTGGGCTCATCTGTCACCTGCCAGCGGCCGCCCGGTCCTCATCAGTCTTGCTGTTCCCTATTCATCTGCCTGCTTTTTCTCTTTCCTGTCATCACCCTTGTAGTCATTCAGCACTTTCCCGGCGCCCGCTCTGTGCAGAACACAGCACCTCCTGCCTCTTTTCAGTTCTCACGTGGTCCATGAACCGCTTCTTATCCTTTCTGCAGGCCGACAGCCCCACCCGGGGGTCGGCCCACATCTCAGCAGAAATGCTGCATGACACCTGGCGCTGCCCCTGACCTTGATCTTGTCTGCGTCTCGCAGTGATGCAGCCACATCTCGAATGCCTCCTCTTTCCCCTGTCAGTTTCAGCGATGCGGGCAGCATCAGCCAAAGAGACTCGATAGATACACGCTATTGGGATGTTGTTCAGCTCTACCCAATGCTGGGCACAAACATAGGGCTGAAAAAATGTATGATGGAGCCCAGCCGGTGTTGCTCAGTGGTTGAGTGTTGACCTATGAACCAGGAGGTCACGGTTCCATTCCCAGTCAGGGCAGGTGCCTGGGGTGTGGGCTGGATCCCCAGTGCGGGGGCATGGAAGAGGCGTCCAATCAATGATTCTCTCATCGTTAATGTTTCTATCTCTCCCTTCCTTTCCTCTCTGAAGTCAATGAAAATATATTTTTTTTAAAAACAAACTTGGGATGGAGTTCCAATTTCAGATCCAGTAGTTTATTGCCTCAGCAAAGCCCCCCAGCGGTTTCCCTTCCCAGACGCAGAGCTGAGCTCAGGGACACGCAGCCAACCGGCACTTTAATTAAAAGGGCGTTTTGAGAAGACTCTCTCATCCTCAGAATCTGCTCTCACCTTGAAATGAGCGCCTCGTGTTGTCTTTTATGCGACCAAGTTCTGGCTGCTGGGGCGAGCTTCACTGAGAGAATGCATCCGTCTCTTTAACGCCCTTGACCAGAGCCCTGCCCACGGATGCGGGTCCACTGGCATCCGCCTCTTCCTGCCGCATGAGGCTGTGGATGAAGGTGCGGTTCTGCTGGCACCTAACTAACGTCTCCTGAGCTGGCCTACGTACTCACGCGTAGTAGGGGACCAACTCTTCAGAAAAGAGCAGTGCCATGCCCTCTAGCTCCCGGGACATCTCAAAACTTAGAAGTAGACCTAGAACAGCGTCAGCTCTCATAACGACGCCGTAGACTGTGTGCATTGCATTGGCATATGTACATCCTCTCAGCTGTCCGGAAAGCCGGCGTGGCCCCCTCTGTACAAAGGATCATCCTGAGACCCGGAGATGTGCCTGCTCGAGGTGGGCCCACCACCGTCCATGTGGGACCTGTGGCGACAAGGCGCAGTTTTGTCTGGCTGAGCTGCCGTGGTTTTCCATGGCCTCACAGACCATGTGTAGGCAACAGAAGAGAAGAAACATGTACATAGGAGGGACAAGCATCCGGGGAGTCCGAGGCAGTGGTTTAAAGAGGTGGGCAGCCCAGGAGGGGGCGCTCCGCAGTTCGGGGTGGGGCCAGTGCCATCAAAAGGTCCGTTCAGTGGGCTCTGAAACAGAGGCTCCATGGTTGAATATTGAGAGGGTTAGCCATTGTGAGGAGGGTCAGGAACCAGCTCTGAGTCAGTGCAGTGCCTTGAAATAGGAATCGTCC
Source organism: Antrozous pallidus (assembly GCA_027563665.1). NCBI lineage: Eukaryota > Metazoa > Chordata > Mammalia > Chiroptera > Vespertilionidae > Antrozous > Antrozous pallidus. The sequence continues at coordinate 109,637,427 of CM050513.1, read as the reverse complement.
CTTTTTTTAGGAAAAAAAACATATGTTTATTGATTTCAGAGAGGAAGGGAGAGGGAGAGATAGAAACATCAATGATGAGAGAGAATCAATTGGCTACCTCTGCACAACCCCCACTGGGGATCAAGCCCGTAACCCAGGCATGTGTCCTGCCCAGGAATCAAACTGTGACCTCCTGGTTCATAGGTCGACCGTGAACCACTGAGCCACGCCAGCCTGCCAGAAGCTGTCCCTCGAGTGGACAGACAAGCTGGACAGGAGTCTCAGGTAGCAAAGCACCCGCCTCAGGTTTATAGACGGCACATTGCTAAGGGTCCACCTCACTGTGGGCAGACTGAATCAGAAGCATTTCAGTGCCCTGCTGGAAAACATACCAAGTTAACTTAGATTAGTAATAATCATAGCAAGGACAGACGTTCCTGAGCAGTGTGTATGTTTTCGCTGCGTACTTCTGCACACATGATTTCATTTAAATGCCACATCAGTCCTTTGTTGACGTGTGAGCGGGGAAAGAAAACAGGGTGTTTTACAAAAGGATGAAATAGCAGGGGGTCTTCTTTTGGTATTCTGTAAGGTAGGAAAGCTGGGCAGGCATCAGAGCTGGTGTTCCATGGAAGCTTCTAGAATGAATACATGAAGACGAATAAGACACAGTCCCTGCCCTTTACCAGCTTGAACCCAGTGAGACTAACATGTGCCTACAGGGGTCAGGGTGGCACCATTCACCACTTGGCATTCTGTATATCTTCGTGTATTTACCCGTCCTCTCTCTTCTACAAGGTAAGCGCCATGAGAACAGGCACCTCCTCCTGTTTGCCTTTTTCTTCACTTTTCTGTTTCTCTAGGGCCTCGCATGGTATTTGGCACAAAACAGAATTTGATAAATATGTGGTGAATGAATGGATGAATGAATGAATGAATGAATGAATGAATGAGGCTGCTGGGGGATCGAGTGAGAGGGGAGTCAGGGCATTGGGCGGAGGGGTAAAGGCTGTGGGTTCAGTAAACTCTACTTGGTTGTGAAGGGGAGTCCATCGCATGTCCGCGGCTTTTGGTGGGAACCCCAGAGAATGGAGCCCCTGGAAGGCCATGTGATGACATCTGCATTTTACAGGTGTGGCCTGGGGGGGACTGGGAACGTGTGGAAGCACCAGCACCTACACTGAGGGCACCTGTGACTGGGAACATGCAAAGCATCCCCCGAGGTCACAATGCGTAGCACACGGTTTATTTTTGGAAACGCTCCTCCCAGCCGGGCTATGAGAATGAGCATTGTCAGGGCAAATGGTAGGGGAGCCACTTGGCTTGTCGATGAGGATTCTGTGTGACTTTTTACCAATGCCTTTGTTTCATCGCTGCTAGTCAGCGGAGGATCTGAAAGTGCAGCGCCTCTGCATGGCGCTGACCCGTCCGGAACCATCGCCACGAACGCTGCCCCGTAAACCATCCCGATGCCCCAGCGGACGTGGTCGGGACGGTGCCGCCTCAGCCCCAACAGGTTATGGAAAAGATGCCCACGTTCCACGAACCTCTGTGGGATTGACCCTCGTGCCCCGGTGTCGGCTTTTCTAAAATGTCTCCTTCTGTAACTTATTTTGCATCTCGTCGCTCTTCTGATGGAGCCTCTTGCACAGATGCAAATATTTCCTGTGGGCCCTGTTCCACACTGCAGCCCCTGGACCCTATTCCACACTGCAGCCCCTGGGCCCTGTTCCACACTGCAGCCCCTGGGCACACTGCTCAGTAAGCGTTTGAGATGTGGCTGCTGTCCCTGAGGGACTGGACTTGAATCTAACCTGGTTGTGATTCCTTTAAGCTGAAGGAGCCATGTGTGGCTGGTGGTTACCATGGCAGACACCACAACTCGACCTCGGAATCAACTCAGTCTGAAGTTTCACCAAATCTTTAAAGCATTTAAGCCTAGTTACTCCAAGGGAGATTGGGGGAAGAGGAAGGGAAACAAAAAACAAAAAACAACTCTTCCTAGCAAACAGAAATCCCAAGGTCTCTCACCAGGACCTTGATCTTGATCAGAGATCCTGTGTGTAGGGTGCTGCCTGACTCATAGTAGATGCTCAGTAACGTGGTATTGATTTCAGCCTCACAGTAACCCTGAGGGAGCGATACCATAGGCCCGTGGTCGGCAAACCGCAGCTCACAAGCCACATGCGGCTCTTTGGCCCCTTGAGTGTGGCTCTTCCAAAAATTACCACGGCCTGGGCGAGTCTATTTTGAAGAAGTGGCGTTAGAACAAGTTTAAGTTTAAAAAAAAATTTGGCTCTCAAAAGACATTTCAATCGTTGTACTGTTGATATTTGGCTCTGTGGACTAATGAGTTTGCAGACCACTGCCCTAGGGGACCCGAAATGCAGAGTTTTAAATCCAGTGCCCAGGATGGTTTTGCCGCCAGCGAATAACAGAGCAGTTTGCTTGCTCAGGCCTGGCCGTACTCTCCTATGCACGGGGCCAAAAAGCCAATGTAATTTCCAGGTTTCTGTGGGGTTTACCCCTTACTCTGCTGACTGGAGCCCCCTCTTAGCAGCAGCAGAACTCTGCACCTTCTGCAGCATGTTCTCCTGCCTCCTCCTTGGGTGTGTGTGTGTGTGTGTGTGTGTGTGTGTGCGCGCGCGTGTGCACCCTGCGAGATGAGCAGGCATTTTCTTTGATTGGCAGCTGGAGGGAAAGGCCTTTACCACCGCCAGGCACTCCCAAGGCCCTGACTTGAAGAACTCATGAGCCAGAGAAGCAGCCAGAGGAGAGGGGTGTGTCCTGAAGGAGAGGGAGGGAGAAGGAAAGATGCGGCTGCAGCAGAAGAGCCCATGGGCATGATGTAAACGGGAGCCAGAGGAGTCGATGGTGTCAGGGCACAGTGGGGCGGGGGGGGGGGGGGGTCAGCAGACCTGTGATGAGGATGGAGGCAGCCTGGGTGGGGGGGGGGGGGGGTCAGCAGATCTGTGATGTGGAGGGAGGCAGCCTCGTATTGCTTCTCTCCTCCAGTTTGAATGAGGTTCTTTATCCCCATTGCCTGGAGCAATGTCTGGTGGCCAGGAGAGGCTCAATGATGATCTGTCAGGTGGTGACATGGGTGAATGAATGAATAATTGAAAGAGCATCCGTTTACTGTTACCCTCAAGCACTCCTCCTAAAATGAAATAGGTGTTTGCTCCTGCAAGCTCCCAGCCATCTAGAGACCGGAGAATAAACTCGGCTGCAGTCACTCATCTGGAGAGGAAGTGAACAGGAATCCTGCATCTGTAATTCAGTTGTAGCCTTTTGATTAACGTCTCAGAACTACAATAAGAGCGCAGTTCTGTAGCCCACTCAACAGAGTCCATAGGACCTGAGGTACACTGTCCTAAAGGAGTCCCGGGAGTCCCAGGGGCAGCTTTTTAGAAGGAGGTCCTGAAGCCCTTAAGACCTGCTGGGAAGCGGGGGCTGGGGAAACCCACCAGCTCCCGCTCTGCCCCAGGGTGTGGAGGAGGGCTCGCCCGGAGTGGATGAGAGGGCCCGGTGGGCACCGGTTTGTATGATCTCGTTGGATTGGTGGAGTGACTGCTGTCTGAGGAGCACTTCTGTTCAATTTGGATGAATTATGTGGAAATGAACCCCTCACCTTGTGATGCTCTTTCCCTCGTTCTCTCTGAAGTTGCATCTAATCTCATGGACGGAGATTCCCCATCTCTCTGGCTGCCTCTCCCACCTCCTCTGTGTGGCCCTGCTGCCTTTGCCAGGGCGTCTCGGGCGTGCTCCATGCTTGATTGTGATGTTCTGTTTGAGATGCTCGCGCTGACCGCCAATAGATGAGCCGAATGAGCTCCTCTAAAGGAAGGCACATTGTAAACTGGCAAGTGCTGTGCCGGGGGAGGGAGGTGGGTGGGGTGGCAGTGACAATAGGTAGACTTGCATCTGCTTTCTTTGCTTCTGTAGGCCCCGTGTGCATGCAGGCCTCTCCCTCACAGAAGTGAGGATACTGAGGCTCAGAGTGGACATACCCCCTGCTCATCCAGTGAGCAGCAGAGCCACCACCCACAACCGGGTCCCAGTGACCAGGTCCCACATCCTCCTCCTCTTCTCACCCCCTCGGTCCCTCTGCTGGCAAACCCACGGAGGCCATCGTCTGCCACTCGAGCTTTGTTCTAACAGTTCTTCCTGGAGAAGAGAAGCATGTGCTCTTCTTGAGGTAACCCGAGCTTACTCCCTCAGCCTTCCTTGTTCATGGCACCTGACATGGCGGAGAACAGCACCGATAAACATCCCTGTCCTTAGAGCTGGTTCTCCTGTGTTGGGTGGCGGTCGGTGCACTGATGAGAAGAGAAGCAGTGCTGGTGGGTAAGAGTGCCAGGCTGCTAGGGGCCAGGCGTTGCATTGCTGGGAGGGATGGGGCAGAGGCCTCGCTGGCAGTGGGGTATTTGAGCTGATGCTTGAATTCGGGTGGTGGTCTAACTGAAAACTCAAATTCAAAGCAATCATTTGGTGGAAATTGGCACGAGATTTAAGAAACAACAACTGAGCATCTAGTTGGCAGGAAGTCATTGAATGCCCACTAACATGTGAGCAGTGCCAGCCTCTAAGTCATGGGGTTCCAGCAGCATCTATGTTTTCCTATCCTGAGTTTCCTATGGGAAATATGTGTTATGTGGTAATAACAGTGAAAGGTTTGTTGATTGCTGTGGGTGCAGGGATATCACTGTATGAGGTGATCACAAGCCAGCATGGCCTGAGACGGGAGGGTGTAGGGGAGACAGAGAGACTGGACGGGAATAATCTGATTGGGGAGGGGTGGTGGCTTCTCCTCCCGATGCTGTAACTATTGACAGGCTTGACTAAAAGAATGTGGGAGAAGGAAAGCAAAAGCAACCATTACGATTGACTCTTTTTGCTGTTGTTGTTAATCCTTACCCAGGGTTATTTTTCCCATTGACTTTTAGTCAAAAGGAGGGAGGGAAGGGGAGAGAGGGATAGCCAGAGAGAAAAACATCGACGTGAGTGAGACACATCAATTGGTTGCCTCCATCATGCATCCCAACTGGGTCCAGGGATCAAATCTGCAACCCAGGTCCACAGCCTTGATGGGGAATTCAACCCTCGACCCTTTGGTGCTCCAGCTGACGCTCCAACCACAGAGGCACATGGCCAGGACACGATAGACTCTTAAAGTCAGCGAGAGAGGAAGGCCAGGTTCTCTCCTGCATTCGTGGCCCCGGGTTTGAAGTTTCCCACAGCCTCTCAGCTGAGCATGTGAGGATCCAGGGGCTCTACCATTGCTACCACCTTTAGCGCTGAAGCTCACAGAACATGGGAAAAGAGGAATTTATAATCTTTTAGCATTTCTTTTTCAGAACCATCATTCCCTTTCCAAATATGATTCACGATAAGATTTATCGAGGAAGTCCTGTTCCTGCATTTAAATCATGGCATTGGTTTTAGGGGAAAACAATGATTCTTAAATAGTCCTTAAGTTGCAACTCCTCAGGCTGAGGGACCATGGCTCATTTTTCTTTGTTATCACCCATAGTCCTTAGCCCCATAAATATTTATTGGTTTTATCAGAAAAGTCGGTTTGATGAAGTGAGGAGAACATTGGAAATGTCGCCAATCACTTTTTTAAACGTTAGGGACATCCACCTCTCCCCAAGTTGCCCGTGACCCCAGCTTCTTTGTGCGTTTGGGGAGGAGCACCTTTGGAAGATGTCATGTTTTTAGCCAAGAGCAAGAAATGTGTTTGCAGGGATGAGGCAGTGGTCGTGAGCCCAGATCACGGTCTCCTCTGAGGTGCTCAGAGGCCATGCCAGCGTGGCTCCGTGGTGGGGCATCGGCCTGAACACCAGGAGGTCACAGTTTGATTCCTGATCAAGGCACATGCCTGGGTTGTGGGCTCCATCTCCAGAGGCAGGCATGCAGCCGATCCATGACTCTCATCATTGATGTTTCTATCTCTCTTCCTCTCTGATATGTGTATATATATATATATATATATATATATATATTATTATCATTATTATTATTATTATTATTATTATTATTATTTTTAATGTACTCAAGGATCACCAGAAAATCTCCACTTGTAGCCATCTTGACTGTGGCTCTCCCTTTGCCAAACCATGTGATGACCACACCCACGGGCAGGCCACGCCCCACAGCAGATTGACATTAGCAAGGCATGGGGTGTGCAGCATAACAGGGTTCTTCTCTCCTGGCACGTGCCCCCTTACAAATCCCTAACCCTGTCATGCGTTGTCCCTGTTGCTGAAGAGGATTCTAAGAGCCAGGGGCTCACTTCCCTGTCCTGCCTCCATGGGTTTAACAGAGTGAGGATAATGTAATTGTTTGTTAACGAGGCGGGATCTGCAGTGCCTCCTGGTTATAATTTGGAGCGTGGGTGATCAGGATAAACATCCTTTATCCCTGGTGTGCCTCCCTCTTCAGTTCCCCTGGCTGCCTCTCCTCCCCTGCCCTCTCTCACCTATCTCTGTCATTCTTTCGTGCCTAGCGCTTGACTCACAATTTCTAACCCACCTCTTCACTTTTGTCCTTCCTGTCATCCATCCTTTCCTCCCCATCTGTTCACCACAGTCCTCTGGGCTTGGGAACTCCGCAGCTGGTTTTATATGACCTCTCACCCCCTGTGTCAGTGTCCCCACGCGTTGCTGGACCCCTGCTGGTGCAGGAGACCCTTTCCAGTCCTCAATGAAATCTTGGGTCTCCCTGGTAGCTCTGGAAGTAAACAGTGGGGGAGAACTGGAAGAGAAAGAGGGCTAATGAATGTGACCTCCCGCAGTGGGGCCTTTCTCTCCATTCTCCCCGTGGCCATGCCCTTGACCCTCAGAGGATCCTGCTTCATCCTAACACTCTGCGCCATGGTGAACTGAATCCAACGTGGACTGGCCAAGGCTTGTCAGAAGATTGAAATTTTACAATGGGAAGGTAGGGTGGAGATGATAGTGGTAAATGAAACCCGAGGCATAACCACAACCTAAGGAAGATAAATGGCCCTAGCCCGTGTTGCTCAGTGGATAGGTCAGCCCACAGACTAGAAGGGTCCCAGGTTCTAATCTGGTCAAGGGCGTGTACCTTGGTTGCAAGCTCGGTCCTCTGCCCTGGTTGGGGTGCGTGCAAGAGGCAACCAATCGATGTGCCCCGTGGATGTTTCTCTCTCTGAGTCTGGCAGGTCATGTAGCAGTTGGTCCCAGAGAAACCAGACCAGTTCTCCCCCTCCCTTTCAGTCTCTCTAAAACCCAGTGGGAACATATCCTCAAATGAGGACTAACAACAACAAAAGAAGAGACATGGCGGAGGTGTCTGGTGTTGTGTTGACTTGCTGTCCCAGCTCTCCTGGAATCTCTGCTTTGTTCATTTCTCAGCCCCTCAGGGAAAAGGCACTATCCCACCCCCCACCCCAGTCTCGGGGCTGCTCCAGCACTTAACCTCTAGGTGGGGTCTTTGCCAGACAATGGAGCCAGCTTTCCATTTCGCCTCCCCACCCCCAAAAAGAGACAGAGCCTTTTAGTCCTGTGTCTCTTCTAGAAAAAGTTTTTCTTTGGGTGAAGTGACCCCACTGATGGACATCTCACGACCAGAGAGAGACTCCTTGAATGTACAGGCAGTGGCCTTAAGGACCTAGAAACATAGTCCTCTTTCCCTCCAGATTCTTGTCTATGACTTCAGTGTCACTTAAACTTGATTGTCCTGAATGAGGCTCCCTCTGCTAAGAGAACTAGTCTGTTTTCTCTGGGACCAATTTCTACATGGCCTGCCCGTCTGCGTGGGTCAGTGGTTGCTCGAGGGCAAGGTCACCACCTTGAAGAGCATCCCCTTGACCTTCCCCATCAGTGATTTGGCTGGAGGGAATGGTGGTGTTTTCCTTTCAGTGTTGCTTTATTAATGACTGTTCAACAAGGAAGGAGACAGGGGAAGCTACAAGTGAGAAATCGGGAAGGTGGATGACGAGAAGAAACAACACGTTAAAAAACCACACCATTGAAACAAACTAGGGAAACTGTATATCACAGATGAAAAGGTGAATCAGTATTTCCTTTTGGTTTATTGATTTGGGAGAGAGAGGAAGGGAGAGGGAGAGGGAGGGAGGGAGGGAGAGAGAGAGACAGCACCATTAGTGTAAGAGAGAAACATCGATCAGCTGCCTCCTGCACAGGATGGAGCCAGAAACCTGGACATATGCCCTGACCAGGAATTGAACCAGCAACCTTTTGGTGAATGGGATGATGCTCAACCAGCTGAGACACACGAGCCAGGGCTGGATCAGTATTTCAATATGTAAAATGCTCCTACAAATCAATGAGAAAGAAAAGAGAGGAATGGACACATGACAGGGAAGTTCTTCACGTCAGAAGAAAACACACAGGAGAATTTTCACATGTGAAAACCCTACTGACAAGTGATCAAAGCAATTCACAGGATTCACGGCAACGGTCAGTGAGCGTAAAGATGAGGAAACGATGACCACTTCTTGCTGGAGGGAGTGTGAATCACAGCAGCATTTTTGAGGGACCAATCTGATAAAATGTATCTCATTTTTAAAATACACACATATGCTACATAGCGGTTTCACTTCTAGGAAGTTGAGGAAGATGAGAACAAGGAGCTTTTATCATTAGATATATAAGACAACTTTAACAACAAGCCCAATTTCCAAATCCAGGAACTTGTTTAAATGTTGCTTCATCCATACAATAGAGCAATATGAAACTAGCAAATCAAAGGCGGACAATTGACCTAAATAAATGTTGACAACCTATTTATAGATCACTGGAAAAGTAGGATACATAACAATGCTTACCACCGTCCTATTTCTGGTCAAAACAGATCTGTACAGCTACACATGGAATAAAAGTCTAAGGTTACATTCTAACAGTACCTCTAGGTGATAAGATTGCAACGAATTTTTATTTTCTTGTCTGCTTTTTTTTCTTTTTTTTGTCTTGCACATTTCATGCAAGGAACACTTTTTTGTTTGTCGTCGGAAATAAAGATAACACCCATCTCAACTTATTGGAAGCGAGAGAGCTCATTTCCTGAGATCCTATTTACACACAGCCCTCCGAGAATGTGTCTGTGGTTTCAGGCCAGGCCCTGCGCTCCCCGGCTGGAATACGATTTCTTTCTGGAACATACGCCCGGGGAGGACGGCGCTGCTACAAAATCCGCCACTCCTCCCTGGGCAGAGAACCGGAAAAATGAGCAGGAGATTTATATCCACTTGACTTCGTGTTCTTATCCTTTTTGATTAAAAAATACACCAAGACATGAGACGGATGGGAAAAACCCATAAAAATTGTTTTACTGCGTCATAAAAGGCTTACATTTCTGACACAGGGATCACAGAGGGATTAATTGATGCTGTCACTCTGCCGCTCTGCAGGCCAACTGGGATGGCTCGAAAGCCAGGGGAGCCACGAGTGTGCCTCTTCCTGTCCTCCCTCCACCCCCTCTCGGCTCTCCAACACCCCACCCCCCACCCTGCTCCATAGCTGTCACCCCACTCATTCAGTTATCTTCTTAGAGCAGGGACAGTGTCTTCTTGTATTCCCTGGACCTTGAACGTGGCCTGGCCTGTGGGAGACTGGTTGTTGTTCCCCTCCCTCACCACTCATTCTGAATTGCGTACATATTGGAAGGTCCCCATCATTTGCGGGAATAAACACATCAGGAAGCAATCTGAGAGCAATGCGATTTGTCTGTGAGGGGTAAGTTTTATAGCTAGTTTCTACACGGTAGCGTGTCTTTATTTCCTCAACTATTTCTCTCTTCATTCAACAAATACTTCTTGAATCTCTATTAGACACTGTTCTGGGCCTGTTGGATATAGCAGTAGCTAACAAGGGACAGAGGTGTTGTTTTTATGGTGTTTATCTTGCAGAAGAATTGAGATTCCTTCCTTCCTCCCTCCCTCCTTTCCTCCCTTCCTTCCTTCCTTCCTTCCTTCCTTCCTACCTTCCTTCCTTCCTCCCTCCCTCCCTCCCTCCCTCCCTCCCTCCTTCCCTTCCCTCTTCTCTCTTTCCTATCTTTCCTCCTTTTGTCTGTTCATCTGTCTGTCCATTCATTCCTCTATCCATCCACCTACCTACCCATCATGCCTGGAGTCCTCCTCAGATGCCAGGCCAGGCATTGGAGGGTACCCACAAACAAGCCCTGTTCCTCCTCTGAAAGAGTGTAGGGAGGGGTGAGGAAATGAGGCAGGTCAGAACCACCCAGTAGGTGCTGTGCCAGGAAGAACTCCAGGGTGCCACAGGAGCACCCCACCCCACCCAGCTGTAGGTCACCTCTTTTACTGCCACAGGGACACCTGTGGTTATCTGAATCCAGCTTCTGCCAATCCCCTGCTGTGGGCGGAGCCTTGGCCTTGGAAATCAGGTATCAGGAAGTCCGGGGGGGGGGGGTCCCCTTTGCTGCCAGGAATGTGCTGGCGAACAGAAGCTTTCTCGAGGAAATAGCCCCTGTCTTGGTAAAATCCTTGATGTCCACCATATGCTGAGCCCCCGGCTCTGTTCTGGGGGTCAACATGGGCTGTCCCTATCAAGGAATTCCATGAAATAAGAGGGGCCAGAAACCAACTCTTTGATCAACTGGTATATCCCCCTCCCCCAGGCATTGTGCCCGCTGCATCCATCGGCTATTTCATTTAATTTTCACAGAAATGCTGTGACACTCTGTTGTATTTTCACCTGTGAAGAGATGGTGGTTCGGAGAGAGTAATTGCCGGGCCAAGGTCACAGGTAGCAGACAGCCAGGCTGAGCTCCTGGGCAGGACGCCTGCCCTCTTGGTCCTCCTGCAATTAGGAGCACAGCATGCTGGAGGGCTTGCCCTTTGGCACTTTCTTTGAAGTTCTCTGCTGGCACTTATCTCAGCCAAGAGAGAGCTGTTTCCCAGCATCCTCTGTAGAACAGATGTTAATAGGTGTTCTGGACAGAAAAGGCCTCCCTGGACAAATGCATGGGGACCTGCAGGGTCCACAGGTTTATGTAGGGAAAGTCCTCACTATCCTTCCTTGTGTGTGCAGCCCAAAGTGCAGGTTGGGGCACAGGCACCGCCCACATGCCACGTCTCACGGCACACGTGTCCCGTGGAAGCCACTTTGCAAAGTGCTGTTTATACAACAACCATTTGGTGAGCTTTTCCTCCGGGAATGGCTCCCAGGGTCTGTGCTCTGACCTCCTTCTGGGCTGTGAGCTGAGATAGGGCCTACTAAGCGCTAAGCATGTCACCATGACAGCTTGCCCCGCTTCCAAGGGGTTGGGGGGAATGAACCCTGACCTTGACCCTGAAGAAGTGTAGAAGACAGGGTTGTGGGGTTGTGGACGTAGATGAGGCATTCTAGGAAAAAGAAATCATAGGACCTGTGTCTCCGTGGAGGGAGCGGGGACTCAGCATGTGGAGAAATGTGTAAAGAGGGGCAGGAGGCAGAGGGGGCGGGATTAGACTCTGTGGGCATCTGAGATCCTCTCTCTGGGCATTTGGACCATTTTCATTGCAATGAAATGGACTTTTTAAGACATCGAAAGACAAATAAGTGGCAGTGCAAGACTTTCCTTCTCCATTTTTTTCTAATTCATTGAAATTCTTAGTATTTCCCAGGTCTGTTGCTGAGCCCTGGATTGGGGGAGCTCACTGGAATCTTGGGGTCCATGACTAGGGGGACTTGTGCAAAACCACAGACAAGCTTCGGGGGGTATATTCTGAGCCCTTTTATGCTTTTCCTTAGTCAAAAAAAAAATGAGGACAAGCTGCTTTTTCTTTCACTTTATTCAGACTCTGGAGAGACAAAGATTTCCCTAATCTTTTGTTAAACCCCAAAGAGCAAGCCTGCATGGCTTCTGAACAAAGAGGGACTTGTGACAGAGACACTTAAATGGCATAATTAAACAGAAACTTTCAACCAAGAGCCCTTTAGAGGTTGCAAAGCCCCCCTCTCCTTGCCGCTGACAAGCCATGCGTTCTTGGGAAGGGTGCCTTGCCTACTTTCTGCTGAGGAATCCGCCCCAATCACCGCCTGTTGGCCTCCTCTGATCCCCGCCAGAAGGAAGACCAAATGCTCCACTGTCGGGACCTCTCACGCCCCGGGGGTGGGCTTTCTAAGAATATTCCTTACCGAACCACCTTGTCACCTTGGCATTCTGAAAACTCTACCATTCAGCACAGCTCTTGGCTTCTCTCTTTTATCTCTTTGCACACACTTTTCCCAGGAAGGTTATTCCTCCGTGACCCGAGAGAGGAGAGCTTTGAGCGGCTCAGAAGACAGCCTCCACAAGAAATCACTTCTCTGTGTCTGGGGCAGCCCTGAGCCTCCCCACCGCCTCACCATACGCAGAGCAAGAGCACGTGTCTTAGTCCGCTCGGGCTGCCATCTCGAAATGCCACGAGCTGGGCGGTTTGAGCAGCATTCCGTTCTGACCTCGTCCTGGAGGCTGCGAAACCCAAGGTCAAGGTGGTTGTAGGTGGAGGCCTCTTCTCTCGGCTCGAACGGGGCCACCATCGCACTGTGAACTGGTGTGACCTCTTCCTTGCCTGCAGGTCGGGAAGGTGGGGGCACACAAGCTCTCTGGTGTGCCTTAAAAGGAGCATGAATATGCAGAATTCATTTTTTGCAACTCTGAGAAAATGACCAATTCGTTTTTCTCTCTCTGTCTTTCCCTAGTCATTCAAGAGTATTTTCTCTGCAGTTTCCATGGGCCTGCATATAAAGAATAGGTGGTGGTTTTTGTTGTTGTTGTTGTTGTTTTATATCCTATCTAATAAAGAGGGAATATGCTAATTGAGTATAATGCCATCACAAAGATGGTGGTGTCCACAGCCAATAAGGAGGTAATATGCTAACTGGCTGCCACGCCCTCAAAGATGGCAGTGCCCACAGCCAGCCTCCTCAGTCCTGCTGGAGCGGCAGGTGTGCGGCAAAGCCAGGCTCACCCTCAGGTGGGTCTGACTGCTCTGCTCACCTGCCTCCAGAGTCCCCCAGTCCCCTCAGCCTCCAGGCCGCTCAGGGCCAGCCTGAGGCCCAGGCAAGCCTCAGTTGTCAGCTGCCCAGCCAACCAGGGCCACCCAAGGCTCAGGTAACCAGGGCCGACCGAGGCTTGTGCTGCTGGCAGTGGCAGCAGCAGAGGTGTGATGGGGCATTGCCTTCCTCTGATCGCCAGGTCACTTCCTGCCCCTGAGGGCTCCCAGAATGTGAGGGGGGAAGGCTGGGCTGAGGAATCCTCCCCCTCCAGTGTATGAATTTTCATGCACTGGGCCTCTAGTATATTATATATTTTTGCTGATTTCAGAGAGGAAGAGAGAGGGAGAGAGAGAGATAGAAATATCAGTGATGAGAGAGAATCATTGATTGGCTGCCTCCTGCATGCTCCCCACTGGGGATCCAGCCCACAACCCGGGCATGTGCCCATGACCGGAATCGAACCTGGGGTCCTTCAGCCCACAGGCCAATGCTCTATCTACTGAGCCAAACCTGCTAGAGCTAGGTGGTATTTTTGAAGGCATGGTCTATTTTAATATGTTCATGTTCAATAGGGTATCCAACCAATCCCATTTGGCTATAACTTTTCCAGATTTAGCATTAAAAAGCCCACCCTTCAAACCAGACAGGCGTGGCTTACTGGTTGCTCATCGACCTATGAAGCAGGAGGTCAAGGTTCAATTACTGGTCAGAGCACATGCCTGGGTTGAGTGGCTCGAACCCCAGTGTGGGGCGTGAAGGAGGAAGCTGATCAATGATTCTCTCTCATCATTGATGTGTTTATCTCTCCCTCTCCCTTCCTCTCTGAAGTCAATAAAAATATATTTTGGGGGGAAAGAATCCTTCGTCCAAAAACCCCCTCCAGACAGTCACCATAGTGCTCAGCAGTGAGCACTCTAGCCTAGAAGGCACCAATAGGTACAATCCCTGAGTGCGTGGCATTCAGAAACGAGCAAGGATACAGGTGTGTTGTACCGGTGACTCATGTACTCTGAGTGGCCCTGCTGTTGATACCATTATTTTACAGAGGCATGAAGAACTCGTGGTGAAATTTCAAACGAAACAGAGCACATTCTTCCCTAAGTGTGCCCAGCAGTTGCACTGCTAGAAAATTCAGCATACATTAACACGTGAGGAAACACCTGCAGTTTAAATGTAAAATATGCTTTAGATTTTATGCACCGATGATGATTGATGGTTTTTCCACTGAAAGGACTCTCCGGTGAGACATTTAGGGTGGTTTTGGGGGGTTCGGGGTTGTCCTGTATGCTGCAGAACATTCATTACCCATGGGCCTCGCCTCCTGGATTTGACCAATGGCATCCTTCAATCACAGCAACATCAAAACCGCTCACAGATTTTCCAGACACCTCCCGGAGGCAGCTCGCCCTTGCTGGAAACCACCGCATTGGCTCTGTGAGAAGAAATCAATGTGTAGAGAAGAGATAAGCTACAGCTGGATGCTTCCTGTGTCCTCCTTTTTCTCTTTATGTCTCCGTAACTCACGAACACCGTGGAAATGTTCCCTGCGGGATGAACCTTCCATCCGAGGAAGTGCCTGGGAAAGTCTCTTCTCTCCAAACCACTTGAGGTCTGCTCGCTCGGGTTACCTGCCGAGATTCAGAATGCCTGCTCACCTCCACTTCAGCCGAATGGGCTGGGGGATCTTCCTGTCACTTTCCCCAGCTCCCAGACGAGGCTCTGCTTCTCTTTTGTTCATACTGCAGTCAGCCCCCTGTTGTTGGTCTCTGTGTGTCCCAGGCCTGGCAGTGGGAGAGAGGGACGCAGTCAAGCCCACAGCGCTCGATGTGTAGAAGGTTTGTCCTGGCAGTCTTGTTTTTGATCTTGACCTGTTACTCAACATGGTACATGCTAGCATTCTTTCCAGTGAGGCACCGTGGTGGGAAAGGAGGTGGACGAGACCCAAGAAATTGGTGATTGGAGAGGGGAGAAGCCAGTAAGGAATTATCAAAGAAACACATTGAGAACGTGAGCACACGCTTTATACATAGAAGCACTAACACTATTATTATTATACTAGAGGCCCGGTGCACGAAATTTGTGCATGGGTAGGGTCCCTAGGCCTGGCCGATGATCACGGCCAATCTGTGGGGTGACCGGCAGGACGATCGGATGGCCCCCACTGGCACCCACCTTGGCTGGCCTGGTGTTGCCTGCTTGCTGGCTCTGCCCCTCGCCATCGCTGCCAGTTATGGCCTGCGGGCTAGGGCCAGCTCCTGCAATGAGTGACTGCCCCCTGGTATTCAGTGCACATCGTAGCAACCAGTCATTCCGCCATTTGGTCGATTTGCATGCTAGGCTTTTATTATATAGGATATATTATATAGGATATTATATAGAAATACATATCATATAGAAATTACGTATTAAATTAATTTTATTACTTTACAGTAGTATAATACTATGTAATATAATCCTATATAATCAAAAGCTAATATGCAAATAGACCGAATGGCAGAACAATGGGAACAACGGAACAACTAGTCGCTATGATGTATGCTGACCACTAGGGGGCATGTGTGGAATGCGGTGAGCACTGGCTGCAGCAGGATAATGAAGGTGAGGTGGTACCAGACCAAGGCAGGGCACTGGTTGCTCTCATCAGGGTGAGCCTCTGGTGGTTACTGAAAACTCTTTGCTCCCGCACACCGTGGTCCCACCCGGCGCTCACACCCACTGCTAGTGCCGGCCCTGCTCGCACCTGCAGCCGGCCGGCACTGGAGCTGCTGCTCATGCCCACTTGGCGCCATCAGTGGGTGCAAACAGTGGCTGCAGGCCCTGATCACCCCCTGAGGGCTTCTCCACCTCCCCCTGCTCCTAAGGGGTGATCAGGGCAGCAACTGCCGCTCGTACCCGCTGCTGGCACCAGCCCCAATCAATTTGCGCTGTCAGCAGGTGTGAGCCGGGCCAGTGTTGTCAGTGTATGGGAGCAGCAGTGGAGGAACAGGGCTTCCAGCAGACAAGGCACCAGGGACCGTGGCGGGAGAGGCCTGGTGGGGGTACAGAGGATGGGCCGAGACCTACTCCTGTGCCTACTGCAGCCTTACGGCCCACAGTTCATTTCAAGGTGCATGAATTCATGCACTGGGCCCCTAGTTAATATGTATAAATTATATACAACTCTCTTACTTAATATATAATCACATTAAATTGATAGTGAATTAGTTATACATTAAATTAATAAAACTAAATGTGTAATAATGACATAGTATATAATATCTATAATAATGATTATATTATCATTATTGTTGTTTTTATACTTCATGGGTTTGTTGTGGACTTTCCAGAATCAGTGTGTCATTGATGGAAGGAGGACACTTCCATGTTGCCGCTCATGGTTTTAAGTCACTGTCATATCCTGGCACAGCAACCCACTTACGACCTCTGTTCCCGAAGTTTAACTTGAGGCCCAGTGGGATGAGTTGGTTTGGCCAAGGTCCCCCGACCAGAAAACAGCTGACTCGGACGCGCCAGTACCACTTCTGAGACACTTCCTGGCCTTTCGCTCAGAGGGCATTAGTGGGAGGGCCGGACCAGAAGAGCAGTGGGAGGGCGTTCAGAGAAGGGAGGGCTCGCCTTACGGAGAAGCGGAGCTCTGAGGACACCGGAAGTGTGGGAAGGTTTGTGGAGGGAGAAGGGGCTCTTCCTGGGAGGTGGGGAGCGGGTGTGCACAGGGAGCTGACAGGCTTCATAAGGAGACCAGGCTCATTGGGCCGAAAGCACTTGTGTGTGTGCTTGGACCAGGAGGGGAATGTAGAACAGATTCTGAAGTCTTTAAGAACAAAGACTATTTGTTTATGTTCTGAGGACCTGGATTAGAGGGGTCGGAGACAAAGTAGGTGCCTCATAAGGGTTTACTGAAAGGTCGTGTAAGCAGATTGAAACCAAGCCAAGGAGGTTAGGCTTGAAGCTGCCAGCAAAGAGGGCCTGTCTTCCTTTTAGGTCCCATTGATAATACGATGGCTTCTGATTAATGAAACTTGCAGCTCCCGGGGAGTGGCGAACGGGGCATCACAGGAAGAGTGATTGGCAGTGGTCTCAGTTGGAGCGGAATGTAAGTCAGAGACAGGTTCCGATAGAAGTCCGAGTCTCCAAGGAGTCGGCTGGAGAAGAGATGAGATTCCCTGAGACATTTCAGGAGGCACGTGGGGAATGGACGGAGCTGGCACACCCCTGGCTTTGAATCCCAGCTCTGCCACTTTCCAGCTGTGCACCCCTAGACAAGCAGCTTCACTCTCGACGTCAGTGTCTCATCTGCTATGTGAACCCTGAGAAGAAGACACATGCTAAGAAGGGCTCCTGGTGGCTAACTGGGCTCAACTTCTTTGAAAAATAAAGGGGAGCTTAGCAGCCGAGGTCCTTTCATACAAACTCCACTTCCTGGGGAAGCCTGCACTGAATCGCCTGCCTCTGCCCTGAACCCCCAACAAGCACTGTGTTCCTGCCATTGGAGCCAGCCCTTGTAAATGAGTTCCTGGAATCCTATTTCAGTCAATAGGATTGGAGCTGTGCAGCTCTGACCAACCAAAGCAAGTCTATTCTGAGCAATCAGGACAGTGCCTTTTGGGCCAATCAGACTGAGGGGATTTGGAGTCCTCATTTGCATGAGACTAGACCCATCAGGGAACCAGGGGCAGGCACTTCTGTTCAGTAAGCCAGCTCCCCTCTGATCCAGAGTGCACTTGCCCTTTCCACCCAAGACCGAAGACTGCATCTCCCTGGCTGAGCTGAGACACCTAAGATGTCTCACGAGAGCACAGCAGAGAGGCAGAGAGGGGCCGTGGCCCCGAGGCTCCCTCAAAGCCTGCTGTATCACAGCAGAGCTACTTTGCACTGAATAAGGTTCCCTCCTTCTTTGCCACACCCCAAAATGGGGGTTCCTGTTGTGACTGAATTGGCACCAGCTACCATTGGTTGACAATAACTATGGGGATTAAGCGTCATCTCTCAGAGAGTTACCCGGCAAAAGAAAATAGATAACACATGTAGAGCACCTGTCCCCGGGAAATACTGTATTTGATAAATGGTAAGGCTATTGTCCTTTTTTCCTGAAGGAATTATTGATCAGAATTTGATAATAAATTGAATTCAAGGCCCCAGATGTGTCGCCTGGACATGGTGACCATGTTAGGAAAATTCGGTTTTGACGCGTTGAATTGGAGTGATAGCCTCGCTGAAACGTCCGCCGGCGAGTTGGTGGGAAGGCCCTGAGACTCAGATGACACTTGATAGGAGCGAGTAGCGCTGGGCACGTCGATGTGAAGAGTCCTCAGCATAAAACGATCTTTCAGCTGAGTGACAAGATCAGAGAGACCGGGCTCTTGGTGGTCAGGGCACCCATCAGCCACCTGTTTGGAAACAGGCTGTTTAATTCCACTCGACAGGACACTTCCCAGCTGTTCCTGTCGCGTTCTGAGCTCCTTCTGATGCCTCATCTTCTGTCACAGCTGGTGAGACTGGCCACGTGAGGGTCACCCCTCAGAGCCTCCTAGGGGAAGGAGAGAGGGGGAGCCAGCCCCCACCCCCACTGCATCCAGGGGAGGCTGAGCTGGGCTGATTCCATGGGCAGCTGAAATGGAAGAACAAGGCTCTTGGTGGCTCGGATTCCAGATGTTGGAATCAGAGCACCCTGCTCTTCGGTCGCTCTCCACCCGTGTAGCATAGAAATTACCCAGAGAGCAAGTGCCGAGTAATGAAGTCCAGGTCACTCCCCGTCCGTCTCACTAAATGCCACTTGGAACCAGTGCCTTTTCACTTGACAATAAAATCGATGAGTGAAATATCGCAGGGTTGGAAGCGGCGCCGTGCAGAATTCATTACGTTCCCAGGGAGGGAGAGACTTGGCCCCCTGTACTTTACTTTCCGGAACAGCAACACATCTACTTAATGAAACTTGAACCTTCTGTTAATCCCTTCACCTGTTTGCTTTTCAACTGGAATCCTTTGAACACAACTCAAAAGGCTTTCCCTCTGGAGTCTGCCTCCTAAAAATCGGAATATGCATCAGTGAAGGGGAAAGGTGGCGAGTTAATTAGGAAAATGGTTCATGAGATTAGAGGACTTTTTTCTGAAAGCCGCCAGGTCCCCTGTGAGGTAGCACCGTTTCCTTTGAATTGTTCTTTCCTTCTGAGAATCATCTCGGTACTGAGCACACTGAGCTCAGTGTCCCGAGTCCTGCCGATTCGGAGGCAGCCACCGCGTGGGTGAGCACGGAAGGGTGGCCGAGGGGCGGGAGGGAGTCTGTAGCCTTTTCCTTGGAGAACGTAATAGACCAGTGAAAGAATCATGTCATTCCTTTAGAAGTGATGAAAATAGGATCAGCTTGAGAGAAGTACCTCTTAAGGTGTGTGTTTGTGACAGAGTCAGCAGAGCGGAGAAGAATTAGGCGAGAACGAGGCTAGCACTGGTTATTCTGCTGCCCTTTACTTTAAGAAAGTGTCCTTTCTTTGGAAAAAAGGAGTGTTTGATGTAAGCAAGAGGTTCAGGAAAGAAGGGAAAACATCTGGAATCACAGTGAGGATTCATGGCTCATTTAAGGCCTAGCTTTATTTTTAATACAGGCTCTTTTTTCCCCCCTTTCTTTCAACAGGTATTTATTGAGCACTTATTATATTCTAGACTAGAGGCCCAGTGCACAAAATTCGTGCATGGGGCGGGGGTGTCCCTCAGCTCAGCCTGCACCCTCTCCAATCTGGGACCCCTCGAGGGATGTCCCGGTAGGATCAGGCCTAAACGGGCAGTCGGACATCCCTCTCACAATCCAGGACTGCTGGCTCCCAACTGCTCACCTGCCTGCATTCCTGATTGTCCCTAACCGCTTCTGCCTGCCAGCCTGATCACTCCTAACTACTCCCCTGCCAGCCTGATTGATGCCTAACTGCTTCCCTGCCAGCCTGTTTTCCCCTAACTGCCCTCCCCTACAGGCCTGGTCCCCCCGGAAGTTCTCTCCCCAGCATGCCTGGTTCCCCCCCAACTGCCCTTTCCTGCAGTCTCAGTCATCCCCAACTTCCCTCATCTGCCAGCCTGGTCACCCCTAACTGCCCTCCCCTCAAGTTTGATCATCCCCAGCTGCCCTCCCTTGCAGGCCTGGTCCCTCCCAACTGCCCTCCCATGCTGACCTGTTAACCCACAACTGCCCTCCCCTGCTGGCCATCTTGTGGCAGCCATCTTATGTCCACATGGAGGCAGCCATCTTTGACCACATGGGGGCAGCCATCTTGTGTGTTGGAGTGATGGTTAATTTGCATATTACTCTTTTATTAGATAGGAAGGATATCTCTGGCCTTGATACTCATGGCCCTCCCTAGGAAGCTTATGTCCAATGTAGAAGAGAGAGGCAAGAAAAATAAACATGATGGGTGCTCTGAAGGAAACATATACGATAAGAGTATTGGAGAATTCAGAGGGGGCAACTTTGGAGAGAGGGACATAAAGGAAGGCTTCTCAGAGGAGGAGAAATTCAAGCAGAATGAAGGCAAATGTGCTGACACTGAGAAGCGTGGCGGGGAAGGGGCACATGAGGACCCTGAGGTGGGAAGAAGCAGATGGCCGTGGAGGAACTGGCTGTCCCACGTAGCTGGAAAATGATGAGTGACAAGTGGTGTTGGGGGGAGAGGGAGGAAGACAGAGATTAGCAGGAGCCTGTTCATGCAGGGACTCTAGACACCCAGTGAGTTTGATTTTCATGTTTAACTAACGGTGTAGTAGGGGACGGACGCTGTCTGACTTGCATTCCAAACACATACCTTATTTGCAATGTGGAGAGTGGAGTGGAGACACACTGGCAGGTATAGGGTGGCCAGTTAGGAGGCGTTGGGGCCAGTTCATGGAGCACCATTTGAAGAGAGGTGGCTAGATCTCAAATGCATCTTGGATGCGAGGAAGCAGCTGGTGAGGGAAATGAGGGTGTCAGTGTGGCTTCCAGCTCTCTAGCTTGAGCAACGTGAGGAGGATGTGATCACCATTGGTCCTCCTCTCAGCAAACGCCTGTGACAGGCCCTCAGCGCACTGTGCACTGTGCAAGGATGGAGAGGTGAGCCTGCCCTCTCTGGGCTTACCACTGAAGCAGGAGGTCAGGTCCTATGTAATAAATGCCTAATATGCTAAGTGTCCAGTCGTTGGTCGTCCATTCAACCAATCAAAGCTTAATATGCTAATGATATGCTAAGGACACTCAACTGCTCGCCATGACGTGCACTGACCACCAGGGGGCAGACAGTCGACCAGTCACTATGACATGCACCGACCACCAGGGGGCAGATGCTCCAAAGGGTAGGTTAGCTTGCTTCTAGGGTTCAGCCGATCAGGACTGAGCAAGACGGGCCAGGCATACCCTGGAGCCCTCCCACAGTTGTTCCCTGCTGGCCAATTTCCCACATCTTTCCCCAGCCCCAATCGTGCAGCAGTACCTCAGCATGGTCTGTGCCTTCTCACAATCTGGAACCCCTTGCAGGGGAGGGGGGGTGTCGGAGAGCCAGCGAAATGACCAGTCACTATGATGCACACTGACTACCAGGGGGCAGACACTCAATGCAGGCACTGCCTCCTGGTGGTCCGTGCACTCCCATAGGAGGAGCACCGCTCAGCCAGAAGCCAGGCTCATGGCTGGTAAGTGCAACAGCACAGGCAGGAGCCTCTCCCACCTCCGTGACAGCACTAAGGATGTCTGATTAGAGCAGGCCCTAGCCATCGGTCAGACATCCCTGAGGGCTCCCGGGCTCCGAGAGGGTGCAGGCGGGCTGAGGGACTCCCTCCCTGAGCGCATGAATTTCATGTACCATGTCTCTAGTATATAAACAAGCACTTAATAGAATAGCAGTACATACTGACACACAGCCAGAGGTGTTTGGCAGAAGCCCCTGGGAAATTTATTCTCCCTCTTCCCCCACCACCAACCACCCATTTCATTCTCTTCTATCCATTGATGTTATGTTTGCTTTTGCTTGTGTATTTAAAATATAGGACACATACTCTTCATGGAAAGGAAATATATGTAATATTTATGTCGTCTTTAAAGAATTATAAATCTAACATTCATGTAGCCACCATCTTGGTAGAGAAATAAATCTTCATCAGCACTTGGAAGCCTTTATGGATTCTGTCCCATAGTTCAACATTATTCTGGATTTTTGATGTATCACTTTCATACTCTTCTTTGTAGATTAAACACCCATGTTCCCAAGCAATATGTTATTTATTTTGTCTCTTTTAACTTTATATAAATGGAAGCATTCTACATCCACACTTCTGAGACTTCCTTTTGCGCTACATTCTGTTAGGGGGATGTATCCATGTTGCAGCGTATAAATCAAGTTCATTTATTTTCACTACTGTGTGTGCATGGCTCGCAATAAATCCATTCTTTTGACACAGATCACTTGACTGTTTAGCAATATTATTCCCAATAGTATTTCCATGAATAGTATTCATATATTCCCTAGGGCACACATCTCCTAGGGCAGTGGTCGGCAAACTCACTAGTCAACAGAGCCAAATATCAACAGTACAATGATTGAAATTTCTTTGGAGAGCCAATTTTTTTAAACTTAAACTTCATCTAACACCACTTCTTCGAAATAGACTTCCCCATGCCGTGGTATTTTGTGGAAGAGCCACACTCAAGGGGCCAAAGAGTTGCATGTGGCTCGTGAGCTGCAGTTTGCCGACCACGACCCAGGGTGTTTATGGAGAGATTGCACATGGGAGTGGGTTATCAAATATATATGTGCAACTTTGTTAGTGATTGCCAATAGTTGGGCAAAGTGGTGGTTAGAATTTACACTCCCACCCTAGTGACTAACAGTCCCAGGACTACCCATCTTCACCAGCATTTACTCATTATTGTTTTCCCCTTTAAAACCTTTGCCAATCTGGTGTGTTGAAGAATGATATGTCACTGGTGGACTCATTTGCATTTTTAATACTCATGAGGTTGCTCATTTTTAATGTGTGTATTGGTTGGTTGAATTTTCTATCCTAGAAATACTTTTTCCTATCTTTTGCCGATTTTCTGTCGAGTTACTCATGTTTTTCTTATTGATTCATGACCACTCTTTATATGTTCTGGATACTAAGCCTTTGCCAGTTTTCTGTGCTGCAAATATTACCTCTCAGTTTGTAGCATGTCTTTTCATTTTGTTAAGGTGTCAGTGGATTTCCTGAAGTTCTTTATTGTGGTGTAAATTTACCAGGCTTTTGTTTTAGGGCTTGCATGTTTTGTGTTTGCCTAAAAAAAGATAATCCAGACCTTGGGTTCATAAAAACAGCCTCTATATTTTATTCTAGATGTTTCAGAGTTTTGCCTTTCACATTTAACTTCTTTATTCATATGGGATTGAGTCATATCTGAAGTATATGTAAAATTTATTTTTCGTATAGTAATTATTTCTTCCAATACAGTGTTTCAGATTACCTATTCCTCACTTACCTGTCATAGACCAGTTTCCTATATACGTATGACTGTGTTCTATTGGTCTGTTTATGTATCTCTTTATGTTAACATATCTTTATAATAAGTTGTGGTAGCTACTAGTCCCCTCGCCTGTTCTCCCCTTTTAAACACTTTTTGAAATTAAATTGTAAAAAGCTATAGTACGTACAGTATATGGCTCAATGAATTATCCCAGTCTTAGAAGTGTGTCACGTTTCATGCATGTACACACACACCCTCGGGGATTTTGATTGCAATTATACATATCCATAAATCAATCTGATGAGAATTGTTATCTTTATGATAATGAGTCTTCCTATCTATAAATATGAGTTGCTATTCTTTTGGGGTTTGTGTTCTTTCATATCTTCCAATAACATTTACAGTGTTCCCATAAGTCTTATACATCTTTTGTAAGATGTATTCCTGGGTAC
This sequence comes from Antrozous pallidus, assembly GCA_027563665.1. NCBI lineage: Eukaryota > Metazoa > Chordata > Mammalia > Chiroptera > Vespertilionidae > Antrozous > Antrozous pallidus. The sequence goes on along the minus strand of CM050513.1, from coordinate 109,613,578 downwards.
CTAGTATATTTTGTTGCCATTGCAAATGAAATTTTTATGTACTTTTTACCGACTGCTGGTATATGAAAAGGCAATTAACTTTTGTATATTAATTTATATGCAGAGGCCTACTAAACTCTGTATTGATTCTAATCATTTATCCTAAACCTCAATTACACATATTACATATTTGCCTTTTGTATCTTTTTCCTAATATTTTCCAACTTTTTTCTTTTAAATGACATATTTCTGGAATTTTTCAAAGTTTCTGTATAAAAATCTATCTTTCACCACAAAAGTATAGTCTGCTTATCTAGATTGCTGTTACCAGTATAATGTTATTTCTGCCTATTGATTTTGTGCTTCCTTAACCCACTTTTTTAGTTTTTTTCCTTCTTTGAATTGATTATAGGTTTTGATTTTGCATTTCAATTTTAACCTCCACTAGATTGAAAATTATATATTAGAAATCTTAACATGAATAAAGTCTGAAATTAGTATTTTCCTTCTCCTAAACAAGTGTGGGAACTTTAGAATGCTTTATCTAGAATCACCTCCTCTTGCACTATATGCCTGCTATTTAAAGTGTGCTTGTTTGTCTTATTTTTGGTCTAATTTCATTAATGAGATAGCATTGTTGACTTTTCGGTTGGTGTGCTTTGAAAATGCTATCTGTACATTTGCTGTTTTCTCACTTTTCATTTTTACATTTCAGACTTTCCTTCAGGGACCATTTTTTTTCTTTCTGAAATATATCTTCCAGAATTTCCTTTAGTGAGTGCCTGCCACAAGTAAAATGTATTTTTCACCCCTGAAAAATGCCCATTTTCTGTCGAGTTACTCATGCCTATCCTGGATCTAGAACTCTGGGTTGAGAATTTATTTACCCCTTGGCACCCTGAAGAGTCTATTCCACTTTCTTAAGGCTTACATTATTTCTGTTGATAAGTCAGCTGTCTATCATTTTTCATTTCTACATCCTCTGTTTGGTTCCTTTTCAAATATGCCTGGTCACTTCTGACAGTTTGTGTGTTCTTTGTCATGTTGTTTATAGACTTTATAATTACCTCTTCAAGTTACAGTACAATTTAATGGCCTAAAACAAGTCACTCACCATGACTCGTGATTCTGTTAGACATCAAGGAAGGGCTCAGCGAGGCAGTTCTTACTTGGGAACATATGCATTTGAGTCCTACAGCAGCTTGGGCTGGAGAACTGACAGTTGTTTTATATACAAGAGGATATTTTATTGTGTTGTAGTGTTGGTATGTTAGTTGTTATGTGTTTAGTTTTTTCCAGTGTGAGAAAGAATTGACTTTTAACATTGTGTAAGTTTAAGGTGTCCAACATGTTGAGTTGATACACATGTACGATTGCACAGTGATTACCATTGTATGGTTAACATCTTCATCACGTCACATTCTTATCATGTCTTTTTTGTGATGAGAACATATAAGATAGCAACTCTTAGCAACGTTTCCGTATATAAGACAGTATTATTAACTACTAGAGGCCCAGTGCATGAAAATGCATGCACTGGGCGGTGGGGTGGGGTCCCCTCAGCCTGGCCTGCCCCCTCTCATAGTCCAGGAGCCTTCAGGGGCAGGAGGCAATCAGGGGAAGGCAACACCCCCATGACACCTCTGCTGCTGCTACTGCTGGCAGCGCAAACCTTGACGAGCCCTGGTCACTTGAGCCTTGGGCAGCCCTGGGTGGCTGGGCAGCTGCCATCTGAGGCTTGCCTGCACCTCGGGCCAGCCCTGGGCAGCTGGGGGCTGAGGGGACTGGGGGATTCCAGAGGCAGGCACGCCGGTGGAGCTGAGGGGACTGGATGCTACCATCTTGTGGATGTGGGCACTGCCATCTTTGAGGGTATGGCAGTCAATTAGCATAGTCCCTTCTTATTGGCTCTGGGTGCTATAATCTTATGAGGGCATGATGGTCAATTAGCATATTTCCATTTTATTAGATAGGAAAATCACTGTGTTATACATTAAGTTCCCAGAACATATTCATCTTATTACTGAAAGCTTATACCTTTCTACCAACATCTTCCCATTACCCCACTCCCTACCCCTGATAACAATCATGCTACTCTCTGTTCCCCTAAGTTCATCTTTTTCAAATTACACATATGAGTGTTATCACACAGTATTAGTTCTTTTGTCTAACTTACTTCATTTAGCCTAATACTGTCGAGGTCAATTTACGTCATTGCAAATGGCAGAATTTTTCTCTTTTTGTGGCTGAATAATAATCCATTGCATATATACCACACGTTTCCCTACCTCTTGGACAGGGATGGCTTTTTAATATTTCACTCATTAAGGGAGAGACTTTTGGGGTATCCTGGCTTTATGCTTTGCCCCCTGGCTGTTTCTGCATAGTCCTAGTCTGTCTCCTTTCCCCTGTGTTTGGCTCTTTAAATCCAGTGCTTAATGGTGTTAGCAATAGGCAGGTTCTTTAATTCAGGTACTGTCTGCCACCTGCTTACCTCTCTCTATTTGTGCTTTCTTATCAATTTTCTTTACTGACTATGAGGATTTGCTTTATATTCTTGTTTACTCATCTCTTTTCATAAGTACACGCACTCACACACACGTGCATATATACACACTTTTTTATTTGGATTCAGCCTTTTTAGGTGTGTTTTTTTTTTAACCTGGTTATTGCTGTTTGCTTGTTGGCTATATTATCCCACATAGTGTCAGAGACTGATGTCCTTAGGGAGCTCTTTAAAAATACAATTCCCTGGTATAACCCACACTTAGCAAATTAGACTCTCCTGAGAAGTGGCCACATACGTGTATTTTCTTAAACCCTCCCTGAGGATCCTGAGGCCTGCCACAGCGAAGAGGAAATTATGATAATGAAGCTATGGCCCAAGACATTGGGGGAAGGCTTTATAGAAAAGGAAATTGCTTTTCCCCCTTTTAAAAAATTTATTCTCATGCTCTAACTGCCACAGTTGGTGTTATGGTATGTAAGCACCCAGCATCAGTACCAATCCATGGATCCGAAGACCCCTGGGAAATATCCGAAGGCAGCCTTCTCGCTGAGTGTGGAGCAGGATCATGTGACTTGGACCACCTGTGATGTAGGCTCCTCAGCACTTGTGAATGCCCCTCCACTCATCTGCCCATCCCGTGGGCTCAGAGCCACCACTAGTCCAGCTCACTGAGCAAGAACCCACCTTTATCGTCCACTGGTCCCACCAAAGGCATGGCTGAGCTGGCAGGTGTGGCATAGAAATCAGAAAACCTCAGCTTTATTGGCTGGGCAAGGGGGGATCTGTGCTGGAGACAACTCTCAGGAGGTAGGACCTCATTTTTGCCTGACCCTGAGCTGTACCAAATCCCGTGATGTCAAAAGAGTTCTGTTTGACCCTACCTACCAGCTTCTAAAGGACGTTCACAGCCCTGGCTGGTGTGGCTCCGTTGGCTGGAGGGTCGTCACATGCACCAAAGGGTTGCAGGATTGATTCCCAGTCGTACACACCCCAGTTGCAGAGGTGAATGGAAGATGGCCTGTCAATGTTCCTCTCTCTCTCTCTCTGTCTCTCTCTCTCTCTGTTTCTCTCTCTCTCTCTCTCTCTCTCTCTCTCTCTCTCTCTCTCTCTCTCTCTGTGTGTGTGTGTGTGTATGTGTGTGTGTGTGTGTGTGTCTGTCTGTCTGTCTGTCTCTTTCTATCTTTCTCTTTTCTCTCCTCTCTTAAAAAATCAATGAAAACATGTCTTCTGGTGAGGAATAAAAAAAATAAATAAAAGACTTTCACATTGGGCCACATCTCTAAATCCATTTGAGGGGAGATGCTAAACAGTTCAGAAAGACCTAGGTTTGAATCCCAGCCCCACCACCTGTTAGCAGCGTGATCACAGACAGGAGACTTCTATTTCTCTGAGCCTCGGTTTCCGTTTCCGCCACATGGAACGAAATAATGTCTATCTTCTAAGATACTGGAAAACTTAAATGAAGCGATATATTGTAAACATCCTGTACAGTCTCTTGGGTACTTCTCTTTGTTATTTTTGCTGTTCTGGTTCTTAAAGACCCTAAGAGATAAATAGCACAAGGAGCTTTTTTTTCGTGTTATTTTTCTGTGTTGCAAACGTGATGCCTACTCACCTTGGCAACCACGTCAGCATCAGACTTCTGTGTCAGCACTGACCCTAGTGCAGCTTCCCACATCCCGTTTCTAACAATTACAGTAAAAATCACAGTGTATTTATTGAACAGCTTCAAGGGCCAAGCTCGATATTTTATATATGTTACCCCTGGTCCTTACAATAACCTGCAAGCAGGTTTGACAAAGAGCAAACGGAAGCTCGGAGGATGCAGGATTCTGCAAGGTCACATTGTGGCCAGGGGCTCTGACGTAGGACAGGATTGTGCTGTTTGAAATGGGTGGCCAGCCTGCCCTTGTCCATGCCGGTTCCTATTGGGATTGCTCTGCTCCAAGCCCTTTCTCACCCTGAATGACCTTCCGCCTCCTACACTGCCCCCCAATATCTCATTTGTCCTTTAAGGCCCCAGCACCAATGCTGCCTTCCCTGCGGGCTGCCGGGGGCCCTGAGTCACAGAGAATTGCTCTTTTTGCTGTATCTTCATGGGATCTTCCTTCGGTTCTGTTTCTGGTACATTTGTTCTCATCTTGTGTCTCTTGTGCATATAAATGTCTCCCGCGCTCATTTGGAATGTGTTTGAAGGCAGCAATTACACCTTAACTCATTTTTTATCTAATAAGAACCATTCATTACACTTCATAGATGTCCATTAAATGTTTATTGAATTTAAGAATGGAAATTGGATCCCGAAAGGTTGTTAGGAGGTACTGGCTTAGGTATGTGCATCTTTAAATCCTCCGTGATGCTGTACGAGGAACTGTCCGTCAAGAACAAAGGTGACACTCTTTGGCACCAGCGCCTACAGAGCTCCCCAGATTACCATTATGCCAGTACAGGCTCTTGTGTCTACCCATTTTTTTAACGATATTTTATTGATTCTTTATAGAGAGGAAGGGAAGGGGATAGAAAGCCAGAAACATTGATGAGAGAGAAACATCGATCAGCTGCCTCTTGCACACCCCCTACTGGGGATGTGCCCACAACCAAGGTACATGCCCTTAACCGAAATCGAACCTGGGACCTTTCAGTCCGCAGGCCAGTGCTCTATCCACTCAGCCAAACTGGTTTTGGCTACCCATCCTATGTAATAAAAGAGTAACATGCAAATTGACCGTACCTCCACTACGGCCACAAGCCAAGCAATTGCAAATGAACCACAACCAAGATGGCTGCGGCCACTGAGAGACCGGGCCGGGAATGGTAGCGTGGGCCAGCTTGCGGGAGGGAGGAAAACCATGATGCGGGCTGGCTTGGCTGAGGGAGGGAATGACAGTGCAGGCCAGCTTGGCTGAGGAAGAAAACCGTGGCATGGGCTGGCTTGGGGAGGGAGAGAATGGCAGCGTAGGCCGGTTTGGGGGAGGGAGGGAATGGCATCGCGGACTAGCTTGGCTGAGGGAGGGAATGGCAGCGTGGGCTGGTTTGGGGGAGGGAGGGAACGGGCTGCCCTCCCAACCCCCGCTTCCTCTGGCCTTGGGGCGGGCTTGGGCCGGGGCTGGGGCGGGGTCGGGGACAACCAGAGATCAGCTGTATCTCAGGGCGACAGATAGTTGGGGTCCCCTGGCCGAGGTGCCCTGTCCAAGGCTGAAAGCCTCCGCCAGAAGCTTTGGGTCTTGGGCAGGGTGGGGGGTGAGCCATCATCAGGACATCCCCTGAGGGCTCCCAGTATGACAGAGGGGGTAGGTTGGGCTGAGGGACCTCCCACCCCCAGTGCACGAATTTTGTGTACCAGGCCCCTCGTGTTTTATAAGTAGGGGAAATGTATTTGACTTGATCAGCTCTCCTCTACCTAGTCTTTCTTCCCAGCCCCTTTTGGCTTCTTGATTCTCATCTGCAAATTACTCCAAATCTACAAAAAGGTGGCTGGACAGCTTGTTGGGCTCTGGTGGCTCCGAGCAGCAGTTGCTCCCACATAGCGGCTCTTTACAATGATTCATCACAAGGATCCTTATACCTGGGTTACGGGGCACCCTCAGCCAGAGATTGCATAAGCGGAATGTAATTAGAAGCCCTCGTGGGCTCAAAGGTTGCAATTACAGCAGATTCTTCTGTTTCTCTGATGCCTTTCATTCAATGACACTTCACCAGAAAGTTAATTGAAATGGAAAACATCAGCACAAAACCAAAAAGCAAAACAAAGGGCTTTATGAGAAGGTTTGGAGTATTCCACACTTGGATTAAGCATTGATATAGAAATCATAGGCAACCTGAAAGCATTGTGTTTGAAAACTATTAAGACAATGTTAAGTCCAAAGAAATATGAAAGGTGACCCCACAAGTGGGGAAGTATTGATTCAGCAAATGAGGTCAGTCAGAGACCTTAGACCCCATGGGAGACTTGGGCACGGATGGATTGGTGTCCAGGTCTTCCACAGCCATGAGATGATTGACAGCCATGGAATCCTGGGCTGTCAGGACTCGGTGCGGCCTTTGGGGTTGACTGGTGGGGATGTTTCATGAAGCGGGAGGTCCAGGACCCCCAGGCCAGGCCTAGAGCTCAGGTGCCTTGCTGCTTATTTCTACCTCTGTCGGTAGTAATTGCTCCAACTCTCTCAGCGCTGGCCATAATATAAGGGGACATGCATACACATATCACCACCAGCCAACAGGAGAATGGCTGTAAACGGAGGTGTGACAGAGCCACAGCCTTTGCTTTGAGTTAGAGCCCGCCGATTAGAGCTGCGTCTCATTTTTCTCACAGCGCCTGCCCCAGGAACGCTGTTTCCAGTTTCCGTTATTTAAAGCAGAGTTCGCATTTAAAGATGGTGTTCGAGCACAGAGAGGAGGAAGGCGACTGGATTTTTACTACCTTTCCACGTTGTCTTTTTGTTTTTTTTGTTTTTCTTTTTGTAACTTACCATTATCAAATCTTTCTCAAGAATTCAATCCTTCAGAGGAATTGCTCTCTTTTCCCACTCATAATGAGTCAATTTACATAGTATTTACTTAGCATGTTTAATTGCAACCACAGGACAAGGCATCAACAGGCCTGGGCACAGGTGGGTGGAAACGGGTGTGAGGACCCCCTACTAGAGACCATTTCCTACTGAGCTTTGTAAAGTGTGCTGGCGCATCGCTCAGTATAAAAACACTCCTGGGAAGAGAGCAAGGATTGCCCGCAGGCCCTCCGTGTGCTGCACTCTATTCCCTTCCTTTTTGGTCCCAGGAAAGAAAGAGAGGTGACCTGGTCTGGTGTTACAGCGATGACAGGCCTCTGTCCGGCACACCAATAATGTTTCCTATGCAGTTCTTACTGCTCTGTCTAGGGCTGGTACACACCGGTGTCTTAGTCCATTTAGGCTGCTATAACGTAAGATCATAGATCGGTGGCTTATAGACAGTGCTTTTATGTATCACAGTTATGGAGGCTGGGAAGTCCAAGGTCAAAGTACCAACAGATTTGTTACCTGCTGGGGACCTGCTTCCTGGTTCACAGATGGCTGTGTTCTTGCTGTGACCTTACCGGGCAGAGGGGGCACCGGGGCACTCTGGACTTGGGTTCATTGAGATGGTAATCATGTTGGGTAAGAAATGAGAATGGGAAAGCTGCAGCCATCTTCAAGGGCTTCTCGCTTGAATTTCTAAACCCGAGCTGAGGGAGTGCGTCATTTTTATGCAGTTCTGCTTCTCCACCTAAGATGGGCATTCTTTCCCGCCTTTGACGGCTCCAAAATGTGATTCTGACATATCCACCACATGGCCAGACGCTTTCCTACCGGTTCATTCTGAGGCAGGCAGCCTTGAGCCCTAAAGAGGAACAAAGGTCATCCCAGGGTGACTTTCCCCTGCTGATCAATACTAAATTGGTGACCTTCTCCAGATCAGGCCTGCGGCAACAGCTTTTTCCTGCAGCCAGCTCACCTGGGGCAGGTGTGCAGGAGCCGCCCCCAGACCCTTTCCTCAAGGCCTAGCACCTCAGCCTCCTCTGCATCTGCCATTTTTTCTTCTTTCCCTGGCATTCCTCGGAGCAAGGGACAACGTCCATCCTCCTCAAATGTCACCTCAACTTTGCTTTTCCTTCCCCCCTTCATCTTCTCTCGTAGCCCCCCATTCCATCACTCGCTCTCTCGCCATGCACTTTACTTTTCCTGGCACCTCTCAGCACCACTTGGCAACTTCTCTCGTCATGGTCGAGCTGCCCTAGAACGAACGTACCAATGAGACAGAGGCTTGGTTTATTGGCTTTGTTGTTGGTGTTTATAACTCAAAGCCTAGAACAGGGCCTGGGACATGCTCGTTTCTCAATAAATAACTGTTGAAAGAATGAGTGAATGGATGAACGAACAAATGAATGGATGAGCACATTTAGATTGCAATGCAGTCTCTGTCTCCCTGTTAAAAATACCTGCTTAGTGGTCATCTACACACACATGCCGTCCCCTAATCTCCCCCCAACCACAGCTATCTCCCACCAGCTATCTCCCATCTCCGTGGTTTTGCCAGATCAAATTAGTTTCTACCTTGAACTTGGAAGCCTCAATGTAGTCTCCATCAGAAAGGAAACCAACACTATTAAATGACAAGGTTCATTGTCATTGTTGGTGATTTAGTGCCCGCCAAGAGCAGACTATTAGCCACCTATTATGGGTATGTTGCCCTTGGCTTGCCAAGAGGGAACCTAACCTAGGACAGCAGCGAGCTGGCTCAGAGAGAGTGGCTTGGCCAGCAGAATCCAGCAGCTTTTTCCCTGTGGTGTGTGTGGCGTGTTGGCTGTTCAGCCTTTGGGGGTATAGGTGAGAAAGGCCTGCTGTCAGGGCCTGCAGGAAGCTAGGGTCCATCCTTACACCCCATTCCAGCTCTCATTTCAGCGGCCTTAACTTTCAGGTTGATACTGAGTGGTGAGAACCACAGTTTTGTTAAGAACCAAGGGTTCCGGTCTCCACTCAGCTGTGTGACCTTGAGAATGTCACCTCCTCTCATTGTAGCTCACCTCCAACCGTTACGCCATGGAGAGCTTGCACTAGATGATTTCTAAGGTAGTTTCTGGGTATAATATATATCTCCTCATCTGAGGACATGTATTTGATTTTTTTTTTTTTGAGAGAGAGAGAGAGAGAGAGAGAGAGAGAAAGAGAGAGAGAGAGAGAGAGAGAGAGAGAGAGAGAGAGAGAGAGAGAGAGAGAGAGAAACATAGATGTGAGAGCAAAACATCAACCAGTTGGCTCCTGCAAGAGCCTCGACCAGGGATTGAACCCACAACCAGAGTATGTGCCCTGACCAGGAATAGAACCAGCAACCTTTCCGTGTATAAGACGATGAGCCATCCTGCCAGAGCGTCCAGATGTGGTATTTTCAGACCTTATGGTGTTCTGATGTCTTCAATTCCGCTCTTTCTTAGCATACCCCCATTATACCACAGATTCCAGTCTGTTTGGTCACGTGCTTTGTCTCCTGATGAAACCACAGTCTTTCTGAGAGGGTGGACCGTCTATCTATGAGAGTGTTACCCACAGTCCAATACAGTGCCCAGTACTGGTGTTTTCAGTGAACAATACAACCGCCCTTCTTTCCTGCACTTGGTTATCTGTTGATTGATTGTAAATGCGCAGTGAAATGCCCCGGAGGACAGGTAATTTGTCTAAATTCGTAAACCAGCCATGCATAAGTTCTCAGAATCGGATCACTTCTCTGTGCCACCCCTGACACCTCTTAGGGATATAAACCCTCTTTTATCTCCGATCGGTGGTTAGAGAGTGGGTCTGTGGACCAGAGAGTCACAGGTTCCATTCCTGGTCAAGGGCACATACCCTGTTGGCAGGTTCCCCAGCCCTGAAAGGCAACCAATCGATGTATCTCTCTCAAGTCCATGTTTCTCTTTCTCTCTATCCTCCCACTCTCTCTACAAAGCAAGGAAAAAACATATCCTCGGGTGAGGATTAAAAAAAAACAAACAATAATAAACTTCTTTTAATCCCCTCTCTTCTCCTAGTATCTTCACTCCCACAACAGCAACCCTAGGCTTTGGGGGTTGGACTCGAATCCGAGCTCTATCATTTCATTACATGGCTGTTCCATTGCATCTCTGGGCCTCGGGTTTCTTACCTGTCAGGGGAATAAGTATGCTAACCTTCACCGCACCTGGCAGGAACTAAGTTGATGTTAGTTGTTCCCGGTGTGCTCATCACACATGGAGAGCCCCCTTGTGTGCGATGAGAACTTCGGGAACCCCCTCACTCTGGGCCCTGACCCACAAGGCCCCAGTCTGCCAGCATCACCTCATCTGCCCTCCATCCTCTCCTTGGTCTGCGTCAGTTCCCCTGGCCTTTAGTTCCTTGAGAGGTTTGGTGTATTTTTTTTCCTCCTGATACTAAGCAAATCTCCAGTCCTCTGAGGACACCAAGTGAGTCTCCCTTAACTCATTTCAGCTCGGACGCTGCTGCCTGGAGTTGGTACAGGTAGCGTAGACTTTAAGGGCTCAATCCCACAAGACTTGCAGGTTACCCACAATTTTGTCCTACTTGGCTAAAAAGTTAGGGGTTTCCCCAGCATCCCTCCTCAAGTAGGCAATTTGCTAGATCAACTCATAGAACTGGGGAAAGTGTTTTTACTTGCTGTTAGTGGTTTATTTATCTTTATAAGGATACAACGCAGGGACCAGATGGAAGAGACGCATGGGTATGGGGGCGAGGGAATGCATGGAGCTTCCGTACCCTCTGTGGGTCCTCACCCTCCCAGAACTTCCGTGTGTTCATGTCAGTCCTCAGAGCCCCATTGTTTAGTTGTCTTGGTTGTTTCGGTGGAACCTGTCTGCAGGTTTTATCATGGTTGGCCATTGCTGGTGAATTCAGTCTCCAGCCCCCCCTGCCCCCCTCCCCTGAGGGTAGGGCCTGGGGTGAACGCTCCAGCTTCTCACCCAGACTTGTCTTTCCTGGCCACCAGCCCTGTCGGAAGCTGCCTGGAGTCCTGCCTAGAGCTGCCTCGTTAGGACAGAAGGTGCTCTTACATGTTAGGAAATTCAGTGACTTTTGGAACTCTGTGCCGGGGGTGGGGCCAGGGACAAATACTGAACACCTTTCTGTGACATCACAGGCCTCACCCTCCTCACCCTTCCCACTCTGTTAGCACACTCTATTCCCCCTACCCTGACACTCTTCCCGTCTTCTGTCAGATCTCAGTTTATCCTCACGTCCTCAGACAGCCTCCTTGGCTGGCCCCCCTTTCCTGGACCCTTCTGTCACATTGGACCTCTTCCTCCCAGCCCTTTCAGGGTCACATCCCCCCAGAGTGCCACTGTCACTGACCTCACCCTGTGTCATGGGCTGAACCACGTCCCCCAAGTTCATTAATTGAAGTCCAAATCCCCAACACCTCAGAATGTGTATTTGGCGATGGGGTCTTTAGAAAGATTAAGATAGCCGAACCGGTTTGGTTTAGTGGATAGAGCGTCGGCCTGCAGACTGAAAGGTCCCGGGTTCGATTCCGGTCAAGAGCATGTACCTTGGCTGCGGGCACATCCCCAGTTGGAGGTGTGCAAGAGGCAGCTGATCGATGTTTCTGACTTTCTATCCCTCTCCCTTCCTCTCTGTGAAAAATCAATAAAATATATTTTTAAAAAAAAGAAAAAAGAAAGATTAAGATAAATTGAGGTCATTCGGACGGGCCCTCAGCTGATGTGACTGGTGGACTTGGAAGAAGGGGAGATTAAGATTCAGAGAGAGACAGTGGGAAGACCATGGGGAGAAGACGGCATCTACAAACCAAGGAGAGAGGCCTCAGCAGAAGCAACCTGGCCAACACCTTGATCTCAGACTCATCAGAAGGGAGAGATGTATTTCTGATGTTTCGGGGCGTCTCCGCCCCACCCCCAACCCCCACCCTGGTCTGTGACTGTGATACTTGTTACAGCAGCCCCAGCTGACTAATTTCTATGAGGCCACAAGCTCCACTAAGGGCAGGGGCCACCTCAGGGTTCATTCCTCATTGCGTCCCAGCAGCCCAACGTGAAACTTGGCTCTCATCTCTATTCAATGCATGTGTTGAGTGGAGGATGACAGGGAGTCTTGAAGAATGGGAGTTTCATGGACCCTGTGCTGAGTAGTCCCAGGCCGATATTTTTTTATCCATTAGCATCTCTGGTTTGAACTTCCTCACTGAATGAGTCCTACCATGTCTATAATCTGCCCAGCAACCAGACTCAGGAGTGTAAAGAGATTTTGTGATTAAGCTTTCTGACTCCTCAGCCATGCAGGGGCCTCCTTGGTCACCTCCACCTTCCAGGCTGTTTCAGAGAAAGAAGTTTGTTCAGCTTCTGGTCTCTGCATTGTAGAGCTTTGATGCACAATAATGGTGTCATCTAAGAAATGCTATAAGGAAGGAAGACGAAGTAATAGCTACATAAGACCAAGACATGCGTGGCACTAATGATTATATTCAACATTGACCTGTCGTTTACAGCATTGCATGTCACTCTTCACACAACTTTCTCATGAAAATGGGGTGCATTATGCCACATCGGTTTTTAAAAAAGAAAAGCTAGAGCTCCAATCTCCAGTCATGTCAGCCTACACGGCACAGGTAGCGCCTGGGAAGTGGGAACGTGAATGTGGACCTTGGATGCTGCAGGCGCACGCTGTGTCTGTGACCCCCAGTCGAGGATTAGACCACTGCTCCCAGGCGCTGCTATGACAGGTTCAAAGGGGTGTCTGTGATCGAAGTCACCGAATGATGCCAACAGATTGTGTTTTTAAAGAGGCAGATCCGAGAAGTCCGGGAGGAAGGTTGGGGCTGGATGCAGGCCAGCTCCACGCTCCGGGAGGTGTCCTCTGGGAGGTGCCTGCAGCCACCTGGCCCAGAAGTCAAGTGGTAACAGCAGCTTTGGAAGAGAGCCATGCGGCCGACTCCACCAGCATTCCTTTTTCTTTTTTCCTGTTTCCAAAGACAGAGATCACGAGGGAAGGAAGAGAGAAATCCTTGTTTGAGATTGAGCGGGAGTTTTTGTGCCATCAATTACGCTAATGTGGGCCCACTCAGGGCTGACTTGCGGGGAGTGGGGGGAGACAAGTGGCAGGGGACCTGTTCCTATGTCTTGGCAGATGGAATTGTTATCTGGGCTCGGATTACAGTCTTTTCTGAGCCTCGGGCCTCCCTTTCCTGTTCTCCCGGGATGCCTGGGTGGGACAGTTCTCAGCGCAGTGCCCTGGGATTAACGGAAGAGAATTAGACTCGGAGGACCCGTTGGGAGCAAGGGCTCTGCACTGTCCTGGGCCCCTGCCTGTAGCCCAGGCGAAGTGCAGGCAGGGACAGATATGTCAGATACTCAGATATGTCAGAATCAGCCTTTCTAGCAATCTCTGATGTCCGTCAGAGCCTGGCCCACAGTGGTACCCGCCTTCCCCTGGGGAGAGAAATGCGACTGTAAATTATTCCTGACCTTGAGTGTCAGAGTGAAAACATGGGCGTTTGCAGCAGAGAGAGCTAAACACAAGCCTCAGCTCTGTGGTTCCCAGCCACCTGCCTTTGACAGATGCCTGTCCCTCCCTACCCTGTTCTTATGAAAGATGGAGGTAAGCAGGGTGCCCACCTCGTGGGGGCGTGTCAGGCCCTCTGAGGCAGCGCCTGAGAGCATGCATCCCCATGTCAGGGCAGAGTGCTGGCAAAGAGAGGGCTGGGCTGGGCAAACCAGGCTCCTGTTCCAGGACCAGAACGTACACGTGTGTGTGTGTGTGTGTGTGTGTGTGTGTGTGTGTGTGTGTGCAGACAGTCCGTGAGGAGGACAGTGAGAAAACTCGTTGTTGGCCTAAATGAAGAGATCGCGGTCCTGTTGGGAGATCATTGGATCTCCTCCTCTGCCCGAAGCAGAATGCCCTCCCACAGCCTGCCTGCTGGTGACCTCCACTCCCCAGGTCCCCGACCCCGCTGTGCATCAGAATTAATGGGGCTTCCTTTGCAATAAAGAGTCCCCGGGCCTGACTCTGGGAGGATCCGCTTCCCTTTGGGGTGCTGCCTGGAAGGTCGGTGGCCACACCATTTGAGAAGCTCCCTGGAGAGATCATGAAATCCAGGAGGCGGGGCCTGGGTCTGCTCCCTTTGCTGCTGTGTCCCCAGCAGTTGGCACTGAGCCTGGTGCACAGTGGGACCTCGGTGAGCACCTGCTGAGATGTGCAGCCTCTTCCAAACAATCCCAGCACTCAGAAGCTTCCCCAGAAAGGCAGCTCATTTCTGTGTCGGTGAACTCTAATGGCGACTTAAGGTCTGGCTGGTAATAAGCCCAAATCTATCTCCCTTTCATCTTCACTCATTCGACCTAATGCCGCCTTCTTGAGTGACAGATTCTGCTTCCTCTCCGAAGGGATTGACCCTCAGCTATGGAGGTCGGCAAGGGCAGGTGTTTATCTCCCAGCTGAAATCCAGGCAGGCTGAGCAAGGGATGCACTTACCTCATCAAGTAACTGAAACCCCAGGAAACAAAACGATGGGCGCCTGGACTCCATTTCAAGGGTATGCCATGGGAACTTGGGGCGCACAAACCTGGTTACAAGTCCCAGGTCTAAAACAGCTGCCTGAACCCTTCTGCAGAGGAGGGATGGAGGAACGTGGACTGAGGTTGAGGTGAGAGTCATCCTGATGGCTAGGGGAGAAGAGGGCCACGTGGGAGATGCTCACATGTGGGAGAAACCCAAGCAGTGGGGCCCAGTCCTTCGCTGATGGTGTGTGTTCCTAAACCCCTGCTCCCCTCCCAGGGTGTCCCCTGTGCAAGGGGCAGCTCCAGAATAATCACTAAGACCTTCGCACCTCCCGGGAGCCTCCGTGACCCCAGAGGGCATTCGCTGGAGCTGTGAGAAGTGCAAGTTCAGGAACAGTCTTTTTCAACCCGTTCAGGGCTGTGGGAATTCACCTTTTTCGGGTTGCATCTTCTCCAGAGATGTCTTATTATCCAGTACCCACCAGCCTGGAGCACCAGGGGAGCGATGCTTTTAGGATGTTTAGTAAATGGTCAGGTGATACTACATGGTTCCCTTATGATAGCCACCCTGCATTCAGACATGTGTTGAATGATACCATTAACGCCTTTCTGTGTTAAAGCAGCTGACTACAATAAACATGAGGTTGGAAGGGCATCATTGCTTTCTTAGCTGATGGTCAGGACAGCCCCTGGGTATAACACTTGAATACCCACCTGGCAGTGTAGGCATAGCTGATTAGATGGGCAGTTGTGATTGGCAGTCTCTCTCTCTACACCCAGTACTGGGGATGGGAGAGAGGAGACAGCTGGGGAAGCATCGGATCGGCTACAACTACCTGCTCCTGGTGTTCACTGGGAGAGGTTACCTAGGGTGCATCCACCTGCACCCCATTTCGACACGCTCCACCAGTTCAGGGATGGTGGTTTTTAAATGATATTTGTTTTTCATTAAACAATCCATTCAGCCCTAGCTGGTTTGGCTTAGTGGAAGGAGTGTCAGCCTGCGGACTGAAGGGTCCTTGGTTAGATTCTGGCCAAGGGTATATGCCTGGATTGCAAGCTCGATCCCCAGTGTGGGGCATGCAGGAGGCAGCTGATCAATGATTCTCTCTCATCATTGATGTTTCTATCTCTCACTCTCCCTTCCTCTCTGAAATCAATAAAGAAACATATTTTTTTAAAAATAATATTGCCGACCTCCATAGCTGAGGGTCAATCCATTCATCTGTCTATCCATGCATCCATCTATTATCCATCCATCCATACTGTACTGGGTCCCAAGCGTATTAAGCTTTATAATCAAGAAATAAAATCATCAAACTTACCCTTGAAAAGTGTTTCTCCGGCTGGGTAAGCTGAGTGGAGTAGCAAGGAGCTCCCCTGCGAGAAAGGTGGCCAAGTCCAAACCTCCTGAGGGAACCTAGGAAAGAAGTGTGTGTATGGGGGGGAGGGGCATGCTAGAGTGAGGGAAGAGGTGATGAGAGATAGGTAAAATCTATAGGGTTTGTTTCCAGTGAGGATGTGGAGATCGAGGAGAGTGCGGTATGGAGATGGACTATAGGTTCCCAGCTTCGGTGACAAGATCCACCTGGATGCTGCCAACCACCCAATAAGCAGCATCTCCGTTATTTAGGGGGAGGACATTAGGGGTTCGGTTTTGGTCGGTTTGAGTTGAAAGTCACTGTGAAACAGCCAAGTGATGATGGTGAGCAGATAGTTGGATTTAAGAGTGAGAAGCGCTGGTAAGTAACCTGAGCTGGGAATGGAGATGGGTGATTACCTCCCTCTAAGGTGTGTTTGAAGCCATTGGGGTAGCTCTCATCATCCGGGGATCTAGGGATAAAATGTAGAGCAGGAAGAGGGGGCCAGGGCCAGGAGTTGGGGAGCACCGACATTGAAGGGAGGTCCCCTGGACGAAGTAAGGCCATGTCCGAAGGCAGGAAAACAAGCAAGAAAGCTGGCATCACAGAAGCTAAAGGCCTCACAAAGGTCCGCAGGAGGTGAGGGAGCAGTGCCAACAAGGTCGTTGGGGGATCACGTGGCCACATTTTGCAGATTCCTTCCGTGCAGTGTTACAGCATAGAGAGTTTGCCCACTTGAAGAGCCAAGCACTGGACACTGAGAATCAAGGTGGAGAAATGTTGGCTGTGTGACGGATGAACGGTGCCACCCAGGAGAACGGGGAGCTAAGGCTCAGAAGCTGGAACTCCCCAAGGCATGTAGGTTACAGATTCTATAGGGCAAAACCAAACGACGTCAAGAGTTAGGGGCTTGTGTCATGCATGGAGCTGATTGGTCAGAGGTGAGGTGAGGACAGAGAATCATTTCTTCAGGTCTTGAGGATAGTTAGGAGGTCTGTTCCTGTGTCCCCATGTCTCGTCCATGGGAAGGAAGCCAGGGGGTCATTCCACCTCATGGCTCAGGAGCTGAAACATAACAGGTTTTAGGTCAGGATGTGCTCTTTAGCCTGCCAGAGCTCTGGACTATGTGACCGTGTGACCAGTGTATGTCTGAGTGCAGGGTGGCTATCATAAGGAAAGCCTATAGCTTCACACTACCGTTTACTAAGCATCCTGTCTTCTGCCTCGGCAGTTGCTGATTGTCTGGGGTAGGGGAGAGGCTAGATCTTGGGATGGAGAGCAAGGAGAGGGAAAGAGATGATTTCTAGAGCTAGGATTTAAAATGATTTGGTTCAGTAGATAGAGCATCAACCTACGGACTGAGGGGTCCCAGGTTCAATTCTAGTCAAGGGCACATGCCCAAGTTGCGGGCTTGATCCCCCGTAGGGGTTGTGCAGGAGGGAAGCCGAAAAAACGATTCTCTCTCGTCATGAATGTTTCTATCTCTTTCTCCCTCTGCCTTCCTCTCTGAAATCAATAAAAAAAATATTACTAAAAAACCTAAATCTGATCTGCCATAAGGACCCCCCCATTTCACAGCTGGTGACAGCACTTGAATGGGATGACACTAGAACAATGACTAACAAAGAAGAGAAATGTCTTTAGTGGGACATCTACCGTGAGCCAGGAGCCACATACGTTATCTCATTTGATCCCTGCCTCCCTTAGTGGGGGGCAGGAGATCATTTCTGTTCTTGCCTCTATAATAAGGACATTGAGGCTCAGGGAGGTTATACCTTAGTCACACTATACAGAACTGGGGCCAGAACCCTCTTTTGTTGGGATTAAACACCGTTTTTCTGATGGACGGACGCTACCTTCTTCCTACCTGGCCTGCGAATGTGCAGCCTGCCCTTCCCACGCCTCTTGTGCCACGTGGAAGCATCACCAATCCTTCCTCCTGGGCCTCACCTCCGACCAGCAGGAGCCCTGCCTCCGGGAACCAGAGCTGAGGGAGGGGGAGGAGGAGGAGGAAGGGAGTCCCCAGCCTGGAGCCATCCGTCTGTTGGCTGGTGACACGACACCAGGGCCCAGCAGAATAGCAAGCTTGTTCGCTCTTGTCTGGCTGTTAGTGGTGATGTATGAATAAGCAAAGAAGACAGCTTCATTTTCATAAGTTAACTTGTGCCTGGGGTAAGGAATACGGGGAGCAGTGCACTTCATCATAACCGCAGGGCCGCGCGGAAAACAATGACAGAGCCTTTCCTGTTAGTCACGGTGCTTTGTTGTAATGATTCCTGAGAAGACGGGATGACGGTGAGGATGCTGAGAGGCAGAGGGAGGGAGGCAGCTCACAGGAACCCCGGGCCCTCTCCCCAAGAGGCTCCTGGGAGGCTGCCTCTGGGTGGCTGTCAGGCCCAGGGTGTGTCTGCATCCAGGTTAAGGTGTAGACGCGGACCTCTGCAGACCCGGTTGTGGCTACCACGTGGCTGATGAGCTGGGATGTGGGGGAGCTGTGAGGGAGGACCTGTCCCGTCTGCACTGTAATGGGGTGTTGGAGGGGTGGATGGACCGAGAGACTCTCCATCTAGACAGGTGTTGCGAGGCAGCACCATGATCAGAAAAGTTTTAGGGGAAACTTGGGAGCTTGGGAGCCTGTGTGAAGGGGGAGGGCAGGAGGGCCGGAAATGCAGGACAGGAGGTGGCAGATGACTCTGGCCAAGATGCGGAACGGGAATCGCCCACCTTCCCCCACAGAGTCAGTCATCCAGGCCCTCCCCTCCCCTGTGGCCTGCCCTGTCTCTGTCACCACAGCTACCGCGCAGCTTCAAAATACTTCGTCTGTCTCCTCCTCCAGCTGCCTGTAGAGCAAGGGCTACATTTTGTTTGTCTGGATTTCTTAGTATTTGGTGCCACGTCTGACACAGCAAACACTCAATCGATAGTCAACTGAACCAACATCAAGGTGGAGTAGGAATCACGTCAGCTAAGGGAGGGAGGAGACGGCTGAGGCTGCCCAAGTCTGAAGCCCAGCAGATGGAGCAGTATATAGAGCCGGGAATTCTGGGTGTGATGATAAAAGTAAAATACCTGCTGGACATTTTACTACTTTCTAGGCATTGTCAGTGGTGGAGCGTGTTCATTCTGAGCACATGGCACCTTCATCATGCCCTCCCAAAACTGTAGCATCAACCCAGGGACATCAGGAATTATAAGCCAGCTCCCCAAGGGACCCCCCCCCCCCCGCCATTGCCTGTGCCACAGCCTCTGGACTCTGATGAGGTTGCAGCTTGAGAACTGGGTACATAGCTCTCTCCACCGCAGGCACCGTGCCCTCCAGATCTGAGTGTTGGGCACGAGCATCCCGGCTTGTTGTGTGTGGAATGGAGGGCTCTCGGCTTCCTGGATCAGTGTGGTGTGTTTCTGGGGGATCCTACAAGTTCTGAATGTGATCATGCGGAATGACAAAGTGGGTGATAGTATTTTTCCCTGCCTCTAATTTATGTATTTGTGCTGGGGTGTTGATTTAGATAGGAGCTCGATAAATTGATCAAATAAATTACAGCAAACCCACAAGGCAGCGTTTCAGAGAGCTGTCATCTCACTGAGCAGGCTCTACATCACCCAGCGCTGTGTGTTCTGGGGGAGCCGCTGCTTTCCTACCAGACCGGGGGGGGGGGGGGGTGCCTTCCGTGCAGTCTGGAAGGTCTTCATTCCTCAGGTCGGCCAACAGCGAAAGGATGTTAATTCCAGGAGGCCTTCGTTAGCTATAGAAGACAGTGCTTATTAGAACCTTCAACCCTTGTTTAGGCTTTCTAAGCCTCAGTTTCTCTTTGTATAAGATGTGGATTTATGCCCTACCCAGTCCGGCTCACTGGATAGAATGTCTGCCTACAGACTAAAGAGTCCCAGGTTCGATTCCCGTCAGAGTCACGTGCCTCAGTTGCAGGCTCGATCCCCAACCCTGGTCAGGCCTTTTTTTTTGGGAGGTGGAGGGGGGCAACCAACCCATATGTCTCTCTCACATCAATGTTTCTGTCTCTCTTCCTCCCTTCCACTCTCTCTAAAATCAATGGAAAGATATATTCGGGTGAGGGTTAACAACAACAAAAACAATATGGATTTATAATTTCTGTTATAAACTTTGGGTGTCAGGCAAATAGGGAAGTAGATGGCGGTTCCATCACTAGCTGTGCCAACCTCAGCCCATGTGAGCCTCAGTTTTCTAGTCTGTAAAATGGTATTGATTCTAAGAAAACACCCTGGCATGCACGATTCGGTTGTCAGTGGAGGGCAGTTGGATCAGGGATTTGCTCTGGGGACAGAGAAGCAATTGTTCCGGCGTAAAACTCCTGAGTTAATGTCGCATTGGCATGAGGCTGGCGGACGGTGAGAGTAAAATCTCTGTGAGAAGGTGGCCACGAGGTGGCTCTTCTCTGTGGGTCCCATCTCACTTAACAAGGTCGCTTCTTCCTCTGATGTGAGCAAATGACCCCTACTCATGCCCAGAAGGCCAGCCAGTTAGTATATAATGGGAAACGTTAGGATCGGAACACTTGAAGCATAGTATGTAGGTAATTAATTATGTGTTGCAAGAGGTAAGGGATGGATGGATGGATGGATGGACGGACGGATGGACGGATAGATGGATGGTCTGGGATGCTGGCTTTTTTGCATATTAACTGTGTGGCCTTGGGCAACTTAACTAGCAACTCTGGGAAGCTCCATTTTTCTTCCATAAAATGGGCATACGAAAAATAGATGGGCTGCCTACATGTGAGAATTAAATAGGCTAGCACAAGCCAAGCACTTAGGTCAGAGCTTGGCAGCTGATAAAAACTCTGAATAAAGAAAGCTCCTGCCATGATTTGCCGTTCCTCTGCCTCCCGTTCATCACTCGCTGACCCATGGCTCAGCCTCTCTGAAGACCTTTGCATTCTCTGTCCCTCACAGGCCAGCAGGTCCTGGGCTTGGTGGAGAACCAGAGCGACTGGTACCTGGGGAACCTATGGAAGAATCACCGCCCCTGGCCTGCCCTTGGAAGGGGCTACAATACAGGTAGGTCTTGAGGGGCAGGGAGGGGCGAGGAGGGACGGGATTACAAAGAGCAGTGTGAGGACTCTGCTGCCTCCTGGTGAAGCCAACTGGTGGCCTGGGAGCCTTCCAGCCCTTTCTCGGTGCTGCCCCGAAAGGCCATGTAGCTGTGGGACCATGGTGTCTGTGGGAGCCTCACCACAGAGCCCCTGACCTTCAGGACAGATGCTGGGCCTTTATGAGTGTGACCTGTGGGTGCCTTGGCTCCGTTACTATAGACTACATATCACGCTGCAGTGACGAGCCCAGCGTCTCAGTTTCTTCACACAACAGAACCCTATCTTCCTCGCTCACAGGCCATGTCCATGTTAGGTGGGCGGGACCGGTGCCACCATCAGCATTCGGGATTCACCCGGATGGGGACTAACTGGCACAAGGGAGCAAAGTAGCAGGTGACCCATTGGCTCTGAAAACGTCTGGTCAGATGTGACGGGCTTTCTGCTGATATGTCATTGGCTACACCATGTCATTTGGCCACGCCCACCTTCACGGGTGTAACCTGGCCACGTGCCCAGAGGAGGAAAGGCAGAAATGTTAGGTAATGGGTGCCTAGGAATGCCACAGCCATTAAACACCATGTGTCTGAAGTCAAGTCCATTCTGAAGTCAAGTCCATTCTTCTCCCCTGTTGCTAGTCCCCAGCCTGTGTCTCCTCTTTTCTTTCTATCTGTTAATAGTATTGTTGATGCTCTCATTCATTCTTTGTTCACTTGCTGTCTGTTGAATGCTTCCTTTGCACTAGGCCCAGACACACCCTGGGACCTCATGGAGCATGTAATCCAGGAAGCCAGGTAGCCCCTCCCCTTGGCTCAGGTCCTGCCAGTGTCTGTCTTTGAAACACTCTGGATCCTTCTGCCTCCTCACCTCCATCTTCTTTGCCGCTGCTTTGGGTCCCTCTTCTCAGAGGAGGCAGACCCGGGACCTGTGTCTGGACTAGAACTTGGAGCTCAGGGAGCACTCTGGTGGGGCAGGTCAGCTGGGGCCTGGCCTCTGAGACCAGCTGTTCTGGGTTGGTACCAGTGTCCTTGGGGGATGGCGCCACCTGGAGGTGATAGCTGAAACTGTCCTGGAGGCTATAGTGGGGAGGACCAAGGAGTTCACTCTGAGAGGTCAAACACAGGATCCCAGAGGCCAAAGGAAAAAGGAGGAGAATCAAGCTTCCAGATGTGAGAGTTCAGAGATGGGATCAGAGTCGGGATCAAAGCAGGACTAGGGTGAGGAAAGAAAGGTCCAGAGCCAATGTCCTGAGCAGCGGAGGTGGCAGTTAGGGAGCCCTGTTTGAAGGCCTTCCTTCCACGTGGGGGACATTTCTTTGCTGACATTTGCCACAATAGCCACACACGCCTCCCTGTCTCATTTTCCCCTGACACCTCCCAGACGTTAATGATACCCTGAATTTTCACTATCTGCCCCTTCACCTACCTCCTGGGGGCCCCCTGACTGTGCTGGATTAACTCTTGAGTTGCAGGGCGGGGGGGGGGGGGGGATTGTGGGGAGTCCCTGAGAGGAGTGGAGGTGGAGGGGACCCATGGGGCTCAGAGCAGTGGCGTTCTGTAGCCGGTGTGAATGGTGAAGGCAGTGCCCTACACACCAGCTGGGCCCCGGCCAGGCATGGTGCCAGGTGCTTCATAGGTGTTAATCTCATTTGATCCTCACACTAACCCCAGGAGGCAGGTGCTATTCTCATCTCTGTTTCATACGCTGCCAGCAAAAGCTTAGACAGTAGATGGATAAGTAAGGGGCCTGTGGTGTTAATGACAAGCTAAAACTTCCCAGCATGAACTTGCATGGTTTCCGGATCAAGAATCCTTTTGGAAAATGTAGAATCCTCCGCTCTGCCCTTGAAGGGTCTCGCCGGGGCTTGGCAAGGAACCTGCCCTGGAAGAAGCATCCAAGAAGTTTCCAGAGCAGAAGGTCCAGGAGTCTGCTCTATCTTGCCTTCCAGCCAGCCCTCCCAGGGCCTCTCTGCTCGGTGCATGACGCCAGACCTTTTAGGAACCACAGTGGGCAAGTTGCCAAACTCCAGGTTCTCTTTTTGAGGGTGACACTCTGCCCTGGATGTTGTCACACTGTCAGAGGTGGGAGCCTCCTCCTGGACACTGGTGCCACTTTGAGTGCCTGTTTATAGTGTCTGCGTTCAGGCCCTCCCCCAGAGAGAGGGGATCTGAATCTCTGGCGATGAGGCCAGGCAGCGGTTCTATTAAACACGTCCCCTCCATGGCTCTGATGCGTGAGGCCGTTTGAGAACCTCGTGTAGACTTTTATTGCCGTTTGCACATCTAGCTCCAATTGGACTTGAGTTCAACTGAAAAGCCCCATGAGTGACGAGTCGGCCAAAGGGTCCCCATTCTGGACGTCAGTAGGAGATTTATTGCGCCTGAAGCACAGGCTTTCTATTTATCTCTGGTGAGTTGTATCTGATTTAGGCCAATCTTTGCATCGTTTGATCTGACCCCATTTTAGTTCTCTGCTCAGGGTCATGCACAAAAATAACGAAAATGTCTTGTTTATCCACTGGCCGTGTCCCATTTTTGTAACATGTTTTGAACGCCTCTTTTACAATCCTGGGATGAAATACATAGATTACCTATATTATTACACTATCTACATATATAACTTTCAAAAAAATCAATCTAGTGGCTTGACTATAATATAAATAAGAAATTAAAGGGAATTAATCTCTCTCTATAAAAGGCTAATATGCAGAGTGTCCCCTCGGGAGTTCACCTGGGAAACTGGGAATTCAGTCACTCACTGTGATGTGTGTGTCGACCACCAGGGGGTGGCATGGAACAAAGGAAGGCCCTATCTGGCAGCTGGAAGGCTTCAATCAACCCTGATTGCTGGCCAGGCCTAGGACCCTACCCATGCACAAATTTTGTGCACCGGGCCTCTAGTCTATACTAATAATAGAGGAATGTGCAAATTGTCTGGGACACCGTCACAGTAACAGTAAAGACCAAACAACAGATTGCATGGGGTGACAAGGCCAGCAAGGGGGTTAGTGAGGGATGACCAAATGACTGAACAGCAGGCTGCCTGTGGTGACCAGGCTGGTGGGGGGGGGGCAGTGAAGGGTGACCAGACCACCAGGGGGGACAGTGGGGCAACCAGGCTGGAGGGGGAACAGTTAGGGGTGATCAGGCCAGCAGGGGGGGGCAGTGAGGGGTGATCAGGCCAGCAGGGGGAGCAGTTAGGGGTTATCAGGCTGGTGGGGGCAGTTAGGGTCAATCAAGCAGGCAGGCAGGTGAGCAGTTAGGAGCTAGCAGTTCCAGATTGTGAGAGGGATGTACCGGATTGGAGAGGATGCAGGCTGGGCTAAGGAGACCCACCCCACCCCATGCATGAACTTTGTGCACCAGGCCTCTAGTTTACTATCCTATATAATAAAAGAGAAACATGTAAATTAACTGCACCTCCACTACTATCACCAGCCAATCAGGAGTGAGTATACAAATTAACCCAACAAAGATGGAGGGTTAGTTTGCATACGCAGGAGCCAGGCGGAGAGCAGAGCGGGGGAGCCAGCGGAGAGTGGAGCGGCTTGGGGACCAAGCCGCCAGATGGAGAGCAGAGGGGGAGAACTGGTGGCTTGGAGGACTTGGCAGAACGGGAGGCTGTGGCACAGAGACAGAGAAGAAAGGGAAAAACCAAGCACACAGGAAGCACTAGGAATTCTGGGAATAGTAGTTCTGGTTGCAGATGGATCTCCTAGACACTAGAGCAAAGTGAGCCTGGAGCAAGTTACTGTTGCAGTGGGGGATGGAGGGAAAGCAAAGGTGAGAGACGTAAGTAAAATCAGAGTGTCTAGGAAAAATTAAAGGGAAGATATCCTAAAACTTTCAGGAAATCTCCACCAATGAAGCAAAGAAAAAAAAATGCCTCTATTCTGTGAGCAACAAACCACACTGGGTTGGGGACTCAGACAATTTGCTCATATGATTGCAAAGACAGACAAAAACACCTGGATTGGAGAGGGCTCCCCTGAGGGGTCCCAGATTGGAGAGGGTGCAGGTCAGGCTGAGGGAACCACCCCCCATGCACAAATCTTTGTGCACTGGGCTCCTAGTAAAATAATATTGACTTCAGCATATGATTGCTCAGGTGTGGCACCTGTAGGAGACTTAGTGAGGTAGTCAGAGAGAGGCTACATTAATATATTTTACAACAAACCATATCCATATTTTTTTGTAAAAGGATAAGTAGTCTAGAAATGCAGGACATTAAGGAGCCATGGTTTGTGAGTCTATTTTTAAATTCTCAGGAAATGTGAGATCTGATTGTTAAGCACGGCAACTATTAAAAGTCAAATTATATAAACTTACCAATAAATGATTTTAAAAACAAAGTTAAATATTCAACACTCATTACTTCCTAGTCATATTACTGTTATCAGTACTTTTAAGGTTATTACATCTGCTGTATCTGTATGGTGGGATTACTGTGGAATGATGAGCTACTGCACACCTCTCCCAGCTTTGTTCAGTGACATTGCATTAGTAGCTTAAAATCTGCCACGGTGGGAGTATTTACACCATGGAAATTGGCAAACACTATAAATCAGGACTTTTCTTTCTTTCTTTTCAGAAATCCAATTGTTAGACATTTACCAGCATATCACTAAAATATAGCAATACCGAGATCGCCTCTCCCATCACTTTCTCCAAACTTAAATACTGTAGCAGTTTGCAGTATATTCTTGACTTTTCTCTTTCCACATATGTAATTATCTATTTCTCACTATATATGCATCTCCTTTTTCATTGTCACATATGCTTTTTGCTTCAAAACGAAATGTTAGGTACCTCTCTACATTGGTACATAAAGTTGTATTTTCTTCTTTCTTTTTAAGGACTGTGCATAGTTTTTCTATTTGCTGAATGTACCATAATTTCTTTTACTTCCTATTAATCGGTGTTTCAGTTCCTAGGATCTCCTCCTACCTGTTATAAACCACACCACACATAAACGTCCTTTATATTCATATTTATTGGTTTCTGCAAGTATTTATACACAATGGGGTCTAAGAAGTGGTACTGATCTAACAAATATTATAGATATTAAATTTTTTCATAGGCTAGAAAATACCAAATGTGTC
Organism: Antrozous pallidus; assembly: GCA_027563665.1. Taxonomy (NCBI): domain Eukaryota; kingdom Metazoa; phylum Chordata; class Mammalia; order Chiroptera; family Vespertilionidae; genus Antrozous; species Antrozous pallidus. The sequence continues at coordinate 109,587,546 of CM050513.1, read as the reverse complement.
AGAGGTCAGGTAGGTAAAATTTTTAAGCAATATTTATTTATTAAATATGAATTACGTTTTAATCAATTATATTGTGATTAACATTTAATATTTATTTAAAATAACTAGTATTTTAAAAAGTAAACCACTTCAAAACTAAACAGGGTTGTGTGGATATCCGTGTGTGTGTTGTGTGTGTGTTTTCTATACTGGGAATAGTCTGTAAATTGCAAAGGATCGGTTTGGAACCTGTAATGGATTGAATTATGTTCCTCCAAAGTGCATGTGTTGAAGCCTTACCCCGCAGTGTGATGGTATTTGGAGGGTGAGCTATTGGGGGTAATTAGGTTTAGATGAGGTCATGAGGGTGTGGACCTCATGATGGGATTACTGCCCTTCAAAGAAGAGGCATGATGGGATTAGTGCCCTTTGAAGGAGAGACACCAGAGAAAAGGCTCTCTCTCTGTCTCTCTCTCCCTCTCTCTCTCTGCCACATGAGCTCTGGGTATGTGATAACATGGGCCCCTTCCCATGCTCCAATCCCCCTTTTACCCTGTGGGGGTACACTGAAGGCCACCTGTCGAGTGCTGCAGGACCAACCCTAGCCAGCTCCTCGGTCAAGAAATAGCCAAAGAGAAACAGCTTTTCAATTTGAGCCCGGACTAGAAACCACTGCAGAGACAGCTCCTGTTTTGGTCTCACGAAGCTTGTGCACCAGGGTGCCCCCACAGCGCACCCTGTTTGCTTTGTTTCCTGTGCTGGGAGAGCCAGTGTGGTGGGAAACGTCACCGGCCGGCCACCGCCGGTGTGCATGGCAGTCCTCTAAACCCAGGCCTCCCCCACCCAGGCCTCAGGTTACTTCTGTGAAATTGGTGACACGCTGACATTTTTTTTTCTCCCTAACCTCGGCTCTTTGCATTACATGAGCACATGGTGAGAGGGTAGTCTTCCAGCCAGGAGGGAGCCCTCAGTGAGAGCCACCACAGCAGCCCTGGAACTTAGAGTGACAGCCCCCAGAACCGTGAGAAAATAATTTCTGTTGCTTACACTCACCCAGTCTGTGTCCTTTGGTTACTGAACCACCTAATGCAGAAACCTCACTTCCGCTTTTGTTGACGTAAGCAGATGATCTCTGATCAAAAGGGCCAGCCCAGGCCTTGGGAGCCATGCAGCCTGGGCCAGGGCCCGGGGGACGCTGAGCCCTTTCCTCGCCACGGGCCACTCTCCCTGGCCCTCGCACTTCAGCCCTGGGATTAGATGTATTACATGGCCTGTCTGTGGGTACACGGGAAAGCCATTTCCTGAAGATGTCTCTGCCCCCCTCTGCTGACTCGTGCAAGGTCAGTGATTGTGTCCACGCTGGCCTGAGCATAGCAAAGGCTAAGGAGCATGACCCCCATCCAGATGCCTGTGTGGCTGGTTCTGCTTGCAGTGAAAGGGAAAGAAGGGGGGAGATGGTCCTAAATATTCCAGCCATAAAGAACATAATCTGGCTTCAGTGCACGGGTTCTTGCAAGACTCTTGTACGATGAGAAGAGGCATCTGGTTTCGGGAGGTCTCTCAAGGTCACGGTGCCCATCTCGTAGGTTTGACTTGTGCGTTCATGTGCGTTAGCTCACGTAATCCCCACCTTACAGAGGAGCCCATGGGGGTGCAGAGAGGCTAATTGATGTCAGCAGTTAGCAGAGCCAGTCAGTGACAGAGCCCAGTGGGTAAGCCCAGTCCTAGTCCCTTCTTGGGGCCTCAGCGCTTGAGGTTGGTAGCACACAACACACACACACACACACACACACATACACACACACACACACACACACAGGACTAGACAGCTGTGCACCGTCTTATAACCTGGTGCCGTCCATGTATTGTGTTAATAATATCACAGCTCACATTCACCGAGCATTTGCTCTATGCCAACCCCTATGCCACGTACTTTCCATGCTTTTATCTCTTAAGTGCTGCTTACAATTTATTTTTATTTTCAAGTATGGTGGACGTTCAATATAATTATATTAGTTTCAGGTATACAGAATAGTGGTTAGACCTTTATATAATTTACAAAGTGATCCCGCTGATAAGTCTGTTACACACCTGGCACCATACCCCAAAACAAATACCATGTGATTTCATGTACATGTGGAATCTAAAGAACAAGAGCAAACAAAACAGAAACAGACTCATCGATACAGAGAACAAACTGAGGGTGGCCAGATTTGGGTGGGGGGAGAACGGGGTGATGAGATTGAGGCGCAGAGGGTGGCAGAGAAGGGCAGACAGTGGACCTGGGCACGCCAGAGGCATTCCCAAAGCAATAGTCTCTGTAAATGGGAGGTGGGGATGCAGGGTGAGAGCAGCGTAGAAGGCTGAGCTCTGTGTACCTCCGTGGATGTTGATGAAATACATGTGTTTCCTTGGAGCGTGTGAACGAGTGAAAGATGAAAAGATGCATACTGTGCCCTGACTGGTGTGGCTCAATGGTTAGAGTGTCGGCCTGTGTACCAAAAGTTCCTTCCCAGGTACCATTCTGGTCAAGGGCACATAGCTTGATTTTTCACTCCCAGGCCCCAGTCGCAGCGTGTGCAGGAGGCAACCAATCAATGTGTCTCTCTCACCTGGATGTTTCTCTCTGCCCTCTCTCTTTCTCCCTCCTCCCTCCCCTACTTTCCACTCTTTCTGAAAAAAAGTCGATGGAAAACATATCCTCAGGTGAGGATTTTAAAAAGGTGCCCTTCCGCCTGGGCTCTCTCTGTTTAAGTGGAAATGGCAAAACGCTCCTTGCCCTTTCTGCGGTCCATTAGCTCAGCGCTCGGTCAGGCTCCAGCTCACCTTCAAACTGGTCCGAATTGTTCGGCCAGCCAAGCCACCTCGCCCTTCTTGGTAAGCAAATGAGACATTATCTCGCGCAGTGGAGCGTCCAGCCGGACAGGGAGGGGGAGGCAGGCTTGTTATTCCTGAAACACTAAATGCTCCGCGCCAGCTAGCTGGTCAGCAGACCTGACTTCCACGGGGGAGGAGTTACTCTCAGCATCTGATGGGAAACCCTCAGGCCCCGGGCCCCTGCAGGCGGGGCCTCCTCTGTGCTTGCACAGATGGCTGGCTTCCCCACGCATTGTGATCTGCTCCGTTTTGCTCAGCGGTGATTTAAGACCAAAGTCTTGGACTCTTTGTATCCCCCCCTCCCCCCGAACAACTGCAGAAAATGCCTTGTTCTTACTGGAAGAGACAGAGGGAGAGTCGTTAATAACTCATGCTTTGACTGCAGTGGCCTGGGCGTGGCCGGGATGTCCTTGTTCGGTGTCTGTGATCTCCGCTTTCTGATGGACTGCCTGGGAAAGGCTGTCTTGTCTCTGAGCCGGTCCTGAGAGACACTCATCTCCTGGTGGGAATCCTGGGAGCTGGGGAAGAGAGCCAACCCCCAAGCCTTGCTCCCACCTTAGGTTTGTCTTGTCACCTGCTATCTAAAAGGAGCAAAATCCTTACCTCTGGGATGTAATGATTATCTGATAATGTGTCCACATCTGTCAAGTGGCAACGGTGAGTTTGGCCCCAGACAACAGCCTGGGGTGCTTGAGCATCCAGTTGCTCTTGTGTGTTTCTTTGGGACGAAGCAAGCAGACTTGTAGGCTTGGTGCTGTCAGCTGCTGAGGACCGCCGTACTGAGGTACCGCAACTTGGTGGCTCGGATGGGAATTTATTCTTCCCCAGCTCTAGAGGCTAGAAGTCCACAGTCCACGTGTTGCCCGACGATGTTGCCTCTGACGTCTCCGAGCTCTGATTCTTCCTGGCCTCTCCCAGCTGGTGGTGGCCTCGGGTGGGCCCTCACTGTTGTCGCATGCCTGCAGCGTCCGCCTCCAGCGTCACAAGGCCTTCCTCCCTCTGCGTCTGTTTCTGTCTCTTCTCTTTTTACAAGGACCCGCCCTCCTGTAGTATAGCTCGTCCTCACGTGATCGCATCTACAAGAACTCTATTTCCAAATGAGGTCCCTCGGAGCAGGAATCGAATGGATCTTTTTTGAGGTCCCCAATTCAACCCACAACGGCACCGTTCCTCAACTCGTGATTTGCGAAGCTATCTCTGGTTAAGAGGAATGTTTCTAGAGTCTTCTCAGGGTTGCACAGTTGGCCAGGAATTATCCCCGTTTGGTAAATGAGCCTAGAAAGAGGAAGAAGAGCCGGAGTGAGTTTAAACAAATTGGTCAGAGAAAAGTGGGAAGCTGGAGGAGGAAGACAGAGCCGGGAGAAGGTGGGGATCTCGGTCCTGAGCTTTGTTCTCTTTGTGTTGTGTTCTTTTAAGCCACCCACTTAGTCTTTCTGAGCCTCAGCGTCCTCAGGGTGGGGTATGAATTTCACTAACCTCTTCCTGCTTCATATCCTTTGATTCCATAAAAAACTAGCCAAGTGGGCCTCGAGCACCCTGCACCCAGAAGGCCTAGCAGCGTTGAGCAGTGGGCTTCTGCCCCATAAACACATAAAAGAACTCTCACCAATTGGCAAGAGAAACCAACAGGAAAATGAGCAAAAGACGTGGACACACTCTTCCTAAAAGAGGGCTGTTAACATCTGCAGGGCGCTGAGCTCCATTCGCCATTAAAAAGGCAAATGATGATCCATAATGTGATACCACTGCATACCTACCAGAAGGTCTAAAATTAAAATGCAAATGTAGGCAACACCGGTTACACGTGGGAGCATGGGCTAATTGGAACTCACACAGTACCAGTGAGGGCGTACGTAGGAAGAACCACTCTACACTGGCTGCTTAAGCTGGACGTGTGTACTCCCTGTGACCCAGATATCTACACCTGAGTGTGCGCCCAGCAGAGAGGCACACGGATGACGCCAGAAGACATGATCCAGTGAGGTGATAACAGCTTTCAAGCTGGAAACAACCAGCTGTCCATCAGCAATGTCATGGGTAACTAGGGTGAGATATAGTCATGTTCTAGGTTATTATTGCCCAGCATCAAGTGAAAACATGTACATCTCCATGCAACCATGTGAAGGAGCCAAAAGGCCATTCGATTTATGTAAAATGGAGAAACTGATTAAACTGTGGTGTAAGAGTGTGGGATAATAGCAGGCTGGTGGCTGCAGGTGTGACTCTAAGGGGACCTAAATTAAAAGTCTGCCTATAGAATTCCTCTGCCTATCTTGGCTAAAAAGAGTTTGCCAAACCCTTTACGTGCTTAGCCCTATCACGGCGTTGGCCAAATGCATTCTGTGCAGTGAAAGAAGAGGAAGGGCCAACTTTTGTTCTCTTAAAGGACCACTCCCCAGTACATGAGATTTGACCCCACCCTCCTTTTGAACCAACCCTGCCTTCCCAGAGCACCCGCAGACACCTGGGAGCAGGGACCCCTGTGCTCTCCATCTCTGCATGTCTGGTGCCTGGCACCTAGAAGTCCCATGATAGATACTGAATGAAGGAGGGAGTGAATGGGTGAATGAATGAATGAATGAGGGAGTAAATGACAACCAGTCTTTTATAAGGTTTGAGCAGCCCTTTGTACTCCATCCAGCCACACTTTCAACAGTCCCAGGATAGTCCAGAAAGGCTTCAGATGGAAGGATTTCTGGTTGCTCTCTCTGCTAAAGAGCTTTTTTTTTGGGGGGGGGGGGATTAAAAAGCAAAAAAAGTAGAGCGTTTCATTTATGTGATCAAAAGTCATTCCCAAATGAAATCAGCAGGGGATTTTTAAATTAAGTGGTTTTTAATAAACTCGCCTTCTGTTGGGTCATGCATGAGAAGAGAACTGTAAGCTTCAAAGAGGAAGGAAGTTGCAGTCATGAGGGTCATTCTCCTACACATTCACGGGAGAATGTGTCCCTCAGTGCCCACCAAAGGATGCTCCGGTTCAGACCGCCAACGCCGTGGGAGGCACTAAAGGACTAATAAACAGTTCATTTTCGTGCATCAGCCCTTGCAGTGCTGGGGGAGAACTGAGAGAAAATGCAGACAGTGCGGGAGGACCCAGAATGAAGGGAGAGGCAATATCTGACCAGATTCCTGGAGGACCGAGTGCTCGGGCGCCCTGATACAGCCAACACTGTAACTCTGTTTAACCACCGTCTCCTAAACTTGGTTAACTTCATTAACCTGCTTCCCACAGCGCCTCTCAGCATCCTGCAGCATGCCCTGTAACACACGTGAGGAACGCGTAGGTGAGGAATGAAAGGTTTAGTCGGAAACCTGCACTGAACTGGTTCGAAGGAGGCTCATAGCTCATGCCCACTTGGCTAGTTTTTTATGGAATCAAACCTGTTTCTCTTTCTGAATTGAAGAAGCACGTGGTCTGAATGGACCAAGCCATTCTGACCAAGCTGCTTGGAAAGGAAGGGAGGGAGGGAAGAGGGAGGGAGGTATGGGGGGAGGGAGAAGTGTCAGAACCTTCCCTTAAACAGACTTTCATAATGAAAGTTTTATGGGGTCCTTCTTGCTGGCACGAGGCAGTAGGACACGTGCTGAGAAATTAGTTGTCGGGCTCAGGGGCAGACAGAAGAGGTGCTCTGCCTGCAGGAGGGAATGTTGGCAAAGTTACTATGAAACAGTGGCTGACTTAAGTCTTTTTTGGCTCCAGCTAGTCACCAGGGCTCACCTATACCAGCTTGGGCCCCATCCTATGGGTGCAGCTTCAGCCTCACACAGGACTGTCCCATCTTTCCTGGCCTTACATACTTGTTTTCCCCACCAGGTTTTTACAAGGCCATCTGGTTATGGCCGGTGGTCTTCTGAAGTCCTTAAAACCTTTTCTTTCTGTTCCTCCGGGAGCTACCTGACTTGCTTGAGCTCTAAGCTGCTGATTCAACTAGACTTTGCCATCTACACTAATAAAAGAGAAACATGCAAATTGATCATCACTCTGCTACACCCACCAGCCGATCAGGAGTGAATATGCAAATTAACCCAACAAAGATGGCAGCAGCCACAGAGCTGGAGCAAGCAGAAGGCTTGGGTTGGAGGAAGTCAAGCTGCCCACCCGCCCTGGCCAGCCCTGGCCTCTGCTCAAGGCTACAAAGTTTCAATTATAGAAGATAAATAAATCCCAGATACTTGCTTCCAGCTGGCCCTTGAATGGAGGCACTGAAAAAAAAAGAAAAGAGAAGAAAAAAAGGGGCTGGGAGCTTGGGTCGCCAAGGGGTGAGGCCAGCCTGCAAACAGCCATCAGCCCCTCACCCAGGCTGGCCAGACACCCCAGCGGGGACCCTCACCCTGAAGGGGCTGTGGCCAGCCTGAAAACAGACCTCAGACCCTCACCCAGGCTGGCCACACCCCCACGGCATGATCCCTGTAAACAGGCAGTCGAACATCCCTCGAATTGGAGAGGGTGCAGGCTGGGCTGAGGGACACCCCCACCATGCATGAATTTCATGCACCAGACCTTTAGTATTTAATATTGAGCTTGTACACACACACACACACACACACACACACACACACACACACACCAGGAGGCAACACAGATGGTTGAAAGAGCGCAGGTCAAAGAGTGAGACCGTTTTGGCCACTCACAAGCCAGCGTGAGCCTTAGTTCCTTCACCTGTCAAAGGGGGGGGTAATTCTACCTGCCTTGCAGGTTTGTGGTAAGAATCCGAGGCCATCTGAATAAAGCACCTTCTCGCTAGTGCACAGCCGTTGCCTGATAAACAGTAGGTATCGTCAGCATTGTCATCATTCCTGGTCCTTTCTCTTTTGTCGTTGCCCTGGTAAGAATCAATATTTGGCTCATCCATAAAGCATCATTTCTCTCTCCTGGCTGTGTAGACACCCCTCTTTCTTCCCCTGCCATCCTGGCCCCTGCGCTCTCCCTACATATTCATTCAGGGAAGAAGAAACGTGGTGCTCTGATCCACAGATGAAGCGTGCTACCCCTGGACCAGCTGTTCACCAGAGAAGCCTCTCATTTTTAATTCATTTATTCATGTATTTATTTAGTGTTGGTCTGTCGCGCTCCCACCACAACAGCTGAGGGGGAAGCCCTCCCGGCTGCATGCATCCCTGCAGCTCTGCTGGGAGCCGCTGTCAGATTTCAAGTTCGCTGCCTCCCGCTGGCCTCCAGGGCGAAGGGCACATCCATGCTCCCGGGCCCTGCTGGCCGGCAGGGAGATGGATGGATCATGCTGGAGCAAATGCCAGGCAAAGGCCAAAGTCAAGCTTTTTGGCACCATCGTCACCCTGGCAGCGAGCATGAGCAGCATCAGAGTCTGCCTCCGGGGCATGTGCTCCAGAGCCGAATCGGTGTTATTTCGGCTTGAAAGCGTCCAGTTTCAGCAGGAGCCGCTTTCATCATTTTAAGCAGCGTGCGCTTAGGTGCTCCCACGTTGCAGGCACGCACGTCATTTGTTTCAATTCTACAGGGAGTCTGTGCGAGGGGAGCGAGGGATAATTAGGCACCTTAATGAGGAAATGTATAGTTTCGGTGACTGTTATTTATAAGCTTTTATGTACCACTTCATATCTTCAAAGCTCTTGAGGATCATAATTAGGGTACCTGCCCGGCCGCATAGGAGGGAGGTCAGTAGGTAGAGCTGTGCTTCTCTTGGAAATGTTGCGTTGCATTCTCCTACAATCTGGGTGCAACTTCTTAACCTTTGATGAAACAGGCAGGTTCTGGTATAACCCCGTATCCATGTGATTATATTTATCAGCCTAACCAGAGGCCTCAGCTGTTTAGGGACATAATGAATGCATATAAGTTTCCTTGTGGTGGATTTTTTTCCCCTAGACTATTTTTTTTTTCTTTCTTTTTGTGGGTGATAGCCCTTAACGGCCACGTGCAGTAAACCCGGGGATGTCATAGTCACACTGGCTGTGACACCCTACCCTGACGATCGACAGGACATTGAGCAGGACTGTGGGCCTGGCCACACGTGCAGCTGTTTAAGTGTCCAGCGCTTCCCACACACAGGACTTTTCAGGGTTTTTAAAAGATGAGTGGCCCAGTAGGTGTGACTCAGTGATTGACCATTGACCCATGAACCAGATGGATACAGTTCGCTTCCCGGTCAGGGCACATGCCTGGGTTGCGAGTTCTATCCCGTGTAGGGGGTGCAGGAGGCAGCTGATCAATGATTACCTTTCACCACTGATGTTTCTATCTTTCTTTCCCTCTCCCTTCCTCTCTGACATGTAGATATAAAGATGAGTGAATTCATAAATCAATCGCTAGGTATGCACATTGATTGTCAATATTTCTCAATTTTGCAGTGTTGAGTACTGTTCCTTCTGGACCAGATACTTTATTTATTTATTTATTTATTTATTTATTTATTTATTTATTTATTTATTTTTAGTATCATGGGATTTTTACTTCGAAGCAGGACATAGAAAACCATGGCATATACCAGCTGTTCTGAACTTACAGTTTTCTCGTCCTCGTAATCATGTTAGCGTTAAGTTGGGATTGCCCCGTATTATAGATGAGGAACTGGGGCCCAGGACTTCATTCAAGAGACAGGCCGGTACGTGCCGACATTGGGACTCATGCTGAGGCCTTCGAAGCCACGTGCCCCCTGCTGTAGTGGTTGCAAACACTTGTTTCCAGATTCCACGCCACCACCTCCATCAGGATCTTTATTGTCTAAGTGACCTGTGGTTAAATTATGAATTCATGAGCAAAGACAAAAATCTGCACCCATGCTAGCCAACCCCATGCAGCCTCTGTTTTTGGAAGGAAAGGGAGAACTGGGTTAATAACTCATGAGGTCTGCTATTCGAATGTGATGGACAGTGTCTGCTACCTGTTGGGCATTCACAGCCCTGGGAGGACAAGCCTGTCTGGCTTGACCTTCACAGAGGTCGTCATCCTCTGCATCCTTTACGTTCCGGTGGAGACAGCGTTTATCTCAGGAACCTTCCCCTGATGCTTCCTCCACACTCGAGCCGCAGTCAGCCATTCTTCCTGTACCGGATCCTGTGGTTCCGACCACATCTCTTCTCTGTCACTGTGTTGTGCGTTTTCTGGGTTACTCATCTCCTTTCCCTAGCAGGGCTTACTCCCTGAGAACAAGCAAGCCCTGCTAGGGAAACGAGATGAGAAACCCAAAAGGGAAAATGAAAAAGAAGCTGCAGCCCCAACTGGTTTGGCTCATTGGATAGAGCGTCGGCCTGTGGACTCAAGGGTTCAATTCCTGTTGAGGGCATGTACCTTGGTTGCGGGCACATCTCCAGTAGGGAGTATGCAGGAGGCAGCTGGTCAATATTTCTCTCTCATCGATGTTTCTAACTCTATCCCTCTCCCTTCCTCTCTGTAAAAAAATCAATAAAAAATTTTTAAAAAGAGACTGCATGAAGTTGTCTAGCATGGCTGAAAATATGTGTCTTTGCCATGAATTTACAATTAGCCATAGCTTATCCTACCTAATAAAAGAGTCATATGCAAATTGACCATACCTTCACTACACCCACAAACCACGTCCACAAGTCACGCTCACAAGCCAATCAGGAGCAAATAAACCCCAACCAAGATGGCTGCGGCCGCTGAGAGAAAGGACCAGCCGGGGCAGCGAGCTTAGCATTTGCACCCCCAGCCGGCCTGCCTGGCCCGGCGGAGGGAGGGGGTGGCCAGCTGGGGCAGCGCGAGCGCAGCATCCACACTGCCCTGGCCAGTCCGCCGTTGGCCGTGCAGATGCTATGCTCAAGCCACCCTGGCTGGCAGGGCTGAGGGACACCATCCCCCATTCGTACCTCCCCCCACCGTGCATGAATTTCGTACACCGGGCCTCTAGTTTGTACAATAAAGATCCTCGCATCCAATGCATCAGCATTGGAGTGAATTCTGCTTCACACACTCTGAAGCCACCAGTTAACAGTGATTAGAACCCCAGGAGGAGCTCAAAACCTACCTCTACAAGGAATCAGAGAAGAAAGAACTGAGTGAGGACACATGACTAAAGGCCACATAGAGTTCCCAGTAGTTTGTTTGCCATGTCAAGGGCAGCTCCCATGTGGCCCAGTGGTGGGTCCTGGGAGCTTTGATTCCCAAGAGCTTGTGCTGGCCATTTGGCATCGGCATTTAGCCTGAAGCAGTCTTTCAAAGCATCAGCACCCAAGGAAATGCATCCCATAGACCCCACCGGCACAGTCTTCATTAGTCCCCACATTCCAGGATGAAGGCCCTTCTGTAGACAGGGTAGCGAGAAGCACTTGCCAAGCGCTGACCAGCACTTGCCATTGGAAAGGTCACCCCCTCCTTAGCACCTTGGTTCCCACATCTACCCAGAGATCATGCTGATGACTAGCTTGCCTCTTCCCTGGGGATGCTGTAAGTCCGAAGAGACGAGAAGGCCACGAGTGAATTTCATGAGCTTTGTGACATGCTTGTTGGTGAATTTCGGTGTTCGTTTGAATTCTGATTCTTGGGTGGAACTGGGAATGGATGGTGGTCTATTTACTACATCCTGGGATGAGGAAGCAGGAAGCAAGCTCAGTGTCAGCTTGTCAACTGTGCAAAGAGGTGGTTGAGTGGCAGCATGCCATGGTACCAGTTCTTCTGGAAGGAATGGTCTGTTGAAGCGGGGAGGGGGAATAAATAGTGGCAAGACTTCCCAGGGCCTGGCAGGCAGTCCAAGATCTGTGGCTTGTTCTTTAGAGCACCTGAACTGCTGGAGGCCTTAGCCGTGGAGTGGCCCATTAAAGCAGAGTTTTAGGTTGGCTTTTCTAGAACCAATTCAGCCACTGTCACTCCCTTCCTCACAGCCCTTCACTGGCTCCTGGTTATCCTTGGCAGGACTTTCCAGCTCTTGTGGCACACGTGGGTGATGACGTGCCAAAGGAGTGATCCCCTCAGCCAGGGGCCACCTGGAGGGGACTAGAGGCTGCCGGAACCCCTGGATCCGTCCTTTCAGCCACAAGCAGCTTCCTCCATCTACCCCAGCACGTTGTAAGAATATCATTTTCTGTTTAGGAAATGGTACGCAAATGGTTGGAAAATACCCATTTTGCACAGATACAAGGACCTTGCCCATCAACTCCCTGCTCGCTTGCTCAGTCTCACCCCATGGCATTGGCCCTGAAGCACTCTCCTTAAACCGTGCAGCCGTTACACACTGTAGGTCTGGGGTAGCCCGTGTCACCACGCTTGGCAGTGAAGCCCAGCCCTCTCCTGATGCTGGCTACCCTGTGGGAAGGGAGTGCTCGAATGAGATGGAGGAGCTCTTGTTCTGTCTGCAATGTGCTAATATTAACAGCCAATGTGTCGATGTATTAGCATGTATTAAACCGTGGTCAGAGGTATTTATTATATTAGTTTCTGTACTTCTCTGATGGTTTGCAATAGTTCATGCATTTAAAAAAATTAAATTAAAGCTGCCCAAAAGGAAAGGCTGGTTAACTGGGAGGGTGTGTCGATGTTTCCCGTATCACCCCCTTGTCTGACTGACTGAACACCAGCCCAAAAGGAAAGGCTGGTTAACTGGGAGGGTGTGTCGATGTTTCCCGTATCACCCCCTTGTCTGCCTGACTGAACACCAGCCCAGCTGGGCCTAGACCCCCTCCCCCGTGTCTCCTTCTTAAGCAGCGTGCATTCTCGTTCACAGTCGTCACACAGAATCAGAGCAGTTGCTTGTCTTCCACAAAAGGGCCGGGCAAAGACCGGATGGTATACACCCAGAAAATATGTGTTAAAGGGATAGTTTTACGTGAAACCCGTGAGATGAGGAAACGTATGGAAGAAACCCAAGTCCCAGTCGATGTCCGTGAGTGTGCACGGAATAGGCGCTCAGTAAACGGCTGCTGGGTGAATGGGCACGAGACGAGCTGAGAAAGCCTTTTTAAAGAGAGTCTTGAAAGCAGGGGTGGGGGGAGCGGGGGTGGAGTCGTTCCAGATGTTTGAAGACAAGTAGCACCGTCAGCACTGCAATCTTCACACGGCTTTCAAGGCGGTCCCCCAGCTAAGCTCTCAGACGTGTTCCCAGAAAGACATGTGTGCCGTGAATTGGGATTGGGATGTTTATTGCCACATGGTGTGGAACAGCAGAAACAGAGGAAGTGGCCAGATGATCTTTGGTAGGGGGATGCACCCATACATTTGGTCCGTTTATACAATGGGTAAAGTGAGTACAATGTATAAACAAGGTAGCTGAACTCTTAACGTGGTTCGATCTTGAAGACAGCATTGGGTAAATAGAAAGTATTCACTACAAAACACTCTGAAAACACCATATGGTGTTAATTAATATATGCATAGGGAATAAAATATAAAAACACGCTTGGCAGTGAAACCCGGCCCTCTCCTGATGCTGGCTACCCTGTGGGAAGGGAGTGCTCGAATGAGATGGAGGAGCTCTTGTTCTGTCTGCAATGTGCTAATATTAACAGCCAATATGGCGATGTATTAGCATGTATTAAACCGTGGTCAGAGGTATTTATTATATTAGTTTCTGTACTTCTCTGATGGTTTGCAATGGTTCATGCATTTAAAAAAATTAAATTAAAGCCGCCCAAAAGGAAAGGCTGGTTAGCTGGGAGGGTGATCCGGATGTCTGTATTTAGCCTTCTGTTCCAGACACCCCCCTCTTCCCAATGAGCCTGGCACACACGGTGGAATCACATCTGCCACTTAGGACTCGCCAAGTCTTCACGCCATTTAAAAGCATCGATTCTCAGCTCAGGCTGCAGAGACTGATGGGTCTACAACGTGCATGAAAAGCTTTCACCGTTGTGTATAGCTTCTGCCCCACATTTTCTTCTGCATATTGGAGCGTCTATCCAACCGCATTAGAATTTGTTTCTGCAGTAAGATTTCATGAAATTCTCTTTCACAGGTTTGACTGGAATTTGTTTTCCTAAATCCATCACTATATTTTCTTGGTTTGCAACTTTGCAAATGTTTATTCCTTTTCTCTCCAAAAGAAGCCATCAAATGACACACTGTGCCGAATTTTACTGAAATTGCTTTTGTGTATGGGGAATAATTTTAGTGGTGGGCTAGAGCTAGCTCACAACAGCTCAGTTGGGCCAATTGGGCACATTTCTTCCACATTGGTGTTTAATGACATCACATTGGTAGCTTGAAATCAGCCATGATGGAGGAGTATTTACACTATGGGGATGGGCAAAAGCTACAAATCAGGTTTTTGTTTTTGTTTGGTTTTTTATCTGGAAGTCCGAAGATTAAACATTTACAAGCTTACCAGTAGGGGTTTTCTGAGTTGTGCAGGGTGAAGAACAGTTTTCTACTTTTATGCACGTACCAGTAGAAACTGAGTCAGAAAAGGAGAAAGTCTTTGGCCTGAGTCTCAGGGCCCCAAAAAGGCATTGCTGGGTCTCTGGTCTGTGTGGTGCAGATGAATAAGCACTGGTTTGGAGTCAGGCAGACCCACCAGTCTTGTACTGTCAATTGTTCAAGTGCCTGTCTCAGTCCCTTAGTTTCCCCACCTATCGAATAAGGATGGCAAGATCTAGCTTGTAGCGATCTTGTGAGTGTTAAGTGAAATCATATCCTAAGAAAAAAGCCTAACAAAGCCCAAAGGAGATAAGCAATAGGTTTAACTTGCACTTCTGGCTTGTAAGTTCAGGCTTCTGCCTATGTCTCATTCTTTCTGTGACTGTGTGTGATTCATTTTTTAAATTTCGACTCTGGCCAAATTACCTTTCACTAAATGGTGAATATACTTCTTCTCCAAATACATGCCCCTGAATAAGTAAAAAGTCTCAGTGTTGACATCTATGTGTGACATGGAGAATTAGTTTCTTTCCAACAATCTTAGAAATGTATAGAATGGGTCTGAATAAAGATCACGTCTCAGCTGCCTGGTGTTTTCTCCCCTGACCCTTCTGCTGAGCTAAGCATCCTGAGGAGGACTGACTGACTTGGGAGCCCACGGGTGCTACAATTCCATCCACCAAATTAACCGCAGTGCCTCCTGGGAAACTCTTGGCTCTGAGTGCTGTGCTGCATTCTCACTGCAGGCTCTCGCTGACCTGGTGGTAGAAGGCCGCTTCTGAGCCATTCAGCTAGGCCAAAGTGTGTTTTCTTTTTAGACTTTTATTTTAAAGTTAATTAATTCCTTTTTTGCCTGAGTAATACATTTAGTTATTTTCACAATTAAAAAATACAGAAGGGTGTATAATGGCAATTTTCCTGGCTACCCTATCACCCATTTACCCCGGTCATTCAGCACGAAAATTAACAACAGCAACAATAAAGCATGGGAAGGTGGGGAGGAGGAGAAAGCCACCTCTGATGATCAGTTTCTTATGGAACCAAAAGCTTTGGAAGCTCATCTTAGAGACCCAGCGCCAGCACACCCTTCACCGTAGTTCGCACCTGTGGGGGTTGTGGCGGGCTTAAGACCCACGAAATCAGGAACGCTGAAGCGAGCTCATGGGGCCTGTCACTGAACATAAAGCAAATTGCTAAGGCTTATCCAGAATAAAGTCACAGAGGAGCTGCTCTTTGTCTGTAAAGATAAATGGCATGGATTGTCCAAACACCATCCATCAGCTGAAGCCAGGTAGGTTATCATAGCTCTGGGGGGAAATATAGCAGAAAGCCTAATATTTATAGGAAATATATGACGTCTCCAGTCAAGAAGAGCTGGGCTCTTTTGAAATTATTGTGGTAAACTATGCCTAGCATCAGTAGGCCATTTCACCAGGTTTAAAAGCATACAGTTCAGCAGCATTAAGGGCATTCACATTCTTGTGCAACTGTCACTCCACCGCCCTCCAGGAAGGGCTAGGCCTTTGCCTGTCTTCGTGCTCGCAGCAGCCTGCGGCCTGGATCCCATGTTCTCCATTCGATGAGATTGTTTCAGGTCTCGCTGGGCACCTGGCAGAGCCTGGGGTGGAACCTAGGTTTCTCAGCTCTAACACAGGTGGGCGGGTGTGCCTGGCTCAGTCTCACTGCTGTTTTGCTCACTCTCCTTCCTATGCCGTTGCCCAGGGGTGATCCTGCTGCTTCTGGACAAGCTGCGGAAGATGAAATGGGAGCAGATGTGGAGGCTGACCGCCGAGAGGGAGCTGATGGGCATGCTCTCCACGTCCTTAGCGGACCAGGTGAGTAGCTTGGTTGGAAGGTATGGTCCTTCCTGAGGAACCTGGGGCTGTTTCTCTAACAGACTTGGCAGTGGATGGGTCCTCATCCTTTTCTGCCGATGGGGTACCCTTGGATCGATCTGCCTTATCTGGCCCATCTAGGATGATAGCCCATGCGTTTATTTCCTTAGTTCATGCATTTGCTCATGCATTTGTTCATGCCGCAGACCTGCACTGCACGCTGGCTGTGCCAGGGGCTGTGCTCAGGTATAGGATTGCAGAGAGGAAAGAAGGAGGCCGGCCTGGGCCTCAGAGAGCTCAACATTTATGGAAGCGGACTCATAAGTTAATGATAATTTGGTGTGTGACGGGGAGGTCGCTGTGTGGAGAGCGCCCGGCCTGCCCGCTGAGATTCCAGAGCGCACAGCGTGGCTCTGGACAAGGTCCCGTCTGCCTTCCCAGCAGTAGAGTCCGACTTGCAGAACGAAGCCTTTTTGCCTGATTCCTGTGCTCTGACCCTGTCCCCAAGGGAAATGCATTTAAAGAAAAGGGACACGCTGCTTGGCTGGAGAAACCAGCTTTTAACCCAGGCCGTCTGAAAAAGTCCCGCCTCTCGCCCAAACTATTAACGTGAGATCACAAAATCCCCATTTCGCACTTTCTCTCGGAGACGCAGGGCCCCGGGCCTTTAATCTGGGTTCTGCCCGGCTCTCACAGTCAGATTTCGAGTTTCCCGCGGCGCAAATGGCCGTCTTGAGATCCGAAGACACTTGCTCTGGCTTCCTGCATTTTATCCTTCCCCATTCATCCACAGAGCAAGCTCGCTCTGCGGTTTGTTCAATCGTCTGAGTCGTTGAATGCTTGCAAAGTATTCTAATGCAGAGGAGAGGAGGAAGTCTGTAAGGTTACTTGACTTTTTTTTTTCTTTTTTGGCATGATTATTATGCAGTATTTCCCATCCAGCCAGAAACCAATTTCCTTTTCAAACATGAGATCCGGTAGAACGAATGAGTTAAACATTACCCAGGTAGCTGTTTGAAACCTGAGGGGAAATCTGTTCTCCAACATCGTATTGTAAGCCCGGTCACAATACCTTGCGCGTGTCCCCCAGAGCTAGCAATCGGATGTCTGTGACCAGCAGGGATGGTGTATCCAGCCACCTCCGGCTGCGGGGCCCCCTCGCTCACCGCCCGGCTTCTCCTGTCAGCAGCTAGTTAATAAGTATGGCCTGGCCAGGGAGCTTGGAGAAGAACCGAGGGAGGGAAAGCTCCTTTAGAAGCAGCCGGGCTGGAAGGGGAAGTGAGGAGTGGGTACCCAGGAGCCATGGCCCATGGGGAAGCTCAGGCACATCCATTATCAAGTCCGCCGGGAACCCCAGCAAGAGCTGCCGCAACCACAGCTCTCATTTGTCTCAGCCTCTGAACGAGCAGCGCAACTTGTCATCCCGCAGGTCCCTCTCCAGGAGGCTGGGGATGGATCACATGGGCCCCTTGACGAGGTGGGAAGAGGGACGGCAAAGTGCCTTCATTTATTATAGGCCGGCCCGATGGCAGAAACGCTCCCTGTCTGCCCCCACGTGCGCTCTGAGGCCAGCAGACCCTGTGAGCTGGGGCATTCCCCATCTCTGTCCAGACACGATTCTGTGGTTCCCAGAGAGAGAAGGCATGGGAGTCCCCCTCCCCGGGTGAGCCAGCCTGTTTGGAGCGCCCGCGGGTGCTGCGGGGCCTGGAAAGCCAGCAGCATCAGTGGGCCCCACCTGACCGTGTCACCCTGTCTCCGGCTTTCGCCCCCAGGACATCTTCAACGCCGTCATCAAACAGAACCCCTTCCTCGTGTATCAGCTCCCCTGCTTCTGGAACGTGCAGCTGTCGGACCACACCCGCTCCGAGCAGTGCTACCGGGACGTGTCTGATCTGAAGGTAGACTCGGACATGTGGGCGGGGGTTTTGGGGGTCAGGGAGGGAGGTGCCCGGTGGTGCCAGAGGGAAGCTGGCTGGGGAGCACCCCTGGGGGTCCGGGGTGAATGGCTCTGAGCTTTGTGTGCATGTGGTGAGAGAGATAAGGCGAGGGGACCAGAAAGAATGCTTTTCTCCTTTGTTGTTGTTGGTTTGTTTTTTTGGTTGGTTTTTCCTTTCTCTTCTTGTTTGGGCTTTCTGAAAAGCAGAAGGCCTCCTGGCATCAGAACCAGCTTGGGTGGTTATTCCTGGCACCTGCTGCGGTCGTTCTGGTTCATGTGGACTCCCGAAATTCAGGCATGTAATTCAAACAAAAACATTCAGCGAGGGCCTGTTCTGTGCCCGGTGCTGTAGGTATGGATACAGATAACATACTTCCTACGTTCAAGTCCTTCCTGGCTTAGAGGAGAAGTGAAACATGTAAGGAAATAAATGTGAAGGAATATGACAGGTGCAATGAGAGGTATGTGGTTGGGGGAGTGGATGCAATAAATGTCTCATTCTACCTCCGGAAGAAGGAATGGTGACAGCAAAGCCTTCCTCATGCATCTCTAGGTACCAAATACAGCAGTAGGGCCTGGCGGTAGGAAGATGACAGAGACAGGCTGTATCCGGTATCTTCTGCCGTAGATAACGCTGGGTAACAAACCAAGCTCATAGTGGCTGAAAGCAGCAACTGTTTATTTAGTTGTTGAGTGGACAGGTTGGCTGTATGGCTGTCTGACTTTCCCAACTTAAGCAAGTGCCTACAGTCAGCTTCAGATCGGACAGTTGGCGGCTGTTCTCCAGTGTCCCCCACAGCCCATCAGCGGGCCTGTCTGCTTTGTTCTGTTGGCAAAGCAGAAGTGGAAGACGAAGCCGGAGTGCACACAAGGAGACCTTGAGTCCTTGTTGCTAGGATTCTGTTGACCAAAGTAGCCACGGGATTGTGGCCAGAGGTAAGCGGTGTGTCAGAATTCCTTACGAACATTGGAGGAGTAAGGAGCTGACCTCAGCTATTAGGTGATAGATAGAGGATTTGAACCTATTACCTCTCTGATATATCTATCTTTATGTATCTACTAGAGGCCTGGTGCATGAAATTCATGCACGGGGTTGGGGGGGTTGTCCCTCAGCCAAGCCTGTACCCTAACCAATCTGGGACCCACACTGGGATTGGGCCTAAATGGGCAGTTGGACACCCTTCTCACAATCCAGGACTGCTAGCTCCCAACTGCTCGCCTGCCTGCCTTCCTGATTGCCCCTAACTGCTTCTGCCTGCCAGCCTGATTACCCCCTAACCACTACCCTGCCAGCTTGATTGATGCCTAACTGCTCCCCTGCCAGCCTGTTTGCCCCCAACTTCCTCCTCTACCAGCCTGGTCACCCCTGACTGGCCTTCCCTGCAAGGTTGATTGCCCTCAACTGCCCTCCCTTGTAGGCCTAGTGCCTCCCAACAGCCCACCCCTGCTGGTCTGATTGCCCACAATTGCCCTCCCTTGCAGACCTGCAACCTCCCAATGGCCCTCCCCTGCTGGCCATCTTGTAGTGGCCACCTTGTGTCCACATGGGGGCAGGATCTTTGACCACATGGGGGCAGCCCTCTTGTGTGTTGGAGTGATGGTCAATCTGTGTATTGCTCTTTTATTAGATAGGATAGAGGCCTGGTGCATGGATGGGGGCCAGCTGGTTTGCCCTGAAGGGTGTCCTGGATCAGGGTGGTGGTTCCGTTGGGGCATGGGGTGGCCTGGGCGAGAGGCCTGTGGTGATTTGCAGGCTGGCCACGCTCCCCAGAGACCCAAGCAGAGGCCCTGGGATCTGGGATTAATTTATGTTCTACAATTGAACATAATTGAGCCTGGAGCAGAGCCAAGCCTTTGGCTCGCTCTGTGGCGACAGCATTTCTGTTTGGGTTAATTTAAATTCTATAATTGAAACTTTGTAGCCTAGAGTGGAGGCCTAGGCTGGCCAGAGCTGCAGAAGCTTGGCTTTCTCCATCTCCCAGACAACCCTAGCCTCTGCTCCCTCCAGCTCCGTGGCTGCTGCCATTTCTGTTGGGATATATCTTCAATAATTGAAACTTTGTAGCATTTAGTAGAGGCCTAAGCTGGCAACAGCAGGCAGAAAGCTTGGCTTCCTCCATTGCTGGAGAAACCCAAGCCTCCCTCTTGCTCTCAGTGGCTGCAGTCATCTTGGTTGGGGTTTATTTGCTCCTGATTGGCTGATGGGCGTGGCTGGTGGGCGTGGCTTCATTGGAGGTATGGTCAATTTGCATGTTGCTCTTTTATTAGATAGGATGTATATCTAGCCCTAGCCAATTTGGCTGAGTGGATAAAGCGTCAGCCTGCAGACTGAAAGGTCTCAGGTTCGATTCTGGTCAAGGGCATGTCCCTGGGTTGCGGGCACAACCCCAGTGAGAGGTGTGCAAAAGGCAGCTGATCGATGTTTCTCTCTCATCAATGTTTCTAATTCCCTATCTTCCTCTCTTCCTCTCTGTAGAAAGTCAATAAAATATATTTTTAAATTTTTTAGATAAAATGTATATCCATCGCCCACATGACACTATAGTAATGATAATTGCAAATTTATGAAAAGCAAAAGGATCCCAAACCTTGTATTTCTGGTTAGTGAATCTTTTCTCATTGGCTACTAGCCCATGTCCACAGGTGCACATTATAGCTTATTAATGCTCAGAATGCTCATAGAATTTCGTACTCTTCTATGACATAGCATTCCTGTTACCTTTATTATTTCCAAACTTTTACAAATCTGAACTGTGCTTTGATTAACAGCTTCAAGTTCACATCTTCCAAAGAATGAAATCACAGAGTTAAAGAGACTTTTTTCAAAATACACTTGAAATTTATTACAAAATGTTAGAAACTAAAACGGAAGGACCTGCATCATTCATTTTCTCCATCAGCATTTATGCCATTCCTTCAATATGTCTTATACTCGTTAGTCACAAAAAAGATAGGTGACATACCCAGGAATATGTCCAAGAATAGTATGAACTAGACATTCAGATGGGAGGAAAATAAAACCAACCCTGTAAAGAACAACTAAACGTCAGTCCATAAAGTATGAAATAAGCAAAGGCCAGGATGAATGATAAAATATAAATCCAGAGAATAAGCAAAAAGCAGCTAGCTATGGCTCTTGCTCCTAGGGGCACCTGCTGATCTGTGGTGTCTTTGAGCCTGTTATAAAGTAGGTGACTATCGCTGGCAGGGTGATCAGTTGGTTATAGTGTCATCCTGTGTACCAAAAGGACTTGGGTTCGATTCCCAGTCAGGGCACATGCATGCTAGGTTGTGGGTTCCATGTTCAGGGCATGTAGGAGAGGCAACCGATGCATGTTTCTCTCTCATATCGACGTTTCTCTCTCTCTCTCTCTCTCTCTCTCTCTCTCTCTCTCTCTCTCCCCCCCCCCTCTCCCCCCCTCCCGCTTCTTCTCTCTCCCAAATCAATAAAGTCATATCCTCTGATAAGGATTAAGAAAAAAGTAGGTGACTATAATGCACTGTTCAAATGAAGGAATGCCATCATGTGTTACACTGGGACAATAGGCAAACCATATGTACACCCATCCTATTAAAAGGCTATGCCTGCGAACTTGGGCCCCCACAGGAAGAAAGATAAGCATAAAGTCAGAATCCCTGAAGGATTACATCCTAGTGTTAAACAGCTTTAAAGTCCATAGTGAAAAAGGAGACAACTGTTGTCTATTTCATCCTTGGCTTCAGGTGAAACAGGGAGAAATGTTTCCCCTAAGAATCCCTAACTTCAAGCCTGTGCTTCTGTTATTTGGGGGCACTGAAATTACATGCATGGGGCAAAAATAGAAAGAAAACACGGAAAGTTGCCAGGTACCTGGCAGAAACAAAAATCTGATCTGGAAGAATAACTCTCAAAAACTAGACTTCAGAATTCTTCAGGTAAAATCTCTAGAAAAATGAGTTCTCAAACATCAGTCACCAAACACACAGGACATAAGTCACTATGAGAGAGGGCAGAACCTGCAGACTGGGGAATTAAATCCCAAAGACTGCAGGTATTAAACAGAAGTATTTCTATTGTGTCTGAAATATAAAAGAATGTCGATAATAGGATGGAGGAATAAGATTCTCAAGGTGAATAGGCCTATTTGGGTCAAACAGTACTTTTAGAAGTAAAAAAAATATAAATTTGGAAATTACAAATTAAATAGATGTCTTTAACAATCTGTTAGACTCAGCTGAAGTGAAAATGGAAGAAATACCTGAAGAAGTTATTCAAAACGGAGTGCTCCGAGAAAAAAAGGGCTAGAAAACTAAGAGAGGTTAAGATACTGAGATATGTCAGGTTAGACTCTCAGCAAGAGATAATGGAGACAATTGGAAGTGAGGGATCATTGGATGAGATATTAAGTAGGAATTTTCCAGGCTGTTGACAGGTATTCATAGATACAAGAAGGTTTAATACCAAGCAGTTTAAAGAGAAAGCCAAACTTACACCTAGTAATAAATTGCAGCACCCTAAAGAAAAGTGATTTGAGAAAGAGCCAGTGAGAAAAGACAGATACTTTGTAAAGAAATTGCATGTGTAGGATAAGCATTCTTAGCAGCAGTGGAAGTCAGAAAAGAGTAGAAATAATATCGTTCATGGGGTGAGCAACAATAACAACAAATTGTATACCTCGTGAAACAACTCTTCAAACATATACTATTCAGATGAGCAAAACCAAAAAGAATTTACCTAATCATATATATATATATATATATATATATATATATATATATATATATACACACAAAGAAATTTCTAAAGGCTGTTCTTTAGGCATAAGAAATATTCCAGATTCGAAAAGGAATGTTGAACAAACAAATTACAAATATTGTGGGAACTCCAGTCAACAACTTATAAATAATAGTAAATCTATATCATAAAAGCCTAAGTCACCCTTACAGTGGAAAGATCAGAACAGCTGGTCACTAAGATGCACACTGACCACCAGGGGACAGACGCTCAGCACAGGAGCTCTCCAGAGGGAATGACGCTCAACCAGAAGCCCGCCCTGCTCATGGCAGGCAAGCACAGCGGTGTGGCGGGAACCTCTCCCACCTTCACAGCAGCTCTAAGGAGCAATGACCGAGCGGTAAGGAACAGCGAGCAGGTGGGTGGTAAAGAGCAAGGGATCCCGGACTGCGAAAGGGATGTTCCAGGCAGACATCCCCCGAGGAGTCCCGGACTGCGAGGGGGCACAGGCCAGGCTGAGGGACACCCTCCCCACTCTAGGGCACAAATTTCATGCACCTGGCTTCTAGCGGTAATAATCATGTATAATCTGTAGGTTTCAAAAGGTTTTACCTAAAATATCAAACAATGACATCATGTAATCAAGAGAAAAGTATTATTGTTATTAAAGTATTCTGAGATCATAGTTTTGTAGTAGAGGACAAGATATTAACTTTAGTTCCTAAGCAGGGTGTGCATGCTAGTATTTCAAAGTTAAGCTCTAAAAGAATTTTTAAAAAGCAGCATAACGTATAAATTCATGGTTGGTGGGATGGTGAAAAGCATAAGAAAAATGTGAACAATCAAAATAGCTCAGTCATTTGTTTAAAAAACACAAGAAAAAATGTAAAAACAGTGGGAGCAAATATAAAGCAGGAAATCAAATTGATATATTTGAACTTACAAATAAGTTCAAATATTTCAATCAAATAAACTAATTTGGGGAATGAAAAGATAAGTCGATTGAGTGGGAAACAATGTTCAACATATGCTATTTATAGGAGACATACCTAACACATAGCAACCTGGAAAGGTTGACAGTAGAATTATGGGGAAAGATTATCAGCTAAATATTATCCAAAAGAAAATTGGGGTAACTGTCTATATCAGACAAAGCATTGGTAGGAATACACATAGTCAAAACTTAAAAATGAAAAGCTCACCAAGAAGATACAAGAATTTTAAACATGTACAGACTTCATGCTCTAGCATATACATATATCTATATCTATATCTATCTATATATATCTATATCTATATCTACCTATATCTATCTATAGATAGATATAGGTAGATATAGATATAGAGAGAGTGCATTCAATAGAACTCCAAGAAGAAATTGACAATTCTATCAGAGTAGAATATTTTAACATATATATTTTTTAATATTGAAAGATCAAACAAACAAAAATCTGATTAAATATCATGGAAGATTTGAATTACAAAACTTGGTTTATTCAGTAAATAAAGAACCTTGTACCTAACAGAATATTCATCCTTTCAAGCTCACATTTATTAAAAATTAACTACACAATAAACCATAAGCAAATTGCAGTGCATTTCAGAGAATCATATTACTCATATATATAGTTTTCTGAATACAGTATAATTAAATTAGAAGGCAGTAACAATATTTAATTTGTTTGATTACAATTGAAAACAACATTTCTAAATTGCTCATGATTCTAACCAAATCAAAATTGAAACTGAAAACTACTTAGAACTGAATGAAAAGAAAATATGTCAAAATTAGTGGAATGAAACAAACATGTAAGAAAATGTGTAGCTTTAAATGTTTGTATTCAAAGAAAGGCTGAAAATTAAGAAGCCACGATTACAACGTTATCTAATAAAGAACATTAGGATAAATTCAAAGAAAATAAAAGGCAGGGCATAACGAAGATAGGAGAAAATGATGAACAAATTGTTCAACAAAGTCAAAATTTGGTTCTTGGAAAGGGACCAGTAAAATAAAACTATGGCAGGACTCACCGAGAAACAGTGAGAGAACTCAGCAAGAAATGAACACGGAGCCAGACATGTGGAGTTATGTGTTCGTTCTCAAGTGTTTTTGAGGCAGCCATTCTTCCTAGTTCCCAGTGTGCAGCGAAGGTGAAGCAAACAGAAGCCTCCCATTTGTGGAGCTTCTGAGCCAATAGATAAAGCAGAATTGGAGGAGATAAGAGGCTACTGTGAGCAACATCATGTCAAATTGAAAACTTATGTGAAATGAACAAATTTCTAGAAATGTATACTTTACAAAAACCGACTTACGGAAAAAATATGAGGTCGGTTATCTTCTAGCTATTAAACCTTCTTACAAAGAAAGCACATCCTTAGATGGTAAGTAGAGACAAGCTCTGCCAATTTTTTTTTTAATCAAAAGATATTATCAATTTTAAGTAAACTCCAGAGAATAAGAAAAGAGGCACACTTTCTAACACGTTCAATGAGGCTGGGATATTCCTGATACCAAACTTATGCAAGGTGGGCATAAGAAATCTGTGGGCCTATTCCATGCGTGACTATAGATGCAAATATCTTAGGCAAAGTGTTAGCAGATCTTTTCCGCCATGTATAAAATAGGTAATACATCATGGCCAAGTGGGTGTATTTCAGGAAAGAGGAGGGTGATCAAACATTGAAAAGCCCATGTGTCATTCACAGTTTGTAGATTAAAGGAGAAGCACCATATAATGATCTAAATAGATGTAGGTAAATAATTTCATAAAATTAAATATTCATTCACAACCCCCCCAAAAAATCACATAAATAGTATCTATTAAAAACATAGAGCAAAATTTTGCTGAGCATTTGCTTACGGGTATGCTAACCTATAATAATAAAAGCATAATATGTTAATTAGACCGTACAGCTGAATGACCTTCCAGACATCCTTCCGGATGAAGCCGCAGCAGCGGGGGCCAAGGCAGAGGCAGTTAGGAGAGATCAGGCAGGCAGAGTGGTTAGAGTTGATCAGGCAGGCAGGCAGAGCGGTTAGGGGTTATCAGGCAGGCAGACAAGCAGTTAGGAGCATCAGGCAGGCAGAGTGGTTAGGGGCAGGTAGATGGGGTTAGGGATGATCAGTCAGGCAGGCAAGCAGTTAGGAGCATCAGACAGGCAGGCAGAGTGGTTAGGGACAGGCAGAGGGGTTAGGGGCGATCAGGCAGGCATCAGGCCAGTGGTTAGGAGCCAGCAGTTCTGGATTTTGAGAGGGACGTCCGACTGCCAGTTTAGGCCCGATCCCACAGGAATGCAGGTGGACATCCCCTGAGGGGTCCCGGATTGTAAAAGGGTGCAGGCTGGGCTGAGGGCCCTCTCCCCCCTCCCCCATGCATGAATTTCATGCACCGAGCCTCTAGTTAATAGGAAGGAATAGGGACCCCTAGGACACCACCACACATTTATGAAACTTTGACCTATGAAGAGGTGGCATTACTGCGCATTAGAGAAAGGATGTACTTTTCCATAAATGGTGCTGAGACACCTGATTACCCACATGGAAAAAAATGAAAATGGAACCCTATGTCACATAGGCACCAATCTGATTCCAATGGGTTAGAGACTTAAAAGTGAAAGACAAAATTAAACTCTTAAATTTAAACCATGAGGAAACTATACATTCTTCTCTAGGGAAGAATGTATTTGACAAGACACCCAAAGCATATGTCATTAAAAAAAGGATCAATATATTCAACCACATTGAAATTAATGATTTTTATCTTAATAACATCAAAAAGAAAAAAAGATGTTTTCCAAACATAACTGCCAAAAGGATTAGTAATCAAAATACAGGTGGTGCAAAAGTAGGTTTTTCAGTTGTTCGTATGGAAAATAATAATATACGAGGAAACTCTGTTTCATATACTCACAACTGTAACTCTACTTTTGCCTCACCCGGCACACAACGAACTGAATAACTAATAAGAAAGCAACGTGTAAGGGGTATGTAAACAGTCATTTCACTACATTGCAAAGGAAGTGCCCAATGAACAGTTTGAAAGATGAGCAACCTCTTTGTTAAAAAAAGCCAGACACAAAGACATAGATATCGTGTGACTTCACTCATACGAGGCATCTAAAATAGTCAGATTCATAAGGACAGAGACTAGAACAGCGAAGACCAGGGGCTGGGGTGGGGGCACGTGTGCGGTCAGTGGGTCAGTTTCAGTATGAGAGGATGAACATGTTCTGGGGAAAGGTTGGTGCTGACTGACGGGTGCATAATGATGCGAATGTACGGAGTCGCACTGCACTATGCTTAAACATGGGTACCATGATACATTTTTGTGTGTGTTACCACACCAACAACAATCCAGGGTGGGAAAGGGGGCCGTGGCAGGTGCCCCGTGAAGATAATTGTTCCTGGAAGGAGTAGTGTGAGCTGCATTAGCCAGGCAAGTCTTCATGAGCCAGGACCCCGGGCAGCGTACTAAGAGCTTCCAGATTGGCAGCGACGAAAAGGGAAAAAGAGGCACCTTCAGTTCGAGCAAACTTCCATGGGTGAACTTGACACTTCGACATCTTACAGATGCAAACAGAACTAGATCTCCAAGTGAAAGTACATCACGCTTTGCCCTAACTGGTTTGGCTCAGTGGAGTGTCGGCCTGCGAACTGAAAGGTCCCAGGTTCGATTTCGGTCAAGGGCAAGTACCTTGGTTGTGGGCACATCCCCAGAGGGGTGTGTGCAGGAGGCAGCTGATCGATGTTTCTCTCTCATCGATGGTTCTAACTCTCTATCCCTCTCCCTTCCTCTATGTAAGAAATCAATGAAATATATAAAAAAAAGAAAAAGAAAAGAAAGTACATCATACCTACCTACCGAGGCATATCTTTGCATGTGTATGCCTGTATTTATTGAGTGGCTACTCTGTGCCTGGCACTGTTATGTCTCAGGGAGGCTGTGGGAGACAAAACCATTGGTCAGGAGAGCTAACCTGTTGGTGCTTACCAGCACATGGCTGCCCTACTTGGGCATTGCTTAATTATTGTCCACTTGAACCTCTCAAAATAATCTATACACTCTTTTTACCAACCTATCTATATATATAAAAACCTAAGCAACCAGAACAAGCGGTAGCTATGATGCGCACTGACCACTAGAGTGCAGACACTCAATGCAGGAGCTGCTCTCTGGTGTTCAGTGCACTTCCACAGCCAAACACCCCCGGCTGTGGTTCCTCTCTCCCAACAGCTAACCTCCTACAATCTCTCCCCTGGGGGACAGGGAACTGGGGTTTGGTGGTGCCAGACGCGGCACCTTTCCCATGGGGGCCAAGGGCCAGCTTCCACCTCGGGCCAACCTCCCATGCCCCGTCCCCTCCCCCTGGCCAGCAGGCCCCGATCAGCCCATTGCCCGCCTACCACAGTACTGGTTGGCAGCAAGGGAAGGAGGCGGGGTGGGGGGTGGTGGCAGGAGCATGAAACCATGCAGTGGTGGGGCACCGACAATGGTAGCGTTGGTGTCCAGCATCGGTTTTTTCCACGCCCAGCCCTGGACCATAGCTTCCTCTCTGGCCTGACCCTGATCAGCCTAGCCCCAATCAGCCCTGGGAGAGAGGAACCACAGGAGATTGGCCAGCCAGGGTTGTTTGGCTGTGGCAGTGCACTGAACACCAGAGAGCAGCTGCTACATTGAGTGTCTGCACTCTAGTGGATGATTCTCTCTCACCATTGGTGTTTCTCTCTCTCCTTCTCACTTCCTTTCTGACATCAATAAAGGGCAGGATGAAGTGAAGTGGTTAGTATCGGGCTATGAGACACGCAGTGAGCCTAGCATTCTTACTAATTATTCCCAATCTCTCAGAATAGTTGGCAGTTGGCTGATGGGTAAAACATATAGGAAGCGCTTTTCTTCTTCATTCATCCCACTGCACCCATGTCAGAGGCAGGAAGTGAGGACCCCATCCCACTGCTCCCATTCCATAGGCAGGAAGTAGGGGCTCGAACGGGAATGGGGCGTACTGGAGGTTATGCATTGGTTGGTCGCCTATCATCGTATACCCCAAAACTGTGCTGGAGAATGGCGTGCTCAGCGAGGGGACTCTGGGTCATTGAAGTTGCAGTATTTTGGCCTTCCTCAACACTCATCCATTCTTTGCTCATTTGGTAATTGTCAGAGCTTAACCCCTTTGGGGGTTTCTGATTGAAGGGACCACCTCGCTGGCTTTGTTCATGTGGCTGACCAAGTTCAGATGCCGTGATTCCTGAAGACATCAGCAAGACCCTAGGAGGAGCTCAATGGCTCTGAGAGTTTACTCTACAGCAGCAGCTTTGAGTCTGTGTATCCAAACTGTGTTCTGATAGAACTGCTCATGGGTTTGTCTAAAACAGAGATGAACTGGGGAGGGGAGGAGCAGGGAGGCCTGTGTACTATACTGTCTTATTTATACCAAATACTATAATGGGAAGCCTGCAGCGCACACACCTGGATGGATTCTGAAGATGACAAGTAATGGGACTTGTGAGATGTGTCCTTCTCTTGAAATAATTAACGAGGGGAGAACAGAGGGAGCTGAAACTCTTTCGAGAGAAAAGGACACGCTGTCTGGCCCTTAGACAAAGAGAAAGGGAATCTGTTTCTGCTCCCTACAACCCCATCACAGGACTGTGATAACTGATTTGCTGTAGACATTGTGAGGATTATTGAGAAAGGCATCATCGTGATTTTTGCTCTTCAACCAAAGGGCAGCATATCCCACACATATTCTATGTCAACACACAGCCTGTGGGACAGGCTCTACCAAAGCCACTGTACAGAGGAGGCCCTGGACAGCCCGGGCTTTGTTCAGAAGAGGAGTTGAGAGAGGGAGGCACCAATTAGGCGGCATTTGGTGGCTTCGATCTCAAACCACTGCCGTTTCTCAGTATGTAGAAACGAGGGCTTTCATGGGTATCACATCCTTTTCTACCACAAAATCCCACTGCGACAGAGAACACTTCATGCATTTGTTTTCTAGAAGCTCTACCGATATCACAGGTTCTGTCTAAAAGTAGTTACTACCCCATCCGCCACTTGTACGTGGAAAGAGCAGATGAAAGGTGTGAATTTTTTCTCCAAAAAGTGTGAGACGTATACCACTGAGAACCATTTTATTTCTAAAAGCATTCATGAGTAAATCGTCTCCCCCCAGTGCCATCTCCTGGAATTCCTTGGCTGTGAATTAATTGGGGGGAGCTCTGTGCTGCAAAGGTTCAAGGTCATTCCTCACGTCCTTGGGAAGCATTGTAAACATTCGATGATGCTCCCAGTCTTAGCTTTACAAAATGAGCCAAATCAGTGACATCCAAGGGTATGTGTCCTCGCTGGCGTCAAGTGCTCCGGGGCAGTCCAGTAAAGCAATTCCGTCTGGGCTGCGTGCTCGGGAACCTTCCCTGGCATCCTTTCGTCACACCAGTTGAACGAAGCTACCTTCACATTTTCCATAACACGTTACCATCACCCACGTGGGAATTAACTGTCTGGGCTAATGCTTCCCTGGGACACCCCTCCTCTAGTGCTCACTGAAACGTCACTGTTGCGTATTTCATTTCCAAACAGAACCTTGTCAGTAGGATAAGCTGACACGTGTTAAGTCCCCGGCACTTCGACTGAACTCGGCGGTACTTTGTTCTCATACCAAGCAGTGTCCTCGGGCCGTGCACATTTTTTTCTCTCAGACTCTTCCCGTCATATGTGCTGACCAAGGAATTTACTTTGTTTTGTAATTGTAGTCTCTCTTGTGCATTCTCCAGCCTTTTTTTTTTTTTTTGCCAAGGCAGGCAAAACAAGCATTTCCTTTCATTGCATTTTATTATCTTTCATTTTTATGTATGAAATCTCCAAAGAGACGGCTAACCTCTTCTCCTGGGGTTTAGTGAACCGTCACGTTCGGGATTATCACGAGACTTGAAACATCACCCAGGAGGTGGGCGTCTCGGCTTCATATTCCGACTGCTCTGGTTTGAAATGGCCCGCTATCGGCTCGTCTTTGCATCCCATTAAGTGCTATCTGAAGGCACAGCACACACGCAGGAGAGGTTCTTCCCTGACGATGGAGGTTGTAAATCCATATTTGAAACAGTCTTGAGAGCCTACGTTCTTTTGCCAGCTTCTTGTAAGATCTAATTAGGCGGGCATTTTCTGGACTTGGGGAAGGAGCGAGGGAGAGCTCGTGGGAGCACAACCAGCTCAGCTGTTTGCTCGCTAGTTACGTGAGCTGGTCTTGCTGGTATTCACAATCTGTCATTGCTTCGTAGGATGACTTTTTTGTAAATGTGAACTCACATTTGGAAGAATGTAGACTTACAGAAAAGTTGTAAACGTGATATTGAGAGTCCCGTGTCCCCTCATCCAATTTTAGTTTCCCCTAATGTGAACATCGCGCGTAACAATGCTGAACACGTGCTAACAAACCAAACAAAATCGAAACAGCCTCATAGACACAGAGAACAGACTGACAGCTGCCACGGGGGGGGGGGGGGGGGGGGGGGGGGGGGGGGGCGGGGGGGGCCTGGGTGAAAAAGGTGAAGAGATGGACCACAAACTGCAAGGCTGCTGCTGCTACGACCCCTTTCCCCATGAGGGATGGTCTCCATGATTTAGGCAACTACATGCAGGCCACCCAGCTGGTCAGAACTGGGCCTGGTGCATAAGCCTGTCAGCTCATCCCTCTCTACCACGCATCATGATCCTGAAGATGACAAGGAATGAGACTTGTGAGATGTGTCCTTCTCTTGAAAACATCAACAGAGGGAGAACAGAGGGAGCTGAAACTCCTTCGAGAGAAAAGGACACACTGGCCCTTAGACAAACAGAAGGGGAATCTGTTTCTCCTCCCTGCAGCCCCCAGCACAGGGCTGTGATAACTGATTTGCTGTAGACATTGTGAGGATTATTGAGAAAGGCATCATCGTGATTTTCACTCTTGGACCAAAGGGCAGCTATAGAATACTAAGGGCCTGCCAGACACAGCGGCATGCGTGATGGATGGTAAGCCATGCTCCCTGCCCGCCCAGAGGCTCATTCCAGTGACGCCAGGTGTGAGCCTGTAAATAAATCATTACAACAGCGCACAACAAGCTCTCTAATAAGATTACATGCAAGTGTCCGTGGCACTGAGGAAGGACCCAGCAGCTGCCTTGGGATGCTGACAGTGAGAATCTGATGACCCGAATTGTAGAGGCTAAAAAGGAAATAGAGGGGTTGCATGTCTTAGTCTAGAACTCTGGAGTAAGCAGCTATAGACATTGGTTAGTCGGCAGTGTATATAGACCTCTCTCCCTCATAGCCACATGATGGCTGCCATGATTCCAACCATCGCATCTCTGTTTCTCACAGAAAGGTGAATGGGGTGGGAGGAGGATGGCACCTCATTCATTATTAAGAAATCCAATATATGCTTCCCTGTGTATCTTAGGTTGTCACATTGCCACCATAGCTGCAAGGGAGTCTGGGAAATCAGCGAGTAGGATCATCATGATTAGCTTAGATCGTAAGTGGATCGTGAGCCATTCCCAAGGGCTAGGGTCATTACAACTATGAAGGAACTTAACGTTCTGTTGGAAATGAAGGGTGGGGTGGAGAGAGAGACATACCAGCAGGCAACCTTTGGCCACTTGTGGTCCTGGAAACAAAAATTGCATTTGAGCTCAGCTGTGAAGGGTGGGCAGGCACTCAGTTGGTAGAGAAGAGATAGAGATATTCTAAGAGGGAAAACATGCACAAAGGCACTGAATCATGAAAGGCAGGTTCAGGAAACACCAGGAAATTTGCTAGCCTTAGAGGTAGAGTTGGAATCATAAGTGGGAGCCCGTTTGCGACAACTTAAACTGCCTGTCTAAGGAGAATAGATATTCTTCTGTGAGTTGTAGACAGTCCATGGGGTCTTGAGACAGAGACCCATCCTCCAGCCACCCATTAGCTCAGTCACTTGGAAGACATAAAGCCATGTTCTTACTCACCTGGCACTTGCACGCAGACTCTGGATTCTAAGCACTGAAGAAGCTGATGTTTTGGCTGAACTCTTCCCGTAACCTGTCCTTGTACCTCGGTCTTGTTTCTAGAAATGCTTTTTCTTGAACCCTTGATGGGTGATAGAGTCTTGTTTCTCCTTTAATCTTGTAGACTTGCGCTGTCTTCCCAAGTGATGTTTAAGTTTTCTGGATAGTAATCAATTTCCAGCTGTTCCTCTGGCTACTGCAGGTGGACTCCGAGGGCACAGATACACTCAGCCATCACCGATAGATCACACCCGTCGGGCCCCTCATGTGAGGCAGCATCTGTAGCCCACCTGGCATGCAACCTGGGTGCCTCCCTCTCTGCTTCCTGCCGAGCTGGGGGTTCACCTATGTTACCTGCAGCCTCAGTGTCCCAGGGATGCCTGGGCTCCCTAAGTTGGGCAGGGAAAAGTGGGTTTTAGTTCTGATCCCGTAATCTTCTGGAACACCTCAGGTTCCTTTATGTCCATGGTCGGCAAACTGCAGCTCGTGAGGCACATGCGGCTCTTTGGCCCCTTGAGTGTGGCTCTTCCACAAAATAGCACGGCCTGGGCGAGTATTTTGAAGAAGTTGCGTTAGAAGAAGTTTAAGTTTAAAAAATGTGGCTCCCAAAAGAAATTCCAATCGTTGTACTGTTGACATTTGGCTCTGTTGGCTAATGAGTTTGCCGACCACTGCTTTCTATAAACAGAGCCTCTCAGTGGTTGAAGACATGGGAGAAATAAGGGGGATAGAATCCTAATTTCTCTCTCCTCGGGTTCAAATTCTGGCAATCCCACTGTCCAGCTCTGTGACTGGGGGACATTTGCTGAACTTGTTTCTCCTGTAAGATGGCGTAAGGAGCATACAAGCCACTTAGAGTGTTGAATAAAGAACCAGTGATCTAGGACAAGTGTACAGAGCCCTGCTTGGCACATAACAAGCCTCCAGCGTATGTTAGCTGCTAATAGTAATTCTTATTATTACTGTGCTGATGGGCCCAGCCAATGGAATAAGTTATGATGGGTTTTCACACCACCCGTTTTGGAGACTCACTTATCTTTGCCAGCTCCTTGCAAAAATCTGTTTGGGGCACATTCTCTCTTGTCATTCCATTTCACCGGTGAAAGCTTGTCCGTAAAGGTCACCTGCCACCAGCTCGCTGCCCCCAGGTCAGCAGTGATGGGTGACTCTGTCCCTCCGGGGCCAGGAAATGACATTCCTCCGTCGTCAGAGCAGCGCTGATCTAAATCATCAGCAATGGTGATTCTGAGTCGGACTTTCAGAGGCAGGCATGCGACTTCGTGGAAGGAGTCTGGCCTGGGAGACAGACACTGGGCCCGGCTACTCCCCCTGCTTGTGACCTTAATCAAGTCACTGTCCCCCTCTGGGCCGTGGCTTCTTCACGCTTGAATTGGCCCAGCCCAGAAAGAATCAGGACCAGGTTCTCTCTGGCATCTCTTTAAAAGCACGTGGCATACTTGTACTTTCATCCGGACAACTACTTCATGTTTTCCGTGTTCATCTCTGCGTTCATAGCCCCTGTCAGTGTGTGGCACAGAGTCAGTGCATGTTTTAATATTTGTTGAATGAATGATGTGGTAGAAAGAAAAAGATTTGGAAGCGCCGAAGCCGGTTTGGCTCAGTGGATAGAGCGTCGGCCTGCGGACTGAAAGGTCCCAGGTTAGATTCCGGTCAAGGGCATGTACCTTGGCTGCGGGCACATCCCCGGTAGGGGGTGTGCAAGAGGCAGCTGGTCGATGTTTCTCTCTCATCGATGTTTCTGACTTTCTATCCCTCTCTCTTCCTCTCTGTGAAAAATCAATAAAACATATTTTTAAAAAAAGAAAAAGATTTGGAAGCAAGACATACCTGATTTTGTTTTAGAAATGGCTACTTATGCCCAGCTGGCATGGCTAAGTGATTGAGCGTCATGTCAGCCTATGAACCCGGCAAGTCACAGTTCGATTCCCAGTGTGGACGCAGCATGCAGGAGGCAGCCAATCAGTAATTCTCTCTTATCATTGATTTTTTAAAATATATTTTATTGATTTTTTTATAGAGAATAAAGGAGAGGGATCGAGAGTTAGAAACATCAATGGGAAAGAAATATTGATCACCTGCCTCCTGCACAACTGCTACTGGGGATGTGCCCGCAATCAAGGTACATGCCCTTGATCGAAATCGAACCTGGGACATTTCAGTCCACAGGCTGACACTCTATCCCCTGAGCCAAACCAGTTAGGGCCATCATTGATGTTTCTATCTCTCTCTCCCTCTCCTTTCCTCTCTGACATCAATAAAAATATATTTTTTAAAAATAGAATTGGCTACTTACTGAGTGACCCTGTGTTAATCTGAGCTTCAGGATTTTCTGTAAAAGGGATAATAATAGAAAAAAACCTTACCATGTTGTTTGAGGATTGAAAGTGAAACCGTATCTATACACGCACACACACACACACACACGCGCACGCACGCACACCACCCTGGCCCACCATCCAGCATATAATGGGTATTGGATAAACCATAAGTGTTATTTGCTTCTCTAAAGACTAGTACAGGGGGAATGGAGTGTTCTGTGTTGTGATGGTTAAAAACTAGTTGAAAAGATAAATCTGATGCATTCATAGACTCTGAGTGGGCTCGCCGATCTCAGAGCAGCTGGGTTGGAAAGTTTCACAAAATCTCCTTGGCCTGCCAGTGACCCCACCACCTTCTCGCCCTCCCTTCCTTTCATCTTGGCTGTTTTTTATGTAACACCAGCATTTGCCCATAGGCGATACCCAAGCCCAACTCCCTGAGCAGACACAGAACAGAACGAGGGGTGATGGAGTGAGAGGTGGCCTGATGTGGGTGGGGACACGAGGAGCCCGGCATCCCCGTCCTAGCTCCAACCTGGCCCATGTGACCGTGGGCAACCCGTCTCTCTCAGCCTCAGTCTTCTCATATGCGAAGTGCTCAGCCCACTGACACGGGACTCAATAGTGGTTAGGAACCTGGGTCTCAGGTTTAGCTTCGTGTCTCAGCTCTGCAACTCGCCAGCGGGGAGAGGCGGGCCAGTCAAGTCCCATTTCCCAAAAACAGACAACAGGATTCAACTTGGCTTATTTGGAGAGACAGGGTCTTCTCAGAGTGCCCCGCAGACTTGTGCACGGTCAGTTAAGACTCTTGACCGTTGGGCCAGCCCTTATTTTCATGTAGTTTCTGCTTCTCCGTGTCGAGCCAGCCCATGTCTCCTGAGTCAGATGCACATCCATCAGCCGCCCTGCTGGCTCAGCACCTGGCGAGCACAGACTTGCGCAGCAAAGACGTGATCCCATTGGGTGTGAGGGACACGGCTCGTGCTCAGTTGTTTTCATGCCTGGCCGGGCCCTCCTAGTGTCTGGTGGGTGTGTTCTTAGAGGAGCGTCCCCTCTCTCCTCTCTCGACCCTGCAAAGGCACAGGAAGGGAACCTCGATTTCATGCTCATCCTTCCCCCACAGTAGCCTCCTTCTTGGAGGGAGAAGAGAGCCTACATATATGGGGCCATGCTGGCATGCTGGCGCAGTGCTGGGCATGCTGGCGCAGTGCTGGGCCATGCTCTTAAGTACTTTGTGAAGTCGGGAAGGCTGATTCCCACATGGCACATGGGGAAACTGGGTCCCAAGAAATGAAACCAGTTGCCCCAGTACACGCATAGCTGGGAGCAAAGCTGGGATTCGGACCTGGGCTGCTCTGACATCCCCTCTTCTTGCTCTGCTATTGCACTGTTGCTGAGGACAGGAGGACAGGGGTGTGGTTTGGATGCTGTTACTCACTGTCCCCTGAGAGAGAGACCTGAGCTTGCACCCCAGTGTTTATCCGCAGCTTCAAGGGCTGCCGCTGCTGCATATCCGTGGGAACCCGAGAGAGGCGGGGTGAGACGGGCCTCAGACCTCTCTTCAGGTGGCAGCCTCGGACCCCATGGAGGGACTGTGGCTAAAGGATAGTGAAGAGCCACGGAGCTTCAAGGCCAGTGCTGGCCCTCAGGGTCACCGCTGTGGGGGGAGAGAGCGAGGACATGGGGTCGTAGAGAGGTAAAGGTGGGGTTATTTTATTCCCTCCGTAATGTGACCAAGCGTGCAAAGGGGAGGTTTTCACACCTGTTCTTTGTGGCATAGAGGACAGAACACGGGCCCTAGAGTCAGACTTATTCAAACCAAGATTGTACTCCCAGCACATACCAGCTTGGTGGTCCTGGCCAAGTTTATTCTTTAAAATCTCCTTCCTGTCCTGGTCATCGCTAGGATTTTTAAAAGACAAAGAGTGTAAAACAGATGGTGAGGTGCTCTCTCCTAGATGTGCTCCCCAGCGGAGGGGTGAGCACTGCCCCTCCAAGTGCCACCCCTTCCACCCCAGGCCCTGTCTCCCCGGGAAACCCCCACTTGTCCTTCCAGCCCTAGCCCTGGCATCTCCTTCAATGATGCTGCTCTGAGCAGAATACAGTGCCACTTCCCCCTGACCCTCCCTCCATGATTATAGCCTATTATCTTCTGGGGACCCGTCCCCCAAGCCGACCTTGAGCGAGCTGTGGGTGGCACTGCCATCAAGGGACTCTGCTCATCTCCCAACCCAGCCGGTTTACTGTGGGCACTTCACCGTCAGATCCAGCATTTCCTGGTCCTCGCCTGTGCCGAGCCCGACTTACTTCATTCACAGAGCAGTCATTTCCCAGCAGCTCTATGGGGCAGTGTACCCCTCCATCCCGGCTAGAGGCGAGAACCACACCAATTATCTGAATAGGGAATTGGACCTTTAAAAATGATAACTAGATGCAGGGTGTTTGCTTAGTAACTAGAAGAGCAAAACTGGAAAGTTGCAGGAACAGTTACCACCTTCAGAAGGAATAGAGGTGACAATTATTGGAATACTAGGGGCCCGGTGCATGAAATTTGTGCACTGGGGGTGGGTGATCCCTCAGCCCAACCTGCCCCCTCACACATACTGGGAGCCCTTAGGGGATGTCCTACTGACTGCTCTCCCCTGGCCTGCCCAAGGCCCTGCTCGGCCCTGCGCCCCCCACCCCTCGCCCCAGCCTTAATCCTTGGCAACTGAGGGCCTGACTGGGGGCACTCTCCGGCCGACTTGGCTCCGCTCCCCCCTCGCCCCGGCTGGCTCCACCCCAGCTCCTGATTGGCTTGTGGGCAGATTGGAGGTATGGTCAATTTGCATATTACTCTTTTATTAGATAGGATTGTCACTTGGAGCTGGACCCCAGGCCTGGGTGGAGTCCGAAGCCAACGCCAGAGGCAGTGGCAGGGCAGAGATGGGAGGAGGGGCGGCTGGTTCTGGGTGTTGGAAAAACTGCAAACATGCATTTCGCTGCTGCAGAAGGAAGGAAGCACCGCTGCTGCTGTGAAGAAAGGGGGTGGCGTATCGCTCACAAGAACAGGGAGCCCCAGGAAGGAGTGAGTTCCTTCCTTCTCCTCCTGACTCAGTCTCCCTTGTTTGGCCCCTGTTGGCAGTGCCTAACAGAGCAGCTGGCAAGGCGCTGACAGGGTTTGCGGAGTCCCAGCTTCGTCATCCCAAAGCAGGCTGGGGCGGAGAGGTGAAATCGTATGCACTGGCAAATGCAGGAGCTGCTGCTATTCCCATCTCACCGGTGGGGAAACTGAGGCACAGAGCGATGAAGCGACTTCTCCAAGGCTAAATGAGTCTATAGAGCAGAGCCAGGATTTCAACCTGGCCTCAACCACTCTACCATAAACATTTAATGAATGAATAAGTGGATGGATGGATGGATGGATGGATGGATGAATGGGTGAATGAGTGAATGGATGAATGAACGGGCAAGCTCAGAAATAATGCGTCCCGTTGCCCTGCCCGGCCTGACAACCTCCTCGTGCCCCACCAGGTCATCCACTGGAACTCCCCCAAGAAGCTCCGTGTGAAGAACAAGCACGTGGAGTTCTTCCGCAACCTCTACCTGACCTTCCTGGAGTATGACGGGAACCTGCTGCGGCGGGAGCTGTTCGGCTGCCCCAGCGAAGCCGACGTCAACAGCGAGAACGTAAGCGGCTCCGGGGTCGTGGGGCTGGTCTGGGAGGACCTCTGGCGTGCCGGGCTGTGCGCCAGGCTCAAGGCTCCCCGAGAAGAACGAGACACCATCTCTGCCCTGGGGGTTCCCTGTCTGGTGGGGAAGACGGGCAGGTAGGCAGATCACTTCCGTGCTCATTACCATGGATGCAGAGGGGCTATGCTTGGCCCAGACAAGGCAAAGTCAGAAGGGAGTTTCCAAGCAGAGGGGTCAGAATGGGCTAAGACACTGTGGAACCAGTAGACAGGCTTTCTCCACAGCCAGGAGTCAGTGTGTGGCACCAGAAATCTACACCAGTCACTGGCTCCTTCAGGGGTTAGCATGGGGGAAGGAAATGTTAGGTGAGTGGTCATAGGCATAGCTAACATCTTTATGTTCTTATTCATCATTTATAATTATATTCTGTCTTATATAGTGCTCATAGACACCCCAGTTAGAGCCGAAGAAATGTAGGCACAGAGAGGTTAAGCAGGTTGTTCTTGGTCACACAACAAGCAAGGAGCAAAGGTGAGAGTGATGTGAAGTTCTGAGGAACAGGATGTGGGGAAGCAGCTCCTGAAGAGGAAAAAGCAGAGAACGTAGGGCCAGGCTGACCTGGTTTGGGCTTTTTTTTTTTTTTAATTGTTTAAAGTATTACACACGTCCCCGATTGACACACTCCCCCGGCCACTCCCGGACCCCAGGACAAGCCCCCACCGCCCCGTGTCTGTGCCCATTGGTTATGCTAATAGCATGCATATAAGTCCTTAGGTTGATCTGGCCCCTGTTGGCAGCGCCTATCAGAGCAGCTGGCATAGCAAAGACCGTGCTCCAGCATTCCCCTCCCCGCCTCGGCTCCCCCTCCCCCCCGCCTCCATCCTCCTCTGCCTTCTATCTGAGGTTGGATGGTCTGTTCAGTAGTACCTTGTCTCTGGATCTATTTTTGTTCTGCATTTTATGTTCTTCATTATATCCCACATATGAGTGAGATCATGTGATATTTATCTCTCTCCGACTGGCTTATTTCGCTTAGCATAATGCTCTCGAGTTCCATCCATGCTGTTGCAAATGGTAAAAGTTCCTTCTTTTTTTATAGCAGTATAGTATTCCATTGTGTAGATGTACCCCAGTTTTTTAATCCACTCATCTGCTGATGGGCACTTAGGCTGTTTCCAAATATTAGCTATTGTAAATTGCGCTGCTATGAACATAAGGGTGCATATATTCTTTCTAATTGGTGTTTCTGGTTTCTTGGGATATATTCCTAGAAGTGGGATTACTGGGTCAAAGGAGAGTTCCATTTTTAACTTTTTGAGGAAACTCCATACTGTTTTCCATAGTGGCTGCACCAGCCTACATTCCCACCAGCAGTGCACCAGGGTTCCCTTTGCCCCGCATCCTCACCAACACTTGTTGTTTGTTGATTTGTTGATGATTGCCATTCTGACAGGTGTGAGGTGGTACCTGTTTTGATTTGTATCTCTTGGATGATTAGTGACTCTGAGCAGGTTTTCATATGTCTCTCAGTCTTCTGTATGTCCTCTTTTGAAAAGTGTCTATTTAGGTCCTTTGCCCATTTTTTGATTGGATTGCTTATCTTCCTTTTGTTAAGTTGTATGAGTTCTCTATAAATTTTGGAGATTAAACCCTTATCAAAGTTACATTGGTGAATATGTTCTCCCATGCAGTGGACTTTCTTGTTGTTTTGTTGATGGTTTATTTTGCTTTGCAGAAGCTTTTTATTTTGATGTAGTCCCATTTATTTATTTTCTCTTTAGTTTCCAGTGCCCCAGGAGCTGTATTGGTAAAGATATTGCTATGACATATATCTGATATTTTGCTGCCTATGGAGTCTTCTAAGATGTTTATGGTTTCCTGTCTTATATTTAAGTCCTTTAACCATTTTGAATTTATTTTTGTATATGGTATAAGTTGGTGACCTAGTTTCATTTTTTTTTCATGTATCTGAACAATTTTCCCAGCACCATTTATTGAAGAGGCTGTCTTGACTCCATTGTATGCTGTTGCCTCCTTTGTCAAATATTAATTGAGCATAATGGCTTGGGTCTATTTCTGGGTTCTCTGTTCTGTTCCATTGGCCTATACATCTGTTCTTGTGCCAGTACCAGGCAGTGTTGAGAACAGTGGCTTTGTAATACAGCTTGATATCTGTCTGGTATTGTGATTTCTCCAACTTTGTTCTTCTTTCTCAGGATTGCTGCAGCTATTCGGGGTCTTTTTTTTTTATTCCTGGTGAATTTTTGGAGAGTTCTAAGTCTGTAAAATGTGCCCTTGGTATTTTAATGGGGAGTGCATTGAATCCATAGTTTGCTTTGGGTAGTGTGGACATTTTAATAATGTTGATTCTACCAATCCATGAACACGGTATGTTCTTCTTGGGTTTGGCCTTTCGGTTTTTCCTTCAGTTCTCTACCCGAGTCAGTATTTGTCGTTCTCATCAACATTTGAGTGCCCATTCAGCACTGTATTCCAAACGCTAAATAAAGATGTTCTCCTGCCTCTTTTTTTTTTTTTTTTCATGGAAGAGCCTCAAATACAAAGCCTTGCAGCATAAAGCCATCGGTTAATCATGGCATCATGAGTCTCCTGTCGCTCAGTGTCTTAGGAAGCAGGACTTCCTTTACAAATGACCCACTACCTTTTCCTACCATCGGCCTCCCCTGGGGTCACGGAGTCAGAGGGGTGCGGGGAGAGTCCCCCATGGTCCTCAATAGGCACGTGTGAATGATGGCATCAGCCAGGCACCGGGCAGGGCCCTGGGTTGAAATTAGAGGCTCTCCCAGTCCTGGTACATGTATCAAGTGTTGGAGACACCTAGAGCATCGTCTCCCAGACACAGGGAGGAGCCCTAACCAGCGAGCGGTCCCCCCAGCACTCTGGCCCTCGATGCTGGGGGAGCCACACTCGCCACCTTTGCGGTTCCTTCTGCATCCATCCCAGACTCACTCCACTCACCCGGGGCCTCTGTGCTGGCTGTCCACTGCCCGGACCACCCTCCCCCTCGGTCTATGAGCATCTCCGATGGGGCATCTTCAGAAACATCCCCTGACCCTCCTCAGTCTCCAGGACCCCATGGCCACTCTGTGGTGCGCCCTGTTCCCTTTCCACCCGAGTATATGCACCGTCCGCCAGTATTGGCTTCATGTGCTTGTTCCCTAGTTTTTCCCCCAAATCTAAGACCAGAGTGGGAGGCCGTTAGATTAGAGGCGTTGCCTGTTTTGCTCACCTCTGAGGTGCGCTCCCCCCATGGAAAGCAGCATGTCGTCACCACTCAGCAAACACTTGTGGGACGAATCGAGTGCGTACCAGGAAGCATGACTCGCCAGGAAAAGGCAGAGCAGAGGGAGGAGTTCAGGGAGAACATGCTGGGCGTTGCTGTAAGGGCATGGCACGTGCGGGAGGGGCAAAGAGCGAAGCTGACCCAGGGCCTTGGCTGGGCTCCGTCCTGTAGACGCCACCGAACGGCTCCCGTCTTGGCCAGATTCCAGTTGAGAAAAACCACTCCGTGTGGAGAATAGAATGGAGGAGGGGAGACCACTTAGACCAGCAGTGCTCGACCTTCCTAATGCGGCGGCCCTTTAATACAGTTCCTCACGTGCTGGTGACCCCCGACCATAAAACTATTTTCGTTGCTACTTCATAACTGTCATTCTGCTACTGTTAATAAATCGGAATGTAAGTATCTGTGTTTTCCGACGGTCTTAGGCTCTACAGCAGCGGTTCTCAGCCTGTGGGTTGCGGCCATGGGAAAACACAGGTATTTACGTTATGATTCATAACAGTAGCAAAAAATTACCGTTATGCCGAAACCAATTTGACTCAGTGGATAGAGTGTCGGCCTGCAGACTGAAAGATCCCAGGTTCGATTCCGGTCAAGGGCATGTACCTTGGTTTGTGGGCGCATCCCCAGAGCGGGGTATGCAGGAGGCAGCTGATGGATGTTTCTCTCTCATTGATATTTCTAACTCTCTGCCCCTCTCCTTTTCTTTCTGTAAAAAAAATCAATAAAATATATTTTTAAAAGTTTACAGTTATGAAGTAGCAATGAAAATAATTTTGTGGTTGGAGGTCACCGCAACATGAGGAACTGCATTAAAGGGTATCGGCATTAGGAAGGTTGAAAACCATGGACTTAGACACTGTTGCTGCATCCAGGCAAAGCGATGACAGTGGGGCTGAGACCGAGGCCAGCAGTGTGGGGACGGAGAGCACAGAGGAATTGCTCTGTGGGCACTGAGGACAGGGGAGCAGGGGCATCTGGCTCTCGTGAATCGAGTCAGCAGGTCCCTGCGCCCTGCTGCAGGCAGGCTCCTCTGGGAGCAGCCCCGGGGGCAGGGCGGGGCAAGGAGAGGTTCCGTGGCATGGCCCCCTGGAAGCGCATCTGGAGGGCGCCCACCTCCTGGTCCCCAGCAACATGTCAGGTGTCATGTGCAAACACAACCAGAGGGAAAGGGCACGATCTTGGACCTGGCCCAAAGCGGTTGCTCCCAGCTGCGGGGAAAGAGGTCGTGAGCGCCCTGACAAGTGTGCAGATGGTGGTAGTCTCGAGTAAATGAAGTCGGGAACCTCTTCATGGGCCTGCGGGTGGCAGATGAGAAAGAGCTCCAGTGGCATTGTCTCAAGGCTCATTCAGCCGCTGGACATAGAGTCATTCAAACAATCCCAGCCTCAGGGCTAGGGGTGCAGAGAAAGCATCTCAGCTCAAGCCCGGCCCTCCCTGTGTGGGTCTAAT
This sequence comes from Antrozous pallidus, assembly GCA_027563665.1. Classification (NCBI taxonomy): domain Eukaryota; kingdom Metazoa; phylum Chordata; class Mammalia; order Chiroptera; family Vespertilionidae; genus Antrozous; species Antrozous pallidus. The sequence goes on along the minus strand of CM050513.1, from coordinate 109,544,133 downwards.
TGAGGGATGCAGACAAGCGGGGGGGCTGTTATCCAGTGCAACGAGCACCCGGATGGATGGCGGTGGTGCTTTGAGGGCATATGAGAAGGCTTTGCATGCAATAGCAGAGAGGGTGCATCAGGGAGGGCTTCCTGGAGGAGGTGAGATTTGAGGGGTGAATAAAGAGGGATAGGAAGTGGACTCGGTGGCAGAGAGGGGGCAGCGCAGCGGAGAGGCCAGAGGTGCACAGCAGCACGGCACATTCAGATCCGAATGGAGGCGAATGTGAGGACATGAAGGGGCTGCACAGCTTTGGTTTTTTCATCATTATAATTTCCTCAAAAGGGAGGTGATGACGGTGATAAGACTGTGAGTGTGCTAGTCATCCCAGATCCTGCCTTTAATAGTCACATGAGCTCAGAATGTTCCGGGCCTCAGGTTTACCACCTGAAGAATGGGCACAGGGGGGCCTTCGTCGTAGTGTTTCTCGGATAATCTGTTAAATCCCCAAGAAAGAAGGAATTGGCACCAGGATCCCCATGTTCACTGTTTTGGGTTTTTTTTTTTTTATTATTGATTTTTTACAGAGAGGAAGGGAAAAGGATAGAGAGTCAGAAACATCAATCAGCTGCCTCTCGCACACTCCTAACTGGGGATGTGCCCGCAACCAAGGTACATGCCCCCAACCAGAATCCAACCTGGGACTCTTCAGTCCAGAGGCCGATGCGCCATCCACTGGGCCAAACGGGTTTCAGCCACTGTTTTTGTTTTCGTTGTTGTTTTTTACGAACCACAGTGCCCAACCACCGGATGATGCTCTGTCGTTCTTTAGTTGGATGCGGGTTGTGTTAACCTCTCTCCGAGGAGGCCTGGCAGGGAGCGGCACCTGCAGGGTCGCTCAGAACCTGCCCCTACAGCATCAGAGGGCTGTCACGTCTGCTCGGGTCAGGCGGTCCCAGAAAGGTTTCCTGCCAGTGAGGGGCCCTCAGGACGAAGGAGAGGCACTTGCTTGGCCTCGGTGCCAAAAGAATGAGTGATTTCAGGAAGTCCCGGGCTCCGTGTCTTCCGTGTGCAGCTCCGAGTGTTTATGTGACCAGGAAGAGATCAGGCTCCACCAGGGGCTGGAACGACAGTCGCTGACAGGGCACGGCCACCCTGGTCCACCCGGCGCACCCTCTGTGCCCCTCTGGAACCAGTCGGTTCGTCTGTGTCATGGCAATGAGCATCCGGCAGGCGACAGTTGTTCTTATTTGCCCGAAGTGGCCACGGAAGCTGGAATTCTATCCTTACCTTTCCCTCCCTCCCCCTCAGCAGCCCAGCCCCCAAAGCATTTCCAAGGAAGCCCAGGACTTCACAGAACACCTTTGAATAGTCACGGATGCTCTGAACCCCCCAATCCAGGCAAAAAACAAAACAAAACAAAAAAAAAAACGTCGACAGCATCCCTAACAGGCGTGCGTCTGACTTCTGCTAGAATCCTCCCAAAGACCGGGAGCTCACCACTTCCAGCAGCTGCCTCTCCTGCTGGAGGCTCCAGGGGCCACACTCGCCTTCTCCGTGCTGTGCTAGAACCTTCCCTTCTGTAGGGAGTTCCGTGCTCCGAGCCTGTCCTCTGGGGCAAATAAGGATGCTGCCTGTTGCCACACACCCCCCCGCCCCCCAGCCTGGCAGACAGCATCGCATGTTTCCATACAGCATGTCTCCCTAAGCCCCGTATTTATAGAGAGAAGCTTTCTCATCAGGAACGCCTGCCCCGTCTATGGGGATGTTCCAGCTAAAAGGAAGTCGCCCTTTTAAGTGCAGAGCCTTGACGTGTACAGGTTGGAACCACTTTGGGTGGGAATCTTGCTAACGCACATGCCCTTCCTTTGGCCACCAAATTATAACAAACTCCATTTACAGTGGCTGACACCCCCCGAGGGGGCGGGAGTCGCCACAGGGGGAAAGACGCTGCTTATCCTGGCAGGAAATGGCCTCGCACTGTGTGCTGCTGTTTCTGCACATTCCTTCCTGACAGCTGTCATTTTCCCTCCGTCAGCCCCGAGCGGCCCTTCTGCACCCCCTCCCCACCCCTCCCTTCCCCAGCAGCCAAGAAAAGAGAAGCCAGGGGGATCGAAGCCAAGAAAAGAGAAGCCAGGGGGATTGAAGTCAGAAAGGCCAATGGGAAAGAATTAGCTACTGTTGCATTCAAAGTTAAATGATCAAACAGCCAATATCCAAAAAGTGCAACAAAGCAAAAGAGAGAGAGAGAGAGAGAGAGAACAAATAACAGAAGATTGGGCCCCAGTGAGGGCCTGGATTTATATGGAACTGTAAGTCAATAGGCAGCGAATACAGACTCCCAGCTCCCGCACCCCAGGTCCACAGCGGCCGTCACTAAGGAGTGGCCCACACATTCTCTCTGGGCTCTGGGCTCTGTCCACACCTCAGGGTCCCAGCCAAGCAGCACCCAGTGCCAGTCTCCAAACAGTAACACGGGGGATGCGGGAGCCCGTGGGCAGCCCTGCCCCTGGCATGATCCCCTGTGGCCCCCCCTGCACTGGGACGCTGCCCTGTAACCCGCTGGCCTTTGACAATGGGGGTTTCCTGCAGAGCAAGAGAAAGGGAAACGCAACTCCATCTCGGCCACCTTTCCTCACACTTGACGGATGAGGAAACTCCTTGGAGAGGAGTCACTTGCCCAGAGCCACACAACTCCTCCGTGGTGGAGCCAGGACTCGAAACCAGGCCGCCTACCTCGAAGCCACAAAGCAGGGCCCCGCTTCATAAGTAGGTGTCGCCCCACGTTAACCAGGAACATCATACCTGCCTCTCATCACGCCATTCTCCTCACGCTGACTCTCACAAGTGGCTGTTGTTTCCATTTTATGGAGGAGGACGTGGGAGCTCGGAGAACTGAAATCATGGAACAAGCGGCTTGGTGGTGGTCCCGGGACTGGTATTAACCTTGACCCACGGCCATGTAGCCTTTCTATAAATAAACAAAGCACTCCCCAACCTAAAACTCCCATGCCCGCCCTCCCCCAGTTCTTCCTGGCCCCAGAACCTCTTTTTTGTTCTCCGTGGCCCTCACCACCTATCGACGTATCATATTCTTCGCTAATTTGTTTTGTGGATTACATCTCCCCCTACGTGAATGAAAGCTCTGTGACTACATGGGTTTTTATCTGCTTTTATTCATCGGAGTGTTTTCATGCCTCCGAATGCCTGCCTGGCACCTGGTATGGGCTCAGCAGATCTTGTTCAACAAATGAACTACACAGGTCCTTTTCTCGAAGCATCTGTGGTGCCGAGGAAGTCCCCTACCCTCACAGTCAGAAAACCCGTCCCCGGGACCAGATCCGTGGCACTGGGCATCGCTGTCACCTTCTACAAGCCTCGGTTTCTTCGCCTATAAAATGGTCACAGATAAACCCAGGCCAGGCGGTTGGAGGGCTGAAGGGGTTAAGGTATGCAACGTGCCGCCAGCCATAGGGGGTAGGTTGGCCAGGAAGCTTGTCCCAGACCCGCCCTTACACCCTGCTCACCTCTGCGGGGGGCGCCAGATGTGGCAGGGGGGAGGAAGGAGCAAATATGGTAGGGATCTCCCCTTTCTGCATCCAGCAGGGAAAGAGAGATGAAACCTGTTCTGAATGGAGGCAGCCAGGGATTACAAAAAATGAAGAGGCTAGAAGAAAGCTGGGTGCTGGGCAGGAACCTGCCTTCTCTCTCATGGAGAGATAGGACAGGGACCTAGAGCCCACACAGCACATTTATTTTATACCCCCCCTCCAAAAAAAAAAAAAATACCAGGAAGTTACATCAAAAGGTCAAGACAAAAGGAGATAATTTGCATTCTTGAGTAGGCCCTGAGCATGCCTGGTGCTAGGCTGAATGTACATATCAACAGTCCCGCTCCCAAGGACACCTGGGCAAAGTCAGGAGTCCAGCTGCTGAACATCACCTTCCTGGTGAGATGTGTTTTCCGAGCGTGGCTGTGCCTGCGGCCTTGGATTCAGCTGACATGATGTAAAGAAATGCCCATGTCCCTTCCCCGGGGACCTGCTACACCCTCTGAGAGGAGGGCCCTGGCGCACCTCCCTCCGCTGCCAGCGTGCAGGGCTCCCTGTGCGGCCCCGCTCCCCGACCCCAAGCCCACTGAGGAGGACAGACAACGGCATCGCCACGGCTCAATTAGGAGTTAAAAATCAGACACACAAACAGATTCCATAAACATTTCCCGGCACTGCCGCTCGGGCCGTGCCAGGAAACAGATGGCTCTGTGGAAACAGCTGTACCCCGGAGAACCCCGGGGAAAAACCAGGATGCATTATCGCTCTCACACGTGAGCCGCCTGGCGCCAGCACTCTCATCTCGCCCTGGGCATCAGAGCCAGTGGGCAGCGCCCAGAGCCCACCACAGCTGCTGCCCGAGGCCGGCCTCCAGTGACCCTTCCCCCCCCCTCCCCGGGATGCTGGTTAATTCCAGAGCCTGAAGGACCCCAGCGTTTGCCTGGAGGCTGCGGGGCGGGGTGCAGGAGGAGCCGTGGGGTCAAGATTCTCAGTGGCTATGCCTGCGCCCCCTGCGTGCCATTGTGGTCTCTCTGCTTTGTTCTGTCCAGCTCCAGGTGCACTCCTCTCTCTCCCGCACCCCTAGGCTCCGGTTGTAATAGTCCCAGCGTTCAGGCTGCCTGCCTGGGCCTTTCCTGCCCTCCCTCCCTTTGGCCGGGTCTCCCTCCTCTTACCAGTTCCCTATGCAGAATGCAGGCGCACAGCTCTGGAGCAAGACTGACCCACATAAAATCTTAGGAGCAGTAACTGGGGGATTTCGGGCCATTTCCTTAAACTCTCTCTGCCTTGGTTTTCCCATCTGTAAAATGGGAATCGTAGTCTACCCGATAGGCTTCATGAGGACCCAGAAACTAAGTCAGGAGCTAGATCAGTGATACATAACACATGCCCCTCCCTCGCCCCCTGCTCCAAAATTAAGTTTTATTTGTGTTATAAACACCCAGTATTATAATTACCAACTTGCTTATTTGATCCCCCACCCAGACTGGTATGAACAACTTAAGTACAAAAACCAGGGTTCCTTCTGCATTCTTAGCACAGGGCTTGGCATACAGGAAGGGCCTATGACTTGTGTGTGAGGTACAAATTAATACTGATTCTTGGGACCGGGATGGAGACCGGGCCTTGTCCTTCTTTATTTCCTCAGAGCCTAAGTTAGAGCTGGACAGAATGTCTCTGAGCCTTGGCTAAACAGACCTGAACCCGTGTCTCTCCTCCGCACAAAAGCATAAATCTGGCCCCCGGTAAAAAATGTTTGAGTTCCTGGAACTTCGTTGATGAATGCACACAGCAGGCGATCCGAGAGCCTGCAATCTTTCTCTACCGGTGTGGCTCCGGAGAACGCACCCACTTCGTGGAGAGAGCCTGGAGCAGGCTTCAGAGGCTGAGAGTTAGATCCCCAGCCTCTCTGAGCAAACCCCTGGTGCCTCAGCTTCCTTCTCCGCCAGCTGAGGGCACCAGGGCAGCCCTGCCTGCTGCCTGCAGGTACAGGAAAGAGCTGATGACGTCACAGGTGTCCAGGCCACTGAAAGTGAAACTTATAAAGCAGCATTATGGGGGCTGTTTTGCCCACCAGATGTTTCCAGCCTTCGTTCTCAGGCATTGGAGGGGAGGTGTCAACAAGAAACGGGTGGCTTCAGGGGGATGAAGTGGGGGGGGGGGGACTCCTTACTTAGTCCGTTGTGTTCTGCCCCCAGCACTTACTGTCTGGGAGAGTTCAGCTGGGAGTGTTAGTTAAGGTAAATGAACGATTCTAAAACGGGCTTAGCATGCGAGAGATCTTTGACTCACAGGAGAGTCCACATGGGTGTTCCTGATGGGCAGGAAGTTTTTCTCCAGGATCCCAGGCTCCTTCCATCTTGTGGCTTTGACTCCCATTGGAGCCTTGGACATTCTTGCTCTGGCTGACGGTGAGAACTGTGTGTGAGACAGCCTTGGCCGCCGGAGTCTGCCCGCAGACTACCGAGCAGAGCTTGGCCCCACACTGCAGGAAGGTCAGAAACAGCCTGGTTGTGCCCCCAGGAGGAGAGGAGGATGTGGATATTGGTGAGCATGGCAGATCTCCGCCTCTGCAGGGGAGACGTGCATTCATTCCTCTCCAGTCACAGAGCCATCTAGCTGACGTTCAAACTGGAAAAGCCCTAGAGATTGCTAAGGCGCGGTAGTGACTTGATTACGTACAAGAACTCGAAGGACATACGCCTGGAGGACATAAATCAGCCGTCGTATGGCCTTGAACAAGTGGCTAAACTTTTCAGGGGATGGATCTCTTCGTATATAAGGCAGGACTGACAGGGCGTAAAGGCTGTGTGAGTATTAAATGAGGCCGTGCCTGCAAAGCTGTCAGTTGTCAGCACCGTGCCTGACCTGGTGAGCGCATGACCTCTAAGAGTGATTTCATGAAGCTCAAGCTCCTCATCTTGCTAGGAAGTGGGAAAACCACTCGCTCAAGGTCGCGTACTAATGAGTGTCAGAGGGATCGGTCTCAGTTTCCAGTTCTCCCCCATAATCTCTCCCTGTGGTTTTTCCAACTTTGAACAGAAGTCCTTTTGGCCAGAGCCCAGGACACACTTCCAACTCCTCTGAACCCTCAGCCGTGACCCTGTCGGCTCAGAGGTCAGTCTAGGCCACTATCCCTCAGGATGGGAAGGAATAAAGGCAAACTGCTTAAAGGGCATTTTCCCTGGAGCCCAGATCTCCTTTTCTCCTCAGCTGGCTGCTCAAAGAAGCAATTTAGCAAATGCATTTTATCTCGGGAGAATCTGTCTTTTGTTTCTGTGACTGGCTTGTCAGGAGCCCCTCCCTCCTGCTCCCTGCACTCCCTCCGTGGAGCGGAGCGGCTGAGTGGGGTGTAGAGTGTAGAAGCATTCAGTCCTGCTAATGAAAGCCCGCCCTCCGGCTCAGCATCTCCCTGGAGAAATGACTAGAAGAACCCTGGGTGAAAAGGAGGCTGTGTTGAAGCGTCTTCGTCTTCCCCTCGGATAACATCAGCCGTGCAGTCAGCGGTAAGCGGTCCTAGATTAGAATTTGAAAAGGTACATAATGGGATCTGTGTAGCGCTCTACAGTTTGCCAAGCACCTCTACATGCGTTTGCTCATTTGAGAAAATTGCAGGGAATTAGTTAAATACTGGAGAGTAGAAAGAGGCCAGTCGAGTTCACCTGCGAATCCACCCCTCAGGGAAAGCTTTGTTAGCACTGGGATGGATCCCTTTGGTCTGTTTTCTGTGTGTGCGTGTGCGTGTGTGTGTGTGTGTGTGTGTGTGTGTGTGTGTGTGTGTGTTGCGGTTGTTTGTGTTTTTGCCATATGGGAAAATCCCGCACGTGCATTTTTATGGCCTGCTTTGTTCCCCGAGACACAAGTCATCCTGTTGTGGAAAGGTCCCCGGTTTTCGAAGACTGGATTCTCGAGCCAGACTGACCCTCTCTAGCTGTGTCACTGGCCAGTGACCGGAACCTTCTGAGTCCATTTGCTCCTGCTGTAACACAGAGATGTGTGCCGGAGGGGCTCATTAATAAAGCCATGCCTCTGGACACACTGGGCACTGCACCTGGCGCACAGTAGGTGCTTAGTCCCTATTAGCTAAGCAGAGCTGCCACTCGCTGTGTTGATAATAAGTACAGTAAAGCTCAGGAGAGGCATTGGGGGATCCGGAGTCCTGGAGAGTCTGACATTATAGGCCTGACTACTCACCTGCTGTGCTTCCCACAGAACCAGTGTGATTGGTAGACAAGAGTATTGCCTAGGCCTGTCCCTTAAGCATGGGGATGGCCACAGGGGACCTGCAGGGTATAGATGCCACCACATTTTTGATCCTGTGAAATTCATAGATGCAGGCTACTTAGCCCCTAGGATTTCAATAGACCCCAAGGCAGGCCATACTTTAGGTCCCAGGAGCACTTTCATTGGCCACTGTTTCTTTTATTTTTTAAAATATGTATTTTATTGATTTTTTTATAATTAATTTTTTTATTGTTTAAAGTATTACAAATAGTAGTACATATGTCTCATTTTCCCCCATTGACCTCCCCAGCCTCCTCTCCCCCCAGTACATGCCCTCACCGCCCCCCCCCCCAGTGTCTTGTATCCATTGGTTATGCTTATATGCATATTTTATTGATTTTTTTACAGAGAGAAAGGGAGAGGGATAGAGAGTTAGAAACATCGATGAGAGAGAAACGTCGATCAGATGCCTCCTGCACACCTCCTACTGAGGATGTGCCCGCAAGATACATGCCCTTGACCGGAATCGAACCTGGGACCTTTCAGTCCACAGGCTGACGCTCTATCCACTGAGCCAAACCAGTTTTGGGTGTTTCTTTCATTAATATAAGTGTGTCCAGTGCAAGCTTATTGAGCACGCAAGGCTCCTAGAGGTCCCAGACTCAGAGATTCAGAGGTGAATGGGGCGACCCCCGCCCTTAGGAGTCCATTGTCTGGGTGCTTTTCAGAAAAGGACTCTTGGAGCCCTGTTCCTCGGCATGTCGTGCCTGCTGTGTGTGCCGGTGCGTGCACAGCGGGGAGGAGAACGCCCGTACACACATGCATTCCTCGAGTCCTGGTCCCTCGTTTTCTTTCTCGTGTGGTGATAGTCTTCTTTTGATCCTCATCCAGAAAATTGACAGTGAGGATGAGGGGCTTCTCCTGCAGCTCAGCACAGGCCCCTCAGCTCATGGGATCATAGCTGGAGCAGGAATTCCCGAGTCCTGGTCTCAAGCCGTTGGTAGAGCTGCAGGCTTCAGACAGGCAAGAGCATGGAACGGAGCTCGAAGAGCTAACGGGCATCCTGATTGCATCTTCTGGGCCATTGGAGAGTCTGAGAGCTGACACTGTTGTACGTCCCTGGACCTCAGTATCCCCAGCACCATTGGAAAAGCCATGGGCGCCCCTGGTGTTGGACACGGAGAATGCTACGTGCACTGAGTGGGCTGGGGCACGAGAGGCCACCAGCCCTGCTACGGGGACAGGCTCACATAACGAAAAGCATCTCACAAAGTGCCAGTGACCCCTCTCCCCTCGCCCCCCTCTCTTCGTCAGCTGTCTATTGCTCCGACCTGTAAAACCTCGGTGGTGTATAGGAGGTGTTTACTGAGGCAGCTCTGCTAGTCCAGACTGGGTTCGCTCCCTCCTCTGGGGCAGTTGGGGAGACCGTGGCTCACCCTCGGGCTGGCTGGCCCAGCACCTCCTCACGGCAGGGGTGGAGGTGCATAACCGTGGACTCCCCCTGAGGCGCCCCCCCCCCCCCCCCAGGACTGGGCAGGATGGCTTTCCCGCCATGTGATCATCCGCCAAAGCAAGTCGCAAGTGCAGCCCACATCCAGGCGTGAGGGAAGTGGTGCTACTGGGAGTCACAGACAGCGGGGAGGGTGTGAGGAGGAGAATTGCCCAGGGAGTGGAATCCTCCACAGAGCTCACGTCTTGAGAAATAATGCCAGCGCTTCATCCATCAAGCGATGATGTTCTCAGCCGGCACGGGGTTTTACAGGAGCGAGTAAGCATATTTTCTTGTGGATGACCGCACTGTTTATTGGATTGGAGATTTTGTATTTTTTCTTGGAAGAGTGCTCCATTACTTCCAGCCAGATCAGTCCCTCTAGCCGGGTACATTTTAGCCCGTATTCAACTACATGTCCTCATGTGATGGACGAGGCTGGTACAACAGAAATAATGTTGGAACCAGCTATGTCGACTTTCACCCAAATCATTAATGTTTAAAAATCAATTTTTAAATACAGTTTGCATGTGACAAATCTGTGTGTTCTCAGTGTACGGTGTGCCGTGTCCTCACCAACGTGTACACGCGTGTCATTGTGAGACACACACATTTCCATCCGCCAATGAGCCTCTCTCCTGCCTCTTCCCCGTCCGCTCACTCTGCGCCCACACCCATGGGCCCCACGACGGTCACTGTGGGAGCTCTTTCACTCCCCCCACCCCTGCACTTCTTCACCTGCACATGGGCACAGTGATGCCCGCCTGGGAGGGTCAGGATGGGGTTTGCAGGCGACGGAGGTGTATTGACATCTGAGCCAGCAGGTCTGGGCGTCCATGGATCTGCATCTTCTGTGTCTGAGGCTGAGCCCTCAATCCCTGTTGGCGGGTCAGCTTGCTCTTTCGCTCGTTGGGCAGGAAGGAGCAGGGTGGAGCTGGGTGGAGAAGGTCTACAGGCAGGTTCATGAGCGAGAGGTTCCGAGGGGGGACAGAGAGGCTAGGCGCTGAGGCTCGGGCTCAACCTGGATGACTTTGAAAGAAAGGGCTGTGGTTTGGTTTTGCTCTCCTGGTGCAAACACTGGAGTCTGTAGCTCCAGGAGAGACACATCGGCTCACGCAAAGACACTGCTCACTCGGTTCTTTACTTTTCTGTGACAATATCCTCCCTAATGTTTGAAAATGCTGTCCCAGGTCAGTGGTCGGCAAACTCATTAGTCAACAGAGCCAAATATCAACAGTACAACAATTGACATTTCTTTTGAGAGCCAAATTTTTTAAACTTCTTCTCACACCACTTCTTCAACATAGACCCGCCCAGGCCGTGGTATTCTGTGGAAGAGCCACACACAAGGGGCCAAAGAGCCGCATGTGGCTCGCAAGCCGTAGTTTGCTGACCACTGTGTTAGGTCATCCAGGGTGTTTGTGGATGGTTATCCATTCGTCCCTGATCACCACCGTTCTCAGAGGATGAGCTGCCCTTCGTGGTCCCCGTTTTGAAATCAGAGTGACTCACACGGGGGGAATGGAAACAGCGATCTTGTCCTGTGCCCGACCATCCGCGATGTCCAGCGTGACAGCCTAGGGGGAGGGCAGGGCCCTCTTGGGCTTTCCTTCTCGTTGCCATGCCCCTCTCCCGCCTCGCAGCTCCAGAAGCAGCTCTCGGAACTGGATGAGGACGACCTGTGTTACGAGTTCCGGCGAGAGCGCTTCACCGTCCACCGGACCCACCTGTACTTCCTGCACTACGAGTACGAGCCCGCCGCGGACACCACGGACGTCACCCTGGTCGCCCAGCTCTCCATGGACAGGTAGGCAGACCGACCCCCTCCCTGGTCACATGGAGAAGGGAGGGATGGCCTGGGGAGCTGACGCTATTGGGGCTGGTATGGTAGGTCTTGTGTCCCAGCCCTTCTCAGCACGGAAAGCTGAGGGCTCTTGTCTTTCGGTGACGGGGGTGGTTTTGAGGAAGGAGGAAAGGGGAACACATAGCCTGGCCCCACAGTCACCGCTGGAAAGCTGTGTCTCCTTCTACAGGGATCAATCCACTGAGCCTTTAACAGGCAGGACCGACGTGGCTCCTGCTGTTAGTGGCCCACAGTCTGATGCCCTGGTTCTTGGCCTTGGTGGGGGGGACAGTCTGCATCATCTGGGGAGCTGTTAAGACAAATTCATGTCCAGGTCCCATGTAGGCCAGTGAAGTAGGACTCTGTGGGGTGGAGAACTGGCACTGTTCTAAGTTTGCCGTGTGCAGCCAGAGTCGAGAACAGGGGGCTCGTGTGTAAGCAACGATGGACAGCTCCGTGAGGTTGTGGGAAGTGCTTTGAAGGACATGGGAGAGAGAGTAACAGTGTCATGTGAGGGGTCCTCTCCAGGTAGTATGGTCAGGGGGAGCCTTTCTAAGAGGGGCCATTTCTGCAGAGACCGGGAGCCACGGTCGGCAAACGGCGGCTCGCGAGCCACGTGCGGTTGGTTAGACTCTTGAGTGTGGCTCTTCCACAAAATACCACAGCCTGGGTGAGCCTGTTTTGAAGAGGTGGTGTTAGAAGAAGTTTAAGTTTTAAAAATTTGGCTCTCCAAAGAAATTTCAGTCATATTGTTAATATTTGGCTCCGTTAACTAATGAGTTTGCCGACCGCAGACCTGGAGGGTGAGAGAAGGAGGCAGGCGTAGGAGGTGCTGAGCCAACGTTTTCAAGGTGGATGGAATAGTTTTCAAAGTGTGAGGGCCCGTGGTGGGAAGGGCATTTCACGTTCAACAGCCTGATAAGAGAATGAGTGCAGCTGCTGTGAGCAGGCCCCTGGGAGGCAAGGACCTGAGATGGAGGTGATAGAACACAGAAACTCACAAAATACTGGGACTTGATTCTAAACTAGAGCCCTTGTGCACAAAACTCAGCCTGGCCTGCATCCTCTCCAATCTGGGACCTCTTGGGGGCTGTCTGACTGCCTGTCACAATCCTGGACTGCTGGCTTCCAATGGCTTGCCTGCCTGCCTGATCATCCCTAATCCCTCTGCCTGATTGCCCCTAACCACCTCTGCCTGCCTGCCTGATTGCCCCTAACTGCTCCCCTGTTGATCTGATCACCCCTAACTGCCTCTGCCTTACCCCGGACCTCGGACCCAGGATTTCCTCTGGTCGGTCGCAGGCACCCAGGCCAGCTTTGCCTGGGCCAGCCACAGCTGCAGGGGACCATGGGCGAGTGCTCATGTTGCAGCCGCAGGTACTGACATTTGGGACCGCAGGGCGTTCCGCTTGTCTCTCTCCTGGGCCACAGGTGTAGGTGCAGCTACTGGTGCCTGGGACCACGGGGCATGCAGCTTGTCCCTTTCCTAGGCCACAGCCTCAGCCGCTGGCGCCTGGGACTGTGGGGCAGGCAGCTTGTCCCTCTCCTGGGCCACAAGCTGGCTGACCCCTATTCCTCTCTCCTCAGTGTTGAGTGTCTGAGGGGTTAAGGCATGAGGGAGTGACAACTATTTGCATATTAGCTCTTTATTATATAGGATGTGTTGAGACGTTATTTAAGAATTGTGCACAACGTTGTGTGATCTAACTTGAGTTTTTTTGAGAACATCTCTGGCTGCCAGGAGGTGAGTGGTTGCAAAGCCCCGAGAGCACTCCCTCAGGACCCCACTTTTCTATATTGGCTGTTCCGGGGGGCCCCCTCCCACCATTGCTCCCCAGCTTCCTCTTCGATTTACTCATGGCCCATCGTGGCTGCCCTTGCCCCAGCTTTCTTCCTGCCATCCCTGCTCAGCTTCCACACTTAGGAAAGCAGGTTGGCTCATTCTGTCCCCGCGCCACCTCAGAGATACCTGTTCCTCCTGGGGATGCGATTCCATGGGCCCTTCTCAGGAGGCACTGAGTTCATTCCTGAAAGGTGCCGAGAACAGCGCCTGGCACGCATAAGTGTTCGATAAATGTCAGCTGTTATTAGTCATGAGTGATGGAAGAGCAGCAAACAAAGGCAAGAGCTGGCCCTGGGACAGGAAAGGTACCCAAAGTCATCCGGGGGTTCTGGGGAGAGGGTGGGCCTTGCATCTGAATGCATCTGGGAGGGATTCGTGCCGAGTGAGGCTGAAAGATCCAGGAGGAAGGCGAATCCTTGCTTTCTGATTTTTACCGCGTGTTAGCAATGACTGCTCGTAGCACCAAACGGCTTCTTTGGGCTGTGGTCCTGTGGCTCAAGGTTTCCTGGAAATTCATCAGCCTCCAGGACCCCGTGCACAAGCACAGAGAACTTGCCGACCTTAACAGGCAAAGACAACTTGAGACAAAGGGGAACGTGAAAAGCACAGAGATTCTAGCACTAGATCAACCGGCTTTGACCGGCTATGTGATCTCAAACACTGACCCAGAGGCCTTCCCTTCACATGCATCCCCCTGCATAGATGGCCCATGATCTCCCTAATGGGTCGTGACAATTACTGCCACCCTGACATACCTCAGAGACCCCAGAACCCCACGCCTTAAGGAGAGATACTGAGCAGGACACAGCAAAAATTATCACACAGTGCCACAGGAGGTAGAATTCCCCTTCCCCTTCATCCTGCACATCTGGGTATGGTGCAGCAGACTGGCGGGTGCCCATTGGATTGATTTTTAATTTAGGGATCATTTCGGGTGTGTCTGTAAACCTTCGAGTCAGATGTAGGCCCTGCGTGAATGCCACAGGGAACTGGGGACTGTCAGCTGCAGCCCCGGCTCCCTCCAGCAGTCCCTTCAGCAAGAGTGAAGGCCCCATGGCCCTGGCAGGTCTGCTCCAGGGACCCCCCTCCCATCCTGGAGGCTGACAGGACTACTGAGGACAGGGATCCCATCCTGATCACCGCATGCTGGCCACCAGGAGACACCTTCCCCTTCCTGTCCCTTTGACAACGTTGTTGAAGAACTGATGTTCTCTCTCCTCCTCTGATTTCAGCCTCTGAAGAGAGGCCTCCGGAGGAGAGAGAACATTTGCTAGCCCAGTGGTCGGCAAACTCATTCGTCAACAGAGCCAAATATCAACAGTACGATTAAAATTGCTTTTGAGAGCCAATTTTTTTTTAACTTAAACTATATAGGTAAGTATGTTGTTATTAACTTAATTAGGGTCCTCCTAAGCTGGCCTTTGCTAAAAACTCAAGGGGCCAAAGAGCTGCATGTGACGAGAGAGCCACAGTTTGCCAACCACTGAGCTGAGCTAACAGGTCCCGTCCTTCAGAGCTGTGTGGCTCTGAAGGGCCTGGCCACACAGCATCATGTGGGAGCTTGTTGGAAATACAGATTCTGGGGGCCCAGGAATGTACTGTAAGAATCCTCCTCCTATATGGTCCTAAGCAGCTGACAGATGAAAAGCACCACTTGGAGAGCACGGGGTAATTCTTTAGTAACAGCCAGAGCACACTGCTCCTAGGCGGTGCTTCCTCGCCTAGAAAACCCAGACACAGAGTCAAAAACCAAGCCAGGGGGCGAATCCACAGGAGCTGGCAGGCCTCTTCACACCCTCTCGTGCCTCCTACCTCCGCCTCCCTCCAGCAGCTCTTCTGTCCTCAGATTAGAAGTGACCCTTGCCCTTGACTCCCCACATTCCAAAGGATGTGCAGAGTCTTCCCTTTTGCAGAAGATGGCACTGGGGTGCAGGTGGGGTCGTGCAAACCCCCAGATTTGCAGAGCGCAGCAGAGGCCGCAGGCACCTGTCGGAAATCAGGCTTCCTGGAGAATGTAATGCCTCCAATACCCGGCTCCGGCCAATGTGATTAGCCAGTGTCACAGTGTATGAGAGACGGAGGACCTCTTACCCCGTGAATATCTTAATCCTCCGAAGAGCAAGCAGAAGCAAATCCTGAAGAATGAGAGAGGACGCTCGGAAAGCCATGGCACAGGACAGGGGTGCCTGCTTTCTTTTGTTTGGAAGCATAGAAATGCAAATGCGTGGAATCTATTTCCTGGTCATTGTCCAGCTGAAGTGGGCATTCTGACCGGGAGACCGCTGATGAGGTACCTCTTGCTGGGTAGGGGAAAAAAGCACAATAGGCTTTGCTTTTTCCTAACCATGGATTTTGTATAGCAGGCACTTCTATTGCCTTGGGGACGGGGGGGGGGGGGAGAAACACTGTCTTTATAGATTTATCTTTGTTTTCGTAGAGTTCTCTCTCTGGACTCTGTTCTTCCCCAATTCTCTTTGGCTGGTGCCTCTCAGGGAGCCTTGCAAATGGCTGTGGCCTGGGCATAATAAGGGCTCTGAAAAGTGAAGATAGAAGGCATCCCCCCCACCAGGCACACTTTTTTAAAAAAAATGTATTTTTACTGGAGGCCCAGTGCAGGAAATTTGTGCATTGCTCCCTTTCGCCGTCTGGGACCCCTTGCTCTATACCGCCCTGCTGCTCACTGCTCCTTACAGCTCGGCTTGCTGCTTCTTGGCGCTGCCTCAAAGGTGGGAAAGGCTCCCACCACTGCCACTGTACTCGCCAGCCATGGGCCTGGCTTCTGGCTGAGCAGTGCTTCCTCTATAGGAGCTCACTGACCACCAGGGGTCAGCTCCTGCATTGAACATCTGCTCCCTGGTGGTCAGTACGCATGATAGCGACCAGTCGTTCTGCTGTTTCATTGGTTTGCATATTAGGCTTTTATTATACAGGATTGATTGCAGAGAGGAAGAGAAAGGGAGAGAGAGAAACATCAATGATGAGAGAGAATCATGGATCGGCTGCCTCCTACACATCCTCTACTGGGGATCAAGCCCACAACCTGGGCATGTACCCTTGAGCAGAATCAAACCCAGGACCCTTCAGTCCTCAGGCTGATGCTCTATCCACTGAGCCAGGCACACTTTTGTCCCTCACATTCACGTGGTTTTCCATTCATGTCACCGAACACCTGGTATTATTTTCTTCTCACCGTCCCCAAGGCCCTTCCCAGTACCTGTCTATACATGTCTGCTCCCAGCCCAAGAATCAAAGTTGACTTTGTTATTGGTGGGAGTAGGGTTCTTGGGATGCCGCTGGAATACAAATTTCAGGAGGCCCCCACGGGAGGATGGGATATTGTAGAAAGCTTTATTTCTGTGGAATTGCACCCCTGAGTTTCCCCTCTACTCGCCGTGGGAGGGGTGTAGCTGTGGTTTCAGCAGGGCTGAGGACGGAGCCTGTGTCCAGAGCTCCTGCTCCAGGTTGGAGCAGTGTCCAGTCCAGCATCAGGCTGGCTTAGTGTGCGTTCCTGCTGCAGCCCATTAGTCCACTGCGTGTGGCATCCCCGTGGCCACGTGGCTATGGAGGGGACACGGCAAATGCAAGGAAACCAGAGCGAAGCCATAGGAACCAGAGAGCCAAGAGCGAGAAAGCTCCTCTGTGTGGGGGATTATGTGCTCCCTAGTTTTCCCAGGCTTGGGTTAGCCCTCCCCCTTCTAGGCAGTGATTTCTGTTCTCGGGTTTGCCGGACAGGCACCTTTCCTATGTCACCCCAGCTCCACTGTGCATAGGTCTCTCTCCCCAGGGATCTATGGGGAATGGGCTGGTGTTCCCTGAAGCGTGTGAAATTGCATCTTCCTGATGAAACTGCCAGAATGGCCGCACTATAATGGCTGGCCTCCCTTTGCTCCTTCTCTGTTATTAATAACTAGCTGATTACAGTGGTACCAACTGGACCTCAGTTCCTTCATCTGGAGAATGGGGAGAAGGCGCACAGGGCCGCTGGGAGAATTCTGGAGAGTGTCTGGGGCATGGCAGTGAGTCAGATAATTGCAGTTCTTATGACGCTTGCATTTACTGCCTGTTTTAATGCTCCTTGTAACTCACAGCCTAGGTTTGGCTGCATCTTCTGTAGCTGGTCACTTCCTCAGGAGCTCAGCAGAGCTCTTTCTCTGAGAGAGGAGGAGAGGGAGAGCCGTTTTGAGCTGGAAGGGGATCTTTAAATCATTTAATATCATCTTCACTACCCTACTGAAAAGAAAAGGCGTATTTGGGGATGTGACTTTCTCAATGTCACTCACTGGATTAGAAGCAGACAAAGACCAGAGCCAGACAGGCAAGTGGTTTTATGCCCGTTTGGTAGACAAAGGAGCTGAGGTTTGGTGATTTGCGCGCCCCTCCCCCCCCCCATCACACCGTGGAGGGCTCAGGCTGGTTGACCAAGTGCCCGTGGAGGAGGCAGAGCCCCCCAGGAGGGCGGGTGGAGGATGCGCGGATGGCCCCGTGGCTCACCTTCCTGTCTCTCACAGGCTCCAGATGCTAGAGGCCATCTGCAAGCACTGGGAGGGGCCCATCAGCCTGGCCCTCTACCTGTCGGACGCCGAGGCCCAGCAGTTCCTCCGCTACGCGCAGGGCTCCGAGGTGCTCATGAGCCGCCACAACGTGGCCTACCACATCGTGTACAAGGAGGGCCAGTTCTACCCCGTGAACCTGCTGCGCAACGTGGCCATGAAGCACGTGGGCACGCCCTACATGTTCCTGTCCGACATCGACTTCCTGCCCATGTACGGGCTCTATGAGTACCTCAGGTGAGGGCCCGAGGGTCTGCCCGGACCACGCCCACCCCTGGGTGCCCCAGATCTCCTTTTTACGGTGAACCGATTGGAAGGAAGACCAGTTTGCCTCCTGAATCATTAGGGACAGAACGTCGTCTCAAAAGCATCTCTTTTGCCCCCCAGATTAATTTCCTTTCTTTAGCTCCTGTGGAAACCCCATTCCTCACCCGGTTTGGGGGTCAGACAACCTTCATCCAACCATTCTAGAAAGGTCACAGCCTTGTCTGTGAAATGAATCAAAGTGACGCTGGTGGCTAACCCCTAGTGGGGTCCTTGCTGAGAGGCAGGCACTGTTCTGAGTGATTGACACGCAGGGTTTCGTCCCCTCCTGCTTCATTGCCTGCCATTATCTCATCTTCCCAATGGGAGACCGCAGGAGTGACAGAGGCTGTTAGTTTGGGGTTCCACACCAGGCAATGCAGGGTGCAGCAGGGGTGGAGGGAAGGAGTCAAGGGGAGAAGGGGGAGGAGCTGTCTGGCTCCAGGCCCTGAGCTCACTCACCTCCACAGTTGCCTCTCTGCCTCTCCAATGAGCCTTCCCCCCTCACCCTTCACGGGGGGTCAGGCATGGGGTGCTGGAGCAACTGAGCTTATGGAGGGCGTAGATGGCCGTGTGGGGAGCAATATTCATTAGGAACAGCAATCTGAACTGGAGGGACTGTAGAATCCATTCAGCCCTGAAGAGTGTGTGTGTGTGTGTGTGTGTGTGTGTGTGTGTGTCTCGTGTGCCCCCCCCCCCATGAGAAAGCTAAACTCACAAGGTGAAGATAGTCAAACATTTGAGTCCTTTATCACTGTCATTTATCAGCATGAATTATCTCCACTACTAAGGTAGGGCCTGCCTGGGCCCAGGAAGGGACATGTTAATCACCCGCTGGATCCACACCACAAGTCCCAAAGGCGGGCGTGGCGAGACCCTTCCCTCCTCCCCCGCCCCTGTACCACTGGAACAATGAGGCTCGGGAAGCTAGTCGTCCACTCAGCTTGAAGCCTAGTCGCTGGCCTCCAGGCTGCCGGCCGCCCTGTGTCAGTACCTGGCTGGTGCACTGGGGTCCCCGGCTGTCCCAGGTGGAGCCGGAGCTGAGCTCTCTTACCCTCCCTTCCTGTGTGTGTGTATGTGAGTACCTGTCTGTCTGTCTCCCTCTGTCTCTCAGTCTCTCTGCCTTCCTGTCTCTGTCACTCTTAAAAGAGTTGGAAACCGTTTGCAGTGAGGCTGGCGTGTGGGTGATGCGGGCCCTCTGCCCTGCTCTCTAGGAGGCAGCGTGTTCTCTGTCCACTCTGAGTTTGCTTCCAGGGCTGTCTTGGGGTTCAGAGCTTCAGCTCTTCCCCTTGAGCAGGAGGAGCCCCCTTCCAGTCTCTCCATTAAGAATGGTAGTGTGAGGGATCTCGGGGCAGCATGACCCTGTTTCTGGGAGGAGTGGCATCTTCCCAAAGAGCATGCACCCTGGTCCAGAGCCCTGTGAACTCCAACTCCCCACACCAAAGGGTGTGGGGGGACATTGGGAATGGGACTGTGCTGCTCCAGCTGGGCCTGGAATCCCAGTGTGTGGGGTGAGGGCGCCCCCGTGTGGCCAGACAGCTATAGCCCTGGTTTCTGTGGATCCTGCCGCTGGGCAGTTTGCAGGAGGACAGCAGGACCCGAGACGAGAGAGGCTTCAGGACCAAGCTTATCCTCCACCCTTCTGGGGCTCCCCAGGAAGGGAGACCCCATTTTAAAAGCCTGTGTTCTCTACTCTCCCCATCCAAGCACTTTGCCTCATGGCATCATGTTTTGAAAGACATCACACGTGAGCTGTATGTTTGTATGTTGCCTTCCTGTGTTGTGTTAATCAAAGACATTGCTAAACGCTAACCGAGCCCGTGCTCAGTGTGGGGTGCCCAGCGTGCCCGCCAAGTAACATTTACTTCATGCAGAGTCGCCCGGCATTGTCGGTGGCCTTGGCCACCGGGTCCCGGTTCAGGGGCTCTGAAATACTGCCCAGTGCTCCTAAAACTCCACGCCTGTCTTCATGGGCCCCCATCTCAGACAGCTGGTGTCTCTCCACTTTCATTGTGGAGTTATTGTTGGGGGGGAGTCAGGAGAGAGGGAGGCAGGGGACAGGGGAGGAGAGCAGGGCCAAGGCCTTCATAGTTTTTGAGAGGAGCTGGAAATGCAGATTTTCATGTTTTAATTTTTAATGTTGACAACTAATTCTTTAAAAAGACATATTGTTGAGCAAGACCTCTGACCTTTCAAAAATTGGGAAGGAAGGTGATTCTGTTGGAGCCCCCAAATAAGCACGCAGTATCCTTCTCCGATGAAGATAAACGTATTGACTTGCTGTTGGTTTAAGGCTAAAAAAACTCCCATTGAGTGGGATGGATTCATTTCTGATCCAAACGCTGACAGTAGCTGTGCTCCGTGACCAGCCTCGGAGCGTTGGTGTGGGGTGAGGTTGAGGACACTGTTTGCTGAGGAGGTCATGGACCCCAGCGAGGCCAGGGGAGGCCCCTAGAGACTGACTTCCCCGTGTGGGTATGCCACACAGTGCTCTGCCCAAACACTGAGGAAATACTCATGTTCAAATGCTAGTGACACTGTATCGAGCCCTGATCATGTGCCAGCAGCCCTGCCAGCCGCTTCCTGTTATAGTCTCTGTTTTTCACACCTGCTTATGTGGTCAGTGTCATCACAGGTGACCTGGAGAGGTGGACTTATGTCCAGGAGGCAGGTGCCCTGCCCTCTGTGACCGCTGCCCACGATGGGAGAGGCCAGGTCACTCTGAAACCCCAGGAGACAGGGCAGGCTGATATGCAGCCCTCTCATTGGACCCCCAAACACTTACATCACTCTTTTGGGGGGCCTACTTGGGTACCAAGCAAAGTTCAGCATCATAGCTCCCTAAGCCGCTGCTTAGCAACCAGCTAATAGTACAACAAAAAACAAACAAACAGATCCATTGGAAAATAATGAAGATGGTTAGATGCAGGGGCAGAGCCACAGAGTTTCCCTAAAGTCTCTCTCCTGCCCCTTCACCTTTCTCTGGAGAAAGATGTGCCGCTGTTAGTCTTGGTTCCAGAAATGTCTCTTGGAATCCAGCAGGGCCGAGGCAGACCTGCCTTTGAGTTCAGGTTCAGGCACCCGTATCCGATGTGTGACTTGAGGCACCTTTGTCTCCCCAACCCTCTGTTTCCTCGATTAAAAGGGGGCGAGGAATAGCCCCTGTGGGGGAGTAGCAGGTGCTCACCAGGGGTGTGTTTTCTGTCCCTGGGCCTCTCATAGCACTGGCATCCAACAGCTTTGCCACGCCCCCACCCCCAACCCAGCCACCGCGAGTGCCACCAGGGTCACTCCATACACCCATCTCCATTTATTTCTTACAAAATGGGCAACTATATGCTCCTGTTCGTTCATTCGGGAAAATATTTAGTAAGCCCTGACTGTGTGCCCGGGACAGTGCTGAGTCACCCTGACCCGCATTTAATGCTGCGGACTGCTTACTCAGCACCTGCTTGACCCTGACCAGGGTCCCTAACCTCTCTCGCTGCCTCCTTCTGTGAACCGGGGATCATATCACTCCTTCCTGGAGATCCTGGAGAGAGGAAGTGTCCTAGCATGCGGAGAACACCTACCACAGGCCTGGGCATTCTCTGTTCCAGGAACATACAGTTGTGTGTGTCTGCATGGCCAGCTCCACACTGAGCTCTGAGGGTTCCTCCACTCAGGGCTCACGTTCTAGGGGGCGCTCCAGTTGGAAGCGCTGGGCTGCTATCCTTGTCGTCAGTACAGACACAGATAAAGGATCCTGGGGCTCAGACTCCCAGCAGGTGACCGTGGGCCGCAGGCAGGAAAGGCCTCGAGGACAGGTGGTGGGGTTCCTGCTTGAAGCACTGACCGGCGTAAAGGCATGACGTGTCCAGGCATGTTTGAGGAATGACCCGGAATAGCAAAGGGATCGCCCGTGGGAAGCCCCTGGCTGCCCCCCACGGGGCCCAGGGCAGGTTTCTCGCCTCCTGCACTCACCATGCAGAATCCTCATCCCCATTCAGGGCCTGATGCGTAACCGTCTCTGCTGTGCCTCACAGACGTTGCCCTGGCTTTCCAGGGGACAGAGTCTGGGCAGAGGCTCTGTTCCGACCTGAACAGGAGCAACAGATGTCAGTGTCACTCTGTTCCCCAGGATGACGTCTACCCACCCCCCACTCTGTGTCCCTGGCTCCGTCTGGCGCTCTGTGAATCCTTGTTGAATGAGCACAGGAATCTGAGCGAGGCCGGCGGGAGTAGCACTGAGCATGGCCAGCTGGGTGCCTGCCATTGCAGGTGGCATTTCCTTAGGTTAGTTCAGCGTTTTAATCGTACTGTACATGATTCTCAATGTGCATTGAGCACGTACTGTATGCCAGGCACGGTTGCAGGCACTGTCACGGTACGTGGAGCCTTATAATTCGCTCTGCAGATGAGGAGGTTTAGCGTGAGTCCCCTGCCCACAGGCACAGAATCGCTAAGTGGCCACCTCGCTTACCCGGGTTTATCCAGAGGGTCCCATGCTTGCCCTGCTAACCACTCAGCGGCCTGGTGGGCCCATCTCCGTCCTCCCCATGACAGCCATGTCGTCATCACAGATGGTCTTTACCAAGGCTAATCTATGCGTTAGAGACCGCCCCGGCCCCTCCCTGAGACAATCCATCGAATGCTCACAGAGCCTGCAGCCCAGGCATCAGCACTGTTCCCGATCCTGACAAGAGAACCGTGGTGCAGGGGGGTCACCTGCCCAGCGCGCCGCTGGGGAGTGTCCAGGAGGACCTGACTCTGGGCCGTGTGTCCCCCAAGCCACCTTCTTCACTGAGGAGCTCTGGCTGCCTGGGACCCGAGGCCACACAACACACAGAGCCCACAAAGAGGCAGCTCCCCGAATCTCTGCTTCAGCCACTGGCCATGAACATGGGGCATCGGGGTCATGAAATAGGGACGATATTGGTAATACAGAAGGCGGTGGAAAGAGTCCCCAGCACAGAGCGTGGCTCCGTGCACTGCGGCTCTTTTCTCCTGGAATGACCCCAGAGCTCCTGCCCACCGTCTCTCCTTCCCGGCCTCCCTGACAGGCAGGGTCCGCCTGGAGGTGTTCATGCCATCCGCTAGGCTCTGCCCCTCTCTGACCTCAGCCATTCTGAGTGTGTTTCCGGTGGGCAGCCTTGTCCCCGCATTCGCAAGGCCTGGCTGATGTCCACACTCACCCTGGGCCTGTCCGCCAGGACTCCTTCCTTAGCAGCTGGAATGGAACCCAAGCAACCTGTTCCGTGGCCTCCGTTCAGGGATGTGTCTGAGAAAGGACTCTGCTGGGCGAGCACTTGGCTCCGCTGCCGCCTCCTCTCTGCCCGAGGAGGTGGCTGAGGCCTCAGAGGCGTTGATCAGGTGACCTCTGCCTAATTACGTCTGTACTGCTGAGGCGAGGCAGTTGAGGGGGCTGGGGGACAGCTGGGGGAATGAGGCTCTTCACAGCCTCCCTAAGTATCACACACACGCGTGTGCACACTTACAGGCACATGCATGCACACGCATATAGGTGCACACATGCATACATGTAGGCACATTTTCTTGCAACCAATAAGCTGAGCTGGGAAAGGGGCGGGGGCTCACGTGTTAATAAGTTATTCTGAGCCAGGCACTGTGTCAGGCTCTCAAGGGATTGTCATTTCATCCTACAGCAGCCCTGATTGATAAGAGATAAAGTGTGATCAGATCAGATCATACCCCTTCACAGACCAGGGGCCTGTGACCAGGAGGAGTTGAGCCTGGTGCCCATGGTCGTCACAGCATGACAGGCATCATTTGAGCCTGTGCTGGCTGGCTCCCGGCCCCCTGTATTTGCCCTGCTGTCCATTATTCCAGCAGGTTCTGAATTACTTCAGCAGATCCCGAAGGTTTCTTTTAAGATAATTCAGTCCAAAATTGTTGTAGTGAGTTTGCGATTACCTGGACAAGAAGCAGAATAGTGTATCGATCCAGATTTTTCAATAGGATGGGGAGGGAGGGGGGAGATTGAGAGATTTTAAGTAATTCTAAGGATGAGCAGGTCTGAAACCCATAGGACAGGCTGGAAACTCAGGCAGGATTCCTGTGTTGCCATCTTGAGACAAAATGGGAAACTCAGTTTTTGCTCTTCAGGCCTGCAACTGATTGAATGAAGCCCACCCACATCATTAAGAGTCAGGGCCATTTCTTAAAGCCAACTAATTATAAACGTTAACTCCATCCACAACATACCTCACGGCAATGTCTGGACGCCTGTTTGGCCCAACAGCTGGGCGCCAGAGCCTCGCCCAGTTGACACACACGGTTAACCCCAGTAGGCATCAACCACTGTGTGGTCAGAGATTACAAGCAGCCAGCCAGGCCAGCCTGGAGCTCCAGGGGTCGGCCTGCGCGGGAAGGCAGAAGGAAGTACCACGGTCATGGCCCAAAGAGATCCTGAGAGACAGCCGGGGCCGACGGCAGTGCTGCAGTGACCACAGTCCGCCTGCGCCAGGTGTGCCAGGCAGTCCGTACGGGACACTGACCTTGTCCAGTCCCCACAGCAGCGCCAGGAGGGGGATGGGATTGCCCTGTTTTAGGGAAAAGGAACCTGAGGGAGTGAGAAGCTAAATCACTTGCCCATAAAGCGACAAAGCCAGGATTCAGGCTCTGTCCGTGTGTTTTACAAACCCCGTGTTCGGTGGCCCTCTCTCTAGAACTGTCTCCCTTTCCAAGTGACAGCCACAGCGCTGGGAACTGGCAGGCACATCCGGCAGAGAGAGGAGGGGTCTGGAAGGAGCAGAGCAGGCCTAGGCTTGGCCAGGAGTGAGTGAGAGGATGGAGACTTCCCACCCTTAAGGACATGGGTGCGGGTAGTCCTGGGTGCAGGCTGCATGGGGTGGGTCACTCTAGATTAAAGGCTCAGGGTCTGGAGGATTCGACGGATTGCGGGTCACAGAGATGGGACTCAGATGCCCACATTGGTCATTCTGTCATCAGCTTGCGTCCAGCTGCCCCTGTGTGGCCGGCCCAGTGGACCCAGCTGCTGGGCTGGAGCCCTGTGCAGCCTTGGAGACCTGCCTACTCTACTTGGCTCTGGCAGGCCATGCACCGTGAAGTGGGAGAGGGTCCCCAGCCCTGCCCTCCATTCACTCTCCAGGGAGACTCTGCAGAGGATCAGACAAGCTGCCTGGCCACCCTGGGCCTCGGTTTCTCCAAATGTAAACCCCAAGGCTGACGGGGGCTTTCTCTCCTGCACCTCCCTGTGCCCACCACCTCCCCGCCCTCACGCGGGGACGGCCATCGCTGGGCATCATAGGGCCCCTGACGCGCGCTCCCCCCCCTTTGCAGGAAGTCTGTCATCCAGCTGGACCTCGCCAATACCAAGAAAGCGATGATCGTCCCCGCGTTCGAGACGCTGCGCTACCGGCTCTCCTTCCCCAAGTCCAAGGCGGAGCTGCTGTCGATGCTGGACATGGGAACTCTCTTCACCTTCAGGTGAGTGGCCCCCCCACGGCTGGCCCCTGGGGGTGCCCAGAGCTCTCCTCGATTCCGGAAACCCACATACCAAAGCTGCTGGTCCAGAAGTCTGTGGCTGGCCTCGGACCATTTTAAGGCCAAAAGAAAGCACCACTGGCCCCAGCCTAGGCCCTTGGAATATGCTTTGTCTTCCCCAGGCCCCATGTATCCGGATGGAAGGGCGGGAAGGCTGTAGGGAGTTCAGCTCATTCTTGCTGACTCAGTTTACCCGCCTGCCTCCTGGCCTGGAATTCGCTCTTTTGTTCGTGTGTTCACGCAGTCACTTAGTACGTGGGTGTTATCCTGTCAGCACCATGGACACTGCCTCCCGTACCCTTTTTTGGCAAGTGCCTAAGAGATACTAACTTATGCCACTGTTGGCATGTGCGATGTCTGTTGCTATATAACAAATTACCACACGTTTAAAAGCTTGAGACAGTAGAAATGTATTGTGGCGCCATCTCTAAGAATAAGAAGTCCAGACACAGAAAAGCTGAATGCTCTGCTCAGGTGCCACCTGGCTCAGGTGTGGGCGAGGGTGCATGTGGCCTCTGCCTCCAGGCTTCCTGGTTTTCGGCAGAATTCTTTTTTTTTAATACATTTAATTGATTTTTTAGAGAGGAAGGGAGAGGGATAGAAAGTTAGAAACATTGATGAGAGAGAAACATCGATCAGCTGCCTCCTGCACGCCCCCTACTGGGGATGTGCCCGCAACCAAGGTGCATGCCCTTGACCGGAATCGAACCTGGGACCCTTCAGTCTGCAGGCCAACACTCTACCCACTGAGCCAAACCGGTTAGGGCTCGGCAAAATTCTTTATCTTAAGATTGTAGGACTGAGGATCCCATTTCCCAGATGGTTGTGTGCCACATGGACCCCAGAGGCAGCTGACACCTGGTTCTTTGCTTTCTCTGGAGCCAGATCTAAAGGCTCACAGGATTCAGGCTGGCTCATTCCAGGAACCTCCCTTTCAATTAATTCACGGTTAACTGATTAAGGTTAACCTTAATCACACCTACAAAGGTCCCTCTTGCCCCACGATGTAACACAATCACAAGAGCGATATATTCACAAGATCTACCTCGAGGGGGAGAACGTTTTAGAAAGATAGTGACTCGAGGGTCATCTTAGCCCTCAGCCTTCCACAGTGGAATAACTTGGGTCGAGGCTAGCCCCCAGTTCGTTGCTTATAAATGCTACAGAGCCCCTCAGGAGTTCCTCTTCCCTTCCACAGGGAGGGTCTCCTTGCAAGTAAAGGATATAAATCTGTTTCCCAGGACTGTCATCCCAAAATACCACACACTGGGCGGCTCAAAACAATGGGAATTTACTCTGAGATCTGGAAGCCAGATGTGCCCGATCTTGGTATGGGCAGGTTCCTGCTCCTACGGAAGGCTTCAGAGGAGAGTCCTTCCCTGCCTCTTTCTGGTTCGGGTGGCTCCCAGCCATCCTTGCTGTTCCTGACATGTGGGGGCCTCACTTCAGTCCTGCCTGGTCTTCCCGTGGCCGCCTTCCCTGTGGATCCCTGTAGTCAGTTCACCTTTTCTTAGAAGGACACCACCCTGACCCAGGGTGACCTCATCTGAATGTGGTCACATCTGCAGAGACCCTCCAAAGAGGCCGCCTCCACAGGTCCCGGGGTGGGCACTGAGCCTATCTTCTGGGGCAGACACGGTTCAGGCCCCAACAAGGACTATCTCAGCATCCACCTCTTCCTCCTCTGAGCCGGCAGCCCTGGGAGAGCTCAGCGTCCTTCCTCCCACTCAGCGGCTTTTCTCCCCGTGTCCCAGGTACCACGTCTGGACAAAAGGCCACGCGCCCACGAACTTCGCCAAGTGGCGGACCGCCACCACGCCTTACCGGGTCGAGTGGGAGGCCGATTTCGAGCCGTACGTGGTCGTGAGGCGGGACTGCCCCGAGTACGACCGGAGGTTTGTGGGCTTTGGCTGGAACAAGGTGGCTCACATCATGGAACTGGACGCACAGGTGAGAGGAGAGGAATGGCGAGGACCAGAGGCAAGGGCAGGGGCGGGAAGCCTTGGTCTTCGAGCTGAGAGACCTTGGAGATCAGAGAGTGGAGACCTGAGAGGGAAGGAAATGTGCTTAGGGACCCGGAGTGAGAATGTGGCAGTGCAAATCCTCGGGCTGTCAATTCCCAAATTATTCCTCTCTGCCCTTGCTTGAAAGTAGGGTTCCAGGCCAAGAACCAAACAAATGTGGGTGTCTCATCACAAGCCATCTCAACCCCTCCTCCTCCTCAACCGGTGATATAAGTAAGCAAACAATGACCTTTCCCGCTCAGCCTGTGTCATATAAATGCCACACAGCGTGCAGCTAAGATCCAGCTGATTATTCTGCCCCATAACCAACGGTGATATTTTTAGGCTGTAGTCACCCATGAAACCCTCCCATTCATTCTGCCAATACTTACCGAGCGCCTACTTCAGCAGCAGTCACCTGCAGGATTCTAATAGATTAGACCAAACCGGAGTCTGCCAGTTTTTCTGTCAAGGAACAGATAGTCAATTTGGGGGTTAGGAGAGGTGGGTTGTGGGTCCTAGGGTCTCAACTCTGCTCCTGCCATTCAGTCATAGACAGTATCTGAATAAATGTGTATGGCCGTGTTCAATAAATCTTTATTTGTGAAACACCACAGAGTGAAGCCCTGGCCACTGTGACTCCATTGGCTGAGCGTCATCCTGTTCACCAAAGGGTCACTGGTTTGAGTCCCCACATACCCACGTTGCCCCGGTTGGGCGTGTGCAGGAGGCAACCGATCGATGGTTCTTTGTCACATAGATGTTTCTCTCACTCTCCCTCTCCTTTCCCCTCTCTCTAAAATCAATAAAAACATATTTTTTTTAAAAAAAGAAACGCAATGTAGTGGGCCAGACACGCTGCAGTCGGTCAACCCTTTGTTAAGCAAACAAAAGCAAAACTAATCTGGCTAAGTCCGGAGGATTCCTGGGTCCTTCCACCCCACCCTTTTCTCTCCGGATGCTGTTCTCCAAGGCGCCTCCTCATGGAGCACAGTGCAAATGTTTCTCAACAATAGCACCCCAAATTCAGGGGAAAGGATGGATGCTGGGTGCCGGCTGCCCCAGAGTCACTCCGAGAGCTCTCCAGCAGGTCCAATGTGTTTGAGAGCAGTCCCAGGCATTTTCCATCAACATCTGGGTCTAAGAGCCACTGGTATAGACAGAAGGCTATAGAACAGTGTCCGTATTTAACAACAGAAAGCATGACCTGTAGTCTCCACCCGTCCCATCATCCTTGGAAGGGTCCCAGCGCTGCTCCCAGACAGAAGTGTGTAGTCTGCCTGGGCTTCTGCTTGGAGGAGAAGAAATGTGGCATTCACGTAGCCAGCAGCGTGGTGGGGGAGCTGGCTCAAATAAAGCCTATTTTCCAGCATTGAGATCTGGGCTACATTTGTTGTAGGCAATTTAAGGCAGAACCTTCAAAAAGTCCTCGCTTATTTTCCTCTCTTTGCCAAAAGCACAGGCCAAACATGATTTTGCCTTTTCCAATGATTTCAGGAAATAACGGGTACACACCTGATGGGTAATCCAGCCACACCTGTAGGGACAGGTATTGGTAGGTCTTTTTGTCTTCATATGAAATGTCTCGGGCAACTAAGCCTTTTCTTTTCCCTCCTTTCTTTTTTAAATATACTTTTTATTGACTTCAGAGAGGAAAGGACAGGGAGAGAAACATCGATGATGAAAGAATCATTGATTGGCTGCCTCCTGCACACCCCTACTGGGGATCGAGCCTGCAACCCGGACATGTGCCCTTGACCAGAATTGGACCCAGGACCCTTCAGTCCAAGGCCAATGCTCTATCCACTGTGCCAAACCAATTAGGGCTCTTTTCCCTCCTTTCTCACCATTAGCTGTCATTTCTTGCTGCCATCAGAATTCCTCCATCTGGATTTTCCCTTTCCGAGTTTATTCTGCCCTGGATGACCAAAATGTATTAGACATTATGCCCAAAACCAGCGTACATAGATTCTGAGTGAAGGTGTGCAGGTTCTCCTTTGAGTGACATGTTCTAAATGTTTGTCACCTGTTTTGCTATTCAGAGATATTTTTGTTTTTTGGCCTGAGTTTCTATCTGTATCCTGTTACATAGAGGACACCATATGGTGGTGAGACTTGTAATAAGATGTGTAGGCGAGAGTTTTATTCTTGATGAAGTTCCGTCCATCAAGACGGAACTTTTTCTCTGTCCCTTCTCTGTCCCCTTCTTTTGATCTGTTGAAGCTATCGGATCAGATCACATCGAGTTCTGTGAGGAATCACCTAAACAGACCTCATTTCATCGAGCAGAATAATCTCTCTTTCCAGAGCAACCTTATGGGGACGTGCTTACATTTATCCAGCACCTTTTATGGGCCATGAACTCTGCCCAGCACTATGCCAACATTATTCCTCATCGGCATTATCACTTGAGAAAACTAAGGCTCAGAGAAGCCAACCACTTTGTCAACACCTTGGGAACACCACGGTGGTGCTGTCCATGGTGCTGCCCTCCTTGTCCATGTCCTTCCCGGCTTCATTCATTCCCTTAGTCATCCAGTCATCCACGTGGATTCATCGCACATTATCCAGGGTTCTTGCAAGTACTCAAGCTGCTCTTATCTCCTTCCAGGAATACGAATTCACCGTGCTTCCCAACGCCTACATGATTCACATGCCTCATGCCCCCAGCTTCGACATCACCAAGTTCCGGTCCAACAAGCAATACCGCGTCTGTCTCAAAACCCTGAAGGAAGAGTTTCAGCAGGACATGTCCCGCCGTTATGGCTTTGCCGCCCTCAAATATCTCACGGCCGAGAACAACAGCTAGCACCACGAAGCCACCACCAGGGAGAGATAGACATTCTGCCAGAGGGGAGAGCCACTTGCTGTTTGGGGCCCAGCCTTGGAACTCAAAATGAAGCAATGCTTTATTTTATATATATTTTTTGGTTTGTTTTTATTTGTCTCTTTGGCCCAACAAGGCTGCCTACACCACAGAGATCTGGGACAAGGATCCGTCCAGGCCCACTCTGCCCCACAGCCCAGCATTCCCAGAATGTGGAAAACTAGCTCATCCCCAAGGTCTCTTCCAGAATGGGACACAGAGGGGTGAGAGGGAGCCGTGGGGTTATCCTGTCACAAAGCCACATAACCAAGCAGGTCTGTGGAATGTTCTCGTTGCTGTTTAAGAAAAGAAAGTGAAGGTGCTGGGTATCAGCCATCCCAGGAAATAAAGGCAAAAATGTCTTTTCGTTCGTCAAACTTTTGTCCTTGTCCTGCCATCTAGCTGAGCACCCAAGATGAGGGCAAGCCCATGATTGGAACCAACCATCTAAAAAGAATAAATAAATAACACGATGGGGAGATTGTGCGTGGCGGGACCTGGAGGCGGGTTTGTTTGGTTCTTTGACCTCAATGTCACTCTTGTTTATTTGTTTCTGTTGGGGGGAGGGGGCGTTATTTGTTTGTTTTGGTATTGGGAATCCAAAATAGAAAATCTGACCTTTTAAGACTCTGACAGAAAAGTCAGCTGCCTCAGCCCATACCCTCTATCCACTGTGGCCCAGCAGGGAGGAGGCGAATTCAGCCAGTATTTGAACATGGGCCACCTTCTCCAGGATTATCACTGAGGCCCCCGTGACCTTGAACTCCCCCCACTTCAGAGTCCCTGGGCTAAGACGAACATAGGAAAACCAACTATTTTACAGCTGGTCACATTTTCTATTGGCAACGACTGATTCCTGGGGGAAGGGCTTCGAAGGGACTGGTTCGGTGCATGTGGAAAGCGAGAACCTCTCGGGCCTTCGGAAGAACTTCCATAATCTGTGCAAGCCGATGCTGAAGACCACGTGCCCATTCGGAGATGTTCTAGACGAGCACGTGGCCTCCTCTGTTCATTCCCGCTTCACTGCGGTGGGGATGAGGTCACAACCTCAGGCTCCCTTGGGACCTGCCCAGCGGGTAGGCAGGCACCTTCACTGGTTACTCAGATGGAGGAGACACTGGACTTTTTACCCATTTTCTTGAATCTTCAATATTAATGTTGTGTTTACAATGATGAGAATGAGAGTCAGTGCCCTACTCTGCAGGGCGGTTTGTATTGAGTTGCAATTTGCCCAGCGAACGCTGCATTCAATAAACGGAAGTATGGACTGTTTCTTCCTGCCCCCTCCCACTCCTGTAAGAAGCTGCCCAGACACACTCAGTGTAGGAAGCCAACTGGAGAAACAGCAACTTTCTACTTCCTGTTGCCGTTTTATCTCTCTCATCATCGGAACCAAAACCTTTTCCTCCTTGCCTGGGGTTAGATTACAATCTAACCTCTAATACAGCACTGCACACTTCCCACCTGGTTTCTGTCTGAACACAGATGTTTTAGATAGCAGATGGGGGCAGCAGGGTAAGTCATAGGCATCAGTAGAAAAGTGATCCCCCACCCCTTTGACCTGGTGGTCCTAGGACACCCCACAGCAATCTGATTGCGGAGACCCCGGGTGTGTTATACGATCAGATGGATATTTCATTCGGATTTATTTATTTTTTAATTAGGAAAACAACTCTTAGGGTTAATCCTGAAACCAATGTAAATAGGTTTATGTGTGTGCACATATATATCACCCACATATATTACAAAGTTAGTCTATGAATATAGTAAAAAGTGAAACATTCCAAAAGTGCTCAAATGACATGGTCAACCCCCTTTTCTTCTCTGTTCAAGTGACATCATACCTGTAGCTCGGTATTGGCCATCGTAGGAGTAGCTATGCCACCAGTTAGGGTACCACCACCCGAGAGCTGGTTGTTAAACATCTACCAGCACACCAGTGCCTTCTCTTCACTGTGTATACACATATGGGCAC
This sequence comes from Antrozous pallidus, assembly GCA_027563665.1. Taxonomy (NCBI): domain Eukaryota; kingdom Metazoa; phylum Chordata; class Mammalia; order Chiroptera; family Vespertilionidae; genus Antrozous; species Antrozous pallidus. The sequence goes on along the minus strand of CM050513.1, from coordinate 109,512,004 downwards.
TCAGACATTCTCCCCCTTCTAGAGATGGCCACTGTTAACACATGTATTGATACAGCTTTTGAATTCATTACTACCAGCTACTTGAGCTAAGTAGGACTGGTTCCTCAATGTTAAAAATCTATATTTAATTCCTTAAAGCGTTTTGTTTTTTACATTTTTTTCCATGTTACCTGAATCGTACCCAGCCACCTCGCTCTCACTGGCAGTCCTGTGGGTCTTGTAGTGACCATATTATTCATCATCCAAACTGGGTCACCTCCGAGGAAGAGGGAAGGTGCTAATTGCTTTGAGACAATAGGTACAAATTGAAGAATGGTGTAGCTTCCTGGACACCGAGCTTATAAATGCCAGAACCTGACACTACACACCAACAGGAGAAAATTCCGTTTCCCCAAAGACAGGTGCCTGACACATGGAGGTTGATCTCACTTAAGGCTGGAGCTCGGATGTTGGCTGATGTCCAGGCTCCATGTGGAGGCCGAGGTCTGCACAGCCAGCCGCGTGAATTCCCAGAACGTGCATTGGGAACAGGAGTTCACGGCCAGCTCATATGGGGAGCTGCAGCCATTTGGACAGAGGCAATGGCTGTGGGTGTCGATTCCTTCCTATCAGTTCCCTAGGGGAGCACAAGGGTATACACAGGTCACACTGCTGTTTTCCATTGGTGTGTGTTTAAATAGTCAGCTCTCTGTAATATTCAAATCTCAGAGAGCTAAGATTTATTGAGTAACACCACTGTGCAGAAGGACCTTTTGCATGCATTCGCTCACTGAGTCATTGTGTAGCCCAACAACAAAGTGGATATTGCTGTTTATAGATGAGGAAACTGAGCGAGTTCTGGAAAATTAAGTAACTTCCCCAAATTCACATGGTCCAGGACCAGAATTTAAATGTAGGCTTATTTGTTTGAATCCAAAGCCACAAAGCAAGCAACGTTCCTCCCTTCTCCACAAAGAAAGAAACTGGTTAAATAGCGGCAGACAGAAGAATAGGGAGGTTGTTAGATTTCTAAACTTTTTCCTTCAATATTCGTCTAATAGCACACACAGTCTAGACACCAACCTCTCCTGTTTGTTCCAGATCTTGCTATGCTCCTGGACCTTCTGAAAATTCATTTGAATTAGAACCGGGCAACCTCTAATCCTATTTCGGCAGCGAGGTTGACTCCAGGGGGCAGTAATTGATTCCCTGAAGGCTCCGGGTCACTTCCCAGATGACAGGGCCCAGGTAGAGACACTGTTTTCAGCTCCCCCTTGGACCTCAACTCCACTTCTGCCTCCAGGGATCTCTGAGTGTGTAGGGCCGGTTCACAGAGCACATATGTGCTGAGCGGACTAATGGCTTCTTTGTGCCCCATCATGAAAGGACAGACCCTACTCTAATTCTGTTCCTTTCAAAGACTCCACTGTCTGAGAGAAGGCTGCATTTGTGATCACCAGGCCACTAGAGAGCTCTGTCAGTGGGAGAAACCACTCTAATGTGGCGTCCACACGCCATTGGTGGAGTTAATAAGAGCCACCATTTAGTGAACCAAGACTTCAAGGTAGTTGGCACTCGTGTCCTCACCACAACATTCTAAAATAAAGAAGCTATTGTTATTACTATTATTATTATTACTAGAAGCCTGGTGCAAGAAATTCATGCATCGGGGGGAGGGAGTGTCCCTCAGCCCAGCCTGCATCCTCTCCAATCTGGGACCCCTCGAGGGATATCCGACTGCCCGTTTAGGCCCGATCCTACTGGAATCGGGCCTAAATGGGCAGTCGGACATCCTTTTCACAATCCAGGACTGCTGGCTCCGAACTGCTCACCTGCCTGCCTCCCTGATTGCCCCTAACTGCTTCTGCCTGCCAGCCTGATCACCCCCTAACCACTACCCTGCCAGCCTAATTGATGTCTAACTGCTCCCCTGCCATCCTGTTTGCCCCCAACTTCCCTCCTCTGCCAGCCTGGTCACCCCTAACTGCCCTCCCCTGCAGGCTTGATCGCCCACAACTGCCCTGCCTTGCAGGCCTGGTTCCTCCTAACTGCGCTCCCCTGCTAGCCTGATTGCCCACAACTGCTCTCCTTTGCAGGCCTGAAACCTCCCACTGTCCTCCCCTGCTGGCCATCTTGTGGTGGCCATCTTATGTCCACATGGGGGCAGGATCTTTGACCACATGGGGGCAGTCATCTTGTGTGTTGGACTGATGGTCAATGTGCATATTACTCTTTTATGAGATAGGATAGAGGCCTGGTACATGGGTGGGGGCCAGCTGGTTTGCACTGAAGGGTGTCCCAGATTAGGGTGGGGGTTCCCTTGGGGTGTGGGGCGGCCTGGGTAAAGGGCCCATGGTGGTTTGCAGGCTAGCCACACACCCCCAGAGACTCAGGTGGAGGCTCTGGGATCTGGGATTAATTTATATTCTACAATTTAAACTTTGTAGCCTAGAGTGGAGCCAAGCCTTCTGCTGGTTCCATGGCTGCAATATAATTGAAACATTGTAGCCTGAAGTGGAGGCCTAGGCTGGCCAGAGCTGCAGAAGCTTGGCTTCCTCCATCACCCAGGCAACCCTAACCTCCTCTTCTCTCCAGCTCCGTGGCTGCCACCATTTCTGTTGGGATATATCTTCTATAATTGAAACTTTGTAGCAGTGAGTGGAGGCCTAGGTGGGCAATGGCAGGTGGAAAGCTTGGCTTCCTCTGATGCTGAGGAAACCCAAGCCTCCCTTCTGCTCTCAGTGGCTGCAGCCATCTTGGTTGGGGTGTATTTGCATAATTTACTCCTGATTGGCTGGTGGGTATGGCTGTGGGTGTGGCTTGATCAGAGGTACAGTCAATTTGCATATTACTCTTTTATTCAATATTATTATTATTATTATCTATTATTATTATTAAGTGAATGGAACCAGCCCTCAGAGGCATTATGTGACTCACCCAAAATCACACAGGTTGTCCATGAAGGTGTCAGAATTTGAACCAAAATCTGGCTGACTTCAAAAACCTCTATCTTTCCACTCTATGCTGTTGTCTCCTCAGATGATACCAAAATCATCTTGACTACTGGGCTTGTGCAGTCAGATCTTCATGTAGGTCATGGTTATACCTTTTTTCCCCTCCTTGCTTTTTTAATCAGGTTAATTTCCCAATATAATGCCATTGAAGTTTATGAAATGTCGGTTATATGCATTCTAAGAAGTTTCAGACCCATGGAATCTAATGTCCGAGGGCCCCCATGGTCCTTGTCTTCGTCCATTTAACATAAACGTTCTTAGTATGTGCCCTCAAATGTCAAGGGATGGTTGGTGACAACTGAAAAGGAGATCCTGGGGGCACCACAAAAATGTAGGGTTTCTCATTATGAATTTGGATGGAGTTGGTCATTGGTCTGTTCCCATACATACAGATAGTCTTGAGACACAACATCTTCTGGAATGAAGTTCTGGGAAGTGCTCCCAAGGCATGGTACCAAGACCATCTGATCAGTGAGGCTGGGATGATGTCAGAGCAAAACTCTTCATGGGATTCCAGGTAAGTTGTGCTGTTGTGCTTCCGAAGGAAGAAAGGAAGAGTGGTATCGGAACAGTTTCCTTACAGTCATCATTATTTCTTTCTGGGTGCCACAAATATTTATTGCACAGCTGCTCTGCAAAGGGTACTGTAAAGACCACAGTGAGCCAGGCTCCATAGGCTCCCACGTGATGGACCATTATCTGGACGGCTGAAAAGTGAAGAGGTAATGCTGAAGTAGGTTTCGCCTTATTGCATTTATGCAAACAATTTTAGTTTATTGCTAAAGTTATAGTTTCAGACAGAGAAGTCACAAACTGCACCAATCACTTATATGCCCATCATTCAGATTCACCAGTTAATATTTAGTCACTTATGCATCATATCTCTCTGTCTACAGTATTTTTTCTAAAGCATTTGAGCGTGAATTATAGGTGCATTGAATTCCATTCCCCTTTTAAATTTGAATGTGTTTTTTTTTAAATAGGGACATTATCTTATAGAACTACAATTCAAGGGTCCAATGCAAGAAAGTTAATGTTGATACGAGACTATAGTCTAACACACAGTCTACTTTCAAAGTTTGCCAAATGTTCTAATAACGTCATCATAGCAGGAATGACCTCCATCTCATTCCAGGGTCCAATCCAGGTTCAAATATTGTGTTTAGTCGTCTGTAGTCTCTAATCAGGAACAATGCCTTGGTCTTTCTTTACACTTTCTGACGGGGACATTTGGAGAGTATGGACAGTTGTTTTGCTAGTTTAGTGTTCTGACTGAGAAATGGGTTACATAAGCAGGCCAAATCATGGACTAGGTAATATGTGTATGTAAGCTTTTGAATGGATTATATGATACAATACATTATAAACTTTGATGACAGATAGTGTTAAGGACCCAGAAGGTTCCCCATCCATGTGCATGCAATGCATTGGTGAGCTAATCCCACAGGTGGGCCCTAGGGCAGTACCTGGTATCATAGGACAGACACATCACCAGCCCCATGTGGTTGCCTTATCACCATAAAACGAAAGGCATCATTTTCTATCTGCTTAAATGTCTTATAACTACTTTTAAGATGTATTCATTTACTGAAATGCTTTTTTTATTAGGATGGATGTAGCTTATTTATAGATATACTAGTGGCCCAGTGCATGAAATTCATGCATGGGGCAGGGTAGTGGAGGGGGGCAGGGGTGTCCCTTAGCCTGGTCTGCATCCTCTCTAATCTGGGACCCCTGTGGGATCAAGCCTAAACTGGCAGTCGGACAACCCCCTCACAATCCGAGACTACTGGCTCCCAACTGCTCACCTGCCTCCCTGCTTGATCTCCCCTAACCACTCTGCTTGCTGGCTTGCTTGCACCCAACTGCACCCCCCTGCGAGCCTGATCACCCCCAACTGCCCTACCCTCCTGGCCTGATCACCTGTAACTGCCTCTGCCTCAGCCCTGCCACCATGGCTTTGTCCGGAAGGACATCTGGAACATCTCAAGGTCTAATTAGCATATTACCTTTTTATTAATATAGATGCCTTTTCAGTGTTTTTAGTTTCCCAGATGTAAAAGAGAAAACAACAATACAAAGTCTTACCTTCTCTCTGACTTCCTTACGGATGGACCCACATTAGCTAGTTCATTAGTGTGCCCCCCGCCCCCCAGATTATTTAACACGTGGGTAGAACTGGCTACAGAGCACTCTACCTCTGTTGGGGGTGGATGGAAAATTACTAGGAGGACACATCAAGGGTAAGGGGATCCTTGCGAACCTGATTTAAGTGCTCAACCTGATTCTTGCCAAACCAGCAATGGAGAGGCCTGCCCCTGCCCCCTGGTTTCCTCAGGAATGGGTTAGAGACTCCATCCTGTGGGCTTCTCAGAGCCTTTAACTTCAGGATTAAATATCGCTTCTGAACTTAGTAGAACTCTCCCTCTGGCCTGAACAAGACTCTTCTCTCTGGAGCTCAGTGGCTATGTCTATGACAGGAGACTGTTGATCTTCTGTGATTCATTTTGGTTTTGATTTGGTAACAGAGTTAGAAAGCACTCGAGTAGTATTGGCTATGCATCAGTGACAGTGTTAATTAAGCATTTCACATCTAGTAAGTTAATTAAGTAGTAAATATTACCGGAGCCATTTACAAAGGAGAAAATTGAGGCCCAGAGAGGTTAAGTAATTTGCATAACGTCACACAGTCAGTACCAGTACAAGATTAAACCCAGGCAATTTGGCCCCAGAGTTCACCTTCTTAACCACTATGCTCTCCTGCTTCCCAGATGCGGAGAGGAAATGGCATGCTTTATAACAGGCCCTTCACTGTGCGCCTCATGTCCTTAGAGGTTATGTCAGTTTCCCAGTGGAGTGTGACAAATTGCGGGTCAGGAATGCAGGTGTGAGTTGGCTGGGAACCCTGACCAGGGGCTCGGCAGCTGCCATCAAGGCCCAGCCAGGCTGTGGTTCTGACCTGGAGCCCAGGATCCTCCGCCAAGGTAACTGTTGGGAGAACTGAGACCCGTGCGCATGCAGAACCGAGAGCCTGACTTTCTTGGTGGCTATAGGCACAGAGCCATTCTCAGCTCCTAGAGGACTCCACCATTCCCTCTCCACAGCAGGGGATTCACTTCCTCAAAGCCAGCAGGGGAGCCCCTTCCTCCATCTGCTAAGACAGTCTTACTTGAGGTGACACGGTCATTAGGCGACCTCCCATCTTATTTGCTCCATTCAAGAGGCGCAGATGATACAGGACATTCACACCACCGGGGCAGGCACCTTCCACCACCTCAGCATTCTGCCTGCCACACGCCACGTGATCACCCCTCTCTCCAGGCTGGACTGGGCGCTGCCTCAGAGAAGGGGCAGCTGCCGTGTCCCATCCCCAGCAGCTTGTCCAGCCCAAAGGGTCACTCAGGCATGCTCATTGTGTCTTACAAGACATCTCAGAGACTAGGCTGCTCTTATCTGGGGTGATGCCAGGCCTGGGCGATGCCAGGCATGGTCCTGATGTGATTGGGACCACCATTTCATTGAGAAACATGGGCATTTCTGAAAGGAGAAACCTCTCCATCTCAAGGCACGTCTTTACTGCCAGCTCTCCCTCCACCATCTTTTCTCTGGTTCCCTTGCATTCACTCTCTCCTCAGCATGAGACAGGCATGTTCTTCTCCTTTAACTAAATGCTGCCAGCATTCAGAGAGAACCTTTTGTGTGTGCTGGCTGCGGCCCACAGGCATCGAGAAGGTCAGAGAGGAAGCTCGGGGTTCAGTGTGGAAGGTGAACACAGAAACTGCTAGAGTCTGGTACCAGAATGGAGCAGTGCTGGCCCCGGGGACACGTTCCCCTCCTGTGATTGGCTGAATGGGACCATTTCTGTGATGTGACCTGAGGGTGATCCTTTGGAAACTGCTTTTCTTTAGGAAGAAACTGCATCCCCAGCACCTAGCACTGTGCCTGGCACACAGTAGATGCTCGATAAACATAAGGTGTCCCAAAAAATGTATACACATACATTTTTGACAGCTCCATTGATGTTTCTTTTCAGATTTAGTCCATTGGAATTAATAATTATTCAAAGTGTGTATATATATGGGACACCCTTTATTTATTGCCTGGAGAGCAAGCTATAGCAGCCAAGAGCTCAGACTCAAAAAGGTCCTCATTTGGCATCCAGGGTGGGCCACTTCCCAGCAAGTTATTACATCCTTTTGAGCCTCTGTTTGCTCGTCTGTCCAGTGACAACCTGAAGGACAGCTACCTAAGAAGGGTTAAGAAATTTACGTGAGAGAGACGGCCCAGGGACAAAGGAAATGCACATCCTTTAAAGATGTTTCCTCCACAAATCCTCTAGAAAAGGGGCAAAGGAAGGTCAAGGGGTGGGGATGAGAGGGAGAAGGGAACCTGGGCAATGAGAGACTGGGGTGTGAGGGGCAAGACACAAGGACACTGGGTACTATGAGATACACAGAGGAGGAAAAACCAAGGGCCAGCGCATGTGCTCCTGTAGGTGTAATCACAGTCCTCCTACGTATTTGGGTCATCACAGGAGGAATGCACAAGGCCAAAAGTGGTAAAGAATTATAAATTTACTAGAGGCCCGGTGCACAAATTTGTGCACCAGTGGGGTCCCTCTGACTGGCCTGCAGGGATGGGGCTAAAACCAGCTCTCTGACATCCCTCAAGGGGTCCTGGATTGTGAGAGGGCACAGGCTAGGCCAAGGGACCCCACCGGTGCACCATCAGGGCCAGCGAGGGATGCGGGAAGTTAGCCAGCCAGGGAGGGACTGCAGGAGAGCTCCAGGGTGTGTCTGACCTGTCTCACTCAGTCCCAATCAGTCAGACCCCAGCAATAAGCTAGCTTCCTGGTCAGAGCATCTGCACCCTGGTGGTCAGTGCATATCATAGCAACTGGTTGACTGTCTGCCCCCTGGTGGTCAGTGCATGTCATAGCGAGTGGTTGAACAGCCTTAGCATATCATTAGCATATTACACTTTGATTGGTTGAATGGACCACTGGACAACTGGACATAGCACATTAGGCTGTTATTATATAGGGTTAGGTCACTTGGAAAACCAGATGGGCTGAGCCCCAAAATTTCACCAGCCCCCAGGGACGGGCAGTCAGAGATTTTAAAGGGCTTTTTCTGTGCAGAAAATTCTCTGAGCAGGTCCGGATCCTGGGAATGTCTGGAGGGGAAGAATAATGGTCATAGCAAGTGGAATGTGGTCTAAGGGAAAGGTAATGTCCATTGTGAAATGGGCTAAAGGTCAGTTCCCAAGGGAGAGAGTATCCATTCAGTTATTTGATCAGATCTAACACTACTGTGCCATCACTGTCCATTTCTCATCTACGTCGTCCTGCAGGCCTCACAGGGCAGCCCTGTGATATAGGTAGGTGTCCACGCTTATTCTGATTTTACAGGTGAGGGTGGAGTGGAAGCTTACAGTAGCCAACTCATCACTGTGCTCCTCCCTGGTCAGGAGAGGAAGCGGTCAGAGCTGGAGCTCGGGCCCCACTCCCGACTCCCAGTGCTGTGCTCTCAGCAGCTGGGAGCCGTCAGCAGGAGAACATGGCTAGACCGAGTGCGGGGTCCAAGCAGTTCATCAAAACACACACAGGAGCTGTCAGTGTCTGCAGGGGTTCATGAAGGGGAAAATAAAAGGCTCTGGTTGGCTGGAGGTGAGTAAATAGAGGAAGCAAAGGTTGGCTAGCTCACAATAAATCATCCAGGGATTGTCTTCAAGATTCCTGGTTGACCGAACAATAAACTGGGCAGGCAGAGGGCAGACAGCAAAGGAGGCTTTCAGATTGCTGGAGGGAGGAGGGATCGAGTGGGTGTTAAGCAGCCGCTGGGCCCAAGGTCCTGTGCTGGATGAGTGACCTGTGTTATCTGTTTACCCCTCAGCCAGCCCTGCGAGGTGGATGCTTTGGTCCTCATCTCTGGGCAAAGGGAGGAAGGTCAAAGAGGGGAAACCAAAGGCCCGCAGTCCTGCGGCAGCTAAGAGGTCCGCCAGGTTCCAAAATTACACCTTTCCATGAACACATGCCCCAGGGGCCAGAGGGATTTCACCTGGGACCTCTCAGGAGCGAATGAAAGAGGAGAGTCTCAGGGGCATGTTTTAAAATGCAGGTGTTATTATTCCGGGAGGATGAGGCCGACGGAGCAGGAGGTGATGGTCACTGGGAAGACAATGTGTGACAGTTCTGAAAGAAGATGGCACCCCACCAAGGAGAGCCAAGTGGGGAAGCACCAGGAGGGTCGAGAGTCAGAGGAAGGGGGGATGTGGGCCTTTGTTGTAGTTCCCAGGGAAGGCTCGCTTGAGTCGGGGTGAGCAGGCTACAATAATTGGAGTAAGCTAACTGCAGTAATCTCAGAGGGCTCTGGGGTCCAGCTGTCTCCAGTTGGCTGGTACCTGGCCCTGGGATATTGGAGCGGGGTGTGGCCCAGAGGGTAGGATCTCCATGCAGGAGGTGGTGTCAGGCGAGAGCTTGAGAGCTTGGATCGGTGAATTTGCATGTGGAAGGCTAGTCCCTGGGAGGAGCAGTTACTGCAGAGTCTACAAACCCCCAGGTGTCAGAAACGCAGGGTTCTTACAGAAGAGCAACATTCACCCAGTGCAAACAGATGGCATCACAAACCTTCCGGGGAGGCTGATGAGGTGCACCTGGGGCTTCTCCATGTTCTGGAGCCAGAGTGGATCTCCACTCATCACATCAGGAGAAGCCTCTCCATGGTTTTACCATGGTTTGGCGAAGTCAGGATGGGCGTTGTTTTAAGCACCCTGACAGCAAGTAATTGCAGGTCAAAGGACCCAAGTAGGTAAACTAATCCGTATTAAATGAGATTAATCAGAATAAACTCTGTTATTTCCCTATTAAGAATGTCAAGACATTGTGTAAAGTGTGTGTCTGTGTGTGTGTTTGTGTGTCTGTGTATATGTGTTTGGGTCTGTGATGTGTGTGTGTGTCTGTTTTGTGTGCATGTGTATGTCTGCATGTGTGTCTCTGTGTGTCTGGGTCTATGTATGTCTGTGTGTATGTCTGTTTTGTGTGCATGTGTGTGTCTGTGTGTGTGTCTGTGTGGGCACTGCAAACCAGGCTCACAGAGAAACAAAGGCGTTTGAGGTGACCAGGAAAGTATGGTGTGGCAAGGGACTAAAAAACTGATTTTCCAACTTTATTTTTTGCCCTTTGGATAAAAATAGAAATTGGATCTGCTCATCTATTACTTATTCTTAACGTTATTTGTCAGTGCGATTAAGTGTGCGGAATGGAAATAGGAATCAGATAAACCCTTCAGCATTTCTTAGGATAAAGATACAATTTCTTATCACAGTTTAGAGGGTGTGCAGGCTCTCTCTTCTACCTCCGTTTCTAACCTCATCTCACACCACACTCCACCCCACCGCCTACCATGCCCTTGGCTTCTTCATCCAGCTACCTGTCAGTCATTCTTCACTTCTCTTCTCTAGCATCAATCCTTCAAGAGAGTGCTCACTGGCCTCTCTGCCCAAAACACGTGTCTCCCCCATCCCCCATGCTCTCATAGCACCAAGTACTTCTGCTGTGTAACTGCTGTCACAGTTGAACTTCACATCGTTTATGCAATGACTTGTTCAATGGCTACCTCCCTGATAAGGCTGTGGGCTCTGGAGATAGGTAACTGAAATGGTTTTTATTCGTGGAGTAGGCCCTAAGTAGGTATTTATTAGATGAATACATAAATGAATGAACATGGCCTCTCTTCTCTTACCCATCTCTGTAGTAAACTATCTTTTCAATGAACACCACCTCCTAATCTGTTGACCTCATCATCCCCAACTCAGCAAGTCACTTCCCTCCCTGAGCCTTCCTTTCTTCATGTGTGCGATGGAGGAATTGGTTGGGACCATTGATTTCTAAAGCTTTTCTGGTTTCTGTGCTGTTGTGGGCTGTTTAAAGGCTTTCTGTGTTTTTTCCCCGTGGCAAGGAGAAAGGGGGTTCTTTGAGATATGGGATGGCAGAGAGGAGAGAGGGTACTTGTAATGTTGAAGGATGATCAGAGAAGTCCTCATTGGTAAGTTAGAGACTTGAAGAAAGGAAGAGTGTGAGACATGTGGATATCTGAGAAAGAGCAGTCCAGGTAGAAGAAAAAAAGGACAGCTGATGCAAAGACCCTGAAGCAGGCTAGATTAAGATTAGCAAGAAGGCAAGGATAGCTAGAGCCAAGTGGGCTGGCAAAGAATGATAAACAATGAGGACCAAGAAGTAAGGCTTGGTAGACCGTTGTAGGACCCTTTTACTCAGAGTGGGATGAGAAAATATTGGAGGGCTTTGAGCAGAGAAGTGGCATGGACTTAGGACCTAATTGGCTTCTAATGACAGTGAAAAGATGAGCTATTGTAAATTATGTTTATATTTCCAATGTGTGTAAATTCTCTGGAGTTCCATTTCACAAATTCATGTCATGCCATAAAGATTCTGCAATTACTGAAGAAAACAAATGAATACAAATATATGCCTTAAACAAATAAGATACCCTTAGAATTCCAAGGGTATCCCTCAGTCTCTTTCCAATGGCCTCTGTGCATCTACAACATGGACCAGCTGGGAGTGAACCTAGAACTTGAATTTTGTCTCTGAAAGGTATTAACTGTGAGAAATTCCCAGAACCTGGTCTGCAAAATGAGCCCAGAAAAATATGTTTGTTACACATCAGGCCAGTGGGAGGGTTGCATGAAAATGCACCTGTATTATCCTAAGCATAGTACTTGGTGTATCCTTGGTGCTCAGTAGGTGCTAGTTTTCATTTGTCTTCTTCCTTTTCGATCAATAATTAATATGGAAATGGGAGGCTGGGATTTGGGGCACATTGAGATCATGATAATTACCACACATTTGGACAGAACTTATTTACATTTCCAAGCACCATCCAAACAATTTTATGAGCTGCCAGAAGAGAGAAGACTGCCCTCATTTTCTAGATGGAAAGAATAAAGCTGGAGTGGCTTGTACGGCAGCAAAGCTGGGGGATTGAGTTTCAGCTTCTCTTGCCCATTTCTCTCTGTGTTCTTCCCAACTAGTACTTTTCTCCAGAGTTTGGCTTCAGCTTCTTTTAACAGTCAGCCAATTACAAAGAACACCAGATCTGTGAATGGTTTAAGTAACAAAGGAAGGCCCCATTGGTGCTACCCACACCAGGCCTAAGAATCTCTTCTGATGTCCTAGGGTGTGTAAAAGCCACATATGAAAGATCCAAGGGGGCACCGAGATTAATTTTGCTGGAAAAATTTCAGCTGATAAGTTCTTGGTTTGCCTTCCACACAGTTCCTCTGCTCAGCAGGTAGAGGAAGCAGTAAGAACTACCCTTCTGGACTTGACTTAGATCAGTAACAAGCAATGAACTGCTTGTCCGAACTGCTTGTCTGAAAATGATGGCAGAGAAAGAAGCAGGTCATGCAGACTCAGGAGGGGGTGAAGGGAGGAACCCCCACCCAACCTCCTGAACTCCAAACTTTAATAATGCAGATGTCAAATATGAGGCAAAAAAATCGACGTGATTCCAGGAACCAACTCATCAAAAAAGCAAAACAACTAAGACAGAAGATCCCTAAAAATGAAATTTGACAATGTAATTAAAAATATTCTTAGCCAGAGAGGAAAGAATGAGAGAGACCTTAAGAAGTTAATGTGGCTGCTCAGGTAGGGTCCGCCTTAGGGACCGTTCTTTTGGGTACAAGTAGCAAGTTCATTTTAAATTGACTTTAATCAAGTAAAGAGGGATGTAATAAAAGGATCCTGAGACCAATCACAAAATCCCAGAGCAGATCAGCCTCTTTAGTGGTTGTGAATCTCAATACACTCAGAAAAAAAAAAATACAGCATCAACTGGTATCTGGTTTTTATCTTCCCATTTTCCCAGATTGGAGGGATATAAAAACGTGGGTCCTTGGGGGACATTCTGGCCATCTTGTCCATGGGGGTTCCAGTCTTTGGCCGGAAGTCCTCAGTTTCCACCATTTGTCCTATTGTCCCATCTGTGCTCCAGGTCTGAACACTGCTCCTTTCTTGCTGTGTCAGATCTGATTCAATGGGGCTGCACACAGCACTTAAAACAGCAATGGCTTGATGAAGACAGGCATCTATTTTCCTCTCACATAAAAAGATCCAGCCACTTGTGCATGGTGGCCACCTAACACTTGGCATTCTTTTATGAAAGAAGAAGGAAAGAATGGAAATTGAGGTACACCAAGCAGTCTGTTGTCCCTGCCATCCTCCAGACATGGGACTGTGGTGAAGGTGGAAGCAGGTCCTTTCTCAGGGTCCAGAGGCAGCCCTCCCTCCATGGTTCAGCCCCACTCGGACTCTGCTGATGGTTGTAGGAGCTGCTGTGCTCCCAGGCCATTCCAGTCTCTACTCTACCTGATCTGCTGCCTCTCAACACCCCCCCTCCACCTTCTTAGAGGGCTCCTCTTCCCCAGGGCACTCTCTGGTACAGGTTGTGCTATTCTTCTATCAGTTTAGGGCTTTGACAAAAACATTAAGATAACAAAAATCACTTGAACTTAGTTACTTTATGATGTGATGATAAATTTCTAAAGGCTTTATATATTTGATGAAATTGTCATAGTAGGCCTACGAGGTAAACAGCATTGTCCTTCCTTCACCAATGGGACAAGAGGGCCTCACAGCAGGAAGTGACAAGATCCTCCTAAGCCAGCTGACCCGGCGTGGCGATGCTAGCTGTGACCCACAGCCCTGCATGCTCCTCTGCTTGTCTGTAAACAGAGTTTGCTTTCTGCCCTGACGCATAGCGAATCCAGGGGACACCAGTGATCTGGCTGCCACCTCCTAATACGAACAGCGAGGAGCAGGGAGCATAAATTGAAATTCAAAGACCTACCCTGCCGTGACCTTCTAGGCCTACGAAGCCATCAGGAGCTTGTTTCCTTGGTTCACTGTCTCTGCTTTGCTCGACACATCTGTCTGTTTTCCTCTTACCAAGCCACTGAACGGTTCAATTATGCTCCCACCACAACTCCTGAGATTCTCATCTCTCCACTCCGATGGCCAGCCTAGACCAGTGATCCGCAAACTATGGCTCACGAGCAACATGTGGCTCTTTGGCCCCTTGAGTGTGGCTCTTCCACAAAATACCATGGCCTGGGCTAGACTATTTTGAAGAAGTGGCGTTAGAAGAAGTTTAAGTTTAAAAAATTTGGCTCTCAAAAGAAATGTCAATCATTGTACTGTTGATATTTGGCTCTGTTGACTAATGAGTTTACTGACTACTGGCCTAGACCAACTCCCCGTCAGCCTCAGCCCTATGTCCCAGGTTCTGTCCCTTGTCCCCTCAGCCATAGTCAAGAAGGATGGTGACCCTGCACAAACCCTGAATCTCAGAGACCTAAGACCGTGACCATGAAAAGGCTCTCCTTGCCTCTGTTTTTAAAATAGAAGCATATGTACAAAATACAGAAGATGGGAATCATAGCCAAACAACAAAGGACTGAACCCAAAAGTACGTGGCCTGGAAGAGCCGAGGCTGGCAGTGCTATACATAATAGAACAAACGAAACAAAGAGAGGCACAGACTCACTTCTTTGGGCAGAAATTAGAATGTTAGCACATGAAAGAGAAAAGTAAATGACTCAATTCCCACTCGCTGCCAGGGGGAATAATTCCCGACAAGCAATGGTAGAAAAGCTATCTTTAAGGGGACACTTCCGGGAAGAAAAATGAGAATGATAATAGAGCATTTAATATGCTTTAAGTGAATTTAAATGTTCAGAAGCAGAATAATTACATCTCAGGGCACAGAATGTACTAATAAAACGTGTCTACACTGACAGCATCGGCATCTCTGCTCTTTTAACAAATGACAGAGAAGGAAGGTTCGGCTGGAAGATTGCGAGAAGGTAGATATTGTTCTGTTTTACCATCAAGGTTCTGGAAATATATATTAAAGAGCTTGAAATTAGAGCAAGAAAAGACCTGGGGGAATTACCATTAAAAATGACATGCAAATATTTATAACTTAAAAAGATCATTGGTAGGAGTTAGCAAAGGTTTATTTGATTGATTCATGTGTTCATTCATCCAGAATCTTATTGGGTATGTTTTAGATGCCAGACACAGAGGTTAGAACCATGTATAATAAGACTGAGCTTTACCATCAAACTGGTAGTATTCAGAAAAATTAACAAAAATACAGAGCAAACTAACCTCACCTTCTCTTTCGGTACTTTGCCAGGCTGGTAGAACAGCTTCCTCTTCAAAAATCACAGACCTGATATATGACGATCCTTGAGGCCAGGTGTGTTCCACTCATTGAGCTATCTCCCCGCAGAAGGATCTGACAGGGGTGAGGAAGAAGTATGTCTTTCTTCATACGCTCCACAAAGACCACCTGGGCAGCCCAGACTCCAGGGAACAGTATCTATCTTGCTGCCCAAGCTAGAACAGTTGGCTCTAAAATATTCCATCTGGTAGGTGGAGTAGGGTACCCAGGGCGCAGGAGTGAACACAGGAAACCATCAGATGGAGTCATGGGTAAAAAATCAATGACAAGCCCCGGCCAAGTGGCTCCATAGGTTGGAGCATCATCCTGTACACGAGAAAGGTTACGGGTTTGATTCCTGGGCAGGGCACATACCTAGGTTATATGTTTGATCCTGGTTGTGGCACGTGTGGGAGACAATTGATTGACATTTTCCTCTCATAGCCCTCTCTCTCTCTCTCTCTCTCTCTCTCTCTCTCTCTCTCTCTCAAATCAATGAACATATCCTTGGGTTAGGATTAAATTTTTTTAAAAAATCAATGATGAGGTTCTAATCTTGGGGAAAACAGAAATGGTAAGAATGAGGACTGATGTTAACTTAGTCAAAAGTCTGTGATCAGGGTAGTTCCCTGTCTAGGGATGGGGCTTTCTGAAGAGATAGAAACCTAGTCAGAATTTGCAGTATAGTAGTCTATTCCTCAGTATCTGCAGACCACTTCATGGGCATTTAGTGCACACAAAGCATCAGTTTTAGGTTATCTCTCTCCAGCTTGACAGTGAAGAATTTAAGACTGTCCTAGCCTCACAATCAGTATATTTCCTTACTATTTACTCCTGCCAAATAGGGATATTTTAATTAATAATTGTAAGGATATCTAGATAATTCTGGATCCTCAAATAAAACATTGACTCACAAGGAATAGATTCATCACTGAAGATTGCTTTCCATGTCCCAGTAGACAGAAGCACTTCATATGCAAAGCATAGCTTTCAAAAAAACTCTTTCCACTTGAAAGATGAACACCCATTCATTCTTTGGTTGAATGCTTCTGTGGAAAATGTTTCCACATGGTTTGTGGCAGCCCTTGAATGTTATTTTTGAAGCATCATCAATAACATATCATCAGTTTCTTTCTCTGACAATGACAATTTTTAGACACACTAGAAGCCCAGGGCATGAAATTTGTGCATGGATAAGGTCCCTAGTGGCTGCTGACTGCTGGATGGGCCTTCCTTCATTCTATGCTGCCCCCTGGTGGTCAGTGTTCGTCATAGTATGCAATCAAACTTCTGGTCAAACTCTCAAGTGGATACTTTACATATTAGGCTTATATATATATATATATATATATATATATATATATATATATATATATATATATATATAGATGATTGAAGAATTTCTTCCCAGTATGGTCAAGAAATTCTGAGATCTTGTCCTGAACATTAAAAATGATCATTCTTGAGCTCTGAATGACAAATTCCATTTAATTCAAGAGGCTGACTCCAATTTTGAAATATATCCAGCTATTCTAAGTAGCTACTAGTAAAGTAATCAAACCACACAAAAAAAAATGTTTATCCCACTTTCAAAAAATGTGTTTTTTTAATCAATCACTCTATGTCAGTATAAAAAATAGAGGTTTGTTGTTATTGTTGTTGTTGTTATTGTTAATTCTCAGCTGAGGATATTTTTCCATTGATTTTTAGAGTGGAAGGGAGAGGAACAGAGAGAAACATCCATGTGAGAGAAGCACATTGATTGGTTGCCGCCTGAACAAAACCCAACCAGGGCAAGGGAACTTACAACCCAGGTACGTGCTTCTGACTGGAATCGAACCCGGGACTCTTCAGTCTGCAAGCTGATGCTCTACCCACTGAGCAAAACCAGCTAGGGCAAAAAAAATAGAATTTTGTATTCACTTACCACTTCTCAGCACATCACACTGAAAAGATGTACATATACTAGCTATGATCCCATCATAGTCAACATTTCTACAGTTTCTTTCAACCTGTGATCAAGAGGAGGTACATTGTTGGCTACTGGTTAGTGTCTGGGAATAAAATGGTTGAGAAAGTCTGTGTGACTGTTGGGATGGGTCCCAGGGCCATTGTATATTCCTCCTTATGGCTCACAAATCATTTCAGTTTAAATGAAAAGAGAGTCTTCTTATGGCACAACCTTTCAATGATAAAATCTATTGAACGCTTCTGTGTCCTACATGCATTACACACATCCAAGGAACCAATTCACACTTTGCACAGCAGTGGTCTGCAAAATATAGGCTGGGAATTCATACCTAGTAATTTCTCTTCCTATTTTCTTTATCATGAATAGTATGCAATATCCAAAAGCATTATTGAATCAAGACATTTTGCAAATTTTTCATTCACTTTTTGACTGGTTCAATGATGTGGATCACACATATTTTGAAAGATGCCTCTGGAGTTTTGGATTCTTTTCTACATTTGAATATAAAAGCCACTTACTTCATACTAACAAGAATTATTTGGTAGAAGGACTGGAGTGGAGAGGGAGCGGGCCTTGACTGGATTACCAAAGAGGCCGCTCGCTGTTTTATGTGAAAATGGTGCATTTCTATGGCTACCTGCCAGTTTTGCAAGGATTCATAACTGACAGTTCCCTGGGCAGAAGCTAATGGATTGCAAGTTCAATAAGACACATTTTCAGATACCTATTATCTTTCACATTTTATTTTTACATCTATTTACGGTTTTCATTTTTCAGCTGAAGATTTTCTCTTCACTTTATGTTGTGTGCAGACCTGGCCATATTTTATATGTGCCATATTATTTTTAACTTCCCTCATTTTATATTGTATGTGGCTCTGTCCACAATTTACATTTATAATATCATTAATATTTTCAGTACTTTTATGACTTAAAGAACTACTTTGAGTCAATGGTATATAATTTTAATGAACAGTTGGGGGCATAATATAACACAGTAGAGTAACACTGAAAAATATGAGAATTGAGTAAATGAAACCAATCACCCCAATGATATAAAATACAGGGTACCCCCCAAAAATGTATACACATAATTTGAATGATTATAAAGGCAGTGCTTATTAAAATACATTTCATTTTTGAAAATGTAATACATTTTCTTGGAATACCCTCTATTATGTGATGGCCACGTGGTAGGCCTCAAACTTTTTAAGAATCCAATGATTTTGAGAAACAATGTGATTTCTATAAAAAACACAATTAATTTGAACTATGTGAACAAAATCCTTTCTTTGCTTTTTACCTCTGAGACTGTCATACCACTTGCAAATCATGGACTGGTCTGGGCAAGGCATGGATGCTTGGCACATGGACAGGGAGGGTGGGGAAGAAGGAGGTCGGGACATGGGATGGGAGGCGCTATGACAGCAGTGGGTCATCTTAAAGATTCCCTCAGAATTAGGGGCAGAAGGAAGGCCCCCAAAGGCATGACTGGGCCACCGAGTCCCCGATTCTGAGGGCAGAATTCATAGCAAGCCCCACCGAGGAGGAGTGAAAGAAGATTACTGAATCTTGCTTCAGGCTGTATCTTCTCAGGAGCTGGAGACAGGTGCCAACTGGCAGTAGCTCTGGTTCCCTGAACCCAGAGTTGGTGGAAGCAGAGGAAATAAAGTAGGGCTGTGATCCTGTCAGCAGAATCTCAGTCGTAGGCACAGAAGGGAAGCTCAGCACATGGACAGGCCAAGAGCTGATGTGAATGAAAGGCAGGATCCAAGTTCATCCTGACAGGTTGGGACGCAGTGTCCTAATCAACTCGTACATTTTTGTGAGGCTGCGTGAAATGTGAGCATTTAGCTCCTAAAAATCAATTGTGTTCCTGCAGACTTAAGTGGACAGAATTCTTGTAAGAATGAAGGGAGGCTACTTGTAGGACCACAAATTCAATGGCACCAACTCAGCATCTACAATATTAATGACACTGTAGGCTGCATTCATCACCGTGTCCAGACATAAATATGTAATAAAAGAATGATAAAAATGATGGCTTATAATGTCACAATATGCTATTAGGAAAGATTTTCACCCTCTTTGTATTGCACTTGCATAATTGTGTCCAAATGGGACAGTTCTTCTTGTTACTTTTCAGACGATGCTAGTACTTAAAGAATTGTCATCAAGCCCTAATCTGTTTGGTTCTGTGGGTAGAGCATCGGCCTGTGGTTGGAAGGTCCTGGGTTCAATTCCAGTCAAGGGCACATACCTGGATTTCAGGCTCCTCCCCAGCTTGGGCCTTGGTTGGGGTGTGTGCAGAAGGTAACCAATTGACATCGATGGTTCTCTCTGTCTTTCCCTCTCTTTTCCACTCTCCTTAAAATTCAACAGATAAATATCCTTGGGTGAGGATTAAAAAAAAAGAGTTATCATCAAACAGTAGATAAGCTATGGGAAGCCAGCTCAGAGCCTGGCACACATGAGCAGCTTCAGACCACAGTAGAGTCTAAAAGAGTTGAATTCATAGGAGCAAGTGGGAGCAAGAGGATAACATTTATCTGAATTATTAAATCCAATTTAATATTTCTGTTAGCTCCAAAAGTTTGGCTCTGCATTCTCCTTCCCCGACTGAGATATATCCTTAAGCGTTCACTTTAATGTCACTTCTCAGGGGAGTACGTCCCAGCTCTCTACCCCAGTCCCCAAACAAGATGTGACGATTCTGTCCTGCACTCCTGGTTAATTCTGTAATTTCCACCTCGTGGCGCTTGACTCAATTTCTTGTTAATGCGTGTTTTATTACCTATATTCCTTGTGGGAGCACATGCTTTCTGAAGCTAGTGATTGTGTCTGTCTGGTTCAATGTTATAGCCCTGGTGTCTTAGCACTTGATTTTAAAAAACAGAGCTTAGTAAAGGTTGGCTGGGTGAATGAATTAATAAAATGGGGTTCAGAGTGTTGGAGATACTAAAAATCTCTTAATTTACAAATGGTAGGTACCTCAATCGATACCCTCCAACACCCAATTCGTATAGTATTAAAGTTCTAACTTCTAGCACCTCAGCATGTCACTAATTAGAAATAAGGTTATTTCTAAATAGTGTAGTTAGATAAGTTAAGATGAAGCAGGACTGGAGAAGGGCAGTGCCCTTGGCCAATATGACTGGCATCCTTATAAAAAGGGGAGCTTTGGACATAGAGATGAACACTACGTGGAGATGAGGGCAGAAGTGGGGGTGATGCTATCATAAGCCAAGGAACGCCCAAGCCAGCCAGCAAACCACCAGGAGCAAGGAGAGAGGATTGGATCAGGTCCTTCCCTTGGCCCTCAGAAACCAACTCTGCCATCTGTCCTTGCAGACTTCCAGCCTTCAGAGCTATGAGGCAACATACACTGAGTGGCCAGATTATTGTGATCTCTGAACGCATAATAATCTGGCCACTCAGTGTCTATCCTAGATAATAAAAGGCTAATATGCAAATTGTCCCCTCCATTAGGAGTTCAACCAGCAGGCAGGCTGGCCAACTGCCCATGTCTCCTCCCTCTGGCCAGGCTGGGCAGACCCCACCCATGCACGAGTTCATGCACCTGGCCTCTAATACACACACACACACACACACACACACACACACACACACACACAGTGGCCAGATTATTATGCGTTCAGAGATCATACTAATCTGGCCACTCAGTGTATTTCTGTTGACAAGCCACACAGTTGCAGTGCTTTGTGAGAAAAGCCCTCTCAAACCAACCGTGTCCCTGAAGGTCAGCTCTCAGCCTTGCTAATTGTTATGTTCGACTTACATTTATTGAGCGCAATCAACGTAGTCTATACTATCAGAGGCCCTGTAGGGGAAACATAAGACATA
The DNA here is from genome assembly GCA_027563665.1 of Antrozous pallidus. Classification (NCBI taxonomy): domain Eukaryota; kingdom Metazoa; phylum Chordata; class Mammalia; order Chiroptera; family Vespertilionidae; genus Antrozous; species Antrozous pallidus. The sequence goes on along the minus strand of CM050513.1, from coordinate 109,490,928 downwards.
AGAACTGCCCTCCTTGGGGAACACATATGAAGTAAAACGGGGGTGGGGGGCAGGGAGAAAAACTTAGTTCTTTCAGTTCCCAGCAAGAGGTCTGAGATTGTATCCATGTTGACTAAAATGATATAAGATTGCTTTGAAAAGTAGAGGGCCAAAATACTCATTTAGCAAGTGCGATCTATCTACCAATAGGCGACGAATGTGTCAGCCAGCCAGCATATTTCTGTTCCCATTTAAGAAATCCACTTGGAAAGTGCATTAAGATTAGGAGATAGATCGGCGCCTATAAATTGGATTTGGATAAGGGGTATTTTTATCAAGTGCTGGGAACAGAATGAGTACGCAGCTGCTGTGAGGTCTTTTGTGAGTCTGTTCCCATCCCCTAGGAGTGGACCAGGGACATACTGAAAGGGTCTGCTCAGTCTTTGTTCTTTGTGTGTGCCGGGCACTGTCCGAAATGCCGGGAATTCATCAGTGATGAAGACCCAGCCCTGGCCTTCCAGGGGTTCAGTGTGGAAAGCGGGGTTCTGAGGACTTGCATGTTATTCTGAGAGCTCCGAGAAGGAACCTCTAAGCCAGCCAGCCTTGCAGAATCAGAAAATGTCCCGAAGCTAACAGGATGGGGAGTGCGAGTGTCTCTTGCCTGTGGGGATTATTTTGCTGTTTCTCTCTCCTCTTCTTGCTTGTAACAGCTTCCTAAATTATTGTCAGTGTTCCTTGTTTCTCAGTATTTGAATTTAAGGTTTTAAATTCCCCACAAAGTACCCCATTAGCAATGTCATAAAGGCTCCTGTATGTCCTGGTTTTGTTGTTACAAAATTCTAAATGTTTTCTAATTCCCATTGTCATTTCTTCATCACTTCATGACTCACAAAGATGTGTATTTTCAGTTACCAAGTGTGCCTTTAGCAAACTGCCTTTCTGTTATTGACTCCAGACTTGATGGTTCTGCCAAATATTGATTCTTTGGTATTTGCTATGTTTTTTATAGAAGGGCTATCTTGTGGTCACTTTTTGCAATGGCTTCACAAGAGCTACGTAATAAATATGTTCTCTTTGGTGGTGAATGTCTTTATTTGTCCTTTTGCTCAACGTTAGCTCATTCGATTGTTTAAATGTTCTAAATCCTGGAATTTGTCTGATCAATCTATTAGTTTCAAAGAGAGATTTCTGAAGATCTTTCTTTGTGATTATGAATCTATCACCTTTTTCTTTGTAATTATGTCAATTTTTGCCTTATTTTGAGGTTCCTTGGTTAGTCTCTTAATAATTCAAGATATACTTCATACCATCTCATTTTATCTTCAATGTCTCTAACTTCTATTTCATTTTATCTATCTCCTTTTCTTATATTCTCATAATTTTTCCAATTTATTCATTCTCCCTTTAGCTGAGTCTAATTGTATTTTAACCAACTACCGAGTTTTTTATTCCAATAACTATGTTTACCCTTCTTGAAGTTCTATTTGTTGGTATTTTTAAACTTAAAATAGCCTTTTATTTTTTATTCATTTTAAGTACACATAGAACTCTTAGATCTATTGTGTTAGTCCAAGCTTTGAAAAGAAGGTGGATAATTTTCCTATTATCATCGTAGTTCATTTGCTCATGCAATTGGTAATTTTTTCCCTAGTAAATGCCACTTCATAAGATTTATTCGCATTGCTTTTTGCTTTCTGTTGGAAAGAGAACTATAATCATCATATTCAGAGTGGTTTTACATTCATTTCTACGTGGATCCTACAATTTCAGTCATCTTAGACTAATGTTATTCTTGGATTCTCAACTTGGACTTCTCATCACACAGGTAGTATATTTAATTCTTGCATCCATGCATGGCAAAGGCTTGGGGGTGTTTTTTATCTCATGGATAATTTTCTCCCTACCTCCTCTGCCTGCCACTAAATTACTTGGACAGATATCAAGCTTCCTCAGCCTTGGTAGCTGAATCTGTAACATGTTTATTTGGTAATGAGCTTCCTGTTAGTGGAGAGAAGTGGTGGATTTGTTAAGCATTGGATGAGAAGATCACCATGGTCTCATTCTAACCATCCATGGTGATCTCTACTGTCCTTGGTGGTGAATGTCTCTATTTGTCCTTTTGCTCAAGTTAGCTCATTCGATTGTTTAAATGTTCTAAATCCCGGAATTGGTCTGTTCAATCTATCAGTTTCTAAGAGAGATTTCTTAAAATCTTTCTCTGTGATTATGGGGATGTGTATTTTCAAGTTAGCATGTGTGGCTTTAGCAAACTGCATTTTTGTTATTGATTCCAGACTTTATGGTATTGCAAGTATTGATTTGGCCTGGTGGACAAAATTTGTGCACAGGGCAGGAAGGGATATCTCTCAGCCTGGCCTGTACCCTATGCAATCTGGGATCCCTTAGGGGATGTCTGACTGCCTGATTGCCCCTACCCACCTCTGCCTGCCTGCCTGATTGCCCCAAACTGCCTCTGCCTGCTGGCCTGATCACCGTCTAACTGCTCCCCTGTTAGCCCGATCACCCCCAATTACCCTCCCCTACCAGCCTGATCGCCCACAACTGCCCTCCCCTGGCAGCCTAATCACTCCCTACTACCCTCCCCTGCTGGCTCAATCACCACCAACTACCCTTCCCTGCAGGCCTGATCGCCCCTAACCGCCTCTGCCTTGGCTCCCACCACTGTGGCTTTGTTCGGAAGGAAGTCGCACATCCAGAAGATGTCTGGTTGTCCTGGTCTAATTAGCATATTACCCTTTTATTAGTATAGATAGACTTTTAAAAGTTTGTCCACATCCACTGCCTCACTTGATAATGAGATGTCAGTGACTCGATGGTCTTTAAGCTTCAAGCCTTACATCTCAGATTCCTGGTAAACTGCTGGAGAACAGCTGCTTCCTGAGGTGTGCTCAACAGGCACAGAGACTTGTCTGAGGGTCTCTCTTTCCAGTGCTCAGGACACACTGTAATGTTTCAGATCCATGAGTGGCAGTCACATACACTGAGTGGCCAGATTATTATGATCTCTGAATGTATAATAATCTGGCCACTCTCTCTCTCTCTCTCTCTCTCTCTCTCTCTATATATATATATATATATATATTAGAGGCCTGATGCATGAATTCGTACATGGGAGGGGGTCCGGTCAGCTTGGCCAGTGGGAGGGGACATGGATGGTTGGCTGGCCTGCCTGCTGGTCAAACTCCTGGTCAAGGGGACAATTTACATATTAGCCTTTTATTATATATGATTTACACTGAGTGACCAGATTATTATGTGTTCAGAGATCATCATAATCTTGCTACTCATTGTATGTCCAGTTCCTGTGGATCTCCTTGTAGCTTTGGGATGGACTGTCTCTGGAGGCTTGTGGGTAAAGAGTGTCAGAAACATAATCAAACGCCTTGCTGATTAATTATGGTTTTTTGATCTCGTCACAGCGGTAGCTCAGAAATGGTCAAAGCTTTAGTTCAATCTTTACCTCCTACTGAGAAAAAAGTTTGAATTTAGTTTCACAGAAAGAACAGTGAAACCTGCAAGTTGAGGTATAAGCTGTCCCCAGAGGAAAATGTTGTTGGATTGTTCATTCCCTAACACTTTTGAAAGAAGATATTGGAAGACTCACAGCAAGGAGTACACGCACACTTGCACGTGCACGCACACGCGCACGCGCACACACACAGTCATAAATAGAAATAGAAATAGAACGTATGAATTACTAATGCAAGGAAACCAAGCTGATAACTACTGAAGCTATTCTCTTTGGGAATGAATGGCAGTAACAGACAGTTTTTCCAAAGATGGGCTGACACTCTTTCCCATCACTATTCTTCTGTTCGGCAATGTGAACTTAACACGCTCTCATCCAGGGGTGAGGTTTACTTCTCCACCCATGTATTAGTTTTCTAGGGCTATTGCAACTAATTACCACAGATTGGAGGAATAGACCAAAAAAATTTATCTCCTCACAGTTCTGAGACCAGAAATCAAGGTGTCCGCAGGGTTGGTTCCTTCTGGGAACTCTGAGGATGGAGGTATCCTGCCTCTCTCCTCCATTCTGGTTGTTGCTGAATACAAAGGATGTGGGATGGGACCCAGAGGGACGACGAGAGGTAGGAGAAAACATGACACCTGTAGATATATAATACCTGTCACATACAGAGGATCCTAACAGAAGTGGAGTAAATGTCCAAGTGGTAGCTGCTATTATTTATTGTCATCATCATAATCATCAACGTCACTACCATCATCACCACCACCATCCCCATCTCCATCACTATCATCATCATCTCTATCACCATCTCCATTTCCATCGCTATCACCACCACCATCACCATCACTATTATCATCACCGTCGTCATCATGACCATCATCTTCACCATAATTATTACCATTACTACCACCATCACCACCACAATCACCACCACCATCACCACCATCATCATCACTACCACAATCATCATTACCACCACAATTATCACCACCACCACCACCACCATTATCACCACCACTACCCCATCAATCACCATTACCACCACAATTATCACCACCACCACCACCACCACCATCACCACCACCATTATCACCATAATCAGCATCACCACCACAATCACCATCACCACCACCATCAGCACCACAATCACATCACCACCGCAATCACCACCACCATCACCATCATCACCACCACCATATAGGCTGCTAACAACCTAACTTAGGAAACTCCCTCTACTTGGAGGTTTACTACTCTTACCCCCTCATTTTGTTCTCTCTCCATACAGCCTCTCAGAATCCTTCCTTGCTCCTTTGTATGCTAAGATGTCTGGACCTGCTTTAGAAAACCAACTCCTGACAAGGTTTAGCAATCTTTGGGAAAATGAGAATTTAAATGAGTTATAATAACTCAGAATTCAAAGCACTCCCTCCCTTTGGAGCTCAGCAGAGGTTTCACAGGCCTGCGAATCCCCAGCCAGGTGATGGATGGTGCACAGACACACCACACTGAGGCATAAGCCTGGGCTCCTGCTTCCTACTTTTGGAAAGCTGGCTTCTATTTGGTGAGCTACCACTTCCTCATTTTTCTCCATCTTCTGAAGCACAATCGCCAGGTGCTAGGAGATGTATGAGTCCACAAGTCAAGCACCTTGCAAAACAGCTCCTATCAGGCTCCTATTTTTCACCTGTGTTGGGGATCGGCCCCATTTATCTGTGGCTTCCACATGGCACAGCTTTCTTCTCCCCCTGATTGCTTAGAGTTTCTGTGGATTAGACTCCAGTGAAGCTGTCATCGAGGGATGCACTTTATCAAAATAATCATGCCAAGCGCTAGAATGGGGAGCCCAGTAAGAAAGCTGGAGTGTCAAGGCTTCCGGAACACAGGAAGGAAGACGGGCCTTATCTTAAACCCATCTTCTACCCATGCACTGCCAGATTTCAGGCCCCCTAGTGGTTTGATCCTGGTCATATATTTTTTTTTCATTCCTTTCCTCCCTGCAGATGAATATGACAGAGTTTATCCCTGTCCTTGGTCCCCAGATGACATCCACCAACTTGTCATTTGCGCGAAACCTTACAAGTCAGTGGGTGTGCTCCCTGTCGCTGCTGTTACAGCTCCTGGGACAGATGTATCCACTGGGTGTAGAAAAGCCATCGGCCTGTGCTTTTTCTAAGTCATTACAATGCCACTGGCATTTTGACAAGCTGGCACCAACTGACAGGCTGAGCACCTGGGAGCGATCTGTTTTGCAGGCTGCAAGAAACAGCTGTATAACTCTGGTAGAAACCAGCTCTGTTGGTTCTACCAATACATTTTAGGTAGAGAGGCAGACTGCTGAAGCAAAACAGGCCCTGTCTTAGGAGCAAGAGGGATCTAGGTTTGAATCCTGACCCTTTTGCTCACTGGTTTTGAGTGGTGAGTAAGTTATTTAACAGTATCCTCATCTGTGAAATGGGGAGATGAACACAGTTCTTGAAGAGATAAAGTGTTATTATTAGAGACAATTATGTGTCTGGCATTGGGTTGGTGCATACCTGGTTTCTGGTAGTGAGGCAGGGAGGATGGTCCAGCAGCAGCATCAGTTATAGTTATTAACAATATTAAATATTAACAGTAGCATTTGTTGTCATAATAATGATAGTGTGATGAAAGTGCTGGTTTTGAGCCAGGAGACGGATTGTACCAATGACAGAGTCAACAGAATGAGTGGTGGGTAGAGTGAAGGCACCTGATGTGTAGTCTAGGGAGTTCCTCAGTATTTTGTGTCTGTAGAATTTAAGTTGTAGAGCAGATGTTCCTTCCTTCTTCTGGGTGATTTCAATGTTAATAAAAGTAACAGCAATCCATGCTAACTTACATTGAGTGTGTCCCATGTACCAGGCACATTTCCATTTGACACATATGGCTTCATTAAATTCTCGCAGGTATTCTATGAGCTATATCTTAGTTTACTTCCATAGTTCGGGATCAAGACACAGAGAAATGACATATCTTCCCCAAGGTCACAGAGCTAGTGGCAGAATCGGAATCAGATCTCAGGAAACCTGGCTCCAAAGTTTGCATCGAAGCTCCTGTAGCCATACCGCTTTGATGAGAGTTGTTACAACCTGGAGGTCATGGTACAGGCTTGTATGATAGAGAAGGTTTCTCCTTTTATGTACAGCCTGATGTTATAATACGTCAACAATGGACTACCTCAGTACGGATGCCCAGACATAAAGGCATAGGCATTGCTTCTGTTTTGTCAACCAGTCAACTGATCAACAAACAACAGATCTTTATTAAATCTGTAGTTATCAAAATGTGGCATATGTTCAAATGTTCATCAGTAGTCCAACCATTTTGAAGGGAAGGTTTGTTTGAGGAGTAGTGAAAGATTATCTTGGAGACATTATTGCAAGATATGTAAGGGAAAGATCTAGAGCATCAAGCTAAGTCTGAACTATGGACAATGAGGAGTTGGATGTCTCCTCTTTGGGGGGCTACAGCACCTACTTCCCTCCTTTAGAGCACATTTACTTTTTATAATGATCACAAACTTATGTCAGGATTTGAATGATCTTTGAGAACTGTGACAATGTCAACGTTCTCCTGGTCCATCCCAACAACTAAGTGTTGGCCTCTCCGGCCAGTTCAACCCCTTGCCTATAATACGGGCCCAGCCTGTCTCTGAGAAGGGAGGTGTTCTCAGATTAAGAGCCTGAAATCAGCCCGAACATCATCTGCCATGGCTTTCTTTCCTGCTTCTAGAAAGAGATGCTTTTGTTTTCTTTTGGGAAATTCTAGGTCCTTAAATATAGGCTTACTCTGATTTCCAGAGTCCATTTACTCTGCTGCCCCATGAGAGTGAGGCTTGGACCTACCCACTCCAGGATGCTGACCAATGCAGGGATTCACCAAGGTTCTGGACTATCAGAGAGCTGGCATTGAGCGCTGTGATGGCTGTTGCTTTGCTTAAGAACTTTGAAGATGTCACTCCACAGTTGTCTGGTCTCTATTTTTCTTTCTTTTTTTTTTTTAAAAATATATTTTATTGATTTTTTACAGAGCGGAAGGAAGAGGGATAGAAAGTCAGAAACATCGATGAGAGAGAAACATCAATCAGCCGCCTCTTGCACACCCCCTACTGGGGATGTGCCCACAGCCAAGGTACATGCCCTAGACTGGAATTGAATCCGGGACCCTTCAGTCCGCAGTCCGACGCTCTTTCCACTGAGCCAAACCGGTCTTGGCTGGTCTCTATTTTTCTTATAAGAACACTAGGGGTACGTGATCCCTCAACCCAACATGCCCCCTCTCACATACTGGGATCCCTCAGGGGATGTCCAACTGATGGCTCACTCCCAGCCTGCCCAAGGCCTAAAGCCTCTGGCAAGCCTTGGGCACCCAGCCATCCCCCTGGTCAGCTCAGCCCTGGCTGCCTGTGACCACCCAGCCCTGGGGGCTGGGCACTCATAGCGTCCAGGGGCCGGGTGCTCCCTGCTGCCACTGCTTCCCCAGGCACAGCAATCGGGAGCCGGGAGCTGGATGCTCACCACCACCGCCCTTTCATCTCCACCCCCGGGGCCCGGGGCTGGTGCCACTTGGCCCCACCCCTGCTCCTGATTGGCTGGTAGCATAGCCAATCAGGAGCGAAAGTACAGTCAAATTTGCATGTTTCTCTTTTATTATATAAGATTGCTGTCAATCTAACTGTACCTTCTGTAGGATAACCCTTTTCTCTCTCTCGTTGCTTGTACGGCTTTCTCTTTGATGTTCAGAACTTTGCTATGTTCCTCTGTTCAGAGGCTGAGCAGAAGCCTCCTCAATGAGCCATTTGACACCCTGACAGCTGACTCCGAGGGGACTTCATCGGGAAGTGTGAGGCATGGCATTCCCCAGGTGTCTATGCCGTGGCCTGGAAGCTGCTGGCCTGCCCAGCAAGGCCACATTCACCTGCAAAAGGAAAGAAAGTCTCTTCCCCCTCTCCTCTGAATGAATGACTCTGAGTGATGATTCTGATTCGTTTCCTCTGGTGGGCAGTCTGGCTCTGTCTTCTTTTGACAGGGTTGTCAGCCATGGGCCTGTAGCCTACCTTTTCTGGTTCTTCCACACAGCAGTTCTCCTGTCCTATTGCTAACAAGTGTCCCCAGGGCTGTAGGTGGGGGTCACATGTGTTATTCAGCTGGCACCAGGGAGCTGGTGGGACCTCGATCCAGGGCATGGTAGGCCCAGGACCTAGAGCCATACATCTCAGAATGTGATATTTGCACCACAATTAATACATGACATGGTTTTCAGTGGAGTGAGGTTTGAACATTTAACTATAGTACAAAGATAGTGAGATACTGTTTTTTTACTTAGAATATGAAGCACCCCTTTAAACTAGAATTTTTACTCAAAACATTTAAGGGAAAAAAAGGAGTCAATTTAAAGAATACCAAGAGCCCTGTCCAGTTTGGCTCAGTGGATAGAGTGTCAGCCTGTGGACTGAAAGGTCCCAGGTTTGATTCCGGTCAAGGCATGTACCTTAGTTGTGGGCACATCTCCAGTAGGGGGTGTGCAGGAGGCAATTGATCGACGTTTCTCTCTCATCAATGTTCCTAACTCTCTATCTCTCTCCCTTCCTCTCTGTAAAAAAAAATCAATAGAACATATTTTAAAAAGAAAAATAAAATAAAGAATACCAAAAATATTACTGTCCTGACAGAACATGGGTACAGAAAAAGCTCCAAAGGTAATATAATACGTGAGTAAATAAATTAGGCAAATTTATTTAGAGCACCCAGGAAGCTGTACTATGTACACACAGAGGGAAGTTATTCGCTTTTCCATTCATTCAAGAGCTTTTTGGGCACCCATGAGGCTGTGGCAGAGGGGGAGGTGATCATAAAGGATGCTGACCTAGGGCTGGGTTGCATGCGCTTTTGTGAGTTGTTTGGGGGTTGGGTAATTGACAGTTAACAATAACAAGTTGCAGGCTCAGGTGGTTGGTAGTTCTGAGAAAGGTCTGGTATCAGAGACCTACAGTGGGGAAATGTGAGAGGCCTCTCCATGGAGAACTTGGACATCTTCAGATAGAGAGAATCAGTGTAGCTCCTTTGAGCCCAAACTGAATTGCAGACAGGGCAAGACCAATCCAGTCAGTAGCCTTTGAGGGGCTGATTCTTACATGATGGCTGTTTCTACCGAATTGAGGGAAGAGGAAGTTGGCATGTGGGTGCCCCCTTTCCTTTAAGTGGTGTAGGCCACCCGCATTTACTGGCTCAGACGATAAGACAGATTGGTACTGCCCAGTCCTTGGAGGCATCATTCTCATCTTAGACATTGGCTATTTGCATGTGGGTGACAATTTCCAGGCAGATGATAGTAAACTGTCTTGTTCCATCTGAATCCACATCTTATGACTGCTTTCCAGTAGATGGAAATGAAGTGTCTTGGGCCAGGGCCGCCTTTGGCAAATGCCCAAGCAGGTTCACGCGGGGTATCTTGTTTCTTTTCGTCTGGATTTGACCTACTGTCAACATGCTTGGCCCATTTTCTGGTCATGGCTCCATCTTGCTCTGTCGGAATTCATGATTTTGAGTTTTTAGGGTGCCACTTGGATGCAAAGGATGCTGGGAAGCAGTCACAGGCCGGGTGCCTGTTTCCAAGCCGCCACTGTATTATGTCAGTGGGAACATGAAGTTGGGCAGACAGTAGCTATCTCTGCCACATCCTGTCACCCTGGCCATGTTTTTTAATCTTTCTAAGTCTCCCTGTCCACATCTGTGCCATGTTGCTGATAGAACTTACCGCATTGGGTTGGTAAGAGGATGGTATGAGCAAGTGCATGCAATTGGACATGCACCATATGCACGGTGCCTGACTCACAGAGAGCACCCAGGACACTGGAGCCCCTTTGTATTATGAACCCTGTTTCCAAAGGCACCCATGGTGCGTGTGGGCACGGGGTAATGCGATGGGTGTGCCCTGAGTGGACAAGCTGGAGTGTGATGGGTACTTGGAAGAGGGGAGAAATCTCTTGTTTGACCTGTGAACTGGGTCATGGAGGACGGACAGGGTTTGCGCATGCAGCGACTGAGGAAGGGCTGTCCGGGGAGGGAGAATGGCCTCTGGTGGAGTCACAGCCGAGAAAGAGGACAGAGAATGTGCCTGGGCACTTCATGTCACTGGCGGGTAGGCGAGTGCCGGTGCTTGAATTTCAGACAGATGAGGCAATACATAGTCAAGAATTAATTAAGAAGTGCTGCTTAAAGGAGGGCTGCTAGGAATGCTTTGGCTGAGGAACGTGAACCCAGCACGAGATGCACTGGAAAGAGAACCTGCAGAGGGGGGTTGAGGGGGAGTTTTCACAATGGGCCAGGCTGGGGGCAATGAGGTTTCAGAACGCCTCCCATGTGCACTGAGGTTCTCCCTCAGGAATGCACCTCTGTGAAGGCTCTGGAATGCTCAGCTTTCTGGAGGGCGAGCTGAGGAGAGGGCGGAGCTGAGGGAGGGCCCTGGGTGTGCAGGCAGCAGAACGGGATTTGAATCTTGGATGCTCCTCATGAAAGGTGTGTGGACGTTAGCAATGTGCTGAACTCCCTGAGCTACATTGTTTAATCTCTCCGATCTTGACTTTTCTACCTCATTATATGCTGTGAGGAACAAAGGAAGTAACAACTGCAAATGCATTGGCAGGGATGTAATTAGAAACGGATTTAAACCTCTAAAGAGATGGGATGCAGCAAAGGCAAGGCTGAGAGGAAAGTTTATCGCTGTAAATGCTTGAATTAAAAAAAAAAAAAAGAACCTCAAATGAACAACTTCACTTCATACCTAGACACTAGCAAAAGAAAAACAAATCATACCGAAAGCTAGCAGGAGGAAGAGAATAAAAAAAGGCAAGAGGAGAGAACAACGAAATAGAAAAACAGGGGGGAAAATCGATGAAACTAAGAATTGGCCTTTTGAAACGAGTAACAAAAATAGACATATCCTCAGTTAGATCGCTCTCCTGGAGAGTGTCGCAGTCACCTCTGTGGTCCAGCAGGCTCATTCCAGCAGGGCGGTCTGAGCCGGCTCGTGGGTCGGAAGGGGAAATTGTGGCCAGAATCAAAGGGAACTGTCAATCATCAGTGGGAAACGATGAGGGTCGGACCAGGGTGCTGGCTGTGTGGGTGGACAGGAGCCGAGGGGTTTAAGAGGCATTTCTGGGGTGACAGCACTTGACTCTGATAATGAGTGAGGTGTTGCGAGTCAGGGAAAGGGGAGGATGGAAGATGTCTTGAAGGTTTCTAGCTCCGAGGGCTGATTGGGGGAGACGTTCAGAGCAGGAAGCCTTCCATTTTCATGACACACAGAATTAGAACCCTGCCTAATGTGTTAGTGAGCTTAATCACAGCCCTTTCGCCCCAGCACAAGCTATTCCCTGGCTACCTGGTGCTGCTGAGACGATGAGGATAATGATCGTTATTACCTGAATGTTAGTGTTACACAAACAGCTCTTCCTCTGGCACTGAAACAACTCACCCTCCTGCAACTCCCTGTCACTCCCCGCTCGCTCTCAACTCTCTCCAGCCTCACAGTTTCAGTACCTCTTCCCTCTTTCCTAATGACTTTGGTTTTTTCTGCCCTCGGGGCTTCTAACTTCATTTTTCAAAATGAAATGTGCATGCTTTTCATTGGCTCACTTATTCTTTCATTCACTTACGGACTCATGAATATTAATTGCAAGATCCCCTGTGAGAAAAGTTCATTCAAGATAAGTTTTTAAAAGGGACAAGTGTACATATTATCAAACAGTGCTGTTTTTCCCCATTAAAAAGGCAGAGCACATTGTGAGATGAAGCCCTGGACTGTTTTATGGTAGCAAGCAGTTTCATTTTTTTTTTAATCTAAGAAAATGAGATGGGGGGTAATAAATACCACTTGTTTAGAAATGATCATGTCATGCAGGAAAAATAAGGTCTATGTTGCACAGCATGCATACATATCAATAAAAAATTACAAATATAGGATATTTGATCAGTCAAAAAATAAAAATAAAAAGATCCCCTGCTAAACCTTGGGGACATAAAGAATAATAAGACATGGTCTGTCATTCTCCAACACTTAGTGCCTACATGCAAGACAAATATATAAACACTGAGACCACATTCAAGTGTGAAAGGTAGAGAGCACGATAGGGGCAGAAAGAAACAGTCGATTCTGTCGAGGAAGAGCAGGGAGTGGTGATCAGGGAGGGCTTCATGGAGAAGGTGGCTCTCCAGCTGAATCTCCCAAGAGGAGTGGGCACGGGCAAGGCAGAGTGGACAGGGAGCGCATTCTGGAGAAAGGAAGCCGTGTGGGCCAAGTCACAGAAACCCCAAATGCTCGAGATGCTGGGGAAACAGTGAGCGTTCCACGTGGGTCCCACTGTGGCCTGATTTCACCGCCTCTGCTCACCTTCCCAGCTTCATCTCCTGCTGCTCTGTCCTCGCCATAAACAGCTTCTCCCTCCGCCCAGCAAAAGCACTGACAGCCATGGGAGCCTTCACCACCAGAGCCAGTAAGAATAGATGGTGTAGAAGGTGTGTTTTTCTTCCTGAAGAGTATTCTTTAAGAAGAGGAAGAAGAAAAAGGTAAAGATTAAAACTATGAACAACAAAATGACAACAAATACATACCTACCAAGTGAATCTAAAAATCAAGTGAATGAAAAATCTGATGAACAGACTGGACTGGTGAATATAATAGAATCAGGGACACAAAAAGGGAGCAGAGGGACAATTCTCAGGGGGAAGAGGGTGTGAGGGGTGCAGGAAGGGATTGGACAGAAATCTTACACCTATGGATGAAGACAGTGGCGGAGGTTAAGGGCATGGGGTGGGGAGGAGGTGCGGGTGGAAGGGAGCTATGGGGGGGGGGGGGAAGGAACATCTGTAATAGTCTGAAAAATAAAGATTTACTTAATAATAAAAAAGAGGAATAGATGGGGCTGGTGCCCCTGGGAACTGATTGCACAATAGAGACAGAAATCAGAGGGTCAGTGCTCGGCGGTCCCCTTTGGAACACTAGATGGCGCTGTCCAGCCACCAAGGTGAGGGCTCCTTTTGATGGCAGATGTTTTCCACAGGCATCCTCCTGGGAGATAATAGACACTGGAATCACACCCCCGCTCCCTCTTCGGGGCATATGAGACAGTGTGTAGCCGCTGCGAATGTTAAAGAGGGTGAGGAAGGAGATTTGCAAAATGTGACGTTACAGACAAAGAGGGAACCTCGCTCTCCTCCCTGCACCCCCCACAATATAGAGACTGTTTTTCCAAGCTCTGTTTTGCCTGCTAAATTCTCCAGCCGTGACTTCACTATGTGGCCCAGGTGTGCTGCGCAATTTCCAGGCCCTCTTAAGTAATAAATCTTTATTTTTCCAACGTTTCCTGATGGTTATTGCCGCAGGGCGCTGTAAAACCCATCACAAGAACCGCCAGGGCCGTTCTGAGCACAACGTGGCTATTCATAGGCTGAGGCTGGAACAACACGGGGGAGGAAGCGCTTCCTCATCCCAGGACTGACTCCGTCTCGCAAAGTGGCTTCAGTGTTCGAGAGTTTCTCTCTGTGTTGCTCACCTCCAGTCCTAGCGTGTAAACGTTTAAAGTCTGGATTCTCCACCCTTGTGGTCACGAAATCCCAATTCCTGTCCCTTCACCCCCATGATGCTGGGGCTCAGCTACTCAGCCCCTCCGCCAGCCCACTGAAATCATCCAGTGCCTTAACAAAGACAATTATATTGAATATTGATGTCACCTTCCTGCCTTTCCTTTTCCCCCTGATCTTGACTCATTGAGTCCTCACTACCTTGTCTCTCTGATGCCTTCAGGCAAATTTTATATAAAATAAACAAACAAACAAACACATACGTCATATGAGTATTTTGGGGAAGGCCAGACTTTGTATTCTCAGCGGATGAACTATTCTAACGATTCAAGTGGCCCAGGCGGAATTTCCCGTCTCCCAGATCAACTGCTCTTGGCAGCTTTGAAACAAGTCGGTCCACCTTTCATGCTCTCATCGTGGACATTTTTAAACGTGAGAAATAAGGGACAAATAACATGGTTTAAGTTCAAGATGTGCCATGTGTTGCTCCGATACAGTTATATAGTGCAATATGGTTACCACCATAGCATTCATTCGCAATATGGTTACCGCTGTAGCTTCGATTAGTTCCCATCACATCACATAGTTTTATCATTTCATCTATGGTGGGAATACTTAAGACTTCATCACTTAACAACATTGAACTACTTGAGACAGTGTGGTTGACTATAGCTGTGGGCCTGTGGGTCAGGTCACCAGACCTCATGCACCTCCTAACTGTGAGTCTGTATCCTTTGACTGACACCCTCCCAATTCCTGCACCCCCTGCCCAGCCCCCGGTAGCCCCGTTTCTACTCTCCGAGCCCCGCTGTTTAAGATGCCACATGGAAGTGAGATCATACAGATGTGTCTTTCCCAGTCTGACTTACCTCACTGAGCATAATGCCCTCCAAGTCCATGCTTGCAGCTGCCAATGGCAGTATTTCCTTCCTGTCACAGCTGAGGAACACTGTTAGTAGCGTTATCTCATGCTCTTTCCCCTTGTTCTTCCTGTACAGAAACCATCAACTCAGTGGTAGAAACGAACCTCCCTTCCTCAAGCTATTGAGTTCTTTCAGTGACCTGTCTCTTATGATGACCAGGAATGCCTCATATGGCATATGTTCCATGCATCCCAGTGATTAAGTTGGGGGCAACCAGGCCTACAGGGGAGAGCAGTTGTGGGGGACCAGGCCTGCATGGGGAGGACAGTTAGGGGCAAACAGGCTGGCGGGGGAGTAGTTAGGCATCAATCAGGCTGTCAGGGAGTGGTTAGGGGGTGATCAGGCTGGCAAGCAGAAGCAGTTAGGGGCAATCAGGAAGGCAGGCAGGCGAGCAGTTGGGAGCCAGCAGTCCTGGATTGTGAGAGGGAGGTCTGACTGCTTGTTTAGGCCCGATCCAGGTAGGATCGGGCCTAAATGGGCAGTTGGACATCACTCAAGAGTTCCCAGATTAAAGAGGGTGCAGGCTGGGCTGAGGGACACACACCTCCACGCATGAATTTCGTACACCGGGAGTCATAAAAATCAGAAAGGCCCTCACTGGTTTGGCTCAGTGGATAGAACATCAGCCTGTGGACTTAAAAGTTCCAGGTTCGATTCCGGTCAAGGGCATGTACCTTGGTTGTGGGCACATCCCCAGTAGGGGGTGTGTAGGAGGCAGCTGATCGATGTTTTTCTCTCATCGACGTTTCTAACTGTCTATCCCTCTCCCTTCCTCTCTGTAGAAAATTAATAAAATATATTTTTAAAAAAGAATCAAAAGGATGTCAGTCCAAATCCTGGCCATGTCTCTTGCCAATGGTGAGGCCTGGGCCTCAGTTTTCTCGTCTATAAAATGGAGATAATAAAATAGACCTTTCAAAATGATTGTGACGCTTTGGTGAGGATTTTAAGGAAGACATACACGATCATCCCTCATCCCAGACCACAGCAAATTCTGACTGTTCAGTGAGTCCAGGGGCATGAGAGGCTCTCTGAGCCGAAGCTCACAGGCTGACACAAACACTGTGATCCCCAGCATTGACAAGTTCTGATTCCGTCTCCTAGTATCTCACTCCGTGACTTTAAGAAATCTATGTCATCATTTTCTCTCAGAAAGGGATATACTAGCAAGTGTTCTGATTTTTCAGTTAGTCTGCCAGTAACTTTTATCAGTTGCTCAAGGGCTAGCACTCCTGAAATGGGCATTCCCTCCTCATTAGACTCACCCCCTCCCCTCTCGCCCATGTTCTCTCCGCCTCTGTGTTTGTAAGAGGAAAGTTTTCTGTGTATTTTTGTTGTTGTTGTTGTTGTTGTTAATCGTCACCAGAGGATATTTTTCCATTGATTTTTTTTAGGGAGAGTGGAAGAGAGAGGGAAGACAGAGAGAAATATCGATGTGAGAGAAACACATTGATGGATTGTCTCCTGCATGTACCTTGACCAGAGCCCTGGCCGGGGAGGAGCCTGCAACCAAGGTCCATGCCCTTGACCAGAATTGAACCCAGGACCCTTTGGTTCACAGGCCGACGCTCTATCCACTGAGCCAAACGGGCTAGCGTGAGGAAAGTTGTTCTTGGTTTATTTAGGGACAGGAGTGAGGTGGGACTTTAAAAGAATTGGGTATGAAAAAGAACTGGAGATGGAATATTTGAAGATACACTTTATAATTAAAAACCTTTTCTGTGGTGAATTGTGCTTGGATAAGAGCTGACCTCCTTTCTGATGATGGAGCAGGACGTACATGGTCAGAGGAGGTCATTCAGGCATCATGTCTGGTCAGTGGAACGCCAGTCCTGAGCCATTGGCCTGTTCAGAGCTCACTAGAGATCCAGTTACAGTCTCACTGGACAAACTCTCAACTGTGTTCAGGGATAGAGGGGAGTCCCTTTTCTGAACCCCAGGTGGCTCACTGGATTCAGATCCACCTGAGGATTGGATATCTGAGAAGTCAGCCAGACAGCAGCATTGCCCGGGGGAGGGGATGTGGGGGTTAAGAAAAGCCAAGCCTCCCTTACTTGTTCCCTTTCTCCACACCTCACTTGCTCCTGGCACGCCTACTCAGCAACTGCACCAGGAGAAAACTCCATCTCCTCTCAAGTAGGACAAATCCTTCTATGGTCACTAGAGGACGCTCAAAACCCACACACCAGGAGCTGTAGACACTTCAGAGCCAGAGAAGGAGTAGCACAAAGGAGCAGACAGGACTACACACAAGCCAGAAGACAGAGAAAGCCTGCCTTCCTTTGGGGGAAGAGTCTGTGACCACTGGTTCTCGGACTTGCTGGGCCGCCATGTTTCAGTGAGCATTTAGCCTTCACCCAGCGAGGACCTGTGGAGACAGAAATGAACTGTGTGTCTCTCAGTGCCAAGTGCAAAGGGACAGCAGTGTGTGAGGGTGGGAGAGACAGCCACCAGGGAGGGTACATCCACTCTGGAGCTTTTACTCACACAGGGGATCTCTTTCTTTCAGCAGCACAACAGGATAGGTGTCATCACAGTTATTTGTTAGTTATGGACGTGGAAATGGCATTGCAGAGAAGGCGATTAGCTTGCCCACAGCCAGCACAGCTTGTTGGTATTGGGACAGATTTCAAATGCATGACTTTTCTTCTTTGCCATTCAGTCCTTTTTTCCGGCTCTCGGGAAGTCTGCAGTTGAGTAAAGAATGATTTACACACAAAAAGTAAAGCAGCAATGCATGATAAAAAAAATTAAAATGCAATATGTGGGAGTTGATAAAAAAGAGAGTTCCAGGGCTGAGCTGACCTCAGAGGCCATTCGGTCTAGAACACAGACCACTGGCCGGTCTTCCCCACACACTGAAAGGGGCCCTCCAGCTTCTGCACACACACCTCCAAGGAGAAGGTGCCCCCGCTTCACAAATACATCTTTCCACTGACAACTGCTCATCAGAAAGATCTTCCTCGTGTGACCTCGAGCCTGCTGCCCCGCGCGTCCAGCTGTGTCCTGAAGCCATCGGTGTAGCCACCAGGGCAAGCCCCTTCTCCACCCTGTAACACGTACTGCCCAGGCTCCCTGCCCACTAAGCAGTCCCACCCCTAGGATTTGTCATCTTCAGGTTAAAAAAACATCCAAGTTCCTTCTCTGTTACCTTCTATGATACAGGCTTCAAGTTTAACCTCAGTCCTAGTTGCCTCACTCAGGACACATTCATAAAGGTGGGTACCAAGAATGGGCAAATAGCCAAAACCGGTTTGGCTCAGTGGATAGAGCGTCGGCCTGCGAACTGAAAGGTCCCAGGTTCGATTCCAGACAAGGGCATGTACGTTGGCTGCAGGCACATCCCCAGTAGGGAGTGTGCAAGAGGCAGCTGATCGACGTTTTTCTCTCATCGATGTTTCTGACTTTCTATCCCTTTCCCTTCCTCCTGTAATAAATTTTTTAAAAAAGACTGAGGAAATATCTGTTCACCACACGCACACACAGAACAGCCCACCTATGTCCCATCGACTGTCACACTTTCTCAGACCCCCTCTGATGAGGGGACTGTGGCCTCCTCAAAGCCACTCCTCCCTCTAAAGCTATGATGGCATGTGACATTTCCAGGTTGCCATTATATGTTCACATCTGCTTCCTTGGCAAAACTCTGAAGGGAGGAACTAGAATCATGTTTACAGATTCAACACGGAGTCTGGATGCTCCGTGGATGTGTCTGTGCCCCCGATGGCAGAGATGCTGTTTACTTGGTTGGCTGATGTGTACTCAGCACTGACCCAGTCTCTAAAGCTACTTACTGAATGAATGTGTGCATAACTGGGCATAGTGCTCCAGGAGAAAATGCTGAATCGTGTGCCACTTCACACAGTATCTGCCTGAGCATATTCTATGTGCCCGGCATTATTCTATTAAAGATGATACAAATGCAACCCAATGTGTCACTTCATTATGTTGACAGTTTGATATGATCCAGCAGCCTAAGTTGTTTAAAATAAAGACCTTAGTCTTCTTTCCAAGAGAGCTGCTATTTTTTAGAAAATACATTTTTATTGATTACAGAGTGGAATAGAGAGAGAGAGAGAAACATCAGTGATGAGAGAGAATCATTGATCAGCTGCCTCCTGCATGCCCCCTTCTGGTGAACCAACCCACAACCCAGGCATATGCCCTGATGGGGAATCAAACCGCGACTTCCTGGTTCCATCACTGAGCCACACTAGTCAGGCCAAGAGCCTGCTATTAAGGCATGCCCCTCACTTACCCCCTCTTTATTGATTAGAGCTCTAGAGGCAACATTTTAGATTCATTTCAAGCACAATTCAACGTGTTATTTCCCTCCTTCATGCCAGGCTGTTGCTAGTTTCGTGAATCTTGATTCTATTATGCAGTCCACGTGTTCTTCCTCTCAGCTTTGGTGCATCCTCAGATTCGATTAGCGGCCACCGATGCTCTCGTAGGAAACATCGATAACGATGCTGAACCGGACGAGGCCGCAGCCAGAGCGCCTCTGCAGAGGCTGTGTCCCAGGCGGACATCGATCCAGCGCTCAGCATCCCCAGGAGGCAGCCCTTCGGTTATGACTCCACATCACAACAATGCCTCGATGTTTTCTCATCTGTTCACAGACATACGGAGATTCCGGTCAATGCCATGCGGAAACCTACCATCTAGCAAACCTGCCAGTGACTCACTGACAAACCAACCGACACATAAGGTGAGCGGGCGTGACCAGATCGTGGCAGTCCCCTGGCGCCTCTCAGTAATCTCGGTTTTGTTTTCGCATCCTCGCATACCGTCTCCTTGGCGTTTTTTTTTTCCAGAAACACCCCCAGAATTTAGCTCCCTGACTGTAGTTCATGACTCCCACGTACGTCCTCTATTTGCAAATAAAACCATCTTCCGGTGTCTCCAGGAATCCACATGCAATACCTCCAAGATCCCCAACACGAATCAAACAATTTAAGGTCCCTTTGAACCCCCACACGTTAAAAGGAGGGGTCAGGGAGGTGGAAACCGAAGAAAAGCAGGTGAATTTCTACGGCCAAGGGCACCATATGTGTCCTTTGTCCAGCATCCTTAGTCTGAGGGTCCAAGCCAGACTCACACCAGTGAGTGAGAGGCGCAGTGTCACCCCCCCTTTTGCAGGTGAGACAACTAAGGTTTGGGCTGGTGAGGCAGCCTTCCTAAATTCTGTGCCAAAGCCAGAATCCGCACTCGCTATATTTAACTCACAGTTAAATACACTTGTTCACTTCACACAGAAACAAGTGTGTGTTGTGTTTCAAAGGGCTGGAAAGACACGCACGGAACTGGGAACCGTGCCTCCGAGTGATGAGATCGGGCCCAGCGATGTGGTCTGAGGAGGTGCACACAGCAGCTCGGAGCTGCTGCTCTGCGGTGTGTACGTAACGACAGCACGCGGAGGACTGGCTTTGCCAGGCGCGTGGCCCGGTGCTTCACAGCAGCGAGCTCCCGCCCCCCTCAGGCAGATCGGCCTGCCCTGGAAAACCCGTTCTTTCCCCTGAGAGGAGCCTTGTCAGGGTGAGTGACACTGTCCTAGCAGAACAGCATAGGAACACGGCCACTACCAAAATCACACCAGGCACTGCTCTGAACCTTTAGCATACACTCAGTGTATGTCCTATATTATAAAAGGCTAATATGCAAATTGTCCCCTTGACCAGGAGTTCGACCAGCAGGCAGGCCAGCCAACTACCCATGACCCCTCCCCCTGGCCAGACGGCTGGACCCCATCCATGCACAAATTCATGTACCAGAAGATATATATCTATATCTATAGATATATATGTATATATGTATATGTATGTATATATACTGAATGGCCAGATTATTATGCATTCAGAGATCATAATAATCTGGCCACTCAGTGTATAGTAGCTATATGTGTATAACAGCAGTGCATAATAGCCCCCACAACCCCTGTGGGTGCTATTTGCAGAAAGGGCACTGAGGCACATGGCCATGCAATTTCCCCAAAGGCATGAAGTCAGTCGCTTGGAGAACCAGGTGTTGGATGAGAGTATGGCTCTAGCGCCTGAGCACACAGTCTGGCTATTGTCCTTCCCGAACAACTGCCGGAAAATGAGGCTTGGGAAGGTTAAAGGGCTTTCCTGGGCTCACGAGTCATAGAACCAGCTGTGTGACTCTGGGCAAGTCCCCTCTCCTCTCGTGGCCTCAGTTCCACCAGCTGTAAAACGGGTAAGTAATACTACCCACACAATATGTTTGGGGTGAACATTAAATGGCCTAAAGACACATACAGCTCAGCCAGGCTGGCTCAGTGGTTGAGTGTTGAGCCATGAGCCACGAGGTTACTGGCCGGGGCACAGGCCCGGCTGCGGGCTCCACACCCCAGTGCGGGGGCGCGCAGGAGGCAGCCAGGCTCTCTCTAAAATCAATAAAAACATATTTTTTTAAAAAAAGACATACACAGCTCTACGCCAACTTCTTGCCATAAAGTTGGTGCTCAAAACAGGCCCTGAGACAGTTTGGGGGAGTTTATAATGAGCACACATTCCTTCCAAAGCAGCAGAAACAATGAAAAGACTCCCATTTTGAAAGGGATCCTCACATGCCGTTTGTCTGAGCCAGGAGGCTTGAGGGCACTTCACAGAGCGAGACACTCTCTCAAATGGTCGCCTCTGTCGGGTTTTTTTCTCTCCTGACACGGTGATTAATGATGCTGGCAGGAAGGAGAGGAGCCGGGGGCCTTGGTTACAGGTTGTCCTCTGTGGGCTGCAGATGCCAAACTAAAAATAGCCTCGCTGCCACCCGGAATGGCATCTTAGGTTTTGTTTCCCGGCCCTCCTCACACGGGCTCCAGCTCGCCCGCCCACCGCACCCCGGGGACCCATGCTCTGCGTCCTGACACCCCCGAGAGCTCAGCACGCCCACCACGACCTCCTGAAACAACAGCTCTGCGGGCCTGTCTGCTCTCTCCCTCCCCGGGCCCACCGGGCCCTCCAGCCGGGATTTCATTCGCGAAAGGAGCCTTTTCTCGGGCTCCCTGGCCGCGCAGGCCTCCTGCGAGCAGGTCGGGTGTGAGAAAGACCCATCCGCTCCAGAGGACTCCCCGAGCGCAGCCGCAGTGCGCCCAGAGCCACGACGCCCATCGGTAATGATGGTAACGACGACGCGGCGTGCAGCTGGCCAGGCCTCGCACGGGGCCACTTGGGGATGAGGATGCGATCACTGTCCTCCCTACAGGCAGAAAGACCACGAGGCTCAGGGAGGGTGAGCTGCCTACCCGAAGCCAAGGATGGCACAGTCACCCACCTTTCTCTGTGCCCGCCTCCAGCTCCCTGGGCGAGCCTGCCACTCCCTCAGGTGGGCTGGGGCACCAGTCCCCTAACTGGACTGTCTGTGTCCAGCCTGGACCCTCTGCAAGATGCTCTTTACTCCGGCAAAGTGATGCCAGAAAAACATGAAGAGTCATGTTACTGCCTTGCTTCAAACCCTCCAGGGGCTCCCCCGTTTCTCTTAAGTGAATGCACTGAGTTTGAACTAGCCGATCAGCCTGAGCTCTTCCTCCTTCTTAATTTACTTCCTCCTAAGCCAGTGGTCGGCAAACCGCGGCTCGCGAGCCACATGCGGCTCTTTGGCTCCTTGAGTGTGGCTCTTCCACAAAATACCACAGCCTGGTGGAGTCTATTTTGAAGAAGTGGCGTTAGAAGAAGTTTAAGTTTAAAAAATTTGGCTCTGAAAAGAAGTTTCAATCACTGTACTGTTGATATTTGGTTCTGTTGACTACTGAGTTTGCCGACCACTGTTACCTCTTCGCCACAGTCTATGATCCAGCTACCTTGGACTTAATGTGTCCTTAAGGATTGCACTGTCTGTTCCTTCAGTTTGAACACACTGTTTCTTGTCTTCCACTCTCATCCAGAGGAGAGAAAAAAAAGGCACCGCTCTTGTTTCTCTGCCTCATCCTTCCTCCCAAAGCACATGAATTCCCAGGTAATGCAACGGGTTTGCTCTGTTGCATCATGTAATTCATCCCCAATCCTCATCCCTTCACAGAGGAGGAAGCTAACCGCAGTAGACCTGCTCCAAGGCAGAGTTCCAGCAAACAGCAGAGTTGAGATGCGAGCTGGTGTCTGTCTGGTTCCTGACCCCGTGACCCTGTGACCTTTCCCCTGAACTTCGTTGCCATGACCTTTTTGGAGGTTAAAAACGGCAGCAGGAAAACGAGGCTGGAGGGAGAGGAGGTCTACTTGGCTGAAATTCATCCAGTAAATGGAAGAAAAGAAATGTCAGCTTGTGCCCTTGGGGGTGGGAAGGTCAGGCTGCCGCTAGGGAGTGGGTTTCTGCTTTTCGAATCCGGGTAATGTCCTCATCCAGCTTTGTGCGGCTACAGCCACAGGGGCTGTTTTATGAGTGTCCTTAGCGAAGTCCAGCAAGATGATCTGCCCTTAGCAACCGAGCGGGAGCCGAGGTCAGGTGTGGAGCCAGCGGCTGGGCAGGGCACGTGCACAGGAGCGCCAAGCCTGTTTTGTCTTCCTTTCCAGAAAGTATAGTGTCAGTCACTGGTGACTGACATGGCACTTAACGTGTTATAGTTTCCAGTGGATGGCAGGTCTCTTCTCTGGCTTCCTGTAGGGCCTCTCTTAGTCAAGTTCTAGAACCTCTAGCTGGACCCAATGCCCTCAGAGGCTGTCTTGATCTGGCTGTTGATGTTGCTGGCGGGGATCAGGGAAGTTGGATAACAGATACAACCAGCACCTAATTAGTAATCAGGCCTCAAAGGGAACTGTAATGAAAGGCTCGGAGCTTTGCTTTTGTCTCCGGCCTGATCCAGTTTAGCATTTTTAAAATGTGCCAAATGCACGTCCTGCAGCTTCCTCTTTATATAAGCCTTCCTTTTTAGCAGCGTGTTCGGTTTATCTCTGCCTCATGTGGAATTTTCCCCTTTATTGTTTCTGTTCTCTAACCAATGCACATTCTCTGTGGAAGAACTAGACCGTCAGATAAACAGTGACTCAGACCACCATCTCTCTGGCACTCTGACTGCTGATCAGATCAGCCCTGATGGCAGAATGCCGAGAGCCTCCCACCAGACGCTGAACAACCTGGGTGGGAGAGCTGTGTCTGCAGCCAGGCACCAGGGGAGGGCATGGGCTAGGGGGCTCACTCTGTTTGGACTTGGGCTGGGAGCCCAGCGCCCCGCCTTGCTGGAGGTGCAGAGATCCTTACTCAGACTGGTTGGCACAATAGGACATCCTGGCCACCAGCCGGAAGCTTCAGGACTGGCTTAATCCCGTGGTCTCTGTGATTGTCCTTGTCATGCCCACCCCCTGCACCAGTGCCATCCTCAGGCTGATGGTGAGATGGCAACAGCAGCCCTAAATCCCAGTCTACACACAGCAATGTCAGAGGGCGAGATTGTCTCCTGCTGAGGCTGTCCCTAAGGAGGAGGAGGATGTTTGCAGAAACCACACAAAATCGACCCTTGCACCTTTTTGATTCAAACTGATGCTCATTTATGAGCCAAGTCCTCGGCTGATAGAATGACAGCCCTCATTGGCATAGGTTCAGGTTCTGCCACTGGAGACTGGTATATGAGTTCCATGATTAGCTCAGACTAGTCAAGCCCTACCCTGCGATGGTGTGGAGAGGACATTGGTCTTGGACAAGTTACTTACTCCTCTGAGCATCAGAACTTTCATTTATAAAACTAGAGGCCCATTGCACAAAGATTCATGCAATAGGCCTTCCTTCCCCTGGCTGTCTACATCGGTTTTCCTCCAGCACCCAGGACCCAGGCCTTTGCTGCAGCGGGAGCCTTTAGTTTTCGCTCCGGCCAGAGCACTTCTGTAGCTCCCTCTGTCCCCTGCCCTCCACCTCATAGCAGGTATCCTGCCCCACCCAGCTGTAAGCACACTGCCCAGAGGCCCAGAGTGGCTGGCGCCTTCACCAACTTTGTTGGGTTAATTTGCATACCCACTCTTGATTGGCTAGTGGGTGTCATGAAGTGAGGGTCAATTTGCATATTTCTCTTTTATTAGTGTAGATGACCAATAGTCCTAGTCATTTTGTGGTGGAGCAACCCCGAGATAATTCATATGAAATGACAAAATACTGTGCTTGATACTTAGTAGGAACTCAATAAGTGAATAAATGTTTGAGGAATCCATTAATTAATTAATCAGGTTCCCAAAGGTGGCAATGACCAAGTAGATTAACATCCCTTAGCCCTCTCTTGCTGGACATTTTCAGGCTGGTGAATTAAGAAAGTCCTTGAAATAGAGTGAAATGGGTCAAAATTTACCTACAGTTGAGCAAGCAAACCTGGCTTGGTTGATGATGAAGAACTTGGGCTCTGTGATTAGTCTTCCTGGGTTTGGATCCAGAATTTGCAATTTACTGGCTATGTGACCTTCTCTCCTCAAGCTTCAATTTCCTGCTCTAGGAAATGGGTCAGTAAGAGGCAACACTCACTAAATACCAGGCATAGGATATGAATTGTTCTAAACAATGTACAGGTAGAGTCTTATTTACTCTTTTCCACCACCCATCATCCTGGCACCTTTACTGCTACACTATGAAGATTTAAAAAAAGGGCACATGCCTGGGTTGTGGGCTCGATCCCCAAAGGGGGACTTGCAGGAGGCAGCTAATCCATGATTCTCTCTCATCATGGATCTTTCTATCACTCTCTCCCTCTCTGAAATCAATTACATATATGTACAAAAACCCGAGGCATGGGAAGTTAAGTTACTTGCCTAAAAGTCCAAGTAAGTGTCAAGTCAGGATTTTAACACAAGTAATTTACCATCAAGGTACAACTTCGTAATAATTAAATCCTAGTGTCTCTCAGTAATACTACGTATCTCAGGAGAGTTTTATGTTTACTGAATGATATAATGCATGTACAGTCCTCAGCAGGTTCTATAAACATTAGAAATATTATTTGTCACATGTAGTGATGAAAGGTATTTTTACTTAAGCCCCAAACTTCCACTCTACTGTGAGGAAAATCTTTCCCTAAGTCTGATGTGCACATGTGACTGCTGTGTCTCCTTGTCCCCCAAAGAAAAAGTCCAGTTCCTTCCTCAGTCCTCCACCCGCCTCTCATCCCACCCTCCCCACAGGGTGCAGGGACAAGCCTGCTCACCAGGCCTCCATGACTGGCTCATGGTGTTCCCTGGGGAGGAACAACCCTCCCTCCTCCCTCCGTGCAGCGGAACCCCGGGCAGAGCTCTCATTAGCACGGATTGTAGTCCACTTCCGCGTCATCTGCTCGCACCCAGACACCAGGTCCCAGGCATCGTTCTTTCTCCAGCGCTTCATGGGAGCTGGCACGTGATGGGGACTCAGCAGATGTTTGTTGAGTGAACCACCAAATCACAATTAGGATGAGTACCTATTGAGCACCAGCTTGGTACCAGATACCTCCCCCTAGTGCTTCATGTGCTGTAAGGTGGGTATGGTTACAGGTGATTCAGATTGATGCGATTCAGACAAGCTTAGATGAACAAGCTTAGAGGGAATTACATAGGACTTCATCACCTGACTGGTGGTTACATAGTATTTTTTTTTATAATCATATGCTTTATGCAGTCTTCTGTGTGTACACATTCATCTTCTGTAGGTATAATATGTTCTATTTTTAACTTTATTTTTATTGTTGACACTATTATGGATGTCCCCATTCTCCACCCTCTTTGCTCACCTCCACCCAGTGCCCCTCCCCCTGCCACACACACACACATTTTACTTTTAAAGCTTCAAAACAAAGTTGAAGGCCAAAAAGAACTTTCATGAATGAGAAAAATCATAAAATTAAATGAAGCCTCATTATATTTGATGTTTTGTTTTGTTAATCCTCACCCGAGGTGATTTTTCCATTGATTTTTAGAGAGAGTGAAAGGGAGAGGAAGAGACAGAGAGAAACATTGATGTGAGATAGACCAGGCGAGGATTGAGTCTGCGACCGTAGTACATGCCCTTGACTGGAATCGAACCTGAGACCCTTCAGTCTGCCGGATGACACTCTCTCCACTGAGTCAAACTGGCTAGCACCCCCATGATATTTGAGAATATTAAAATATGTAATTAAATTTTAATATTTTAAAAATACAATGTCATAAATAAATGTTTTAAAATAATTGAAAGACCCCTGAGAAGGGCCGGCTGTGGTAAGTATATGAGGTGAAGATCCTGATAGAACTGAAATCTTAGTTCTCAGGAGTTATTCAGGCCCTCACTCTTGGAATTGGAAGTTTGCTCAGTTTAGTAACCCTGTCCCTGTGCGTGAATTATTTTTCTCTCAATTATGCGAAGGTTCGGGGATGGTGAAGTCTGGAGAAAACGCCATGCGTATTAAAGTGTTGTATCACTGGAAGAAATCTCTGGACATTCCATACTGACCTCTTTCTCAATCAAACTTGTGATCCAGGTGGAGAACATCTGGTCCCAGAACTGAATTCCCAGGGGCATCCGCTTCCACTTGGTCTGTGTGGACTAGTCCTCGCCCTGAGCTGCCGGCCTGTGTCATCCCATCAGGGCTTATAGGCGGAGCCTGTGCACTGGTCCTCTTATTGTCCACATCAGGCCCCACCCTCGTCTGCTGGGCAGTGACTTCTAGAAGGAACCCCGTCTCCTTCACATCTATATCCCCTGCTGTTTCCTGGATGCCTGGTACCCTGGAGGTGCCCAACCAGTGGGTGACAATTGACCTTGGTTCATTTGAGCAACAGCGACCACGGGCCATGTCAGCATTCCTTTCCCCACATTTAATATCCAACACTGCCCAGCGGGGACCTGAGAATGAACTTAGAGACCTAGCATTTGGGGAGCGCTCAGAGAAACCGAAAGGAGGCCAGGGCCAGAGGGAAACTTAACCATCACCTGGAAAAGGGAGAGCCAGAGGGGCGAAGGGTGTTACCTGATCTGACACATGGGGGAAGCAGGGAAGCTGGGACTGAACCTCGGTCACCTGGCTCCCCGCCCGGGCTCCCCCTCCTTTGTCACCAGCCTTCCCAGACTCAGAGGGAAGCGTGCCCCTCCTTCCACACTGGCACAGAAAGTTTCCAGGCTGGGAGCCCGCTGCCAACCTGTCTTCCGAGAGCTCCTTTTTCAGGCTTCCAGCTTTTGGCATCAACAACTCGGCTCCATGGGGGATGTTCCTTGCAAGGAGCAGCCGTGCAGGATTGCTCCACTTGAGCTCTGACTCACGCCTTCCTCAGCCTCCGGGTTTATTTTAGCCCCAGGTTTCTGGAGGAGGAAACCAGAACACGATCACGGATCCTGTGGGAAGAGCCTGGGGCCCTCCGGTTCTCACTGGGGGCCCGGGCGGCAGCGCACAGCTCCGGCTGCTTTGGAAAGCCGCAGCCAAGGGCTGCCAACTGGCTGGGTTACGGGCGTATTCCCGCTTTAAGAAAACCCGCTGTCTGGAAATGAGAATTATGCAAAAGGATTGAATTTGAGGTTGATGATTGACCCAGCAAAGCGTTTCTTTGCTTTCTTCTCTGAATGCAGAATAGTAGAGCAAGCAAGGCTGTTTGAGTCCCTGCTTCCACTGAGGAGCTATAAGGCCTTGGACTTGGGATCAACTTTTCTGAGATTGGGAAGCTGGAGGAAGGGTGTGCAGGGGTCGGGGGGGAGCCTTGGTCTTGAAAGACAAGTGGAGAAAAGAGAGGGAGTTATGGTAAGGGAAGGGGCACATGCAAATTTCTGGGGGTGTGAAAATGCATGAGCTGTTCCCCTTAGAAGGGGCTGCAGTGCAGAAAGAGGGAGACGGTAGGGTCCCAGCAGCCTCCTCCCTCCTCCTATAACACTCACTCATATTCCTGCCCACACACTTTTCCTTCAATCAACCCCTCTACAGGCTTCCCTGTCCCCTCCACCTACCAGATCCCACCGCCTGTCACTCACACATGTGAGCATTTCTTTGGGCCT
Organism: Antrozous pallidus; assembly: GCA_027563665.1. Lineage (NCBI taxonomy): Eukaryota > Metazoa > Chordata > Mammalia > Chiroptera > Vespertilionidae > Antrozous > Antrozous pallidus. Next base: position 109,462,018 of record CM050513.1, on the reverse strand, counting down.
AGGCCACAGGTTCGCTTGCCTGGCCTCTGTCAGCAGCACTTCATTCAGCCCTGAGTCTTTGCACTGCGTGACCAGTGATCTTTCTATTCTGAACAGAGGCAAAATTAATCATTAATGAGCTTTCCTATCTCATCTGACATCGCCCAGGCATTAGCTCGCAGTTCTCTAGGTCAGATGTCCAGCTCCAGAGGGCATGGCTGGGTCTCTTCTCGGAGTCCTGCCAGACTGAAATCAAGGTGGCCGCAGGCTTTGTTTCTTTGTGGATGCTCTGGGGAAAGAATCTGCTTCCAAACTCACTGAAGTTGTTCAAAATCAGTTCCTTATGGTTGTAGGACTGAGATCCCCATTTCCTTGTCAAGGACTCCTCTTAGTTCCCAGAAGTCACCCACATTCCTTGCCATATGACCACCACTTCCTTGCACTCACCCCCCAAAAGGCTCACAAAATGGTTTTTGCTTCTTTACATTTTCCTTACTGATCAGCAGAAGAAACCCCTCTGCCTTGGTCTGCTTTGTTTTGTTTGCTTAGCCATGTGGTTTATTTTTTTCCCCAATAATGTACATCTATATATATAAAAGCTCAGCAACCAAAATGACAGAATGACCAGAATGCCCGGTGACTATAACCTGCATGGAGCAACCAGGCTACCAACCAATCAGGAGCGGGGGGCGGGTAGCGAGGTGCACGGGGTGGGGGGTGGGGGTGGGGGGGGGTGGAGCACGCGCCATGCTGGAGGTCAATCACCCAGGGCCTGAGCCTCAAACAGAGGCTTGCAGCTTTGGCAGGGGCAGAGCAGGGCAATCTCACGTGCTGGGGGTCAACCACCCAAGGGCCCATCCTCGGAGTAGTGCAATCAAGCTCACTGGGGGTCCCCTTCCCTAGACCTGAGCCATGGATCCTTGGCCAGAGGCTTGGAGCCTTGACCGGGGTGGAGCAGAGCAATCGCAGCTAACGCAGGGGGGGGGGGGGAGGGGGAGGTCCCCCGCCCAGGGCCAGAGGTTTTAGGCCTTGGCAGGGGTGGAGCTGGAGATCAGAGGAGATAGATGTGAACTGTAGAGGAAACACCTTTTCTGACCGCTCATTGGCTAAGCTCCCTGTATGCCACTGGTAATATTCTTAGTAACTTGGGTATAAGAATCCACAAAAGTAATCTAGGGTTCTTCCACCTCACTCCTGGAGAAAAGAACAAAGGTCTGCTGCTGGAGGGCTAAGAAGTATCATATCCTTTCTCTAGGCAGTTTGGCTCAGTGGATAATGCCTAGGTTTGCCAACTGCAGGGTCCGGGTTATATTCTGATCAAGGGCATGTACCTAGGTTGCAGGCTCCTCCCTGACAGGGCTCATGCTGGAGGTAACCAATCAAAGTGTTCCTCTCACTTTGATGTTTCTCTCTATCTTTCTCTTTCTTTTCCACACTCTCTAAAAATCAATGGAAACGTAACCTCAGGTGAGGATAAAAAAAGAAAAATAAAGAAATGTTATATCCTATGAAAGACATATCTTGAAAATGCCTAAAGAAAGTTGTCATTTTTTTCATGGGGAAGGAACTGGAGTCTGGGTTGATGAAAACACCTTGGTGGCTGTGGTGACTGGCAGTGGCTGCAGCAGTGGGGTGATGGGGCTGGTGCTTTTCCATGATCAGCCCAGTCGCCTCCCACAAAGGGAGGCCAGACTGTGGCTTAGGCCCACTCCCCGTGGGGAACGGAACTAAGCCATCAGTAGGACATTCCCTGAGGGATCCCAGTATGTGAGAGTGGGCAGGCTGGGCTGAGGGGACCCCACCCCAGCGCACATATTTCATGCACCGGGCCCTTAGTCCTAATATATAAAAAGCCAGGGGCTGTCATGACCAAAACAACTGGATGGATGACTGAACAGCAGTCTGTGTGGGGTGACCAGGCTGGCAGGGGGTTTAGTGAGGGACGATCAAACAACTGAACAGCAGGCTGCATGTGGGCAACCAGGCTGGCCAGGGAGGGGTTGGGAGTAAGGGATGGCCATGATGGCAGGGTGGGGCAGTTGAGAATGACCAGGCCAGCAGGAGGGGCAGTTGGGGGCAAGCAGGCTGGCAGGGGGGGCCAGTTGTGGGTGGCCAGGCTGGCAGGCAGAGGCAGTTAGAGGAGATTAGGTTGGGGGGGGCAGTTAGGGGCAATGAGGCAGGCATGTGAGCAGTTAGGAGCCAGTGGTCCTGGATTGTGAGAGAGATGTCTGACTATTGGTTTAGGCTCGATCAGTCAGACATCCCTCAGGGGGTCCTGGATTGGAGATTGTGCAGGCTAGGCTGAGGGGGATTCCCATCATGCACAAATTTTGTGCACTGGTCCTCTAGTGTGTGTGTGTGTGTGTGTGTGTGTGTGTGTGTGTGTGTGTGTATTTTTTTTTCATTGAGTTTTACTGATATTGTTTCTTCTTTTTTTCTTTTACAAATTGAAGGTAAGACACTCTACCAGCAAAAAGATTACAACTCACTGAAGACTTCGCTGATGGTTAGCATTTTTCAGCAATAACATCTTTTTAAATCAAGGTATGTACATTGTTTTTTAGACATAAGCTATTGCACACTTAGAGGCTACAGTATAATGCAAACAATACTTTTATATCCATGGGAAGTCAAAAAGCCACGTGACTCACTATATTGTGATATGAGCTCTATTGCCATGGTCTGGACTAGAACCTGCAGTATTTCCCATTAGGTATGCCCATACACTAATCCTAATAGTCACTCAATGCCTCATTTTTAAAAAGGTTCCGGCAATTTCCATTGCCAGCAATGTTTGAGAGTATGCATCTCCCGGAATCCATACTAACAATTAAATATAAGGGTTTTAAATTTGTCCCAGTCTCTATGGAGAAAAGTAATTGTATGACTATTGTATAGAGAAAAGTAATTGTATGATATTTTAATATGCGTTTTCATATTACTGTGAGTTTTATCATTTTCACATGCTTCTTGGTTATTTGCAATTCTTTAAATCGCCTATTCATATTTTTTACTCATTCCCCCCTTGGGTTACTTATCTTTTCTTATCTACTTGTTAGAGCTTCATTTTTAATTACAGATATTAATCACTGAAGTGTCTTTATGCAATCATTTTTTCCAATTTATCTTTAGTTTTATTGTCATAAAAATTTAATATTCAAGGCTTAAATATATCTACATGTTTTTAATAACTTCTGTGTTTCCAATCTTGATGAAGATCTCCCCTGCCTTTGGTTTTACAATTAATTTTGTAGGTTACACTATAAAACAATCATTGCCGTGTGATAAGTTAGAAGGTTTCTTTTAATGGTTTAAAAACAGGATCCAGTTTCATTTTCTTCCATTTGGACAACGGTAGTCTCAGCACGTTTGTATATTACCCACCTTTTTTAATTTGGTGAAACTACTTTAGTAAAACAGTAAATGATCATACATAGTAGGGCCTATCTCTGGAGTCTACGTTTTATTCCACTAATAAGTCAGTTTATAGCTATGTCAGTGTTGTACCTCTGAACACCCCCTGCTTTTAAAGTGCTTGCTTGATTAGGTCAAGCTCCCCTTGGATGATCTTCCTTCCTCTCTTTTTCTTCAAGTCAACATGCATGTAGCATCACCTACTCCCAAGAGTGCACTCCGGCATGCTCACTGTCCCTCAAATTCACACTGTCCAGCATTTTGCGGGACATGCACCTCAGGCCGTGGGCATGCTGGGCAGGGCGGGGAGTGGACATCTCAGAACTCTGCCAACCCCACCTTCCAAGATCTTTTCTATTTTTGCTCTTGGGATCAGTTTCTGAACTCTCCTTTGCTATCTGAGAAGTGGACAGATTTCCATAGAGAGGCACAGATTGTCATAGAAATGTGCCATCTAACATCACAAGACATCATTTTTATTGAATAAGCAAGGGACGTAATACCTTGTTTCCAAAGATCTATACCGACGCCAGACTTCCGCAATTCAACCTGGGAGCCTTTCTAGGTCAGGGACTGTGTCTTGCTTATACTTAGGTTTCCTAGTTCCCAGCTCAGAGTGATATTTGAGAAAACATGCCTTGCAACCAAACCTATTAGGGTAATAAATATAACAGTTGGCATTTATAAAACACTTCCAACGTTTCAGACAATATTATAGGATATTTTTATTTCCCCTTTTTTGATGGTAGAAACTGAGGCACAGAGAGGTTAAGAGACTTCCTCAAGTTCACACAGGTATCGATTCTAAATCCAGGAATGTAACAAAGGTATTCTGAGTCTTTAGCCAATGTCCTTGTCCATAGGCAGGGACCCTCTAGTAAGGGAGCGTGTGGTTAGCATATTCTATGTCTTCTACCTCAAAAGGAGAAGTAAGACCCAGTAGAGGAAGGGGCTGCTGTAGGTGCTCCCTGGCACCATCTAGTTCCTACAGGCACTGGAGATAGTCCCTGACTTCCAAGTCCTTGCTTCTAAAGAGTGGCTGGTAAACCAGCATGGGCACCACCAGGAGGCTTATTGGAAATGCAGAATCTTAGCCAGCACCTCCAGACCTAATGAATCAATGTCTGTGTTTTAGAAAGATCCCTAGATGAGTCACAGGCACATTTAAGTTCAAGTAGCATCACTTGAACCATGTCACCTAGGCCAGCGCAGCCCAATAAAGCTTGCTGCAGTGATGGAAAAGCCTGAAGCCCATTGCCCAACACAGCAACCACCAGCCACACGTGGCCGTTAAGCACATACGCTTGGTGTGACTGAGGAATTGAATTTTTCATTTTATGTCCTTTTGATTAATTTAGATTTAAATAGCCACCTGTGGCTTATGGTTGTCTTTGGACAGCACAGATTCCAGATTTATTTATCTCCTGTGTTTGTTTCCCTGTGATCCAATAACCCTTTGCAAAGTCTCTTTAAAAGAGTCTTGGCTTGAAGTAGCCCGTGTGAGGCAATATAGTGGAGGACTGTGTGTCTCCTCATGGTCGGAGCTCTCCATAATCTGGCTGATCTTGTGGCCTTCCTGACATCTCGATGTGCTTCTGCAGCAGCCTGTGCATTTTCCTGTGCTCACATAGGATCATGTTCTGGCTGCTCAACCATACTCAGTGCCAAATGCAAGCCCCCAACAAAGACAACAACCAAGCCTCATTGGGCAACTACCATCGCCCTCAGGATGCCCTCAACTATAAGTAATAAGAAAAGATGCTCAGTGAAACACTCCTTGCCTCCCTTCCTGCTTTCAATTACTACCTTCTTCCTCCACATTCTTATCCACCTTCCCTGCCTTATTTTTCTCTGTATCATTCAACACCTGTATGGGAGAGAACAATGAACCTTTTCCTCTACTGTTTTAGCTTTTCTAGGAGGGCCTGCTGAGGCCCTGCAAATGAAGCTAACATTAATAAGAGAAAATAAACAGATTTTATTAACAGGAATGTGCAGCGTACATACACACAGAAGAAACCCAGTGAGAGTAACTCAAAGGGTTGGTTAGAACTTGGGCATATATAGCATCTCGACAGAGAACAATGAATATGTAGAGAAGTGACAAGACAAGAAGAAAGGTTGTAGGCTGCCAAGGACAGCAAAGTGTGGGAAGATAAATATATGCTGGGAACTCTTGGAGGAGGGTTTGTCTGCAGGCACATCTCGTTGACTTCCTGCCTTCATGACCACGAGACTTCCCTGGGAGCAGACTCATTTCTCAGAAGTTTCTGCTTTCGGTCAGATAAGGGAAGCTCCTGAAAGTGTCTTTCTGCATCTGCTGATTCTTAATTGCCTCCAGCTCAAAAAAAAAAAAAAATCCTTGTATGCCCAAAGTAGCTTATTTTTATCCTCATTTAATTTTTATAGGAACCCGAGAGAGCAGTGGTATTCTACCCATTATTTTAGATGAAGAAATTGACAGTCAGAATACATGAACCTTCCCACCTTCCTCTTTCAATACTTGATCTAAACTCTTCATTCTTGGTCTAGATATAGACATATCTATACATATAAAAGCTTAAGCGACTGAATGATCAGAAAGACCAGTTGCTATGATGCACTCTGACCACCATGGGCAGATGCTCAATGCAGGAACTGCCCCCTGGTGGTCAGTCCACTCCCACAGTGGGAGCACCATTCAGCTGACTGACCCATCCTACGGCCCATCAGCCTGGTGACAGCCACTCACTCCCTTAGTAGGCCTGCAGATCCAATCTCCTGAGAATGGGCCAGGCACTGATTGGACCAGCACTGCCTGCACAATTCTGACAGTGCTGCCAGCCTCCTGGAACCATGACCACTTACCCTCCCTAGACACTCCACAAGGAAGAAACAACATTGAAGCGGCTGCCAGGTGGTTCCCAACAATCAGCTCGAATGTCATCAGGCAGATCCGGATCCCAGGCTGGCAAGAGCATCCTACCTCCCACCCAGAGGGCTGATCACGTGCTGGGCCCCCTCTACCCTCTTGGGACCCCACCCATTCATGAATTTTTGCACAGGCCTCTAGTTGGAAATAATTGGGTAACAAATAATCTCCTTGTAGAAGGCACTGGAGTTCATAATGCTAAGATCTAGAGAAAATAAGCTAATTCTCTTGGAAAGAGGTGCCCCTCGGAGGCTATTAAGATACAGCACTCCTTACTGATGTGTGCTTTTCTTACGGGGGAAATCGTATTAAACTTGATTATCTCTTCTGCTGCTCCCTTCCTCCGTATTAATAGTTTAATCGGCTTGATAGGTGTTGGATGTGAGGCTTGGGGCTGTTTACAGCAACTGGTGAAGTACTTCACATTCTAAAGCAATTAACTGAATGGTGGAGAGGACTCCAGGGAGCGGAGAGTGAGAGATAGATGGGATGTCTGATCGTGCTGGTGTTCTGGAAGGAGGATCAATGAAGTAGCTTTCTGCTGGTTCCCCTCCAAACTCACTGACCTGGCTCACGTGTTCTCACTGTTATTTCCTTCTTTGCTGACCCATTCAATGTGGATGTTCCTGAGTTTGATCTTTGGCCATCCCTTCCCATAGTGCCAAATTCCCTCCGTGGGCATCTCACACGTCCAATGTATTGGAAAGCAAGATAACAGGACCCAAGGGAGGAGCATAAGAACTCAGGCTACCCAGGAGTGATATTTAAACACACACTCCCTCTTTCTCTCTGTTTCTGTGGGAAATCCTGGAATTCCAGCACCATTAACCTCAGGAAGATTTCTAGGGATTAGGGGTGGAGGGGTTCTAACCTTGCCCAGAGTAGAACTAGAGCCAATTAGGTCCAGAAAAGGAACTGTGATTTGAATATGGCCAGTCATCCCAGTGAATGGGCCCAGATACTTTCAAAGCTCTGCAGATGTTCTAGTAGCTCCAAACCCAATGAGTCCAGAAGCCGTATGAGAGTCCCTTGGGGATGCCCCGGCCTTGCCCAGCCAAGGTCTTAAAACCATATCCTCTGAGTCTGAGGGGACTGATAAAATATCATGAATGAGTGATTGATTGAGAGCATGCTGCAACCATCAGAAAAATAAAAGCAAAAAACATGCCTGGCATAAAGCCACATCCAGAGGGAAGCTAAGCAAAGAGAAAGAGCAAGTAAAGCCATGGTTACATCATTGGGACCCTTGGACTCAGCTGACCTTGAAGAAAGACTCCTCTAGGGCTTTGCAGTGGGGATGTTAATGGAATTCACAGCTCTGCCTGTTTACTGTTTCGTTTTAAGGTAGCTTGAACTGGACTTTCCATCAGTTGCCATCCATTTCCATTAGAGCAAATTCTCTATCTGTGTGTAGATGAGCTTCAGCTTGTCACTCATCGGTCTTTCCTGAGCTTCAGACCAGACATTCAATGTCCTACTGCTCTGGATTCTTATCTGGAGGTCCCCACAGGTCCTTCAACTGAACATGGCACCCATCGAATCTGCCATCCACTCTCTCTGGCCCTTCCCCCTCTTCCATCTCTCATTTCCCATTATCTGCTCCCTTGTGGGTCTTCATTGGTCCAGCCCCTAGTTGCCAAACCAGGAACCTTGGAGTATCGATCCCTCTTTTTCATCTCTCTTACCCAATGACTCATTAAGCTCCCCTCCAAAATAACTTCAGAATTCATTGTCTCTTCTCCAATCCTACTTGTAGTTCCTTGAGCCCATCTACCATCACCTCTTACTTGGCAATACCTTCTTACTTGCTCTCCCATTCTGGTCTTACTTTACTAAATGTAGCCTGCAACCATTCTACTCTAAGATATAAAGTTATAGCTCTCTTTTCCCATCCTATCACTTCAGAAGGCTCCCGTGTCACCCATAACTCCCAGGAAGAACCTGAATAATCTTTAGTTTCTATCCCAAATGTATCACTTACTAGGTATGGTAGATTGTAAAAATAGACAAAAAATCTTTTTATTCCTGTTAATTTTCCCCTTTGTAAGGCGACCTTACAGCTCCTCCCATCAAAAGGTGGAGACAATTTCCCTATTCCTTGAATATAACCTTGACCTTGTGATTTGCATTGACCAATAAGTGAGTGGAAAATATGATGCAGGTACAGGTTGAAAATATTTGAACATAAGTATTTGCCTTGTGGCTCTTGGAAATTCTGTGACAACTGCTATTTGAATAAGCCCCGGGTTAGTCTACTGGAGGCATATGGCCAATCATCTCCACCAACCCAGCTAACAGCCAGCACTGTCCAACTTGTGAGTGAGGTCATCATAAGGCAACTTTAATGACTAGTCAACTGTCTGCAGCTACATGAGTGAGCCCAAGCAAGAACAACAACGATCTACAAGTCAAATGGCCAACCTGTAGGAACAGCTAATAAATTATGGTTGTTTTAAACCACTAAGTTTGGGGATGGTTGTTATGCAGCCAAAACTAACTGATACATTACCTGTGTGACCTTGAGAAAGTCATGTCACCTCTCAAGACCTCAGATTCCTTATAAATAAAAGTGCATAGCATCTCTATCCTGGATCAGAGTCCTGAAGTGAAGGCCAGTTGAAATATAATTTAACATCCATTTCCAAGTCAGGATCAATTTATAAGCATAGCATGTGTTTTGATATATTTAATGAATGCACATATTCAGCACTGTTTCAGGCTGTCTTTGAAGACCATCTGTGTAAAGTGTCCCTGGTCTTAGGTCGAGTTGGTCCCAGAGGCCATGTTCAGTTTTTTACTTATTCAGTAATGCACATAGACTGAAGAATTAAGACTAAGACCCATTAGCTCTAGCTAGTTTTGCTCAGTGGATAGAACATCAGCCTGCGGATTGAAGGGTCCTGAATTTGATTCCAGTCAAGGGCACATGCCTGAGTCACAGTTCAGTTCTGAGGCAGCCAATCAATGATTCTCTCTTATCATTAATGTTTCTGTCTCTCTCTTCCTCTCTGAAATCAATAAAAATATTTTTTTTAAAGACTAAGACCCATCAGTAACCGAATACGGCACTAATGAGAAGATTCAACTCTCAGAGGTTACTGACTCCAAGGTTATGTCTGAACTCTGGGGGCTGTCAAGAGGAAACTGATGTCCAGCATTTTTCAAAGTCCCAAGGACCTTTTTGAAGGATTGCCTAGAGCCACAAGAGTGAATAACAACATTCAAGTGCTTCTCAACCTATTCTTCCATCATCTTACTACTATCTCATTGCTCCATGCAAATCACGTGCACATCACGTGGTCAAGGTTGTTTTCAAGGACTAAACAAATAGTCTCTGCTTCTTAATGGGAGGAGCTGCAAGGTTACCTTGCAGAAGGGTGAGAATACTGGGCTAGGAGGGATGTGTGTGGAAATACATGTTCAATACTAAGTAGCTAATAAATAACTAATGTTACTTACACATCTACTATCTTAGCAACCTTGAGAAATTAGATATCAGCCCTATTTTACAAGTGAGGAAATAAATCTCAGAGCAGAACAGGGTGGGAAATGGGGACTTGCTTCTAACGCCTACAGATTTTTTCTGTGTCTAGATGCAGACTGTAACACCCTCCTCCCAAGCTGCTGAGTGGGAGCAGGACCCAGTGATCCTAGGGCATCAGGGGTCCCAGCTGGATGCTGGAGAGGCCCTTGAACTCACTGCCAGAAGGCCCTGAATTAGTCATGAGCCCTCTGGCATCAGGCATATTGGTAGGTCTATTTAAAGCTAAAGATCTCAGGGTGAGCTGAGGACTGCAGAAGATCCACGCCTGGGAAGCCCAGGTACTTTATGGGGGGGAAGTGGTGGCTGAGGCCACATACTATTTTTCTCTGTAACCTCAGCACCTCGCAGTGGCTCTGGCATTGTGGAGGCACACATTGCATAAGTGTGTATTTGGATAACTTGTTCTTCTTTTCACTCATCATTGATTCCGGCGCCATTTCAGGAGCATTTTCATGCACCTCTTATATGCCACACATTGACATTCCACAAACACATTAAACCTAGTGCTACAGGTTGAAGCATGCCCCCGCCCCCCAAAAAAGATATTTTGAAGCCCTAACTCTCCCCTCACCTGTCCATGTGACCATATTTGGAAATAGGGTCTTTGCAAATATAATTAAGTTAAATTGAGATTATAATAAAGTAGGGTAAGCCCTAATCCAGTGGCTAATGCCTTCATAAGAGAGAGGGGAGATGTGGACACAGAGACACAGGGAAGAAGGCCGTGTGACCACATCTCCCCCTCTCTCTTATGAGGGCATTAGCCACTGGATTAGGGCTTACCCTACTTTATTATAATCTCAATTTAACTTGCAAGCCAAGGATGAGCAGCCGGAAGAGCAGGCAGAACCCTGGTCTAGAGCCCTTGGCGGGAGCATGGCCCTGCAGACACCTCGGTTTCAGACTTCTTGACCCGAGAACTGTGAGAGAATATATTTCTGTTGTTTTAAACCACTTTGTGGCACTTGGTTATGGGAGCCCTAGAAAAGTAATTTACTGACTCTTTCCATTCATGCTGTAATGGAGGAGACATGCTGAACAGTTTATGGTCATACAATCTACGACTTATTTATTGCAAACATTGTAAGAGCAGAGGGGAAGCAGCAGTGAACTCTTCCTGAATCATAAATGAAGTAGAGAAGGCTGTTGCAGGCAGAGTTGCTCGCACAGGCAAAGGATGGGAGCCTTGTACCTAAATGGTGTATTTAGGGATAGCAAATAATTTCGAAAGACTACAGCTAGGAGTGGGCTGGGTGTGAGTTTGGGACATTCCATGGGAGACTGAGGGTGAAGCATGTACGAGGCTGATCACCAGAGGGGCTGTTGAGAGTCATGTCATAATCAGATCATAGAACTGGAGTTGAGACAGGAGGCAAGGGACTGGGTAAGAGACTACTGAGTGCAGGAGTTAAGCAAGAGATTAGGTGCCTCTGCACCAGGCTGATGGAGAGGAGGATTCTAATTGCCCAATAGCCAGTCTTCAATAATCCAGATATGCCACAGCCTTCCCCCAATTCCCATCTCCCACACCACCATGACTACACCATCAGGCACAGTGTTTCCCCTCATCCCTCAGATAAGTTTCAGCAAAAGTCACATCCATGGCAGAGCTGTGTCCACTGCAGAGCTCTGAGAGAGGTAGAAATTTCTAGTTACTTCTTTGTACCACATGACAAAGAAAGAGCCCAAGGCTCTTGGATGTATTTGTTACAAGGTTAGGCAACCAGAACATAGATGGACACCCTCTCAATTCCTCCCTAGAGTACTTGGCTTATGACCTACCAGAATGACCCCCTGAGCCATTTCTACAGCCTCTGAAGGGCTGGCTGTTGGGTCAGTGAAACTTCTCTGCTCTCTTTATTAATTTGTTGAAGAAAATAGAAGAGAAACAAACATTACAGACTCTACATATCTCTTATGAAGGACTTAGAAGAAGAACATAAAGAATATTTCTGCCACAGACTCAGGGGGATGGATTTTGTGAGATTTGGCTGTGGAAATAAAACTCTACCACAGATGCAAGGAAGAAAACATTGTCAAAGGCACAAAAGACATGTTTATAATCAACTTTGAACCTTTACAAGGTACCAGGCAACCGTAAACTGATCCAAGCATTAACCTCTCACCCTGACTGATGCTGCTCAGTGGTTAGAGCATTGGCCTGTGCACCAAAGGGTCTCGGGTTCAATTCAGGTCAAGGGCACGTACTTGGGTTACAGGTGTGATTCCTTCAGGACGCGTTTGGGAGGCAACCAATAGATGTGTCTCTGTCAGAACGATGTTTCTCTCTCTCCCCTTTCCCCGCTTCTTAAAAAAAAAAAAAGCATTAATCTCTTGTGACACATCCCCAAGGTTGGCGTTACCATCTTCAATTCCCAGACACAGGAACAAAGATTCTGAGGGACTAAGCCACTCTCCAGGGTCACCCAGTATTGAAGGGGCCGAGCTGGGATTGGCATCCATGCCTAAGGGACTCCAAAGTCTTTCCCCTTCGCCACACTCCTGCTGGGAACCTGGCCCAGGCTAAGGATGGGATGCCCTGGCCTGGTCTTCTCCAGCCAGGCACATCTGGGCTCCTTCTGGCCATCAAATCCACAGACACGGAGCAGACTGGAGGAGAAAGAGCAGACGGTGGCTGTATTTGTCATATGAGAAATGACAGCAGGAACTGGAGTCTATCGGATCAGGGAAGAGAGAACTCTGGGGACATGGCAGCTGTCTCCAAACATTTGAAGGGCTGTCACAAGGAAGAAGGATGAGACTCATTCTGAAAGGCCTCCCGGGGGTAGATGTAAAGGGATGGATGGCAATGCAGGCGATCAGATGTCAGCTCAGTGAGAGAGGGACTCCTCTGCCAGGCAGAATGGGGAAGATGGGCTGCCTCCAGGAGACAAGAACTCCGTGTGTCCAAGAGCGGCCACGCTGACTCATGGTGGCTGGGCTGTGGAGGGCTGATGAGCAAGAGAAGGCACTTCCCTGAGGGCTCCAGTAGCTCAGAGAACCCAACTTAGTAGTCTATTTATACTCTCAGAGCCCACATCTGACTTGCATGCAAATGAGGCAATTAGCTCCTCATCTTTACAATGTTGTACAAGGCCTTGCATGCCCCAGCCCCACTTGTCACACCACTGCAGATACTGTGTCTCCTGGCTGTGCTTTGAATAGGGGAGGTGCACCCCCAGCGTAGGACCTTACCGAGACTGTTCCCTCTCTAAGCACACGCTTCCCTGTGGCTGTTTGCCTGGCCTCCTTCAAGTATTTGCCCAAAAGCCCTGTTCTCAATGAGCATTCTCTTTCCACTCCAACATCCCACCCCTCCAATAGTCTGCTCAGTTTTTTATACTGATCATAGTTTTGCACATCCTGAATATTTTGATTATTATGTTGTTATTTATTGCCTGCCTCCCCTCACGAGGATGCGGGTACCAGGAAGGCAGAAATTGTTTTACCATTGTGTTCACAGCTGACTCCCAAGCACAGAAACAGTGTCTGACTTGAAGTAGTCACTCACTACATATTTCTGGAATGAAAACATGAGCATCATTTTCACTCTCCTGGGGAGGAGGTTCTTCGGCAAGCCCATGGTAAGCGGCAGAAACTGGGTAGTGTGTCAACACATCTAAATCAGCTGTGCAATGGGGTCCGAGTCAGCGCTGAGAGTTGTTTTAACACAGTGGTCGGCAAACTCATTAGTCAACAGAGCCAAATATCAACAGTACAACGATTGAAATTTCTTTTGAGAGCCTAAAACCGACTTCTGCGCATGAGCCACGAAGTTTTAACCGCACTGTACGTGCGCGCCCACACGTGCTGTTTTGTGGAAGAGCCACACGCAAGGGGCCAAAGAGCCGCAGTTTGCCAACCACTGTTTTAACAGATACCCCATTCTGCAGAAAATGAAAGGCTGCGTCTCTTCCAAGGATGAGCTAGATCTTACAGACTTGTACTTTTTTACGTTGGAACCAGGAGACTGTGTCTAGGACAGAGAGAGTGGTGAGGAAGTAGATGGAAAGAAATTATAAGAAGAAATAAATTCCTAGATGCTCATCCACAGTGCATGCAACACGGATGGTAACAGTCATTAACGGATAACATGAGCCAGGCAGTCCTTTAAACACTCCGTGAGGGTTAGCTCGCTCTTTATCCCTAGGACATAGCACCTGTTATCCCCATTTTACAGATGAGAAAAATGAGGCACGCAAGGTAGTGTGCCCAAAGTCACTAAATCCTAAATCTTAAATCCTGAATCTTAAATCCTCTCACAGCTAGAGGTTCAAAGCCAGGTAGCCTGGACTCCTACGTTCCACAGCCTGAAAAAAACCAACGACGAAGCACCAGTCTCTGGAGTCCATGTGTAACGTGATTGGCTGGTAGTAAGACGTCTCTCTGGTGTCACTGTGCCTATCCAGACCCTGCCAGGAACATGGGCTCCCCTAGTAACCTCAGGAAGCCGTCCGTCCCGCTCTCTGTGACACCGATAGTCTGAACGGTGTGGCACTCAGCCTGCCACCGTTTTCCTGCTGGCGCAGACGAGACAACAATGCTAACATTTGGACAGCGTTTTTAACTTGTAAATAGAAATATTTTCATTTGATCTTCACAGCATGGGAAGTATTATAAACAGTAGTCTCCTTGAACAAGGAGAAATCTAACACACACAGCTAATGAGCTATGGAGCGGAGACTCCAAAAGCCCAGTCACTCGATGTCTTTCTCCGCCAAACAGTGCTGCCTACACTTCACATGGTTGTCAATCCCACTCCAAACTCTAGAATCCCCGCCAGTGTCTTAGAAATTGGGTACTGCACCAATTGATCTTAGATTAGAGAGGGGTTGAATATGATGCAACTATGTTAAGTCTTACGTTTCAGGCCTCAAAGCGAGACTAGGGAAATCCTATATAATAAAAAGGTAATATGCAAATTTTCCCTCAACGGGAGTTCAATCAGGGGTCAGGGCCAGCCCACCAACTGCCAGGGCTCCTCCTCCCAACTGGCCCCACCCCTGATTGGCCCCCACACCCCAGTTGGCCAACCTTCCTTGTCCCCTCCCCCAGGCCAGCCTGGCCTGATTGCCCCCATCAGTGAAGGCTGACAGTACCTCACCCATGCACGAATTTGTGTACTGGGCCTCTAGTAAAGTGGTTGGCAAACCACGACTCATGAGCCACATGCGGCTCTTTGGCCCCTTGAGTGTGGCTCTTCCACAAAATACCACGGCCTGGGCAAGTATATTTTGAAGAAGTGGCGTTAGAAGAAATTTAAGTTTAAAATATTTGGCTCTCCAAAGAAATTTCAATCATTGTACTGTTGACATTTGACTCTGTTGACTAATGAGTTTGCTGACCACTGCTCTAGTATATTCTATCTATATAATAGAGAAATATGCAAATTAGCTGGGATGCCATAACATCATGACCGAACAGCAGAGACCTGAGGCTGCATGGTGCCTGGCTGGGGCAAGAGACCTCAGGCTGTGCCGCCTGCCCAGTGGCACTTGATGGGGACCTCAGGCTGCACCCTCCACTCCAGTGCTGGGCCAGGGGACCAGAGGCTGTGCCCCCAACTCTGAGGGGTTTGATGGGGGTGGGGCTGGCTGGATCTGGGTCTCACCCAATGGGGGTGGGGCTGGCCAGGTCTGGGTCTCCTGCATTTTCTAAGCGCCTGTGGGTAGTGGGCGGGGACTTGACTGTAGGTCCTGCGGCATGCCCCAGACTCTGACAGGAGGGAAATTTAATTTTCATATACATTTTACTAATTTTCTTCCATCTCTGACACTTCTATTATAGAGAAAGGGCAAATAGCAATATTCAAATACATCCTCTAATTAGTTCCCTTTTAATATGCACGAATTTTGTGCACCGGGCCACTTGGATATATATGAGTCTATTTATACAAAGGATGTCTATTGATTGTATAAAATGTGTTGGGCCTGTGCTGTCCAATACAGTAATCACTGGTTTTTGAGCAGTTGTTACAGGACTGGTGTCACTGAGGAACCGAATTTTTAACATCATTTCATTTTTATTATTTTAAATTTACATTTTTAAAATGGAAACGATGTAAAGATATGTTCCTTTTAAACACAGCTTTCCTGTTTTGGCACAAGTGCATTTCGCTTTGGCTGTTGCCTTGCATGAGATAGCACTGTTGTGCAGTTAGCGGGTGCCTGTTTCTTTCTACTAATACACATGAACCTGTCACTGCTGTAGTTGGAGTCCACAGATCGGTTCACTTTGAATGATTGTTTCCTATTCGCACAACATTGTAATGCGTTACTTGGGATACTTTATCCTCACAGCTCATTACTGTGATAACCATGTCGATTTTAATTGATAGTTCCATTGAAATACTTGCTATTCTTTTCATCTTAAATTATTTGAACACCTACTGGCCACACGTAGTATTGCAACGTAATCCTATTATAGTCTGTAGATACTGGTACCTGGGTAAGACCACCGAGGAAGCCAAATTCCACCCACAGGGAGCCATTCCCTCTGAATGATGCTGACTTAACGAGCTCAAAAAAATGTAAAGCAAGTAGAAAGGCAAGGGAGGAAAATGCCTATGTAGAAAAACGAGGCAGCCTAGGGGAACAGAAGAATTAAAGCTTCAGACTCAGACTCCTGTGAGTTTCAATTCCCAGCTCAGACAATTACTTGCTGTATGAAGTAACCCACATCTCTGAACCTCCATTTCTTCATCCTTAAAAGGGGGCGATAAAACCACAGTGTTTTGACATCAAAAATAATATATTCAGAGTGTGTTCTACAGAAGAGAACTAGTCTTAGATCCTACATAAGGCGAAGAGTGGATGGCATGCTTGTCTGTTGCCCACCATTCCTCCTTGAGGTTGGTCTGGGAGGAGCCTTCCGATCATTCTCACGCACGTGGTTTTACAGAGAAGCTGGTTTCTCTGCTCAGTGCATTCTAGGCCATTTCCTGGCCTCGTGTGGTAAGTGAATAAGGAAATGCATAGCTTGCCCGGGCTGCTGAGACCAGAGGCCTCCCTCAGGAGGAGGGAGGCACTCGGAAATCAATAGCCAGTGTCAAAGCTGATCACTGCGAAATGAATGGTCACACCTCCCTTTTAAGTCTCCATCCCCCTCTCCTTCAGAGGATGGGCTGCAGTACATTAGGTCCCTAATTAAGAAAGAGGATGCTTAACAAATGACTCATTTGAGCAGAATACTAAGCCCCTGGGAAAGTCCGGGAGCGGGCCTTCTGGCATCTGCACAGAGGAGAGGGCACATTCGTACATAAAACGGATGCTGCCTTAACTAGCGGTGGTGTGGGGACTGTATTTCACTGCTCTGCAGGGAGCCCTAAAGGCTGACGTGACAATCAGTGCGGCAGTAAAGAGATGGAAACTTGGACTCCGAGCCGCTCTACTATTCAACTGCAGCTGGTGAAAAGGACACAGATAATGTTTCTAGTGGTTGGAAATATAGACCCTTCACCTACTCATAAAAATGCCCTCAGTGGGATGAAACTAAAACCTACCTCTGACAACAACGGTACTATCTCTGGAGAGAAGCCAACCTCCATTCAAATTCTGCATCTGCCATTGACTACCTGTTTAGCCTGATGTGTAGGGCTTAGCCTCCCTGATGTTGGTTTCATCATTTATCAAGAGGGATTGTGAAAAATATGGGAAATAAATAATTTGTCATTACTGGCCAAGTTTCCGCCTCAGAGAAAGCATGCGAACCATGTCCCTTTCTCTTTCCCTTTGGACTGTTCGAATGTCTTGATCTTTTCAGAGGTCCCCAGCCTGAGGTTTGGGTGGACATGAGGGCCAGCAGATGTAAAACTCCTTATATTACATGTTAAAGTTGCATGAATATGGTCTTTTCTTGTGAGCATGTGCGTTGTTTCCAGCAGATCCCCAAAGAAGTTTTTAATTGCAAAACAAGGTTGAAAAACCACTGGTCTATATCTTTCTTTTATGGTCTGGTCCCTGTCTCCCTATCTACCTTCATTGTGTCCCACTGTCTTCTTCCTTCATTGCAGTTCAGCTACTCTAACCCTCTCTCTGCTCCTCACACATCCAGGCTCACCCCTGTTTCAGAGCCTTTTGCTTACAGCTATCTTTTCTCCCTAGACCTTCGCATGATAAACTCAGCTCAAATGCCATTGCTTGAGGTGGCCCTTCCCTGGTGTCCCGATCTAAAGAGCCTCCTTTGCCGCTTCCTATCATGTGTGTAATGAGTCTGCTCAGGCTGTTGTAGACTGCTGCATGGACTGGGACTAAACAACTGAAATTTATTTCTCACGGTTCTGAAGGTTGGAAAGTCTCAGATCCAGGTGCCAGCTGACTGTGTCTGGGGCAAACCCTTGGTTTGCTGATGGCTGCCTCCTTGTGGTGGGGAAGAGTGAGCTCATCGTCTCTCTTTCTCTTCTTAGAAGCCACTACTCCTCCCATCGCGAAAGGCCCACCCAGATGTTATATACTTACTTCATCTAATGCTAATTATTTCCCAAAGGCTCCATCTCCAAATACCATCATACTGTGGGCTAGGGATTCAACACATGAATTTTAGGGGGACACAATCAAGGCCAGAACAATTTTACTGACCTTGTTCATTGATTCATTGCCTTATTTAATTTACTCTTTCCATTTCTTGGAGGAATGAACCTTCCACGAGCACAGAAACTTAGTCTTATTCACTATGGATTCACAACAGTTAGGATAATAATTGTCCTGTTGTAGGTATGGTAACTACTACAAGGATGGATGGATGGATGGATGGATGGATGGATGGATGGATGACTTCTAACTGTATCCTTGTGAGGTATGAAAGAAAGCCTCCCCTCTTTTTGGTGTTTTTTTTTTTCTGATAACACACTGAAACTTGGATAGATTCAATGCCAGGAAAAGGTTTATGCATAGTGATTGAGAGCTGTCTCTGGAGCTGAACATCTGAGTTCAAATCCCAGCTTTGGCACTTATAAGCTATGTAGCTTTGGGCAACTTAACCTCTCTGTTCTTCAGTTTCCTCATCTGCAAAATGCTGTTAACAAGAGTATATTGTGGTAGCCTCAGAAATGTTCACCGATCTTCTGGTTATCCTCCTTCAGGCACATAACAAGACATGTCTTCCGTGCCCACATGAGGTCAGGGATGCCATGAAATGTGAGCTGAGGGACTGTGTTATTTCCATGTGGAAGTCTTTATGAGCAAACATGTGATTGATTCTTTCCTATTCCCTGACATGAAATCTGAGGCATTCCAGATGGAAGCTTCTCTCTCAGTCTGCATCCTGGAATAAGACAGTGTGGAAAGAATTCCTATGGACCTACAATGAACATAGAACATGTGTGAAAAACACACCACTCAGATTTGATAGTTATTTGTTATCACCACATTACTTAGCTTAACCTGACTAATACATATCCCAAATCACTGAGCTCTTGGGAGAATTAAGTGAGTTCATGAAAGTATCATGTTTTGAACAGCCTGGCACATATTAGGTACTTTATAAGTGGTTGAAATTATTATTACTCAGTTAATGTCAATGCTCAACCTAGGATTGAAGTCCCAGTTTCCTACCTATAATTATGATGTGACTTTTTACTGCATTTTTTGTTATTCCAAAATCTACAAAAGAACACTTGAGAGAGGAAGAGGGAGAGGATAGGCAGAGGTCTCACGTGCACAAGTGGGCTGCCTCTGATTCTAAGAAACCCAGCCCTGGGAGGGACGACACTCCTAAAGACAAGCACCCAGCACATGTAAGAGCTGGTCACACTGGCCAGTCGTTCCATTGCCTGGGGAGAAGGGCTGTGGTCCATTTTCACGGGTCTCTCCCTCAGCAGAGCATCCCTGCCCATCTCTTCCTCTCCTTTCTTTGGGCCCAGAATAAAATTGTGCCTTGGGGGAAATTTCCAAGCAGCACTCACTGGCTGGGCTCCTCTCCACAGAACAGACAGTTTAAGTTTGAAAGGAACATGAAGGCCATTTCTTGACAATCTGTTTGGTAAGGAAACCGGGTTTGGAAATCGTGTTAATGCCTTTGGGAGTCTTCGAGAGGCTTGAAAGAAAACAGCAGTGCATGGTCCAGTCTAGTCTATTTGAACTCTAATCTAATCATGAGGAATTACTAAGCAGCTCTAGGTTGTGGGTAATAAGAGTGACCACTAGCTACTGGGGAGTGCTTTTTAATCAATATGCCAGGCCCTGCTCTGAGTGACTTGTGTATTTTAACCATTTTAATCCCCACTGTACCATCAGGGGTTACTAGTATCATCTTCTTCCTTCTACAGATGAGCAACAGAGGCACGAAGAAGCTAAGAAACTTGTCAGTGGTCACTAGGTAGAGCCAGGATTCAGATCTGAGTGGTCTGGCTCCAGAGTCTTTGCTTCTAATCTCCGAGCTGTACTGTCTCTCATTTATTTTACATGTTATATGGTTTTATACCCCCACTAGTGGCCTGGTGCACAAAATTCGTGCACATTAAAAGGGTACTAATTAGAGGAAATAATTTAATATTGCTGTTTGCTCTTTCTCTATAATAGAAGTATCAGAGACTAAAGAAAATTAGTAAAATGTATATGAAAACCTTCCTCCTGTCAGTCTGGGGTGCACCACGGGACCCAGAGTCAAGTCCCCACTCACTCACAGTGCCTTAAAATCATGTGAGACCCAGGCCCAGCCACGCCCCCACACATTGGGGTAGATCCAGACTGGCCAGTCCCACCCTTGTCAAGCCCCAAAGGACAGGGGACATCCTCGGGTCCCCTGGCTCAGCACCAGGACAAGGGGCGTGGCCTGAGGTCCCCCATCAAGTCCCACCAGGTGGGAGACACAACCTGAGATCCCCTGTCAAGCCCCCCTGGGTGGGGGGCATAGCCTGAGGGCCCCTGTCAAGCCCCACAAGGCAGAGGAGCACACCCTCAGGTCCCCTGGCCTAGCACCCGCAGGGAAGCACAACCTCAGGTCCCCCGTCAATCCCCACTGGCATGGGGGCGCAGGCTTAGGTCCCCTGTGAAGCCCAGCTGGATGGAGGGCACAGCCTGAGGTCCCCTGTCAAGCCCAGCCAGGCAGGAGGGGCACAGCCTCAGGTCCCCTGGCTTGGTGCTGGGGCGGATGGTATGGTCTGAGGTCCCCCATCCTGGTGCCGTGGTGGGGGTGCGGCTTGAGGTCTCCTGTCAAGCCCTCCCAGGTGGAGAGAATAGTCTGAGGTCCCCTAACCCAGCACCAGGATGGACAGTGCACCTTGAGGTCCCTTGTCAAGCCCTGCTGGGTTTGGAGTGTGGCCTACAGTCCCTGTCAAGTCGCACCAGGTGGGAGGCACGGCCTGAAGTCCCCCAGCCTGGAGCTGGGGCCGGGAGAGCAGACTGAGGTATCCTAGCGCAGCACCAGGGCAGGAAGCACATCTTGAGGTTCCCTGTCAAGCCCTGCCAGGTGGGCGTGGCCTGTGGTCCCCTGTCAAGCCCTGCCCAGCAGGGGGAGCAGCCGGAAGTCCCCTAGCCCAGCACCAGGACTGGTAAGTACACTTTGAGGTCCCCCGTCAAGCCCCACTGGATGGAGGACATGGCCTCAGGTGCCGGGGCGGGGGTCGAGGCCTGAGGTCCCCTGTCAAGCCCCTCTGGATTGGGGGAGGGTGTAGGCCTCCCGCCGACCTCCTGTCCTGCTGCCACAACCACCTCACACTCTCGGTGAGCAGGTATGCATAGGCAAGGCTGGGCCAGGATAATTGGGAGGAGGTGATGGGGCCAGCATCCTGGGTGAGCTTGGCCTCACAGCCTCTCTGCTTCAGCTCCCAGCACCCCAGACCTAAGGAGTAGTGCTTTCACAGGGGCCTGGCAGGCACTGCATATGGCATTGCCTTAAAAACAGAAGGATCCCACTTTAACTCTGGCTGGAAGTGCATTGGGAACTTATGGTCGGGGGAAGCAGCCCAACATCAGGACTGAAATAAGACCTTGGGTAGCCCCGGGAGGGGTGACTTCAGTCCTTTGCCCCAGTCACGCCCCCCCTGGCCTCCTGTCTAGCCACCACCCCGCCCTCCTGCTCCTGATTGGCTGGTAGCTCGAGCGAAGGTATGGTAATTTGCATGTTTCTCTTTTATTAGATAGGATGTCCCTGCCTGTGCTGTTCCTCTGAATGTTTGAGACTTAGAGCCGTCACACAGTGGAGTGTGTCCTGACCTCTCCTCCCATCCTCCCCTTTGAGACAGTTGCTTCCCCTTCTGTGACCCTCTCTGCCTTTATTACAACAACTGTGACACTAAGCCAGAGGACGTGAGGGTGGTGGCTATAATTTAATGATTTTAGACCTTGGGTGTCTGGCACTGTCCCTGGCTCAAGATAAAGGTGAATTCAATGTTACTGAACTGATGTATAAGGGCTTAAAGACCATGTGTACATAGAAGAGGGTAGAACATAGTGACAGAGAGTATAGGCTCTAGAGTCAGACTGCTTGGCTTCAAATCAATTTCTATAATAAATAGGCAGGACCATGGATATCTATTGTGCCTCAGTTTATTCATCTATACAATGGGGCAATAATAGTAAATACCGCACTAAGTCACTGTATGGATTAAATGTGATGATGCAGCAGAGAACATAGACTGGGTCCTGGCACATAATAAGCACTTAATAAATGTGAGCTCCCACTGCATGAGCATCCTGGTCCATTTCACACTGATGATGCATTGTAGCTATGCCCATCACTGACTGAAGACAAAAGAACTCATACAAATATGGCTAAGTGATGAACAACTTGGCAGACTGGTAAGTATAAACCAACTCATCTATAAAGCTGCTGTACTCTAATAATTCAGTCCATGCCCAACAGCAATGACCCTGTGCTTAACATTTTTTTCCACTCAGATGGAGAGAAGTTGAGCAGTCAACAATGAGGGAACAAAAAAATGACCCTGAGAAAGTTGATTACACCATTACCAGTTATTTTCCAGGATCATAATAATGTAGCTTTCATTGTTTCTTCAATAGGCCAGTCTCCTAGTGCAAATTAAGAGTAGCACATACAATTCAGATATCTCTGAAAAGAAGCCCAGGTTTGAAAACAAATGGAAGCAAAACAATGGTGTTTAAGCACATCCATCCTTCTCTCACATGAACTATAGTTTACTATGCTCACTGTACATGTAGGATTCCTAGTGAGAATGTGTAGTATTCGAGGTTAGAATGCTGACCCAATAAACATAAAATGGATTGTCCAAATTATTTTAACAACTGGATTAGAGGTGCAGTAAACTGAAAAGAATAACTAATCTCTGTGTCAATATTAACTGATTAAAATACACATGGCACGTGTTTAGCATCAATATGCTAATTATGCTCCTGGGAAAAGGAATAGAAAAAAATCCCACCTCTCCTTATTCCCCCAAGGAAAAAGATAAAAGTGTTAGAAATCCATCTTGTTTTATGTGAGGCTGTTACAGCCCAATATTGAAGGCAGATTTTTTTAACATTAAAATTCTCTTTGAGCCCCCACCTTCTCATCAACAGAAAATGCCTCTTCCATTTCCAGCCTCCCACATGAACCACCAACATTGGGGATAAAAAACACTGAGAAGCAGCAACATGTTGGGATTAAGGTCCCAATTTTGGATCTAGATAGTCTAGGTTCAAATCTTCATCCTAAAATTGCCCACAGCCCTGGGACAGTTACTTAAGCTTTCTATGAGGTTCCTCTCCTCATAATGGAAATAATAATAGTACCTAGATCATGGTATTATTATAAGGAATTAGTCAATGAATGTCTCATCTCATATAATAAAAGAGCAATATGCAAATTAACTTTGCTATACCCACAAGCCACACCCACTAGCCAATCAGGAGTGAGTATACAAATTAACCCCAACCAAGATGGCTGCGGCCACGGAGAGAGCAGGAGGGAGGCTTGGGTTTCCCTGGCAATGGAGGAAGCCAAGCTTTCCGCACACCCTGGCTGGCCCAGGCCTCCGCTTAAGGCTACAAAATTTCAACTATACAAGATAAAAAAAACCCAGTAGAAATGGCTGCCACCACGGAGGGAGCAGAAAGCTTGACTTCACTCCAGGGTGAAAAGTTTCAATTGTAGAAGATAAATAAATCCCAGATACCAGGGCCTCTGCTTGGGTTGCCCGGGGGCATGGCTGGCCTGCAAAATACTATAGGCCTCTCAACCAAGCCACCCCATTCCCCAAGGGAACCCCCACCTTGATCCTGGACACCCTTCAGGGCAAACCAGCTGGCCCCCACCCATGTACCAGGCTTCTATTCTATCTAATAAAAGAGTAATATGCAGATTGACCATCACTTCAACACACAAGATGGCTGTCCCATGTGGTCAAAGATCCTTCCCCCATGTAGACACAAGATGGCCACCACAAGATGGCCAGCAGGGGAGGGCAGTTGGGAGGGACCAGGCCTGCAAGGCAGGGCAGTTGTGGGCAATCAGGCCAGCAGGAGAGGGCATTTGGGAGGGACCGGGCCTGCAAGGGAAGGCAATTGGGGGTGATCAAGCCTGCAGGAGAGGGCAGTTAGGGGTGACTAGGCCAGCAGAGGAGGGAAGTTGGGGGCAAACAGACTGGCAGGGGAGCAGTTAGACATCAATCAGGCTGGCAGGGGAGTGGTTAGGGGCAATCAGGAAGGCAGGCAGGTGAGCAGTTGAGAGCCAGGAGTCCTGGATTGTGACAGGGATGTCCCAGATTGGAGAGGGTGCAGGCTAGGCTGAGGGACATCCCCCACCTCCTGTGCACAAGTTCCATACACCGGGCCTCTAGTATATTATAAGCTCTCAATAATTTTTCACCATTATTATGTGTCTTCAATATATTATTCATAAATATTCTTAACAGAAGGATTGGAAGAAAGTACTAATAATGTACAATATCTTTGATGTTGTAGGTTCAGTTTTGAGCATTTGGGGTATGTTAACTCTTTTGATCCTCATAATGACCATGGTGGTAGTCCTATTGAGTAGAGGTGAAGTGATTTCTCTGGGGTTATATGCTAATGAGTAGCACATTGGGATGTGAACCCTGACAGTCTGATTCCAGAGCCCTCACTCTTGAGCACTAAATCTATATTTACTTCATTTAAGCACTGAGATGGAATTTATTCACCAAAATAAATTTACTCAGAATCTATGCTGGATGAGGTAACATTCCAGCTCTCTAGATACATTACCACAGAAGAGATACCAGGGTCTTTCCCTCACAAATACTTAATATCTTTAATAAATAGGCCTATAGGTGCATTGTTTCTTTTAAGCTTGTCCATGTTCATTTTATTCATGGGCATGTGGATAAATACTGTCTATCGGTCTTTATAAAGTCTAAACGTTTGGTTTTGTTTCTTTTGCTTTTACCCCTGCCTGCATTAGACAGCATCCACATTTGGAACCCTAATAGCTTGTACAATTCAGCACCAGGGACAGCAGACAAATTCTATTAATGCTGGGAATGTATCTTCAGTTTCCCTTTCAGAATTCATGACGATTTGTTACTTCAGAACACACACGCACACACACACACACAATTCAAAAATATCTTAGGAAGAATCCTAGAAATAATCAAATACAAGTTCTTGGCACAGAGAGGAAAATTAGCATCTCCAAGGCCACACAGCTGAAGCCAAGAACTAATTAAGTTCCTCGAACGAGTCTAATTATAGCATCAAGCAGAAGGATGTATGTACATTCCCAAGTGCTGCCATGTGTGGTGATTATTCCTTAACTAGGAATGCAAGAGGAAGCCAAGCATTCTGATTCGAGCTCCAGAGAACTCCTTGTGTAGCCCATCAGGAAGATTTATTTCCTACTACTATTATTTACTACTTCCTACTTCTTGTCTACTTCCTAATGCACTTGAAGTCATGGGTGAACAGAAGTCTCAGGGTTTGTGAGAGGAGACACAGATCCAAGTTGCTACAGACCCTGCCTTAGACACTGAACTTCTTTGACCTTCTTGAGTACATTAGAATTCTTTCCTGCCTTTCAATGCTTATTGGGTTTGATGCTGCCTGATTCTGACATCCCCAAGGAAGGTGACTCACTGGCAGTGAACTTGTTATCAGGCTCTAAGCACATATCTGATCGGGATGACATCATCTTGTCTGGAAGACACATTTCAGGTGGAGTGTCCCCAGTGCTCATGCAAGGAAAACTTTCCATTTGCCATGCTTCTCTAATTTCATTCCATTAAAGCAGCTCTGGGAGGCTTCAAGGGGAAGGAAGGGAATCCTGTGAAGCAATATAGAATTATGGTTTTAACCACTACAAGATTAGATTTATTACAATGGTACCCAGCTCATCAAGGAAGTCCCCTGTTGATATAAATAAGGGCTGCCACCAATCTTTCTCTTCCAAGGGTCTTCCAATGGTTATTAAAATCCCATCACCCGCCAGTTATGTAATCATGGAAACTTACCCAAGTTCTCTGAGCTTCGGTCACCTCTTCTGTATAATGAGGACTGTTTTACTTATGGTTCCTCGCTGGTGCATTGTGAGGAATAATGAGGTAATTTGCCACCACATGGTGTAGAATAGCAGCAGGCAGAGGCAGAGGAAGTGGGCACAGGTGACTGACTCATCTAAGGGAGTTGAAATGCATTTGAGAGGAAGAATGAAGAAAGTTGCCCGAAGGATTGGCATAAGGATTTTCCTTGTCACTGCCAATGAATTTTTTCCCCAATGATCCAAATTTTCTTTTTTTAGAAGCCATGAGATTGGGAGTGAGAACTGACCTCAAATTCCATCTCTATTATATATTAGTCACGATATCTCCCTCCTTCCTGAATTTACACGTCATCAGGCTACAAAAATATAATTTTTTTCACTGGAATATGGCTCTCACAATATTTTGGTAAAAAAAATCTAACTGGAGCCTGGCCAGTGTTGCTCAGTAGTTGAGAATTGACCCATGAACCAAGAGGTCACCAGTTCAATTCCTGGTCAGGGTACATCCCTTGCTTGCTAGCTCAATCCCCAATAGGGGCTGTGCAGCCAATCAATGTTTCTCTCTTATCAATGTTTCTATATTTCTATCCCTCTCCCTTCCTCTATCTCTAAAATCGATGAAAACATATAAAATTATTTTAAAAGAAAAGCATCCAATTGGTTACTTGAATTAAAAGTTGCAAAAGCAGTATAGACACTAGTTAACATGCAGATTTGGGCAAGTGGTTTCGGTTGAAATTTTTATTCCACCATTACAACTGAGTGACTTTGGGCAAGTTTATTAATCTCTATGAGCCTGGATTGACTCATGAGGGAACGGGGAATAATATCAATAATTATCTCATGAAGATGTTGTCATAATTAAAAATATTAATAAGTGTGAAGCACTTAGGATGGTATCTGGCATATAGTAAGAACTCAATAAATGTCAGATATGTAGAGAACATGCCAGACCAGACACATAAAGTAGTCCAGGCCCTTGGGGTAGGTACCCCTTTCCTAACTTCCCAGACAGAATACTAAAGTCAGAGGATCCTTTATTTTTGTTTTTAAATATGTTTATTTTTAGATTTTGTTCTTTTTAAAAAATATATATATATTTACAGAGAGGAAGGGAGAGGGATAGAGTTTTAGAAACATCGATGAGAGAGGAACATTGATCAGTTGCCTCCTGAACACCCCCTACTGGGGATGTGTCCAAAACCAAGGCACATGCCTTTGACCAGAATCGAACCCAGGACCTTTTCAGTCCACAGACTGATGATCTATCCATTGAGCCAAATCAGTTAGGGTAGAGGATCCTTTCTTATTTGTAGATCTGCTCATTGTGAAACCACGTCTTATTTTTTATCTATTTTTCTTAAGGCTGTCCTTAAAGATGATGGATCATATTGTGATTGATCATGACCATGGGAAAATCACATCAAAAATATTTTACTCTGCATTACAATGATGCATGAAGGAGAGGAATCTTATAGCCAGGAAGGAGAAATAAAAGGGGGTCTGGTGAAGGAGCAGAAGGCTCAGGTTATAAAGAAGAAGAGTGAGGCTAGGCCAGTGTGGCTAAATGGTTGATGCTGACCAAGGTTCAGTTCCTGGTTAGGGCATATGTTAGGGTTTTGGGCTTGATCTCTGGAAGGGGGCATGCAGGAAGCAGCCAATCAATGATTCTCTCTCATCATTGATGTTTCAATCTCTTTCTCTTCCTCCCTGAAATCAATCAATAATAATAAAAGCATAATATGCTCATTAAACCAGATGTCCCTCCAGATGACCTTCCAGATGAAGCTGGGGCTTCGAGGGAAGCCTGGGTCCTGGGTGCCTGCTGGCAGCTGGAGGGAAGCCCAGGTCTCAGGTGCCAGAGGGAAGCCAGCACTAGCAGCCAAGGGAAAGAAGGCCTACTCTTGCGTGAATTTTGTGCGTTGAGCCTCTAGTACATATATAAAACAGGAGTAAGGAAGAAGCTATGAAAGAAAGCTATGAGCTGTCTCCTAACCTTTACAATTGCTAGCCTAGACCTCTGCTGATTCATCAGATCATTCTGCTTTCCTGTTGACATCCGTCCAGAGCATAGAAGCACAGTATGAATCACCAGAATGAGCAGATAATGGACCTGTAAGAGCTTAAGTTAAGAAGGGGAGGGAGAGGACTCAGGAAGGAAGCTTCTAGTTGGGAGAGACAGGCGGTCTGAATGCCCTAATGTCACTGTGGGAGGATTAGAAAGATGCCAGCACAGTGGCTGCCTACAGGACTCTGACCCATGGTCCACGTGATGCACATGTGGATGAGGTAAGATTTATTAGTATGCATATGTTCCCAGTCTCCATATGCTCTCTCTCACACATACTAAAACATTTTTTTAAACTTACTCAGTAATTAGTAGAGTTTCAGCCTGCTATTCAAGTTTATTGGGGTTTAATGATACAAATTCAGAAGAATATGAAGGATGTGAATGGAGAGACAGGCCAGGAGATCCAAAGAACAGGAAAGAAGAAATAAAAATAACAATTGAAAGGGTTGGGTGTTACCATCTGAGGGATTTCATGAGGGTGAACTCAGGAGCATAAAAGGGGTGAGAAGAATGAATGGGAAGATGAAAGGGGATTTTAAAGAGTTGTTCTAGGTCAGTGGTTGGCAAACTTCAGCTTAAGAGCCGCATGCTCTGTTGACTAATGAGTTTGCCGACCACTGGGATAGGGGCTTAATCACAAGGAACAACAACAGCCTGTAATTATTGGAATTGAGAGTCTAGGTTAGTGGTTGGCAAACTCATTAGTCAACAGAGCGGTGGCTCGCGAGCCGCAGTTTGCCGACCACTGTTCTAGGTTATATAATGGACTATATTGACGATCTCTTGGTCTTCAAAAGATCCGGAACACTTTAAAATTCCTTTTGATTGCTAGATTGACTTTTAAAATATGACTTTATTGAGAGATGGATCCAGGGTCCAGTAATGAGGGCTGTTTATGTGACACTGAACTTGAGGACCTCAGCCCCACCCACTAAAGACATGGACTGGGCTGTGTAGAACCCTTTGTTCTACTAAAGAATTATTGGCAACGGCAAATGAGAAAATGTCATCCCAGTTTATTTAAACTTTGGGAACAAAGTTTTGAGGAAGTAAGACATACTCTCAGTCTTTTCTTAGCCAAAATAGGAGGCATTCACTCTTGTCTCTGTTTCCTGTGGGGAGGAAGCCGGGCACAAGATGACCTGTTTAAGTGGGAGGACAGTGGACATGAAGTTCGCATCATTGGGGAAATTATCAGTTCTAACGATCGGAAATGTATGTCCCTGGGATGACTGCAGGAAATTGGTTTTCTCCCTTGCCCAGAAATGTCTATGCTGAGAAGCCACAGTGGGGTGCAGCTGGAATCAGGGGCAGCCCTGGGACTTCGTGTTAGACAGCCAGGACTGGGAACAGCCTTTGCTGACATCAACAGTGTGCAAGAATTGATGAGAAAGACCTTGGGGCTATGAACAGTGGCCTGGGGTGGGTGACGCTGGGCTGGGAGTTAGAACTGGGACAGAGTCAGAATTGGCTTAAAGAGAGGACGAGATTGTGCCAGACTGGGAAGTGTTCCATCTCCCACTGTATATCAGCCCAGTACCTACCAGGTCAGATTCTGCAGGAGAGTCTCCAGGGAACAGTTTTAGAAATGCACATTCCCATACCGCACCTGACTCGGGAGAGCTTAGGGGAGGCCTGAGCATGACTTTTACATAAGTTTCTCCATGGTTTTGGTGAAATATCTCCACAAACCACCATGTGAAAGCTACCAGTGAAGTCAATCATGACTACACCCTCTCTGACCAGCCAGTTAAGAAAATGAGCCTACTGGCCTCAAGCTATAGAAGAACATTTTTTAATTTTTTCATTTCCACAGTAAACTCTCTCCAGGATAAAATGAAGAAAAACCTCCCAGGCTCTCTTAAATCTTCTTTTTCTTCTCTTCCTTCTTTGAATTTCACATTAAACAATAGATGGAACTTGGATGAGTACCTAGCCCACATTCAAACAGAAATGATTTCCCCTCACAAGTGTCTTCAAGCAGATCTTGACAGACATTCCTGTGGCCCCAGGAAAGCAGTGGAATAGCCATGGCCATGTGAGAGTCCTGAGGGTTGATGGAAAGGGAGTGTAGAGGAGGGGGGACCAGAAGCAAACATCTTCTTCAGTGTCAAGTAGAGATGGTTTCCATTAGATCTCGGCTATACTGGACCTGTAGGGCTCCAAGCTCCATTCAGGTGATCCAAGAAGGATCAGAGAAGGCAGGGTGGTGACCCAGGGGCAGTGATTCCAGGAACTTAAAAGCCTGGAGTGGCAGGAGTCAGGAACAGCCTGTGTAAGAGGCTTGGGCCCTGATCTCAGCTGTCCAATCAGAGAGACATGGTCTATGATCGGCAGCACAATGCTTCCTGAGAACCTAGACATCAGAAGAAGCCAAGGAACTAGTTTAAAATCCAGATTTGCAGGCCCCACCCATTTCTGGCCCTTGCCCCACCTTATGTCTTCTTTATGCTAACCATCCAGTCAATCCATAAACATGCAAAAAGGGCCCACTATGTGCTTGCTAGTCTGCTAACTGCATGAGGATAGGGATGGCATCTGTCTTGTTCATCCTCAGTGTCTAGTATGATACCCACTCATTCAAAAAAATGGAGTGAGTGCTTACTCTCTGCCAGGCTGAGCCATGCACTGGGACACAATGATTAAGGAAGACATTTCCTACATTGAGTCCAATGGGAGAGAAAATCCAGGGGTCAATGAGTCACAGCAACATGACAAGTGCTTGAACAACAGGTGCAAAAACACCTTACCTTCTGGACCCACCTCACATGGGAACCAGGCCGACAATAGTTCTCCTGGGGCTCCTCTTCCTAAAGTGAGGTCTGTGGCCTCCATGTGCTCAAAAAATACTTGTTGATGTATCATAGTAGCTAAAATTTATAAAGCACTTATAAATACCCAAAACTGTTCTACTCACTTTATGTATATTACTAGAGACCCAGTACATGGCATTTGTGCATGGGTAGGGTCCCTGGTGGCTGCCGGCTGCCAGTGGGGGGCCTTCCTTCATTCTGCACCACCCCCTGGTGGTCAGTGCATGTCATAGCAAGCAATCGAACTCCCAGTCTCCCAGTCAAACTCTCAAGGGGACGGACACTTTGCATATTAGGCTTTTATATACACTGAGTGGCCAGATTATTATGATCTCTAAACGAATAATAACCTGGCCACTCAGTATATATCCTATATAATAAAAGGCTAATATGTACATTGTCCCCTCCACCAGGCGTTTGACCATCAGGCAGGCCAGCCAACCACCCATGTCCCCTCCCCTGGCCAGGCTGACTGGACCTCACCCATGCATGAATTAATGTACCCAGGCTTTCAGAGATCATAATAATCTGGCCACTCAGTGTATATATTAGCTCCATAATGAACCTATGAAGTTCTGTTTTTTTATACTCATTTTACAGATCAGCAAACCAAATCCTAGAAAATGTAAGTAAATTCACTCTGGTCATGCAGTGAGTGCAAGACAGAGCCAAGCCTTGAACCCAGGCAGCCTAGTTCCAGAGGCTAAGCTCAAGCCAATGACCCCCATGTTGAACAACATCAATAGAACTATGCTCTATGCTAAGCATAACAACGCAATAAGCTGTCTTTTTCATTCTCATCCTTAGCATCATTTTATTCAAGAAAAATTTTGGCACAGAAAGGTTAAGTAACCTGCCTGACATTTCCTCCCTTGTCTGGCTGTGGGGGCCTGTGTCCTTAACAACCATGCTCTGCTGCCTCGATTCTGGAAGTGCAATAAATTATTGTTAGATAAGTGAATAAGGAATGGTATCTACATGCTTTCTGCACCTCCCCCTCCACCAAGCAGAGAGCCTGATGCATAGAGGGTGCCTCACACATGAGTTTTGCAGAAATGATGGCAATGAAGTACAAGTGATAGGATACCAGCCCGGGGATCAGATCTGACTTCTCCTCCGGGCTCTGACTCAGAGCTGCTGTGTGACATGGGAGGCTTCACTCCCACTCAACCAGCCTCCCATTTAACCATCAAAAAAATGGGAGGTTTTGGATTCCCTGACTTCCCACCTCTCTCATTCCAGCAGCCATGGTCCTGGGTGGGTCCAGAAAGCCCTCTTTCCATCTTGGAGGCCAACCAGGTATCGTTCCTCCTCTGAGGACCTGATTGGTTTGTTCGCCTCCTAATGCAGGTGCTGTTTTGGTTGCCTGGCAACATGGTGATGGGGATTGCCAGGTCTCAGAGGAGCAATAAGTGAGTGAGCAAATATTCATACGGGAGCAGTGGCCACAGCCAGAGCAGCACATCTCTGAATTTCTAATTCCTCCTGTCCTGAATGTGCTTTTCCCAGCATGCTGATAGAGTAGACTAATGAGGGATGTTTGGGGCAGGTGGAAGAATTTCCATTCTGGTGATGGCAAAATTCTTACACACAGTTTCACCTGCCATAAAGGGGTGATCCTATTGCAAAAATCATAAGCACAGATGTGTGCTTTCGTATTGCTAATAACATATCTCCTTCTGTGTAAAAAACAAACAAACTACTGTTTCCTCTGTTTTTCACCTACTTTTAAATGTACATCTCAGGCTTCGAATTACAGGACAGGTCATATAAATTGGCCCAAATGACCCCCATGATCACAGCAAGCAGAACTGGAATCAGCCGATAGGGACAACTTGAAAAAGGTGAAGAGCGTGCTTCCGAAATAATGTAGATTGGGGTTCAATTCCTGTTCTGCCACTTATAAAGTGTACAACTTTGAGCCTCAGTTTTGCCATCTGTTAAATATTAATAGCTATCACAAAGAGTCATTGAAAAAAAAATAAACGTGGTTGAACACTTAGCACAGAGGCTGGTACCTAAGTACACAATTGTTGTCATTACTATTATTATTGCTTAGGGTCACACACATCACTGGAGTAATAAATCAGGATTTGAATCCAAGTCTCTAGGAATGTCAAGGCACATTTTTACTTTCATTCTCTCTTTGAAAGTAAAACATGTAACATTTGATGATATTGATTATTTTCAAGGCAGTACTTTACATGTTTCTAAGAACTCTATATCTATACTAATAAAAGCCTAGGTGGTCCTCACATGTGACATTGTCACAAGTTGGCCACCACAAGATGATTGCCACAAAGATGGCCACCACAATATGGCTGCACGCACAGCAGAGGCAGGCCTGGCAGCCACTCTGCACAATGAGGCCTGTGGGGTCCCTCGGCTCTTCAAGGTGTGGAGGAGGCAGGACCTGACAGAGGAGGCAGGTTGCAGCAGGGGAGGGCAGTTGTGGGTGATCAGGCTGGCAGGCAGAAGTAGTTAGGGGCCATCAGGCAGGCAAGCAGGCAGACAGGCGAGCAGTTAGGAGCCAGCAGTCCTGGATTGAGAGAGGGATCTGGCTGCAGGTTTAGGCCGATCCTGCAGGGATTAGACCTAACCTGGCAGTCTGACATTCCCCGAGGGGTCCCAAATTGGAGAGGGTGCAGGCCAGGGTGAGGGACACCCCTACCCCATGCACAAAGTTTGTGCACTGGGCCTCTAGTGTTTTTATATATTTCATTCTCACCACAACCTCAGAAAGAAGGTATTATTATCCTCATTTTGTAAATAAGGAACCCAAAGCAAAGGCTTGCTCAAAGGCATATGACTAGCAAGTATCAGAGGAGGATTCAAACACAGTCTGACTCCAGCTTTCATGTTTTTAACCACTACAGTTTATCCCTCTCCATGTAGCCCAGGGGGAGCAATCCATTTCAGACTTGCCTGGCTATTCCTCTGGCAACTGAGCATGGCTGAAATGATGGGGGAATACCCAGAGGCTCACCTAAGCAGAGTCCTAGTTCAGTAAGGTTTGGGGTGAAAGGAAAATGAATGGAAGATGTAGTTGTGTCTCTATGCTGTCAGACTTGCTGAAACTCTTTAAGTCGTGCCAGTGGAGAGCAAGGAAGATTGGAATCGGGAAGAGAGTAGCTCTTGCTGTTTCACTCCCAGGCTGATTTGAAGCCAAATTGTTTGCCAGGCACTTTCACACTGAAGTGTCCCAGGGGTCCTGCAAAGCTTGTTGTATTAGCCTGCTTTGCAGGTGAAGAACCCAAAGCTGGGACAAGGGAGGAGGCTGACCCAAGGCCACAAAGCTGTGGACCCGGGACTCAAACTCAAGCTCAGCGGTTCTCAGCCTTGGCTACACAATGGTGTCACCTGACTAAATATATGCCTATGGATTCCCAGGCCTCATGCCCTGTCAACTGATATGGTTGGGGCACCCTAGTATTGGTGCATTTTAGCCCTCAGAGGTGATTCTCTCTTGCAGCCAGTGGTGAGAACCGTGGCCTAGGTTCCCACTGGAGTTGGCTTCCCTGTGAGCTGTGTGGACAAATGCATGAGAACATGACTTTGAAAGTGACTGGTACAGCTAAAATCTGCAAGCGCCCTAATTACAAAGGAACACCCACTGACACCCGTTTCTCCTTAAGGGGGACTCCAAGGACTCGGAAACTTCTTTTTCTGGTTGCCATGACAGTTTTGCAATGTCAGCAAAAATACTCTGCACTACAAACAGGTAAGCACGAAACCACTCAAAATCTGGAGCTCTGAACCCATCTCCCCTCCAGACCATGCCAGGTCACCTCTGACCTTCTCTTAAGAATTCTAGAAAACAACCACAGATGTTAGGACAGTTAAGCACTCCCCTCATTTCACTAGGGCTCAGAGATGAAATGAATTGCCTCCTGCTGAGGAGTAGATTAACATGGTCAGATTTTCTTGTATTTTGTGCTCCACATCTCTCTCTTCCCAAAAGATTTTTTTTTAACCCAAAGAGGACATGGAAAAAGAAATTGAAAAATTCTTCCACTTTTACCTTTATCTTTTTTCACTTAATTTTTTAAAAATAAAAATTGCACAGATGTATGGTGTACAGCTATTTGATGTACTTAGAGAAACCTGGGTGGACTCAGAGCCCTTTTATTCCATCGGATAACACTTAGCATTTAGCCCCTCACAGGCATCCTTACATTTGTACCCCCTGGATCAATCGCCAGGCATAGCAATTCATTTCAGGCAGACTTCAGGCACTGTGATAGGGCACGAGGGGGAAATATGAAAAGATCTTTCCTACAACCTCAAAAATTTTGCCATGAGTGCACCACCAAATCGAGTCTGCCCTTGTTGGCAAGTATGAAAACTCCTGACTCAGAACCTGGGTTCCAGGGTCAGGTTTGCCACCCACTAGCTGTGTAACATGATACCAAGCTGCATGCTAAAAGCTGGCATGGGCCCTAACCCCTTTGCCTCCTGGATAGAGCGTAGGCCATTCAGACTGAAAAGTCCCAGGCTTAATTCCAGTCAAGGGCATGTATGTACCTTGATTTCGGGCACATCCCCAGTGTGGGGTGTGCAAGAGGCAGCTCATCGATGTTTCTAACTCTCTATCCCTCTCCCTTCCTCTCTGTAAAAAATCAATAAAATATATCTTTTAAAAAAGCTCAGATGGCGTTTGTCCTCAGACAGAACTGACAACTGTGTGGGCTCTCACCTCAACTGCATATTATGCATATGAACTGTTTTGTCACCTATAAAATGGGGATGATAGCTTCTTAACAGGGTTGGTATATGGGCATGTAAAGCATTTAGCACAGGGCCTGCTCCTGAAAAAGTGTTCAGTGAGTCACAGCTACTGTCAGTGTGACCTGTGAACCATGAATACTACGGAATCTGCCTGCCTCACAGGAGTGAGTTGAAATAAGGGGATTCATGGAAAAGGACGTTGCAAACTACCAAATTTACATACAAGAGGGCTTATTTCTACAATTGTGTGGTTATTGTTAGAGCTTGTTCGCTCTTTTTTAGATGTGTTGTGAATAGCACACCTGGGCTCTTCTTGTCAAAAATAAATATCGTTATTATTCTGCAGCACAACTGCTGTGTGGGATTGGATTTCTCACTGAGCAGCGCGAGAGCGTGCATGCCCATCCCTGTGTGTGCATCTATATGAATGCAAATTCCTGCTCTGAATTGTTCCCCAAGGAAAGGGTCCTATGATTCAATATGTTCTTTCCTCCCTGGCTCCATCGAAACGATTGGTTAAAAGCAAGAGGAATAGCCCTGGCCAGCGTGGCTCTGTGTTTGAGCATCAGCCTATAAACCAGGAGTTCGAAGTTTGATTCCCAGTCAGGGCACATACCCAGGTTGTGGGCTGCATTCCCAATGGGGGGAATGCAGGAGGCAGCCAATCAATGATTCTCTTTCATTATTGATATTTCTACCTCTCTCCCTCTCCCATCCTCTCTTAAATCAATTATTAAAGCAAGAGGAATAACTTGGGCTGCTAACACAAGAGGGGAATTTAGTAGAGGTGAGAGTCACAAAATAACATCACCATTGGATGGGGACAGGAATTGCATGAAGGTCCAGGCTTGAGGAACTGGCAGCGACCTAAGGGATTCTGGAGATTGGCTCACAAGATCCATGATCAAGCAGCAACCACTGATCCAGCCTCTTCAACATCAGCAGCCACCTCAGGCTGATCAACCTCATGGCCAACTTCTCTCTCCACCCTGGTCACTTTCTGGAGAAACAAGTCCCAAGAGTGAGCATCTAATTGGCCCACCTTAGGTGACATTCCTGCCTCTAGGACTTTGGGAAACCAGAAGGTAAATTATGGAAAGATCTGGCCCTGGGGAATTGCCAGGTCTCCCCACTGTGAAAACTTCCCCTCAAAGAAATGTGGACGAATATGTGCAAATGCTGTATCTGCCTTGGAGCCAAGTTTTGTCCAGCTCTCACTTTATTGATAAAGAAGGCTGAACGGTCCTTCAGTGAGTACATGGCAGGTCTCCTGGCTCCCAAACCCATGTTCACTCCTACGCGAAACCCAGTGAATTATAAAACCATAAACTGCTTCTCAGCTTTAAACAATATCTCAGGTGGGGACAAAAGAGACTGACTCTATGGAGGGTGACTATGTGTTTTCAGGCCCATTCTCATTACGTAAGCTCGGCACATAAGAATAAAGAATGCTAGAATGCAGCTGACCTCCCATATACATGACAGAGAATCTCATTCCTGCAAACCCCTTGGTGATATATGTGGAGAACTGGCTACCATATATTGCATTTTCAATAGAAAACAATTAAGCATGGCTGCACCTAATTGCCTTTTTTATTCTCATTCACGGTGCAATTAAAATGCCATAATTTGCCTGGTTTCTTATCTAAACCCCTGTTTCACTCTGATCCTTTCCTTACTAGCAAGGCTTTTTGAATAGGCAGACCCAGACAAGAACACCCTTTCCATCCCCACCCCTCCCGCCCCCGACCAAATTCCCTGTGTATATTTGGAAATCAAGAGTTAAAAAAAACCAACAACCACTATTGTTATAACTCCAAATGTTAGAATTAGGAGGGATCTTGGAGGAGCTCGGCTCTGACCTCCTGTTTTTACAGGTAGGGAAACTGAGGCTTAGCAAGGCTCTAGTAGGCGGGTAGAGGCAAATACCCTGAAAGGCGAGGCTGGGTTTCCAAGCTGAGGTTTCCTGGGTCCTTTTATGTCCCACTATTGTCACCATCTGTGTCTGAACAGAAACTGCAAGGATTTTCTTAAAGGGACCTGAAGCACTGTCTGACCCAGAGGTGGAAAGTAATAGCCAAAAGAGCCAATCCTGCCCATATAATGGACTGGAATCTGCCCAACAGTCTTGACCCATACATGCTCTTTTAAAAAAATTTTAAATTAATTGCCAACATTTAAAAATCTAGAGGTTTAACACATTCTGATTTTCTGGTTCTTTAATACAAATGAGATCCTCTGGGAACTCAGGGTCTATATTCCCAGATGGCAAAAATCAGTGTTGCTGAGTCCATTGCCCCTTCAGGCAGGTGTGCACACCTGGGGGGCTGGGGGGAGAAGAAACACCACCCCATCCTGTCCTGCTACAGCTTGCCAACCTCACTTGCTTCCTTATTGCCTGTCCCTGAGTTTTTCATCCCTAAGCTAGTCTTACTCCCTCCTAGTTACTGAACCTGGGTTCATTGCCTCTTAGTGACTGAGGTCACTTGTGAAGGTCAGGCAGTAAGTGGAGATGTTGGAAGAGATCTTTCCACAAGGGCTCAGCCCTTGCCTCTCCGCCTTCTCCCACTACAGCTTTCTCCAGCCCATCTTGTACAATCCCAGGTCAGGGCACTCCCCAATGTGTATCCCTGGCCACAGACTCTCCCCTGAGCTCTGTTTACCCAGCCACCCACTGTTGGAGCAGGTCATCGAGAGGGCGGGCCGGTAGTTGACCTGAGAGCTGAACTTGGGCAATTGAAAGCTCCTCCCCTGTCTTTAGGATGTATATTCCACCCTCTGTTCCCATAGACGGGGCAGTTTCAAAGGCGAGACCTTCCGAGAGGAATGTGTTGTTGAGACCATCTGGACTGAGTCTCAACAACATATCACTGTGTTGTTGTGACTGAAACCATTTAACTGAGGCCTTGACATAAACTGCTAAGATTCCGTTGGGCAGGTGTGGAGACCTCCTATCTTCAGCTGCCCATGACAAGTCTCATATATAAGTTCCCTGCTTATCAAACCTGCCACCTGCCAGTCTGGAGTGGTATGCCTCTCTCCTCCATCTTTCCTTACCCTGTGGATGGGGCCAGTTTTGACACCCCTACCCTCACTCCCAGGTTGCAAACCAACACCTAGATTGAGCAAGTTGCTTAAACTTCCCGTGTCTTCATTTCCCCATCTGTAATACGAGGAGAATGAGAGTATATTTTCATCATCAGGTTATTGGGAGAATTCTATATAGACAAACCAATCTGTTATAGGATGTCAAGTAGGGCTCTCAAATGTCTACAATGGGACCTTTCATTTCCCTCTGCCTCCAACCTGTTCCTCTCTTGTCTTCTCCATGTTGGTCATAGCACCGTTATTCCATGGGTGGCTCAAGCTAAACACCCAGGAGTCCTTCTTCATT
The DNA here is from genome assembly GCA_027563665.1 of Antrozous pallidus. NCBI lineage: Eukaryota > Metazoa > Chordata > Mammalia > Chiroptera > Vespertilionidae > Antrozous > Antrozous pallidus. Next base: position 109,422,751 of record CM050513.1, on the reverse strand, counting down.
CATGCCCTAAATCCAACCCATCACCAAACTTTCCATGATGCTCTCAAAATATATTTTAATTGGTCCACTTTCTCCATCCTTGTTGCTAGCACCTTGGCCAAGGTCAATGAACGGCAAACTCATTAGTCAACAGAGCCAAATATAAACAGTACAATGATTGAAATTTCTTTTGAGAGCCAAATTTTTTAAACTTAAACTTCTTCTAATGCCACTTCTTCAAAACAGACTCGTCCAGGCCGTGGTATTTTGTGGAAGAGCCACACTCAAGGGGCCAAAGAACCGCCTGCATGTGGCTCACGAGCTGTGGTTTGCCGGCCACTAGCCTAGGTCACCATCATCTCTGGACTTCTGCAATAGCCTCCTGCTATGGGTTGAATGATGTTTCCCAATATGCACAACGTGTGATGGTATTTGGAGAGTGGGCTTTTGGTGGTAATTAGGTTTAGATGAGATCATGAGGGTGTGGACTTCGAAGAGGAGATATCAGAGAGCTTGCCCTCTTTCTCTCTCTGCCAGGTGAGGACACAGGGAAAGGCAGTAGCAATCTGCAGGCCAGAAAGAGGGTCCTCACCAGAAACTGACCATGCTAGCACCTTGATCTTACGCTCGCAGCCTCCAGAACTGTGAAAAAAAACACACACAGCTATTGTGTAAGCCACCCAGTCTGTGGCATTTGTTATGGCAGCCTGAGCAGATAAAACCAACCTTCACACTGGTTCCCCTGCTTCCATTCTTTCTCTCCCAATCCAGTCTGCATACAATGGCCAAAGGGGCTTTTTTTTACCACCATCCTCGACCCCTTCCAACCCCTCAATGGCTTGTTTGTGTCCTTACAACAGAACTGAAGCTCCTCACGCTGGCCCACAGCGTCCTAGGAGATTTCCCTCCGGTCACCGCTCTGGCCTAGCTCATTTTCCCCTTGGTCACCACACTCATCCATTCCCTTCTCTAACTCCAGCCTCAGAACCACCTGCCTTCACTGCACCTGCCAGCGAAGGGATCCCTTTTATTCTTCTAGTGCGTGGTCAGCAAACAGCGGCTCACGAGCCACATGTGGCTCTTTGACCCCTTGAGTGTGGCTCTTCCACAAAATACCATGGCCTGGGCGAGTCTATTTTGAAGAAGTGGCGTTAAAAGAAATTTAAAAACTTGGCTCTCAAAAGAAATTTCAATCGTTGTACTGTTGATATTGGGCTCTGTTGACTAATGAATTTGCCGACCACTGTTGTAGTGCAAAGGGACCTTGGAGACCACCTATTTATAGCATCTCTGGACACCTAATTTATAATCACTCCCGCGGCCCCCCCCCCGCCCCCATAATGCCCCTAACAAGCTGATAGTATGTTCTTTGTGTCTTTGCATATCGCCTGCCCCACCCCCACCCCATGCAAACTCCATGAAGGAGATCGGTAGACTTTGTCTTGTTCCCTGTTGCATGCCTGGTGCTAAGTGCCCAGCACACTGTGGGAGACATTTGACAGTGGCTCACAGGTTTCTCAAAGGCGCCTCCTGAGATCCAGGGAGGCCTGGCGAGTTGCTCAAAGCCGGCTTCCCAGGACGCTGCACCCCTCGCACCCCCCAGGAGGCGCCTAGACGCTCTGGGGATGGAGAATCATTACCTCCCCCGCTGCCTGAGCCAGGTGAAAACTGAGTCCAAAAGCAACTTTCCCTGCCTGGAGAGGTGAGGAGCCCCGGTGCGGAGAGGCGGGGCTACCAGGGGGCGGGGCCGCAGGGGGCGGGGCCTGGATGCCGGGGCCAATGGGGCTACGCGGCGCGGGGAGGCCTGGCCGCGGGGAGACGCTCCCGCGCAGGGGGGTGCGAAGGCTGAGCTCCAGCACCTGGACAGGACCCGCAGGCGGGCGCAGCGGCCTGGGCACCGGCGGGCTCCGCGTTCCGGGCGGCTCCCAGGGTAAGCAGAGCGCTGCAGCGAAGTAGACTTTGTAGGGTGTCTGGCAGCGGGGAGTCTCCCTACCCTCAACCCCCCCAGCCGGGACTCTCGCCTGGCGGCGTCCCCGGGCGCTCCGGCTCTGTGCCCGTGGGATGCAGATGCGCAGCGGGGCCCGGGAGCCAGGCGAGAGCCGCGGCGCCACGCTTCCTCCCCTGGCTGCTGCTGCTGCCCCGCCCGGCCCCCGACCCTCGGACGGACCGGTCCAAGTGCGGGGAATGCCCGAGGGGCCGGGAGCCCGAGCGGCTCTGGGGAGCGGCTCCTCGCCTTGTCTGCACCCCGCGCCAGGGCCTGGGGAAGAGCTTGCGGGGAATCGGAGACCGCAGCGAACGGTCCCTCTGCTCTGCCTAGGTCAGTGGTCGGCGTTGACTAATGAGTTTGCAGACCGCTGGCCTAGGTCTTCAGAACCTTCTGGCCTGTTGCCCTGGGGCTCGGGATCAGATGTGTCATGCTATTTCCTATTCTTAGTCATCCTGGGGTGCAGGAAAAACCCCTCAAAGCGCTTGCTTCCCTGACCAAGCGCCCTGAGTATTTGTTCAGCATTTATTGGGCTTCTATTGTGGGCCTGACACTGTGCTAAGTCAGCCCTAGCGGCGCGAAAAAGGGCCTTGGAGGAGCTCCTGGGGCCAAGAAGGACAAGAGGAGGAGCAGTTAATAGAGGTGTAGAGGAGGTCCATGGGCAAGCCAGGAAGGCTTAATGGAGGAGGTGACTGTTGGGCATTAGAGGAGCATTTGCCGGGCTGGAAGCTGCGTGTGTTGGGAGTGGATGGATGGCAAGGAGTCCAGATAGATTTCCTTTGCAAAGATAACGAAAGTGAAAAGCTCAGTACCCAGGTAATCCTACGTCAGACAACCAAGTAAGATGGAAGCATGTTTGGGGTAGGCAATTAGCTGTCAACACCGCAGGGGGCAAAGGCACGTATGGACCTTAAAAAGTGGCCTTAAACTATTTGGAATTGTCTCGGGGGATGAGGGAGGGCAGTGGAAAATTGTGCAGTAACCCAGTCGCTGTGGCAATTCTGTGGAAATACAATGGAGACTGGAGCAGGAGAAAGCTGGTTAGTTGTAGCTGGTCTTGGGGATGTGGCTGCAAATACTCTGGCCCCTGAAGGAAGCCCCATGTGCCCAGGACCCCCTCTTCTCCTCCCCCCGCCCTGTCTTCTAGCCATGGATTCATTAGGGCGGGGAGATGGTGTCGTGTGATGCCTGCTTCTGCAGGTCATTTTCATGTTGTTTCTGGAAGCTGTGTCCTCGCCTCTGTCACCATGCCCCTGGAGGAGCGTGAAGGGCACCCCTGCTCCCGTTTTCCTACCTGCTGACCTTCCCTCCCCTGGCCCCTCTTGCTGTCTCACAGAGACACAGTCTCAGCCTCTGCTGGGGAGTCAGACAGACCAGAAAGTCGCTTTAGCTGGGCGCTCCGGGGACATGATCAACCATTCTGAACCTCAGTTTTCTGACGTCAAAGGAAAGCATCATACTCACCTGCTAGAGGTCTGGCTCCCTGAAAAAAAGACTCAGAGGCTGAGATCTGTGTGTGTGTGTGGGGGGAGTGGGGGGGGGGTTCGTAGGGAGTGGTCTTACTCTGAGGTGGGGGAGGGGGAAGTTGATCTGTGATGGAATCCATTGACCCCTGGGGCATGGGCCAGGCCTTGGCAGCCCCATGTTGAGCAGCCAGGGGGTGCAGGCTATCCCCCAGAGAGGGGCACACCCTCAGGTGCCCCTTCAGCAGGACTGTGCCTGAAGGCAGACTCAGCTTCGGGCTGTGAACCAGCATTGGGTGCAGCTGGGGGAGTCAGGAGCACGTGGCCTCAAGTGGGGCTGAGAGCTGGACCGGGCAGCATTTGGAAGGATGGGCTGGGAAGTAAATGAGATAAGTAATGAAGTGCTTTGCACTGTGCCTGGTGCACGCAGAGCAGGCATTTTTTAAAGTGTTCATTTTTCTTAGCAATGTTCGTGACTGCACCTGAAAATGGATTTTGGCGTTTAGTTGAATACATCAGCTTTTGCAAAGAAAGGACCTTTAGTCATACTAGCCACAGTGACTGCTGCTGCCTGTTATGTCCATTCTCTCTAGTGATCCAGTAATCCTCCAAGTTAGGCACTTTTATTCTTATTTTACAGGCAGCCCAGTTTCCAAAACCCAAAAGAGCAGGAGTCCTTTGGCAATAAATCAGTATCAATAGCAACAGATATCAAAACGATATGATTTGTTAGCCTTCTTAAAGTGACTTCATTGGTGGATTTATTAACTCATTCATTTTTAACCGATTATCCATTGAATCAATGAGTATTCAGGGCCGCCTACGTGGTGGCTGCTATCCTAGGTGCTGGAAATACTGTACAGTCTCTGAAGGGAGACGGACATGAAATGCTTTGCTTCTTCAAAAGCAAACCATGAAGGGTGCAACATTGCATTGCGCCGCCAGGATGAGATAGCGATAGGACCTCTTCCCAGCTGAGTCCCTCTCATCCCCCAGTTTCAATCTAACCTCCTCAAAAAGGCCTTTTGGACCATCTTGTGTAAAGCAGGTCCCCCTCTCTTTTACTCTCCCTTCATGGCACTTGTCCATCCATTTGTCCTCCCCACTGGTCTGAAGGCTCCAGGAATTCAGACATTGCTTAACACAGATTTATTGAATGATTGAAATGGATGAAGGGTGAGTCTGCTTAACAGAGTGGCTGGGGAAGGTCAGTCTGAGGAGTGATATTGACAGAGATCAGAGGGACAAGACTGATGCAGCAATGCCAAGACCAAGAGGCAGAGAGAACGGCTTGCTCACGGACCACCAGGGGGAGGACTAGAGCTCAGCGTGAGTGGGGAGCATCCTGAGAGGAGTTTGGAGAAGTAGATGGGGCCTTGGAAGGCATGCTGATCTTGGGTTTTCCTCAAACCGCAGCGAAAAATCTTTAGAGTATTTCAAGCCTAGTAATGATCCGGTGTTACAGTATTTGTTTGCGGTCTGTCGTGCTTCTAGGAGACAAGCTCCGTGGAGGAGAGGTGAAAGGATGAGCTGGTTTATACAGTTACCAGGCAAAGAGTGGAGTAGAGAGGAGAATGGGATCTTGTCACAGATTTGCAGTTAGGTGAGAGATGTTGGCATCCTGACTGCCCCATAGCAATGGTATTGGAGGAAAGTAGGGTTGGAACTATAGTTTAGATATCAAATGTATAAGACTTGATACATTAGACTTGGGGAATAGAGTAAAGGGAAGGATCGAGGATTGTTCTTAAACCACTTTGGTTTAAGATTGGGTGGATGCCAAATGTCCACCAACAAATGAATGGATAAACAGAATGTGGTACAAACTCACAATGGAATATTGGCCATAAAAAGGAATGAAGTATTGATACATGCTACAACTGAACCTTGAAAACATTCTAAGTGAAAGAAGCCAGTCACAAAAGGTCACATAGTGTTTGATTCCCTTTATATGAAACTAGAGGCCCAGTGTATGAAATTTGTGTATGAGTAGGATCCCTAGTGTGGCTGGTAATCAGGGCCAATTGGAGCCTTCTCATTGCTGGCCAGGGCCTTCCTTCATTCCACACCACTGCTGGTGGTCAGCACACATCATAGCGAGTAGTCAAAATCCCATGGGGACAATTTGCACATTAGCCTTTTATTAAATAGGATTAGAGGCCTGGTGTACAGATTCATGCACTGATAGGGTCCCATGGCCTGGCCTGTGCCCTCTCGCAATCTGGGACCCCTCAGAGGATGCTGGTTTTGGCCTGATCCCCACAGGTTCTAGACAGACAGGAGGGAGCCCCATCCTGTGCATTGAGTGTCTGTACCCTGGTGGTCAGTGCACGTCATAGTGACCAGTCAACCTGTCATTCAGTAGTTTGGTGGTTTGGTCGCTTAGGCTTTTATATATATATATATATATATACTAGAGGCCCAGTGCACAAAATTCATGCACAGGGGAAGGGGGAAGTCCCTCAGCTCAGCCTACACCCTCTCCAATCTGCGATCTCTTGAGGGATGTCCCTTTCACAATCCAGGATTGCTGGCTCCCAACCGCTCTCCTGCCTCTGCGTGATTCCCCCTAACCGCTTCTGCCTGCCAGCCTGATCACCCCTAACCACTCTCTTGCCAGCCTGATCGACACCTAACTGCTCCCCGGCCAGCCCAATTGCCCCTAACATCCCTCCCCTGCAAACCTTGTCATCCCCAACTTCTCTCCCCTGCTGGCCTGGTCCACCCCCTCCAACTGTCCTCTCCTTCAGGCCTGGTCACCCCTAACTGCGCACAACTGCCCTCCCCTGCTGGCCTGGTCCCTCCCAACTGCCCTCCCATCTTGTGGCAGCCATCTTATATCCTCATGGGGGCAGCCATCTTTGACCATATGAGGGTGGCCATCTTGTGTCTTGGAGTGATGGTCAATTTGCATATTACCTTTTATTAGATAGGACTAGAGGCCTGATGCAGGAAATTTGTGCAAGGGGCTCAGCCCTCACAGCCATGACAACTTGCCTCAGCCCTCGCAGCCCCAGCTTCGTCTGGAAGGTCGTCCAGAAGGACATCTGGAAGAACGTTCAACTGTCATGTCTAATTAGCATATTACACTTTTATTATTATAGATAGAAAATCTAGAATAGTTAAATCCATAGAGACAGAAAATGGTTTGGTGTTTCATGGTTTGCCATGGACTTGGGGAGGAAGGATAAATGGCGCATAACTGCTTAAAGGGTAAGTGGGTTCCCCTTACCCTGTTAAAGTGATGAAAATGTTTAGGACCAGATAGATGTGGTGTTGCACACATTATGAAGTATTAAGTTTAAAATCGTTACTTTTATGTTATATATATGAATGTCACCTCAATTATTTAAAAAAAAAGATTGGGTAGAAAGGAGCACCAATCACAGAGTGGAGGAGACTGAGTTAGGAGCAAGTTGGAGTTAGGGGAGAAAATTCAAATGTTTTCTTGGAGATGCTCAAGGTCTCCACAGGGAACCTGAGGTGGGCGGAGTGTGAGCTGGAGAGACAATCAGAAGTCAGCCAACAAAATGCAGGAGACTAGGGAGAGAGAATGTAGAGGAGCACATTCAGCCAGGGCCATTCTTTCATGTAAACGCAGGAGGAAGATGCTGTTGTCCTCATTTTTCAGAGAACCCCAAAAAGAACTTGCCCAAAGTCCGCGTATTCACGTGGGATCTCAGCATGATGCCATTTCGAACTTCAGTAAAGACCTTTCCCCGCTCCCTCCCTGGCTGCCTCACTTCCTCCCTCCCTCTCTCCCTCTCTCCCTCACTCTTTCCCCCTTCTTCTTCCCTCTCCCAGTCCCCTCTCCCTTCCTACCTGTCCTCTCTCCCTCCCTCTCTCCTATCCCTCCCCACCTGCCTCCTATAGTCCTGGTTGAGTCCTCATATATGGCAGGCACTGTTCTGGGCAGATGCTGGTAGAGAAGGTGGAAATGGCTCTAACCTTGTAGGGTGTACCAGGTAAACAAGCAGCTGCAGCCAGCAGATACAGGGACTTCAGGAGCCTGACACAGGGGCACCTATCCTGGGTTTGGGGGTGAGTGGATCATTCCTAGAGAAAGTGACAGCTAAATTGAGATTTGCAGCAGAAGGATTGAGCCTGAGAAAGAGAATGATTCTCCAGAGGGTTCGTGATCCCTGACTCCCTCCTGTGGGAATTCATTCTCTTCACTCCCAGTTCTTGCAGGCCACTGGCATTTTACAGCTCATCAGGAGGGTCTATCCTGTCCATGACCCTGGAGGCAATCGGTAGAAAACTGGCTGGGTTTGGTTTCACGGGGGAGCTTCAAATGGAGTAGCCAGGTCGGGTGCAGACAGCCCGGCTTCCATAACTATGAGCAAGGGACTTATTCTCTCTGAACCTTACTTTTCATACCTGTGAAATGGAGCCAATAACGTCTGCTGCTCAGTGTGGGAAATAAATGAGATGAGACTGTAAAGTACTGGGCTGGAGGTCCTTACACATGCTCAGAAAAATGTTGCCTCATTTTACCTTTTGGAGGAGAAGAGTTTCATAGACCAGTGGTCCCCCACACTCTGCACACAGAGTTCCTGCTCCCCCTGAAAAATCTGTATGTTTAGAAAGCACCCCAGATGATTCTGATAAAAAAAACAAGGTCTAGAAACCTTCATTTAGTCAGAATACTTGAGTCCGTGTTATGGCAAATGAGAAAGGGTTAAGCACCTAGACACAGACTGGAGTTCTAGGAATATTAGCCAATGACGGTGCTGGCTGATGATGTAATGTCTCTGGCTGGCACTCCATTGGTTAAGTGTATTGTTTCTCTGGCTTTGGCTGTGTGAGAAGCAGAGCTGGAGTGCAGGGGTTAATAATTCTGTGGCAGCAGATAGAGCTATTTTCCCCATTCCTCGCCTGCTAGGTGTGAGTGTATATAACAGGGCAGCAGATTTGTTGCCTACCTCCTTCCCATACACAGCTGCACTTTCCGCCTGCCTCTCCCCAAGCAGAGCACGTGGCTCCATAGTACTACAGAGGAGGACCCGGAGGGGGAGGAGGAGGGGAGGAGGAAGATCGCTCAGGGAAGAGAGAGCCCTTCCAAAGTTGGGCACTGCAGTCTCTCCTTGCCACTGGGGACAGGCAGGGCCCAGCTGCTCCAGCCTGACAGAAGTCCTCCCGGATGAGTTGCTAAACTGTCACCTGCTTCTGAGCACTGTTGAACCTGGCGGGACCCTCAGACTGGAGGTGAGCTCAGGGTTTCGGAAGAGGGAGGGAGCCTGGCAGAGGGGAGCCTGGGGGCAGGTGGGAGGAAATAGCTCCAGAAGGAAGGTCAGACGCTGGCTGTATCCCCTGGCTGCCCAGGCATGGGATGGGAGCTTGGGCACCGTGGTCTCCCTCTCTGGGCCCTTTGACTCCAGGGCACCAGGTGAAGCTTGGGCTGGGGCTCTCTGAGCTCTGGGAGGCGCCTTCGGGGAGGGCGCTGACAGGAGCCAGGAGCAGGCATGCTCTGGTAGCTCTCTGGCAAATGCTCCCTGACAGGCCGGCTTTGCTGGAACAGGAGAGGGTGTCACCCAGGCCCCTCCTTACATTGTCTGGGCTCCCCGTTCAGTGCTCCTGCATGGCAGAGCCGCCCTTGGTACCCTCTGGCCTGAGCTTCCTGCAGAAACACCTGGGTGGTCTCAGGGAGTTTGATCATGTCCTTGCAGGGGCCTTCGGGTCCCTGACCCTGGAGTAATCCTTGTGCCTTCATGAATGTGAGCACCTTCCTAGTTGTCTCCCGCTGGAGCTCTTAGGGTCTGGGAGAGGAGCTCCTTTGCCTCGTGGACAGCGCAGGTGTGATGGTTTTGTTGTTTGTGTGTGATGGGTGGTGGGCCAAATGCTCCAGGCTGAGACTTCTCACCTTCCCCGGAGAGGATCCTGGGGCAAGCACGTTCGCCTCAGGGTGTAAACTGAAGGAGCAGAAGTGGGGGGGGGGGGGAGGGCAAAGGGAGCCGAGTACCTGGGAGAGGCTGCTTGCCAGCAAGAAGCTCTCACCTTTGTTTCACAGGTCACTCAGAGACCAACGATGATGCTACTTGTCTCCCGCCGTCCTCCAAAAGACATAATTGAAAAGTTCTGTTTAATTTTATTTTTCAGAATTTGGTTATAAGTAGGGAGTTCCCAGTTTCCTCAGGGACAGGTTCTCTCTGTGTCTCCTATGACTGATGGGGTCTGCCGCCGTCACCAAGCCTCTCCAGGCCTCCTTTGTCAGTCACAGAGGTAGGGGGGAGTTGGACCAGCTGGCTGTTAGAATCCCTGGAGCTCTGTCTGTTTCAGGCTGCAAAAGCCTTTGGAAACTGAGCCTGTGGATTAAGTGGGTTGGGTGGGTAACGAATGAATAAGGGGGACATGCAGCGTGGGTCCTGTGGGTGCCGGGCGCTTGTACACCTTTTCATGGACTTCTTGCTCCCAGGAGCCCTGGGATTAGGCGGAGTTAACCTGGCTCTACAGATGTGCATAACACGGCTGAAGGAGACTCGGTGCCTTGCCTGTGATCAGCATTTAGTAAATGTGGAGATTGATATCCAAACCAGTGCAGGGCATGTGCTGGGCTGGCAGCACATGTCAGGATGACGGAAGGGCTGAAGCTGGAATCTTACCTCCCGGGCTTCCTTTGTGCTCTGCTTTCTACTGGAAATCACACACTGATTTGGAGGATTGACGAGTTTGTGGAATCTGTCCGAGACAAAGAGGATTAGGGAACCCTGGGTCTGAAAGGGACCTTCCAGACCCCTCAATGCATCACTGAGAAAAGGGAGGTCCCAGAAAGTTAGGGGACCTGTTCCATGTCACTCAGGGAGCTGATAGACCGCAGGGGATGGGAACCGTGACTCCTGGTCTTAGGTATTTGAAGTTGTATTGTTAACAAGTTTTGTTGAAAACCTTCATCCGAGAGCTTTGGGGTTATTTGATTTAGTTATTCTCACCTTCAGGCCCCCTTCAGAGTGCCGCAGGATTAGAGTAAGACTCGTTAGACAGCGAGCTACTGGACACCTGGCATTTGGCAGGCGTCTGGGACATGACAGCGGGTGGTATGCAAGTCCACTCTGAGATCTAGAGTCTCCTTGAGGGGCCTCCGATGTAAGCTGTGTTTCAGGAGGGTCAAGCTTACAGGTCAGCAGGCTTTCCCAGTGGGTGGGCTGAGGCCCCACCCGTTCTTCCTGTGTGTGCCCGGCACCTAATTCATCCCACTCGAAGAACACTTCCACATGACATGTGATCTCTGTTCTTTGTCTTTCCAATGAAGCTGCCCGTTTCTAGGGCACAGCCAACAAAACGTGGAACTTACCCCATCTGCGGAGCTGCCTCCTGGGGAGGTGGCTGTCATGGTCCTGGATGTGCAAGAGATGTCCACCCAGAAAGAAAAAACATCCAGGCATCATGCAGAAACCCAGTGAGAGTGGTTCCCAGCCGGAGTGGGTCCGTGGTTGAGCACTTACCTGTGAACCAGGAGGTGCAGGTTCGATTCCCGGTCAGGGCATATGCCTCATTTTGGTTTTGGGCTTGATCCCCAGTGTGGGAGCATGCAAGAGGTAGCCAATCAGGGATTCTCTCTCATCACTGATATTTCTGTATCTCCCTTCTTCTCTGAAATCAATTAAAAATATATTTTTTAAAAGAACAGTGCATATTCTTCACCTTTTTCTTGACCCCTATAACGTTAAGAAAGAATCGTCCAGGCTGAAGCCAGTTTGGCTCAGTGGATAGAAGCCTGTGGACTGAAAGGCCCCAGGTTTGAGTCTGGTCAAGGGCATGTACCTTGGCTGCAGGCACATCTCTAGTAGGGGGTGTGCAAGAGGCAGCTGATCGATGTTTCTCTCTCATTGATGTTTCTGACTTTCTATCCCTCTCCCTTCCTCTCTGTGAAAAATCAATAAAAAATATTTTTTTTTTAAAAAGAAAGAATCATCCTAATATCAGGCTTCAAGTATTCAAATGACCACCAAAGGAAAGAGGAGTTATACTTATTCTGCAGGGGGAGAGAGCAAAGCCAGTGGCAACGGGTAGAGGTGGAGGGGAGCAGAAAGCAGACCATACGAGGAAGAGTGTGCAGGTGGTGGGAGCTATCCCGTGGGGAGATTCTACCTTCCGTGCGCCTGTCACCAGACGTGCAGGACTTGGGAGCCCTTAGCATCCTGTCTCGACCTAAGATTTCTTGATTATCTGTCAAGAAGGAGGCCTGGGGCCTTGCCAAGCTGTGGTTTACTCCTCCTTTAGGTTCCAGAGCTGTAGTACAATGTGAAAGTCATCCAAAGCCAAAAATGCCTGTGAAAATAGTTTAATTGCCTCCAAATTGCATTATACATGATTTTGGGTTATGCCACCCTGAACAGTGATGTTTAAAAGGGAAAGAGCAAAAGAAAGTCTACCTGCGATTGTCTGGGTCTTCAAATGTGCTATCTTTAAGGCAACTGTAGAATTTCTAACTGACACAGAGTGGAGGGTAGGGGATTCTCAGGTGTCCTTGCTTGCTTGCAGGGTTTACTAGACCATTCTGCTTGGATGCCTTCACCCGTGTTCACAGGGTTTTTAATGGCGAGGAGAATGAAAGGATAGTTATGTGGGAGCCCTGAGCGCAGGAACTGTTGCAGAGTAGATTCTCAGGACGCACTTACTGGGAGGTGGTCAGCATCTTGCCGTAGCCGACTTGTCTGTGCTGGTCTTTGCAAAGTTTCAGAGAAGAGCCGGTCACCTGTGTCCAGGTTGGCATTTCCTGTTTGAGGTTGGCAGGTCCTCTGGTCCCTCTGGCCAGGGCTCACCCTCATGCCTCTGAGCATTGCTGCTAAAATCCGAAGTGGAGAAGGAATGGGATTGGAAGCTACACACACCTGAGCTTAAAAGACCAGGTGTTTCTTATCACCGTGTGACCTTGGGCGTGTTACTTCATCTCTCTATGCTTGGCTTTTTCATTTATGGAAATGGGATCAGTAGAACCTACGTTTAAGGGTGGGTGGAGGATTAAATGAGGACCGTTGGAGAGAATCTGGGACATTTGGAGTAGGTGTTCTGTACATGCTACTCTATTTGCTCACCTTGGAAAAGTGTTGCGGAGATGTAGAGGTAGGTTTTTTCCCTCCCATTTTTTTTTTCTGTCTTCTATCTCACCTCAAACTTCCTTGGCCAGGTTAAGGGCACTTCTCCATAGCTTCCTACCCACCCCCAGTAACCCTCGCGTGGATTACCCCAAGAATGCATTTGCTTGCAACCTTGTCCCCTTCCCAGCTCATCCTCCTGCCAGTCACGTAACCCAGCACCGTAAAAAGCAGCACTTAGAAGGGAAATGTGGGACTGAATCCAGTTTTAAAGCACAAATAGCAAATTAAACGTTCTGGCCTGGGGCTGCTCTTCGGGGACCAAGTGGGCACGTGATTTGAGAGGTGCTACCAAGAAGCCAAAGTATGTCTCTAAGCTCAAAGCCTTGGGAATGTCATCATTGACTGCTCATCCCTGGGGTTTACTCCTGACTCCATTTAACAGGTATTTATGGGAGTCCTTACCCTGTGAATGGCTGTGACCTGGGAGCAGGGAATGTACCCTGAGAGTACCAAGAGGGTCCCTATCCTCATGGATCTGTGTTCTGGGGGGGGGGGAGGGAGGAATAGAAAGTAGCCATAAACCAGGTACGTTGTGTGATGTCAGTTAGCAGTGAGTGTCATGAAGGAAAATGAAATAGCATAAGGCAAAGGAAGACGCCATTATAGGAAAGTCAGTTAAAAAAGGTTTCTCTGAGGAGTCAATATTTCAGCAGAAGCACGAATGAAAGTCGTGTGGAAATATCAGTGGAAAAGAAATTCAGGCAGAGGGAACAGCGAGTGAGCCTCGGGTGGGTAGAGAGGCATAAGGAGGAAGATTTTGAAATGTGACTGGAAAGGTACCTGAAACCAGGTCTGGTGGCAATGTCTGGGCTGTGGGGAGACATTTGGATTCTGTTCTAAGTTGGAGGTTTTGAGGAAAGAGCTGACATGCTTTGGCTTATTCTTTTCATTTGATTTTTTTTAACTTGCCACGGGGTAAAATTGACTTGTTTTGGTGTTCAGTTCTATGACTTGTAACAAATGTATAGATTCATGGGACTACCAACACCACAATGAGGACACAGAATGGTTCCATTTCCCAGAAACCTCTCTTTGTTGCCCCTTTATAAGTCACAAAGCCCCCACTTCTAACAGCTGACAGCTACTCACTTTCATCACTAGAATTTGGTCTTTTTGAGAGTGCCGTATCCATAGAATCGTACTTTGGGAACTAGCTTCTTTCCTTGGCCCAATCTCTCTGAGATCCATCCATGTTGTGTGGGTATCAGCATTCACATCTGTTGCTGGCTAGTTAGTATTCCGTTCTATAGATGTACCACAGTGTGCCTATCCCCTTGAAGGACACTTGGGTTGTTTCTAGCTTCTAATGATTATGAATAGAGCTGCTATAAACATTTGTGAGCAGCCAGGAGTTGGGATTGCTGGGACCTATGGAAAATTTATAGTTAACTTTATAAGAACTGCCAAACTCAGTTGCAGTGTGGCTATGTCATTTTGTGTTCCCATCAACAATGTATGAAAATTCTAGTTGCTCTGCTTCCTTGTCAGCACTTGGCATTTTCAGTATTTTTCATTTTAGCCATTCAAATAGTTTAGTGCAAACTATGGCTTGCGAGCCACATGCGGCTCTTTGGCCCCTTGAGTGTGGCTCTTCCACAAAAATACCACGGCCTGGGCGAGTCTATTTTGAAGAAGTGGCATTAGAAGAAGTTTAAGTTTAAAAAATTTGGCTCTCAAAAGAAATTTTAATCGTACTGTTGATATTTGGCTCTGTTGACTAATGAGTTTGCCGGCCACTGGGTTAGTGGAATCTCACCATGGTTTTAAATTTCATTTCCCTAATGGCTAACCATGTTGAATATCTTTCACAGGCTTATGTTCCACCCTTTTGTAATTTCTTTGGTGCAGTATCTGTTCAGATCTAATACCCAGTTTTTAAAATTGCTTTTGTGTTTGTTTGTTTTTGTAATTGTTGAGTTTTGAGTTTTGAGTATTTTTATGTCTTCTGGGTGTCAGTGCCTTCTTGAATATGTGATATGTAAATATGTAATTTTCTTTTTTAAGGAAACATTCTGGCAGCTGTGTGGGAAGGGAGCCACAGTGGTCAGGGTGGAAGCAGAGGGACCAGTGAGTGGACCAGTGCAGGAGTCCGTGAGGAGAGATGAGGGCAGTTTGGGCTAAGGTCACCACTGAGGAAGAGGTAGGAAGGGGTCAAAATCAGATCTTTAGAGAGGAGAGCCATCTGAGCGTGGTGATGGGTGGATGGGGTGTAGAATGTGAGGGGAACAGGAGTCAAGGATGGCAGCATTGCTGGACCGGCTGTGAATCTATAATAATAAAAGCATAATATGCTAATTAGACCGGACATCCTTCCAGACGAACTTCCGGACGGATCCAGGACTGCCTGGGTCCCAGATGCCTGCTGGTGGCGGGAGGGAAGCTCAGGTCCCGGCTGCCAGGGGAAAGAAGGCCTGCTGTTGTATGAATAAGAGATCATGGGGAAGGAATTGGGGGAGCCCAGTTGATGGAGAAATTACAGAGGGTCAGGTTTGCAGGGCCTGCTCTCTGGGCGGCCACTCTCACATGTTAGTGTGTATAAGAATCAGCTGGTTCATAAAAATGCAGCTGGCTAGGCTCCCACCACCAAAGTGGACAGTCTGTGGCTAGGGAGCACCAAAATCATTCGCACCGGTGATTGGTCAACCACAGCCTGAGAAACCCTTGCAGGAGCTGGGGAGACTTCACCCAAGAGGTCATGTGTGAGGGGGTGTGTCAGTGGTTAGTAGGAATTCTGACGGAGGAACCTGGGGGAAGGGCAGCCAGCCGAGGGCACAGGAGAGGGGTTGGGGAGGTGGGGAGGCCCGAGGAGAGCTTCCGCTTTGGTCCTGGTGAGAGATGACGCTGGTTTGCACTCTAGTGGCCACTGTGGGGTTGAAGAAGTAGCGGGGTTGGAGGCTGTGTTGGAAAGAAGTCGATGATGATGCCCACGTGAGGGAGGCTGGACAGGAGGAACCATGGGATTCCCCACATTTCCAGCTTAACGCCTGAGGCGGGCATCTGCTGAGATGGGAGGATGGCTAGGCGCAGTGTGGGGTGGGGACCCCTGGTGGCGGGAAATCAGGATGTGATACAGTGAAGATGCAGCTGAGGAGCTGTGCTTCGCTGCCCTCCCGGGTGAACTTGCTCAGTTCCTCATTGGGTGGCATCTGGGCACTAGAAGCACCGCCAGGCTGGCTGCCTGTCCTGTGGAAGCTCGGGCAGGAGTCCCGGCCATGGAGCCGGTAAGATTGACAGCTGCAGTGTCACAGCCTGATCTCAGCAGTGGTACCTCTCCACCCCTCCCTCTCCTGCTCCCCTCCCCCTTTCTCTCTCTTCCTCCCCCCCCCCTTTCTCTCTCTTCTTCTCTTCTCTCTCTATCTCCCTCTATCTCTATCTCTCTGTGTGTCTCTCTCTAAGCCTCTCGCCTCTCTCTGTCTCTTTAACTCTCTGTCCTCTTTGTCTCTCTGTATCTCTCCATCTCTCTTTCTGTGTCTTCCTGTCTCTCTTTCTGTCTCTCTCTCTGTGTCTCCGTCTTTTTCTGTCTCACTCTGTATCTTTCTCTGTCTCTCTGATCTTGCCTCTGTGTGTCTCTATTTTTCTGCCTCTTTCTGTCCCTCTCATTTTATCCCTGTCCACCTCTGTCTCTCTTTGTCTCTCTGTCTCCCTGTCTCTCTCTCTCTGTGTCTCTTTTCTTCTTTTTCTCAGTGTGTCTTTATCTCTCTCCTCTTTCTCTTTGTCTCTGTCTCTCTGCATTTCTGTCTCTCTCTCTCTCCCTCTCTATCACCTTTCAGCGCGTCACTCAGGTGTTGCAGGTGGCTGGTGTCCCCTCAGTGTGGCCCTTCCTTTGCACCCTCAGGTACGTCCTAGGCCTGAGTGAGGTCTCCTTTGCCTCTAGGGGGAAGGTCGCTCATGTGGCTCCATGTGTTTTCTGATCCAGAAGAAAGGAACACCCCGCCCCGTCTGGCTCCCAGACCTTAGCAGTCCTGGCATCTCTCCTTGACCCTGGGTGCCCGGCTCTGTCTCCAATTCAATGAGTCTGCAGCTAGACATGGCCCCTCCCCCAAACCCACAGTGGCAGGTGCACAGGGCAAGGACACAGAGCAGCTCTCTTAGTCCCAGCTGGTTGGAGAGCAGTCAGAGAAGCCTCTGGAGGAGAAGGGTGAGCTGAGTCAGAAGCAAGAACCAGCCCTGATATGTAGGAAAGCAATGGGGAGTCGTGCCAGGCAGACAGAGTCCAGACTCATGGAGCCCCGAGGCATCGCAGGTGCTGGAAGATCACAGGCCCTGCCTCATGCAGACCTGGGTGTGCATCCTAGCACCGCGGAGGGGCACGCTGCCTGTGGCTAGGGCCGTGTCCGCCGGAGCCAGGTTACTGGGTTTGCATTACACCTCTGCCACTTCTCAGCAGCGTGACTTGGGCCTCGGTGCCCACAGCTGTGCAGTGCCAGTAGAATAGCATATGCATCTCCTAAGGCCGGAGGAAGGATGGCCTGGGTGGATGTGTATCAAGCACCTAGAACAGTGCCTGGAGGAGCTGTAATTATGACAGGTTGACCCGGTGCACGTTACTTATCCTCTCTGGACCTCAGTTTCCTCCTCTGTGAAGTGGGGGTATAGCACTTCCTGGGCAAAGTTGTTGTGACGGTTGGGGACCATCAATAGGTCAGTCTTGTGTAGCCCCTGGCTCCTCAGGTAGTTTTGGTAAATGGTAGCCGACACAACCACCAACTCTGTCATCCTCATGATTGCTAACATGCTTCCATGTGGGTTATGTTGGCTTGTAGTCCTTGCTAACATAGTCCCTCCTTCTGTCCAGCAGACGTCATGGGTCATCCAGCCTGGAGACTGGAATTTAAGGCCGTGCATCTGGCCACGGTGGTCCTGAGAAGACTGTCTGCCTTTCCCTGGGCAGCAGCGCTTCCGGCCACTCTCTCAGCTTTCCCCAAGTCACACGAAAGGCCAGCAATGGGCCCCTCTCTGAAACGGTGCCAACCAGCATTTCATGAATGACTTCTGGGCCCTGAGAAAGAAGAAGCTGTGATAAGCACAAGGAAATCCTGGGGCCCTTCCATTCTCTATCCCTCCACTCATGTGGAGTTGGATTTTCAACTGTGGTCCCGCTGATGGGGAGCCTGGAGAGGACAGGGAAGGCTCCTGGGCATCACGTCTGGGCTCCCCACTCGGCCTGTCCCTGTCTGTTCTGATCTGGTCGGTGTCCCAGGAAAGCCACACATTGTAGTTGAAACTGGACCCAGGACCCACTAGGTTTGAGTCCCTTCTCAAAGGCCTTGGCCAAGTCACTTTACCTCCCTGGCCTCAGTGACCACATCTGTAAAATGAAGATGGTGTTCATCGTGGCATGTGTCTCCTAAGATTGAGAGGTGGGGATGGGATAGAGGGGAAGACCTGCCTGTGGGATCTAGCCCTTGTACCTGTGAGATTTGAGGGTGGCCTGGCAAGGAGGAAGGAGAGAGATGGGATGGGATTCTGGAGCCACTTAGGAGATGTAGGGGGGACAATGAGGGAAATGTTATCTTCAGTATGATGTGAGTATGAAGGGGTGAAGGAGGCCGAGCTGCTCACCCTTAGCAGAAGAGGGTGCTGCCCAGAGTAGCCCACATTCTACGTGATCACCAAAGTGGACATCTCTCCAGCCTTCATTTAGAAGAAAACACCTAGGAACAATATTGTGAAATATACAAAATCATGTTTGGCTTATATTACAACTAGAGGCCTAGTGCACGAATTCATGCATGGATGGGGCTCCTCAGCCTGGCTGGCGATCGGGGCTGTCGGGGCCAGTTGAGGCTGGGTTGGCCAGGGGGAGGGATCGTGGGAGGTTGGCTGACTGGGGACAGGAACTGCGAGAGGTTGGCTGTGGGAGCACACCGACCACCAGGGGGCAGCTTCTGCATTGAGCATCTGCCCCCTGGTGGTCAGTGCGTATCATAGTGACCAGTTGTTTAGTTGTTTGGTCGCTTAGGCTTTTATATATATAGATAAGTTAACATCACTAAAAATCACCTTTTTGTGTACTGAAGGGCCTGTCATGGACAGCAGTCACAGAGCTCCAGGCCTGAGGTTACCCAGGGCCTCCTTTAGAGTTTTGACGTGGTCTTTGGTTGAAAGTCTCAATGAATCAGTTTGGCTGGTGTGACTGTCAGATAACACACGCTGCCTGGTGCTGCCTGCGGAGCTCTATGCATTCTGTTAGTAAATTGGATAATTATTTTGTGGCTAGCATAGTTCTAGTTGTTTACCATTGAAATTAAGAGCTTTAATTTGACCCTGTTTAGGCATTTCTGTTTGAACGTAGTTTGGATCAGGGAGGGTGTTCTCGAATAAGTGGAAGAATCCCACCTATCCTGATCTCTCGGAGACTTTCCTACAAAGTTTCCAACAAAGGGGAGGAGCTGTTTGTGCAGAGGGAGGGCTCAGCCACAAATCCTCACTCCCGAACCCCAGTCCTCCTTGTATGGGGACCCACAGTGTGGCACATGTGGCACCTGTTGTCCCTCTCAGCAGAGCAAGTCCTGTGTGTGCGGTGAGTGGACTTGACCTCGTCAGAGACTGCACACACTCTCGTATTGCAGCTGATGGAAGGCCAGCAGGTCTGTATGTGGGGATGGAGCCGCTCCCTAACCGGATGCCATATTGACCTTCATTCGGGAAAGTGAGCACCTCTTAGCTCTTCGACTTGCCTGGCACAGCCTCTGGGTTCTCAGGAACACCCTGGACTCCCATGCAGCCTGTGCTCATTAACACAGTGTTGAAGCCTGGCCCAGGTTGTCTCCATGAACTTTTTAACTTTTTGGCTTGTTGCAGAGGGGATGTTCGCAGCTGTTAATTAGCCAAACGCTGTTTCCTAATGGGTGAGGAAGAAGAAAATCAGCACTCATTGAGCAGAGGATGGAGAGAGCGAAAATTTGTGTCTTTGTGTGTTTACGTGGGGAGGAGATTCACTAACTGATGAAATTAGATATTCCCTTTGCGTGATTCCAGTCTTGGTTCAGCTTAGGCTGAGGTGTCAGGCACTGTGACAGCTGTTTTCTTGTATAGAATCACACATTTAGTCTTTGCAAGCAGAAGGGGAGGAGGGTTTGATTTCACTCCTGTGTTTAAATAGGTCCACACGACAAAGATTTATTGGAGCCCTACTATGTGTCAGGCACTCTTCTAAGTGCTTGGGATGCAGCAGTGAACAAAGCCGACAATGAACTCTGTTCTTGGAGGCTTGCATATTATCAAAGGGAGCAGAGACTCAGCAGGCAGCAAAATAAATGTCAGTTATATGGTTTTCAGAAGGCAGTGCATGCTGTGGACAACAGAACAAGCAGACCAGAGCAGGAGAGATCCAGAGTACCAGACGGTTTAGCATTGGGTGGTCAGGGGCGGCCTCGCTGAGAAGGTGACATTGGAGTGAAGATCTGAAGGAGATGAGGGCGGGAGCCATGCAGGGTTCCATAGGAAGAGTGTTTCAGACGAAGGGGCAGCCGGCGCAAAGGCAAATGATGGGCAGGTTCCGTCACTGGGGTTGATCTTCTTCCGATAATGTTCTCAGGAGTGTGCCAGGCCCTAAGTATTCCCTATCTCATGAAACACCATGCCATAGACATCTGCATAGCACTCCAAAGATGACAAAGCAATTCCTTGTGTGGCGATGGGATTGCTCTGTACCCTGGTTATACCAATGTGTTCAAATTCATAGAACTATATACCAAAAAGGTCTCTCTTACTCCATTGACCTAAAACATAAGTATTTAGAAAAGCCACTTCATGCATTTTATTTGGGTCTGCTCCAAGACCTGGGGTGTGAGAAGGTACAGAGATTTTCCCTATTCCTCATGCCCCCCTACACATGCATAGCCTCACCAATTATCAACACCTCCCAGCAGAATGATACATTCTTTATAATTGACTAGGAGCCCGGTGAATGAAATTTGTACACTGGGGCTGGGAGGTCCCTCAGCCCAACCTGTCCCCTCTCACATACTGGGAGCCCTCAGGGAATGTCCTACCGACGGCTCACCCCCGGCCTGCCCATGGCCGAAAGCCTCTGGCTGAGACTTTCCATCCTTGGGCAGGGGACCTCGGCCAGGGGACCCCAGCCAGCAATCGCCCTGTGATCCAGCTGATCACTGGGACTCCAGCCAGTGGTCGCCCTGCGATCCAGCTAATTGCTGGCTGGCTCTTCCCCAGCCCTGGCTCAAGCCTGTACCAAGGCCAGGGAAAAAAAAACCTCTTGGAAGTTTGGCCCCATGGAAGAGGCTTTTCCCCTGGCCTTGGGAATCCAGCGATCAGCCTGCCATGTGCAGCAGCCATCTTGGTTGGGTGTTAATTTGCATATTGCTCCTGATTGGCTTTTGCTCGTGGCTTGTGGGTGTGGTTTATTGGGTGTAGCAAAGGTGCAGTCAATTTGCATATCACTCTTATTAGATAGGATGATTCTACGTTAACATGTCATAATCACCCAAAGTCCGTAATGTACATTCTGGTTTCCTCTTGGGGTTGTCCATTCTGTAGATCTGGACAAATGTATGACGACATGTATCTGTCACTATGGTGCAGTCCCTCACTTGTGCGGCTCCTTCCATACACATTGTCCACAGTGTTTTCCACACAGTAGCTGGGTAGGCTGGATTGTCTCTGTATTGCTTATAGCCCTTCAGTAGCTTACTTTCATACTTGGATTGACATAAAAATTATTTTCAGCATGGTCGCTTCATGATCTGGTCCATCTTTACTTTTCTAAACATCCTATATAATAAAGAGCTAATATGCTGATTAGACTGGATGGCAAAACAACCTTCTGGATGACCTTCTGGAATGACCAGTGGGCAGGGCTGCAGGGTCATGGGGCCGTGAGGCAGCCAGGGCTGCAAGGGCCGAGCCCCCTGTATGAATTTTGTGCATCGGCCTCTAGTTTTCTTATAGAAATCTTCTTGTTTTCTGGTTGGGGTGGCCTTCCTTTTACTCTTCAGATTGCCTAGCTCTTTCCTCCCTCAGGGCCTTTGCATCTGCACTTTGCTTTCCCCTCGTTTTCCAGGTGTCAGAGAGGCCTTCCCTGTCCTTCCTCACCTTCATCTCTGTGACAGCACTCTGTGTATTTCTAACTCTTATCCTAATTCATAAATACTTGCTCACTTGTTCATTATCTGCTTTCCTTTACTAGATTGTGAGCTCCCCTGGGGCCTGAAGTGGGGAGGAGTTACAGGAAGAGACTTGGACTAACACTGGAGTTGTTCAAAGGATAATGAGGTAGTGCTTCTGAGGGTGGGGAATTCCCACCAGTGTTAGGTTGACCAGATTTCCTAAAGAAGAGATTGTTAAATAATCTCTCAGGTCCTTCCAATATTTTTTTAAAAAAAATATTTTTATTGATTTCAGAGGAAAAGGGAGAGAGATAAAAACATCAATGATTCGAGATCATTGATCAGCTGCCCCACACTGAGGATCAAGTCTACAACCCAGGCATGTGCCCTGGCCAGGAATTGAGCTGTAACCTCTTCATAGGTCGATGCTCAACCACTGAGCCACACCATCCTAACGTTGTTGTATTTTTTTTATCTAGTATTTAAAACATGAAAGAGATTCAGTTCTACTAGTGACTCAGTAGCTTCTGTGGTTCTGATTCTCTCCTAGGTGATAATTATAAAATTTGGCTAAAATGTTTGAAAGGAACTATTTGAGGTTCCTAGAGAGAAACAAAAAATAGAGTGTTTCCCCCTTGAAAGAAGGGAACCGCTAAGTGAGATCCACAGTTCTGTGGCTCTTCCTGGAAAGCACTCCCAGTCCATGTGGCATGGAGCAGCACAACCACGGCAGAGAGCTGCATTTTATTGGTCTGACAACCCGGTGGACAGAGCTCAAGCTAACAGAGAAGCTGGAAATGAGGAAATTGGAAAAGATGTCCTAGTAAGAGTTGGTTAAAGTTCTGTTGTTGGTGAAGCCCTCTTTCAGCCCATTTCTGCTTTGCATACTTGCCCACAGTAGTTAATGGTGGGGTTGCTCTCCATTCTGCTTCCTGCTTGCAAATCACCAGGCAAAGGCAGCTTCCTGGCTTGGGAACCTGACTCACAACAACCTAATTGATATTTACAGAACATTACACCCAGCAACTGCAAAACACGCATTCTTTTCAAGTGCATATGCCCATGGCGCATTCATCAAGATAGCATTTATTGAGCTATAACATTAATCTCAATGAGTGTCAAAGAAGTCAAAGGGTTAAAGTCTTACAGACTATGTTCCTTGGTCACCAATGAATCATATCAAAAGTAATAACAATGAAATGTCTGCAAGCACTGGCTTTAGAGAATTAAATACATGTTTGGATAGCATATGGGTCAAGAAAAAAATCACAGAGAGATTAAGAATGATTTGAATTGAACAATAATGAAAATACGTGTCAGGTTTCTGAGATGCACAAAAGCAGTGCATAGAGGAAGTACATTGCTTTCAGTGTTCATGTTGGAAAAGATGAAAGGTATAAACTTAATGATTGCCATTTCAAGCATCTAGAAAAAAGAGCCAATTAAACCCTTAAACCCAAAGTAAGGAGAAGAGAGGAAGTAATAAAGAGCAGCTACAAGTGAAATAAAAACCAAGTTGGTTTATAAATTCATAGCAACACAGATTACTCAAGAAGAGAGAAAAGACAAATTAGCTTTATCAGGAATATCGGGGGGAATCACAACATATTCTACAGATAACAAAAGCGTAATAAAGGAACACTATACAACTTGATGCCAATGAAATCCAGCTAAGATGAAATGGACAAGTTGCTTGAAATCTCATATTGCCAAATGAAATACCAAGAAACATATAATACAAAGATTTATGAAAGGGAATCAGTTTATTCTTAAAACCTTCCCAGAGAAGAAGAAAATCAGCCCTGGTTAGCTTAACTGTTCATTTCTGCCAATAATTTAAGGGAAAAAATACCAATATTACACAAACTCTTTTAGAAGGACAGAAAAGGCGGCAACCCTTCCCAACATACTCTGTAAGGTCAGCATCACCCTGATACCAAAACCTAGTTAAAGACATCGACAGAAAAGGAAATTACAGACCACTATTTCCCATAAACATGAACACAGAAATCCTTAACCAATAGTTATCCAATTGAATCTATTCAGAGGGGGATTCCCAGTGACCAAGTAGAATTTATTCCAGGAATGCAATTTTGGTTTCACATCTGAAAACCAGCCAATGGAAGTCACCACATTAAGCAAATAAACAATTTCTTAAAACATAATCTTCTCCATCAATTGAGAGAATGACTTGGCAAATCCAGCTTCCATTCACGGGGAAAACTCAGCCAGCTGAGCCTGTGAGGGCTCTGTCTCAATCTGATAATGTGCATTTACAGGAAACTCGAAGCTGATATCCTGTTACTGTAATGTGAGATATGAAGTTGGAACAAGGTAAGGTGTCTGCTTTCATTTCTATTCGGCAGGGGAGGTCCTAGCTACTGTAATAAGAAAAGAGAAAGACATAAAAGGCATTCAGATTGGAAAGGGAGAAATAAAGATGTCTCTATGTGTAGATGACATGATTGTTTAAATAGAAAATCTTAAGTAATCTGTACACAAGGATGAGAAGCAATAATTGAATTTATCAGGTCAATATATTGACAGCAATTGGCAGATGTATGATATTAGCAGCAAACAAATGGAAAATGAAATAGAAAACAGTTTTAAAATATCACCCCTTCCCCTCCAAAAAAAATTATTAGGAGCAAGTTGAGCAAAACAGGTGCAACACCTCTCTACTGAAAATCATAAAACATTTCTGAGGGAAACTAAAGAAGAGTTAATAAGTAGAGACCTCTACCTCGTTCATGAAGTGGAAAATTCAGTATCGTTGATAAGTCAGTTCTACCCAAACAGAGCTATCAATCTTATGTAATCGCAAACAATATTCCAATAGACTTTTTTCATATAAGTTTATTTTAAAATGTTTTTTAAAAAATGGGAGCTAGGATACCCAAAACAATCTTTAGAAAGAGAATGTAAGCAGGAGGACTCGCTGTACCTGATTTTGGGACTTTTATAAAGCCACAGCATCCAGGGTTCTGTAGAGTAAACCTCAGTGGAGCATAATAAAGAACCCAGAAATAGACCCATGTATGTACAGACCATTGGTGCCGCAGAGCCACCAAATTCACTGGGGAAAATGCTTTTATAAATGGTGGAAAACTGGATAAATGAGCCTCATCTCATCCCACTCAAAAATCAAGTTTGGGTGGATTACAGACCTAAACAGAAAAGCTAAAACTGTAATGCTCCTATAAGAAATATTAGGACAATATCATCATCATCCTAGAGTTGGCAAAGATTTTAAATAACAGACATAAAAAGGACTAACCATAAAAACAATTTTTTTTGTAGATTAGATTTCATAAGAACTTAAAATGTGCTTATCAGAATATCTGCAGAGTTCAGCCAGCACAGTTCAGTGGCTGAGGATCAACATATGAACCAGGAGTCATGGTTTGAGTCCTGGTCAGGGCACCTGCTTGGATTGTGGGCTCCATCCCCAGTGTGGGGTGTGCACGAGGCAACCAGTCAACGATTCTCTCTCGTCATTGATGTTTTTGTCTCCCTCTCCCTTCCTCTGAAATCAAGAAATAGATATAAAAAATAATAATAAATATATGACAGATTTTATACGTCCTATATCATAAAAACCTAATATACAAATTGACCAAAGGGCAGAACAACCAGTCACTATGATGGGCACTGACCACCAGGAGGTAGACACTCAATGCAAGGGCTACCCCCTCGTGGTCAGTGCACTCCCACAGTGGGAGCACTGCTCAGTCAGAAGCCCAGCTCAGAGCTGGTGAGTGCAGTGGCAGTCAGTGGGGGGAGTCTCCACAGCCTCTGGGCAGTACTAAGGACTCCTCGGCGGATGTCTGACACTCCCTAGCAGGCGGACATCCCCTGAAGGGTCCCGGACTGTGAGAGGGCGCAGGCCAGGCTGAGTGACCTCCCCCCAGTACACAAATGTGCACCGGGCCTCTAGTGTTCATACAAATATGTATATCTATACATTTATATACTTTGTGTGTGTGTGTGTGTGTATAAAATATTTCTAATAACCAAAACATGGAAATATGGTCTCATGGTGTAATTTATTTTTCTCATTTGGGATATTTTTATCTCAAGTAACAGTTTGTTTTTTGTAAGTTATTTTATTCCACCACACTTCTATTCATGAAGGACATGAAAGGCTGAGCCAAAGACTGAGAGAAAATATTCACATTATAAATATCTGACAAAAGACTCATCCAGAATGTAGGAAAAATTCCTACAAATCCTACATAATAAAAGGCTAATATGCAAATGGTTTCCTCAACTGGGAGTTCAACCAGGAATTCAACCAGGGGGTGGAGCCAGCTGGCCAACTGCCCACAGCACTTCCCCGCAGCTGCCCTGACCCCATTGTCCCCCCTTCCCCATCAGGGTGGAGCTGGCTCACCAACATGCCATGTCTCCTTTCCCTGGCTGACCTGGCCTGATCAGCCTTGATTGGGGCAGGCTGGCTGGACCCCAACCATGCATGAATTTGTGCACCAGGCCTCTAGTAAATAATAAAAGTATAAACAGCCCACCTGTTTAAAATGGGCCAAAGACTTGAACAGACACTTGACAAAAGAAGGTATATCAGTGGTCAGTAAACCCATACGAGTCACTTGGCCTCATTAGGTGTCAGAGAAAATAAAGGAAAACCACAGTGAGGTGCTAGTCTACACTCATTAGAATGGCTAAGATGACAAAGACCAATAACAACAAGTGCTGGTAAGGGTGTGGAGCAGCTGGAACTCTCAAACGAAGAGTGCAAAATAGCACAACTGCTGAGGACATTTTTTTTGACAGTTTTCATAAAGTTAAACATATGCCTATCCCATGACCCAACAAACTAATTTCTAGGTATGTATATTGACAAAGCAAAGTCTCTCTTCACCCAAAAAGACTTAAATAAAAAAAAATCCATAAAACAATTCTATTCCCAACACCCCAAACGGGAAACGTTTCAAATGTCCATCAACAAGAGAACGCAGTAATAGCTGGGTTGTCCATTCAGTGGGATGTTACCCGATGATGAAGAACAGAATGTCTGTGGATACAGACCGCACAGCTGAGTCTCCAAACCATCATGTGGAGGGAAAGACCGTGTACAGAAAAAGTCATACATTGATTACATGTATATGACGTTTAAGAAGAGGCAAAATTAATACATCAGAAGAGTGTTTGACTCTGGGGATGTGTGGCCTGACCAGAAAGTGGCCCAGAGGACTTTCTGAGGGGAAGTAATAAATCTGATCCCAGTAGACACAAAGAGGGGACTAACCATGTAATTGCATTACCCTAATATGACCACCCTTAACATTAATGTGTCGCTGTATTTTGTTTCCAACGTTTTGTTACTTGAACTTTTATGTGGTGGTAGTCATTCTGTATCTATATTGTTGTATCGTGATCTTTTTATTTCAGACAAGAATTTTTTTTGTTACCAAAAATCCTTTTTTAAGTCCCCTTTCTAATAGCCATATAAGGTTTCACCGAGTGATTGTTCTGTGCTTTATTTACTCAGCCGTCCTGAGATTGAGCACCAGATCCTTTCTAGGATTTCGCTAGTGCAAAGACTGCTGGGGGAAATTCATTTGTGCAGCTCAGATTCCTTTCGTGGGCTAGAATTCTGGAAAATGGAAATTGTAGGTTAAAAGGGGGTGCTCTGATGACATCTTTTCTAAAGGGTGTCCCACCTGACGTTGACCCAGCATCAGGCAGGAAGGGGTCCCGTCTCTTTGCTCTGAGGGGCAGAGGTGGTTTCCGCTCATGTGTGTGTTGGCTTATTTCCATAGGTAACCCCTGACGCTGTCCCGTGAGGGGTCCCTCTGCCCTTCTGGTCCAAGACCCCCGACTCCGTCTCCTGGCAGCCGGTGTCCCGGCCTCTCCTAGACCCGCGTGAGGAGAAACCAGCCATCTCTCCATCTGCAGCCATGAACTTCCTCCGGCGACGCCTCTCGGACAGCAGCTTCGTGGCCAACCTGCCCAATGGCTACATGGCAGACCTGCACCGCCCGGACAGCTCCACCAGCTCGCCCTCGTCGCCGGCCATGGAGCGCAGGCACCCCCAACCCCTGGCGGCCTCCTTCTCCTCACCAGGGTCCAGCCTCTTCAGCTCCTTCTCCAGTGCCATGAAGCAGACCTCGCAGGCCCCCGCGGGGCCGGTGGAGCCTCTGGCTCCCTCCACACCGGTGGTTCAAAGGCCCAGGGTCCTGTTGGTGATCGATGACGCCCACACAGACTGGTAAGCGGGACTGCAGGGCTCCCCTCGCTCCGGTGGGGCTCGGCGAGGCTGGGTGGTGTGGATACTGGCTGCAGGGAGGGAGATGAGCCTTTGCCGTGTGGTTACTATGTGCCAGGAGTGAGGCACCTACAGGTCCTCAATCCTTTACCTGCAAATCCCAGAAGCTCTAGAAACTAAACCAGATGTTATAATCCATTCGACAGCCAGCCCTGAGCTGAAGGAACAGGAAACTCATAGTCTCTTTATGTCACTTGCTGCTTGGCCATATGCTTTGCTGCAAGCATCTTCATGGGTTTCATATGGGGTGCAGCCCAGAGCAACCGGAAGCATTCTATAGTATACACTCTCTTATCTTTCTAAGACAGAAAACTTGGAAGATCTGAAATAGTTGCTTCACCTCTTTCAGCCTCAGGCATCCTCCCTTCCATTAAATGAGGTTTCTTTTTAAAAATATATATTTTATTGATTTTAGAGAGGGAGAGAGAGAGAAACATCAATGATGAGAGAGAATCATTGATCGGCTGCCTCCTGCACATCCCCTATTGGGGATCAAGCCTGCAACCCTGGCCGGAACATGTGCTCCTGGCCGGAAGCGAACTCGGGACCCTTCAGTCCGCAGGCCAACGCTCTATCCACTGAGCCAAACTGGCCAGTGCAAATGAGGTTTCCATGAGATTAAAGGAAACCAGCCCAATCCCCAGTCCTCACTAAAGCCCCTGCGACTAGAGTGGCTGGGGTTGCAGCCCAGCTCTTATATGCGCTGGTGGTCTGGCCTCTTAACACCGGAGGTGGGTAGAAGCGACACTCCTTGCCGCCTCTTTTCATGGTAAGCTTTCAGAGCAGAGACCAGACAGGTGTGCCAAGGTCATTGCAGGGGTTGTTCCCTAGGTAGTTACTGAGCACCAGGCGAGTGCACGACTTGGCGGCCTTCAGGCTCAGGTGAGCGGGGAACAGGCCCTCTCCCTGGAGCTGCAGGTGGAGACTAGGTGTCTCCTCCACGTTTTGGGTAGAGACAGCAGATAAGTACTACTTAGTCCAGGAAGTGAGTCCACCTGTGGAGACGTGGCAGCTCCCTGTCCAGGGCGGTTCTGACAGGCCACCTAAGGATGGCCCCGGGAGCTGGAGAGAGAGTTGCATCCCTGTGTGTCCAAAGGAGGCCGCGTAGCAGGCACCCAGGACGTACGTATTAAATGAATGAATTAATGCACCCATTCACGAAGTACCCCGGACGCTCTGTTATTCTAACAGGCAGGCTGCACACACATTCATCCCCTGAGAAGTTAGCTCAGGCTGGGGACGACTGGGTGGAAGACGGAGTTTACGATCCGTATTCAGGATAGTCACCATTGAAGCATCGTGGGCAGGTACAATGTCAGTCTTCACTTTCCTGTCAAGAAACCACGTCCTCTTAAACCAGGGTCATGTGCGTGGTCCCTGTTCTGACCCGGTCTGTGTTGTCTTCCGTGTGGCGCTTACCGAGGGCTCTTGTCACGAAGCCTGTTCATCTCTGCCACGTGCTTATCTTTGGAGAGCGCTGTCCTTCTGCTCTGAGCTCAGGGGACACTTTCTGCAGAGGGTTGTCTCCGGGGCCTCTGGCCTGTGCAGTCTGTCAGCAGTGTACCCCACGTGGTCTCTGCCATCCCCTGTTTCTCTTTAACCCAGTGCTTGGCCTTGGTTTTTGGTTTTCTGCTGGCTTAGTCAGGGTTTGCCAGGATTTGGTAATGGGTAGGTACTTAAACACCTATTTGTCAGGAGAGCCACTTCCGGATGGAGGCTGAGCTGACAGGTGGTGGCATGGTGCCATGGTTAACAACACAGCCTTCAGAGCTGGGCTCTCCAGGGTTCAAATCCAGTCTCTACTCCATTGTGCCTCTATGACCTTTGCAAGTTCCTTCACCCAAGTGGGAGTGACAATGATATCAACCTTGTAGGGTTAATAAATGGAAGTAAGATTGAAATCGGAGTTAATACAAACGTGCTGATAGACGTAAGTGCTATTTAAGGTTATATTGCCCTAGCTGGTGTGGCTCAGTAGATAAGAGCGTCGGCCTGCAGGGGTCTTGGGTTCGACCTGGTCAAGGCCACATGCCCAGGTTGTAGGGCTCCATTCCCAGTGTGGGGCATTCAGGAGGCAGCCGATCAATGTGTCTCTCTCCCATTGATATTTCTCTGTCTCTCCCCCTCCTTTCTACTCTCTCTAAAAAAAAAATCAATGGGAAAAAAAATAAATCAATGGGAAAAAATCCTTGGGTGAGGATTAACAAACAAACAAAAAATAAAAACAAAACCACTAAAGTGTCCATTATTACTGCAAGCTATTGCAACCTTCTTGCAGCTTTAGCCATTTTGGTCTCTGTCCTCCCGTGCCCATAGGCTGTGTGATACAGGGAAGGGTACAGGGAATGAGGTTGCAATGCAATGAACGGCCTCCGTCTTCACGCTCTGTAACCCTCAGACACAGCTGGTGTGTGAATTTCAGGCTGTGCCCACTGGCAGGGGCACCAGTTTGGCTAAAGGAATTTCTCAGTTGTATTTCAGTCATGTTCCTATGCCCACGTTTTAATCAGGTCTGGAGAACAGGCAGGCTTCTTGCCCCGTAGTGGGAAGGAAAGGAGAAGTGAGGAGCTGAGACTCATCTGTTGGCTGGAAGTTGGCTGTGCATCATTGAGTATTTGTGCTAGGAACTCCCTTCCCGCGGGCACATCAGCTTCTCATTCAGAACTCCATTCTACATTCTGCAAACTTCCTCTCTTCATCTCAATACATTCCCAACTCTCTTCAAAGGGATGCTGGAGGCTCAGAATCTCGGTCCTTCCCTGCAGATTCCTATTCCCCACTCCCAAGAGTGGCCAGCAGGTGGCGGGCCAGCCCCACTGTCCAGGGCAGCTTTGGCCCAGCCTGGGCTGCCTTTCTTAGGCCCCTGCCCAGCCTCCCCTTCATTGTGGGATGGTCTCCTGAGAGGGAGAGTTGCTGAGGGGGGGAAAGCCAGTTCCCACAGCCCCTTCCCTCCCCCTTTGAGGTGATAATGACAGGGAGAGGATCCAACATCCACCCTCTGGACTGAGGGGGAACCCACCAGGAACAAGCTGCTCCCTTTTCTCCCTTCCCATCCCCAGAGCCCCATCTTCCCCACCCAATCTGGGGCCTTCCTGCTGGCAGGTATCCCTGCAGGTGAGGGAGTTGCAGGAACTGCCTACCTCTCCCCCCCCCCCCCGCCTGGCCAGTGACCTGGGGAAGGGGACTTTTCATCTTCTGCAGAGATAGAGGGTCCCAGAGCCAAATTTGCTGGGAGGCAGGACTCCTGGCTCAGCACTTCAAAGACCCCACCTCTTTGGGGCACTGTCCTTGGAGGGAAGCCTGGCTTGGGCACGGGTGTTGGGGAGTTTTGGACCAGCCCCCACCCCACCCCCAGGCCTGGCTCAGGAGTAGGTGTGAGCTAGAGTTGGTGATGTTCTCTGGGAGGAGCGAAGGTCGGTCCACCTTGGGAACAACAAGAGGAGGGAGGAATAAAGAACATGGATTTCGAGCTCAGTTTTCGTGAGCCCTGCTGTCTCTCCTCTTGCCTGCGTGTCTCCAGCAGCTTCACTGGCCTCAGGCCCGCAGCCTTGCCCTCCGTGTGCTCCCATGCCCCCGTGAATCCCCTGTATAACCCTTTGGCGGTGTATCTTTGCCCTCAAGTCCAAATTCAAAGTCCTAGGCATGTCTGCCCTCCCTCTAGTTCTGCACCTCCACTTCCTGCCTTGCTGCCTATTCCAGAGGAACAGCAAACAACTTGTACTTCTCAAACATGTCCCCCTTTGCCTCCACATATTCTGTTTCCTGCTGCCTGAAATACCCTTCTCTATCTGGTTCACTCGGCCAGTTTCCTTTCTTCCTTCAAAGCCTGGTGAGGCGTCACCTCTTCTGTGAAGCCTTCCCTGATGCACCCCACCCTGCCTCTGGTGCTCACAGCCACCTCTCTGTATATCTTAGCACATACCTCACTGTGCCGTTGCCGCCCACATCACATTGCATTATAATTGGCTGTTCGGTGAGTGTCTCTTCTGCAAGAATAAGGCCAGTGTCTTATTCTCTTTCATATGCCCGGTGCTCAGCACACAGGGAGTCTCCCATGAGCAGCTGTCATCACCCCACCCCAGCCTAAGGGGTCACTTTAAATGGGCATCATGGGACCTGAGACTCGTCTACTTTAGGAGTCAGCAGGACAGCCCACACAGGTGCGGGCTCTCTGTGTTTACTCACCTGTGTAGAACTCTTGGCTCGTAATGTTTCGGTATGCTAGAATAACTGTAAGGCAGGGATTTGGAATTGTTTAAAAAAAAAAGAGGTAAAATGTTTTACTGTTGCCCACAGAATGTTACCAAAACTGTAGCTTTGATTTTCAATATCAAAACGTTGATCATGACCAAAAAAAGGAAAAAAAAAAGATTGCCCTTTACCAGAGCCTGGATGGGGTTGGTGAGGGGTATTGGGGTGAGGCGGGCAGAGAAGCAGTTAAGCCTGCACTCCCAGCCCCTCCCTCAGGGCTCTGGAATTGTCCCCGCTCTCTGCCTCACCTGTGGCCTTGTTCCTAGAATGTCTGCCATTCCGTTCCAGCAGTGATGTATTGTTACCGTCCCTCTTATTCTCCCCCTTCCCTATGATTTTTTTTTCTGTTTTATTGGTTGGGAAGGAAATGAAGATTTTTTTATTTTTGTCTGTTTGTTTGAAACACCCCTAAACTACCATCCTTCCAGACTACAAACAGGCTACACTGTCCTACTACATCATGCTAATGACACCCATTAAAGTGCCTTGTGCATTTCCAGGTTCACTCAGAATTATCACATTGTACTGTCATTTGTATCTCTCCCCTCCCTTTCCCCTCTTCTCCCCCCCCCCCCACACACACACACCCTAGATGCTGTCTTGTATCATCAGGAAATGTCTGTTGATGAATGAGTGATTTTAGAGGTGATGAGTTATTGGTAACGAGTAAGGGGTGACCTTGGTAGCATTCTTACACCCCCCTTTTCTCTCTCACCTCCTCAATCCAAGAGAAAGTCACAGTGGGCCTGACGAGGGTATTTCCACCACAGAAATTGGCAAGTGCTATACACCAGGGCTTCTGGCTCTCCCCAGAGAGCCGGGTGTTAAGCATTTGGAGCACACACTGCTCAGCACTCCCGGTGGTGGGTGGGAGTGTGCCTTACAGGTGAGGAAGCAGAGCACAGAGAGATCACACACCTGCTCCAGGAACCCAAGCAGGAGGAGAGGGTGAATCTGGGACTTACACGGGACTAACATATTCTTTAAGTTTATGTTTATTGTTGAAAGTATTACAGATGTCCCCTTTTCCCCCATTGACCCCTTCTAGCCTGCACCTGCCCCCCGACCCTGGCCTTCACCACACTATGTAGGTCTGTGTCCATGGGTTATGCATATATGCATATAAATTCTTTTTTTAAAGATCAATTGATATACTTTATTATTTTTTAAACGTATTTTTATTGATTTCAGAGAGGATGGAGAGGGAGAGGGAGATAGAATCATCCATGATGAGAGAGAATCATTGATTGGCTACCTTCTGCACACCCTCTATTGGGGATCAAGCCTGAAGCCCAGGCGTGTGCCCTGGACAGGAATCGAACCTGGGACCCTTCAGCCCACAGACTGATGCTCTGTCCACTGAGCCACATCGACTAGGGCTGCATAGAAATTCTGTGGTTGATCTCTTCCCACCTACCCACCCCGCCATCCCTCGGAGATTCCTCAGTCTGTTCCATGCTTCTCTGTCTCTGGATCCATTTTGTTCATCAATTTATCTTGTTCATTAGATTCCACAGGTGAGTGAGATCATGTGATCCGTGTCTGTCTCTGACTGGCTTATTTCGCTCAGCGCGATCCTCGCCAGGGCCCCCTTGCTGTGGGACTAACTTCTTTAAAGGCATAGCGGACAGCACCACGCCTCCTGCGGACCGCTGCCCCGGGCTTTGGTGTTGGGCCCGAGGTCGACGCCGAAAGTCTGGGTTGAGCAGCGAGTGACCGCACAGGTGAATCAACATGCGGGGTTGTGTCATCACCACTGTCCTGGGACAGACGTCTGTGCCTTTCTGTGGCCAGCATCATGCTAGGGGGTCTTCATCGAGTCTCCAATCAAACCCTCTCAACAACGGAAGGGAGTACGATGACTGATCCCGTTTTATAAACAGGAAAACTGAGGCTCTGAGCCCAAAGTCGAAACAGATGCCAGGGGCATCGGGGACCCAGCTCTGAGCGTCCTGGACTGCCCCGTTCTCCTGTCATTCTTCCCTCTCGCCTGCGGCAGGCGCTGTGCTGGGCGGAGAACGCCAGCCCACCGAGCCCCACACGCGTGCTCACACCCGCACTCACACCCGCAGCATCCGCCACCTGAGGGCAGCGTGCAGGGCATCCAGGTGATAGCCCGGCGGCCACGCACAGGACCCGGTGACCTCCCCTCAGGGGGAAGGGCTCTCCTGGAGCCATGCAGCCCCGCCCTGCTGGAGCCCTGGGGGGGCCAGGGCCAAGGGGGTCCCTGTAGCCATCCTGGAGCTCAGGAATGGAAATGGGCACTTGGTGGAAATGGCCCTTCATAAATTGCCGAGGCAGCATCGACGGGCTCTCTCTGTTCTTCCCCCTGCCCTTTGGTGGTGAAGAGGGGACCTCCTAACATGTCAGACATGTACCCCAAGAGTGTTCAAACGGGAAAGGGGATAAAATGCAGAAAATCAGAGCCCGCAGGTGGCAGTGGGGGTCGAAGTCCCAGCCCTGCCACTCGCCTGCTCTGTGGTTTCGGCCAAGCCACGTCACCTTCCTGCGCTTCAGTTTCCTCATCTGTAAAGTGGGGATCAGAAGAGCACTGCCTTCGCCTCAGCACTGAGCTCACGGGGTGCTGTGAGGCTCCGGAGAGAGCACTTTGCTCCTCTCCCTCATGAGTGCTGTCAGTGTGTCTTGTGCCTCCGTGGTGTGACCTCTGTCCTGGGAGCCCCTCACTGTGCCCGACACGGGGCCACGTGGGATAGTGAGACGATTTGGTTAATGAATGAGCGGATGCTCTTGCTAAACGCTGTTACCATGATGGGAGAATTCAGGATTGAGAGTGCTCTGGGGGGTGGGGAGAGTCTTCCCCTGAAAACACTCAGTGCCCTAGAATTTGGGAACCTTACCCACTGTGTCCCCAAATACTACCCCTGGGGTCTCCCTCCTTCTCATCCAGCTGATGACCCAAAGGCCCCAGCCTCCACCTCGGGGACGTGAGGACCGCAGGTGTCGGGGCTGCCTCGCAGCCTCGCGGTGCGTCTAACTGGCCCCGTGGTGACCGGAACACTCCGTTCCTCACTGCCACCTGCGGAGGGTTCGAGCTCCCCGCCGGCATCACCAGATGTGGCTTCAGGGGTAGAGTTGCCGTATTTAGCAAATAAAAATATCGAATGCCTAACTAATACTTAGACGATGAATTAGTATAAGTATATCCCGCACAATAATTGGATGCAGACTCTGCGAAGCTATTTGTTTTTATCTGGAATTCAGATCACCGGCTGTCCTGTGTTTGATGAGGCCGCCCTGTTGATGGGACAGCCCCAGGGAGAGCCTGGCCTTTGGGCGTCCTTGCCTTCCGGTTGGGGAGCCAAACCAGACCCCCACTTGACCCCGTTTTCAGAGAGCAGCTTTCCCTGCCTGCGATGAGGCCTGAGGACCGTCCGTCTGTCCCCAGCAGGGAGGGAACGAAGCAGCGTGGCCAGTCCCGGGCAGGCCGCCTGGGTCTGCATCCTCTCTCGCCCTCCGTGACCTTGGGCACGTCTGACCTCTGACCCTCACATTCCTCAGAGGGAAGGCCGGACCGTGCCGGGTCTGTTGTGCCGTGTTATTGAAAAGATTAGAAACGATGGCCCGGGTGGGGCCGTTCAGGGCTTAGCCTGTCGGAACAGGCGCCGAAATGGTAACTGTCATTAACAAGTAATTGCAGTTACTAATTGCGGGTGAATATAGCGGCCATGTCGGGAGCCAGGCGGAAGGAAGCTGCTTGGCATGCGTCTGGGTTCAGCTGGGTGTGCTGGAGGGCCGGCTTCCAGAACCCTGGAGGAGCGGGGGCCTGGTCTCCGAAAATGAGAAGATGAGGGTGGCATCGGCCCCCTCCTCCCAAAGTTAGGGGGGGGCTCAGAGCTGAGACACACACCTCCGTGTTGAAGGCAGTTGGCCGTAAGGAACAAAATCCTGATGTCTCCCCAACTCCTTCCCTACCCTCAGACTCTCCTTGGATGTGACAGGACAGGCCCTGCCAGTTTCCTGTGGGCACATGCAGGGGCGGATGGCCAGGGGCTCGGGCAGCCGGAGCGTCACCTTCCTCGTGGCTTCCTTCGAGGCCTCCCACAGGCCAGGCAGCACCACCTGCAGTGACACCGGACTTCTGGACTCTCCCCCTCCCCCTGGCAGCGCTCCCCCGGCACCCCCCCCCCCCCAAGGCCTGGCCCTGGTGCCTGGTGCCTGGTGCCTGGGGGAGGGGAGGGCCCTGGCATTCCCCAGCAGCCTGCCCTGTCGCCTGGAGACGGCTCCCTTTTCCCAGGCCCGGCCCCTTTTATGGGGCAGACAATGTGCGCACACAGTGAGGGCCTTGTGCTGCACCCAAGCCCCAGCCCTTTGACTTGAGGAATTTTTCAAGTGCTGACCTCGCTCCGTGAGGTCTCTGCGCGCCCAATCCGGAGGCCTGGTGCCCCTGCCGCTTCCTACCCCAGCTCACCGGGGAGCGCGAGGGAGGGGGGCACAGCGGAGGGCTGTCTCTCCCGCTGGGAAATCTGGGGGGAATGTCTTCGGGCAGAAGCAGGGGATATGGGGAGAGGAAACGGATGGGTGCTGTTTCTTCCTAATCTCCCCTTCTCCGCGGGGGCAGTGCCGCCTCCCCGCAGCCACTCTCCTCTCGGCCTCAGCTTCCTCACACAGCAAACAGTGTCGCTGGACCGAGATCTCGGTGGTCCCCAGAAGACTGTTTCCATCAGAGTGGCATTCAGATTCCCAGGCGCCTTCTGTAGTGGGCAGGGCTCTTTGCGAGGAAAAGAAACAGATTTGGGCCGACTTGGGCAACATGCGGGCGTATTGGAAATACATGGGAGGCTCACAGAATCCACAGAAACGATGAAGACCCACATCTCAGAGAGGTCAGGACCCGGGGCTCTGCCAGGACCCGGGAGGCAGGGACTCGGGGGCAGTCTCTGGAGAAGTCAGCTCTGGGGTCCTTCCTGCCTGCTGCCTCTCGGCTCACAAATCTCAGGTTCCAGGGGGTGAAGAGACCTGGTGGGGTCCGCAGTGTGCCCTGAGGACAGTCGCACGGAGACTGTGCAAGGAGAGGCACGTCCCATCCACGCAGAGGCAGTGGAGCTGCTGCTACCATAAGTCAGAGTGGATGAGATGTCCCCCTAGAACAGTGGTCGGCTAACTGCGGCTCGAGAGCCACATGCGGCGGCTCTTTGGCCCCTTGAGTGTGGCTCTTCCACAAAATACCATGTGCAGGCGCGCACGCATAGTGCGATTGAAACTGTGTGGCCCACGCACAAAAGTCGGTTTTCGGCTCTCAAAAGAAATGCCAGTCATACTGTTGATATTTGGCTCTGTTGGTTAATGAGTTTGCCGACCACTGGCCTAGGACTGCTCAGTCAGACGTCTAGAGTGGAGCTCAGGAAACGGTATTTTTCTAAAATAGCGTAGAGCAGGTTTAGAAACAACCCAGGTAGAAGACTCGTTTCCTGTGGCGCTCTGTCGGTAGAGCTGGGACCAGCAGGGCCAGCAAAGAGGGAAACATGCTTCAGCCCAATATACAGAATGGGAAAATTGGCCAGAGGTCACGTGGGCAGCCTGGGAGGGGGTGGGCACCTGGTGAGGGGATGAGCTTCCTATCACATGCAGGTGTCCAAGCACAGCTGGGCTGGCCATTGGGAAGGATAATGCAGAAGAGGCTCGGACTATAGAGGATCAGCCTACAAGCCCTTAAAGGATTCTCGGGCCTGGAGCTTATTTTTTTTTTATTCTTTATTGTTGAAGTACTACATGTGTCCCCCTTTTCCCCTCATCGGCCCCCTCCAGCCCCCCCACCCCACCCACCCCACCCCAGGCCTTCAGTACCCTATTGTCTGTGGCCATGGGTTTCGCTTATATGCATACAAGGTCTTTGGTTGATTACCTCCCACCCACCCACCCACTCACTAACTTTCCACCCCCCAAACCCCCGTCCCTCTGAGATTCCGAGCTCTGCTCCATCTTCCATATCTCAGGATCCACTCTGATCGTCAGTTTATTTTGTTTAGATTCCACATATGAGTGAGATCATGTGATACTGGTCTTTCCCTGACTGACTTATCTGAGCAGGACACTCTCGGGGCCTGGAGCTTCTCGTTTTGTCCTCCCTGACTCTGTCTCAGTCGCTTTCCCTGCTCTTGCCTTGATGAGTCTGCGAGGAGTTCAGCAATTTCACTTGCGATGCTTCTCTCATCCTCCAAAACCTGGTTTTCTCACCCAGGCCCTCTGAATGGAGGAGTCCCTCAGGGCTTTTAAAAAAATATATATATATTTTTATTGATTTCAGAGAGGAAAGGAGAGAGGGAGAGAGAGAGAAACATCAATGATGAGAAAGAATCATAGATCAGCGGCCTCCTCTGTGCCCCCTACTGGGGACTGAGCCGGCAACCCAGGCATGTGCCCTGACCAGGAATTGAACCCTGACCTCCTGGTTCATAGGTCGATGCTGTCAACGCTCAACCATCGAAGCACATCGGCCTGGCGCCATGGGCTTTCTTAGTAATAGCTGTGCCTGTTCCTACAGACTTCACCGCCCGGTGACAGCCCTGCCCCGGGGATGCCAGCCTCTTTACGGAATGTCTCTCCTCCGGGGCCTGTGGACGCCTGCCTGGGACGTGCTTCCTAGGCAGGAGGGAGGCTGGCTGTGAGGGTGGGAGAGGGGATGGGGCTACGTGTCCATTTTCCTCACCTCCCACCCTGAGTTTGCAGGAAGGGCAAGGGTGTGTGTTTCCTGAAGATTTGCGCTGAGCTAATTGCCATCTTCAGAAGGGAATTAGTTAAATGAGAGGTTGCCTGCGCAGCTGCTCACAGGATGTAAGCCAGGCGGTGAGTGAAGGGACAGGTGGTAGGAAAAGGGATAGGCGTAGAGAAATGCTTCCCCACTGTAAGGAAACAACAGCACCTGCTCGGTGAGAAGTGTATCTGCCGCTCAGCTTCAGCTTCCACGAGATGGCAAAGAGCAGTGGGGACCGTGCTGGCCGTGAGAAGCGATGGTGCTTCGAAGGCAGCAGCTGGGGCCCACTCAGCGATGTCTACCCTGCGAGATAAGGGCCTGATGCTGCCATGATTGGATTTCAAAGGAAGCCAGGGATCTGGAATTCGTATTCTATTTAAAAATGGGCAATATTCAATTTAAGTCCAATAACACAGGACTATGGACTCCATGAGGTTTGCCAGTTGGCAACTTCTGATAAATAGGACAGGAGTCAGGGCAGATGTGTAGTCTAGCTCATCTCCTGTCTCCTGTTAGACCGTAAGGACCAGGAGGGCAGGGAGGCTGTTTTGTTCAGTGCAATTCCTAGGGACTAGCATAGAGCTGAGCACATAATAGACCACGGATGGATGGATGGAAAAATGGGTGGATGGATGGATGGATGCATGGGTAAGTGAGGGGATGGATGGATGGATAAGTAGATGGATGGATGGATGGATGGATGGATGGATGGATGGATAGATGGATGGAAAAATGGGTGGGTGGGTGGGTGGGTGGATGGATGGATGGAAAATGGGTGGGTGGGTGGGTGGATGGATTGATGAGTGGATGGATGGATGGATAGATGGATAAGTGGATGGATGGATGGATAAATGGATAAATGGATGAGTGGAGGGAAGGAGAGAGGGAGAAGAAGTAAGTTCACTCAGTCTTCCTCTGTGCATTCAATATTCTCATGGTCCCCATCTTCTTATCTTCTGTATACCATCTGTATCCCTTTTCTAGAATGCTTGTGTATTCGTCACTTGCATCTGGGTATGCATTACCTTTGAGTGCATTATCTTTCCCATGAGAACTTCCCCTGGTCGGGCTCTTACTAGATGTTCATTAAATGTTAGCTGGAGGGAACAGCTTAGCCCTCTAAATATTAACCCTTTTGGTGGAATGCCAGTTGTGGACTCTGAGATATCTGTGGGAATGAGGATGACACAGTGTTGTGTCTTTGGAGAGGAGAGGGGTAGAGACTTGGAGATGATGCTCTAGCCCATCTCTGCAGTCACCGGGAGTGGATGGCTGATGACTTTGTTTACCCTAAAGGCCTGTGCCAGGGAGCAGCCAGGGCAGGTTTCCATCACACTAGACATGAAGCAGGAGTTCCGTTCAGAGCAAGAAAGATGTTGCCCCCTTTCTCCTCTTGGAGTGAGAAAATGACCCATCACTTGAACTCAGCTCTCAATGGACAGAGGGGGAAGAGATGACATTAAACACCAGCCATATGTCAGGGAGGCCATTCATGGGGGCCTTATAGCAAACATATTCATGTTCTTACATGTACAAGGGAAACTGAGACTTGGGAGGGTTGACATTTGTGTCAGGCAGGGCTAGGAAATAAATAGAGCTGGACAGGACCTGGGGTCTATCTCTGAGGCTGGTGGTGCCCAACCCCCATTTATCTAGAGAAGTGAAGTCTACCCTGGCAGCCCACAGGTGATCAGCACACCTGCTAGCAGGTCTTCATTTAATTCTGCATCCTCATTTAATTCTCACGACAACCTTATGGGTAGGTTTTCTTATCCCCATTCTACAGATGGGGAAGCAGAGGCTTGTCCAAAATCATACAGCCAGTGCCAGAGCTACCAACTCGAATCTAGACCTTCTGCTCCATGCCCATTGCTCATTTTTGCTGTACATTTAGGGACATGCCTCAGGAAAACTCATCGTCCTTCCTGGGTGCCCGTAGCATCTACCCAACTCATTTATCCTCTTCTCACACATACACACACATCCAGACCTTCTCGCATTCATCTTTAAGGTCATAGCCCTGGCAAAGAATAGCACCAAACATTGGATGGATTGATGACTGAACTGGGCCTCAGACTGGGTTGGGATCTTTGGGCTAATGCCCTGTGTGGTTATCATCCATTTATATGTCTCTTCCTCTGCTGATGCTCTCTTTACCCTTGTTTCCTTAGAGCCTGCAGGCTCTGGCACATAGCAGATGGTCAATAAAAGTGTAAGTGCCTTCCCTGGCCAACGTAATGCAAAGCTCGCCTGTTCCCCACATGTATCCTCTATCGCTTCATGCATTTTATTCATAGTCATAATTTCTTTTTCACCTGTTTAGTTTTATGACTTTTCTAAGAGCATGTTAGCTCCATAAGAGCAGAAACTATATCAGCCTTTCCCTTCATGCCTAGCAGGGTGCCCAGTCCCTTTGGGCCTCAGTCAACAGTGACACAATGAGGGAGTGAATAGATGATGTGAAGTGTGACCTGGCCTAGCCACAAAAATCTCCTTTTCTATTGTTGGCAGCAGCCAATGAGGGGATGTTTGTCACATCCTGTGGCTTGGGGCTCTAGTAGGGTCTCAGTTTCTTACCTCCACAGATGACTGCACAGGTGCAAGGTGCCTGTTATCTTCAGAAGGTCTTTCTCTTTCCGAACCCACAGGAGCCCCCACACTAAAAGGAGAAGCTGCCCATCATTGGAGGATCCCCTGATGGGGGAAGGGCCAGGAGGTTAGCTATTCTGGGAGTAAATAACGGTGCTGGATTTGGATCTCTGAATTTGGACGAATCTTCATTCAATCAAACTGCCACGTGACTCTCCCTGTCCTGCTTAAGGGAAAGGCCTGTGTGTGTCCACCTCACTGGTCTCCTGCGTGGCCCCTCATCTCTCATCCGCCTCTCCCACCTTCTGTCCAGGCCACAGATGAGCAATTGAGGCGTTGCACTAGAAACATGAAAATCTAATAGAACCGATTCCTGCCTCCCTGTTCCCCCACTAATCCCCCAACCGGGCACAGTGGGAAGATGGTTTTGCCTGAGACAGGCCAACCTGACCCTGCCTCCCTGGGGAGGGCATTGCCAAGGCCTGGCTTCTGTGACTATAACCCAGCGGGGTTGTTGTGAGGGTGCTGCCTGGACACAGGTGGATCCTGTTTGGGCTAATTCTCTTCCTCCCACCCCTGCTGCAGCCGTGAAAGCCTCGGTACCCGCTCCTCATAAATCTCTCTCACACGCCACATCCCGCCTCCCCAAAATGGGGTTTCCCACCCCAGGCAGCACCACTTTTATAATATTCTCCTTCCTGGTGCCTCTGATGTGGCTGTAAACTAGGAGACCACCCACAGAGATGGAAGCTTGGTGGAGTCAGAGCTGCCTTCTCCTCCTCCCCAAGGCCAAGGGTTTGACTGATTGGCCGGGATGTTCAGGGAGCGCCTCATGAGAATAAACATTAGCAGGGCATCAGGAAGAGGTCTGCGTGAGGGAGACAGAGCCCTTGGCACAGTGGGGCTGTCCATTTTACCCGAGGTCAAACAGCCGGGCAATTCTGGAGGCAGCCATCCCAGCCCCCACGGCATCTAGAATTCCAGACCATCCCTACCATTCCCTCTGCCAGACAGAGCTGTTCAGGCAGCTCCAGCCCTGAATGAGCCCCCCGGCAAGGAGGCAGCAGTCTGTGTGGCCCGTCAGGAGACAGACTTCTGAATCGCGGCCAGGCAGGGGGATGGACCGCCTGACCCTCTGCTGCAGCCTGCATCTGTCTGCCAGGCCCTGCGGTGAACATCCCGGATATGGGCAAGACAAGCGTTTCTCCCGGGAAGGTGAGGCCTTGGAAGGCCAGAGCGACCTGGGTGGTACCGGTAGGGAACAAAGTGCTGTGGGGTCCAGGTTAGAATCAAGACGAGGCCTGCCAGCTGCCTGTCACGGCACAACCTGACCCCACATCCTAGTTGGTGTGGGTGTGTAAGTGTATTATACCGGTGTACCAGTAGATGGCAGTAACGTGTCTCCAGGACTGGATGCCCTGTGGTCTATCCCAGGAAGACCTGATGCATTGATGCAGTCAGCAAACATTTGTTACACACATGCCCTGCGCCCGAGCCCTTTGTGCTGGATGCTGGGATTCGGGGAGCACTGAGACACGATTGCGGGTTTCCAGGCTCTCACAGACTAGGTATGAGGGGGCAGGGGACAGACAAGCCATGGGTAGTTACAACACAGGGAGATCCCTACTGTAATGGTTAAAGACAGCATCCTGTGGGAGCCTAGAAGGGTGACACCTGAACCAGCCTCGTTAGGGGGTGCTTTCAAGGAAAACTTGATGGGGGAGAAAGAGGCAGCCATGCAGAGAAGAGCAGGAGGCCACCCTAAGCAGCGAGAACACACGTGCGAGGCTCAGAGGATGTGTTGAAGGAATTGCAGGAAGTCGAGCGTCCGTGTGGTGGGCGGAGAAGTGGAGGAGAAACAGGCCATAGGTCAGCAGGGTCCAGCTCCTGAAGGACCCACAGGGTCTGGACTGAATCCCTCAAGTCAAGGTCTGGATCCCCAAGATCTTTTAAAGCATAAAGGGCAATTCACTGTTGCCACTTAGAGGTTTAGTGCGACAGAGAGAGAACTTCTGTCTGGAACTTTTGCGGACTGCTCCCTGCCCGACACCTCTCACGGGTGAGGGATGTGAAAGGCTTGAGGCTGTAGTTACCGATGCTACTTATCTATTATCATTATCCTCATCCATCCCTTATTACATCAATGGGACAGATCAGAGTGAGATGACTACTAATTCTGTCTTATAACCTCCGTGAGGGTAAGGCTGCGTTTCGTTTATTTGTGGGTCCCTACTACATGACACCCACAGACACAGAGTAAACAAACACTCAGTAGTTCCCTGTTGTTGGTGGTTTTTTTAAAAATACATGTGTCTGTTTTTATTGATTTTTAGAGAGAGAGGGAGAGGGATAGATAGAAACATCGATAAGAACATTAATTGTCTGCCTTGTGCATGCCCCTGGGGTTGGGGTTAAGCCAGAAACCCAGGCATGTGCCCCGACTGGGAATCAAACCAGTGACCTCCTGCTTCCTGGGTCTACACTCAACCACTGAGCCACATCAGCTAGACTCTGTTGTTTTTGTTGATTCTGTTTTGGGCCCTGGGCTGTAGACTTTGGAGCTTACTCTGTGCCAGGAGCTGTTCTAAGTGCTTTATGAGTCTTGTCTGGTTTAATCCTCACAGCAAGCCTGTGTAATAGCTGCTATGCTTATCCTCATGTCAAGGAAGCGGAAGCTGACGCACATGAAGGTTGAAGAGCAACCCAAGGTCATGGCGCAAGGGAACGATGGAGCTGGGTTTGCCGCCAGGTGGTCCAGCCTGGAGCCCGGGACACTATCTTATTCCAGAAAAGACCAAGTGACTTTGTCGCCACGACCTTGACTGGTGGATGGAATGAACACTTGACAAACATGGAAACTAGGACCTAGTTGGGTTAAGTCCGTGGTGAGTGAATAGCAGAGTTGAGCTTTTGCTGAAGCCTGTATGATTCCAAATCCATGCTGTCTTCACTATTCCAGTGATTGCATTCAGTGGTAACCACCTCCAGGTCCCAGGCTCACCCAATATTCCTACCCAATCTAGAGGGACCCTTGATCTAAGTCCTGCCGTGGCCCTTACCCGCTGTACCCCTCCTGACAGCAAAGGAGGGCCCTGCCAATGGCACCCTTAGGGCTGTGCAGTCTAGTTTCCTACCTAAAGGGACCAGGCCCAATTCCAAGACATGGCCAAGGGACAACTGTGGATGGGGTGTGGGTGCGGGGATAGAGCTTGGCCGTGTGGCCTGGGCTGCCCTCAGTTCTGCACAAGCAGCCCAATCGTCTGCAGCACAGAATTCTGAGAAGTTTCAATTCTGACTCTTCCAGGAAATGATGCAACTGTATTTGTTATGGAAGGAAGACC
Source organism: Antrozous pallidus (assembly GCA_027563665.1). Classification (NCBI taxonomy): domain Eukaryota; kingdom Metazoa; phylum Chordata; class Mammalia; order Chiroptera; family Vespertilionidae; genus Antrozous; species Antrozous pallidus. The sequence goes on along the minus strand of CM050513.1, from coordinate 109,377,977 downwards.
AGATCGACGTGTTTTATTTAAATGTTTGCTAGCTTTACATATCAATTTTATATACTTAATGGAGGTCTCATGGTCCTCCATTTGTTCTTTTTGCCCTGGGCCCCACAAAACATCAGAGATGGTCTTATCCCAGTGTCTGGAGTTTGCTGACACTGTCTAAGAATTCGTGATAAAATCCACAAATTAGGGGGCAAGGTTCCCTTTGCATGAGGCTGGCTTTACACACATTTTGTACAAGACCATGCTGAGAGAAAGAAAAGCACTAAACTGTCCTACTAAACTCCTGGCTTGGTGACATCAGAGCCTGTGAACATTGTAAGGAAAAGTGAGGTTAATAGCAGCGCTGTCCAATAGAGACGCGGGCCGTGTCGGAAAGCAGTGAACTCCACAGCATCGGCGAAGTGTAGGCGGGCTTTGGAAGCAGACAGACGGAAGTTTGGTAAGAAGAATGATGTCTATGTCGAAAGCGTTCTTCTCCTCCACAAATGAAAGGGTGAGAAGAATAGATGGCAGCACTAATGTTCCAGAAGAAAGAATGGAAGAAGAAACTAAGAAGATTCTTGAATGTAATCTTTGCAAATTATTGATTAGAGCTCAATCTCGTGGCCATACCTCGCTGAATGGGGAGTTGGGATCTACATTATTTTGTGTGTGCCCATCTATAAACTCTCTCTGTGTGTAAAAGAAGAAAATGGATTGGGATCAAAGAGCTGTCTCTGCCCCAGAAAAGATTTATGGAAATGCTTAACACGGTGAGATTGCAGCAAGTGACTAAGAACCATTCATTTTGTCAACAATTAAAAAGAGGAAATGGGCCCTAGCCAGTTGGCTCAGTGGATAGAGCATCAGTCCACAAACTGAAGGGTCCCAGGTTTAATTTCAGTTAAGGACATATACCTTGGCCTAGCCGGCTTGGCTCAGTGGATGGAGCATCGGCCTGCGGACTGAAGGCTCCCAGGTTCAATTCCAGTCAAGGGCACATGCCTGGGTTGCGGGCTTGATCCCCATTGTGGGGCATGCAGGAGGCAGCCAATCAGAAATTCTCTCTCATCATTGATGTGTCTATCTCTCTCTCCCTCTCCCTTCCTCTTTGAAATAAATTTTATATATATATTATTTTTAATTTTTTTTTAAAGGACACGTACGTTGGTTGCAGGTTTGATCCCTGGCCCTGGTCGGGGCATGTGAGGGAGGCAACCAGTGGATGTATCTCTCTCATATCGATGATGTTTTTCTTTCTCTCTCCCTCTCTTCCACTCTCTCTAAAAATCAATGGAAAAATATCCTCAGGTGAGGATTAATAACAACAAAAAGAGCAAATGGAAACTTTTGTTACTTTTGCTTTGTGGGAAGACATCTAAACCCAGGAGCACCCCGGCATTCACTGCTATTTTTCAGAGCCAAGCAAAAACATGGGTGTGGAATTTGAAGGCCAGCACTCAAGCTATGTAGGCACAGTATTTCATCTCTCTGGGTTTCAGTGTCCTTGTCTATAGGAAATAATAATATAGAAATAATAACCCCCTACCTCTCGGTGGTGGTTATAAGCGTTCAATGAGAAAGACGGCAGGCCGAAACCAGTTTGGCTCAGTGGATGGAGCGTCGGTCTGTGTACGGAAAGGTCCCAAGTTCGATTCCGGTCAAGGGTATGTACCTTGGCTGCGGGCCCATCCCCAGTAGAGGGTGTTCAAGAGGCAGCTGATCGATGTTTCTCTCTCATCGGTGTTTCTGACTTTCTATCCCTCTCCCTTCCTCCCTGTAGAAAATCAATAAAATATATTTTTTCAAAAAAAGAAAGATGACAGGTTACACCTGTCACAGAGAAAACAAGTGTTGTTTTTTTAAAAATCTCTTAATTTATTTACTCATTCAACAAATAGTAATGGAGCTCCTGCTGTGTGTGAAGCAGTGTGGTAGGTGGTAGGAATGGAATGACGAATAAGATAGCTTGTTCCTGACCTCAAAGAACTGCCTTATTGTGCAGAGGGGCACAGGTATTAAACACGGTTACTGAGTATACTTGTATTACGTGTTATGAGAGAAAAGTAGAGGATGACAAGGGAATCCTTATGAGAAGAGAGATGAAGGAGGCCAAGACTAGGGTGTTTTTAGAGAAAAGTGGGCAAGTGGGTGGACTGAGAGATAATTGGAATGTAGAATCAGTGGGAATAGGGAGAGAGAAAGAGGTAAGAAGAATGATATCTGTGTTTCTGCCTTGAGTCATGAGTAGATGGGATGCCGTTTACTGGAATGAGAAGATAGACTCAGGGGTGTGGAGGGAATATGATGGAAGGATGGATGGATGGATGGATGATGGGCCTATGGATTATGGGTAGATGGATAGATGGAGGGCTGGACTAAGGAGCAGATAAAGTCCACTTCACTGGACACATGGACAAATTGAGAAGTAAATGGATAGATCAATTTCATAAGTCCTTTATGAACTACATGAGGTATAACTCAATAAAATAATTATGCACTATTTGTTTATGTAGGATTCTTGATCTCATTTGAGATCCTTAAAATAACCCTTAGAAGTATAGCATACAGGTACTCATTTCATCCTGTTAGGATAAAACAGAGACTCAAGAAGGTCAAGTACCTTTGCAGAAGAAGAACCTGAGTCTCTAGCTCTCCCATCAGTACTCTTTCCTGTCTCTCGAATAATACGCATAAATACTGAGGAAATCAGTGGTCATGTCAGAGCAGGTTGGTAGAGAATGTGCCTGGATACCCACCTCTGGGGGCAATAAGGCCTTTGGGAGAAAGGGGAAAGAGGAAAGCAGTCTGCATCCTTACTCAGAAATGCCTTCCTTTCCTTCACAGGGCCAAGTATTTCCAAGGAAAGAGGGTGAACGGAGAGATTGAGATCCGAGTGGAGCAGGTAGGTGGGAGTGGAGTCCTTATCACCGTCACGCTGACCTTTTCTACAGCGGAAGCCATTCCCAGGAGCAACTGTAGATCCCAAGCTTATGTGGCTATAATGAACCAAGGTTACCAGAAAAATCCTGGCTTAGACCTGGGGCTCTCATTAAATTCCAGAATTATCTAGTCCAGTGTTTTTCAAACTTCTTGTTTTAGCAGGAGAACCTTCCCAAGTCTAAGGATACCTTAAGTAGGAGCCCATTCTACAAAATAGAGACAAGTAGAGCTTCTCTGATAGAAATAGGCATGGAGAGCCCAAAGGCCCATCTGCTCCATTATTCCACTTCTCCACACTCCGGTCTCTGATGCATGGAACTCCTTGGGCTGGGAGCACTATTTTTTTTTTAATCCTGGCTCCCTCATTTTCTGGGTATTGGGCATGTGACTTAATGTCTTTGTATCATTTCCTTGTATTTTTTTTGTGTCATTGTTGGGATTAAATAAAGCTTTAAAGGAGATTAGAATACTGAATGCTGGCTCTTAGAATTAGCAAGAATATCAACATTCAATTCCCTCATTCCATGGGGAAAGAAACACAGACTTGCTCAGGGCTATATTAGGACTCAAACTTAATTGTGCTTGGTTTTAGTATGTCAGAGCATGGGCTCTGGGGCCAGATTCTAGGTTCAAATCTCAGCTAACTGTGACCTAAGCTGTCTGCATCTCAGTGTCTTCGTGTGTACAATTGGGTAATGATAGCATCAACTTAAAGGGTGGCTGTGAGGATCAAATGAATTAGTCTATGAAAACTATTTAGAACAGTGCCTGGCACATCCCAACACTTAGTAAATGTCACTCTTTATCATCATCATCATCATCATCATCATCACCAAAAGCAAACAGTTAACAATATAGGAAAGGTCACTACTATCGGATCAACTCAGAAAAGTCCAATAAATGAAAGAGAGGGGTGTGACTTTTCCAATACTCTGAGTTTGATGTGCTGGAGGAACAAGAAGTCTTTCTGAGCATCTCATTTGCATTGGCTTAGTATTAAAACTCCGACAACTTGAATTTTAATTTGATCCTGTGGCTTTCAAGTCCATCCAATGCCCACTGGTTTTCCTTCCGTGGCAAAGAGCAAGTTATTTTAGTTCACTTAACAAATATTTGTCAGATGTCTATTATGCTTCTAGCTAACGTGGGGAGTGAGGCTATAGAAGCAGAGGTTCTGCCCCCAAAAGCATGTGGTCTAGAAAAGAAGGCAAGATAAGTCTTCCCAGAGCCTCCACACAGGTGGGTCCCAGGAAAGAGAGGTCCAAACTTAGCACTGTGGGCAGCAGAGGCCACTCGAGCTGAGGGAGTCAGGAGTGGCTTCGAGGAGAGGGTGCTATTTGCAATGGATCTTGAAGGATGTCAGCAAGTGCTGACAACGTGAGGAGTGTCTGAGACGGAAGCGATGTGAACAGAGTTAAGAGGACCAGCGTGCAGGGTGTGCAATGGTGGGGAATCCAGTTTGGTTGACTCCAAAACAGGACGCATGATGTTCTCCAACCCCAACCTACTCATCGTCCCATTTCCTCTCTCAGTGAACAGGGCCAGGTCTACCTTCCACCTTGGCTAGAAACCTATGGTCTCTGGATCCCTTCCTCTCCTTCTTCCCTATGCCCATTCAGTGACCAGGTCCTGTTGACTCTGCAGCCCCTCTCCCCCTAGTCTGTTCCCTTCTCTCCATCCCCACTGCCTAGATTCTTGGCTGAACCATCATCTGCTCTCTTCCAAGCTTCCTGTTCAGCAGCCTCCTAATTCCATATTTTCACCCCCTTCCAACTTACATTTTGTATTAAAGCCAGAGGGATCTTTCTTGAAGAGCAAGTTAGATTCTTAGAAGTGTTAACATTAAAATCCCTTCTTGAGAGGCTCTTCCTCTAAGCCCTCCCACCCTGATCTCCATCAGGTAACTTGGTTGTTCCCAGCATGTCTTTTCTGGCCCTTATCTGAGTGTTTAACCACATATGCAGATGTGGGATGACTTGCATGAGATGAGGGTAGGGACTCTGGCTGTTTGGATCTCATTCTCAAGTAGCAAAGGGCCTGGCTCATACTAGGGCTGAAGCAGATCTTCACTGGCTGAATCACTTCTAGGTTCCACAGATTCCAGGCTGTCAGTTTCCAAGGGAGATAAATCACTGCTCCTTAATCTGCCTTCAAAAATCAGAGTTTTCCATCAACCATCTGTTAACTGCTCGGTTGCCAGCTTCGATAGCCTTGTCTGATCCCATTTGTGAAAACCTCAAAGGCACATTTTAATTTTATTCTTATGTCAGTGCCTCCCCTGATCCAGCTGATGGGTGTGAAACCGAGGAGCAGAAGCATCCGAGGGAATTGCCCTAAGAATAACTCCGCTTGGGGCTCTGGGCACCCTCAGCCAGTGTAAGAGGGCTATCATCCCACTGGGAAACATTGGCTAACTTAGAGTCCGCCTCATTTCCAGCCATCCCTCTCCATGGAAGCCAGAAGACAAATTAGCCAGCAGACCAATTAGCAGGTCATTTGGACATTTTTTCCATGGAAAACATGCTGTCCTAAACCCCATCTTAGAGCCTCAATTGTCTGTCATTTTCCCATCTGGATCAATGGGTGGGTCACATCATCAACCCCCAGGAATCTCATATGCATCCTCTAGAGTTTGAGAGAAGACTTAGGATGGAAGCCACTGTTTAGTCTGAGCTGGCCTCCCCCGATTTTGGAAGTCTGTCTCCCAACTAAGGGCCAAATTAACCAGATAATTGTACCGTCTGAGTCTTGCTGGACAGAGTGAATGAGTTAGTTGTGGTTGGCCTAGAGGAAGCCTCCGCCCCTTCTCTCCACCCTTTTCCCCCAGTTCAGAAACTGCTTGCCTCAGCGCTTGCAGAGCCAGAAGTGAAGACACCCCGAGGAGGCCCATGGGGCGGGGGGGAGGACTGCATCATGTTGCATTCCATTACCCAAAATGCCCTGCTGGCTCTGCAGGGCCTCACAGCAGTGTCCTAGCAGGACCTGAGAGCTTCTGGCCAGGGCATTGGCAAGTCAAGCTCTCCTCTGTTTATATTTGAGGCAAAGGGTCTTTTTCTCCACAGGTATACGTCACCCCTCAGTGGGACTAGTGATGGAGCTGATGAATAGATTAATATCAAGTGGACTACAGTTCTGCAAGACTAGCAGACTAGGACTCATGAGACAGGCCTTGAGCTTTGTTCTTCTCTAATAGAAAAGGCTGAAATGACATGGTCAGTCTTCCCTCGGTGTTAGTAGAGGTACCAAAGCATAAAGAATGATAGTGGCTTCTTCCAGCCGATGGAAAGACAAGAGAAGATGATTTGCTCACGAATGCCAGTGACTCCCCTGAGTCCTGTCCTTGTGTGATTTGGGGATGGGGTTAGATAGATGCGTGTGGGTCCCAGAGAAGGCTGTTGGTTGGAGTTCTGTTCATCTGTTGTCCTGAAACTACATATTTCCTCACCTTAAGTGTCTTCTGGAAGGAAAGATGGGATTTTCTCCTTAAAATTTTTTTTAACACTCAAGACCAACATTTTTTTTTCTCATACCCACTTGCCTTCCATCTACAATTCTTCCTGGGAAACCTTCCTTGGGATGGATCTTAGCTGTAGATATTGACCATCAACACCTTATGATGTTTTAAGAAGTAACTGTCAGTGAGATAGAGAAAGGGAGGTTGGATGTTAATTCAGTCTGGTGGAAGGGTGGCAGGTCAAGCATAACCCCCATTAGGAAATGACTACTTGAGAGAAATTTATCTCATGGCTTGTCACAGATGGCTTTGCTCTCCTCCTCCTCCTCCTCCTTCCCCCCCTCCTCCTCCCCTCCTCCTCCTCCTCCTCCTCCCCTCCTCCTCCTCCTCCTCCTCCTCCTCCTTAGCAGCTACTTACCAAATTGCATTGGCCAGTGACTTAAAGCTGAATAGGATTAAATTTTTTAAAATTATTTTATTTTTTAATTTCTTTATTGATAAAGGTATTACATATGTGTCCTTATTCCCCCATTAACCCCCACCTCAAAAGGGGATTAAATTTGATGCTATCAAACTGAGTGAGGATACGCTACAGGGTCCTATTCAAAAACTCAGCTGAAGAGAAGCAGGATTGGGAAGACTTCGCTTATTAAAATCCCATGAAGAAAAAAATAGACCTGAGATTTGAGTTGAATAAGTTCTTAATGTCTGTGGGAGGAAGTATGGGGCAGAGGTTAAGATTGTGGCTTCACATTAAGATAACTAGAGATGGAATCTCAGCTCCCCCATATTTTAGCTGTGCTGACCTTCCACTTACAACATCTCTAAGCATCCATTTCCTCACCTGCAAAGTGAGAATAATAATTTCTGCCTCTCGAGTTACTGAGTGGATTCAGTGAGTCAGTGTACCTATTATGCTTAGCATAGTCCCTAGCACATATAATAAGTGTTCAATGAATTATGGTTATGGTTGTTAATACCCCCAAATCTGATGCTGCTTAAGGTTGCATCATTGAAGAACATCATTTAGAATACAGGGAGGTGATAGTACACACACACACACACACACACACACACACACACACACACACACACACACTATGCTGGTCAAACTCTAGTGTCACCCAACTCAGTGTCACACTGTAAGAGGGAATCCCAACTGAGAATGCCTTCTGTGGTGAGTGATTGGGGGGAGAGGACTGATCTCTGTGAGCAAAGGGGCTCAGTGTGCAGAACTGGAGATGTTGAGTCCAGAAAAAGAGAGCTCTTAATAGGACACAGTCTTCTCTTTGCAGATATCTTCCATGGCATGCATGGTTGAAAACAGTAATAGCTGTCACCTGTTGAGCTAAGGCTTCATACTTTCTATTGTTGGCCTGGGCTCTGGCATTGCCTCCATCAGGCTCAGAGGGAATGCATGATTTCCCAAGGTCACCGATATATATGATTGGCGGAACCTATTTGTAAACAGGCCATATGACTGTAAGTCCTCCTCTGATCCGCTCTATTTTCCAGCCAAAGTTGCAGACACAAGAACAATAGGCAAACGCAGGGGTTCAGTCACTCTGCCAACATAATCTTAATTTCAGCCTCTTCGAGGTGGGCACTGTGGCTCTCCCCACTTGCCAGGTGAAGAAATTGAGGCTCATAAAGGTTAAATACCTGCTAGAAGTGACAGAGGCGGGCTGCTACCATTGTCCTAGCTTCAACTCTTACACAAATGCCTGCTATTGGTATGAATGAACTGGGAAGTGTAGATTTAGGCTTTCAGCCCCTGGGGTGGGAGAGACTACAGAAGGATTCGGGTATGGGGCTGAGTGGCACAGTCCACCCCTTTAGCTGCTCAACAGTCACACACACACAACCTTCTTATCCAGACTCTGCTGCTTCCTGACTCTTTACTTCACATACCTGGGAGTTTATTCCATGAGAGGGTGTGCAGAGCTGCTTCGTTCTTGTTCATGATTGCCTAGGGTGCTCTCACATGGACATACCATAGGGTATTGTCCCTACCTTTGTTATGACGAATAAGGCTAGATGTGTGTCATTTGTTAGTGTAGCCATAGGATTCCTTCCTAGAAATACAACTGGCTCCAGAAGTATTGCAGATAGTGAGTGTCATAGTGCACCTTGAGGAGTGAAGGATTTGCCCAAGGTCACATCTCTGTCCTGGGGCAGCTGCATTCCATGACTGGCTGGCACAGGGTATGAAGACCTCACCCCTTGAGCCCACTTTGGGACAACTCTGAAGGGCCACCCCAGCTTCCAAGTCCTTAGGGAGTTGGCCAAGGCCTACTGCTCCCTCTGCCCAGACCCGCACCCTCCCCTTTCCCCAGAGCACTTCCTAAGGTTCATTTCAGAGCCTACCTCCCAGGACATTTATAATTCTGATCAGTTTTGCCAAATTACCCTCATTGAGGTTGCATGGATGGTCCACAGGGGCCTTCTGGTCTAGGGTCCTAGGACGCTCCAGGTCCATGGATCTGGAGTCCGTCCTGCCCAGGATGCTGTCCCGATGCAGCCCGAGTGTTGGCGCGGAACTCTGCAGTGCTCCATCATCTGGTCCACCCCTGTGGCCTCCTTAGGTTTGAAGCTCACCAGAGCTTGGCACTTCTCTGCAGGCTGAGCCCCACAGAACTCTCCCCACTCTGATCCACTAAGCCTTGTTTTGTTAACACAGTCCTGCAAGATTTATCTGTTTGGCTTGGCGTACCCTGACCTCAGGCGTTCTGTTTTGTATTATTTTTTAAAAGCATGCAGGTCTCCATGGAAGCCTCTTTCTTTTCAAATCTAAGAACCAGCTGGGGGAATAAGAAAAGCAGGTGGGCCACTGGGATAGACTCGCCGAAACATAACTCATCGGAGGAGCAAGTGTTTCTCTCAACCATGGCCTTGATGAATGTAGGTGTATCTCCAACCTGGATCCATTTGTAGGCTCCCCAGTGTAAGGAGACAATAGGCAGATGGAGAAGAGATAGCAATGGTGATGGCAGTGAACTTGCATTGAGCGTGTACTGTGTGCTCGGTGCTGTGTCAAGGGGTTCCAATGTGCTAACTCATTGAACCCACATGGCATGCCTGTTGAAGAGGAAACTGAGGCTCAGATGGCTTAAATAAATTGCTCTGGAAGGGTTGCACAACTAATAAAAGTGTGGGGAAGCTGGCATTTGAACCCAGGTCTAGCGATACCAGGGTCCTGACTCCCAACTGAGTAGATCTGTCAGAGTGTCTATTGGGTCTTGGACTTGCCTGCATCCAGCTTTGGCCTTTCCTTCTTCCTCAGGTCCCATTGTCCTTTTCTATGACACCCTGCTCTTTTTTTTTAATTCTTACCCAAGAATGTTTCCATTGATTCTAGAAAGAGAGGAGGTGAGGGGAGAGGGAGAAGGAGGGAGAGGGAGGAAGAGAGAGAGAGAGAGAGAGAGAGAGAGAGAGAGAGAGAGAGAGAGAGAGAGAGATGTGAGAAACATACATGGGTTGCCTCTCATACACACCCCAACTGGGGATCGAACCTGCAACCTAGATATGTGTCCTGACCAGGAATGGAACCCACAGCCTTTTGGTGCATGGGATGATGCTCCAACCAACGGAGCCACCGGGCCAGGGCTCTCACCTGCTCTTTGGGTCTACTAGAGAAATTACAAATTCTTATGAGATGTTCTTCCAGCAAAAAGACTCCTCGTAACAGTGCTGACTCAGCACTTGATGTTTCTGGCTTCTTACTGTAAGTACCCTGTTAAGGATTCTGTTTCTTCTCTGTTCCCCCCCACCCCCGAGGTGATGTTTCTGTTTGTCTTGTGGTGGGACTGTGTGTCTCCAACAGCACTAATAGCATAATAGCTCTGATTCTGGCCCCAACCCACCTGGGTGGGAATCTGGCTCTGCCACTTCCTGAGCAATGGGACTTCCTTGTGCCTCAGTTTCCTCAAGTGTAAAGTTAAAATAACAGCAGTAATCATAACAGACACTTATAGAGCTGTGAGATCGGAACAGAACCAGCCATTTGGAGCACTCTGAGCAGGTGCCAGCATGTAGGAAGTGCTCAGTGAGTATCGCAGCTGGTTTTACAACCGCTTCCACACGGTTAAACACACATGGCCTGCCGTGGTTTCTAGGCGTCGGTCTCGGGGACTATTTAGAAATGAAAATGTTATAATCCGTGTTCCGAAGAAGTTCGCTATGTAGTTGGGGGAATAAGAAATTGAAAAAGTTCTTACTCAGCCAGAAGCACCATATGCGGAGCGTGAGCTATTAGGAGGAGTCTTTTTCTGGAAGAGCATCTCGTGAGAATTTGTAATTTCTCCTGGACCAAAAGAGCAGGGTGTGGAGGGAAGGGACAGGGGGAACCCCAGAAACAGGGAGAAGGCCGAGACCGGTTTGGCTCAGTGGATAGAGCGTCGGACTGGGGACTGAAGGGTCCTGGGTTCAATTCCGGCAAGGGCATGTACCTTGGCTGCGGGCACATCCCCAGTAGGGGGCGTGCAAGAGGCAGCAGATCGATGTCTCTCTCATCGATGTTTCTGACTTTCTATCCCTCTCCCTTCTGCTCTGTAAAAAATCAATAAAATATATTAAAAGAAAAAAAAGAAAGAGGGAGAAGGCCCAAGCTCTGTTTTAATGTGAATGCTTTTTACTTCCATCTGTGTCCAGTCATATTGCCTGTGAATGCGGCCCTCGCTGGCACTTGGGTCAACTACTGACTGTTCATTGCCGGCAGACAGCAGAGGCCCTGGTCAGGGTGTTCCGTGTTCCCGGGCGACGCGTGAGGGAAGGGAGGAGGGTGGAGCCAGAAAGGGGCCTTGGGGACCATCTCCTCCAACCTCCTTGTGTAACAGCTAAGAGGGTCAGAGAGGGGAAGTGACTGGACCCAGCACACATACCAAATCACTGCTCAGTCCAGGCCCCCATCGCCCTGCCATGTTCTTCCCACTGCCTTCCCCACCGGCCAGTGTTGCCTTTGCTCCTCCTCTAGGAAGCCACTCGTCCCTCCCGATGGTTTCAATAGCAAGTGAATTAGTCTAATGCTGTGGTCATGAGGTCCATGTTTGCCCATTTACCTGCAAGAAGCTTTCTCCTTGGGGAGGGGCTGGGCTAGGATGGAGTGCGGGCAACCGCTGACCCCAGAGGAGGGCCCTAAACAGGATACGGGGGGAGGAGGGGAAAGTAAGGGGGGTTTTCAACAGGGAGGTTCTGGACAGGGAGGAGGTATGTGGGAACATGGGGGGCTCTGGACAGGGAGGAGTCATGTGGAGGACATGGGGGGCTCTGCACAGGGAGGAGTGTGTGGGGAACACGGGGGGCTCTGCACAGGGAGGAGTGTGTGGGAACATGGGTGGCTCTGGACAGGGAGGAGGCATGTAGGGGACACAGGGGGCTCTGCACAGGGAGGATGTGTGGGGGGACATGAATACATGGCTGGCGGAGCCCCGCTGATTCTGAATGAACAGGGCCGCTACACCAGTTGGTGCTTCTCTGGGCCCTCGTCCTTGGTGGGCTGTCCTCCCACTCACACCCTAACCAGCGTTGAGAAGAAGGGAGCAGTGGGGGTGAAGGCAAGTCATCTTGCACTGGGAAGTCCAGCACCTCGTGCCTTAGCCTCCACCTACCATGTTGGGCGGTACCCACCTTTCCTCCCTGCACCCACTGCATTGACCTCGGCCCTATCCTTGAGGAGCCGCCCATGGAAATTACTAGAAATGCTGAAGGAGAACCCCATGAGCCCATGAACACCCTGAGGACATAACTCATTTTAGCTCAACCTGCTGTCTCCTTTCCGAAATGCCCCCTGTCCCCCTGCCCTGCTTCCGGCCTGGTGACGGAGCCCTCCACTCTCAGTGGTCTCCGCAGGCAGAAAGACAGACCTTGGTCACTGTCGCACACGGTGCGGCCTGTCCCAGAGCCAGGGCAGAGGGCCGTGGCGCACAGGAGAGGGACCGTCCACCTTGCTTTGGATGCTCTTAGGACAGACTTTTCTAGAAGCCAATGCCCAGCAGGGATGTGGGGAAGAGAATGGACTGTGTCAGGCCGAGCAGGGGGCAGATGTGCACATCGGCTTATGTTGAAGGCATGCAGCTAGAAACCGGGTCCCAGAGGCTGGGGGAGTTAGTTATTGCATTTCTGTTTTTAAAAATGATTTCAGAGAGAGAGAGAAACGTCAGTGATAAGAGAGACTCCTTGATTGGCTGCCTCCTGCACGCCCCCTACTGGGGATAGAGCCCAAAACCTCGGCATGTGCCCTGATGGGGAATCGAACCAGGACCTCTTGGTTCATAAGGTCCACACTCAACCCCTGAGCCACACCAGCCGCGCTTACTGCACTTGTAAAGCCACGGAGGCCTGTGATGACGTTTCCGTTTTAAGATGGCCATGCTGACAGTGGGTTAGCAAAATGGACTGGGTGGGAATGGTGGCAGGAGAGCGGAGACTGGGAACTCGGCTCTGGATTGGGGGTGAAAAGGCATCTTATGCTTGAACATCATGCGTGGGGATGTGGTTCGGGGAAAGGCCTGCACGTAGATTTCTGCCATTCTGTCTCAGCCCTTGCCCCCTCATTCTCATCCCTGTGATTCGGATTTGGGAAGAGAAGGGATGACCCACTTGCCTTAAAATAGAGAGGCCGGAACCATACCCTCATGATGTGTGAAAGCAAGCCACCGTTCACCCGGCTGCTGGGGCTCAGTGGTTGAGCGTCGACCTATGAGCCAGGAGGTCACGGTTCAGTTCCCCATCAGGGCACATGCCTGGGTTTCGGGCTCAACTCCCAGTAGGGGGCATGCTGGAGGTAGCCGGTCAATGAATCTCGGCATTGACATTTCTATCTCTCTCTCTCCCTTCCTCTCTGACATCAATAAAAACACATTTTTTAAAAGCCACTGTCAGCCACATCTGAGGCGCCATCTGAGATGAGTCCTGGCCACTTGTCTGACCCACACCTCACCCCACATTCCAGCTTGCTCCCAACCTCCCTGCTCTCCAGCCTTGACTGCTCCTGACCCCCCCCCCCCCCCCCCGCCCCCCCTGCCAGCTCCTGTCCTCCTTGCGCCACCCCTCTGGCTTTGACCTTCAGCCTTTGCTTGGCCATTCTTCCCCTTGGCTGCCAGCTCTGCTGCCTTCCCCACCATTTGGGGTCTGGCTCGCTCCCTGATGCAGGAAGCCCCCCTCCCAGGGTCCACCCCACCCCAGCCCTGCCAGCAAGCAGCCCTGCCCGGATGTGCTTACAGGATTCCAGCCCCTGCATTTCGGTAGGAACCCAGGGTTATTAATTAACCCAGGGTGGAACCCATTAGGAAACATCCCAGAGAAAGCTGGAATGAACCAAAGGGACTTCTGAATCCACAGTGGGGGTGGGGGGGCAGGAGGGAAATGCCTTTTAATTGACTTGGATGACTTCACCGCAAAAATCTGTCTGGCTGCTATGCTAAACTGGAAACTAATCCGTGAGGTTGTCTCAGGAATGGCCAGCCCACCCTGACCCGGATCTCCTGAGGAGGGGCGTGGGGCAGGCCCGGAACAGGCCTGTGCTTTGAACTGGCTTCTTTTGGGCCAGACCCAGTCTGGCTGCGTTTCCCCGGGAAAGAGAAGAGAGGCTGACATCGGAGAAGGCGTGTGCATGTCCTGCTGCGCCTGTCTGTACGGAGCCCGTCTGCGGCACTGCTTACTTTAGAGCAGAGCTCAGCCTGAGCTGAGCCCACCCCACACCTCTCCTCTCAGGGCATCTAGGCAGTGGTTCTCAACCTGTCTAACGCCGCGACCCTTTAATGCAGTTCCTCACGTGGTGGGGACCCCCAACCATAAAACTATTTTTGTTGCTACTTCATAACTGTAATTTTGCTACTGTTATGAATCGTAATATAAACATCTGTGTTTTCCAATCGTCTTAGGCGACCCTGCTTGCGGTTGAGAACCGCGCTGTAGAGCCTAAGACCATCGGAAAATACAGGTATTTACATTACGATTCATAACTAGCACATTTACAGGTATGAAGTAGCAACGAAAAGAATGTTATGGTTGGGGGTCACCACCACGTGAGGAACTATATGAAAGGGTTGCGGCATTAGACAGGTTGAGAACCACTGGTCTAGAGGGTGACAGGAGAGAATTTTCGAGGATGGCGTTGTCATAGAGACGACAGCTGTGCGGCCTGGGCTCAGAGGGCGTGACAGTGAGTCTCTCCTCGCACGCTCACGCTCACCGAGTGCCAGGCACATGCTCAGCACTGCCGGTGGCTTCGTTCATTTAGTCCTCATCACCACCCTCTGAAGAGGAGGCACTGGAAGGTCCCCCCATTCTCCAGATCAGCGGTCGGCAAACTCATTAGTCAACAGAGCCAAATATCAACAGTACAAAGATTGAAATTTCTTTAGAGAGCCAAATTTTTTAAACTTAAACTTCTCCTAACGCTACTTCTTCAAAATAGACTTGCCCAGCCATGGTATTTTGTGGCAGAGCCACACTCAAGGGGCCAAAGAGCCACATGTGACTCCAGAGCCATGGTTTACCGACCACTGCTCCAGATGAGACTGAGGCTAAGAGGTTGTGTGCTGACCAGAGGCCACACGGCGTACCCGGGACAGAGCTGGAATTCGTAGTCCCACTCTAGATTCTGTTTTACCTGTGAAGGGAGACCCTGCGGAAACAAAACCTGGAGCTTGGTGATTTCTGTCTCCCGTGTCCGGGCTGGCTTTTACGTTCCATTTGTTCCGTGGGACTTAAGCGTGGCCTGCAAGGAGCTCAATGAGCTAGCACCCACCACCTTTTCTACCTCTTCCCCTCCATTGTCTACCCTCCATTGTAATCCCAGTAACCCTGTGGGCCCCACCTGCCCTAGTGTGTCTGCATTCACTCCTCCCCTCCTCCATGCCTTTGTCAGTCTTTAGTCCTGGGAATCCTTCCCAGATGTTGCCACACATTCTCCCAGGTGTAGCTCAGGCATCGTTTCTGCTTCCCATGCCCTCTCCTTCCCTCTAGGGAGGGCACGGTGTCTCTTATCCATGCTTGCCATTCTCATGGATGTTTCTACCATGACACCTACCAGATTACCTGGAAGTGACTAGTTCACCTGCCTGTCACCCCCTGTGGACTCTGGGCTCGTAGGGGACAGGGACAGTGTCTTGATTCACCCTGTAAATACTTAGTGAGTGCCTACTGTATGCTAGTACTAGGGCTATAGTGGTGATGAAAACAGATATAGGTCTGCGCGGATAGATAGTCCTGACCAGATAGAGTTTAAGGTCTAATGGGAGAGACAGATATTTGAAAGATGAAAGAGATGGGCCAGAGAGACCAGAGTACCAGGATTCAGGCTTTATTAAAGAGAAGACCCTGCCCGGTCACTTCCCAAGGGCGAGAGAGAGAGAGCACGTGCGGGGTTTCGGCACCATATGAAAGATGAAACAGAAGGAGCAGAGAGAGAGAGAGAGAGAGAGAGAGAGAGAGAGAGAGAGAGCGCAGGGTACCAGGATACAGACTTTATTGAGGAGACCCTTCCCAAGGGAGAAAGAGCTCACGTGCGGGGTGAAAGCAGAGAAACCAAGGGAAGGGGAGAAGGGACCCAGCAGGACCGCCTCCCCGACTGCCTGGGAGAACAGTCCGGGAGAAAAGGTGTCACATGGCACACTGAGACACCCTTTAAGGGCCGGAACAGGCAGGGGTTGGGCCCAGGGTGGAATGGGAAGGGATGGGACACAGGGCACTCTGGTATGTGCTTGATTGGTGGCTCCGTGTCTCTGTGGCAGATGTCAATTACATCATCACTCTGCCCACCAGTACGGGGAGTACCTATCAATATTAATCACATAGCCCCTCTCCCTCTCCCCATGATTACAAACTGCGTTAGGATCTGTGGGAGAGAGACACACTGGTACGGTGGCATGTGGTGGGTAGGCAGCGCTGGGCACGGATTCAGGCACACAGCAGATGCTCCCAGTAGCCTGACACACAATCTCCATCCTGTAAATATTTACCAGACTGACCTGGACTAGGGCAAAATAAAACAGCTACAGGGAAACTGTGTTGGGTCTACGAGGAGAACTCCTGAGGAGACGGCCCCGCCTCCTTCCCAGATGCTTTTTTATGGTAAAAAAAAAAAACACGCAGGAGAAGCACCCGTCTGGCACTAGGCTGCAGGTAAAGAACACATTGCGATGCAGGTGAAACAGTGTTTCACATCAACACTTAGCGCAGCGTGCCAGCCACCGTCTCAGACGGTGGTCGGCAAACTGAGGCTCTTTGGCCCCTTGAGTGTGGCTCTTCCACAAAAATACCATGGCCTGGGCGAGTCTGTTTTGAAGAAGTGGCATTAGAAGAAGTTTAAGCTTAAAAAATGTGGCTCTCCAAAGAAATTTCAATCGTGCTGTTGATATTTGGCTCTGTTGACTAATGAGTTTGCCGACCACTGGTAAGAGTTTCTCTGTATAAATCCTCACCTCAGCCATCAAGTAACTGCTGATGCACCTGAGACTCAGAGAGGTTAAGCGTCCACCCCAAGGCCACACAGCGGGCAGGGGCAGCACTGAGATGGGACCAGGGCTCATCACCGTGCACTGCCTTGCCCAAGGTCACACTGCTGGTTATGGTAGAGCCCCACTGCCCCCCTTCCTGTCCCCTCCTTGCTAAGTCAGGCTTTGCGAGCTCTCAGAGGAAGAACTTGGCAATAGCAGGAGGGCAGTGCCAGCCAGGAGCGGAGCTGAGCCCCATTGTGGGGCAGCGAGTTTCCATTTGGGGGGTTCTGAGCACATGTTGAGGGAAGGAAAATGAACTACTGATGATCAGCTATGTGCTTGTCATCACCCAGATATTCCTCACTGGTTGCTGTAATTAGCCTTAAGCAACTCCTAAGATGTGAATCTTTTTAGTATTCAAATGAGGAAGCTGAGGCCGGGAGAGCCAAAATATGTATTTATGCGGTTGGCGACAGAATTGTGATTGGGCCTGTGTTCCAGGGTCTTCCTGGTTCCAAAGCTCATCATTTCCCCCTCCATTGGCTTGTTGTCCAGCCAGACCCGAAAAAGGTGTGGCTCCTCCTGCCTACAGCGGAGTTTCAGATTGGTTTTCTCAGAAACCAGAGGCAGCCCGCCCAGCTGTTCTGACCTCCTTTCATCTGAGCAGCATCCTGGGGCTCCAGCATGAGTGGTGGATGGGTCTCAGCCTGTTGAAGATGGAACTGAACCAGATGACCTCACACCCACCCTACCCCAGGCCTGCATTCTGCCCAGACAGGGAGGAGACAGGCAGCCGCCCTCCGCGGCCAGGGAAAGCAGGGACACCAGCCAGGAGCCGGGACCCCAGCTCTGCATTCAGCGCAAGAACCGGGTTTCGATCGCGTGTCTTAGTTTGCTTTCTGTCTCGTTCGGCTCCCCTTGCTCTCCGTCCCAGGCTCCTCGGTGCCTCGGGGAGGAAGGCCAAGTCTTCAGGCAGCGCCCAGACCCTTCCCACCAGGCACTGGCTGGCTTTCTCTTCACCTCTCCTTCCCTCTCCTGCTCAATGTCTCCCGAGAGTCTTTGGAGGAGCCAACACTTAATTTAGATGCTCTCTCGTTCAGAGCGGCTGTCCCCTCAGGATCCCCATCTTGGATTCCAAAAGTGTTGTGTCTATGAATATCTGTCTTATCCATCCATCCATCCATCCATCCACCCACCCACCTACCCACCCACCTACCTATCTGTTTAATACCCTCAACCCATCTCTCTCAAACCTAAGTCTCTCCCCCCTTCTTTTATGTTGTGGTCTCTCGTCAGTTCAGAACTAGGCTTCTTTCCCTAAACACCTTTATGAAATTTAGTATTTCATGATAGTAATAATAACATAGTAGTAATAATAATAGTGAACTTAAACACTAGCTTTAAACACACACATGTTTGATACTCTGCCAAGATTTTGCCCTCCCAGTGGCTGTGTGAGCTGTTAGTACTACAGGAGAAGGAACTAAGGATCTGAGAGGTCTAGCAATCTTCTTACTTAATAATAGACAAACATGTAAATTGACCGTACCTCCGCTACGCCAATAGTCAGAGTGAGTATGCAAATTACCCCCAACAAATATGGCAGTTAATTTGCATACATAGGCACCCAGCACCTGTGTCCCGCAAACATCCTGGTGCTCGGGTCACTGTGAGGTAAGCCATCAGAGCCAAAGGGGCGGGGGTGGAGCCAGCAACCGGCCCATCTCAGGGTGTCAGGGGTTCCCTGGCCGAGGTCCCCTGCCCACGGCCAAAAGTGAGTGGTCAGTAGGACATCCCCTGAGGGCTCCCAAAATGTGATAGGGGGCAGGTTGGGCTGAGGGACCACTCACCCCCAGTGCATGAATTTCACACACCGGACCCCTAGTACTGCCTATAATTGGCAGAGGCAAGATTTAAACTCCTGGCTTCTGAGCCCATTGTCTGTAAAACACTGTATTTTCCTAACTCCCACCACTGGCTCACCCCCCATTCCTGAGGTCCCTAGCAGCCTTCTTCTGTATGGCTTCTGGTTTCCTCGAACTCTCAACCTTGGCTCCCTTTGCATACATTTTTGGGAAGTCCATCAGGATTTTGAAAGCAAAGGGGCCCATTCTCGCTCATTTCTATTGCTGCCCTATAGCAGTGGTCAGCAAACTGCGGCTCTGTTGACTAATGAGTTTGCCAACCACTGCGTAAGGCATTACCCTTACCCAAAAGTTTTGACTTCAGGTTAAAGACATTAATACATTATTAAAATGTTTTTAAGTGTTTTTCCCTAAGCCAATGGTCGGCAAACTCATTAGTCAACAGAGCAGCAAACCTCAGCTTGCAAGGTGCATGTGGCTCTCAAGCCGCAGTTTGCTGACCAGTACCCTATAGTATTTTATGAGTGAGGAGGGACATTTTAGGGGTGGGGTGTTCAAAAGAAAGAAGAGCTACTTGGAGACAGTTTGGTGTGATGGACAGAGCTGTGCCTTGGGTCAGACCAGCTTGGGGTTGAATCCTGGCTCTGCCTCTTATTACCTGAGGGGGTACTAATAGGGCCTATCTTAATGGGGTTTCTATCAGCATTAATGGAGTTAATACACGCAACATCCTTACAGCAGTGCCTGTCACGTAGTAAGTGCCTCAAAAAAAAAAAAAAAACCCAACAAAACCAACTATGGTAATTGTAATTCTCGCATAAGAATTGATAAATGATAAATATGCTAGACTGTAATGAACAGGTTGCCCTGGAACTGCGGATGGCATTCAGATGGCGACCAGAGCGAGTCCTGTTCCGACGAGTCCTGCTCTTAACAGTATCAGTATCACTACTTCTCCAAAGATGGCAGCCGAGGCTACTGTTACAGCTGCTCCTGCCGGGACAACGCTTGCCCCCACCGGCCCGGGGAATTGCTGCCACCAAGTGCAGACAGTGTCAGGGTCCTCAGAGGCGAAGCAGGTGTGAAGGAGCAGAAAAGGACATAGCTGTCGCCACACGGCCGCGGCCGGCACGCTCATCCTTTCTCTCTCATCCTTTGCACCCGCTCACTCCCCTGCACGGGTTCCGGGGACGTTCCCAGCCACCTGGGGCCATTCTCCGTGAGGCTGTGCACGTGGCTCTGCGGGGATCGGCTGTTTCCTCTGGGCCGGCAAGGTCAGAAGTGGCCCGTTACGGCTCCGGGTGGCGCTGGGCCTGCCGCTGCCACTGTGAGTGGAGAATGTCAGTGGCTCCGCAGTGGCCCGCCCGCCCCCCAGCACCTGAGCAGGGAAGCTGGCTCGGCCTTTGATTCTTGGCCTGGGAATGCATGCCCACGGGATGTGGGGTTCCCCACGTGGGGATCAGGTTCGGGCTGGCTCTGAGCCGTCTGGGTCACGCTGTCTCAGCGCTCCGGTGGCCCGTTGGGAAGAAAGCGAGCGTGTGAGAAGAGTGTGGCCTTTAGAAGCACGAGTCCTGCTGGGAATGAGGAACCAGGAAGTAGCCCGTTTGTCACAGGGAAAGCTGTCCTTTGGCTCTGCCTGTCCCCAAGCCCAGCCTTCATCTGGACTCAGTTCACAGCGGGCTTTGGAACGAAGACCAGTTCATACCAAAGGGCCTCCAATGCTTGCGGCCCAAACCTACGGGGACTCGCAGATCAACCTCGGGACCAGAGACCGGCGGTGCCTCGTCCCGGAGCTCCCAGGGCCGGCTCCAAAGTAAACACGCAAGCCGCGCGGGCCGGGGAGCAGGGGTCTTTTTCCATCTTCCCTTCAGAGACGCCTTGTGTGCGTTATTCTAAACAGGCGCCAGCGCACGAGGTCCTGCTTGCAAGATTGCAAACAGATGGGGCGGCGGGCTGCTTGCTCGGCGGCTCTCGGGAGCGCGCTTGGGACGTGCTCAGCCAGCCCGTGCCTGGGCGTCTGGGCCGCGCTCCTGGGGCCTCTCGGAGCACAGGTCTGGGCAGGGCTGTCGTTCTGCAGGAGCACTAGCAGGCTTCCTGCATGAGGTGTGTCTGCCCGAGTTTGCATTCGCTTAGCTCTTGGGCAGCTTGGGAGAGGGGAGGGTTGTGCCAGCCTCAGAGGTCCCCCGCTTCTGGGGCTGGCAGCGTCAGGCTACCGTCCTCATTGTCAATGGGATTAGGGCCCTCCGTGGCTCAGGGCTCTCCACAGGCTCCTCATCTCACCTCGAGGAACAGCCAGAGCCCTTCCCACCATTCCAGGTCCTTCCTGGGTACACTGCTCGGCCTTCTTCCTGCCCCCACCTTTCTTGGCTACTCGGATCTAGCCACACTGGCCTTCTGGCTGTTCCTTCCAATCAAGCGACAGGAAGCGAGTGTGGGTGAGCCCGTAGCAAAACCGGAACCCGTCTGCATTGCTGGCAGGAATGTGAAATGGTGCAGCCGCCGTGGGAAACTGTAGGGCGGATCTTCAAAACGTGACACACAAAATTACCACGTGTCCCCGCGATTCCTCTTTTGGATATACACATACTGGAAAGAATGGAAAGCGGGGACTGGAACAGATTTCTGTACATCTGTGTGCATAGCAGCGTTACTCACAGTAGCCACGAGGAGACATAACCCGCGTGTTCATCCACAGACACATGTGGCCTATCCAGGCAATGGGATGTATTCAGCCTTCAACAGAAGTGAAATGCTGACATCAGCTACAACAGGGATAGACCTTTAAATAGCACGCTGTGTGATAGAAGCCAAACATAAAAGGACTGATATGTATGATTCTGCTTTTGTGAGGTGCCTAGAATAGTCACATTTAGAGACAGGAAGTGGGATGGTTTTTACAGAGAGGCTGGGGGCCGAAATGGGGAGTTAGTGTTTAATGGGTACAAAGTTATTTGGGTTTTTTTCCTCCCTTCTTAAAATCCTCACTTCATTAATTTTTCCTAGAGAGGGAAGAAGGAAGAGAGGGAGAGAAGCATCGATCAGCTGCCTCCCACACATGCCCTGAAAGGGAATCGAACCCACGACCTTTTGGCGTATGGGATGATGTCCTAACCAGCTGAGCCACCCGGCCAGGCCTGGGTACAAAGATTTTGTGGGAGAGGATGAAATGGTTCCGGAGATGGAGGGTGGGGATGGTTGCACAGCTGTGGGAATGTACGCACTGCACTGAGTTGAACACACAAACAGTGGTTAAAAGGGCAAATTTTACGTAGAATGTGTTTTGCCACAATGAAAACAAACATGAAAAACTCTGGAGGGAACACCCTGCCCGGCCTGGAACCCTCTTCCCCGAGGCACCCACATGGCTCCTGCCCTGACTGGTCAGGTTCTTTACACAAATGTCACCTCCTCAGAGATGCTCGCCACCCTCTCTGCAGTGGCTCCCCACGCACGCCTCTCAGCCACACGCTCTTCTGCTGCTCAGTTTTCCTCTCAGCGCCAGGCATCTGGGTGTTCAACCTGCCGGTCTCCCCTCAGTGTCCAGGGCTGAGCAGGGCTTCAGTCGGACCGCAGGCGTCCCTAACTGGAGTTCCAACCCAGCCCTGTGTCCAGAGGCCCCAGCAGGAGCAGGTGGCAGGTCCCCATCTGGGGGTGCAGGGCGGTCCCCCGGTGTGCAGATTGGATCCAATGGAGGGGAGGTGGGACCCGGGGAGACCGCTGGGAGGCAGTTCTGGGAGGAGAAGGTCCACGCTGCGGGTTGCAGCGGGTCGAAAAGGGAAAGAAGATGCTGTTTTTCACCCTGACAGCCCTGAAAATGGATTTGGACAGTTTTAAATGAAAAAATAAAATAAACGTGTGTTAGGTCGGGACAGAGCACTTTAATTTCTCAGAGCTTTGATGGATAAGATGTTCCTGTCATTACGTTATAACATTCAATTTTCAATTTGGACAAAATATCTACAGAAATTAAATTACATCAGGCCCATGTGAGCTCCCTTGGTATCTCCCCTCCCCGAACCTGGCAGGGTCATGCAGGTTACATCTCCTGCCTCTTCTCACTTCGAACAGCTTCCCTCCTGGACCGCCAGCCACTGTCACCTTCACCGTCAGCTGCTGAAAGGTAGACGTGGCTCCCACATCCCGGTCTCCAGGTGCCTGAACCCCCGGTTCACCTGGAGAAATGGGACACTTCCCCACTTGTCTGCTCCATCCTTTCAGCACAGTTTTCTGGACATTCAGCAGAATGATGTTTAAACATGCAGAGCCCAGCTCGGCAATGACGAGTAGATGTCAAGGGGGCAGTAGCCATCATTCTTCTCTGTATGGCTGAGCTGTGGTCTTAAAATCTCTGGAGGTCGATTTGCCTGATCTGTGACAGGGAGCAAAAATTGTTGCAGGTTGCCCTAACCGGTTTGGCTCAGTGGATAGGGCATCGGTCTGCAGACTGAAAGGTCCCAGGTTTGATTCTGGTCAAGGGCATGTACCTTGGTTGTGGGCACATCCTCAGTAAGAGGTGTGCAGGAGGCAGCTGATCCATGTTTCTCTCTCATTGATGTTTCTAACTCTCTATCCCTCTCCTCTCCGTAAAAAATCAATAAAGTATAGAAAAAAATGTTGCGGGTAGCAAAATTGGTTTCTAGGTCTCGCAACCTCATAAAAGCTCTGGAGGTGATGAGAGATGAGGCTGTGGTGGTCCCACCATTCTGTCCTCCTTAAAGGCTCTTCCTCCTCCCCACTCTTCCCCCTCCCCACTCTTCCCCCTCCCATCCCCCTTTTCCTCTTCCTCCCTCCTCCCCCTCCTCCTGTCCCTTCTCCCCTCCTCATCAGGACATTATGAAATGCCCTTTCAACCTTCATGTTTCCCCTGGCTGAGGGAAAAGGACAAAGGGAGTTTTTCTTTGAGTCGCGGGTGCTATTGTTTCTTGTGGGTACAGCTGTCTTGGGAACCTGAGCCGGAGGGGGGTGATCATTAGAACAAAATTAGGGCACACCTGGGTCCTGCTGCCAGTCACCAGAATTTCCCCGTGACCCCGAACAAAGGAATGTGCATGCTTTGGAGAACAAAACTTGGCTATTAGGATAACCCTTAAAAATCAGAAAGACGCCTTCCCTGGCGATTTGTTTTTCTCAAATGTGACTCCCTGACCTCTCCATTGCCAAACATGATGGTGATGATGACTCATGTTCATTGCCTTCATTGATGAGGATGAAGATGAGATGGTGGTGATGCCAATGTCTTGCCATCTCATACAGAACAAAGTCCTCACCATGATCCCGCCCACCGTCCCCTCTCCCGTGGCATCTCGTTCCCTCCACCTCCTCTCTAGCCCTCTTCCAGCCTCAGGACTTTCTTGCTGCTCCTTGCAGTCTGTGTGGGGCCTTTAGTCCTTCCGCTTAGAAAGCCCTCCCCTCCAATCTGTGTGGTTTCCTCCCTCACCGGTCCAGTGCCTTACCTTGACCCCCTTATGGGACATAACCCCCACTCTGTCCTCTATGCATCTGTTTTTCTTCTCCTGACATTATTTGCTGTTAGTGGCCCATCTCCCCCAGTAGATACAAGTTTTATGAAAACAGGGATTTTTGTCTGTTATTTTCACTGATGTGTCATTAGGCCCTACCCTGGGCATAGTAGCTACTCAATAATAATCGGTGAAGTGCAAGAAGTAATGGGTGGGTTCCGAGTCACCCAGACCTGCATTCATGCTCTAGCTGTCGTGCTCAGTGGCTTTGTGATCTTGGCCACAAGATCACAAACGTCATTTGCTCTCTCTGCTCCTCACGTTTGCCGTCAGCCAGTGAGGATGCTGAAACCTACCCTCCCATCAACAGGTTATTGTATTGCTCAATTGAAATAACGTAACGGTGACGGCTTAAATGGATTTCATACCTGCTTCCACTTTGCCCCTTGCTAAGGGCTTTTAAATGCAAGAGCCACATGCGGCTCGAGAGGCGCTGTTTGCCGCTCTGTTGACTGAGTTTGCCAACCACTGGATTCATGCATTGAACGCTCACAACTGCCCTAGGAAGGCACCATTCTTAGCCACATCTTACAAATGAGGATGGGACATAGGCAGGCTAGCTAACTTGCCCACGTTAATTGTACAACAAGTAGGGGTAGAGCTCGGATGGACACTCAGGTGGTCTGAATCTACAGACCCCACACGCCCTGGCGGGTGTGGCTCAGTTGGTTGGAATATCGTTCTGAACCCCAAAAGGTGGAGGTTCCATTCCCAGTCAGGGCACATGCCCTGTGTACCCTGTTTCAGGTTGGAACCCAGGTCCGGGTGTATGGGACCGATCGATGATGTCTCTCTCTCTTTCTCCCTCTTTCCCCTTTCCTGTCTCTGAAATCAATTAAAAACCAACAAGAAATAACACTCTTATTCCAAACACTTAGTAAACTGTGAATCACTGCTGTTGATATATATATATATATATATATTTTTTTTTAATAATATGGTGTTCGCCTTATTTTGGATATTCCATTACTGGAACATTTAGGAATGTAGGCTCTATCAGTTTATTTTTCCTGTGTTTTTATATTTATTTTGACATGCTTTCATGTCTTTATCAGTTTATTTTTTCTGTGGTTTTTTTTTATTTATTTGACATGCTTTTATGTCTTTATCTCTCTCTCCCTGCCCTGCCTGCTATGTGCATGTGCATGCACACACTCACAGTACCCCCCTACACACACACACACACACACGGGAATATTATGATTTTTGATGAGCAGAAGGTGCCTTTGCATCTATCTGCCCGCAGTCCCCTGTGCTCTGCGTGGTGGGTGGGCGGTTCCTTTGGGCAGCGCACCCTGACCCAACGCCCTGGCTTCACTGAGATGCCAGGCGTGGCCCCTGAGCAAATCTCCTCTCCTGGAACAGGCCCCTGAGGGAGCCTGCAGACCCTCAAAGCCTCTTTTGTCCGGGAGGGGAGTCTGAACCGGTGGACAAGACCTCCGCCCCGAGATGCCAGCCAAGGGAGTGAGTCCCTGAGCCCACGGGGCCCTCGGAGCTGAACACACAGCCTGTGCCGGGCAATCTACAGGAAGCAGATTTTGCTGAAGGCAGGCCGCCAGCCGCCTGCCAGGGCTTTGTCAGCCGCAGGGCAGCTGGAAGAGGCACAGGGCGAAGGCGGGCAGGGGCCGTGGGCTTTGCTGACAGATGCTGCAAAGGGCGTGGAGAAAGCACGGGAAGGTGGAAGCGTGAGGGCGGCCCTGAGCTGACCCATCTCTGTGCATTGTAACGCGAGTCACCTCACATAAGCTACCTGCGGCCGAAACCAGTTAGCTCAGTGGATAGAGCGTCAGCCTGCAGACTGAAGGGTCTCAGGTTCGATTCCGATCAAGGGCATGTACCATGGCTACGGGCACATCCCCACTGGAGGGTGTGCAGGAGGCAGCTGATCGATGTTTCTCTCTCGTTGATGTTTCTGACTTTCTATCCCTCTCCCTTCCTCTCTGAAAAAAATCAATAAAATACATTTTTTTAAAGAATAAGCCACCTGCTCCAGTGTGAAGGGTGGCTGCCTGCCTGGGTTTGGGTCGGAGCTGACGTAATTGCCAGGAGGTAATTTGGGGCAAAGTCACTCTGCCTCCCCGGGCCTCACCTGCGGCATCTGCCCAGTAGGTGTCCTTCATTCAGTGACATCACTGAGCACCTTGCTGTGCGCCAGGCACTGGCTGAGGTGCTGGGATAGAGTTTGAAGGGAACAGACCATGCTTGCCCCCTGGTGCTTCTGATCTAGAGAGAGATGGCCAATTAAGTATCTGCTTGTGATTGAAGTAAATATTTATGTCCCATGGGGATGAACACTGGGGGGCGGGAGGGGTTACACAAGGAAATGGGGCATTGGGTAAGTGGGTGCTTCGGGGGTGCCATGGAGCAGAGCTCTGAGTGGCAGGAGGGCGCCTGGAAGGGCCCAGAGGCCGGGGACTGGAGGCTGGAGCTTTTTAGTGTGTTTCACAATGGAAAGGGGGCCCGAGGAGTCAGGATGGGGTGCACGGGGTTGGTGGGGGGTGATGTGAGGAGGCCATCGGAGTCTTAAGTCATGTGGACCATGTAGGGCTCAGGTTTTCTGTCTTTAGTCCTTTTTTTTATTATTATTGCTGCTGTTTATCTTTCTGTGAAACTCTGTGAAAGAACTTAATGCTGAAGGAAATCGAAGTCCGTGCAGAATGCAGATTTTTAAAAGGAATTCATGGATGGCACAGTTTCCTTCCCTGGAGCAAACATAATCTGTTAGGGATTAGGGTGGAATTTTGATGATAATTTTCTGGAGGACTCAGGAATGCCCTAATCCACCCTTGACAATCACCGTCATCACTAACCCTGTTCCAGATTCCTAAGGCAGCTGAAAACACAGGAGGAATTGCAAGTGAGAATCAGAATACCATTAAGGTTAGCTGGTCTCGGCCCCTCGCGCCCCTGAGCAGGGTCTCTGCTAAAGCTGCCCCGAGTCCCTCCGTTTAGCTCCAGACCAAAGCAAGGCCACCTCGGACCCTCCTGGAGGCCAGAATAGCATTTGCGGATGTTACTCCCTGAATATGAGGCTCCTGTTACTAAAAAGAGCAGGACACCGGGTCCTTCTGAGGATCAGGGTTTAGCTGCCAACTCACGCGAGAGGGAGTGGCAGAGACAAGGGTGGATGCTGGCGTTAGCGTCTCTGAGGAGCCCCAAGGCAGGAGGAAGGAAGTCCGCAGGTTGAACACTCAGCGCAGCAGACACCCGGCTGCTGAGCAGCAGGACGTGGGGGCTAGAATCACACGTGGTTGCCTGGCTTGTCATCCCGCCGGGCCCCTGCCCGCTGGTGAATGGCACTGAGATGTCCTGGCCATGGGTTATCAGTTTCTCTGAGCAGGCCAGAGAGCCGGAAGTCGTCCTAGCCTTAGAAACAGGGGCTACCACAGGCTGCCCACCTTCTCCTAACAGCAACTCTGTGTCTGTTTCTCTCTCTCTGTCTTACTTTCTCCTCCTGCAAAACACATGGAGTGCTTGAGGCCATGGAAAGGGGCACACTCCAAGGAGGTGCAGTTTGGACCAGATAGGTCTCCCCTCACTGACAGGAATGTCCAGTATTTTATCACCACCACCCCCCGCCCCCGGGATTCCAGAGCAGTCTGTCTGCCAGCATCTTGCCTGTCTCGGGAACTCTGGACAGCTTCTCTTTGTGTGGAAATCCTCCTTCAGTCAGCCTCATGGTCAAGGCCAATGAGAGCTGCCACCTCCACATTCCCGCGCATTTTGGGTTTCTTCTGTACATTCCAGTCCATCATCCAATTTCGAGTCTCCATTTCCGCTCCTTCCTCGTTGATCTGTTGGCCTAATAACATCCTTGTTTGTTAGAATAATGATGATTGCAGGCACCATTTTCCATTCTGTCATTAACATCATCATCATCATTGCAAATGTACTTATTAGTAACTAAGCATGAATATCTCCTGTTTTCAGTAATGTTATCTGCTTGGCATCCCATGTGTGCCAGGTGCCAG